>CM066593.1:15815005-17167505 GCA_033816785.1 Picus viridis | reverse complement strand
ACTAACTGAGCAATAGTCACCATATGAATGAAAAGTAATTACTTCTGCTGGGAAACTTTAGCCATGACACAGCTTCCACAATACCTTCACCACAAGCCTGCATGCCTCAGTGCTAGAGAAACCCCATAGGTGATAAAAAGCCCAGAAGGAAATGGATGTGACATCAGCTTAGCCTATAACCAAAATCCCTTCAATGCTGCACTTTATCACAATTTTGGTAGGGAAAAAAAAAAAAGAGAAAGAAAGGGGTGGGGGGAGAGAGAAAATAAAAGCAGATGCAGTGCTTCATTCCACACAACAGGTTAACCAATAGGGACAGAAACAGAAGGTTTGGGACACATGGGTTTATGTGGATCAGATGACCTCGATATTAGTCACATGTTATTTACATGTGCTTGAACAAACATGATCTCACACACCTGTGAATCACATGGGAATAAATGAGACTGGATCCTAAAGTCCTGAGAGCTGCTTGGAACTCCATGTGTGAAATCAGCAGGAACAAGCCTTCAAGCCACCCCAGCTAAAGCCTGTAAGCAGAAGCCATGAAACCAAGATCACAGTGAAGAGTCTCAAGTGTTGCACGAGTGGGTCACATCTGTTCCTTGCTCAAAATCCACACCATGTCTTCAACAGCAGTGCAGTGTGAAACAACAGCAAGAGAAATCAACACTAACACCACCAGAGCCCTCTCCCACCTGCAGAAAGACCAAGCAAATGCATTGCTCACTTGTTCTCGTGACCACAGCCAGGCAAACACACCCCATACCCACCCATCGTCCACCTGGGCTTTATCCATTTCTGCTTCTTGAGCTCCTTTCTACCAGTCACAAACAAGCCCAGATGACAGCTGATGAATAAGCCCTTCCTCCCACTTTACCCACAGTGCTCTCAGTGCTGGGGATGAGGCAGGGAGGCAGGGCTGAGCACCAGGCTCAGCTTTCCTCATCTTGACCACAGTGGGCACAAAACCCAGACACAAGCCAGACCGTGCACCTCTCCTCTTACAGCCAAGTATCAGAGCAAAGTTTGAGGCTGGAGGCTATTTCTTATCTTTCCTCCCACAGGTGTGATAAAATCTTCCCATTTCTGCCTGTTGTTGAGTGTAGCTTAGTTTACAGTTAGAGGACTTTCAAGAGAATAAGTGAATATTAATGAAGAGGGCTGAGGGGCTAACTGGATGGAAGGTTTGTATCCAAGGTTTCTAGCTAGAGCCAAATAAAACCTCTGGTGTCTCCCAGGCTTGTGGTGGTTGGCCCCAGACAATGTTCTATGACTGTAGCTGACTTCTGACTTTCCAGAGAAGTATCTGAACTAAAACTCCAGAGGCAAACACTTGAAGAATGTTTGGATATGTTATGCCATCCCAGGAGGTGCCTGGCAGCTGTACTCAAGGGCTGTTGATCCAGGACCACCACAGCCCCAGCCAAATTCCCCAGCAGTGGGAAATTCCAGGCAGTGCCCTGCCCTAAGCAGCAATGTCACTGCTGCCCTTCTCTCACAGCAAGCCCATGACAGCTATTTCTTTCCACAGGCTCAAGGTTTTTCCACACACACCGCCATCACTTCAGGTGGTTAGAAACCATTCACCAATTACTGGTCCTGTCTCCCAGCCTTCCTGCACTCCCCCCTCCACTTGCCACAGCAGAAATAAGCCCAGAAGAAATACAAACACTCTAATTAGGTGGTTCCCTAAAAGGAATGCATTTTACAAACCATGGGATGGACAATTTTCATTGCAGGTTCTGAAATGCATTGTAGGCTTGAAAAGGATGCCTTGGCTTGTTGGAAGGTAATGAGAAAGTAGACAATAAATGTCAGAGCAGATGGATGAGACTCTCCTTATTCCTGGGGCTTTTGCAAAGCAACAGGAGAAAGAGAAGACTTTTTCAGACCAGGATGGCAAAGTGAAAACTGCTTTCAGAGGCAACCAGATCACTTAATGGAATTAAAAGAGCTTCATCAAAGCCGAAAGGATCTTCCAGTCCTCTTCTCCAGTGAAAATAATGGTGCTTTTGTTTGAAAAAAAAGAAGAAAAAAGAAAGAGAAGAGAAGAGAAGAGAAGAGAAGAGAAGAGAAGAGAAGAGAAGAGAAGAGAAGAGAAGAGAAGAGAAGAGAAGAGAAGAGAAAAGAAGAAAAGAGAAAGAAAGAAAGAAAGAAAGAAAGAAAGAAAGAAAGAAAGAAAGAAAGAAAGAAAGAAAGAAAGAAAGAAAGAAAGAAAGAGAGAAAGAGAGAAAGAAGAAAGAAAAAGAGAGAAAGAAAGAAAGAAAGAAAGAAAAGAGAAAGAAAAAAGAAAGAAAGAAAGAGAGAAAGAAGAAAGAGAAAGAAAGAAAGAAAGAAAAAGAAAGAAAGAAAGAAAGAAAGAAAGAAAGAAAGAAAGAAAGAAAGAAAGAAAGAAAGAAAGAAAGAAAGAAAGAAAGAAAGAAAGAAAGAAAGAAAGAAAGAAAGAAAGAAAGAAAGAAAGGAAGGAAGGAAGGAAGGAAGGAAGGAAGGAAGGAAGGAAGGAAGGAAGGAAGGAAGGAAGGAAGGAAGGAAGGAAGGAAGGAAGGAAGGAAGGAAGGAAGGAAGGAAGGAAGGAAGGAAGGAAGGAAGGAAGGAAGAAAAAGAAAAAGAAAAAGGAAAAGAAAAAGAAAAAGAAAAAGAAAAAGAAAAAGAAAAAGAAAAAGAAAAAGAAAAAAAAAGAAAAAGAAAAAGAAAAAGAAAAAGAAAAAGAAAAAGAAAAAGAAAAAGAAAAAGAAAAAGAAAAAGAAAAAGAGAAAAAGAAAAAGAAGAAGAAAAAGAAAGGAAAAAGAAAAGACAAGACTCCTGCTACCTCCTTGCCCTGCCTTTGCAGTGAATTGCCTGGTTCTCAGACCCAAGGTGTCTTTTCACACTGAGCATCCTCGTCCCCACAGCTGGCCATCCATGTGCTCCTACTCATCCCTTGCTGGACACACAGCAGCGCTCAGAGTCGATGGCCAGAGCTATGTCCTTGATTGCAGAGCTTCAAGCCTTGCCCCAGTAACGTTGGTGCAGTGTTTTGTGTAAAAGCTATGTTCTGGAGCTACCACCTGCTCCAAGGACAGCTCACCTTCTATGGAGGCCACAACAACACGAGCTGCCATCATCCTGTGCTTCCAACGGAGTCTCGTCATGCGGGGTGAAAGGAAGAACTGGCCTTGCTGGGCAACCAGGTGAATTTGGCAGTAATACTTTTCAGCCAAACAGGATAAATAATGACAAAGAGGATGATGGAGACGGTGCCATATTTGAGAGGAACAGAAGGGATGGTGCCTGGTTGCTGCAGCAACGAGGCTGGGCTTTCAGAAAGATGGGTTTTTCTTTCTCTTTTCACCTGCCAATCTTCCCCCCACGTCAGCACTCTGCCGCCGCGGGAGATGAGCGCTGACATTTACACTCCCACTAACAAGCTGGTTCCACGATGGGCAGCTCTGCAGGAGAGCAGCTGGTGTCACAGAGCCTGAGCAGAGAGGACAGAAGAGTCCTCTCAAGCAGTTAACATGATTTGGGATTTTTGTTATCATGATAAGCATCACTGGGGCAAGACCATGCACCCACTGCAAGCAAAGCATGCAGCAATTCCTATTCTTCATGTGGATTGGATTCGATGATCTCCAGAGGTCCCTTTCAACCCCTAACATCCTATGGATCTAGGCCTGCAGCCAGTGGGAGCAACGAGGTGCCACTCCCTCCTGGAGAACCTCTCTGCATGTCCTGCTGGGAGAGGGGAGGAAACAAAAAGGAGGAGAAGAAGAAGATGAGCAAGTCAAGTGACACCACAGGATCAATTTCACTTCTCAGCCTGGCCCACGACAGCAGGCCCCCACACTTTAGTGTCCCCTAGCTGTCACTGAAGCTGCCTGTGTCTTTGGCTGCTTGGGAGAAATCTTGTTATGGTGGCAGAGGTGAAGCTTAGGCTGTTCTCTCCTCCCACCAGGTTTGCCAAATGCTGTGCTTCACTGCATTTTCCTTTGCCTTCTGGATAAGACAACTCTCAGTTCACCCAGATAGTGTTGATAGTAACAGTATATACTAACTAGTAATAGTAGTATCAAATAATGCAACTGCAAAGCAAATGCAAGAAAAAAAAAAAAAGCCCAAACAACAGCTCTGAAATGAAACTATGAAATCCCAGTGCAGGAAAACTGGTCAGTTTGCTGTTGGGATCAGAAGGAAAGTGCAAATGAAGAACCAGCAACCTTTCCTGGCTGCCAGACCACTCAGCCACTGCAGCCAGCTGAGAAGGTGTCCTGTTGGACCATGACCTCCAAACTGGGGGATGGAAAGAGAAGAATATTGTGACCAATAAAAACTGACATTTGTGTATTTGATCCAAGGAAGCTGAGTTTCCTAAGGATCTGTGGCTGCAAGCCCAAGACCCAAGTCTCTCATGCCTAGTATGGATTGGGCTGATACATTTATTTCAGTGAGAGCATTAATAAGTTTTCTCTTCTCTACAGTGTCATTCTTTTTCACAAATCTTGGAGGTTCATGAGATCTTGGTGATCTCCACCCTGGTGTCAAATCAAGGTGAAAGTATGGGCTGAACGTCACTGTTAGGACACAGACAAATAGGTTGCTCCACCTTCTTCTCTGGGAGCACAGAGCATGTGCTAATCAGCCACATTTCATTAAGGTGCCAGGCTGGAAGATTAGGATGTCAAGGAGGGCAGCCTCTAGTGTCTTTGTCCCTCCCTGGAGCTGGTGCAGCACCTTCAAGCTGCATTTGAAGAGGCAAAGTACCTGATGTGTTGTAACCCAGTTTTCTCAGAGTAATTGTTCCACTTTTCTAAATCTTCACTGAAAGACTCCCTACATTTTTCAGTTGGTGCTTAAAAGTATGCTCTGCAGAGAAGAGATGACTGAACAAATGGACAGTCAAGCCTGGGGAAAGCAAAATGCATGAAGGCAGATCATAAAAGCCTGGATAAGTAATCCTTCAGATATGGAAACTGCAGAAACTAAGAGGATATTGGCAGAAATCTCTCATTACAGAGAGCACGCAGGAAGCATCAGCAAGATTACAGACTGACCAACATCTGAATGTTATACAAGGGAGAAACCAAACCTGCCTGCATCAGTGGCACTCAGGCAGTATTGAGTCAATACTGCAGAGCAGCAATGGCGCAGAGTGGGGGACCTCTGTGTGGTTGAACTATAGAGAAAGCCCATCCTAGAAACAGGAGCCTCATACATAGAGCTGAACCAAGCTTTTGAGTCCTGCTGCTGCCCAGATTATCCCAACACCCCACCTCTGCCTAGCCAGCCTGAAGGAGAAGGTTTTGAGAGCTGCACCGAGTGACATTGAGTTTAGACATGGGGGCTTGGTTTCCCTAGCAGTGAAATGAGTCTTTCTGAGACTCATCTCTTCCCCAGAGAGCCATAACAATTCATTAGGCAATTGTAAAATCAGAACATAGCTGCTGACTGTGAGTTGTGGTCCGTTTATAGCCCTATTTATTGCCAACCAAATAATTAGCTTAGACAAGCATCAACGGCTCTTGATTGCCTACGAAATAGCTGCCTTCTTACACAGAAATCCAATGAGTTTCTGTGGACAGCTCAGGTGTCACCTCAAGCTCAGTACTGAAGAGGAAAAGGGATTAAAAAAAGTAAATAAATTAATTAAAAACAAATCAGAAACATCCCACCCCCCAGCAATTTCCTTGCGTTGCTCAGCAACAGAATCTGCGGGGGAAACAATCTAGGAATGAAGGCCTGAGCGGTTCCAAGAGAACAGGTTATTTCAGGCAAGATGTCAGGGACAAGCAAATGCCACAGAGGAGGAGAACTGGTTGTTGGTTTGGGTTTTGTTTTGTTCTGGTTTGTTTTCCTCTCCTCCTTTAATCAATAATTTAAACTAGGCATTTTGGGTAAAATGAGCATTTAAGGTAGCTGATTGCCAAGAGGAGATCCCAAACCCTCACACAGAGCCACACTGCTGATGAAATGTTTGTTTACTTGTGTGAGGGAGACGTTAGATGTGCTAGGCACGGAATGAAACGTCGAATATGCTCTTAGAAATGTCAGCTGTTCATTTAAAGAGGAAGATGATGTCATGCCAGCATTGCTATGTTGTGCAGCAGCCCTCCCGGAGCAATCTCATATTGATTTTGTTTGTTCTCCCTCCCGTGTGCCCTCCCCTCCCTTCTCCTTTCTCTTGCAGGACAAGACGAGCGCGCTGAGCCTCAGCAATGTGGCAGGGGTTTTCTATATCCTCATCGGTGGGCTCGGACTAGCCATGCTGGTTGCCTTAATCGAGTTTTGTTACAAGTCCAGAAGTGAATCAAAGAGGATGAAGGTGGCAACCCATTCCCCGGCCTTTCACACCTTCTTTCTGATCCTACCCCGGCTCCAAAGCTGCCTTCAGAGACGGATGCAGCCCAGACCACGGGTGGAAAACCGAGACATAGGGATAATGAAGTGACCGTGTCACTCGGCTTGCTAGGAATAGGAGCGTCAGAGAGGGTCAAGTGGGCCATAGCAGGCAGCTGATGCAAGACCAGACATGTGGCATAATGCTGATTCAAAATCCAGATAGAGAACAAAATCAACACAAGTGGCAACAGGGGCACGTGCCATTCCTTACAGTTAACAAAAGCAGATGATGGCAACGTGAGTGCAGCATGGATGGAGCGTGTTGGGGTTGGTGTGATACAGCCCTTACTGCAGTAAGAAAACAATCCCCAAACCCAAGCACTTAACAGCAAGATTAAGCTGGGCTAGCACAGTAATGAATCAGATCCTGTCGTTCCCTGGGCTGGCACCCTTCTGGCACCATTCCTGCCCAGCAGACTGGCAAGAGTGAAATATGCTAAGAGCATTGGTGCTCTGGAACAGGGCCTCCAGACTCAGAATTATGGGTCCTCTTAGAGAGAAATTGGCTTCTAACATCCCCTGTAAGTGCCGGGTATCTTCTCGCCCCTATCATGGTCTTGCAGAAGCATACTTCCTATGAGCCAGGAGATTTGTTTCACCCTTTACAATTCTGGTGTTCCTAAGTTTCAGAAGGTTGTGTCAAGAGTGCATTAGATCCGAGAGCCTTGGGGATACACTTTTAATGCAGCATCTGTGGAACAAGTACATCTTGACTCAGATGGCTAGTGGGGAGGCCTTCCCTTACACACACAGCGTTGTGTACGAGGGTGCAGCAGGACGTGTGCTGTATGGGTGGCACATCCCGGACCCCTCCTATGAGCATGGAAAGTTGAATGAGAAGATGAAGTATGCAGTGAGTTGCATAAAATTGAGAGGGATTTTCACCTCCCTGAATACTGAAACTTACTCAGAATCAAAAGGAAGATCAGCAATTGTTCCTTTGGGCTTTGTGTCACCGTTCCATGACATACTTAGTGTTTTGTCAGCAATAATAACGTTTCTAATTCACCAAAAATGTGCAGCAACTCTTTTCCCTCTGAGGTTTAGAAAATTCTACAGGCAATGAGAGGTGTATTGAGCACAGGAGTAATGTAATGTGAGCAATTAATGGCCCTTAATATCCCAAAATTAAATGCTAATTGCCGTCTGCACGGCAAAGCTCGGTGTGTCACGTAAGCACCGCGAAAGGCTGCCAGAATGCACTAGCTCCACAGCTTTAGTCTTGAGGAGATCCTGCCCTGCTCTTGGCTTCCCTGTGTCACTTGCAATGAGCCACTAATGTACACCAGCCTCAGCCTGTAGTGCTCTTGCCATGCTACAGCCAGCCACTATGGGAAGGAGTTGTTGCTCCCGGTGTTAACATCCGATCTAAGCTTGTCCCTTTGGCTGGCTCCAACCATCAGTGGCTGCTTCACAAAGCCATTCAGCAGAGCAAGTGCCTGGAAGGGTGGGCCAGATCCCTGTCTAAAGCCAAGTTCTACTCAGCAAGTCCCTACAGAGCCCCTGGGCAAGCTGCAGATCCTGCCAGCACAGGAGGCTGCTCCATGCCTGGCAAGGTGCTAGGCTGAGAGGTCCTGAATAGCTGTTCCAGATTTATCTGTTCTGGATAATTCTTCACCTGAATATTCCACCCCAGAAAGAATGAAGGTTCCCTAAGAGACAGTTTGAGCATAAAGAAACAAAATTGACTTCCTCTTTTAGCTTAATTGTTCCAAACAGTTGGTTTCTTTAGATCTCTGAAAGCAAGCATCTTGGGCATTATCTGGAACAGGATGATGAGATTTGGTTTCCTGAGTTAGATTTGCATTTCCTGGTTGCCTCAGTCCTCGCTGTAGACAAAAAGAGAGGCACATGCTCAACTTCTCACATGAGGAAAGTTAAACATATGCTTGCAGTGAGTCAGAGTCCACCATACGTAACAGTACTGGAGTAGTAATAGCACATCTATGGGGGAAGTGTGTATAATACCTTTGCTCAGATCCAGGATGACTGTTCTTATGTTGTAGAGTTTGAATAGCTCTTGCATATGGCATGTGTGCTTTATACCCCAAAATACTGCTGAACATTTGAGTTTTGAATGTAGAAGAGGTGCGAATTAGCAGAGCAGCTGCAATAGGGACTTGCAGGAAGTGAGATTCTGAATGGAGACAAGGAGGGAGAGAGGAATGGCAGAAAGACAATGCTGGTTTGTGTCCAGTTCTCAATTTAAGAAGGACATTGAGACACTTGAGACACTTGAACATGTCCAGAGAAAGGCAACGAGACTGAGGAGAGGTCTGGAGCACAGCCCTATGAGGAGAGGCTGAGGGAGCTGAGGGAGCTGAGAAGAGGAGGCTCAGGGGAGACCTTATTGCTCTCTACAACTACCTGAAGGGAGGTTGCAGCCAGCTGGGGGTTGGTCTCTTCTCCCAGGCAACCAGCACCAGAACAAGAGGACACAGTCTCAAGCTGTGCCAGGGGAAGTATAGGCTGGAGGTGAGGAGAAAGTTCTTCACAGAAAGAGTAATTTGCCTTTGGAATGTGCTGCCTAGGGAGGTGGTGGAGTCACCGTCCCTGGAGGTGTTCAAGAGGGGATTGGATGTGGCACTTGGAGCCACGGTTTAGTTAGTCATGAGGTGTTGGGTGAGAGGTTGGACTTGATGATCTCTGAGGTCTTTTCTAACCTTACTGATTCTGTGATTCTGTGCAATTTCTCCAACACTGCTAAGGACAGGGGGAGACCCCCCCGTCCTTCCTAAAAAGGGTTTTTGTTTAATCCCACAGCAATCAATCAACGAAGCCATACGGACATCAACCCTTCCCAGGCCGGCTGCGGCAGGAGGCAGCGGAGAGAACGGACGTGTGGTCAGCCACGACTTCCCCAAATCCATGCAGACGATCCCGTGCATGAGCCACAGCACCGGCATGTCCCTGGGAGCCACGGGGTTATAATTGGCCTTTTGACCCATTGCCTGGGTGAGAGCAGGGGCAGCCCGACTCCACCCCTCCAGAGCCAAAACCAAACCCGACACCGCCAAGACAAACCACGACGACAGGAGGGACAATTGGATGGATCTTCTCAAGGAAATCAAACTCATTTCCCTTTTTATTTGCAAGCAGATCCACCGGCAGGAGAACAGAAACAGGTCTGTACTGCAATAAGGAGAGTGTGATGGGATTTAACAGACTCATGAACCATCTCTGATCAAAGAACCACTGGAACACTAATGAGGACTGTGCCATTTTGTTTTAACTTGGTTGTTAATAAGTCTTAGTGTGTGCAATATATATATTTTTTCTTACTAATTCCTTGTGGTGTCGGGGTAACATCAGCCCTTTCCCTGCTCAGTCCTTCAATCTGGCTTAGTTTGGGATGCAAACCATAGTGTCTGAGCTACTAACAACAAAAAAAAGAGGAAAATCTGATAAATGGCAAGGTGAAGTCCCTGCAGGGCATCAGCATTGACTCCTTCTGTCCATCGTGATTCTGCCTTCTGTTGTTCTGTTGTGGACTCAGGCTGTGGAGTTCCTGCAGTGAGGCAGGCAGACAAAGCTGCGAATGGCTCTCCCTGCAACAGGAAGGACTTGATGCAAGAAAGAGCCTGAACAAAAACTCAAGGCTGCATTACAGGGGCAACGTCATGAGTGGGTTTGGAAACCCCAGGTAAGCTGAAGACAGAGTGATAATCCTTCCAGAGAGATGTTTAGTGATGGTGCAAGAGGAGAATCCTGTGCCTGGAGTAGAGAGCATCAGGCGTGGCAGGCTGGAGCAGATGGTTGGTCTAAGATCAAGGTCGGCTGCTGTTTATGGAAGAGACAAAGTAAATGCCACATCCTCGTGTGTCACTCTCCTGCCTAGGTAATTGAGGGATAATAAGCAATTGTGAACCATTTCTTCATTGCTTAGCTTCTGTGTGTGCTCCCTTTTTTGGTGGTCACATAGGGAACCACCTTGAGCTGGGAACAGACCATCTCAAGACATCCAGTTCTAGATGGCTGCCTATTAACCAGTAAAACATGCTAGAAGTCATGGATCTCAATGGGACTTTTTGCTCTGAAATCCCTTTATGTCCATTTTTCTAATCAAAGAGGGACATTTTGTAGATGCTTCCTGGAGAGAACTGCTAAAGCAAACTAAGGAGGAGAATCTACAAGTGCTTCATTCAAGCATCCATGACATTCAACTGTATCAGGGCTGGTCAAAATCAGCCTTCCCATCAAGCTGTGGCCTGCCTGGGTACAAAGCCAACAGTAGCAGATTCCCACTCACGTATTCTTGGGGAGGGCGAAGCATCCACAAGCCAGGAGAGCAGGTTGCAGACTCCAAACTTGGTATTGCAGAAACCTACACTGCCACACAGGCAGCTGGGAGTCTGACCACAGACATGGAGATCAAAGGGGCAGTGATGGTTTTCCAGAGTCGCACAAAAGGTTCCTTCTGTGAATCACTGGCATGGACAGACAAATGCTTCCCATGCTGGTGGGCCTGAGACACTTCCCCAGCAGTGAAGGATTCCCAGGGGAGCATCTGAAGAGCGAGAAGATCTGTAGGGCAGGGACCACAGTGAACCCACTTAGCCTTGTCCCATCTCACAGGATAATCACTGCTGGCAAGCAAAGTTCAAAGCTTCTCACAGGACTCAACAAATATTTGCCCAAGGACTGAGCTGCTGTTGGAGCATCCTGAGCTGCTTTTCCTCTTGGGTTTGTTTGTTCTTTTTTGCTATTTTTCCTTTTTCCTTTTTTTTTTTTTTTCCTTTTCTTTTTTTTTTTTCTTTTTTCTTTTCCCCCCTTTTTCCCCCCTGCAACATAGCAAGAGAGGATCAGGAAAAGAAGGAATGCAGGTGAAGAGAAAGCAATGACTGGCGCAGGTCTGTGAGGAGGATCTGTCCACACAGCTCTCCATAAGCTGGAAGCTGCCTGGGCACCAGTTCCCATTAGCATACAAATGTGTAGAGCAATATGTTCAACCACCTTTAGCACCAGCCTGGGCTGAAGACCCTGTTCCACTTACCTGCTTGTCATGCAACACTTCAGAGACCAGCAAGTCAGAGTCAAGGCCCTAAGCTCAGGCACAGCATGTCTTGTGCCAGTATGTTTTCCTCTCTCCACAACCGGAAACCTTTGTGATCTTCGTCTCTCAGCACCGAACACGAACTCTGTTATCAGCCACTTCCAAACATCTCTTCAGGTCACTTTCTGTTGCTTATCATTATTTTTAATCTGCTTTTCTTAATTTTAAGTTTAGTTCCAAGTAAGTCCTAACTCAGTGGAGGCATCCCACAAGCTAGCCTGTTTCCAGAGCCCTCGGATGGATCTCCTGACCCAGCACTTGCTGCATTCTGGACTTAGTCAAAGCAGCACTTTGCTGGGCACCACAGTGGGAGCAGGCTGCTGAGACCCATGGGTGCCCCATCCTGCAAAGCCAGGACCACGTGCCAGCAGGTCACAGGGAGATCAGCTGGGCAGTTGGACAGTCTTGTGAGAAGCAGCACAGCTGTGCTAGGACTGGCAACCTGTGGTGTGAAGATGCAAGATTCAGTTTCAAAGACTTTTGATCAGTGGAAGGGTGGAAAAAAAAAAAAGGGGGAGGGAAAAAGGGGGAAAAAAGGGGGGAAAAGGGCACAAAAAGAAGATGACTAGGACAAAAGCGTGGGAAATGTTAACTTGTAATATGTATTTTTACTACACTTTTCTTAAAAATAGAGTAATGGTAAAACTCTGAAAGACATTGACATTTTTTTCTCAACAGGAATCCATATTTAACAGTTTCTGCTTTCATTAAATTTTGCTCTTTGGTACCTGGATCTTTTATTTAACAGCTATATTTGTTTCAGCTCTCTTTTGTTTGCCCTTTCTGTTTTGTTCTTTTCTTTGGCAGTCCTGCGGAGAGTTTTGCTTTGTCCAGCGCAACGGTGGTTTTTCTTTTCACATTGTCTTTGTTTCTTTCAAGCAACATTTTAATTGGTAATTATCATTTACACACACACACACACACACACACACACACACACACACACACACACAAATGAAACTATCAGCTGCATTTTAACACCAAGGATCCGTGATCCACTTTCCGTAGCTGTCCATGCCGTTTTGTGCCAGTGCTGGATGTGTGGAAATGAAACTTATGTTACCCCTCAGGCAATATTACCCAACCTGAATCAAGCGAGATTTCCTTGATTATTGCTGTGTCTGACTTGTGAGCAGCAGCCAAATAAACTGCTTCAGGTTGAAATTGGGAATCTATCTAATATTTACCCAAGAGTCAGGAAACTGAGCATTCATCGAGTTCGCCATCAGTGATTTAGCTTCGCCTGGAGCTTTGTGGAGGTGTTTTTGGAGAAGGGCCACTGGAGGATTTTTTTCTTTTTAGGTTGTTTTTACAGTCAGAGAAGACATCATTACCTCAGGGATAATTCAGAACCAGCACTGGTCCAAAAATCCTCACCAGGATCAGCTTTCCTAGGAGCAACCCTGCTGCTTCAGAGGCTTGGACATTTGAGAAGTTTCTCACTCAGTTTTTCACACAATTGACTTGCTAAATTCCTCATCCAAGTATCTGTTGAAGGGGGGAAAGGGAGTAAGATTTAAAGAGCCTTGGACATTTATGCAGATGCTGGCAGCTGCTGAGGTTAAGTTTAATCATGAATGTGAGGCTCTTACACAGGGCTTGCTGTCACAGAGCTGGAAGGACTTCCCTTCCCCACACTGCCATTCCACATTTATTGGCTGGGGAAGCCAGGACTCAGGAGTGCCTTGGACCAGACATCTCAGCTGACCCCACAGGGCCGTGGTTATAGGTTCAAGGCCTCCAGCATTCACAAGGGTTTTATTTTTCCCTGCTAAGTTTTAAAGATAAAGCCAGCTAGGGGCAGAAGCAATGCATTTCTAAAGGGGCTGCCAAAGCTCAGGCTTCAAAGCAAAGAGACCCCTAGAAAACGGGACCTAAAAAGGGAAGTTTCCCATAGGCATGCTATGCAGGATCAGCCCATTTTGCTCTTCCATGACTGCTTTAGCACCCAGCACTGTACTGTGGGCTTAGATTTTGTTTCAAAATGTTCTTGCTCAGTGGTTCACTTTTGGCTCCTGGCAAGGTTGCACAGATGACACCCCTCCCGGCTTGCTTCTTACACAGAGTTGCTCTGTTCTTTTCCAGGAACTTGGTCCTAATGGTTTGAGAGTGCAATAGTGATGAATTTAGTGTGCAAGGGCCAGGAAAAAGTTCTTCTAGGCATGGAAGGGTAGCTCAAGGCTGATATCCATCAAAATCCTGACTATTCCCACTCTGGGATTCTCCACTCCATGTTAATCTGCAGCATCACCTTCCAATTCCATTCTGTCTATCCCCACTTCTCCTTCATCTGTACCTCAGTCCCACCCTCAGCACTGCCAGATATTCCTTTCCAGGCCCTGGAATGGACTTTGGGTATGTACATGGTGGTGGTCTCGTTATAGATAAATCTGTATCACTGTGTAGCTTTAGAAAGCAAATGAACTCACCCTCCTTTGGCATGCTGGCAGGGCTGTGACTCCAGCTCCGCACTGGGCAGAAGTGATCCCATAACCCATTGCACCATACTTAGGTGGCAAGGAACCTTTCTGCAAAGGGGTGGTACATGGAGCCACAAGCTGGCAAAGTGCTGTTATCTGGCTGTTCCCAGAGCACTTGGACTCATCTTTCTTTTACTGAGGAGCACTTATCTCAAGAAGACATCACAGTCTGGCTGCCAGGATGCACACCTGGCTAGGGATGGAGAGAGGGAAGGTGCTGGGCATCCTCTTCATCAAGCTGGTACCCAAATGATGTCACCTGCTGAACATGTGCAAGGGGAGAGCTGTGCTTAGAGCAGTGAAATGTGGCAAACCTCACCCCCAGAAGGGACGCCGAGAAGTGTGATCAGACAGCATTTGCACATCCCTTTCTCATGCACTCCTTCTATAGTACAGACGCACATGGATACACAGGTATTAAGAGATGCCTTGGGCAGACCAAATTCAGTGTCAGGGTACCTTTTCAATCCTCAGGATCAATATGGTATGATGTAACAGCCACAATGCACGTTCCTCACTCTGTAGGGCTGGTTTAACACGCTCCCTAGATCCCTTTGGCAGTAATTCCTCCTCTGTTCGAGCTGGCATCAAAATTAATGGCACGCTGTGTTCTGGAAGTCCTGACTTTTTAGATGAAAGGTACATGGTGTTGTTCACATCACTACTACAGTGTAATAAATCAATGCTTCCCCACTGGAAGGATTTCAGATGATTTTACAGGTTGCTCTCAGGACCTCAGAAGACAACCTGTCTGCCAGGCCATGGGCTGATGGGGGCGGGGGAGGAGAGATAGGGGAGGAAAGAAAAAGGAAAAGAAAAAAGAAAAGAAGGAAAAGGAAAAAAAGGAAAAGGAAAAGGAAAAGGAAAAGGAAAAGGAAAAGGAAAAGGAAAAGGAAAAGGAAAAGGAAAAGGAAAAGGAAAAGGAAAAAAAAAGGAAAAGGAAAAGGAAAAGGAAAAGGAAAAGGAAAAGGAAAAAAAGGGAAAGGGAAAGGGAAGGGAAAGGGAAAGGGAAAGGGAAAGGGAAAGGGAAAGGGAAAGGGAAAGGGAAAGGGAAAGGGAAAGAAAGGGAAAAGTGAAAAAGAAGGGGAAAAAAGAGCCATCAAACCAGGAAAATGGAAGTAAAAAAAAACCCAAACCCTTACATTTCATTGTAGTATTGTTACCTGCTCCATGTAGAACAAAAAAGGCTGGAACAGGCTACCCAGGGAGGTGTTTCAAAGAGGGAGAGAGGTGGTGCTGAGGGACAGGGCTTAGCACCAGACTTGGTAGAGTTAGATGATGGTTGGACTCAATGTCCTTAAAGTGTTTTTCCAACTGAAATGATTCTAAGTGGAGCCAGGGCAGCAATGACAAAGTTTCACCAGGACCAATCACACAAGGTTGTGCAAAGCTCAGGGAAGTGTATTCCCTGCTCTGAGGAAGTTAAAGGTGAAGCCAGCAGAGGCTGGGAGGGGAAACAGCCTTATTTCACTTGACAAATAGGAGCAGAGAGCAAAGTATAGATTGCCTTCTGACTGCCAGACCCTAGAACAAACTGCTCTCAGTTTTCAACAAAAGCAGCAGGAAAGGGGAAAAGGAGTGAAGACTCAACATGCCAGGAGAGAGAGTACCCAGCAGCCCTCCCAGAAGGTGCCCTTAAAGTTATTGTCCCAGCATCTTTGGTAGCTGCTGCCCAGAGTGCAGTTCATTTGCTTAACATCTTTACCAAGTAAAAGGTAAATTCCCTCGCTCTCAGGAGCTCATGTGCAAGATGGGAAGAGGCTGAGCTTGAAAGGGGAGCGTTTTGTTGCCTCAGATTAGCTCAAACTGTGTGACAAGCTTTCCTCACTTCAAAACCAATGTTGTTAACCTTGAAAAGTGCATTATTAATATTTCAACATGAGCTCCATCAGGAGCTGCCAAAAGAGCTCTCCTGGACTCCTGACAGCTCGTCCTGCTTGATTCTAATCATATATGAATGCATGAGTTAAGAAGGCATCATTAAAAGTACATTAAATTATGCTAGCAGCCACAGACAGTGGGAGCATCAGCTTAATGCAGAATGCAAAGTCAGATCAGACCTAATCCATTAGATGCATATTTGTTAAAGAAAATGTTCCATGTCTGTAAGTGATACTACAAAGTGATCAATAGGGCTTGGAGCAACAGCTGTTTTCTGGGGGCTACTGCCCTCCTACTCCCTCTCCCCTCCCCCTGCACATCAGCCCTGAGCACGCTGTTGATGCCTCACTCAGCTCATTGCACATCCAGTTTACCAAAAGCACATAAAAAGAAACAGTGCAAGGAGTTCCTCTTCCCCCACCAGCCAAGCTCTGGGGAGGTGCTGTAGTGGTTTAAGCCATTTTGGACCCAGCTTTCCTTTGGAAAGAGCTGGCAACACCAGAGCTGCCTGTAGATGGAGGAGTGCTGGAGGAGTGGCTGGATGGTCTCACAACCCACTTAGACCAGTGTAGCCATGCTTAAGGATGGAAATGAGTGGTGCCAGCATAGTTGGTGCCTTTTCACAAGCTCCAGATGATGTTGGCTGCAGTGAGTTGGGACAATTTTCCAAACAACCAACCCAACCCAAAACAAAACACAAACCAAACTAAAGCAAAAATAGAAACATGGAAACAGGAAAAAAAACCCAAACCAAAACCAAACCAAACCAAACAAACAAAAAGCAGACAAAAAGAAACCAAAGCAGTGAAAGCAAAAGTGTTTCAGCTTCTTCCAGGGCTGATCCAGCTCTCTCCACTAACACTGTTGTCTACAACTACCTGAAGGGAGGTTGTAGCCAGGTGGGGGTTGGTCTCTTCTCCCAGGCAACCAGCACCAGAACAAGAGGACACAGTCTCAAGCTGCACCAGGGGAGGTTTAGGCTGGATGTTAGGATGAAGTTGTTCATAGAAAGAGAGATTGGCCATTGGAATGTGCTGCCCAGGGAGGTGGTGGAGTCACCATCACTAGAAGTGTTTAGGAGGAGACTTGGGGTGCTTGGTGCCATGGTTTAGTTGATTAGATAGTGTTGGATGATAGGTTGGACTCAATGATCTCAAAGGTCTCTTCCAACCTGGTTAATTCTATTCTATTCTATTCTATTCTATTCTATTCTATTCTATTCTATTCTATTCTATTCTATTCTATTCTATTCTATTCTATTCAAGAGCTGTGACAGCATCACAAACCACCCACTGCACTGCTCTGCAAAGCCACGGCATGAGCCATTATCAGTGGGCTTGGGCCAAGCCCTGAGAGGAGCAGCTGTGGGTTTGTCACCCTCATCTTCACCTCCCCCAACAGGGTCATGGTAGCAGCAGCCCTTCACAACCCCAAGCAGCATCACTGCAGTAAGGACAACAAATCTGTCAACACCTGAGTCCCCCAGGTGATGAGGTTGCTGTGGCTTGGTGCTTGTCAGCTGGGATACAGCCAGGTGCTTATCCCATTAAGCAATTTCAACAACATCTCTTAGCTCAGACCCCATGGCAGTGGCCACTGCTTTGGCAGAGCATTTCCTAGTTCCTGGGTGCAGTTCTAGACATGATGCATCAAACTGGAATGTTGCTTATCCCCAGTGCCCATGGGTCCACATGCTCCCTGCCATCCTGAGCCTTTCCCTGCTGCTGGTTATCCACATCCATTGTCCCACAGACTAGCTCAGCTCAGAGCTGGACATGGACAGAGTCTGCTTAAAGCTGAGGTCCCAGTCCTGCTCAAGGATTGTTTCAGTCGATGTGCCCTCAAGACACAGCAGGCTGGAGAGGGGAAGACCTCAAGGCCAACACACAGTGCATGCCTGGTGGCTGTGAGCGAGCACAGGAGCGATTGCAGTTCAGGAGGGAACCCAAGAGCTCCCCACTCACAGGCACTCATCACAAGCAGGAGAGGCTTGTGCTTAACAGCTCAGCTGAGCCTCTAACACCTGCCTGAGTGCTGAATATCATTGTAATTAAGATCTAATAGCCTCTTGCTGCCTCTTCTGCATGGAGCTGGGTGAGGGCTGTGACTGGAAAGCCACAGCATGGAGGCAGGGCGGCCAGGCATGATTAAAACCTCTCTGAATGTACCTTTCACAGCCAACAGCCAGCTCCAAATGGACTACAATCACTGGTTGGACAATAAGTGAGATTTCCAGAAAGTCTTTTGAATACATCATTTAACTTAGCTTGGGAGAAGGCTTTTCTGATGGCTTTTTTTCTTCTTTTTTTATTGGTTTGAGGGGGGGGTTGTTGGGTGTTTTTGTTTGTTTGGGGGGGTTGGGGGTTTGTTTGTTTTGGTTTGGTTTTGTTTGGTTGGTTGGTTTGGTTTTGTTTTTTTTTTGAGAGAGAGAGAGATTCCCTACCAGTCAGCCCATGTTATCCATATTTCATTTCCATCCTTGCCACCCATCTCCTCCTTGCTCATGCAGGCAGGGTTGATGCAGGCAGGTTAGGCTGTGCCATGGGGTCCAAGAGGGGACAGGATGGGGGGCAGCAGCTCCAGGGACCCCTTCTGCTCTCCATTTTACAGCACCACGGGCCACTAGCACTCTCCTGCCTACAGGACCTTGCAAAGGGGGCTGGAGGCTCCCCATGGCTCTTTAATTGCCAGAGCTCTGGTTTCCATAGCCTCTCTTTTCAGGACTTTCAGCTGGCACTGGTCATTAGCAGTTCTAACTTCAAACTAATAAACATGGGGAAAGATCAGCTAAAGGCTGAATTGCGTCTCTTTGCCCAAAGCCATCATAAGCCAGAGTCCTGGTTCATCTGAGAATGAGGAAGAGGCATGGCAAATAGTTGGGGAAAACTTTTTTTTCCCTCTAAGATGATTTATAGTGAATTATATGCTCTCTTAGCTGCTGATGTACTTCCTGGCTGGGGGTTATTTGAAGAGATACTTGGAAGCAATTTAACCTGATCAAGCCCTTTACAGAAAGCATTGGTCTTTCTAAATGGGCAGCAATTGATATCTTCAGAGTGGCATTGTGTTTGCACACTGTGCATCCGTGTGTGGTTTAAAAATAAAGCAGCAACCCCCCCCCCCCCCCCCCCCCGAAAAATCAAAGATGAGCACAGAGGGCAGCTGTTCGGAGAAGGGAATGTGAGGACCTTTATATCCCCACTATCAATTCCCTTTAGAGTGGTAATCTATGTGGCAAGATAAAAGGACAACCCACGGTGCTGTTAATTGTCCTTTCCAAAGGAAAACAACTAATCTATTGCACTCATTGAGCAATCAAAGGTAAATCTAAGTTAACCCTTCTGTGGCCAGTTTCCCCCAGGCTGATATAGAATCATAGTATCAGTCAGGGTTGGAAGGGACCACAAGGATCATCTAGTTCCAAGCCCCCTGCATGGGCAGGGACACCCCACACTAGATCAGGCTGGCCAGAGCCTCATCCAGCCTGGGCTTAAACGCCTCCAGGGACGGGGTCTCAACCACCTCCCTGGACAACCCATTGCAGGGCTTCACCACTCTCATGGGGAAGAACTTCCTCACATCCAGCCTGAATCTCCCCACCTCCAGCTTCATTCCATTCCCCCTAGTCCTATCACTACCTTATATCCTAAGTCCCTCCCCAGCCTTCTTGTAGCCCCCTTCAGATACTGGAAGGCCACAATTAGGTCACCTCTGAGCCTTCTCTTCTCCAGACTGAACAGCCCCAACTCTATCAGTCTGTCCTCATAGGAGAGGTGCTCCAGCCCTCTGCTCATCCTCATGGCCCTTCTCCCTTCCCTGATGGGAGATGGTTTATAGCTGCAACCCTGGCAGCCACAAGCCAGATATGTATTCCCAGAGACTCATAAACAAATGTTAAGCTCTAACAACCCTCTCTAAGACCCCACCAGACATCTGGCAGAATTCAGCAAGATGTCAAATCTCTCTCTGTCTGTGCTGCAATACATGTTGACAGGACCCTGACACAGCAACATGACCACAGTGTAATCAGCTCTTTGGTTTCAGTTGAAGAAGTGTTTTCTCTCTGGTGTAAGAAAAATCTGCCCACCCCTCACAGACCATATGCCATCTCTTTAGTACATTTGCTGAGTATCCAAAAAGCACCAAGAAAACCTGAGCCCTGCCTCGGTGACTCCCAGATCCCCTTTTGCACTAACTGGCACAGAAAGGGCTGCAAAATCCCTTTCTGAGAAAGGGAAAATAAGGCACAGCAAGATTTCCACAGAACTGGGGCTATGCAAGAAGCCTGGGCAAAGGGACAGGTCACTGCTTGGTCTCCTGGCTTCCAGAGGGCTCAGAGGTCACCCCGCTGAGGAGACCAGCCTGACCCTCCCCTGGAGCCCAGAGCTCAATATTTCCAGCAGCACAGTGGCATGCCCATGCTGCAAGCCCTCATGTTTTTTTAACAGGATTTTGTGGTGCCATGAACTTGAGCCAGATCTGAGAGGAAAGGAGCAGACTGTGATCTGATGCAGTAAGGCAAGAGAAACTCCGCTTCAGCCTCCCTCGCTTTCTGTTGTTTCTTGAAGCGACCAAAGCATTAATTCAGAAAGATATTTCCAAGCTTAAGAGAAGCAAAACCCAGATGTATAGCTCTGCAGTAAATGCTCAGAGTCCAGCCTGCTAAGTCCCCTAATTAGCCAGGGCTTGACAACAGCAGCAGTGCCTCTCTCCACCAACACAAGGATGGCTTTCCAGGACAGGATTTTCATCTATGGCGTTCCCAGTGTCACCCGAGGCCACACAGAGGACCACATGTGTGCTACACAAGGTGGTTCTGAAAGAGGAGGTTGGTAGAGAAGGGGGTATCTGAGCCCCACCCCTAGCTTTTAGCTGCAAAGCTGGGCCAGACTGGTTGATTACCAGGAGCTATAAAGGTATGGTGAGAGGGCAGGAAGGGCTTTGGGGCAGGAGACATGGCTGGTGTTTAGGAAGGGGTGAGGCAGGTAGTTTGCTATCTTAATGCAATGAGGCTTCTGCAGTCAAATTACTGCCTGCCTCCTCTCTTGGACCTCTGGAGGAGCTGGGAGAAAAGGCACTCACTTTTAATACCACAGGTAGGAAAGGAAACTGTCAATGCCTTTCTCCTCCTGGCTGCTGAGCTGGTCTCCAAGCAGGCGTGGAGGAAAGAAAGCTTCCTTACCCTGGACTCTGGGACTAGTGGTTAATCCTTTTGATAGCACAAAGTTCTTCAGCTGCTGACAGAAACAGGAGGCTGCTGTGCGGGAATAATGGAAGGGAGATTAAAAGGGTCAAGACAGATCCTGAAAACTGCTGAGTAATGTGCCTGGGGCTTCCTAGGAGACTGGTGCAAAGCAGGGGGAATGACATTAACATTAATGGGAATTAGGGCACAGCAAGGGAGAAGTTCTGTATGCTGAGTTGAGGCAGAACTCAGAAATCCGTGCCCTCAAGTGAGAGGAACCAGATACTTCCCAGGCAGAAAATAGCTATAGTGCATCAGGGTAGTGCTGTGTGCCAGGAAGAGCAAACATAGCCCATGTGCAGGCCAGGGAGGAAAAAACAAACTCATCCAAGCAGTCTGTAAACAAGAGGCAAAGCCCTCTGTGCTTTCCCAAGCATAGATGATGACAGACTAGTGTGATTTGGTTTGTTCGTCTGTTTCTCTCCTGAAGAGGCTCCTGTTTCTAAGGGAGGGAGGTGTGGTAGGTTCGATGTAAATGAGTTCCACAAAAACATTTGATTTTTGTGGGAGAGCTCATTAGCTAACATGAAGGCTGTGAAAGAGGAGTTGTCAAAGTGAGACATCTAAAGAGAGGATAATGAGTTGTACTGCAAAGCATAACTGGGTGGAAGGAGAGGTACGCAGTTTCTCTGAAGGATTCCTCTTGCAGTCACTGTTAATTCACACGAATTGAAAGACTTCACATTTGGGGGACAGAAAGACAAGACAAAAGGCAGTGGTTCAACGTCATGGTTGAGGGACTGGAAAGGGTAGATGAAGATCTAGGTAAGCTTGGTGTTTGACACCTATGGGACAACAAGCTACAGCCATTTGAAAAGAAATATATAAATAAAAGGAAAGGAAGGAATAGAAAATGCATTCAAGGGTCACAGCAAGACTTCCATCTGGCAGAAACCTTTGGTGATACCAAAAGTGTTACACACAGTTGTGGCCAGCCACCCCTGGGAAAGCTGATGCGAACCTGGAAGAACGGGGGATTCAATGGTACAGGGAATCATTTCTAGCCTCATTTTTGTTCCTACCTAGCAGCAGTGTGGTGGCCACTAATGAACCTCTGTCTGTGAAGACTCGAGGTGAGGAGAAAGTTCTTCAGAGAGAGAGCTGTTAGCCATTGGAATGTGTTGCCTAGCGAGGTGGTGGAGTCACCATCCCTGGAGGTGTTCAAGAGGGGATTGGACGTGGCACTTGGTGCCATGGTTTAGTAGTAATGAGGTGCTGGGTGACAGGTTGGACTTGATGATCTTTGAGGTCTCTTCCAACCTTATTGATTCTATGATTCTATGAAACTCTCACTCTGCAGTGTCCCAGGGGTTTATAATCCTACTTATGAGGTTACTGGGCTATGGACTTGCCAAGGGCAAGAGGGATCTCCCCTCCCTGGGCTGACTAGCCCCAAATTGTCTCTCCAAAATGGTTTTCAACCTGCCTGGGAAATCTGTCCAGACAAAGTTTCAAGGAGAGGTCTCCCAGGCAGGTGGAAAAACTTTTCAGAGGCAAGAAAGCAAGATGGAGAGGGGTCCAAGGACACAGGGAGCTGGTAGACAGGAGATGATGATAAAACAGATGCTGGTGCATAATGAGTACCTTGTAACGAGCTGGGATGGAGCTGGTCCCCAGGCAGCCAGTTTACAGGGTTGTGAGCACAGCACAGAGCAAGGCAGGCGCGGGAAGCGCCGCCACGCTCCGGAGGTGCTACTTCTGTAGTTTTAATCAGCTTTGCCTGCTCCTGCGAATGTGCCTGCTCCCTTTGGAGGTGCCAGCTATGTAACTGGGGCACTGCTCTGCCCCCTCCTCCCCCTTGTCAGCATTTCCCAGAGGTGAGAGAATTCATACGAGCACCAAGATTTGCTGGCTTCGAGAGGCGCCGGGCTAAGAACAACCCGAGCCTGCCTCGGAAACACCAGCGAGCCGTCACGTGGGGTTGCTCCCACGCTTGGCAGCGAGGGAAGGCTGGAAAAGATAATTTGTGCAGAAATGAGAAAGCAAGGTGTTTGTGCCAGTTGGCTCGGAGACAGCGAGGTGCAGCATGATTCTGTGTGGTGGGTTTGTGATCTCTCCGCTAAAGGCTGCCTTGTAATGACTGCTTTTGATCACGTCTCAGTGGATGGCGTGTTAAAAGAGTGGGTTGTTCACTACAGCGTCCTGGAGCAATAAGTTTTCAGCATAGTGGTTCTGAAGAGCTGTGGGATGATGGCAGTCAGGCTGGGGATGACCCCCATGGAGTGAGGTGGTGTCTCCTCCCTGCTTAGATACAGCTTCTGCAGGGTCCAGGTGCTGCATACCTCAAATCATAGAATCATAGAATTGTTAAGGTTGGAAGGGACCTCAAGGATCAGCCAGTTCCAACCCCCCTGCAATGGGCAAGGACACTTCACACTGCATCAGGTTGCTCACAGCCACATCCAACTTGGCCTTAAAAACCTCCAAGGATGAGGCTTCCACCATCTCCCTGGGCAACCTGTGCCAGTGCCTCACCACCCTCATGGGGAAGAACTTCCTCCTACCATCCAATCTGAATCTACCCATTTCTAGTTTTGTTCCTTTCCCCCTAGTCCTATCATTACCTGATACCCTAAAAGTCCCTCCCCAGCTTTCTTGTAGGCCCCCTTCAAATACTGGAAGGCCACAGTAAGGCCTCCTGGGAGCCTTCTCTACTCCAGACCGAACAGCCTCAACTCTCTCAGTACCCATGCCAGAGCCTTGAAACCCTGAGCAGTCTTCTGCTACTATCAGTGAAGAAGAGGAAATGCCAAAATTGCATGGCTCAGGTCAGTGCTTGGACAATTTCTGATGTTTTTCCATTTCCACCCATTTTAGTAGAGAAAATATCCCAGTGGTAAGTGCTGCAAAGGGCAGGGAATTTAGGTGGCTGCTGAACATTGCACTGATCTTCTTTTCACATGGCAGCAAAAGGCCTCCCACAGGAGGAGAGAGGTGAGGAGGAAGATCTCATCATGTCTAACCACTTGCTTGACGGTTAGAAACCAGCTTCAGGTCCCATCAGTGTCAAAGTCTCAGGACACATTCTTTCACTCTTATTTTATAGTTGCAGCCACAGAGAGCTTTCTCCTGCAAGATAAAAGTGGGCTAAAAGCAGCTGAGAGAGGAACTTCATAAGAGATGAGACTGAGCTTGTCCCGCTTGTGCCGTTCGGCACAACCCAGCTGCGGCGCCGCAGCCGCCGCCTTGCACGGCAAGGGCCGAAGGATTGGGATAATTGCTCTCCCAGCAATACACTGACTATGTACATTTAGGTTTCAATTAATTTGCTGGCTCTAAATGAACTGCCTCCTAGTGCTTTCAGCAATCAAGACTTGTTAATTGAGAACAGCGTTTATCTTATCTCGAGGAGAGGGCCGGACAAAAGTAGGGCACCAAAAGCCAAGTGAAGGGAGGGGGATGAAGTGAAGCTGAGGGAAGACAGCAGCCAGGATGGCTGAAGGAAAAAGTTCAGGGCTTTTTTAGGTTTTGTTTCCCTTCACCCCCTCCTTTTTTTTCCCCAGTTCTTTATTTTGCCTTTCCCTTTTTTTTTTTTCCCCCTGTCCTATTTTTCTTTGGTGTTTGTTTGGGTTTAGGTCTTTTTCTTTCTGCTTTTTCTTTGTTATTTTTGGGTGTTGGTTGGTTTGATTATTTTTTGTTGTGTGGGGAATTTTTTGGGCTTTGGTTTGGTTTGGTTTGGTTTGGTTTTTTTCCCTCAGTGCTTTCAGGGTTTCCTGATTAGGAAGGGGAGTTCTTTTCACCCAGACTCATATGGTTGCTCTTTCAGCTGGTTGTGTACTGTCAGCGGGGTTCTAGGTGCTCAGAGGGGCACTGGCTCACGCTGCAAGGGCTGATGGACACAGGGTTTAGCCCCCACTGCTCTCTCCAATATCTCAGTGCTGGCAGGGGTTGCTGGAGCACAGGATGAGTAGCTTGCACCTGGGTAAAACTGAGCACAAATAGCTGTGTTTAATGCATTTCCTTGGGTGCTGGCTGAACTCCAAGCTCATCCCATCTTTGCTTTCACAGAGGCAGCCTGGCTCCTGGAGGAACAGTGGCTGGAATGTCAGAAGTGTGTTTTAAGTGAGACAACCCCAAAAGCCCATCTCCTGCTCCCTTTCCCAAGGGAAGCTGTTTAAAAAGAAGATTGCCAGCCATGTTGTGCTGTTTGAAGAATGATTCCAGCTTCTTGCCTTTAAATTACGTTGCAATATAAGTCCTTAAGACATGGGATCTAGCACAGGTTTGGGTTTCGTTTGCTCTCATTCTAGGTCTGATTACTTAAAACCCCCTCTGTGAGTTTCCCACCAGCTGAACCTAACGTTATCTCCTACACACAGTTGTCATCTCATTAAAGGGAAATCAGAGAAACTGACTTTAATAAATTTTAACACCCTGTGTGAAAAATCCAGCAATTAAAGCTGCCTGCCCCCGGACCTCTGGAAGTGACGTGTGGCAAATCCCCTTCAGTCTTTAAGAAGCGCAGCTCTTCAAAGGATGATGGCAGGAGGGGGTAGGAGAGGAGGCAAGGGAAGGAAAGAAACAGGAGCATCGAGACTGAAAGAGACTGAAAGACAAAAGATGAGCCTCCATTTTTCACTCTCATTCCAGAAACTGAGGAGAGAATGAGCACCATTAGAAGGCGACTGATAAACCCAGCTAACTCTGGAGGGGAAGGTATGGGGAGGGAGGGATTGGAGGTGGGTCCAACCAGGCAGCACTGAGCATGCATCATTACACAGACATTTAGAGAACAGTATTTACCCTCCAAGCACAGTTCTGTGATTATTTTTGTTGCTGTTATTGACAACAAAAGGCAAAACCTTCTGGAGAACAAGCAGCACGTTGATAGTAAGCGAGACCGTGGACTAGGTTGGCTGCTTCTCTGTAGACCTTCTGGGAAAGCAACCTAGAGATAAATCAGGATAAATTCCTCTTCACCACTCTTGCTGGCAAACACTCCCAGCATTGTCTTTCTGTGGAAAGAGTTTGGGGGTTTTTGATGGATAGGGAGAAACAGGTGGATTTTATCACTGCTGAAGCTTCAGCAGTGGGAAGGGGATGGACTAACCAGCTTTTCTGTAATCAGATGGGGACCTCTGAGAGATCTCGGTCCTTTTAGCTCCTTTTGAAACCTTCAGCAAGTTTTCTGAGCTCTCAATCATCTGGTATTCCTGGTTGGTTGTACAACAGAGGATCCTCATTCCCATTCCCTTATGGCCCATCTGAAATTTTCATAAAGTAGCACAAACCCCTTGGAAGAAAGGCTCCAAGTATCTCTATTGTTTTTATCACTAACTCTGATATCTCTTGATCTGGGGCTAAAGTCTTCTTTTTGTCCCACCCCTTTATTCCCTGACCCTTCCAGGACGGCAAGAGGTGGTGAATGAAGGAGATCTTACAAGAGAAATCGCTGATTCTGTGTACAGGCAGGTGAAACACAAGCAGTGAGGAACTGACGAGGGACTCATTAGCATAAAAATCCTCAGGTGCCTCATAAGATTTTTCTTCTGAGTCTGCTGAAGTGATAACACCGCTGGGAGTGGCATTTCCAGAAAAGTAATAGGAAACCAGGGACTATTGGTTTGATTGGATTGCAGTGGAGCTACACATCAGGCATGAAACACAATCTGTGCAGCCAACAAGTTTGCTATAAGACAAGGCCAAGACAGGAGACTGTGATGCATCATGGCTTTTGCCCAGCACCAGGGCTGGTGAGGTGAGCCACAAGCTGAACACGGACAGTGTAGCAGATGGAAGGGCATGACAAACCTGCTCTGGGCAGGCTGAGAAACCCAAAATAATGCAGAGCAATTGGGGGGAAAAAAAGAGCTTAAAGTAGGTCCTAGATAGATAAGTGGAACAGCATTGCCTCTTCCCCTCCAGAGGGAAGGAAAGCTGATCAACCTCCATGGGCAATGCTTGGTAGCCATGTGAAGAGACATTACTTTGCCTCCATGAAGCACAGAAGTGCTACAAGAATACTTCAACATGAAGGGATGTGGTTCCAGCCTTCTTGGACTCCCTAGACTTCTCCTTTTCCTGTCTTTACATAGTTCCTGTGACCATTTTGTCTATAACTGCCTTTCATGTTGCATTTCCCTGCCTGGAGACCTGATCTCACTGGCATAGGTTTTGCTCCTATGCCAAAAGGAGAGGTGTTGGGCACACAGCCAGCTGGTATCTCACCTGGTCTCCCTGTGGTGTTTCCTGTCAGATCTCTAGTTCTTTCCTTGCCACCAAGTGTTCTGCTTCTGTTTAGGATTCTGGTTTATTTCAAGCAATATTTGTACCTCTCAGAAGGGGTATTCTTGCTGATGCCAGCCTTACTCCAAGTGCAGGAGCTTACTGCTGTGCATGTGTGTTTGTGAGGGCACATTTCTCCAGCAGGATCTTTGAGCCCTTACAAAACCAGAGCAGAACATCGATTTGCAGCCCAAACTGACCCAAAGCTTGTGCAAACCAGTCCGATACCACGACCCAAGAACCACCTCTGTACTTGGGACAAAGCCCAGCAGAAGGGCCCATGGAGGGCAGCACAATGCACCCTCCCCTCTCCATGTAACCCCAGCCTCTTGCACTCCATTCATGACCCCCATTCCCAGCTCTTCCCGGCAAATGCTGATCTGTAGCAACAGTTCACCCAGGGAGGGCCAAGCCAGGAAGGACCCTGCCTGCCTGATGCCTGTCACTAGATGGCCTGTTCTTTTCCTATGCTTTTGCTCTGGCTTTGCAGTGCCAGCAGCTGCTTGTCAGTCCATGTTAGCAGGCTCAAGGGGCTGCTCAACCCCAGTCACACCATGTCCTGCACTGACATTGCCTTTGGCTTCACACCCAGGCAAGCAGTCCAAGAGCCTTGGGTCTTCTGTCCTCCAGCTCTTTCTTGGCACAAACCTTTCCTTATCAGGGAAAAATAATTCACAGGCCTTTTATCATACCACCAAGCCCTGTTCTGGCCCCAAGGTCTCGGGTTCTGTGCCTGCAGCAGTGTTTAATTTCCATGAGAGCTGCTCTGCTCATCAGCTGCTGGGAGGCAAACGCAGCTGGGAGCCCCAGGCAGGCCGCTGGGCCAGGGACTGTGGGAAGTTGAGGTGTTTGATGTTTGCCTTATTTATTTAGCAGCCACTGTCTCTGCGAGTCCCTTTCTGCAGAGGAGCGATAAGCTGCTCTCGGCTCCTGCTCGCCCACCCCTGCTGGCTCCTTTTTCTGCCAGGCACCATCTCGTTAGCATGCACCAAAAAGTCCTGCTTACATCCCTGCCAGGTTGTCCTCCCTGCCCTGCCTTTAAAACACTGCCAGTGTGCCATGGAAACAGCCAACCAAGCTGCCATGCTTGGCAGAGTGAGTAGGGGAAAGGGGAGAGGGACAAGGGATGGCTCTGGAGATGGCTGGAGAACCCCAGGACAGAGATGCAGCTCCAGAACTGAATCCTCATTGCCCTTCTCACAGCTCAGCTGAGCATGGTGTGGTACACAAAGCATGTCATGTATGATGAAGTCAACTTGCTTGCAAGGTCAGTGTTACATGTCTGAGGCTGCAAAACAGGCACCGTGCTTGGACCTCCTTCCCTTGCACCACAAGTGGAGCAAATCCCTTTGCATGGACTCTGTATGGGGGCTTGCACCTCTCCATGTTGTTGTGGCTCATTCCTAGGCATGCCCAGCTCCTGCCCTGCCATGTTGTGCTGCCTGTCATTGCTCACAGAGCCCCTAGTCCCCCAGTACTCCAGTACATGCTAAAACGTCATCCTTTTGATGTGGTTTGGAGAGCAGTGTACTCCCATCAGGGCTCTGTCAGGCAATCCTCCCATATCCCACGTCTGGTTGCTCCATGCTGCAATATCTCAGTCATCCCACTCTCTCTCCCATCCCACTGTACCTGAGCAACTGGGAGGGAGAGATCCATCACTGGGGAGAATAATTTTTAAAAAGCAGAAGGGTTTGGTAGCATTCCCCATCACAGCAGCAGGCTCAGCAGGAGAGGGGGAAGAGCTGTTAATCCACTACCTGAAGGGAGATTGTATCCGGGAGGGGGTTGGTCTCTTCTCCCAGGCAATCAGCACCAGAACAAGAGGACACAGTTTCAAGGTGTGCTAGGCTGGAAGTGAGGAGAAAGTTCTTCACAGAGTTGTTAGCCATTGGCATGTGATGCCCAGAGAGGTGGTGGAGTCACCATTCCTGGAGGTGGAGTCACCATTCCCGGAGGTGGATTGGACATGGCACTTGGTGCCACGGTTTAGCAGTCATGAGGTCTTGGGTGACAGGTTGGACTCGATGATCCTTGAGGTCTTTTCCAACCTTATTGATTCTATGATTCTATGATTCCAGCAGTAGCTAGCAGGGCACAAGAAGGCTGTCACCCAGGCAACAGTTTTGTTTGTCTCACCAAACAGAAGCCAGGCAAGTTGTGACAGAGCCCTTCCCATGCTGGCCAGGCCAACACCAAGGGGGCATTTGTTAACATTCACAGGCTAATCTCCTGTGAGTGCTGAGCACAGGGATGCTGGAGCTACAGAAACATCACTCTGGTCACTGAATTAACATCAAGGCGCGAGCAGCAGCTCGTGGCTGCACGCACAAGCCCTGTGCTGGCAGCATGTGGGCTCCCATCCCAATGGGGCCACGGATCTGCTGGTCAGCCTTGGGCAAATGTTCCTGTTTCTGCAATGCCTGGGAGTGGCATGTTGGAAAGTGCTGGAGAGGACACAGAGAGCTCTAATTAATATCAGGAAGCTGCTGGCTGCTCTGGCAATCCCAAGCTGTCCACGCTGTGCCCTTAACATCTCTCTCCCTTTGCTTTGAGGGGGATATTTATTAGCTTTATTAATTATATACTGCAGTGAACTTAAAATAGAGAGGTGGGGGAAGGAATGGCCAATGCTTCCCCACCATGGAAAAGCAAAATACTGCATTTTGTACTTGCTGAAAGTAAAAAACAACCCCCCAAATCGTTCATTTTGCAAAGAGTGAGATGCATTACTAATTCCACAATTATTTTGTTCTGTGGCACTCATAAAACAGAATTTGGAGTGCTTTCAGCAAATTCTGGTGTGGAGGAAATAATTACTCCCCCCTTTAAATACTAAATTAAGTGCTCTTTATGAGAATTATTTCTTGGATTTCTAGGATATTTGGCCCCTAAACCTTCTTCAGATAACAGAGGCAAAGCTTTGCTGCATTAGTAATAACCTGGAGCCTGTGTGAACCCTGAGAAAAGGCAAAGGACAAGCAGGGACTGCTCCCTGCCTACCTCCCACCACCCCAAGCTGCACCTGAGCCCCTTCGCGGCAATGAGCTGGATTTTCCTTAATGCTCCCCAATTCCACTGAATTGGGATGTTGCTAAATCTCTCACTTCTCCTGACAGCAAGCTGCCTTAGGTCAGCATTTGGGGTGAAGACAGAGCTACTGTAGAGTGTTCAGCCCCTCCTTAGTGCAGCTAAACAAAGGTTATTGAAATATTGGGTACTGGTGGCAACATCTGTCATCCAGTGGGTCACCTACTTCCCCTTGAAGATCAGCCCCACGAAAGCCAGATGACACCTTCACACACACACTTCATCCTGTGCCCTGCAGAGGTGCCAACAGACATCAGGAATGCAAAGAGCTGGAGCAGCTTCTGCTGCCAGAGCACAGAGTGGGGCGATGCAGGTGCTTCAGGGATTCAATATGAAGCTTGAGCAGTGGAAAGGCAATGTGAGAGGAACGGTGGCAGAGCTGGGATAAGGCAGATGAGCTCCTTCCAGAAGATCTGCAGACTGCAAATGCAAATACTCCCAGAAGGTGGATTTTGCAGGTCTTTAAATTTGGAGTCCCCAAAAGTTCTCCTGGGGTGAGAGTCAGGATAGCCTCACCTCTGCAGTGCTGGCCTGCAATGTGTCATTCCACAGCTGCCCACCCTGTGTTCCCTCTCCCACAACATCTTGACCAGCCAAATTCAGTTTAATACCACCATGAAACTGATGACACTGACACTCTACAGACTTTTTTTCCCTGTGTACATTTCTTTTGCCATTCTCTCACCAATACCACCACAGCCATAAAACTCCAACCACTGGGCCAGCCTCTAACCTTTCTTCCAGCCTTGCCCCAGGCTGAGGGTATGCCTGGCAGCACACAGAGCAGCAGGCACCAGTGAGAGCAATCTTGCTCAGCTCAGCAGGTAAGCACAGATGTTTGGAAAACTAGCCTCTTCAAGAGCACAAGAAAAATAAGTCTCATTCTGTGAGATTGATCTGCTGGCACCAACAGAGTAATCAGCTGGACTTCTAGGAGTGCAGCAACAAACAGCAAATTAGAAGGTGCCAGCCCACTGAGAATTCAGATGAATTAGAAACCAAGCAGGTGATGCTGCTAGGCTTTCAGCAGCTGCTGCCAGCTCCTTGCTCTCCTGCAGGCCAGCCCATGACTCATCTGTGGTGGCTTGTGGCCATGTGCTAAGGTGAGGGAGCTGCTGGGTGCTGCTGAAGCACTTCACGGGGATGCTGCACCCACCGCCTGCGGCACTGGGATGGTAGCAGCCACTGAGCTTTTTCAAGGCAAGATAGAATTGGAATGGAATGGAATGGAATGGAATGGAATGGAATGGAATGGAATGGAATGGAATGGAATGGAATGGAATGGAATGGAATGGAATAGATCACACCAGGTTGGAAGAGAACTCTGAGAGCATCAAGTCCAACCTATCATCCAACACCGTCTAATCAACTAAACCATGGCACCAAGCACCCCATCCAGACTCTTCTTAAACACCTCTAGTGATGATGACTCCACCACCTCCCTGGGCAGCACATTCCAATGGCCAATCACTCTTTCTGTGAAGACCTTCTTCCTAACATCCAGCCTAAACTTCCCTTGGTGCAGCTTGAGACTGTGTCCTCTCATTCTGGTGCTGGTTGCCTGGGAGAGGAGACCAAGTCCCACCTGGCTAAATCTCTCCCTTCTCCTGACAGCAAGCTGCTCCTTGCTGTGCAGCTGAAGAGGTGAGCTTTGTTCAGACACCACCATTCCCACGGGAGGTCAGTGGGTCAAATCACTTGAGTTGCCTTCACAGACTTTGATGCTCTGATGACAGATGTTGCCACCAGTGCACAATATTTCAGTAACCTTTGTTTAGCTGCACTAAGGAGGGGCTGAACACCCTGCAGTAGCTCTGTCTTTACCCCAAATGCTGACCTAATGCATAGTTCAAACTCTGATCCCAAGGAAATGATGCTCCCAACATTTTCAGCCACCAAAATTGATGCTTCTCCAAGCTAGAAGGATAATTAAATGTCTGATGAGCCTGAAAACCTTCAGAATAAAATATATATATCCCAGGTTACAACAGCACTGTGCTGGGTTAAGTCCAGTCCAGGAGGCATGGGCTGGAAGAAACCTGAACCCCTGCCAGGGAGAGGGACCCCTGAGTCAAAGTTTATTTCACTGCCAGTTCCTGTCCACAACCCTATTTAAGAGGGGCAGTTTCCTGCCTCTTTCTCCTGACCTTGGCTCTCTGACACCCTTCTGCTGTGAACTGTTAGCCACATGGCCCAGCCCGTTCCAGTCACCTAAGGGGACTGAATCCAAAAAGATTCCATCTTCCATTCAGAGAATCTTTTGCCAGCTGCATCTGGGTTTGTATGTATTTTTATTTATCCTTTTTCCTTATACCTTTATAACTTTTCTTCTACTTAAATACCTTTGATTTTTTTTTTTTTTTTTTGCTAAACTTACCTTTTTCACTTCCAAACCGATGCAAGGATGTTTTTTTTCCCCTTGTTTTATCTCTTCTCCTCCTGCCTAACTTCCTTTCCTTACCAGGAAAACAAGGGGGAGGGGAAGCAACTTAAATCTGTTCTGCTGGGCTCTTGGGCTCCAGGGAAAGCTTAAACCATCAGAAGCACAAAAGCACATCACTGAGGAGTGCAGCTTGGCAGCCAAACTCTGCTCAGGTAAAAGTACTTGGGGGGGACTTGTCTTTCTGAATTCACAGAATTTGTAAGAAGCATTTGTCCTTGGTCCTAAGAACTGAAAACTTCACCTGACATTTTAAAAATCAATGAAGTCTGCTCTCACTCCTCCTCCCATTCCCCCTGAATAAAGGCAAACGTTTGCCATTTTCTCCTGCCACTTTTGCCTTCACCAAGAATAGTGTGGCCAGCAGGAGCAGGGAGGTCATTCTGCCCCTGTACTCAGCACTGCTCAGGCCACACCTTGAGTCCTGTGTCTAGTTCTGGGCCCCTCAGTTTAAGAAGGACATTGAGACTCTTGAACGTGTCCAGAGAAGGGCAACGAGGCTGGGGAGAGGTCTCAAGCACAGCCCTGTGAGGAAAGGCTGAGGGAGCTGGGGTTGCTTAGCCTGGAGAAGAGGAGGCTCAGGGGAGACCTCATTGCTCTCAACAACTACCTGAAGGGAGGTTGTAGCCAGGTGGGGTTTGGTCTCTTCTCCCAGGCAAGCAGCACCAGAACAAGAGGACACAGTCTCAAGCTGCACCAGGGGAAGTTTAGGCTGGAGGTGAGGAGAAAGTTCTTCAGAGAGTTTTTAGCCATTGGAATGTGCTGCCCAGGGAGGTGGTGGAGTCACCATCCCTGGAGGTGTTCAAGAGGGGATTGGATGTGGCACTTGAAGCCATGGTTTAGTAGTCATGAGGTGTTGGGTGACCGGTTGGACTTGATGATCTTTGAGGTCTCTTCCAACCTTATTGATTCTATGATTCTCTCTCCTTTTTTTTTTTTTGGCTGAAATGTCTGGAATGAGTTAAACTACCCCTGAGAAACGGCTGCAATAGCTGGATGTGCAAGACAGGCAGAATGAAGAGCACAAACAAGCTTGGGGGAGGGGAAAAAAAAACAAGCTTCCAAGTGTTGTATAATTACTGGGATTTTCTTTTTTAATCCTGTTTACATTTACCTTTGCACATTAAATTCCTAACCGTGGCGTGCAACCAGGGGCAGCAGCAGTACACAAAATCTTATTAGGAGGAGCAAATGAAGAAGATGGGAGGATTTGGGATGGCAAAGGAGGGGCATTGTGATGGAATTAGCACCTGCTGATTTTCATCCTTTCTAACAACAAATTGCTTGTCAAGAAACTCGATGGCGACCGACTGCCGCCAGTTAACTCTGCACTCAAGAGAAATAATTGGAATGTGGAATGCAACGGCTCACAGTTATCTCCAAAACCTCCTGGCTCCTTGGATTTCCACACAGTGGGCTCTGCCTTGCTGCAGCCTGGCATCTCTCGAGGTCCTTTCTGCTCCTCTTTCCCTCACTGATGCTAATTGCTGTGTTTTTTTCACAAACCCATGCTCCACTTAAATGCAAGAGAGTCGTGGCTGGATGGAGCTGTTGTGTCTGAGTCTTTTCAGCCCTGGCAGCGATGCCTGAAATGGAAGATTATTTTTTTAGCCAGGTTTGCTATTAGAATGGAAACAAGGATCAGCTGATTACTGCTCTCACTTAAGGCAGTCTCTCAGCTGACACTGGTGCTTAAGCATTATCAGCCACTTGTAATTAATAGCTGTAGAAATAAAAGTTAAGTGTCATCATCCTTCTTACACAGAGGCAGAAGTCCCAGACACGGGGAGAAGTTGCTTGTTAAGATTTCTCAGGAGAAAATGTAATAAACCAAAAACTTAATCTCTACCTGAGTATTATTTAAAATTCCAATTGCTGCCACAGAAACAGGAAAAGGAATTGTACAAACAGCAGAGATGTGGCTATACTCCAGGAGTTGGGTTTCTGTTACTTTGGTCACTAGGTACTCCTGCTTCTATGGGCTGGGCTGTGTTCTGCACCCTCCCCTGAACAATGAGTCACAAGAGCTTTTCTTGGATCCCAACATCACTCATCTTTGGAAAGGAAAGTGTGGTACCAAATCAAGACCTGAACTCAGGGCAGGATCTGAGTTGAAAGCTCCTATCAGGGATCCACTGAAGTCCTCACCCACAGCCAGATGGAAGTAGCAGCTGTTGGCCACAGGAGTTATACTTGGTCGGTTGAAGGATTCCAAAATCTCAGTGGCACACTCTGCTGGGCATCCCTGAGGTGACCTGAACGCATCACTCCCCGGCAAAACCCTGGCGACATTCAGACTGGGCAAAGGCACCGAAGCAAGGATGTGCTGCAGCAGGACCCCATGCTGGTGTGAACCCACCCCTGCAAACCCAGGGCTCCCCACCAGCTCCCCTAAGCTCAGTCTAGCACAAGCTCAGAAGCCTGGCCAGCCTGAACCTGCCCAACAGCAGGATCTTTTTCCATCACACAAGAAGACATCTCCCGCAGAAAACAGAGGCACAGGAGCTTATCTCCAAGATATGTCATCTCCCTGTGCTGCCTTCAGCTCAGCGTTATCGTGGAGCTGCCAGGGGACTCTGACCTTTGTGGGAAATGTTAAATCATTGCAGCTTTCATATTCTTTAATATTCCTCATTGATTAGTTTCCATCTCCCTGAAGGCGAGAAGATTTGACTGAGAGCCAGAGCTCAGCAGTACCCAGTGCTGTGGGTGGTATTGAGCTTCCAAGAGAGAGAAAGCTGACAAAATCAAATGCAGCAAATGACTTTCAAAGAGGAAGACAAGAAAATGAATAACTTTCAGGACAAATAGTTTTTCCTGACCTGGACTAAAATTCTGCTGCCTTTTCCACAAAGCTTTAACTCCCCCAGACAAACACTGACAGCTTACTTCAGCTCCAGGGCAGCTACAGAGGTGCCATGTGGGCCTGGTTTGCTGGGATTTTCACCAAGAATTGTCTGTGTTTGCTGTGCTCAGCCAAGAGCAGGCTTATGGGTGCACCGGCATGTCCTCACCAATGACCTGGGCTGTTGGCTGCGTGGTGCTGCCCTCCTGGGGACAAGGGCTTCCACATCCAGCCTCGAGCAGGCGAGAGGAGGAAGTCTGTTCAGCTGGCATAAATGGAGCTGCTGCCAGGGAAAAGTCGAGCAGAAGCAGGGCACAGCATTTGTCAGAGGCAGTTTTTCATGGAGGGGGGTAATGTGGGTGCCCCAAGGATATCCTGCTTCTCCAAACCCAGAGCATCCATCTTCACATAAACCCATCTGTGTGCCAGAGGTTCTGAAGGAAGCAGAGTCACTCAGTAAGGAAAGGACCCGTCATTACAGCCTGTTTAATTACCTCAAAGTTCATTTTGAGGAACCATAAGCAGTGATCTCCCTTCTAATAGAAGAGCCAAGTATAGCCATGTCTGGGCAGCTCTTGTTCCTTGATGAATCTCGTCTCAGCCCCAGCCTCCTTCCCCCAAAGCCTCTTCCACAAAGCCCTGACTCGCCTCTTTCCACTGAGTCATGCACAGCACAGATCCCTCAACTCCCAGGCTGTTTTCTTCAGTCTCATTATATTCTCAAAGCCTGGGTTGGTTCATTTCCCTTGCTGTGTCCAGCCAAGTATATGCTGGAATCTGTTTTATGGAGTCAAGACTTGTATCTCCTGCCGGGAATCTGTTAATAGCCTCCAGAGGGGATCCGGTGCTCAGCACACCCCAGGCCATGCTGGACGAGCCACAGCTTTTGGCATCAACAGAGGAGGAGCCCTGCTGTGGCAGCCAAGGCTGGGGAACACACCACGCTCTTCTGCCCAGTAATCCCCTCCCTGATCCCTTTTGGGGTCTCCAGCATTTTCAAAGGGTTATTACACCTCCTCAAAGTGCCTCTCTCCTTCTCCCCACCTGGCTGCATTGGTTGTTAGTGGAGACCTTGAGGCTGCAGAGTTTCTGCACTTGCTTCTGCCAACAAATAGCTGAGAAATGGAGAGAGGAAGGGGGTAAAAAAAGAAGAAAGCTAAGAGGAAAACACAGAGCTGAAGGGTGGTTGTTGCTGTTGTTGTTTTAAGGGGCTTGTGCTATCCCCTGTCAGCTTAGACAAGGTCAGCATAATAATAACCGGATAATGGAGAAATACTGAGTATCAAGAAGTAGCTTCAAATTAATCTCAGCTTTATTTATTTTGAAGTAGAGCAGTGCACCTCCTAGCTCCCTTATCTTTTTGGGTGCACCTGGAACTGCGAGAGCTTTAAACTTGCAAGTCCAAGGTTTAAACGGGGTAAACAGTTTTGCTTCACACACTCCAGAATGGCTTAAAAAAAAAAAAAAGAAAGGGAAAAAGGAAAAAAAGATTGTGCTCTATATTTGGTCTTTGAATTTGTTGCATGTGCAGAAGAGGAAGGTTTGAGGGGGCTTATGGATTTGTGCAGGAGCTGAAAAGCTCATGCCTGCTTAGCGGCCTTCATTGCAATGCACACAGAAAGAGAGAGCTTCTCCTGTGCCAGCATGAGCAGCTATGCTCCCCCTCCATCCATGCTGAAGGGTCCTGCTGCAACACAGGCACTGGGGATGGATTTCCCCCAGCTCCACTGGATGCCTTTAAAATCTGCTTTTTAAGCATCTTTTCCCATCTCAGAACAAAATTCCTCCTACTGCAGTTATTTGTGGAAGCTTTAGAAAATATCCGGGAAGGAGAATCATTTTCCCCTTCACTCCTGGGCCTTTCCAAATTCTAACAAGAAAATAAATCATCTTCCTAGAAAAACAGCAATGATGTCAGTGTGCCTGAGTGGTGTCAGGAGTGGGCAGAGGCAGCCCAGCACTTCACCCCTGAAGAGTCCCTACATATCCCTGCTCCGAAGGAATCTGAAGCAGTGGAGTTGTGCCCTGCGGCGCCAGAGGCGACTGGCAGCAGAGGATGCACCACCAGCACAGATTTTCATCCTGCTGCTGAAGAGCTCTGACAGCACACACCAGCTAAAGCCAAGAGTTTGCATCAGCCCAGTGCCAGCCCACATCCCTTGCTGTGGGAACACCCTCCAGCCACACCGACCGTGGCGCAGAATGTGCAGCCCAGGGCACAGTACCCTGGAGCCTGGCCAGAGAGATGAGGACAGTTTAAGCCATTTCCCAGGGGCAGACACAAAGAGGGGCAAGCCAAATCCCATCTTTCTAACACAAAGAAGTTTTCCAGCCCTCTGAGACCATGACAGAGTGAGTCTGTTGGTAGCAGGGCACTTGTGCTTGGGGCTGTCCTTCATGGGATGCCACAAGCCTCTGGTCTGAGCTGAGACCGAGGAACCAAGAATGGGATTTTCCCAGCATCTGGGGTACCTCATGCCTGACTCCTCAAGCTTTAACTTTTGACCAGGATCTTGCAAGCTCTCCAGGGCTGTATAGAGGATTTGTGCTACTTGCTTTTCCTATTTGTAGCAAAACAGGGCACTGCATATAAGGAAATGAAGAGTCACAGAAGCAATTCCCTGATTCACTAATGAAATGTAATGAGGAGATGCCTTCATCCAGTCCTGGCTACTTTGTCCATTTACACCACACTCCTCAAAGTACCTGGTGGCTGATTGTGCACAGTGGCTGCAAATCTGCCCAGAAGACAGAGCTTGGGCAGATTTGAGCTTGATGTGAGTCAGAAACCCTAAAAGGAGGGGGTTTATGGTCAAAATCCTTGTTTTTACAGTATCTTTTGGAGTTCAAGAGCAGGCTTATGTGCCAATGGAGTCAAGTCCAGATCCCAGCTTTTCTTCTGGAAGCAAAGACAAGGATCCACAGGCTTTCTGCAGGCTCAAAAACAAGGAGCCAGAGAGGGCTTCCAATCTATTCATATTCATTGTATTTCTTTCCAGTCCTGACTTCTACAACACTCCCCCTTTGAGCTCCTCATTTTTCAGTGTTTGGGGCTAGCTGGCAGCTTTTCAGTTTCCATCAGTGAAGTAAAGCTGGAGGTTATCCCCAAGTGCCTAAGAGTCCCCAAACAAGCCAGGAAAAGTCTAGAGGAGGGAGAAGGCAGGCTTGTGGAGAGAATGAAGAGGGACAGCCATGCCAAGATGCTGCCCTACCTGCTGCTTTTCAGTAATTACCCAATTTAGCTGTTGTTTGGGTGGTTTTCTTCTTCCCCCCCTCTCCTTTTCCAGCATTAAGATTTATAGGGAGGAAGGTGCCCAGCTGCATCTGAGTGCAATAAACCTCTTGTGGCTGGTAAAAACCGAGGAGCTATTCTTCCAGCTTGTTAGCAGTCAGGAAGATGGAAGGAAGTGGGAGGAATCCAGAGGGTGAGGCTTTCTAAATGCCTCACTCGTCACTGCCGAGCCCAGTGCTATTTATGGTGCAATTATCACCACAGACAGACTCCTTTATCATCCAGCCAATATTCTGGGTAGAAATCCTATTGCAGACCAGCCACTCCATATATCACCCAGGCACAGGCATCAGCCAGGTGAAGAGGTTTGCTTGCAGAGAATGCATCTGCCAGACGCTGCTTGGCCCTGGCATCCCTGTCCACCTCACATTTACAACCTGGGTGGAGGCAGCCGTCCTCCCAGCATTGCCCAGAGCAGTAGGAGGAGGTGAGGATGATGTAGGGCACAGCAATGCCAACAGTGTCTTCCATGGGAATCTGCTCTTGTTGGGGCACAAAAGATGTTTGTTCACTACTAACGTGAACACAGAGCCAGGAACAGGTCTGCTGGACTGAGGATGGCTCAGAGCAGCAGGGAAGAGAGAGGCAGAAAAGTGACAGGAGGTGACTTTGAGCCTTCTGTGGTTGGGTAAATAAACCACAAAGCAGAAAAGGGGTAATCAAGTGCCTGTCACTCTGGCCTGTCTCTGAACAACAGATTCCCTGAGTCTCTCTGTACCCTACAGCTCTGGTGCGCCTTCTTCACCCTCCCTGGCCAATCACCCAAGCCAGAGCTGCAAGCATTGGCTTCCAGGGCTCACCTTGGGTGGGCAGCTCGGCACTGCAGAACAAAATGGATACCTTTGGTTCTTTTCTCTGTTTTCTCCAGGGAGAAATCCTTTCTCCTTACTTCTCGCTGAAATCCCTCCTGAAGTTGGGCTGCGTTTCTCCACAGAGCTGGAAGGTCTCAGAGCAAACTCCCACAGAGCTCACACTTCCAGCTGGTTTGGGACAAGGCTGGAGCAGATTGCCTCATGGACACCACCACCGAAGCCAGGTTTCTTCTTAAATACCCAGATGGAAGGCTGTGGTGTGGGTTTTCTGGTGTCTAACACAGGCTGAGCATTCCCCTTCCCCTCCCCTGGGCAGATGCATTTCATCCTCTGTTCCTTCCCCTTTCTATTTCATTGCCCATTTTCACAGACCACGTCAAAACCTCATTATATTTGGAAGCCTCTTCCCCTGTGCCACACGTGGGTGGTACTGGGCAGCTGCTAATGGGAACCAGCAAGAACACACACAAGGCTGCTGAGTCATGTAGCCTCATTTTCCTGGAGAATTGGACTAAGCTCCCACCCACGTCACTGCTCCCACTGCCAGGGCAGAGCTCAGAGGTGCCCTGGTCTTCACCATCTCCACTTTCTCTTTTCACTGCACAGAGCAAGGCTGCATTTATACTTGATGCTTGCAAGGAGTCGAATTCTTGGGGCACAGGAGCTCAAATAATCATTCCTTGCACCGTTTGTTTACCTGCTAATTGTCCCTGACTCCTGCCTTTTCACGTTCCTGGTGCTTGAAAAGGGAAGAACAGAGCTAAGCAATGTAATTTAATACCCCAGACATACTGGCTTAATTGCAATCCCCATAAGCCAGCCACACAAAACTCCACACAAATTCCATTAATTTATTTCAATTTGCACAAGTCCCCATCTCTGACTGCAATTAATGGAAGGAAACAACTCAGGTAAACACAGCACAGCTGAGAGAGCTGTCCTTGCCAAAAGTCACTTTTTATTTTAATGATGCTGTATTTATCTAAGCTCCATGCTTTCAGCAAGTTCCCCATTCCCTCCGTGTTTAATCAGTCCTGCAAATATTTCACCTGGGCTGAAACAGTTTGGGGAAGTGAGAAATCAGCCAGGAGGACATGGGGCAGAGAGAGCCCAAATCACCAGTGGGTGCTCAGGAGGGACATGGCTGGGGCAGAGACTCAGGAAAGGGGCCCAGTAGATGGGGAGAGAAGAAGGGGGAAAGGGGAGAGAAGAAGGGGGAAAGGGGAGAGAAGAAGGGGGAAAGGGGAGAGAAGAAGGGGGAAAGGGGAGAGAAGAAGGGGGGAAAGGGGAGAGAAGAAGGGGGAAAGAGATAGAGCCCTATATAGCCTCCCTCTCTCGACACACTCCACTGGAATTCTGGCGATGGTTTGCTTTGCTGAAGTTGGCTTTTGTTGAGTGATGGTGCCCCTGTGCCTAGGGAGACCTCACCCAATGGGCAGTACCCATCGCTCCCATTAGTTGCAGCACACAGCTCCCCATTACAGTCCTAAACACCTGGGCTGAAGCTAATTGGGGTTCATTAAGACTTTGACAACCCCAGGAGACACATTAGCATAAGTGACAGCTCTCTGCATTGTGCCATCCAGGCACACGGTCCCACCTGGACTCTGCCATGGCAGGAGTTAAACAAAGCAGCGCTGGGGGGATTCCTGCACCTCCCACCCTATACTCACCTTCAGATATGTCACTGTCATAGGACTGGTGATGGTTAATTCCTCCTCCAGCTGCTTCCTGTGGGGCTGAAAGATGACCCTGAATCAGGCTGGGAGACAGCCTCATGCAGCTGTGCCAAATCCAGGGCTCCCCAGCTGCAGGCTGACAATGTTTCTGGTATGGGGAGCCCAAACGGGTCTTCAAGGGAAAGCCTGGCCCAGTGAACCTGTTCACTGAAGGTGTAAATGACCCGTAAGCACTCTGAGACAGCTCCACCTGATTTATCTTTCAAGGTTTCCTGCTCCTGCTTGGACCAGAGCTTAGCTTTGTACAGTTCCTGTGTGCTGCACAGCCTGGGGACATTCCAGTGAGGCACCTCCAATTATGTCACTGAATGGGAGGCAAAGGCATTTGTCCTGCTGCTGCTTGATCTCTGCTCAGGGCTGCCTTCAGCACTTGTCTGCAGTCACACTGCTCAGCACCATACAGGATAGAAACCAATTTCAAACCAGGCACAGCCTGACTGGAGGAAGCCATGGGGCCATTTCTTCTTCAGGACAGGGTACACCCCACTCCAACTGCTCCAGCAGTGGCTTTGAGTCACTTTTTTCATCACTTGTCATTTTCTGTCTTTGAATACATCCCACGGGGGAGTTTTCTTGACAGAGACAGCACATCTGTCTTCATCCCTTGCCTTTATTGCTTCTTAAAAGCAGGAGCAATATGATTCCATCTTTCACTGCACCAACTGGTATTGTTAAAGGATGGGGGGAAATGAGGTACTGAGTTTCTCCCTTTTCTTCTCACCTTTTTAAACCTTAATATGTTCTGTGCTCCTCTTCAGTGTGAGCATGGTCTTGCTAGAGAAGATCTTAGCTTGAACAATCTCATGTTGATTTTCCACTACCTCGAGTACCCACTGGCCTAATTAGTTTGGAAATGCACCATTTGCTAAAGAAAGCTGAGGTGCAGCCTGACACCTGCTGTATTAATTACTTGCCTCTTTAGCTAATTGCTTGCCCACACTATCAGGTGAGGGAAGTCTCACTGATGAGTGGAGTCCTTCCGTAGCTGCTCCCAGTCAGATCCCAGCTGCTCAGGGAAACAACCTATCTTCCCAGCGGGACTTTGAGGTGCTTGGTCTGCCTTCCCAAGGGATCAGGGATGCTAATCTGCCCCAGCTGTGCGCTGGAACAAGGGCTTGCTTCGCATTCCACCTTTGAGCTGAGGCCAAGCCTAGCAGGGCTGTAACTGCCCCAGTCTCCTGCTTCAGTCCCAAGAGAGCAAACAAGACCTTGCTGGCCAGAACAAGCTTTGTGCACCTGGAAAAGAGGGGTCCTCAAGTGATGCACTGCACCAGTCCCCCTCAGCTTCACTTGTGTGCTGATGGAGAGCTCAGGGCAGCCTGCTGGTGCAGGGTCAGGGGTGAGAGCCGAGGTGCATTGGGGCTGCGGGTGAGGAAAGCATGGGCAAAGCTCTGGATGCTGCATCCCTCCTCTGTGCCTTCCTCCGGCACTCAGCCTCTTCCTGACACCTAGTGGGAGCAGGGCAATACGACAAACGGATCGCTGCGGGCTCCAGGCCCCTGGAGACATAGACACACGCAACAGACACAAGGTCTAAGCTGCCAGAGCCAGCAAAGAGGCTGGAACGGGCACAACAGAGCTGGGCTCTCACTAGGGCCCGGCTGTCTGCGTGGAGAACTGCTGGGGGTGAAATTCAGCATGCAATTCCCCAGGGAGCCAGTTAATAATAGTCTGGCAGACACTTTGTTCTGAAGCATGGCACCTTTATGGGATTATCCACTATGTCAGACCACTGGAGCCCTCTCCCCCTCTTCTACAGCTGTTCCAGGTTCCCAGGTAGAGTGCAAAACAGAGCCCTTCTTGCCCTTGTTTTGGGATGGTACCTTTGAGAGGCAGAAGGAAGAGGTGAGGTGGGAACTGTGCTGGCAGAATCGCAGAATCACAGAATTAACCAGGTTGGAAAAGACCTTCAAGATCATCAAGTCCAACCTATCATCCAACACCATCTAATCAACTAAACCATGGCACTGAGCACCTCATCCAGTCTCTTTTCAAACACGTCCAGTGATGGTGACTCCACCATCTCCCTGGGCAGCACATTCCAATGGCCAATCTCTCTTTCTGGGAAGAACTTCTTCCTAATATCAGCCTAAACTGCAAAATTGTTTTAGAATCATAGAATTGTTAGGGTTGGAAGGGACCTCAAGGATCAGCCAGTTCCAGCCCCCTGCCATGGGCAGGGACACCTCACACTACAGCAGGTTGCTCAAAGCCACATCCAGCCTGGCCTTAAAAATCTCCAGGGATGAGGCTTCCACCACCTCCCTGGGCAACCTGTGCCAGTCTCTCACCACCCTCACGGGGAAGAACTTCTTCCTACCATCCAATCTGAATCTACCCAGTTCTATTTTTGTTCCATTCCCCCTAGTCCCATCATTACCTGACACCCTTAAAGTCCCTCACCTGCCCTATTTTCTCCCTTTTCCCCCTCAAACCCAGAGCACCTGGGCTCTGTTGGAGTCTCCTCCCACCCCAGGTGTGGCCACTTGGCCCTCCCCATCCACTGCCCTATTTAATCCCTCCCAGGAAAGGCAGAAGCCCTAAGCTGAGCCCATCTGGGCTGAGGATCCTCCTCTCATCTCTGGTGAGTGCCCCTGGTGCACACTGGGTGATGGTGGTGGTGACAACAAAGGCCGGGGGGCCTGGTGGCCCCCGGTTGTTAGGAAGATGATTGATTGCTACTCTTAATGTCATCCACGGGTGCTGGCTGAGCTTCCTTGCTGGGGCTGAACTCCTGTGTGTTTAGTGAGACTTACACTAAACAATTCATTTTTAGTAGGTCTTTTATCATGATTTTAAAGCCTAGGCACAGGGCTGAAGATCATCCTCTCTCCATCCAGGCTCGTCCTCCCATTTCAGAGCCTGTGTGCTTCTCCCTGGGTTGTCACTCCATCCCTAATGCCAGCTACCAAAAGCAAACTTGCTCCCAGCTCACAACCCTCTGCCCGTGGCTGCAAACAGCAAGAGGGACTTATGCTCCCCACAGACAGACACCCTCCAGAGTCATCCCACACCAGTAAACACCTCTGCCAGATCTCTCTCCTAGTTCACATCCTTCCCCAAAGCCTTTAGCTGCAATGGTGGGCAGGAGCCAGTCCCTCCTGCCTTGTTTCACATGCTTACCTACTACAAGCAAACTCACCTTTTTTCCCCTGTTGCCATCTACCTCTGCTGGACTGGTTCACTGTGTCTAACTTGCTGCCTGAAGGCCAGGGTGCCACCTTTTCATGTGTCCCCTGGTGATGTCCAAGCAATGAGCAGACAAAAGCTAAACACCAGCAACAAACCACCACCACCAATGAAGTTTGTCTTTGCAATGATCAGAAAGAAAATTTAATTCAAAGGGCAAAGGTACAAATGCAAACCCCAAAGGCACTCCAAGCAACCTGGAGCCATTTGCACAAGTCTGTTCCCAAAGCAGCCAGGCAGGTGGAGCTCTGGTCTCCAGCTCTCCTCAAGCATGGATATGGTGCAGGACCACATTTCTCCCCTGCATCACCCCATGATGCTCCCCCTGCAATAGCCCAGGGAGTCCACATACCTGGAGAACTGGCAACTCAGGGAGCAGCTGAGTGGCTTGGGGGGTGGGAAGGGGTCACTGGATGAGCTCACATTGACTCTGTGGGGGGAAAAAAAGGCACTTCCCAAACTTCAGTGGCATCCCACCACTTGCACACCAGCCCAGGACTGCAAGGTGTCTCTCCAACATCTGCCCCTGCCCAGCCCAATCCAGTATGCTGGGCATATAGCCCCTTGGGGAGTCACAGAGAGACCACCAGTGGGAGAGGATTTGGCTCAGAAGTAGAGGAGCAAATCTGGCTTGAAGCTGTCCTCAGCCACCCTGCACTCTTTATGGTCCGTGTGGAGCAAGCCCTCAGCTCACTCTGTTTCTCCAGGGAGGCACTTTGCTGGAGGAAGGACCAAGAGCTCTTGCTCCTGGAGAGAGCAGGACAGGAATAAATGGGGTCCCTGCCCAGGACCCTATCTGAAGCCTGCTGCCCTGGCCTCAGCCCAGCAACATCTGCAGTAAGCAGCCCCAGCCTGATTCTTTTCTCACAAACACACATCCAACAGCCCACTGAGCTCCCACATGGGGTGTGGAGCCTTGGGGAAAAGCAGGGATGAAATTCTGGAAACAATGTTAATCCAACAACTCACTATATGGTATCCCTCCTGAAAATCAGCCCAAAGCCACTGAGGCTATGGAGGATCCCAAACCTTCAGGATTTCCATGGCAAACAATCTGGGCTGTCCAGGGGGATACTCTTCCCTGGGTCTAGAGACAGGCACTTGCTGCCATGACATGGGGCTCACAGCCTTGGTCACCAGCCCGGCCTCCTCCCTGACTCTCCAGAGGTTCAGCTCCCTTTGATATCACTCTGCACTCTTTTAGGGGACTCTGAACCCTTCTGGATTCCAAGCCTCAACTCAGATTCCCATTTTCTCCTGAGGAGGCAGAAAGTATACAAGAAGCACCAAGTATGGGAAAATTGCACTGTTAAGGAGTGGAAGCGATCACAAAGCCACTTCCAGGCTGAACTCTCTCACACCACCAGCTCCTTCCAGCCCCCAAGTTGAACCTGAACCTAGCCAGACTTGGGAAGAGCTGCCTTTGGATGGGGGGAAAAAGCACCACCACTGCCAAATCTCCCCTTTCCCACAGCACTTCATGGCAGGGAAGCCAGCAATTGAGAAGTCACCAGCATGGCTCTGGTGCAGGGAAGTGAGCTCAGTAGAGCAAACACAGCAGAGCACCAAACAGAGTGGTGGGAAGGGAATGCCCAGACCCAGGCACTTTCAGAGAGAAGCATCTCCTCAGCCTGTGGTCATGGAGGTGGTTAGAAGCAGGACCATGAGTTTCAGATTGTTTAATTTAACCCTTCTTTTCATTCAAATAGGAATGAAATCAAACTCAGAAGCTGAAGAAGAGTTGTCAACTCCCAAGGCTGGGCAGAGCCACTGGGACCCTTCTGCCTCTCAGGGCCACCTCTCCCAAGCATGAAAATCTGCTGCTGAGAGCAGGACCACCTACCAAAAACCTTATGGTGTCCTTCAAAGAGGAAGAAGTGATTCTAGCACTCGGTCCTCTGCCCTAAAGACAGTCCTCTTTAGCACCAAAGCAGATCAGCAAGTAGCTTTGGTTCCCAAGACACAACCCAGTTTCCCATCCCGGTTTCCCCTCCAATGGGCACAGCATAACCGTGTGACCGAGCAGCTCCCAGGGGCAGCGTGGACGGCATAGTGTCACTGCTGGCGTGGCACCAGCCCCATGGAGCCGGCAGAGGGCGCTCAGCTCACCACTGAGGCTGCTGTCAGGGGCGGCTCAAACTATACGCAAAACCTTGAAGCGGCACACAGAGAAACGAAAGGGGGTGGAGGTCTTCCCTGCAGAGAGGGCAGGGGCTGGGGGGTTCAGGCACGACCCTGAGGGCTGTGCTCGGGCAGGGGGTGCCGGGCAGGGGGCTGCTGCAGCAAGGCGGTGAGGATGCGCTGCAGCTGCACGAGGCGGGCACGGAGCGAGGTGGTGGAAAAGAGGTTGAGCTGGTAGGATGGGTCCAGGGGCAGGATGGAGATGAGCCACCAGCACCACGTAGGGCCGTCTGCTGAAGCCTGGAAAGGAAACAGGGAGAGACCCTCACGTCAGGAACTGCAAGGTGAATGTGTGGCCTTTGGGTGGCGTGCGGTCATAGAACTGTTTTGCTTGGAAAAGACCTCCAAGGCCATGGAGTCCAACCATCAGCCTAACACCACCATGGCCATTAAACCGTGTCCTGAAGTGCCATGCTCACATTTAGAGTAGAATAGAATTAACCAGGTTGGAAAAGACCTTTGAGATCGAGTCCAACCTATCACCCAACACCATCTACTCAACTAAACCATGGCACCAAGCACCCCATCCAGTCTCTTCCTAAACACCTCCAGTGACGGTGACTCCACCACCTCCCTGGGCAGCACATTCCAACGGCCAATCTCTCTTTCTGTGAAGAATTTCTTCTTAACATCCATCTTAAACCTCCCCTGGCACAGCTTGAGACTGTGTCCTCTTGTTCTGGTGCTGACTGCCCAGGAGAAGAGACTAACCCCCACCCAGCTACGACCTCCCTTCAGGTAGTTGTAGACAGCACTAAGGTCTCCCCTGAGCCTCCTCCTCTCCAGGCCTCCAGGGATGGTGACTCCACCACCCGCCTGGGCCTGACAGCTCCTTCCACAAAGAAATATTTCCTAATATCCAGTCTGACCCTCCCCTGGCACAGTTTCAGGGATCACTGTTTCCCATGGCTGATAGGAACCAGTTACTCTTATCCAGACAGCAATGCCAGCTGAAGTATTTCTCTGGATGGCCATTTCACAGGATCACAGGAGTTGAAAGGGACCTCCAAAGATCATCAAGTACAACTCCCCTGCCAGAGCAGGACCACAGAATCCAGCACAGGTCACACAGGAACCCATCCAGATGGGTCTTGAAAGCCTCCAGGGAAGGAGATTCCACAACCTCTCTGGGGAGCCTGTTTCATTGCTTTATGACCCTCACTGTGAAGAAGTTCGTCCTCATGAGGTGGAACCTCCTGTGCTGTAGTTTACATCCATTACCCCTCATCCTATCACAGGCTGCAACTGTCCAAGCCCAAATCTGCTGGATAACCTAATCTAATTTCCAGAAAAGCATTCTCCAGGCAGTCTCAAGACACAGAGGTAGCTGGGAAAAGTCTGTACAGAAGAGACAAGGAGATACATTGCACATTCCCCTGCTTGAGGTGATGGGTTTTGCAAACGTGGGCCAAATCCTGCCTGGCCAGCCTCTTCTGGGGCGTTTCCCTCAGCACCACTCAGAGAGGTAAGGTGCTGGGCCAGGCAGGCACAACTCTAAACAGGCTTTTTAAAAACCTGAGCCCAACTAGGAGGGAAATGCTCAATTCAGTTGAAGAAGGATGAATCATTTGGTAATTTTGAGCACAGCATTGATGTGACAGCTGGCCAGGACAGCCTCAGCCTGGGACAAGCCAGCAAGAGCATATTGGTAACAATCCAGGCAGGAAACACTTTCTTAAAGAGTGAAAACTAAATTTGGGCTTTTATCTTCCTTTTTTTTTTTTCCCCCACTTTCTCTCCAGAATGTGAATTTTTCAGAGCAACTTATGAAGCAAACCGAATCCTGCTCTCTTAGCTCCTCTCCACTGGCCAGCTATGGCTGTCTCAAGAGATTATGATGAGAAAGGAGACCACAGACTCACTGAACTTTGGGGCTCATGTCTTTGTTCATTTGTTTCTCTTTTTCCCCACCCCCCAGCCAAGTGCCTTCAAATCCAGACAGTTCAGTTTCTTGATTCTCATTTAGGAAAAGACTCTGGGAAAGCTTTTAAAAGCTCAGTGCTCAGTTTCCAAGACCAGTTCAAACCCATTAAAACAGAGAGCAGTGTTAAGAAACAAGCCCAACCACCTCTCCAAGTGGGCAGTAACTGCTAACAGGACTGAAAGCCAGGGTTTATTTTGCTCATCTAGGAGGGGAGCCGAGCAGGGAAGCAGGAGGGGTTGCACAGGAATGGCACTGCTTCAGAAGCTCTCTACTCTGCCCTGGTGAGACCACACCTGGAATACTGTGCCCAGTTTTGGGCCCCCCAGTTCAAGAAAGACAGAGAACTGCGGGAGAGAATCCAATGGAGAGCCACAGGGATGATTAGGGGACTTGAGCATCTCCCCAATGAAGAGATATTGAGAGCCCTGGGGCTGTTTAGTCTTGAGAAGACAAGATTGAGAGGGATCTCATCAATGTGTGTAAATACCTCAGGGGTGGATGTCAAGTGGATGGGGCCAAGCTCTTTTCAGTGGTGCACAGTAATAAGACAAGGAACAACAGGTTCAAACTTGAACACAGAAGATTTCGCCTCAACATGAGGAAAAACTTCTTTGCAGTGAGGGTGACAGAGCACTGGAACTGGCTGCCCAGAGAGGCTGTGCAGCGTCCTTCTCTGGAGACTTTCAAAACCCACCTGGATGCATTCCTGTGCAGACTACCCCAAGTGATCCTGCGTTGGCAGGGGGTTGGACCTGATGATCTCTTGAGGTCCCTTCCAACCTCTAATATACTGTGATACTGTGATCTCTTCCCTTGGGGCATTACCTGGATGTCCTCTTCCTTCTCTGGCAGTGGCCCATGCTGCATCAAAATGTGCCTGGAGGGGAGGTCTCCATGCTCACAGAAGCGCTGAGCCAAGCGGTAGGTGCTCTCGTGCAGGCACTGCAGCTCCTGCAACTCCTCCCCAGCCACCTGTGTGCAGGCAAGAGGAAGAACAGAATAGAATACAATAGAATAGAATTAACCAGGTTGGAAAAGACCTTTGAGATCATTGAGTCCAACCTATCATCCAACACTAATCAACTAAACCATGGCACCAAACACCCCATCCAGTCTCTTCTTAAACACCTCCAGTGATGGTGACTCCACCACCTCCCTGGGCAGCACATTCCAATGGCCAATCTCTTTCTGTGAAGAACTTTTTCCTAACATCCAGCCTGAACCTCCCCTGGTGCAGCTTGGGACTGTGTCCTCTTGTTCTGGTGCTGGCTGCCTGGGAGAAGAGACCAACCCCTACCTGGCTACAACCTCCCTTCAAGCAGTTGTAGACAGCAATAATGTCTCCCCTGAGCCTCCTCTTCTCCAGGCTAAGCAACCCCAGCTCCCTCAGCCTCTCCTCATAGGGCTTGTGCTCCAAACCCTCACCAGCTTTGTTGAGGTTGTGTTCCAAAAGCAGCAGGGGCTTTTGCCCTGGGCTTGCACTCACCTTCTTGTCCTCCAGGTACTCGATGTCAGCAGTGTTGTAGCCGTCTCTGTGCCCGCGGCTCAGCACCCGGAACCGCCGCCGGCCGATGGTGTCCACCAAGGACCTCCCGTCCGGCAGCAGCTCGATCTGCCGGATCTCCAGCATGCAGCCGTAGTCAGCAAAACTGGAGGGAGCCAGGGAGAGAAAAGAGGGGCTGAGCTGGGATACTGGGGGTGAGACAGCTGCTTCTCCTGCAGGCACCTCCTCCAAAGGGGGAAAAGGCCCAGGAAGAAGCTGGCTGAGATGAGGCAAATTCAGAGATTCACTCCCTTTGTTGACTCACCACTTGCTGCTGAAAGGGGAGGAAATAGTGAACACACTGCCTGCACTCCCTTGCATTTGCCATGCACCAGAATGGCTTGGGTCCTCATACTGCCCTGGTGGTCCTGAAGATACCATCCCTTGCAGAGGCGTTCCCTCCAAAGCCCAGAAAATTTTGTTTATCTCATTCCACTTCAACAGGACTGGTGCATGAGGAGGGTACGTCATGTAAACGTGGGTATTTAACTTGGGTTAGGAGCCTGGAGTCTAAGCCCACCCAAGATCTGGAGGTGCCACCAGGAACATAAGAATGGCCATGCTGCACCAAACAGAAGTCCATTTAACCCAATGCCTTCTCATAGCTTGTTAAGGACAAGGCATGAGAAATATGGCAGTTTTTAAATGCTCACTAAAAGGAGCTAGAGGCTACAGCCAGGGCACCATGCAGCTCTGAGACATCCTGAGCCCCATTCCTCACCTGTCTAGTGGCAATGCTGAGAGGCAGCAAGATCCTGTTTCAGCCTGTGGTGTGGGGAACACACCACTGCCCTGCTGATTTCATATGCAGGCTCCAGTGGGATAGGAAACTGCACCTGGCTCCTCCTCTTCGACCCGCTCAGGATTTTAGACATTTTGGAGCGGGGCAGAGGGATGCAGAGCAGTGAGGCTGGTGGGAAGCCACCTGGCCCAGAGGCTCACCTTTTCCCGTTCTCATATGTACACATGCCGAACCTCCTGGTGCCGGTCTCCTGGCACCGCCGGATCATGAGGCGGTAGCGAGGCTCAAAGACGTGCAGGGGGCAGGCAATGCCTGGGAAGGACATCGTGCAGACGAAGATGGGGATGCTCTTGGTTAGGCTGAGGGGCAGGAGAGGAGAGCACTAAGAAACCTCCTGGAGCAAGCCACATCCCCAGGGCTCTGCATGGGCTTGTGCCATGGCCGTGCCTTGAACCAGGTCTGTCTTTTACCCCAAGAAGCGATGCTTCAGTGCAGAGCAACACTAAAGCTTCCTCTTGGCTCACCAAGAGCCCAAGGACAGATTCTACCCACAAAACAACTCCTGGCAGAGATGCTCCCTCATCCCTAGGTGCCCATGGGGCACACCTGCACCTGTCCAGAACTAGCACTGTTGTGGTGTGGCCTTAGAAGCGGCACAGACCTCACCTGAGCAGCCCCAAGCCACAGCAATGGTACACAGTGCGGACAGCCCCCTCAGAGCCCAGCCCCTGTGCACACACACACGGGCACGCTGGAGTAGGTCCCTGCTTACTTGGAGAGCTCTGCCATTTCAGCCTGGTGCAGCTCTCGGCGCTCGGCCAGCTGTGTGGGGAAGGTGGCCAGCATGATGTCCTGCAGCAGCACAGTGGGGCTGTAGCTTCCAGCCTTCAAGTACTGAAAGAAACCAGACTGCGAAATAGGTTGAAGAAGAAGTGGGGGAGCCCTGAGGCCCTGCTGAGCTCTGAATCACGCTCACTTTAGTTGGAGGTGAGGCTAACTTCAGACCAGAGAAAGTCAGGGTAAAACCTATCAGGGGATGTCGAGCCATCTAGCAGGACAGGAAGCCAGCTCCACCGAGACCTGCAGACACAGCTCAGACCCAGGGCCTGTCCAGCACAGTGCCCTGCCTCTGACAGTGATGCAGGCCTTGTATGACAACCCAATTTCCCTGATGGTCTCATCCAAATCCCTTTTCATTAAACATTAAATCAAATCTCCAGGCTAGCAGGTTTTCCATCCATTTCCATTTTAAAAAGTAATTAGCATTCACTTCATTCTTTCTCTTTCCCTCCCTGCCTCTCAGTCTTGTTTACAATCTCACTAACTCACTGTGGCATCTTGTGGAAATTAATCTCTTGGTCTTAATTACCAACTGTCTGGTCATTCCCCTGCGAGTGCAGCTGACACCACCGTGCCAGGGCGCTGCTAACATAGGAGCATCACACGTTCCCACCCCAGCCCTGGGCATGCTGCCAGCAGCTAGAGCCAGTGCCTGGCTCTCCCTTGGGCTCCATCCCACAGAGCCATTACCTGTTGCTATCCAGCCCTTACCTCTCTCAGGCTCTGTTTGCAGAGGGGGCAGTTGGGCCGGTGGTCCAGGCAGCGTTCCAGGCACTCCTTGCAGAAGGTGTGCCCACATGGTGTTGTCACGGGCTCAAAGAACAGCCTGCAAAAGGGACCAAAGTCAGTGGACCACAGAGAACACCACAATGGAAGGAGCACAGGTAAGTCCAGCATGGAGAGACTTCATAGAGCTCACAGGGCCAGATGCCCTCAAAGCTCTCATCCCCCAGGCCTAGCTCAGCACCCTCATTTGGAAACCCCAGCTGTCTCACACTCACAATGCAAGGGTCCCACTAAGTACTCAGGGACTTGCAGAAGTACAGGCTGGGCTGCAAGGGTCAAGCAGACCAGGGTTGAGTAAAGCCATGAGTGCAGCTTCTGGCAGTCCCCAGCCTTGTACCTGCATCTTCCCTGAATGCTGGTGGGGAGGGCAAGAGATTTTGCTTCCAGCAGGAATGAGATGTCACCATCTCAAGGGAAATCTGCTGCCTTTACCAATCTTCTACACTGAAGACAGTGACACTATGGAAAACTCATACTGTGTCTTCCAAACCCTGACAGACCACAGCTATGCAACTCCCCTTCACTAAGGCTGCATTGGATAAGCTTTGCTCATAAGACCTGTTAATTAAACAGAAAGGTTTCTAACTGGCTTACTCCTTTAATTAGAAGTCTGACTGTTGGACTTGCACCATGATGTAAGCAGAGAACTGTCCCAGGCCTGAGAACTGCTCAACATCTCCATGGGGTCTCTGCAGACCCCATCAGTATATACAAGACCCTCCCAGGTCCTGGCAGGACTGTGGCTCCCCAGACACCTGCAGTGGTGTAGAGCACAAAGGCAGCAATAGTGAAGTGATTCCTCCTTCCCTGCTTCAGGAGCAAGGCTCAGGTTGCTCACAGGTAGTTCCAGGATCAGAAATGAAAGTAAGGTCTCAGGAAAGCCCTGCTCAGCGCTGAGCCCTGACTTCTCCTGAACGTTGTTTCCCTGCTCTCAGGAGAGACACAGCATCACCTAGTTCAGACCAAATGCAGTGTTAATCTTTCTCTCTCCTCCATCATTCCCCCGTGCCATGCCCAGACCTGGAAAAAGCTGCTGTACAGGAGACCTTGACCACCTTGTATGTCTGACAGTGCAACACCCAACCCTCTGCCAACAGCCACTTGCACAACTGCTCGAGCTCCTGGGGCACACCACAAATAACAGCCTGGTTTCAGCATGCCCTGTGGCAGCACCCAGCCCTTCCCCAGCCCTGAGTCAGCACATGGACTTGGCCTCTTCCTTGTCCTCTTTTCTGTCTCCAAGCTCAGAAATGCTCCCCTCTGGGTTTACAATATCCCCATCATAAATGGTATTCACCAGCAGCAACAGCTTCCTATTCCAGCTTGCAGTTACAAAGGGCAGCCACCGCTTTCAGCCTTTGACCCTGCTGAACATCCCCATCTCCACATTGATGTCCCAGCTGATACAGATCTAATGATGTTGCACCCTGAGACACGGTGATCTTACAGCCTGGCAGGGCAAAGCGTGCCCTTGTCTTCCCCTCTTATCTCCACTGAAACCCACGTTTCAGTAGTACTGCAGAATGAGTTTGCTATTAAGATGTGAAGAAAGATCCACAACCAGGAAAGAAAACCCAGCAGGTGCTAATTCTTCATCCCAAAAGCTTTCCTGCTGCAGAACTCACCGGATGCAGAGGGAACATTCCAAGTCAGATACACTCAGCAGCTCCTCAAGGCACGGCTCTGTCCACTTTGCTGCTGCTGTTTCCTCTTCGTTATGTGGTGGCAAAAGAGAAGAAAAGAGAAGAACCACCACACCCCCATTCCAATACTGAAAATTAATCTTTGCTTCCTGATCTTGTTCTGAGGTGTAAACAGTTAACTGCTACTCAAAGTACTTTGAAAGTTAAAAGCAACTGCTGGGAAATGCAATATAAACCCTCCCTTCCCCCTGCCATTAACTCATCCATGCTCATCCATAGCCTTTACACCAGTGGGTGTCATGGAAACTGAGGCACTGGGAGGTGAAGTGGCCCAAAAAACTCCCAGCTGGAGGTCTCTGGAAACCTGCCACAAGTTATCATCCGTGCTTTATGCAAAGCCAGGTACATGGCAGCCACCAGGCAGGACACAGAGAGCAAGTTAGTGGCACTGGAGGTGCCACTTCCCCCAACACATGATGTGCCACATGCTTTGGAAAGGAATTCCATCTAAACCCACCTAAACCCATGGGAGCCTCTCCCTGGCTCCACACAGAGAGTAGAGAAGAAGAACTTTTCTCCCAGCTAGACCCAAAAGTTTGGTGTCAGTACAGAGGAAGATTGGATTCTCCTCAGGTGAGAAGCAGGGAATGTGCTGGGCCAGAGCTGCCTCACCGGATGCCCCTGGGATGCCTGCTCGCTGGGCTGGCCCACAGCACAAACACTAAGTTGTCAGTGCCAAAATGGACTTTCAAGAAGTGTCTTGCACGAGACAGGATTCTGGTACCTTTGATGACACTCACCTACCAACCACCGGCCCTGCCTCTCTGCTGAAGTCTCTGGCTCCTGCCACCGCCCCGGCTGGGCACGGGTGGCTGTCCCCTGGCTGTGCTCAGACCTCGCGTCCCCTCTGCCATCTGCCGGCTCTCCCTCCTCATCCTAGGCACAGCAAAGATGAAATCGAACCCCAGCCCTCTTTGCCCTTTGAATGCACAGCCCCACCTGTCCCAACAAGATCAATGGCACTGGGAGGCTCGCTAGTGTCTTGCTGTACATTCACATCTTGGCAGCAGGAGAGCGTGGGCTGCAGACACTGCTGCTCGTCTCATGGGTAATTCATGGGCTTACCCTGTCCAGATGTATCACCTGGTTTTTGGGGGTATCTGAGACCATTTTATTTATTTCCCCCACTCCAAACCTGCCAAATTCATCTTTTGGAGCCAAAGAGCAAGAGATGAGCTTCCCTTAATAGCTGCTAGTGTGGAGTTTGGATGAAAAAACAACCCCAGCAAACATTCAAATGGACATCGTCTTTTCTTTTTCTCTGCATGTGATGTGACTTGGGTGTTGTGACAACGGGTCTAAAATCTTACCAGAAGTATTCCAGAATACAACTTAAGAGAGGAATGGAGATATGAAGAGCCTCCTCTGTTCCCCAAATTCCCACAGCGCCAGCTCCAATGGTGCCTTTGCTCTCCCACCCTCCACTACCTGCAGTTTCTCATCCCAGCCCACAACCACGTGCATGTGGCTATGGTCCTACACAGCCTTCCCTTATCACACCTCCCTTCCCATCCCCTGAACACCCCAATTTGGAATGCTCAGGAGGGACATTAAGTCCCATTGGTATAGGCTGTTGCAAACTCTCTTACCTGAGCTTGTGTGGAAGATGATGAGAGAGCAGGGCTCCCTCCATTGACCTGAGGACCACTCGAGTCCCAGTGGCCATCACCTGAGCACACAGCAGCTGTGTGTGGCTGAGGAGCATCCTCTTGCATGAGGATCTGCAAGGAGAAAGTGGAGCTCACAGGCTGCTGGAACAAGGAAACGGGGAACTGGGTGGGCAACCAGGCTCCCTTTTGCCTCAAAGAAGCCTCCTGCTCCCTCAACAGCACATCAGGATTACTTGTTTCAGCCCTTGCTGAGCTCTCTGTCAAACAAATGCGTTAGTAGCATGGAAGGAAGAAAGCAGCACAAGGCAGCAAACCAAGTGGTGCATTTTAAGGGCTAAGAGCCATGTTCTCCATGAGCAGGAAGAGGGTGAGCTCAGGGAGGTACAAGCTCATTTCCCATTCCCCTGCCCTTTCCCTCCTGGAGGGCAAGTGGACACTCATGCCAGAGGCCCCACTATTCATAGTGATTTTGGTACATAGGTGGGTGCTGGCCTGAAATCATCTGCAGAAAAGACACTGGCTCTCCAGTGGCAGCTTTCAGCTGGCTGCTTTGCCTTGGGTGAATACTGATGCTACCTTGAAGCCCACCTTGTGCCATGCCAGCACCTAAATACTGCAAAACCTGACACTTGAGGATATGGACTGAGGAGGCAGAGGTTTTTTCAGGGTGAACCTGCACTGGAGCAATGGAAAGGCTCTTGGACCAAGACTCAACATCCCTTAATCACAACCACGATAGACATGAGTCCTCCAGAGGACAAGGGCATCTCCCTGTGTGACACACAGCACAGGACCCTGCCACAGCACACACACCTTCTCCATCTCTCTCCGAGCAGGGTGGAAATGAGGATTGAGTGTCAGGCAGTGTTCCCATGCCAGCAAGGCTTCAGCTTTCTGTCCCATCTGCAGAAGCACCTTCCCTTTCCTGAAGAATCCCTGCAGAGCAGAAATACCTGTGGTGACTATGAGATAGTAACCAGCTAAGCACATTCAGCTCTTGAATGAGGCCCCAGGGAATCCTGCTCCAGCTTCCTGCCTGCTCCTATCCCAGGCCAAAGCACCTGGACACATTGCTGCTCCTGTGCTCAGACTTGTCTAAGAAAGACACAGAATCATAGCAAGTCCACCCACAGCCAGGTACCCATAAGACTCTCCCAAAATGCAGCAACTGCAAAAACCAAGCAGACAAACCCTACAGAGACCTCAAGATGGAGTCAAAGGCCTTTGAAGCCAAAAAAATGCTGCCAATGTGTGCTTCACAAATCAGCAAGGAAGCTCCCAGGACTGATTTCTCCAAGCTCAGCCTCTGGCCAGCACTTCCCCGAGGCCTCAGCTGTGATCCTGTGCACCAGCATAGCTATGTGCCCTCACTGCCTGCATGCCAGCAAGGATGGACAGGGTGCTCCCACAGCTCCCTCCCACAGCACTTACAGCCTGGATTTGCAGCTTAATGTGTCTGAGCAGGATGAATTCAACAACTAGGAGAACTTGGGAAAGAGAGAAACTGCTCCTCTGTGGGAAGATTTGGCTCCAGGCACAGCCAGCTGATGGAGCCTCCACTCACCTCAGTCTCTCCAGGCTCAGCCCTGCACACGGCATCCAGGTCCTCAAGTGCCTGTGGGTGCTGCCTCAGTGCCACGAATGCCTCTGCCCGGCACAGCCGCAGGGAATGGGAGTCTGGGGCTGGAAAGAAAAATGTCATCACTCATGTGATGAGTCCATAGGAGGCAGAGGGACTGGATGAGGCTGGGGAGATGCCACTGTGGTGGGACAGCCCCTGTGCCTCATGTCCACCACAGACAGCTCCTGTGCTCCTCTTCTGGAGCCTCCTGAATCTCTGCAAGGACTTTATTTCCCCTAAGTATCTAGATTTAAACTTTTCAGGGCTCTTCCCTTTGTTTTTCCCACCTTCCCCAAATGCTCTCAGCTTAGGATCTCCACCACTATCTTGGGGCTCAGCCATCCTTTTGGGATGTGACAAAAAGCTGTAATTCCCACAGAAGCTGCTGCCACAGAAGGCTCTGTAATGTGATTCACCCAGCAGAGCCACAGCTCTGAAGAAGCCTGCAGCTATGGAAACCTAAATTCCCAAAGCACCAGGGAGCTTCTCAGACCCACATGGGTGCCACCTCTCTCCCAGGGCAGAGGAGAAATCTGTAGCCTGTGCAAGGATCTGCCCCCACCATGTGACTCAGGGTTTCCAAGCATGAGAAAAGGCTGAGATTTCCCAATACAGAGAAAGGGAACTGAGCATTCAGCTCCTCGTCAGTGAGGTGTCACTGATGGGATCTCAGTGGCTGAGGGAGGCACAGGTCCCACAGGTTTTGCTGCCCACAACACTCTAAGTGTCACAGTGCTGAGCACCCCAAACACTCCTGCCTGATTCTAAATGACAGGCAGTGAGACCCTCTTCTTTCCTGACTGAGCTCACCAGCACTGTCAGCAGAAGAGTTGGGGCAGGAAATGTCAGGGAATACGAGCAAGAAGCACCCCAAAAGCCTACACTCACGGAGCAGCCAGGCGTGGTGATGTTTGTGGGTTTGAGCTGCATGGATTCCCAGACCCACCCCGTTATATCACAGCTTGCTGTGGAGGTGACCTACATCCAGTGCTGTGCTGGCTCTCCAGCTAAGCCACGGGTCTGTGCACCCAACCCCGTGTCCCCACCAGCGCTGAGCATCATCTGACAGCTGCTGAGGGCTGGGGTCAGCCACCCACTGCGCCCTGGCCCTCTGGAGAGGCCTCCAGTATCATGCAGACCTCCTGTTGGCTCCCAGCTCCTGGTGGGATGATGGTAGGTCCAGCAGAGGTAGCACACATGAGGAGGAAGCTCTGCTGTGGCTATTACTTCCTTGTCTAGCGTGCAGCATATGGAGACTTTGCTCTCTACCTGGTGCCACCATAACCCAGAGAACAGAAAAGAGCTCAGGCCCAGCCACTCCAGCACCAAGGCTGCACTGGCCAGGCTGAACTGTGCAGCAGAGCAACACCTGGATCCCACAGAGCTTGTTTTCATTCATAATGTCAGCCAGGACCTTGGGATTCAAATCAGGAAACAAGGGAACTTGCTGCTCAATACCCTAAGAGCACACATCTAGAGACAAAATATTCCTGCCCCTAATAACAGATAGGGAAGAACAAATGGGTACAAAGTCTAGAGGTTTGTAGTTTCTGTGTGGGCAAGCTCACTGAACATGTGCACAGCCCAGCAATAAAGTGACTGACTTGGAGGGGGGGGAAAAAAAAAAGTGTAAAATGGGGCTGCAAATTCTACATTTCTCTTCTGCTGTAGCTATTTTGGACCTATGATACCATTAGACATCAAGGGCACAAGCCAGCTGGCAGGCCCACAGCTAATGAGTGATTGATAGTGCTCCCCAGCCTCCTGGCTCCAGGCACGCTGGGAGGCCTCCGGTGGTACACACTACACTGCTTTTCTTTTTTTCTTTTTTTTCCCCCCATCACTTAAAGGAAACAAAAGACTCGAAGTTGGCAATTTATTTCCTCCCAGGCAGAGAGCGCTGCTCTACAGGCTGGGATGAGCAGGGCACTGCAAACTAGCCCGCAGCGCAGTGCTGAACCACACGAAACCCCATTCTCACGGGCTGAACAGCGGTGATGTTGGGAAGCGGCGCCCGTAAGAAGTTGTGCAGCCCGAAAGCAGGCGGCAGGAGCTGGAAAACACATCCCGAAAGCACCACCCACGTGGCTAAGCCTGAGCTGCACCAGCAAGCGCAGGTTTATGGGAGCTGCAGCTGCAATTTCCCCGTCGCCTTAAGCCAGACTTCCCCTCTCCTTTGGGGAACAGAGCATGCAGGGAAGAGAGAGAACAGAGTTTGCAACGCTTCCTCTTTATACTCACAGGGGCTTTTAAAAAAAATGAATATATGGTCATACACAGCAACCAGACAAAAGCCTGGCGATAAGGAAGGCAGTTTTAGAGAACTCTGCACACACATTTGCGTTGCAGAACAGGAGCTCAGGGTATGAGGCAGATGCCACGGGAGGTTGCATAAAGAGACCTGCTTTCTGCTGCCAACAGCAGGCTTGGCTGGGCAGCCCGTGCAGCCCCGTGGTTCCAGGCGTACCCTGAACCTCTGGCACTTGCCTGGCAGCGGGTGATGAGTAAGTGCCGGCGCGGCAGGAGGAGAGCTGACTGCTGTCATAGAAACGCCGGTGGAGAAAGGACTTTCTGCCTCGGCCGCCCCAGCCCCCTGCTCCAGACGCATTGTATAACTCCTTTTATTTAAGCATTACTCTACAAGAAATCCACTTACAGCCACACATTAAAGCAGATCAACTCCCCTGGGCCCGATTCTGACCCTGCAGGCAAATGCTTTGCCAGGGCTGCTTGCAGAAGGGGACTGGGGGCACACACAGGCATTACACCCTGCCTTATGCCATGGGCCTGGCACAGGAGCTCGGCCAAGGCTTGCCAGGCTCCCGGAGCGAGGACCTATCTGTCCTGGACTGGAAATGTCCCAGCTGCTTTACATAATGTCTGCCCCCCCCCAGGCAGAACTCCTCCTCTGACCCTGAAATATTGCCGGGTGGCAAGATGCAAGAAGCTGGCTGCTGCTCTTTCCTCTCCATCCTCCTGCTAATGCCAGAAGCACGTGGTCAATAGGACACAGGCTGTGTGCCCTGCCCGCAGCCTGGCAGCCAGGATGGGCAGCACGGCTCACCAGCCACCCATTCCCTCCCATCACCCCCTGAAGACATGGGAGACATGCCTAGCAGCTGGATCCCCTCCACCCATCACCAGTTTCTCCGGTCTCCCAGCTCTAGAGGAGACTGGGCTGTTGTGACAAAGTGGCCCACGCTGGCACCCACCTGCTCCACACCACACCTTGTGCATCCTCGTTTCAGTTGTAGGGCTAGTCCCTCACACCCGGCTTCACATCCCTAGCCCACCCCTGCCAGCCCCTGGAGCCCAGCGGTGCTTACCCAGCTCGAGCCCTTTCTGAACCATCCTCAGCGCTTCCTGAAGGTCCCCACGGGTGACACGATCCTGCACCTGTGCTACCAGCCAGGCCACCCGGATCTCCTGCTCCACGCATTTCTCCAGGAGGCCGCAGAGCACCACGTTGCACCTCGCCGCTCCGACGCCCAACAGCTTCAGCTTCTCCTGGCAGAGAGGGCAGCGAGAGGGGACGGTCCCCCCGAGGCACGACTTGCAGAAGGAGTGACCGCAGGACACGGTCACTGGCTCCCAGAGGAGGAGGAGGCAGGAGGGGCAGCGCAGCATGTCCAGATCCCTGCTCCCGGAGCCAAGGGGCTGCCAGATAAGGCTCCCGCCCCGGCGTGGGGAAGATGGGCTGGGACCCGCACTGCTCATGGCAGCAGTTTGCAGCCGACAAGGGGGAGCTGTCCCTAGGGCCCACCGTGCCCGCACACCCTCTGCCACTGGGCACTGCCCTGTTCCGCTCGCGCTGCTCAGCCCATCCTCTCGGCCAGGCACAGGGCTGCGGCTCCTGGCACGCTGTGTCCTGTCCTATCCTATGCGATCCTGTCCTGTCCTGTCCCGCCGGGGCAGGACCCCCAGGGCCGGACCGGCGCCGGGCGCCGCTGGTGGAGCAGCCGGGGCCGCCCATTGGCTGCCGCCGCCGCCCTGCGCCGCCCCGCCCCGGCCGCGTTTCGTAACGGAGCCGGCGGCAGCGGGGTGGGGGCGGCCCCGATCGGAATGCGGAGGATACCCCGGAGTAGGGTCTTATGCTGCTCCGGAGCCGGGACTCGGGAGTGCTGGGGGACTCCGGAGCCGATCTGCCAGAGCTGGGGCGCGGGGGTGCAGGGGAACTCTGGAGCAGTTGGGGCACTCGACTGTGAAAGCCATGCGGGGGATGCCAGAGGGCTCTCCAGGGGAATCTGTGCCACTCTGAAGTGGAACCAGGGTATAAAGTGCTGGGGGATGTTTTAGGGTGCTCTAGAGTAGGCAAGGACACTGTGGAGCCAGCCCATGGTGTGGGGTGTCAGGTACCGCAGAGCACAAGGTCTGAGGGACACGGGGTCCTGTGGGATGGGGGCAGGAGGGTGGGGTACTCCAGAGCAGCTGGGGCCCAGCCTACCTGGAATGCTCAGGAGCAGCCCAGGACGTGGGGTGCCTGCGCTAGCTGAGGCTCTCCAGAGCAAGGCTGGGGTGCAGGCTGTTGTGCTGCTCCAGAGCAGCCGAAAGCTGGGGCACACCGAGGGCCCCTCTGTGGAGCCCACCATGCAGACCTACGATGACAGGATGTTTTGGGGGAAAGGAGTGTCTCCCCAGTGTAGATGGGAAAATGCATGCCCCCTCAGATGCTCTACTTACCCAGAATTGAACAAGTTCAGACTCTGTGGAGGCAGTCCCCTTCCCACTCATGGACCCCCAGGAGGGATTATGTGTCCCAAGTAAGATGCCTCCTGCCGCACAGCCATACAGTATGAGGCTGGCAGCTCTTGCATAGCAGGTGGGGAAAACAGCTGAAATCTGGCAACTCTGGAGCTTAGAAGATCAGATTTTATATAAGGATGATGCACATTCCCTAAGGGTTCTTTTGTGTGTCCTCAAAAACAAACCCATGAAAGGGTGTACTGGAAAGGACAGGGAGGGAGATCACCAGTAGGACGTGAATGCTGGTGAAACCTGTGTCCCACTTAAGGGAGTGGCTGGCTGAGGTTTGGGCTGTGGAGCAGGTTTTGTTTCAAAATCTGCTGTAATTACATTAAATAGTTCATGAGAGGCTTTAAATCTCAACAACTCCCGAGTGTTGTGTTGGGTACAGCGGTTGCCTTGGTAGCATTGTGGGGCTGGTAGGGACTCTGCCCCACAAGGGACATTTTCTATGTTCCCCATTTGGAGGATCAGACTCTGGTTGCCCTCCCAGAAGGACCCACCAGCCACATCATGAACATGAGCCAGCAGTGTGCCCAGGTGGCCAAGAAGGTCAATGGCATCCTGGCCTGTATCAGGAACAGTGTGGCCAGCAGGAGCAGGGAGGTCATTCCGTCCCTGTACTCAGCACTGGTTAGGCCACACCTTGAGTCCTGTGTCCAGTTCTGGGATCCTTAGTTTAGGAAAGATGTTGACTTTCCAGCATGTCCAGAGAAGGGCAACAAAGCCGGGGAGGGGTTTGGAGCACAACCCTGTGAGGAGAGGCTGAGGGAGCTGGGGTTGCTGAGCCTGGAGAAGAGGAGGCTCAGGGGTGACCTCATTGCTCTCTACAACTACCTGAAGGGAGGTTGTAGCCAGGTGGGGGTTGGTCTCTTCTCCTGGGCAGCCAGCACCAGAACAAGAGGAAACAGTCTCAAGCTGTGCCAGGAGAGGTTTAGGCTGGATGTTAGGAAGAAGGTCTTCACAGAAAGAGTGATTGGCCATTGGAATGTGCTGCCCAGGGAGGTGGTCGAGTCACCATCACTGGAGTGTTTAAGAAGAGCCTGGATGGGGCACTTGGTGCCATGGTTTAGTTGATTACATGGTGTTGGATAATAGGTTGGACTCGATGATCTCAAAGGTCTCTTCCAACCTGGTTAATTCTCCTTCCATTCCATTCCATTCCATTCCATTCCATTCCATTCCATTCCATTCCATTCCATTCCATTCTATTCTATTCTATTCTATTCTATTCTATTCTATTCTATTCTATTCTATTCTATTCTATTCTCTTCCTTCCCCCAGCAGTCTTCCCATGGGTTTTTCTCAGCTGGGCAAGTCTCATTAACACTAGACATTCTCCTCTCAGGATTTGGTTCTTGCCATGGATAGTTTTCCCACCAAAACCTGCCTATTCACTCAACCAGCAGATTGCCACCAGGTAGTTCTCACCAGTCTTATCCCCAGATTACTTCTCAAGAAAGACAGGTTCATGGCTCCTGAGCTGCAAAATGAGGGTGATCTTAGCTAGCATGGCCAGCTTTGCAGTGATGTGCTCTGAGAGCGCTCTCATAACCTCTTTGTGTGGCTGAGCATGGGAGCAACAGACTCCTTGCCATAAGAATCAGGTGAGAAGCATCTTACACCACTGCAGCCAGCTCTTCTGGGAGACACCAAGCTGTTCTCCGGAGCCTGCTTCATTCTTCTTCTCCCCCCTGATTCACTCCACAACCATTCTCACGTGTGTGGGCTCCCCAGTCCCTTGTAAGCAGTGAGGACGTGCTTCTGCCTTTGCATAATGCAGTTAAAAATCAATCAACCACGACACACAAGTCCACTGGAAACCAGGCTTCATTAGCACCAGTGCGAGAACAATTTGTTTTCTTCATTCCCTCCAGAGCTGAGCTGGTTCTGAGCTCCAAATGCTTTTGCTCGTCACTGCTGTGTTTTTGCTGACTCAGTACACAGCTTTTATATATATATGTGTGTATATATATATATATATATATAAAAAATAAACAAACTTTAACTGCTTAATGCTAACCACTCTGCCAGATGCTCACCACTCTGCTGGCCAGATGAGGACTTCAGGTTTTGTGTTTAGGAGCTGTTTCCAAACTTTCTCATTTACTTTTTTCACTTTAAAGGTGGGAAATAGCCCAGGGTCAGTGGAGAGTGAGGAGTCCCAGGAGCTGCCGCAGGAGAAACAAGCTCCTCCTCTGGCTCCCAGCCACATGCACTGTGGTGCTTCAGCTCCCACAGCTTGGTTAAGGTGGGCCAGACTCTTGGCAGCGCAGCGTGGGGATCAGGGATTTCATACCAGCTATGTTTGCTCACTTTGTAAGCACTGACATTTGATTTTGACATTTGAGGGACTGAGGAGTGGTTCAGAGGTGGAAGGACCTTCCCAGTGGTGCCCTTTTCTTGTTTTGTTTTGCTCAGAATACCTGTGGGTTCCTTAGGTTCTCTTCAAAGGCACCACAAGCACTTGCTAAACAGGACTATGCACTGGGAATGTCATGACCTGTTTTACACACAGCTCTACCCTGCTCTGCCCACCAGCCTGCTCCTGTACAGATGAGGCTGTCACCATCAGACCTGAAAGTCCTGTTGCAAAGAAGCAAAACAAGTTTCCCTGTTTCAAAAGCAGCAGAGGGAGGAAAGTGTCAGCATCCCAGCAGAGGAGGATCGTTGCCATCAGCCAGGGCCACACAGAGCTGTTGGTGGCACGGATGTGTAAGAGCCGGCATAGCCTGCATGGGATCGGGCCTTGGGCTGGTTTTTTTCTGCTTCAGGCAAGGAGTAAGGGCCAAATCCAGATCCAGCTTGCATGCAGACCTTCTCATGCCTCTGTGCCAACCTACTCACACCTCCATGCCAACCTACTCACACCTCCATGCCAACCTACTCATGTCTCCATGCCTTACAGCACCCTTTCATCAGTGCTGCACCCGAATCCCAGCGTGTCTGCCAGCCTTGAGAGTTGGCTTCAGGAATTGTTTTCACACCTCACTACATGCAAATAACATGCAGGGAGTTATTTGCATCATATGCCTCCCAGGCTGTCAACAAACACATCAGCTTCCTGGAATTTTTGCTTTCTTTGCATCACAGTATGTCCAGGTCCAGGATGTTCTTCAACTGCCAGGTCTCTTCATTCGTCACCAGTGTTTCAAAGCTGGTCCTGAGCAATGAATGTGGTGGGTTAGAGGAAGTGGAAGCAGGTGGTGTGGGATACTCTTGACTAAACAAGCACCTTTTCTTTTAGGTCTCTGTATGTGATAAAGGGAGCTGCTCCATGCCTGGTTTTCTCTTGGGCAGAGGCAAACACATCACCACACTGCTCCTTGACTTTAGGTATTTGAGGTCAGTGCTGTGCTGAGGTGGCACTGGGCAGGGAGCAATCATGTCAATTACATGGTGTTGTTCCTGGGCCCTGAAACTGCTGCTTGAGAGCTCAGAGAGGCCCTGACTCTTTCAGTAAGGAGGATCAGATGTAATCAGGGTTGGGGAATTAAAGAAAACTTTTGTATTTTCCTTTAAAGAAAACCTTAATATTTTCCCTTCTGAGTCACAGAGACTTTGCTTGAGGCATTATCATTCCTAGAGAAATGAGTTGACTGCCACATGGATTGGCAGGACACAGAGCTGTGATGTAATGTTACTTCATTGCTCATGTAACTGGGCTTATGCCTGAACTCCTGGGAACTGGAGAGTCAAAGGGGAGAACCCAAATCTCTATATGGCTCATTTTACTTCTTTTGAGCCAAATAGCTTGACAAAGGGGTTGGCAAAACATTATCACTTGGTCTTAGAAGCAAGTTTCACATAAAATCATGAAGATATCTTATTCCATGGGTAGTCATATACAAGCCACACACCCCTGAGAAGGGAGTACAGCAAAAAAACAAGGTCAGAATTATCCCTATTATCCAGGGGGAAGCTCTAGGGTGGGTAGCAAGACCATGGTCTGTGGCAAAGGGTGCTAGCAGCTTGCCTTCATGCTATGTAATTGTTTCATCAGTGTTTCAAGGGCAGATGAAGATTCCCCATCCATAGGAGGTCGTATCAAAGGGCCCAAAGGCAGCACAGCTTGCTCAGCACCCTGTGTAAGAGTGTCCATAACAACCAACTGATTAGAGAAGGAAAAGCTGTAAGCAACGCTCTCTCTGAGGACATGACTCCACCTTTACAATGCAGCAATCTCCACCACTTCCAAGGGGTTGGTGTCCACAGGGAGCTGAATCCTAGATCTGGAAGTCACATCACTCCCTTCACCTTCTGGCTGGAGAGAGCTGTTTTACTGCAGGGTCAGGGAAAGTTACCAGCTTCACAAGCTGCTGTGTGTCCATGTGCCTGCCCCTGGACGTGTGACCAGGGGTGATGCCACAGTTGCCTGTCACAGCAACTTAGGTACTTGCTGGGCTTCCCTGCCCTGCTCATTTGCCAACCTGTGTGGCCCTGGCTCCTTGCCCCAGTGAGAAGTGTGTATGTGCTGCCTCCCTCGTTTCTTCCTTTTTCAACTTGTCATGTTTAGCTCCCACCCACCTGAGACAGATGCCAGCAGGGCTGGCCAGGACCCAGCTCTGCCTTTTCACTTTGCCAAAGGAAGCTGTCAGTGGTGGTAGGTAGGCTCTGCAGTCATGCCTCTATCCTGCCCCAGTCAGGTCGTGTCCAGCTCGTCCCGCTCATCTTACACCTTGATGGATGAAAAGAGGGTACCAACTAGAGGAGGGGCACAGCTCCCCTTCACAGAACACGGACTGGGTTGTCTGGGTGCGGGGCAAGCTGTGAGGTCCTGCAGTTGAACATCTCCTCCATGAAGATTTTCTTGCTCGATGGTCAAGACCTGCAGGGGAGCTCTTCCTCCGGCGTCACTGCCCAAGGTGCTGCAGATCTTTCCCCCTCTCTCTGCTCCTGGTGTCGGCTTCTTCCATGTGAGCTTTTGTGTCTGTAGCCTCTTCATCGTCTGCCCTGGTACTTAATAGTTCAGCTCCAGCATCTTCACCACCACCATAATTCAGTGTAGTTCTTTGTGAAGATAAAAGAGCACTTGTAAAACCAGGTGCCCAAATTCCAGCTAAGACCACACGGAATAAAACACGTTAAATACTCAGGCAACAATGTAGGGGTTGCTCACTGTCTTCCTGCAGCCTCTGCTTCCCCTCAGCCAGCTGAGAAGCCTTGAACGCAGGCACTGGGCTGGGTTTCAGGCAGGATGAGCAGGGCTGCATGTCTACCACCACTGTAAATAGCTTCCCAGGGGTTCCCTGGCTGGCTGCAGCAGCCATGGCCTGGGCAGAGCTTTCTGCTCAGAAGCAGATGAGTATTTCTGGCCGTGCATTTGTTTACCACGGGCTGTTTTGCCTCCACCTCTCGCTGCACTTTGGACAGCAGGTGAATTGTGTTTGGGTGAGTGAGTCATCACCAGCACCCTTTCATAACACAGGGAGCTCACAGCTTTTAAAGAGCACAAGAGGTTAGTACTCAGCATTAGCTGTGTCACCCACAAACCTGTCCTGGTGGACCTGCTGCAGAAAATTGCAGGTTTTCCTTAGCAAGAAGCCTGGCACCATTTCTGTGTGGATTTTAAGAACGTGTTGCATTGAGGCTTGGGGAGTAGAGAGCCTGCAGGGCTCTTCCAAAAGAGCAAATACAGGAGTTCTAGAATCGTTTGCAAGGGAGAGAAGGGTGCCGTGGAAGCTGTGTATCCTTAGAGTCATTTGAATGAGAATGAATCCCAAGCAGTTCAAGCGAATACAGCTCTGCTATAACTTTTACCTCCCAATTAGCATAGCAAAACCTCTTAATTTCCAGATGTTCAGAACGAGGGGGCGCAAATTGCAGAAGGATGCAGCACAGAGCCAGCAGCAAGCCTGAGCGGTCTGCAGAAGCAGGGATCTGACCTTCCAAAGCACCCTGCACTTGCAAGGCTCAAGTTCCATTTGGGTTTTATTTTCTTACTATTCAGTGCAAGAACAGAAGAGTCATTTCACAGGAAACCTCTGCCCAGCACTCTGCAGAGATTCGCAGAGCATAAGCAGGGCTGCAGCTTTCCTGGCAAAGTCAGGATTTCTACCTGTTTCCATTTTTCTGTGGAATGAAAAAGCAGCTTGAGATTTTTCCATCAAGAAGGTCACTCAGGAACAGGGGAAAGAGTCCTTTTTGATCTTCACCTTGAAGAGGCTTGTTTCTCTAATGGGACACTTTATATAATAAAGCTTTTAGAAGCAGGATGAAAAATTTCATCACAGAATAAAAGACCAGCCTTTCTGTGCTGGAATTGTTGGCATTTATAGAAAAAAATGCCTTCATTTGGGGGCATCTCTGCACGCAGTACAGAAATCAATTCTTTCTCCACGCCTAAGCTCTCTTGGCATCTTTGCTGCTGCAAGGCCCCAGATGGCCGCATGCCATGTGGGGTCCCTGAAGTACTCCCAGATGCTGTGAGCAGGGACAGCACAACCAGCCCTGCTCCCCAAGGGCCAGCTGAGGTTATTATATAAAGAGGAGTAAATGTATGTAAACAAGACTTGCTTAAATAGTTCCACTCTGCCAGTTTCTCTTGCTGGTTCTCTTTTCCTACTCCACCCCTTCAGAGTCTGACACGATGGGCATTTGGCACAGCTCTGTACACACTCCTCTCCCAGCCAGCTGGGACATCAGCTCCAAGGAGACCCTACTTGAACCATGCAAATGCTTCAAGCAAATGAGGTGGTTAAACACCCCAATGAAGTCAGACCTCATGCCCAGAAGCTCTTGGGAAGCTGCTGGCTGCCACGTCTGTGGGCCAACACCCACCCAAGCACACCAAGGTTGTGCTGGGAGATGCCCAGCTTTCCATGGCCATATCCTGTAGGACAGCCACTGTCCATCTGCAGCTGAGGGTTCTCAACATACTCAAAAGCCAAATGTTCTACCTGCTTTATGCCTCTTCCACTAAGTGTTTTCAGAGCCCTAAGGCTCAAGCTGCATGCCCGTTCATGTCACCTGGCTTCAATCCAGGGCTAAGAAGCAATGAGGACATAGGGACACCAGAGGATGTGAAAAGGTTTTCACCCCTACAACTTTGTAGGGAAACTTGGCCAGTTCAAGGCAGCACACAGGCACAGAGGGGAGCAAGGCATATGCAGGGTGAGGTGATGAAGACAGGACAGGAAACCTCTCAGCTGCCTGATCAGGAGATGTCTGGGTGTTCACACGGCTGATACCTGGCTGTATTGAGCTTTTTGCTCTTGTGCCACAGAGATCTGGCTGCACATGTTCTGTATTCACAGAGCCTGGCACAGTGGCCTGAAGCAGGGCCCATGAAACACAATGAACCGTAAGACTTTTGCCTGGCTTGGTGCTTGCCACCACCCAGCAGTGCAGGGTGTACCCAGCACTGGCCCTGAGGGCACGATGGTGCTGAGATTTGGGTCAGTGTGAGGACATGGCAGTGGAGTCAGCTGCAGCCAGCCATTTGCAAGCTTGACTCACTTTGGGAGCCAAGGCACAAGGTGCAGAGGACAATCTTAGGGCTTTTGGATCATTAGGTGAGATACCTGTCATCAGCTGAGAAGCAGAACCTCACTCCAGCCACATGTGACACCTCTCAGCTCCAACTGAGCACCTACAGGCAAGCCTAACCTCAGGAAATAGGACGTGACACAGCAAGCTTGACACATTTCCAACCTTTAACTTAAAAGGCAAAGGCAGAGTCTCCCTTTTTTGTTTTCAAACACAGAGATTTATTCCAAGAGATTCCCATCCTGTGGGAGTATGGCCTGAAGGGTCTGTAAAATGTCATAACTCCATGTGCTCTTTGGAAGTAGGTTCTTTCTTGTGCAAGAGTTCTGCCCACTTGCAAGGAGGGGGAAGTCAGATATGCAAAATAACCCCACACAGGGTTCTTTTACATCAGGGCAGCCTTGTTCACAGAGCAATAAGGGTTCTAGACTTGACCTTTCTCTGCTGAAGTGCTTTAAAACCCAGTTTAGATTTTGGGGGTGTGGTTTGTTTTTCCAGCCTTCACGTTTTCCCTTTAATCTTTGTGCTGGATAATTAAGACAACATTCCTCAGCATCTTTCCTGCTCTTTGTTGTGATTATACAAGAGCCAGCTGTGTTTGTTTCATGCAAACAACGTCTAAAGCCACATTCTATGGTTTCAAGTAAAATGCTCCAAGGTGTTGACTTTTAAACTCGAGTTTGTCCGGAATCTGCGTTACTCAGGAAGATACCTTTAGAAATAGACTCCTTAAGGAGAGCAAACCGAGGCAAGCAGGGCGGCAGGGAGACCTTGTGCCCGGGTTTGCATCGAAGTTTTTATTGACGTTAAGGCTTCTGGGCTTGGCCCAATACCACCACCAGCAGCGGTGGTGGGTCGGGGTGCTGGCGCCGGTTTTATAGGCACAGTCTTTTCCTCCGAGGTCCCTCTTCGCTGCAGGGCTGGACTTCGCCAGAAGCTCCGGTGCGCTCCCTGCCCCCGGCCTTACAAAACAGCCGAGCGGTTACGAAACCCTGGGACCCGCTGCCACACGTCCCATCCCCGGTAGATGGCGATGCCAGCTCATTTTTCCCAGTGTTTTTCCCAGGTTTTTGTTCGGTTGGGGCTTTTGGTTTGGTTGGATTCTTTTTCTCCCCGCTTCCAGCTCTAGGCTGGCTGCGCATCCGCTCAGCCCCCTTGAAGGAGGGCTACAGCGCCGCAGAAAGTTTGTTGGGGTTCCCCACCCCTTCCCCCAGAACTGGTTTTAGTATGGTTTTGATACATTTGAAATCAGAGTCAGTTGCAACAGCTCAGCACAGCCCCAGGCACCTGGAGCTGCCTTTTCGTCTGTCCCCATTCAGGCTGCTCCATCCCGTAGCAAGCAGCATGGAGGGGATGGAGAGGATGTTGGTACTACCTGGTTTGGGGGGACTACACAGAGTCAGGCAGTTTGAGCCCCCAGATTTCTTTCCAGACTTTTCAATGGTCTTGAACAAAACCCGCTCACTCAGATCCCACTCCCCATCTATTGCCTTTCTTTGGCTCTTTCTTTCTCAGGAGGGACAGACAGCAGTGGGGAGAGGCAGCATAACTGGATGAATAAATAACATTCTTCTCTGGAGACCACAAACTCTTTTATTTGGCTAAAAGTGTCCCAAGATCCCTCCAGCACAAGCTGCCCTTGGCATCCCCACCTTGGTGTGCCCAGGGCAAGCACTGCAGCTGTGGCATGGAAAGGTTAGTCTCCATCTTCCTGCTCATCATCCTGGGCATTGCTGTGGTCCTGGGGCAGGAATAAAAAGTGACAGCATGTGAGGAGAGTGCTGAGTGTTTCATGTTCCATCCCCCTGTACCTCTAGCTATTTGATTGCACCCATAGCCAGCACCCACACAGGGGTTTGTAGGTGCAAACCCCACAGGTCTGGCGTGCTGCGGGGCAGCCAGGCAACAGCATGTAGCTGGTGGTGTGGTTACCTCCTCCAAGGCACTCTCAGAATTGCTGCTTCTCCTATCCTCTTCCTTGTATCCCTGCAGGAGCAGAGAGAGGAGGACAAGTGTCACCAGGGACACTGGCACCCTCTTTGCTGCTCAAGCCAGAGTCTCAAATCAGAGACATGTCTGGTCTTGTGGGTATCTCAAGCCAAGCTCTGCACCACTGGTGCTGCTTTGGACTCATGAGAGCCCCTGGCCCTGCAGAGACACCCAGAGCCAAAAGCAAGACTTTGGTGGTGTGTGCAGTGTGGACAGCATCACTGTACACAACAGCATCACTGTCCACAACAGCACTACTGTCCACAACAGCATCTCATTTGGATTGAAATAGGAGGCAAAGGAAAGAGAACTAGCTGGGAATATTTGGTGGAAAGGGAGAGCTGCCTCTCCATGGAAAAGCCACACACAGAGTGGGATTTTCTAGACAGTGGCTGGCATAGCTCTAACAGCAGAGGTATAGGGCTGCCATGGGTCAGACACAGCTTCCCTGAACAGCCAGGCTGTAAATCAGTTGGGGTTGGTGCTCTCTAACACCCTACAAAACATGGCCTGTGCCTGCCTGTGCCAAGCATCCTTCTCCATAGGGCTTGGTGAAAACCTGGGAGCAGAGCATCATCCATATCCCTGCTGCACGATGCTCACTAGTGGATGTGGCCCTGCCCCATGGCTGCACGCCTGCCCCAGGGACGCTGATCCTCCTCACAGGAGCTGTCCCCATCCCACCATGTACTAGGCAGCAGGTGCTTAAGGTGCTGGATGCCCCACGGACACTGCAAAGCCAGTGGCACGGCGGGTCCAGGCCCCAGCAGAGCCACAGGCATCAGATGGTTTGGGAAGTGCTGGGCTCACCCTGGGCATCATTCTAGGGACTTTGAGCTGGAAACTCTCTGGCAAAGAGTTCAGGAGCCTATCTGCAGAAAACTCTATCACTACCCTACCCTACCTTTTCCTGTTCCTCTTCCTCTTCCTCCTTCTTCTTGTCCTTCTCTTTTTCTCCTGCAGTCTTTTCCTTTTCCTCTTCCTCCTTTACCTGGTCTTCTTCCTTGTCCTTTTCCTTCTCTCTCTCCTTATCTTCCCGTCCAAACCCTACAACAGGGCACAGAGGGAGGTTTGTTGCCAGCATGCAGCGTCCAGCACACACAAACCCAGCAGGTCCCCCTGGGCTCACACCGAACACTCACATTTCAGGATTGTTGACATGGCACTGAAGCTCTAGGGCACGAGACTGTCACACCTATGGCACAGAGAGGACCTGAATGAGCAAGTGGAGAGTTGAGTAAGGTGAGCTTTTCAGGGATGAAAATGTCTCCCTGGAACCCACCATTGGGTTTTGTCTCTTCTCTACAGGACACAGGGACCTGTGCACTTCCTAACCCACCAAAACAGCAGGCAGAGAGGTAAAGCAGTCTGTGGCCAACACGAAAAGAAGACCAGACCTGGTACCCACCCAGGCAGCACCCACTGCCCTCCATTCAGGGAAGCAGCAAGGGGAGAGTGATGGATGCAGACAGAGAAATGTCAGGGCAAATATTCAAGGAGATGCCACAAAGCCCCATGAAAAGGTGCAAATTAGAGAAATGTTTCAAACTAAATGAGGATGGATCATTAGAGAGTGGATGCTGGGGTTTCCAGGAAGGCCCAGCAGAAAGGAGACTTCCCCCAGGGACAGGGAGATGGAGACAGCAGAGAGGAGAAGCTGAGAAACCTCCAAGCTTTGATTAGGTACCTGAAAAGGGACAGATGAAAAAAGAAAGAAGATAGCTTGCTTCAAAAAGAGCAGGGCCAAGCAGAAGACAGCTTGCTTCAAAAAGAGCAGGGCCAAGCAGAAGATAGCTTGCTTCAAAAACAGCAGGGCCAGGCAAAGTCCATGAAGCAACCCAGGCAGGTCAAACCCTCCCTCCTGTACACACACAGCAAAACAGGGCGGGGGCAAAGCAGCAGAGGCGAGGGATCAAGCCCCTTCTGCTTGCAGGGAAGAGCTCCTGCTGCAGTAAGTCATTAGGAGACAGTTTCTCTTCCAGGCACTGCTGGAGGAAGGCAGGATGTTAATGCTTTCTTTTAATGTTGTTTCTTTTTACCCACCAAATGACATCACCTGGTATTTTGGGCTTTTAGAAGAATCAGTTGCAGCCTCTGAGCCGATAACATTGATCTGTGTTTCCTAGACAGGTTTTAAAAGCCCTGGGGCTGCTGCAGGGCAGTGGGAAGCAGTGGGGGTTTGGGGTGACATCAGGGGAAAGGCAGATTGGATGGGGAGGGCAGGAGTGTGGGGAAGTGGCTGACAAAAGTCATCATCAGTGAAAAGTTAAAATCTAATTAATAATGAGCAGTATCTAACTCATCTCCATAATTAAGAAGTGCAACCACTAATTGAAAATAATTGCATTTTAATCTAAAATCATTAAAAATAATCAAACATTAACACACAAACCAAAAAGGCAGCCCCTGGGAAGGTATAGGGGAGGCTGTAGCTGATGCTCTGACCCCACATCCTGCCCACCAAAGCTGTTCCACAGCTCCCATGGCCTGTATCCAGCCCCAGATCTGCAGGGGTGCCCCTGTCTTGTGCCTTCACTGCACAGATAGGAGCAGATAGGAAAGACACGAGGTACCCAGAGGTACATAGAGGTAGACCTCAAGCTTTGCACTAAGTGATGGGCAACCAGGCTGAAGCCCAGCAGCCAGAGCTGAGAAGGGGTAGTGTTGTCAGCTCAGGCTAAGAAATGTCACCATGGGGAGTTGCCACCCTGTAATTCTCCACTGTGCTACTAACCCTGTTCCTGGGGACCAGCCCTGATGTTTTCCAAGACATGAGGTGGGCTCTTCCACCCCAGGACTCTGCCACGCTCTGGTCCTGGGAGTGCCATCCAGCATGCTGTGCAGCCCTCACCATGGGGAGTGGCTCAGATAACATTGCCAAGATTCAGCTTTTTCTTATTCCAGCCCAGCAGATCCAGTTTCACCTGTTCCATCAGAGCATCAGCCTCCCTGTGTTTTGGGCAGGCAGGTTTCCTGGCCCCAGATGAGCTGCTTCCCTAAAGCCCAGCCAGGCAAACCAGCAAAACCCACTGGCTGACTTTATGGTCCCCACTGACAAGATCCAGTTGTCCTCCAAGCCAAGCGTGGGGTGCCCATGGATCAGATCTCTTGACTAACAAAACCAGACTGAATTTTCATACCCCTACCAGATGCAACAGCCTGGGTGGTCTTACCCTCCCCAGCACAACAGGCTCACAGGCCACAGTGTTTGTGCCCAGTCCCATCTCACCCAAGAGACTGAAGTCCCTCCTGTGAGGCTCAGGATTGCCATCCCCATGACCACACGGAATGGGAGCCTCCTCAGGGATGTGCCTGCTGCACCCTCTGCTTCCCCCTGCCCTCCTGCTCTGCTTCCCCAGCCCACACAATTGGCATGGGAGGCCATAAATCCCATAGAAAAACACGAGAGAGGGAAACACCTTACCTGCAGCTGGAAAAAGCCAAGTGGCCTCCTTGATGGCTGGCTGGCAGCTAGCAGGGCTCTGGGTATTTGAGTGTTGCAGTCTCCTCCCCAGTCCCAATTCCAGAGCGGTAAAACTGGCCCTGCCACACGCCACACGCAGCACCTGACACCACGGCATGACCAGTCGCATCCGCACCTGCCCCAGGGACTGCCTCCAGCGCAGGCAGGAGCAGAAAGGCCTCCTCAAAGCAAGCCAGGGCAGCTCTAGACGCTGCACATACCCACAGGGACCGGCCCCGGGGCTGGGGAAGGCACTGGGAACTGCAGCTGGGAATGTGTTATGGTCAGGATCCTGGTGGAAGTGGAGAAGAGGGAACTTGAGGATTCCTTAAAACCATGGTGAGAAGAACCTTCAGAAAGAGGAGAGAAGGCTGAGGGGAGACCTCATGGCTCTCTACAGCTACCTGAAGGGAGGTTGGAGCAAGGAGGGGGCAGCCTCTGCTCCTTGGTGGCAAGTGACAGCACCAAAGCTGTCACTTCAAGCTGTGCCAGAGGAGGTTCAGGCTGGGTGCTAGGAAATATTTCTTCCCAGAGAGGGCTGTCAAACATTGGAATGGTCTGCCCAGGGTGGAGTCGCCATCCCTGGAGGTGTTTAAGCAGCCTGTGGATCTGGCACTTAGGGACATAGTTTAGGCTTGACCCTTCAGAGCTGGGTTGAAGTTTGGACCGGATGATCTTTGAGGTCTCTTCCATCAGATGTTTTCTGTGATTCTGTGAAATCATGGCATGGGTTGAGTTAGGAGGGACCTTACAGGCCATTCAGTTCCAACCCCCTGCCATGGGCAGAGACACCTTCCACGAGGCCATGCTCTTTCTCCTCTCTTGGTGGGAGATGTCAGGTGGCTCCAGTAAGTCCAAGCAAAGCCAGACCAGGCAGAGCTCAACGCTCCCGGCTCCCTCTGATGTTTGTCCTTGCTGCAGGCTTTCACTTCAACATATCATGAAGCAAATACCTGTCAGCAGAAAGCAGTTACCAGCAGGCCTAAACACTTGCATAATGTGCTTCCCCTCCAACACAATGCCCTCATTTCTATTAGCACCAGTATGGGATAATAACTGCAACAATAATGTCAAGAAGTACTTGTGTGTCTGAAAGCTTGTTCTGGTTTCTCCACTCATAAAAGCTGTTACCTCACCCACAAGATTTGCCCCATTTAATGTCTTCAACTCTACAACAGAGTTGCTCTCCCAGTCATTGGAGTTTAATTTATAGTCACTGTAGCACGCCTGAAGCCCACTCTGACCCCGGGTAACTCATGCAGGGAGCAAACAGCTGCACAGCTGTCACTTGTCCCAAAGCCCTGGCCATGTCTGCCCCAGGCCTCCTCCACTGGTGCCTGCTCCAGCCCCAAATGCAGAGCATGAGTCACCCCAGCAGTTTTCCATCAGAAATAAGGGATGAGTTTTAACAGCAAGAGCAGCAGCTCGGTGAAGCCAGTGGCAGAAGCCTCCATTGCTGCCAGTTTCGCAATCAGTCTTGGTGGTGCTTTCGAGCAGAGATGCTTCATCCTAGGCACAAATGGTTCAGGGAACTCCTGGCAGGCAGCACTCAGTCTGTGGGTAAAAGATGGAAACAATCCTGCCTGATCCTGGTGTGATGCAGCCAGGGAACTCAGGGTGCAGGGTGGGAGCTTGGTGTAGCTGTGCACAGGGAGCACAATGTGGGGCCCTGGGCTGGATCCAGGAAGGCTGTTTGGTGCTGGGATCAGCTGGCATCCAGCCCCTCCTCTGAGCAGCTCCTGCCTCCTTAGGAGGATCCTCCCACACAAACACTGTGCTTGACCTTGTTTTTAACTGGTGACCTCATTGCTTGCTCCCTGCCAGCCCCAGCCAGGCTCTCAATGCTCTGTTGAGCTTGCACCATCCTCCAGCTAGAGCAGCCCAGCAGTCAGCCCCTCCATCGCTCCCTGGACACAGAGACACAAAACACAAAACCCCAGGGAACCAGCTCTCAGGGATTGCCCTGGCCATCAGATCAGACTGCAGCCACCAGCATCATACAACACCCAGCAGGACAGCAGAGAGTGACAGCCACAACCACTTCTGGATGCCCAAGAGGGCTCTGCTGTCACTCTGCAGTGGGCACAAAGCTGTCCTTGAAGGCAGGGAAGCAACCTGCCAGCCAGCACCTCAAACACCAGAGTGTGGCCACCTCCAAGCTGCTGTCACAGTGCAGAGCTGCAAGGGACTAGCAAAACTCCTAGAAAAGTCACCAGTGCAGTACTGGGGCCTTCTGGCCCTCCTTTCTGTGCCAACTGGCTCTGCCTACAGAAGACCAACCTCTGCTTCAATCACACAGTCACAGGCCACTGTTTATTTAGGACCCAGTGGGCACACCTGGGAAGGAAATGCCAAAGCTGCTGCTCTCCTCCTGTCACTTCTCCTCTTCCTGCCTCTGAGTCAGGTCATTCAGTTTGTGCTGTGGGTGACCTGGGATAGCTGTTGCCTTGCTCAGGGCCACCTGAGAGTTGCTGCTTCTCCCAGAGGAAGCCAACAGCTCATCCCACCTGTGTGAAAGGTTTGCTGCTACTGAACCTGTGTGTTTTAATAATGACCAAGTCCCTGGGAAGCTGGTTGGTCAAGGACTAGGAGCAAGTTCCAAAGTCCCTTGGGAGGACCAAACCTCTTGTGTTTAAAATCCTGCCACAGCAGCTGCCACGAAGCAGCTTTTACAGCTGCAAGTAACAGAGTATCTCCCAAGGAAAGAGAATAATTGTGGAAGGCTTTCCCCCCTCCCCCCAAGTCACAGCCAGCACCTTAGCCAACTCTTATCTATTCTCAGCCACCTCTCACCACCCCAAACACTACCAGAAGTGTTCAAATTACTGCCAGCTCTCATTAGGTTCATGCAGAAGGCAAGGCCCAGCAATAAGGTCTCCAGACAGTTGGATGCTGAATTCTGATTAATCCTTTGGGTAGGAAGATTTCAGCAACTGTGATTCTGTGTTTCTGTTGGCTACCTGCTGCAGTCCTTGCACTGGCACACGAGGGAAGCTGGTGCATGCTTGATTATTGGCTGCTGTAACAAAACCCAGATGGGCATGGCTGAAAGAATTACTGCCTGCATCTTCAAAAATAATAATAAAAATCACCTCATTTCCTTTAATTATTAAACTACTCTACACTAAAGCACTGCAGGGCAGTAGAATTCATCTGCAGGGAAAGCAGCTGCTGCTTCACAGACCCTGTTATCTTCGTTTCTTCTGACATTTCGGTGAACTCCAGCTTTGCAGCAGGAGCAAAGCTGCCATGCTGCAGTGATGGAGGAACTGGGAGTCCAGCTGTGGGAGCTCTCACTCTCCATCTTGGCTTCAGAAGCCTTTTTTTTTTCCCTATGAAACCATACCCTGCTATGAGAAAAGTCACAGCTGTCCCAGCCCCAGAGCAGCACCCAGCCCTGCCCCACACACCAGGACTGAGAAGAAAAACAACTCCACAGTTCTTTCTTCTCTTGTCATTTGTGCCCACTGCCATCTTGAGAGCTTTTAACTGCAATGGTAGTCAAAACCAAATCCTTTCTTTAATAATGCTCTCAGCCAAAGGGGGGAGGGGGAGGGGGGGAATAGAGTTTATTGTAGTGCAGATTTCTTTTTACCCCAGACACATTCCTTTCAAGTCTGGTCTTCTTTAAGATGCACACAAAAAAAGAGAAGTAGTAATAAGAATGCTCTCCCTTCAGAGATCTGATCAGGCCAACCACAGCTAAGGCAAGGCTTTTTTCAGATATATATATATATATATATATATATATATATATAAAATCAGAGGAGAATTAGCCAAAAGGTATTTTAATAATAAAACCCCATTTCTCTGCTGCACAAATAGAGCAGAGGAGTGTTAAGCCTTCAGCACAGCAGAAAACGTGCAAGACCTGCTAAAACCCTGAGGATTTTCCAGATGGGATTTGAGCATCATTGTTACCAACGAGCAAGTACAGAGGCAGGTGTGACACTCAGTCACCTCTGGTTAGCTCTTCTGGACTTATTGAAGCTCCATTTTAGCTGTGCATTTCTGCTCTTGTGATTCTGCTCTTGCCCTCCCAATGGGCAAGCTCAAAAGATAGAAATAGCAGGAAAGGAACAAAGAAGGGAACTTTCACAGCACAAAGAAACAGATACCATATGTGCAGCAGCTTCTGAGACAAATTAGGACTCCTGCTAACAGAATCGAATTGCTTCCTGTCCCCTCACTTTAATACACCTTCCAAGAAGGAGCATTGCATTATAGTAGTTTTACACAGAAAAAGGAGAAAAGCCATATATGAGTTTGTGAACAGTCTGGGGCTGACAGGTTAGGCTGCACTGAAGAAGGGGAATCCTTCTGCCAGACTCTTTCATTAAATTGCCCAAACACAAATCAATTCCTTTTAGCCAGTTCTCATTTATTGCTGTGGAACAGAGTACCCACATTCTCAGGGCCAGATCAGCATTTTCCCAGCTCATGCTGAAGCTAGCACTCGGCAAGAGAATGAGAAACAGCACCCTAGTGAGAGTCCTTGTCCCATATCCCTGAGTCATTAACAGACATCTTCAGGAAGCTCTGGCTTCTCTTCAGCAGCAAGAGCTTGGAAAGGAAACCTCTCTGCTGTATTCTCTCCAGCCTAGGAACTGCAGGGTTCATAATCTTAAACATTGGCCTTTTCCTGCACCTCCTACCCAATACCCACTTCAACACCAACACAGAGCTACCAGGAACCTAATTATGTCTCTCTGACTTAAAAATCACACCCTGATGTTAGCGAAGTCTTTAACTAACCAGCTCCTACTCTTTTTCTCCAGCACTGGAGAAGCTCTCTGGACTGTGAAGACAAAGAGCTTGTTAACACATAGAGCTGAGGGATTTTGGTAAAAAGATACAGTCCATGAAAACAGAGAAGCAGACTGCACTTAAAGTCTGTCACGTTGTCCAGCAGCCCGGACTATGCTAATCACATCTCTCAATGTGCTGTAAGAGCTGTCATTGCCAGACTGCATTTAATCACCCTTCTTGCAGCAGCAGCAGCGATCAGAGTTAATCTTTTTCCCTTTAATAAGAGCCATTACATCATTCTCCAGCACAGAAACTACGAAGTGGGAAGGTCAAAAAGTTCTTAATTAGAAGGGCTTTTATTACTGTGATAGTTCCGTTCTAGCCTCGATAAGAGAGATCTGCAGTACAGGCAGCAAGAGCTGGAAGGCATCTTGGATGTATGAAGCACTGTTTGAAGCCTATGAAAACAAACAAAGAAAAAAAACCCCAAATCAAAACACATGCATGGATAATTATGCTACCAATCAGCTTTACTAACCACATCCTCATTTCAAAGAGCATTGATTAATGCACAGAAGAGATGCCTACTGCTCGTCGGATTCTTAAGGCTTCATTCTAGAAATCAATTAATATTAAGTTTTTGAGAGAGGCTTTCAGGCCACACTAGGCAAAAAAAAACCCAAAAAAATTAAAAATAAAAGCAACTGCCCTATAAACTGCCAAACAAGATCAGATGCAATCCAAATGCAGGCTACTGTTTTTGGTAAGAGAGGAGGAGAGCTCATTTCAAAGCAAAGCACAGGCGTGCTGCGGCAGGAAGGAAGAACACACCAAGGGGAAACATCCGTTTCCTACCGCCACACCTCAGAAGTTCACAAGCACTGAGAACCAGCTTAGCAGCTAGAAAATGTTGAGGCTTTTGCATGCTGATAGAATAGAATAGAGTAGAGTAGAGTAGAATAGGATAGAATAGAATAGAATAGAATAGAATAGAATAGAATAGGAAGAATGGAATGGAATGGAATGGAATGGAATGGAATGGAATGGAATGGAATGGAATGGAATGGAATGGAATGGAATGGAATGGAATGGAATGGAATGGAATGGAATAGAATAGAATAGAATAGAATAGAATAGAATAGAATAGAATAGAATAGAATAGAATAGAATAGACCAGGTCGGAAGAGACCTTCAAGATCATCACATCCAACCTATCAACCAATCCAACACCACCTAAACAACTAAACCATGGCACCAAGCACCCCATCAAGTCTCCTCCTGAACACCTCCGATGAAGGTGACTCCACCACCTCCACGGGCAGCCGATTCCAATGGGCAATCACTCTCTCTGTATAGAACTTCTTCCTAACATCCAGCCTAAACCTCCCCTGGCACAGCTTGAGACTGTGTCCTCTTGTTCTGGTTCTGGCTGCCTGGGAGAAGAGACCAACCTCCGCCTGTCTATAACCTCCCTTCATGTACTTGTAGAGAGCAATAAGGTCACCCCTGAGTCTCCTCTTCCTGAGCTTAAGGTTTGACTTTGGACATTTAAATTCTAGAAATCCAGACTGCTGAATTTAGTAAGTGTCTTCTCAGTTTAGGAAGGATGTTGACTTGCTGGAATGTGTCCAGAGAAGGGCAACAAAGCTGGGGACGGGTCTGGAGCACAGCCCTGTGAGGAGAGGCTGAAGGAGCTGGGGTTGTTTAGCCTGGAGAAGAGGAGGTTCAGGGGAGACCCTATTGCTCTCTACAACTACCTGAAGGGAGGTTGTAGCCAGGTGGGGGTTGGTTTCTTCTCCCAGGCAACCAGCACCAGAACAAGAGGACACCGTCTCAAGCTGTGCCAGGGGAGGTTTAGGCTGGATGTTAGGAAGAAGTTCTATACAGAGTGATTTCCCATTGGAATGGGCTGCCTGGGGAGGTGATAGAGTCACCATCACTGGGGGTGTTTAGGACGAGACTGGATGGGGTGCTTGGTGCCATGGTTTAGTTGATTAGATGGTGTTGGGTGATGGGTTCGACTTGATGATCTCAAAGGTCTTTTCCAACCTGGTTAATTCTATTCTATTCTATTCTATTCTATTCTATTCTATTCTATTCTATTCTAATTATAATTCTATTCTGTTCTAATTCTAATTCCATTCCATTCCATTCCATCAGAACTGTCAGCTGAGACCACATAAGGCTGAGTCTTCACTAAGGAACTCATCTCCTGTGCAAACCCATAGACATTTATTAAAACTTTTAAGTTATTAGATAGGTAAGCAGAATCTGAGACCATGGGTTAGAGAATTTGGCATGCATAAAGATATTTAAGTGGGGGAAAAAAACACCCAATATATCTATTTTCTAAGTATTAGCTTAAAGTTTGAACTTTAGCATAACTGACCTCCAAAAACACTCCAGTGATTAAGGGATTAAGCACGTCTGCTTTCTCTTTGACCTGCAGAGATCAGACATATATTATCCTGATTGAAAATGTGATCACATTTCTTCAAGCAAGATAAAGCTAAATCCTCACTAAGTTTAAAATCACCATTGCTCCCCTGACTATAGGGAAGTGAAGTCACACGCGGCAGAGGACCTGCCTCGTAGCATGCAAATAAGAACGAAGTCACCCACACGTGGCCAGCACAAGGGGTACCTGAATACACACATTATGGCAGCAAATGAGCTGTGGGCAGCTGGAGAATTTTAAGGATAATGACACTATTTTCAGTAGCACCTAAGTGTGTTGAAAAACCCTCAACAGGGTCACAAACCTTGTTTTCTTTTGTCTCCCTTCACGCTGCCGGCACCAATTCCCACCCCTACTCTGTGCCAGGCTGGATGCAGCAGCAGGCATCTGAAAGCTCAGCAGCCACAGTATGGGAAACACTGACCCAAAACACCAGATCATAGCCAGCAGGTTGAGGGAGGTGATTCTCCCCCTCTAATGCGCTCTGGTGAGACCCCACCTGGAGTACTGTGTCCAGTTCTGGAGCCCCTATTACAGGAAGGATTTGGAGGTGCTGGAAGGTGTCCAGAGAAGGGTCACAAGAATGATTAGAAGGCTGGAGCTCCTCTCCTGTGAGGACAGACTGAGGGAGTTGGGACTATTCAGTCTGGAGAAGAGAAGAGGCCCCGAGGAGACCAAATTGTAGCCTTCCAGTATCTGAAGGGGGCCACAAGAAAGCTGGGGAGGGACTTTTTAGGGTGTCAGGGAGTGATAGGACTAGGGGGAATGGAACAAAACTAGAAATGGGTAGATTCAGATTGGATGTTAGGAAGAAGTGGGTGGTGGAGATGCTGGAACAGGTTGCTCAGGGAGGTGGTAGAAGCCTCATCCCTGGGGGTTTTTAAAGCCAGGCTGGATGTGGCTCTGAGCAACCTGGTCTCGTGTGAGGGGTCCCTGCCCATGGCAGGGGGGATGGAACTGGGTGATCCTGGAGGTCCCTTCTAACCCTTACAATTCTATGAGTCTGTGATCACAGGGCAAAAAACTGCACATACAACTGTGAAAACACAAACAGCACATTAACAGCAATTAACAAAGCACAACTCATTCCCAAGAGCTTTGGTGTAGCTCTTACCCCTGCAGTCGTCAAGCACGTAGTGAACTCTTTAGAGAAGGCTGATAGTTCTTTGCACAGCATAATGGTCATTCTGTGGAAAAAAGAGTGGGAAAACCATGTAGTAAATACAGTCTACAAGAGAAACTTTCTATTAGCATTCCTCTAAAACACAAATAACTGCCTTGTTTCCTAAATGAACCCCAAACTGATATAAAGCTTATAAAGTGTATGAAGATCCAGAAGCTCCTAAAGGAAGGAAAAAAAGGATGGAAAAATAAATAACAAGAGCAAAACATCTGAGACAGCACTCAGAGGTCAGACACATCCAGTCAAGAAGGAGGATGCTAACTTGGTTTTTTTCTTACTGACAAGTGTCATTTCCTGCATAGGAAGCTTTGCATGTTTCCTACACTTGGCAATCATCTCCCAACACAAAAGAAAACCCTTGTGTTATGCATTATTACTAAGGCCACTCCTCTCATTACTTGCAGTCATTTTACAGTATCACATACCTACCACACTAAATGATTAACAAAGTAATTAAGGATCACTTTTACACAACTGTTCTGTTGTATCTTAGATGTGTATTTACTGGCACAAACTTAGGGCAAGCATTCCTCTTGGCTATACAAAAGCTTTCAAGTAGGGCTTCCTCTTTGCTGTCAAGAAATGTCTTTAAGCTGGAGAGAGACAGCTGAATTCTGCTGGAAGACAGAGAGGTCAATTTAAGAACCCTGAATTGCATGGATTTGCAAATGATTATTAGAAATTGTAATCAGTGTGTGAGTAATTATATGCCACACGTTTACTAAGAGGTGCACTTACTGTGAAAGGGACTTGGCTCTGTCTGTGGCTGCCACCTCTTGCTTCTCACCATGCAGAAACAAAGCTGCAGTTTTGTGAAACATTTCAATGGAGCATGCTGTCAGCTCAGCCAGGCTTCTTATGGCAAATGCATGAATGTCCTGCAAGAGTTAAGAAGATTCCCCATACCATCCAAACCCAAGTGAATCACACAATGCACTATCACCACCCTGCCCTTTCAGATGTCAGCATCTGCACAGAAATAGAAACCCATAAACTCTGGGTATCACAGCTCTAATTCAGCAGCCAGATAAACACTCAGTGGTCAGATATTATCTTCCTTCATGACTCAGTTACCTCTACTGATTCTTTAGCATCATGGTCACCATCTCTGGATTCTACTGCTTGGTTTTCTTCACTCTCTTTTTCCTCTTTAGGAAGGCTGCTGTTGAATCGTGCTATCCATTCGTGAGCAGATGTCCTCGCCTGCAGGGAGATGTGCCACAGTATTTAACGGCTGGAACGAAGCCTCCCCCTGCACACCACAAAACATGGAAACAGGACCTTGCAGAGGTTTGGCTGCACTGATATCGTTGAGGGCAGACATTTCTTTACCACTGGGTGCTGGTTTATCAGCGAGACCACAACTGATAGAGGTGCTTTAAAAACGTGTCTGCAGAATGCTGCTGCCACACGGTGGAACTGAAGGGTAGTGAAAAGAAGGCAAGAAAGAAGATTCTTCCTCAAACCAATTTCTGAACTTAATAAAGAGAGTTCTTTGTACCAAGAGAAGGGCTTTCATACAAGACTATAGGTTGACTTCATTATGGTGGCTGAAGGCTTACTGCTCTCAGTAATCTTTGCCATCACTTAGTACTGCCCAGTGCCTACCAATTCAGAGTCAAAGACATTAGAGAACATGATTGTGCCCCATAAAGTCAAAGGAAAAAGCCTATATCCTTTGCCCTCCATTGTCAGAAGATCTAAAACACAGCTTGTTTTCATGCATTTGATTTTCACAAGCCAAAGAGGACTGAGAAGCAGTTCCTCTCCAGCTTTAGAAGATGGGAAATAACTCACCGTGATCAATTTGTCCGGCTTTGAGGAGACACGCAGCTCTGAAAACAACTCTGTGACTTCTTTTGTGAACTCCTCATCTCCTAAAGGACAGACAAAGGATCCACACAAAGGACAGGCACAGGAATAAGCAGCACTTCAATGCACAACTAGACCTGCACAAGTCTGCCAACTATTTCCCTTTGAATCATCACCTCAGGCACGAATGCATCAAACTTGGTCCTTTAAAACACAATTTAAGGCAAGTTCTGAAAAGGTGGAGGCACCAGAGCCAGAAGGTTAACTTTTGCTTTCTGTTAGCTTTTGCTTTCTCAATTCTGCTTTTCTAGCTAAGGGGGTTTTGTTGTTGTTGTTGCTGCTGTTTTTCTTTACAGGCAGCATTTTATAATGCACCAACTTGCACACCACCTTGGAGAGCCTGAAATGTCACTTAAAGCCTATGGTTCTCCTGTTATATAGAGCAGGGCAGATGTTAACAGCAGGGGGAACGCTGTGTGAGCTCCATCACATGTAAATAGAAGATACATTAACTGTTAAACGACAGCAAGTGCAGGTGTGGAAAGCCCTCCCTGATGAGCCATTTAGGTAAAAGCAATGCAAGAAATTTACATCTCAATCTGCATAAACCTCAAGAATCAGATGGGTCTTGTGTATGGAGGCTTCTCTGAGTCTGTGGCTAACTTGTATTTAAAGCTAAATAAAAAGGCTTTTTGCTTTCCCAAAGGTTGGACAGCAGTAGTCAGAGTCTGTCCCTTGTGGTCAGGGAAATCCAGCATCTCTTTCTATTTGGATCTTGGTTCAAGGTCAGTTGTATGAACTGCTGAAGTGTCAAGGAACTCTAATCCTGCTCTGGCAAGAAATTCTCCCTGCTACAGAATTAATGCACAGCAGCTTTCCAGAGATAAAGGGTATTGCTACCTGTCCTGCTCCTGGCTACAGACAGCTTTAGAATTAAGCACCCAGCTTAACATGCCCATTGCTAGTGATCAGGGCTAGTTGGGACTACACTGAGAATTTCGTTGAGAACCAGCTTCTCCTTCAGGTTCAGGAGGAGACTTGATGGGGTGCTTGGTGCCATGGTTTAGTTGTTTAGGTGGGTTGGATTGGTTGATAGGTTGGACGTGATGATCTTGAAGGTCTCTTCCAACCTGGTCTATTCTATTCTATTCTATTCTATTCTATTCTATTCTATTCTATTCTATTCTATTCCATTCCATTCCATTCCATTCCATTCCATTCCATTCCATTCCATTCCATTCTATTCAAGAACCTGAGACTCTCTTACCCTTACTTTCTTCCTCTTCATCTTCAAAGAATTCAGGTAAAGAAAATGCTTCTTTGAGTTGTTCCATTTCCTCCTCCAGTGTGTCCAACTCTTCTCCAGAAAGTGCATTCAGAACTGATTTCACCTAGTTAAGGGCAGCACAGGCAAGAAGAGGGAATCATAAATCCAAGGGGAAAAAAAAAACAGGATAGAAGATTTAGCACTGGTTTTCATCATATGCAAAATGTATGTTAGTGAGCAAATGGCATTTCCTACAGGAAGAAGGAAAGGGAAAAAGACTTCTATTTGTGAAGCCCTATTAGGTTATAATGGATTCTTAAGTGGTTATTCAAATTTCTTTCATTAGAAAAAGTGAACCACTTCTGGAATTGCATGCTGTTCTGCCCTCCTCCCTGCCTCAAGACAGGGAGAATGATCTCTGCTGTGCTTACAATACTTCCCTCTTCTTCAGACCAAGGCAGCAATCAAGTGGGTACGAAGAGAGAGCGACTTGTGAAAAGTTGTGGAAGACATGCAGGAACTGAGGCTGGTTGGGTAAGAAGACCAGCTCTGGGAGCTGAGAACAGGACATAATGCTCCCAAGGGAAGCACCAGATCATAATGCAGGGGTCAAAATGAAGCTGGGTAATCAATCACTTTATAGGAAGCTCAGAGTGCTTGATTTTACATGTATATACATATATTTCTAATCCTTCTTTCCCTGCTCAGCTGAACTCAAAATAGAAGGCAAATTGCTCAAGGCCATTACCTTTGATTCACTCTCTCTGGAAAGCATCTCTAAAGCCTCCAGATGCGAAAGACCCTGAAACTCATCAAACAGTAACCCATAATGGGCTTTCTTCTCCGTAGCCATGGTAACCTCAGTAGCTGTCTGCTGCTCTTCTTTCTCTTTTGCCTCTCGCAAGACCTGAAAAAGAAAAGAAGGGGACTCGGGTCAGCACCAGAGTATACAGAATATGGGAGGAGAAGGCTTTTGGTTCAATAGTAAAAATGGTTGCTTAATGACAGAATCACAAAGAGAGACGAAACAAGAGAAACCAATGAGGAGCTGATAGAAGACTGCCATACCTGAGACAACGTAGAGGTTCTGATCATTAGGCCCTTTGTCTTTTTGAATCCAGGGTCTCCCTCAGCTATTACATCCATTGTCTTTTTCCCAATGAATTCCAAGGCATCCAGACCTCCAGTGATAACACTTTTCCCCTGGGAATCAGATGTGGATATAGAAGGCATGTCAAACTCACAGAAGACTCTTCAATTGAAGGAATTGAATTGGAGGATCGATATCAGCAATACTATGCCAGACACTCACATACAAGCCAAACTGGTCCTTGTCACCCTAAAATTCAACCCTAATCACCACAAAGAGAGCAGAAGGACATGCAAAGAGCCACAATACATTGTAATCCAACAGTTCAATACAGCACTCGGACAGCTGCAGCAATCTGATGGAAAACAACATTTTTATGTTGTGAACGGGCTGGCTCTCACCACATTAAAGTATTAAAGGATTTAGCTCTCATCCTTCCAATCAGAAAACACTAGACCTATGGGTTTTGGTTGCTAACTCTTGTTCAAGCCTTAAAAGCAGAAGCAAGCTTTCCATCTGTGGCTCTCTCAGATTCATGGGCGAACTGACAAGACAGCAGATCACAAAAGCACTTTCTAAGGGTAATGGGTTCCTTTGAAGTGCATTTCTCATGGTTACAGGAACAAGCTGATTTCCAAGCAATTTGGGCTAGTTTCACAGAAGTTTTTTGAAGAGGAGAATGGATTTCATCTCTAGACAGCTCTGTGGAAATCAGTGGAAACATTCCAGGAATGAGTCCGACCCTGCAATTACCTGAATACTCTGGAGGGAGGGAGCAGAGATAACAGAAGTGGCATGCATGGGAACACACACACCACACAGTGCACTGCTAGGTTTTCTTGTTATGTATCAACATCTATCACAGGACTATCAAAATTCAAGACAACTTACACATTAACTGACAGTTAGAAGGCAGGCACAGGATAAAGACTGTCTGGATGTTGGAATAGGTTCTCACCATGAAAGTCAAAAGCTTCCTCTCAGATGAAAGGCACATCCCCCCAACAGTCTCTTAAACCCATTTTCTCCTGCATTCCCAGCTCACTCACTGTGCTTTGGACAGCAGTAGAGATGGTTGATAAAACTCAAGAGCGCCAGCAATAGGAAAGGAACTGCCATCCTCAACTGCATCTGTGCTGCCAGCACCAGGATTCTCCTTTCCTGTGTTAGAAGGCATAAAATTAACTTCCTCACTCCCAGAAAAAAGATCCTGTCAGCTGCAGAGCAGAGAAAACCAACAAACACCAAGTGTCAGCCAGGAGCAGGATTAGAACTGATGCCATTTTCCTACCTACTCTTCACAGCCAACAGAAGTAAGCAATGGATTATTACTTTAGCACAGAATGCAGGATGCAGGATACCTCAAAATGCAGGATGCACAGTAACTTGATGTTATTTTGGTGCTGATCATGTTATAAGAAACATTTCAATGGTGTTCTTATGCAGTAAAAACTGACCTCCTGTAGCATCTCTAGTCTCTGAAGATATTTCACTAGGACTGGGGATCCCAAGGGTTGTTTCTGCTTTTTCTATGACATTTGAAATACCTTGACCTAGAGAAGACAGCAGAATACTGCTTTAACCACAAGATACAACAGCAATCAGAAGAGAAACAAAATTAGGGCTGCATATTGGGGTTTAATACTCTGGATTCTTCTTGTTCAAGAGAGTTTGCCCAGCACTAAAACCTATTACTGGCCAGCTTGCCTTCCAATGTAATCACCTAAGGTTTCATCTCTGCTTTTAAATCAAGCTGTAGATCACCACCTGAGTATCAGTTTAAAATACCTGCTGAAAATTATGCAAACACCTTAAAAACTTGACAGTAATGTTAGCTGTTCACACCCTCTTAATCTCATTGTACCTTTTGGTATACATTTTCTCCATTACTTGAACAATTCTATTGATATTCTTCCAGTAAGTGCTGCTTTAACAGAAACAAGCTTAAAAGCACCAGCTTGAGCCATTATCAAATACCAGAGAGAGCCTTACCTACAGTAGCTACAGTAGCAGTTGCAGTTGACAGTAGAGATTTCCCCCAGCTTCCCCAGTACCCCCATCCTGTCTGAGCTACAGCTGGAGAATCTGAGACCTTCAAGAAAGAAAAGCAGAAGAGAGTGGTGCAGGTGAGGAGAGTAGCACAAGCAGCCTGTGATGTGCAACTTTCGTGCAGCAGCTTCTTTTCAGATCAACAGCAATGTGAATTAGTTTTTTTAAGAGCATTGAGGCTCATGGTCAAAATCATTTTGTGCTCAGAGCCACAAAATACCAAGTCATGCTGTTAAGAGCAAGCACAGGAACGTACCTTCAGGGTTTCAGCTGTTGGCTTTTCTGTGACAGGAGGCTGACTTGGGGGTTTGGGCTCAGGTCTTTTCCGAGTCATAGGCACAGGCTCAGACTCTTGCTCTCTTACTTCATCGCTCTTATCACAGCTAAGCTCTTCTGCTTTCTGTTCATTTTCTCTTCACAAGAAGTTTCTTCCTTCAGGCTTTCACTGCTGTCTTTCCCAGACATGATTACTAACATCCACAGAAAGCAAAGCAGATTAAATAATCACTCCCTTGTACACTTGATTAGTTCAAAAGCATCACACTGGTGTTTTAAATCACAAAACACAACCAAGACAGAAATCCCTTCATGTTGCCACTCACACTGGTGATGTTTTTAAGGGAGTGTGTACACTGACTTATGTCTGACTGGTAGAAACGTCACACTGGGAAGTTTAAAGTCCCATATGGCTTTATCTTACCAACACACCCTCTCCTTGGGAAAGAAACAGGTTGCTAATTCCAACAATCAAATGAAAGGTACAGAAGGTCCTCAGATAATTAAATCCATTACTTGCTTCACACACACAAAAAATACACCCCAAACAAAAACAAACGTTGAAAACAAACTGCATGGGACAGCTGCTTTGAAGGGTGTTGGATACAAACGGGGATAGCTGCCAGAAAGCTGGGCATGGAGGGAGGCAGCACCTGCTTTGTTTCTGTGTTTAGGGCTGAGTTTTGTCAAGGCACTAACATCATCCAGAATTTGAAATGTGCTCCAGCTGCCACAGCCACCGGCCCTGATATTGCGCATTGGCGATAATGGTGCCCACGAACAGAGCTGCCCCGCTGTGGCCTGCTCACAAGGGAGAAGTTTCTCCCTCCTGTTGGCTTCGCTGGCAGCACTTCACCAGCTCCGGGGCTGTAACCTGAAGGCAGCAGCAGCAGATAGGAGCAGGCAGAACCGCATCGAGCACCTCAGACAGCACCCCACAGCCCCGACATCGTCGCAGGCGTGATGCTGCGTCCCGGAGAGGTGGCTTCTGATGCAATCGGGACGGCTGGCCCCAACCACGGGATTTTGTTGGCTTTAGGCTTAAGTAGGACGAGGACAGCAGCTCCTACAGACGGGGCAGCTCTGTCTACAGACGAGGAACGGGAGAGGGGACTCCCACCCTATTTCGCCGTGACTTCCTTCGGCAGCGCGCAGGATCCCACGCCCCCCACTAACTCCGGGCCTGGCTGACAATGGTCGGCTCCCACGGGCATCCAGGTGACCCCACTGGGCCCATCGCCACCCGGGGCACCCATCTAGGCTCCCCAGCCCTGGGAGCCCTCCTTCTGTCTCTGCCTCTTCGGATTACCCCCGGATCCCACAACCTCTATACGGTGCAGCCTGATCTACAGGGGACTCCGAGGTTCCCTAAAGCTCCCGCCGTGGGATTCCAGCCCTATAAGGGGAGCTCCAGATGCCCACACCCGCATCATGGTACCGCCTGCCCTACAGGGGATCCCCGAGTGTCCCGAAGCCCCGCCCCCCCCTTGGGACTCCCCGTCCCACCAAAGGGCCCTTCGATCCCCTAGCGCCCTCGACCCTCGAACACCCGCTTCGCCTCCCCGGTCCAGGTCCCGGTGCCGGTTCCTGTGCCCGTCGCGCCTCACCCACCGGGCCGGGCCGGGCCGCCAGCTGCGCGCTCCCCCTGCCGGGCGGACCGTAACCACCGAGGCGCGGTGCAGAGCGGCACCCGCGGCCTGACCCGGAAGCGCGGCCCAGCGTGGAAGGGCGCGCGGAAAGCATATCCGGGCAGCAGGGCCGGTGGTGGCGACGGCGGTGGAGGTGCGCGGCGGGCCGGGGCGTGGAGCGGGCCGGGACGTGGGGCGGACCAGGGCGTGGGGTGGGCCCCGCCATTCTCCTTCCAGTGGCAGCGGCGTATCGCTGCCTCACTGCGTCACGCTGACGCCAAGTTCTGCCTGCCGACCTCGGAGTCGGGGGAAACGGTGCCGCGACGCGAAGGCCCCAGCACCCATCACACTGCTGCGGGAGACCTCGGGGGCCCGTGTCTTACCTCAACCCGTGATGTTTTAGCACGGAAATGCTGCCGGGCGGTGGAGAGGGTAGCAGTCTCCTGGCGTGACGTCAAGCTGAGTGATGTTAGGCCTAGGCCTGAGGGAACTGAGGCTGTTTAGTCCGGAGAAGAGGAAGCTGAGCGGAGATCTCTTTGCCCTCTACAACTCCCTGCAAGGAGGTTGCAATGAGGTGCGTGTTAGTCTCACTAGTATAAAGGTGATACGAGAGGAAATGGCCTCCGGTTGCCCCAAGAGGAGGTTTAGATTGGATATTAGGAATAATTTATTTACTACAACAGTGGTCAGGCATTGGAACAGGGTGCCCAGGGAAGTAGTGAAGTCACCGTCCCTCTAGGTGTTCAAAGAAAGTGTAAACGTGGGACTGTGGGACATGGTTTAATGGCCATGGTGATGTTAGGTCAGCAGTTGGATTCCATGATGTTAGAGGTCCTTTCCAACCGGAACAGCTCGATGATTCTAGGTTCTTTAGATTACAGAGTGTGGATGCACATCATGTCTCCCACTGCCTCAAAGAGCTTGAGTGGAGTTTTCCTATAAGGCAGATATGGGTGCATGTGGGACCAGGCCTCGTGGGGCTGGGATTTGCATTCACTGGAGATTTGTATCTGATCATTTTTAGCTGACAGAGGGGAAAAAAACTTTTTTTCATCTGCAGCTGACCTCCTGTCCTTCGTGAGTTACCCTGTGACATGTATCAGGCAGCCAAGGGACTGTGTACATGGCAAACCACCACGTCCTGTGAAGCAGCCACACGTGGTCAAGGTCTGCTTCTTACTTTGGTTTTTGGGCTGTGAATGCAGCCATTGCCCCACAGAGCCTTCGCTAGTGCTGGCAGCAGTGAACCCTCTCTGTGGCTTCTGCTGCACGTGTCTGTAGTGGCTCTCTTCAAGGCCACACTGTCTATTTTCACAAACTTTCCAGGAGCTAAACTCTTCAGGGCTCTGCTCTGTGGCAGGTTTGAAAGAGGGTCAGAGGGGCCTCATAGGGTAATCACAACAGCCTGATATCTGCCAGACATTACGCTGGGAGTAGAAAGGTGTGCTCTGTGCAAAAGCGATCCGTGTAGATCTCTTTAGCGTGCAGAGCAATTAGCTTGTCTCAAATGCTGCAGTACAGTTCCCCATCATGTGCCAGAAGTGGCAGTCAGAGCAGCCTGTGGTCTGTCAGGCATGTCTTGGTTTATTGCTTAACATTTCCCCAGGTATGAAATGATGTATGAGCAGTGAATGCAAAGCCATATAACTTGCAACCTCTTGGGCCCCAATTTCGCAGTGCCTTATAAATGTGTGTAATTTTAAGTACTATCAGTACTTCCATTGACCTCAGTGGGACTACTTATGGTGCTCATAAGTAAAACACAGATGCACTCTTTCAGGAGAAGAGCCAAGGATGATTCATACAGGCGTATGCATCACAGATTTTTTATCTTTCCACTGCTATTTGTTGTTACAACTTAGGGCTTATTTAATAAAGGTTAAATATGTTGAGCCTGACTGCAGGTTCAGTCGTAAAACAGCCAGGTTCTGTTCTGCACATTTCATCTGGCTTGGGCTTAAGGCTTTCTTGAAGAATTGTGATGTTGGCAGCGCTCAGACTTTATCCTTTTTGGGTCTTTTACCAGCTCTAGCAGCTGTTTTGCATAAGTGTGATCATTGAAGAATATGGATTTCACAAATCACTTGATTTTTACCCAGCACTCGGCAGTGAGAGATCATTGTCTGCTTAGCAGGAATGGCTTTTCCAAAAGCCAAATGTGACAAACAATTTCTAGTAAATCAGACCTGGAAGAGTTTAATAGTAAAATTCAATGACCCATCACCAATGCTTGATGCATTATGCAAGCTCAGTGGAAATATAGTGGAGAGCATATGCAATTACTGGAGATAATTAGCTTATAAGGGAAAAATGTAGCGGAGTATTTCTTGTGTTAAATAATTGACTGAGATTCCCACTGTCATTTTAGGAGGAATGCCCACAGACACTTGAAAATCTAACAGTTTAGTAATTTAAAATGGCAGTAACACAGGGCAGAGTACAAGAAGTGCTGGGATTATTCTCTAATAAATCTAAAACTTTGTTAGTTAAGAAATTATTGTTATAGAGGACTGTAAGTTATTCTGTGCATGTGATTCTGTACTGAAGATGTGGGTTTGTCTTCACTGAAGAGCTGTCACCAGCTGTAACTGCGTCAAGCACTGTGAAGCCAAGTCCCTAAGCATGGAAAAGCCATCAAGGGCAGTGGCATTTTTAATTGAAGGCAGCTGGGTGGTGAAGTGATGGATGCAGAAGCTCTGCGACCACAGCACTGCACTTGCTAGCACAAGCTGTGACAGACTCTCAAACAGCAGTCACCATCACTGGAGGTGTTTAAGAGGAGACTGGATGAGGCACTTGGTGCCATGGTTTAGTTGGTGAGATGGTGTTGGGTGATAGGTTGGACTTGATGATCTCAAAGGTCTTTTCCAACCAGGTTAATTCTATTCTATTCTATTCTATTCTATTCTATTCTATTCTATTCTATTCTATTCTATTCTATTCTATTCTATTCTATTCCAAATGCCGGTGGTCCACAAGGTCATCAAAATAAGCAGGTCAGTTTTCAGCAGCCTACTGAAGGCTCTGAAACACTGAAAATACTAGGGGTCTAAAGTAGGGGTTAAAACCATTCCTAAGCATACTAGGGGTTAAAACCATTCCTTCACACAGAAGAGTGGTTGTTGATCAGCAGAAACCTTACTACTGGAGTTTTTTTTCAGACCTACGCAATTGATGTGGCTGGGATGCTCCTCTCTACTGAGCAGGACTCAGTAATTTTCCCTAAGCTGTAAGTGGTGGAAAACAGGAACAAAAGAGGCCTTGGTTCTGTTTTTACCTGCTTAGCTGTGGGAAGCAGCACAATGGTAAATTGAGTTCTCAATACTGGTCTTAAATGAATGGACAAGAGGCGTGATGAGAAGCAGAATGGGACCAATAAAAAACCCAACAAAACCCAAAAGAGGGCACATGAAGGAAGGGATCGTTGCTTACAGAGAAGGAAGTGGAGGGTCTGTTTTCCAGTTTCACTTGTAGGATTCAGTGGATGAGTTGTTTAGTTAAAACTGGAGGAGAGTTGTACACATCTGCCTTCTTTGCTTTCTTTGCTAAACTGGTTTCAGCAGTAGGTGCCGCAGAAATGGGTCAGACAGCACGTGTCTCATCAGGTATCAAGTCTGGAATCTGGTTTGGTCTTCAACTAATTAGCTTTAACTGAAAAACTTCCTTTTTCTCTGCTGAAAAGGCAATTAGGCAAACCACCTGTATTTATTCAAATGGCATAATTTTTCACCACTGGTAGGATTTCTGTCTGCTTTAGACATTGTTAACTACCGATCCTGGGAGGATATTAAGTTTCTGCACTGTTTATTATGAAAATGTATTCCTTTGTTTTGCAGTATTTATGAAATTCATCTCCACTGGCTTTTGTTGTTGGTAGAAGAAAAGGTGATAAATTTCAAGTCACACAGTCAATAGGATGAAGTGAGATATTCTTTACGATAACATTTGGCTTGTGGCTTCCTTACTTTGTTATTTTTAGGGCTGTGGAGCGGGCTAGATGGAATCATAACTTCGGGGAATGCATATTGGATTAGAAATTGTCTTGAGTCAGGCTTGCAGGAAAATTGATTACAGATATTGTTCGTATCGGTGTCATCTCATTTTGTTGCGAGTTGGTTTCATTCTGGCTTTTAAACCAGGAAAATCCTTGTGTGCAAAGCACATAAAATTAAAGGCTGTATCCTAATGTCTTCAGATACCTTTTGTGCACGTTCAGTTTAAGAGTGTGAAATCTGTCTACAGACAAAACAATTTTTCCAATGGCTGTGAAAATATGTGGCAGCATTTGGGTAGGGAAGGCGATAAACAAGATATGGCTGCTGAGGTGTAGCAACATAAAGTCACAAAGATTTTCAGCAGGGGCTTATTGTAAAACAAACAAGAAAGAGGAGTTAGGAAATGCTGCAGCAGCCACAGGAGACTGCAAAAAAGCCAAGAGGAAGTATGTTTAGATACCAGTGTCCTGATACTCAGAAGGGACTTCCTCCCTATGGCTGTGGGTAACTGCCAAGAGAGTTTTCTTAACAGGAGAGTTTGTAAGCATTTTATGTGGTATTTAGATATCTAACACCGATTCTGCCTCTAAAATCAAGTAAGGAGATGCAGAAATGCTAAAAATGAGCTGTGTTTGTTCTTTGGATTTTCTCTAGGTGCTAAATGAAAGACTGGCTTCAGAAAACCAGGGCTTTAAAAGCGCTTTGATATTGTGGAGAGGGAGGCAGGAATTATATTCACTTCCTTGCTTTTCTTCCTCTGTTAGGAAAGGACTGTTTCTGTGTTAACACATGCAGAGTCCACTTCTGACCCTGGAGATAGTTCTTTGTTTCAAGTACTCTGAACACTTTGTTCTTTTTTCTTTTTCTTTTTTTTTTTTTTTTTTAAACCTTTTTCCCCCTCCTAATGGTTATTGTTCCTGGGCTTATTTATTTGGATGGGAAGATGAACATTTAGAGGTCTGAAGGTTGTGCTAATGCTTCTTACCCTGGTTTCATTACTGTGTTCTGAGCAAAGCTCTGATTTGGAACCTCTTGGCTGACAGTTTATAATATGCTAATCGAAATCTGTTTACTGGAAATGAAATCTGAATATGCTGTAAGCTTGCTGTCATTAATAAACTTAATTCTTTTTCTGTTTCTCTCTTCTTTTTCTTTTTTTTTTTCTCAGTTGAATTTCCAGTTTCCACTTCCAATATTGATGATCTTGAAAGTGCATTTGGATCCAAGACGTTTTCTATCACTGAACAAATCAAGAGTTTCTCTCCTATTTCAGAGCGATACAGACAGTTTAATATCATATGACCTCACTTCTCCAAATTAAATGAAAAGAGAGTTTTCTCTTGCTTTCCATGAAGCTCAGCTATTGCCTGTTAATTTTGACTCTTGCTGCTGATCTTTCCATTGGATTTACACTGGAAAATGTAGCTTTTAACAGAACAATTGCTCTTGGGACTCTCAATGCATCGCTTCATACGGTGCCTCAAGCTTCAGTAAGTTCTCCAGCACACCATGATATCATTGCCAAAGAGGGGACCAGTATTTTACTTGAATGTAAACTGAACAACAGCCAGTATGAATATATTCTTTGGTATAACTCCAGAGGACATCTGCTTGAACAGAAGGACGAAGGTGAGCCTTTCTGCTCTTTTCCGTGCCTCAATATTCCCTTTTTCCGCAGGCTCTGAGAACCTCTGGGACTTTATTACCATTTTTCCTTCCTATCCACCTGTTTTTACAGTTGGGAGATAAGAAGAGAACAAGACAAAGCCCTTTGCCCTCTGGCATGTGAATTATACCTGAGTTGTTCTATCTTAACCCATCTATCCTGCTGTGGTGCCCCACAGAATCATTTGATTCCAGAGGCATCACGCTGTTGCATAGGGAAGAAATGAATCTGCATCCTAGCAGATACTAACTGATGTTCTCATTTGTTATTGCTCAGGTTTACATTTATATGAATTAAACACAATTCTCAGCAACTTCTGACCTTTTCCAGCTGGCAGTCAGCGATTTCATTTTGTTACAAGATTGGTTGGTTGGGTGTTGGGTTTTTTTTTTTTAAAGCATGGGGTAACTTATTGCATTTATTTTCTGGTTTATGCACCAGTGAGGCTGTGGAAACTAACACCATTTGTAATGGGCAGCAGTGAAATACTTTCTGTTTAACCCTTTTGTCCAGAGGGAGGCTGTACTCCTCCTAACCACTGGCTCTTACAGTTATGTCCCTGTAGTTTTTAATTTCCAAAAACTAATGCCTTTTAGAGATACATTTGGGTTTCTCTATTAGTATTAATGAAGGTCATTGAGCTAATTGATAGGATCTTCTGGGAGGCCATCTTTCTGCCTTAAGTGTTCTGTAACCCCTTTGTAGTTAAAATGCCATCTGGATATTAGCTCAAAGTAGAGTCATTAAAAGAATGAGTTATGAAAACAGTTTTCCCCTTAAGTTGTAAACGCAGAGGAAATGCTGTATAAAGCTAGAGGCTTTTATTGATTTCTTCTTCCATGGCTTTGGTATATCAGCACTGCACGCTCAGCAGAAAACTCTGTCTCAAGAAAATTCTGCCTTCTTTTGCCAGCAGAGCCATTTACAGACTCTGATCTTTTTTCGTGGGTCACTTGACTTTTAACTCTGAAACTTGGACTTTATAGAGGGCGGTCCTTCGAAATGGTGCTACGCAGCAGGTGGAAAGCACTGGTTAAGAATGAGGGTCCCTGCGAGAAAGAGCTGGCAGTCCAAAAGCACCCAAGAATGTGCAGAGAAGAGAAGGTAGTAAGCGTGCAGAGCAATGTACCGTTAAACAGTGGGACTGGTAACTGGGTTATGGCTTCCTGGATCACAAGCATGGAAAGGGAATTTCAGTCATAGAATCATAGAATCAATAGAATCAATAAGGTTGGAAGAGACCTCAAAGATCATCAAGTCCAACCTATCACCCAACACCTCATGACTAACTAAACCATGGGTTCAAGTGCCACACCCAATCCCTTTTTGAACACCTCCAGGGACGGTGAGTCCACCACCTCCCTGGGCAGCACATTCCAATGGCCAATAACTCTTTCTGTGAAGAACTTTCTCCTCACCTCCAGCCTAAACTTCCCCTGACGCAGCTTGAGACTGTGTCCTCTTGTTCTGGTGCTGGTTGCCTGGGAGAAGAGACCAACCCCCACCTGTCTATAGCCTCCCTTCAGGTAGTTGTAGAGAGCTGTAGAGTCCTTGATGTACTGTGTGGATTACGCTAGAAATGGATGGATAACTTTCAAGCTCTGTCTCCTGTTGATGGAGCAAACAGTACATGTCTACTTAACTGGTGACTGTTTTTGTTTCCATAGCTTAGTTTCTTTCTTTTAAATCTCCAGGTGGCCATTGGAGGATTGCTGATAATTCCCTCAACATCACAAGGGTCAGCTTTGCTGACCGGGGGCGATACACGTGTGCGGGTGTTAACCATAACAACACCGTGTACTACACAGTCACCCTGAGGGTCATCTTCACCTCAGGAGACATGAGTATCTACTACATGATCGTGTGCCTCGTTGCCTTTGCCATCACCCTCATTTTAAACATCACCCGGCTGTGCATGATGAGCAGCCACCTGCGCAAGACGGAGAAGGCTATCAATGAGTTCTTCAGGACGGAAGGGGCTGAGAAGCTTCAGAAGGCTTTCGAGATAGCCAAGCGCATCCCGATCATCACCTCTGCCAAAACGCTGGAGCTGGCCAAAGTCACGCAGTTCAAGACCATGGAGTTTGCTCGCTACATTGAGGAGCTCGCCAGAAGCATTCCCCTGCCTCCCCTGATCCTCAACTGCCGGGCCTTCATGGAGGAGATCTTCGAGGCGGTGCGGGTGGAGGATCCCGACGAAGCCGGCGAGGAGGGAAAGCAGAGCCAGGCCTGCGGCGCCCAGGCTGCGCTCTACCCCAGCAACCCGGAGATGAAGCGCAGCGACTCGCCGGCCGGGGATTCGGACGATGGCTCCATGAACGAGCAGGGCCAGGAGATAGCTGTCCAGGTGTCCATTCACCCGCAGTCAGAAGTGCAGAGCATTGACTCTGTTTCTCACGACAGCTGCCAGTTTGCACCTTCTGAGGAAGGCGCCTGCTGAGTCCGGCGTTGTTGTGAAGGAAGCACAGACAACCCCAGGATGCTGCCAGAAGGGGGTTCTACAAACCAGCTGCCTCAGTCCCATCTGCACAAGTGCTTTCCAAATTGCAAGGTGCCAGAACTGCTGCTGAAATCTGTATCTTCTGTCAGTGTTGATCTAATGGTTTCAAGTCTGTTTAAAGAAAGCCATTTGGAATACTGTGCAGTGGCTTTTCTTTTTAAAACAAGCTTTCTATAATTAAAATATTTACAAAACAGGAATTCTTTGCCCTTGACTCCTTGGCAGCTTCTGATACTTTTCATCTCTATTAGAAGTGGCCAAGCTGAGCAGTGCAACTTGCAATAAGATCTTTTCCTTTGTGAACTCTTTCCTTCCTTCACAAAATGGAGCTGGAATTCCTTTGATCAGTGTTGTTGTCCTGATGAGTTGTGTGCTCTTTTTGAGTTGCCTCTTGGTGCGTGTAGCCCATCAGAACCATGGTGAGCTTGAGCAAGTCTGTTTTGTGTCATGTGCTTCTATGTTGCTATCAAAATGTACTGTACTTGGGGAGAGAATAGTTTCAAAGCAGCTTAGAGAACAACCAGGGGGTCTCAGTTCTCCGTGTGTCTGCGGAAAACTCGTGTGTGCTCCAGCGTGTGGAGAGCAAATCATTACAGAGGTGGTTGCCTAAACCCGGTGCTGATTGCCAAAGCGCCTTACCCTGCCTCTGCCTGACAGAATGGAGCAGTAGCAGCACTGCTGGCACAGTCTTTCCTTGACTTTGCTGATTTCACTGCCTCTAGAAAATCCAAAGTTTTCTATTGTATTTGACATGGTTGTGAGAAAAGAGTGACCGAAATATGTCATGGCGTCATGTAAAGATTCATTCAGCCACAGAATATAGGATTAACCAGGTTGGAAAAGACCTTCGAGATCATGGAGTCTGACCTATCACCCAACACCATCTAATCAACTAAACCATGGCACTAAGTGCCTTATCCAGGCTCTTTTTAAACACTTCCAGGGATGGTGACTCTACCACCCCCCTGGGCAGCACATTCCAACGGCCAGTCTCTCTTTCTGTGAAGAACTTCTTCCTAACATCCAGCCTAAACCTCCCCTGGCACAGCTTGAGGCTGTGTCCTCTTGTACTGTCACAGGTTGTTTGGGAGAAGAGACCTACCCCCCACCTGGCTACAACCACCCTTCAGGTAGTTGTAGACAGCAATAAGGTCTACCCTGAGCCTCCTCTTCTCCAGGCTAAGCAACCCCAGCTCCCTCAGCCTCTCCTCACAGGGCTGTGCTCCAAACCCCTCCCCAACTTTGTTGCCCTTCTCTGGACACCTTCCAGCATCTCAGCATTTCTTAAACTGAGGAGCCCAGAACTGAACACAGGACTCAAGGTGTGGCCTAACCAGTGCTGAGTACAGGGACAGAATGACTTCCCTGCTCCTGCTGGCCACGCTGTTCCTGATGCAGATCAGGTGTCTGGGGCACTTCTTTCTGAACATCACAATAAGGAGGTGAAAAGCAGTGACATTCTTTGCTCTGGCTACAGTGCTTGCAGAAAGCAGTGCAGGAGAGTGGGTAGCAAGAGGGGTTGGCTGTGCTGTTTGCCAGCCACTCACTATGGGAGTGGAGTAACTCACTGAACATGCTCTGTCTGTTCTGCTGAAGAGGGGTGGCAGGAGGGAGCAGTGAAGGTGCTGACATACTTACAGCTCCTAAGTTCTTGACCAAGGATCTCACGCACAGCTTCCTCAGCTGTAAAGATCACGCCTCCAGGAATCAGAGTGCTGAGAAGAATGTAGTTCCTTCCTTCACTCTCTGGTGCTGATGTGTTTTTTTTTTTTTTTCTCCTTTGTAAGTTGTATCACTTAAATAGCATTTTATATCCTGTTGAGATTTAGTAGATGTAAGGCTTGTAAGCACTCCACAAATTAATTTCTTACAACTACTGGAAGCATATTGCCATATAATTTTAAGTACTTGGCAACAGGAGCACCATTTAATTTCCCACAACTCCTTTTTTTTTTTCCCCCTTTCCTTATTATTACAGAAATGTCAGTTGAACAAGTGATTCTGGACTGTTGCTCAGGATTCTTAAGAGGATTTGACATTACATTTACCTGAGCAGAGATGGAAAACGAGCAGGCACAGTGGTAATAACAGGGTGGGGCCGTCTGCTGTAATGCGTGCTCACAACTAAAGGCCTGAGCAAATTATAGATATCATAGCAGACCAGAGAATGGGGCAGTGAAGCATTTATTACCATTTTAAACTACCTTCTGGAGAAAGTTGAGCAGTCAGCCACCAGTAAATGCAGTGTAGGGTAAGAGTGGTGTTTGTCAGGAAGGGAGAAAATTGCTAGCCTTGGTTATAGTGCTGTTCCCACCAGCTTGGTACCGTTGCCAGACTGTAGCAAACGATGTCTGCTTCAGGGGAATGAAGCCTTCTCTAGACACTTAAAATATTTACAGCCCTCAGCTTCTCTTTTGCTTCCATAATTTGATGGCACTTTCCACGTGAAAAGTTTGTCTAGTTTTGTGTAACCTGACTGGTTACTTTAATTTTTTTGAGGTGAATCAGTGTTAAAAGATATCCTTGTGAATAAGAAGCCCTGCTGAGACACTGCCGGCTTCACTTCTATACTACAATGGAATCATAGAATTGTTAGGGTTGGAAGGGACCTTAAGGATCATTCATTTCCAGCCCCTCTGCCATGGGCAGGGACATGTCACACTAGATCAGGTTGCTTAGAGCCACATCCAGCCTGCCCTTTAAATCGTCCAGGGATGAGGCTTCCACCACCTCCCTGGGCAACCTGTTCCAGTGTCTTCCCACCCTCCCCATGGGGAAGAACTTCTTCCTAACATCCAATCTGAATCTACCCATTTCTAGTTTTGTCCCATTCCCCCCAGTCCTGTCACTCCCTGGCATCCTAAAAAGTCCCTCCCCAGCTTTCTTGTAGCCCCTTCAGATACTGGAAGGCCACAATTAGGTCTCCTCAGAGCCTTGCCTTCTCCAGACTGAACAGCCCCACCTGTCTCAGTGTGTCCTCGTAGGAGAGCAGCTCCAGCCCTCTGCTCATCGTCGTGACCCTTCTCTGGGCACATTGCACATTCATGAGTGGAGATTTGAGGGATTGCACCATTTTGGGTGCCCTATTTAAAAGAGGTGAAGGCTATAAGAGAGAATGAGCTGTGTTAATCATCTCCTTTGTGCCACAGGCCATCAGGGTTGTACCTGCAACTGCTTTTTTCCCCATGTACAGCTCTCCTTGCCTCTGTAAAACTGTTGCATTATATACAGCAGAGGACACCTTGGACATTTTGCCTTGAACTGTATGCACAGGGTAGAGATGCAGCTACAAAATCAAAGCTCCATTTGATTGCTTCCTAAGAAGCTGTTGTGCCATCCTGACTGACAAATATCTCATCAGAAATGGCAGCTCCCCGGCAGCAGGATGACACTGGAGGTGTGTCAGATGGGTGCCAGGAGAGCAGTTCCCAGATTAATTCAATCTGTTTTCTTATTTTATTTTTATGCCTAATTTCCATAACTCCAAGTTCTTGCTAAGCACAGTTACTTGGTGTCTTTCTGTGTCCTGTTGCTGGTGGAGAGGAGAGTGTGATCATGCATAGAAGTCCCCAGAAGTGCAGTTTATTGCTGAATAGTAAAGTGAAGCATTTTTGCTGAATTATTACCGCCTTCTATTCACTAAATTAATTTCATTCCTGGGAAGGAAGCCGTTCTGTGAGGATTTCACTAAATCAGGAGTACTTATTAGATGTAGAAACTGATCCTACTCTCACTGAATTCAATTAGAGCAGATTTGAAGCTCTGGTGTATTTTACAGATGACAGTACAGGGTTTTTATGCATCTGAAAGCGAGGCTGATGGTGATGTTTTGCTGGAAATGTGATTTCCAGAGAATGAAACCTGACACTGGTTTCCAAACAACTTGTGAACTATTCTCATTTATCCTGAGTAGATGTGTGCACTTAAATGTGTTTGGTGGCTCCACCTGAACAATTCACATGGAAAGATGATATGAACATCAGTGGTTCCCTCTTAACTTTTTGTAGGACAAGGAGAGGCCTACAGTGGTTTCCTTGCTCTAAATTCTTTGACAATCACAAGGATGGTTTTCCTCTCTTGCTTTGGGTGGGTTGTGGGGTTTTTTTTGGGGGGAGGGGGGTTGTTTGTGATTTGTTTATTTTAAATACTGGTAAATCTACTTGTTATCCAAGAGTACCTAAAACTAACTTTGTAGTGATTATTTGTATTACCTGCATTGTAATGTACCTGTTTAATGTAACCACCTAGGATTTCATACTTTCATAAAATGAACTGGTGGATTTGCAAAATAAATGAAACCCCCCCCCAAAGCCCTGGCTTGTTAGGGTTGTCCTTTTCATGGTCAGTGCCTGTCCATCCCAGGTTAAACTGCAGAATAGAATAGAATAGAATAGAATAGAATAGAATAGAATAGAATAGAATAGAATAGAATAGAATAGAATAGAATAGAATAGAATAGAATAGAATAGAATAGAATAGACCAGGTTGGAAGAGACCTTCAAGATCATCGTGCCCAACCTATCAACCAATCCAGCCCACCTAAACAACTGAACCATGGTACCAAGCACCCCATCAAGTCTCCTCCTGAACACCTCCAGTGATGGTGACTCCACCACCTCCCCGGGCAGCCCATTCCAATGGGCAATCACTCTCTCTGTGTAAAACTTCTTCCTAACATGCAGCCTAAAGCTCCCCTGGTGCAGCCTGAGACTGTGTCCTCTTGTTCTGGTGCTGGCTGCCTGGGAGAAGAGACCAACCTCTGCCTGGCTACAACCTCCCTTCAGGTAGTTGTAGAAAGCAATAAGGTCACCCCTGAGTCTCCTCTTCTCCAGGCTAAGCAACCCCAGCTCCCTCAGCCTCTCCTCATAGGGCTTGTGTTCCAAACCCCTCACCAACTTCACTGCCCTTCTCTGGACACCTTCCAGCAAGTCAACATCTTTCCTAAACTGAGGGGCCCAGAACTGGACACAGGACTCAAGCTGTGGCCTAACCAGTGCACCGTACAGAGGCAGAATGACCTCCCTGCTCCTGCTGGCCACACTGTTCCTGATGCAGGCCAGGATGCCATTTTCCCTCTTGGCTGCCTGGGCACACTGCAGGCTCATGTTCAGCCTACCATCGACCAGTACCCCCAGGTCCCTCTCTACCTGGCCGCTCTCCAGCCACTCTGTAGCACTGCCTGGGGTTGCTGTGGCTGTTGTGCAGAACCCGGCACTTGGATGTGTCCAATCTCACGCTGTGGGATTCTGCCCATCTGTCCAGCCTGTCGAGGTCCCTCTGCAGAGCCTCTCTACCCTCCAGCAGATCAACTCCTGCCCCCAGCTTGGTGTCGTCCGCAAATTTACTGATGATGGACTCAATGCCCTCATCCAGATCATCAATAAAGATGTTGAAGAGCATGGGGCCCAGCATTGATCCCTGGGGAACACTAGTGACTGGCTGCCAGAATAATAATAATAATACAATAATAATAATAATACATACACCAGGTTGGAAGAGACCTTCAAGATCATCGCGTCCAACCCATCAAACAATCCAACCCACCCAACAACTAGACCATACAGCCAAGCACCCCATCAAGTCTTCTCCTGAACACCTCCAGTGAAGGTGACTCCACCACCTCCACGGGCAGCCGATTCCAATGGGCAATCACTCTCTCCGTGTAGAACTTCTTCCTAACATCCAGCCTAAACCTGCCCTGGCGCAGCCTGAGACTGTGTCCTCTTGTTCTGGTGCTGGATGCCTGGGAGAAGAGGCCAACCTCTGCCTGGCTACAACCTCCCTTCAGGTAGTTGTAGAGAGCAATAAGGTCACCCCTCAGTCTCCTCTTCTCCAGGCTAAGCAACCCCAGCTCCCTCAGCCTTTCCTCATAGGGCTTGTGTTCCAAACCCCTCACCAGCTTTGTTGCCCTTCTCTGGACACATTCCAGCAAGTCAACATCCTTCCTAAACTGAGGGGCCCAGAACTGGACACAGTACTCAAGGTGTGGCCTAACCAGTGCAGTGTACAGGGGCACAATGACCTCCCTGCTCCTGCTGGCCACACTGTTCCTGATGCAAGCCAGGATGCCACTGGCCTTCCTGGCTGCCTGGGCACACTGCAGGCTCATGTTCAGCCTACAATCAACCAGCACCCCCAGGTCCCTCTCTGCCTGGCCGCTCTCCAGCCACTCTGACCCCAGCCTGTAGCACTGCCTGGGGTTGTTGTGGCCAATGTGCAGAACCCGGCACTTGGATGTGTTAAATCTCATGCCCTTGGACTCTGCCCATCTGTCCAGCCTGTCGAGGTCCCTCTGCAAAGCCTCTCTGCCCTCCAGCAAATCAACTGCTGCCCCCAGCTTGGTGTCATCTGCAAATTTACTGATGATGGACTCAATGCCCTCATCCAGATCATCAATAAAGATGTTGAAGAGCATGGGGCCCAGTACTGATCCCTGGGGCACACCACTAGTGAATGCTGCTAGCCAGCCTGACCAAGGTTGCTGGGATATTCAGTCAGCTGACAGACTGTTCCTCTCGCTTTTGTTTCTTTCAAAGTCCCCAGCAGCATCTGTAATAATTGTTACCAGCTGCAGAAAGAATGGCAACAGACCTGAAATACCTTCAAGATTTCATGCATTCTCCCCTGATTTCACTTCTGCAAGCTGCAAAGGGTGACCATGAAGTGCAGTGACCTTCAGCCACACACAAGTACTTTTCTGTCCTTACCTTTTTCACAGGATTGTGCTATTTTACATTGTAATCACCTCTTTTGGTCTTTAATCTTCCTCTAAACCAAATACACTTGGACACAGCTTACCTCCTAAAAGACAGCACAGCCCAAACCCAGAGTATCTAAAGCTTTCAAGTGACCAAATCTCTGTTACAGTTTTTCCAGGGAGTTGCTGAAGTGGCATAAATTCATTCCCACTTCTGTGCCAAGGGAAGCCTGTGGGCTGCTCTCACTCTGCACCCCTAGAGCTGGAGGAGATGCAGGTCTGACTTTACCCGTGAGCTTTGCTAGACAAGGGGGGGGGGGGAGGAGGTGTCCCAGCTCATTTTGGTGAGCCATGTTTGGGTTCCTGATCCCTTTGCAATCAGTTCAGAGTATTAAACTGCCAGGGGATGATCCCAACCCCCTAAGTGAAACACTTAACCAATTCCCACTGATTTCAGCAGGAAACTATTTCCTATGTGGGAACTGGCTGCCTTCTATATGGGCATGTCCTGTAGCTCTGGATGTCAGCATGGAGCAGAGAGTAAGAGTGCCTCTGGTTAAGTTCAAACTGCACTCCCTCCCACCTCAAACACCAAAAATCCAACCTGCTGAGAAGCCTTCTAGAATACAGTCAGGCAGTGTGAATGAGAGCAGATTTCACCCACATTGTGTCCAAAGAATGGTCTCTGGTTGCCAGTCTCTGCACAAGGCAGGTAACAGAGTTAAAGCTGAATCTTGAGGACTTTCCCATGAGAATCAGCTGCTTAAAGGAAGAATTACTGCAGCCGTGCTCCTCAGGCTAGGTCAGTGTTCAGTCAGCATCTGCTTTCCATCTCCATGTGCACAAATGGTAACAGTTCCATTTCTTAGAGCTCTTCATGATCCTACCCGCGGCAAACAAATTCATCTGCATGAATGTGAAGCGCTTTTCCAGCTGGATAACAACAGATCATTGAAAAGGGAGCTGCAGTGAGGTTGATTGTACTTCCATTTCAGGTGTGCTCCTCCAAAATAAAATGCAGCTTTTCTCAGTGTTGCAGCACTCTCATGAGTGAAGTCTCCTGCCAGAGACACGCAGTGGAGACACCCCCATGTCATTCACCTCAGGCGAGTTACAGCTTCATCGACTTCCATTCAGCCAGGTCATTGCACACCAGCTGGGTCTCTCTCCTCTTCATTCTGTTTTATTGTATAGCAGCTCTCCAAACACTGCCAGCTCTTTTTTTTTGGATGTGGAAAGGAGAATTGCACCACCACTCCAAGAAAAAAAAATTAATTGTTTTGCCAGTTGTCCAAACACCCAAAAAAGCCCCAAAAGTTGTGCTCTGTGCCTGCTAAGACACTGCCTATTCTTTGGTCACGCCTGGCTGCCAGCGATCATCGTAATACCGAGCAATTAGGGCCTTTCATTTTCATTAGGCTAATTAATTGTTTGCACAGTGCCCTGAATATGGAATCATTCTCCTTTGGAAGGAATAAAAAGGATTAGAATGGCTTCGTCCCAAGATGCTCAGAACGTATTTTATTTATTTTATGGGAGGAAAGCTCTCTGGCTCCCCAAATGCAGACCATGTACTCGAGTGCTAATGGCTGCGCTGGGACGCTGACATCAGCAGAGATGCACACAGATTATGCATATGTCCATCCATCTGCCACCACCTCCCATATGGTACCCAGGGCTTCTGCTGCATGTCAATGAGTCTGCTCAGCGGCTGGAGTCACGGGGTGTGTGTGCTGCCGGGCTGGTGTGTCGGCCGCTGTCAGAGGCTGGAAGAGTGATGGGCGCATCCCCCCCCGTCCCGGAGATGAGCTGTCCCCGGCGCAGACGCGTGCCTGAGGCAGCACCGCTGTGATTGTGAGCGCTGCATCGTGATGGCACTCAGAGGGCAGAGCTCTGGGCTGCGCACACACGCCGGAGACTGTCTCAAGAGGTTTGGACTCCAAGTATATCAAATCAAAGGGCTAGGATTTCATGAAGAAGGGTACCCAGTGGATGCAATATTGCGGAGGCAATGGCAAGTGCTTTTGTGTGCTTGTCCTCGCGAGTGCCTCTTCGTGATACTGTATTATTAAATATATATTTCATAGGCAGTCGTTCCAAGGGTGATACAAGCTTGCAGAAAGCCATTTCAGTGGGGATGTGCTCCTTCAGCAGGAAGTTTAGAGGAGAGGCTGCCATCACATAAACTTCTAGTAAGGTAGTTGGAGATAGCTCACTGGAGTTCCTCTTGCCTTTCCTTCTCTCTGCCCCTGGTATAAGGCCTCTTGTGGACCATCTGCAAGAGCTGAAAGCGAAAATTGTATCTTGTGCTACTTTCTCTTCCTCTAAAAACCAAGGTACTGAGAACAGTCCTGGGTTAAAAGAGAGCACAGAGGCCACCCAGGACATATTCTCAGCCATAGATGTCCATCCTTCCTTAGAAACAGCCACTGGCAGAGATGTTGCATCTTCCAGACAAACTGTTCCTGTACTAGACTATCCTGATCACTGGAGAGATTTCCCTAATGTGTGCCCCCCAGGCATCTCAATCCATCACCCATCTCATCCTAGCCATGCCTGCTGCTGCTACATCTCAACCCAAATCAGGGTCACCCCAAACAGGCAGGGAAGAAATCAGAGGGCAACATAAAGTGGGTCCATTCTTGGCTTTGTGTGCCTGCCCTGCCTTGAAGAGGTCATTCTGTGTTCAGGCCGAGCTTGCAGAACTTAACTGGAAATTCATCTCCTTTTGTCTGTTTAATGCCTGGATGTCTGAGTGTCACTTCTTGGGCTTTGGACCCTCCTGCTGTCTAACTGCTGGGCCATGTGAATGTCCCTGATGTTAGTGCTGGCAGCCAACAGTCCCTGCCCCGATTCATGTCAAATGAGAAAATCCAGTATCTTGGGTGCAGCATTCCTGAGACAGCTTCATACATACATGTGCCAGGGGATGGAAAGCAGCCACTGCAAAGAATATGAGCATGCCCCACCATTATCTCAAGGGCTTTTCAGCATTTCACTCCCTTTCCCTCCTTGGTACCTTTTCCTTCATGGTACATATTCTGAGTATCCTGTGAGAATCCAAAGTTTTCTTTTTTTCTTTCCTTTCCTTATTTTTTCCCCTCTTTTGTGACAGTTTTTTCAAGCTTAACTCTCCTAAATGATGTCTAGGGAGGAGGACAGCGGACCAGAACAAACGTGAAGGAGTTTGGACAACTGTCCTAAATCAGAGGATGGGTTTGCCTTGGAAATCCTACACGCATCACACTGCGTTATAGAAAGTTGGCTTTAACAGCAAATCTCTTGCAGCAGGGTGTCACTTCACTTCCAGACATTACTTGAAATGCTTTATTAATTTGATGACCTCGTGGGCGCTCAGAAAAAGCCATTTATCAGTGGTTTTGAGGAAAGAGAACTCCTCTGAGCTAAAGGGACTGTTTTGTTGCTCAGATTTATTGCTCGGCTGACTTAATTCACCGTTCAAACATGATGATTCTTAGCTGCTGGGCAGCAGCCCTTTCAATGCTGAACTTAATTAACTGCTAGAACTCTTCTTACTGAGGCTGTTTTCTTACTGTTTAGGGCTTTTTTTTTTTTTTTAATCCACAGAAATAAAGCAAACACAATCCTTGAAACACAGGTTGCATGGATACGGTATCAGCACAGACACAGCACCGTGTGGGATGGCTGTGTTACACAGAAAACCAGGCTGCTGCCTGTCCCTGCTGTTGGCTTGACACTATACAAAGGTAAAATGAGAAAAGAGATGTCTGAAGGCAGAAGAAAGGAAGGGACATCAGAATCATGACAAAGCAAGAGCTTGGAGAACAGCAAGAGAGGGCTCCCATATACAGCTAGGGAGCCACAGCCATCAGAAAGATCTGAACCTTGCCGGAGGGTCAAGGTCAATGGCTGTGCAGCTGCGCAGCCCTTGCACTTCCCTCCTCTTCATCCCTGCTGATGCTCTTGCAGCCTCTACTTCTGAAAGATCCATGTGCTTCATAGCTCAGACAGATCATAAGGACTGTGGGGCCTGCTTTCAGGACCTTTTCAGAGCCTTGTGTGGATGAAGGAGGAGGGGAAAGAGGGGGTCACCGATTGTCAAGACATAGCCAGCTGGAGGAAGTTAAGCTACTGGTTGTTATCTCATCAAGGAATTCTACTCATCAAAATATTTTCAGGCAAAAGTTTCTAACCCCTGCAATATTTCACAGGGGTGTCTAAAGAAAGCATAAACAGGTCTAGAAAAATTCAGTGTCTGCTTTTGTACAGCACTGCTGCCCTGCAAGTCTGTGGGTGAGAGTGAAACACAAATCACAGCTGCTAACTAAAGGCAGGGAATCCCTCGCTGGCTCCACTGAGGCTCCCCATCTGTCTTTGTTCCTGGCAGTTTGATTACCTTTATCATCATCCTTAAATGCAGAGCTGCAAATACCAGTAATGGTCATAAAGAATGGCAGTTCTTCCTGACATGCCTCAACTGCAGTGTCCTCCTTGGCTGGCAGCAAGGAGCACTGGCTAGTCTTCTTTCTCCTGAGAGTTTGGGCTGGGAGTGTCAGCCCCAGCTGTTAACTCACCTCCATCTGATTGTCGTCTTCTCTGCATTTTATTTCAGATGTCTGCAGGATTTCCAGCCTTTATCTGAAGCTTCATGATCCAGTTGCTCATTCCTGGAGCACAGGAACATAAAGGAGAGTCCCTGGGTGATGCTGAGATCAAGGTAATCTTCTGTCACTCTGCAGGCACCGAATAAAGATGAAAGTACAGAGAACCAGCTGCATCTGGGAGAGACCTCTGCCTCCAATGAATGATAGTGGACCTCATCTGATCTTGGCCAGCTGAATTTTCAGGTTGGACTCGATGATCTTCAAGGTCTCTTCCAACCTTAGTGATACTGTGATACTGTAATTGGGGAGCTCCAAAAGGATCATGCAGTCTTCTGTCTGCTAGTTCTCCAGGAGGACAGATGGTGAAGGCTTGTCATGGAGGAGGTTAAATAAGAGAAAACAGAATCTGATTGTTGAGAGAGTCTGAAATGGCATCTTGGGATATGTTATACCAATCATCTGCCTCTCAGCTCTTAGTCAAAGCATGTTCCAGCATCCCCTGGCCTAGAAAGGTGACCTTAGAGGCAGGGCAGGACACAGTCAGGGTGTGTAGGGGACAGTGGAGAGGGCTGAGCATGACCCCAAGGATGTCCCAGCCATGGGGCCAAAGGGACCAACCAATTGTCTTTGATTCCTGGCATTTCTCTGTGCACCAGTGAACCATCTCTGGAAAGAAGCACACAGCTGGTCCCCATGTTTTTTGTGCCAGCCAACCCTGCTGATCTCTTCTCGCTTGTGAGCACCTGCACTTTGCTTCCCATCAAACTGTCCTTGAAGCAATGCAGCCAAGTGCTGGGCATAAATTTGCTCCTGCTCTCATCTGAGCAGCCCAAGGCTTTCAGTTTGTTTAGCTGAAAGGAAGCCTGGGTCAAGGTTTTTACACACCAGACTGAATCCAAAGAGGGACAACATGCAGATGAGAGCAGAGCCAGGATCCGGGCTGACGGTGGCACTGGCAGGAGGGGCAGTAACTTGCTGGGGACCAGAGCAATGTGAAGACAGAAAGAGGATGCTTGTGATGGATGGGATGAGAAGCTGTGTGGTCTCTCTTGTGCAGCCCCCAGACGGTTGCTGAGTGGCAGGGACACATGGCAGCCAGGCAGCAGCCCCCAAAACAGGTTTGGAAAGAAGCATCTCCCCTGGAGCCCTGTGCAAGCCCTGAGGCATCTCCGGTACCACTAGAGGCAGCTCTTGTTTTGAGCATGGAGCAAACAGCAGGGTGCTCGCAGGCACCGAGCTGTGCCCCAGGGACTGTGCTGCAGGCAGGAGGGACAGGCACAGGGCTTGCTCCTGCCTGCCTTGAGCAATGGTCCTTCCTTCACACATCACCTGCAGCCCCTCTCCACAACTTGCCTGGGGTCCAACAGCCCCTTCAGCAGTGGCTTTTCTCCATGGTGTCCAATACAATGTGTTAACATTTGGGTGCACGTGGGGACCCCAGCAAGGTGCCAGACAACCTCAACCCAGGCAGAAAGGGGTTGTAGGGGACATGGAAGGCTCAGGGGATTGAAGTCGGCACCTGGAAGCAGCAATGTCCATGGGAGAAGACTGGAGTGAGAGCCATGTGCCCCTTTGTCCTGCCCATGCCAAAAGCAATTCCCCACCTGGGGGTGGGGCATCCCGTGCCAGGAGAACAGGAGATAAAAGCCCACAAGGATGGACTTGGTTTGTCTTTCTCTCTTTGCAGGTTAACAGATCCAGTTCTGACTGAGGGATTTAGTGATTACAGCGACTTAATTGCATGGGGGAAGCATTTCCTAGCAATTACTTGTGTGTCTGTCTTAGCTCACTGGCTGCTTCCCTTCACACCACTAATGGTGGGGACAGCCCTTGCGTGGCACACCGCCCTGGTGCTTGGGGATGCAGCCAGGGCCAGGGAAGGACACTCACAGCCTGCGTGGCAGACATGGCTGCACCCATGCGCTGGCCAGGCCTTCAGGACGAGCCCAGATGGACAGACACTGCCTGCAGCTCTGCTCCTGCCTGCTGCCTGCCTTGGGAAGCCCCAGAGAGGCCACATCCACTTGCCCACCCTCCACTTGGCACAAGCAGCAGGGGCAGTGCAGGCAGCCAGGCAAGTCCTGGGCGGCCGAGGAGGTCTTCTGCAGCCAGCCAGCCCTCCCTGTCACGGCGGGGTTCAGCCTGGGTGATCTCCAGCACTGCTCTTTTCACTTCGGTGCAGCAGGGGAAGAGGCTTGCGGTGGCCTTAAAGGAATAAACGATGCATAAAAATATTTGATCAATTAAGCCGAACGATTTGGCAAGCGCGGGCTCCTGCTGTACCCATCCTCCTCACAACTGCCTCATTATCCAGCCCTAAATCAAGCTGTCAGGGCTTCTTCTTTTCTTTTTTTTTTTTTTTTTTTTTTTTTTTGGCTTGAGGGGGGAGAAGGAAGGAAGGGAGGGAGGGAGGAGGGAGCTGCTTTCCAGCATTCACCTCCAAACCAGCAAACCCTCCTCCCGAGAGGGAGCGGGGCAGTGAGTCACCGAGAGCATCCCCCACACGCACCTTCCCCCGCCACCCCCTCGCCGCTCCCGAGCTGCTGCTGCTGCTGCTGCTGCTCCTTAATTCGGCTGTGGAGCGGGGAGCCGACGGCAGTGCCCGCGGCACGGGCTGCGATCCCCGGCATGGGCTGGTGCGCCGGCTGCGGGGCTCCACGCTGGCTGCCCCTGGGAGCAGAGGCAGTTTTTCGGTGCTGGGCCCAAAGAGCAGGCTCCATCAGTCACTGCTGTCCAGGAATTGTCCCAGGAAGGAGATGCATGTCTCATCAGAGGGGAAGCAAGCTCTGGAACTCACTCGGCGAGGGTGAGCTCCTCAGGTGCCAAAACGAAGAGGGGTTGGATCCTGCTTGCTTCTGATCATAACACTTGTGACAAGTGTCTGGAGACCCTGCCCTTGCTGGGACAAAGGGCCCCTTGAGACCCATACCAAGGGATACACCTGCTCTGTAGTATCAGATCAGCCTCTTTTCCCTAGAAAACCAAGAGGGAACTGCACCAAGAGGCTCTGTCTGATACGAGCAGGTCCCAGAGGGACTGTGCGCGTGTGACACCAGACACGGAGTGTTTCATTGTTCATTAGTCAAGGGAGAAACAAAATCTTCCTGTGGGAGCCTCAGTGTTTCACAGAGAAATCACCTGAGGGACCCATTTCTTGCATCCTCAGAACAGCAGGGCACCTTTCACCCTTCACACAGGGAATGCCCTGCCTTGGGATGGGTCTCATTCACCTTCTGCCCTGCCTTGGCTGTGTTCTGGATGCTGGGCTGGGTCTAGCTGACTCTCCGAATCTGGAGTCTGCTAAATGAATTTGGAGTCAGACTCATCCTCATCGATTCACTCTGCTGGGAGAGGGAAACAGCTGCAAACTCATCTGTTCGAGGGAGCAGAGCCAGGCAGTCAGAGCATCCCAGTTACACTGGCCCCCTCTGCCTCAGAGATAGCCCAAACCAGACTCTTCCACCCAAGAAAAAGCACCAACCCAGGAAGAAAAATGGGAAACCATGTGGTATAAACACAGACCCTTCCATTCTAAAGCTCTCTGGCTAGGGTGAACTAAAACTGTGCAGTGCTGTCTCACCAGCACCACCCCAGCAGGCAGGACAGGGCAGGGATGATGGCTCTGGCAGGCAGGCAGGGACCCTGCTCTTTCCCAGGACCTCCTGGGGCTGTTGGCAGATGAGCTTGCTGCTGGTTAGCTGCTGCAGGAGCAACAGCTTGCACGGATGGCACGTTCAATCCACACTGTTTAGCTCCTGTGACTTTTGAACGCTGTCAAAACATGAGACACCCTTGCTGCTCCCACAGCCTTGCTAATTGGCTGCAAAAGGCAGATTTCTGTTCAAATTGCAGCTACCTTTGAACTTCGGACTTGCCTTTAAAATCCAATTCCTACAAGATGTCCTCCCCCTACTCCCCACTCCTGAGCACAGCTCTGCTGCTTCTCACAGAGCTGCCAAGCAGCATAATCAGCAACCCGCTCCCATGGCCCTCCCTGGAGGACTGAAGGCAGGTCACACACCCCACAGGGATCTCACAAGGGCTTTTCTGCCCCTGTGCTGGTCACCCTGGTCCACAGGCTTTGGGACTTCTGGAAAGAGAGGACCAGAGACCCCATGCCACCCATTGCCTGGAGCCTGCAGATGAGACTTTCCTTGGGGAACACCTCTTGGGCTGAACCTCCAGCAGAGTCTTTCCCACTCCAGTCTCATTGTATTCCCTACTCCCTACTTCACTGGCTGTTCACTGCCCCCTGACAAGCCTCTTTGATTACATAGGTACAGGCTAATGCTGTGCATTGGGTGCAAAGAGAAGCACCTCCATGAGTCGCAGCAGTAACTATGCTCTCTGCCTATCCCCACCCACGCCCCAGCTCACTCACCTCTGTGGTTCAGGTTTTTTTAGTGTGTTTTTCACCTCTGCCAAAGCTGGTAACAGTCTGAGCTGCACAGCAGAGCTGGAGCCTTCCTGATGGCAATCAATGGCAGACTCTGGCTTTCTTTAGATGAGGCCAAGATGGAGCTCTGGAAAAGTCCAGCTGAATCCAGTGGCAGCCAGAGAAGCACTGGTTGAGATAAGACATCTCCTGGCTCAAACTCCATCTCCTCCAGGGAGGCTGGGAAAATCACATTACAAGACTGGTCAAGGCCCTTGGCACAAGTGATGTGTGGAGGAAGGAGGGAGACAGAAAAAGAGGTCAGGACCTCTCTTTAGTCACCCTTGAGCCTGTGCTGTGATGTCCATGTGTGCCATGACAGGAGGATGAGCCCATTTGCCAAGACCTTGTTTCTCAGGAAAACTGCCTGAGACTTGCAAAGACCTACTTGCCAGAGCAGAAAAGGTTCGTCTCCAGCACGTTATTCACTCAACAGACATGTTTCAGGTTCTGCTAAGCTCTAAAAAGAGACTGGCCAAGAGTCCTTGACTGGTACTGATAGGCTCAGCTCCACCAGCCATCATTAACTAGGCAGAATTGTTTGCATTCATTTGATAAACTTGGATTTTGGACTCAAAGATGAGCTTAACAGGCACAAAATCCACCTGAATGCTTTCTTACATCACCTCTTGCAAAGGCACTGAGCATCATGAGCCACAAACCAACCGGCTACTGGGCAGGAGGCATGGCTAGAGGAAGCTGTGGCCACCTCCCATGCTGTAGGCTGCTGGGCATAGGAGAAGGAGAAGCTGGACTTGCATGAAAAATCACAGTAAAAGCACACTCGGTGGGAGTAGTTGGAGCAGCAGTTCTGGGTTTCTACATTACTTGATAATTTCAGGTCACAGATGGAAACATCCAAGAGAAGCATCTCGTAAATCACACAGTCTGTGGTTTTTTCCCCTTTCCCCTGCTGCTTTATGATGGGAAATTGCAGCTGGTGTTTCCAAAAGCCATGAAATACCACACAGGCCCTGGCAAGACCACGTTCAGCTGAAGCAAACTCCACTCCAGCTAGTTCCTTGCCTTCGAAAAGGTCACTGAACCCAACAGCTGCATTTTGCTGACTGTAATTTGCACCTTTCCCCCAGCTCATCTGCCTGCTCTGATGCCTTTCCATCAGCGTTGATTCAGTGCTGCTCTGATGCCAGCCTTGAACCCCTTGGACGCAGCTGCAGCCAGTGGACTTTTGATAGGGAACATGGAAAAGGGATCTGGGCAGGCAGCTGTGACAGAGACCCAAAAAGGTGTGGGGGTTTTTCATTTATGTGATTCTCCAATAAAAAATAGAAAATACATGGTCTTTGCTACAAGTTGCCGTGCTGTACCCTGCATAAGATCATAGAATCATAGAATCAGCCAGGTTAGAAAAGACCTCGGGGATCTTCAAGGCCAAGCCATTACCTAATACCTAACACCTCATGACTACTAAACCATGGCTTCAAGTGCCACATCCAATCCTTTTCTAAACACTTCCAGGGATGGTGACTCCACCACCTCCCTGGGCAGCACATTTCAGTGGCAAATTACTCTTTCTGGGAAGAACTTTCTCCTCACCTCCAGCCTAAACTTCCCCTGGCACAGCTTGAGACTGTGTCCTCTTGTTCTGGTGCTGGTTGCCTGGGAGATGAGACCAACCCCCAGCTGGCGACAACCTCCCTTCAGGTAGCTGTAGACAGCAATAAGGTCTCTCCTCAGCCTCCTCTTCTCCAGGCTAAGCAACCCCAGCTCCCTCAGCCTCTCCTCACAGGGCTGTGCTCCAGACCTCTCACCAGCCTCGTTGTCCTGGTTGGGCCCAGATCTTCTCTGTTCCTTCCTCCCTCCATGGCCAGGAGAAAGAATGGTGAGGGCTGCAGTGGTGACACCAGGTAGCACTTGGCACTGTCACTCTGCCTTCAAAACCACATCCTTCATCCGTGCTCAGGCTCAGCAGTGCAGCAGGAAATTGTCACCATCCTTTCCCTCACACCGCCCCAGCTGCCCTCGTTACCCCCTTTCCCCCGTGCCACTCCGTGCCTGGTGCTTGCCCCACTTTACTCGCAGGGCTTGAGGCAATCATCATGCAACCAACTGGGAGGAGCAGCATCTTTGTGCTGCAGCCCAGGACGTGCTGGGGTCCAGAACGTGGCCCCTTGATTACTCTGGAGCTATGCTAATGGCTTTCTATTTTAATTAGGTGCAGTCTAAACGTGCTGCAGGGTCTGGCTAGTTCTGCACGGCACAGAGGAAGGTCTGAGCGTCGCCCAGCAGCTTCTTTCCCATGCATAATAAAGGTAAAGCGACACCGGGGACGAGTGCCTTTTACGGTCCGATGTCAGGCGCCTGCAGGTCCCCAGAGTCAGCGGCAGGAGTGGGGAAGGGAGGGAAAAGAAGGCAAAAGAAGCAGATAAATCCCTGGAACATATGGCTCGTGCTCGCTATCTTTACGCACGAGGCACCCCTCCTAATAAAAGTTTAGGGCGGAAAAGCCAAATAAAATTGATAATCTGCCCAGGGAGGGTGATTCAGATGAAGTAAGCACATTACAAGGCGGGGGGGGGGACTGATTTACAGGTTTCTTCTCTTTCGCAGTTTTATGACTGTTACAGTTATTCTTGTGCATATAATTCATTACCGTGCTATTATTCCCAGAAGTGAAAATCAAAGGTTTATCAGCCGGCACCGGCAGGCGTGAAATACTGCCGCGGCGCGCAGCCCCGCGCTGCGATCGGCGCTCCAAACACATCAAGGAGCACAAGCACTCGTACCTCCCTCCATCCCCAGCTCCCCTCCTGGGATGTGGGCAGGGGCAGGCAGCTGTGTCCAGTTCTGGGCCCCTCAGTTCAGGAAAGATGTTGAGCTGCTGGAAGGTGTCCAGAGAAGGGCAACAAAGCTGGGGAGGGGTTTGGAGCACAGCCCTGTGAGGGGAGGCTGAGGCAGCTGGGGTTGCTTAGCCTGGAGAAGAGGAGGCTCAGGGGAGACCCTATTGCTGTCTACAACTACCTGAAGGGAGGTTGTAGCCAGCTGGGGGTTGGTCTCATCTCCCAGGCAACCAGCACTAGAACAAGAGGACACAGACTCAAGCTGTGCCAGGGGAGGTTTAGGCTGGATGTTAGGAAGAAGTTCTTCATAGAAAGAGAGACTGGCCATTGGAATGTGCTGCCCAGGGAGGTGGTGGAGTCACCATCCCTGGAGATGTTTAGGAAGAGACTGGATGGGGTGCTTGGTGCCATGGTTTAGTTGATTAAATAGTGTTGGATGATAGGTTGGACTCAATGATCTCAAAGGTCTTTTCCAACCTGGTTAATTCTATTCTATGCTATGCTATGCTATTCTATGCTATTCTAGCCCACGCCTATTCTATTCTATTCTATTCTATTCTATTCTATTCTATTCTATGCTATTCTATTCCATTCCATTCCATTCCATTCCATTCCATTCCATTCCATTCCATTCCATTCCATTCCATCTCCCAGCCAGGCGGGGAGGAGCGGATGAGCTGTACAGGAGTCCTCAGATGAGGATCTCATCCTCCAAAAGGTGACAGACACAGGAGGCCTTTTAGTCTAGAGGAGACTGAGAGGGGATTTAATAAATGTTTACAAATATCTGAGGGCTGGGGGTCAGGAGAGAAGGGAGAGGTTCTGCTCAGTTGCACCCTGTGATAGGACAAGGGGTAATGGATATAAACTACAGCACAGGAAGTTCCACCTCAACATGAAGAGGAACTTCTCCACTGTGAGGATGACAGAGCACTGGAACAGTCTCCCCAAAGTGGTTGTGGAGTCTTCTTCTTTGGAGACTTTCAAGACCCATCTGGATGTGTTCCTGTGTGACCTCTGCTAGATTCCATGGTCCTGCTCTGGCAGGGGGATTGGACTTGATGATCTCTGGAGGTCCCTTCCAACCCCTAACATCCTGTGATCCTATGTTCCTGTGAGTGGGAAACTGAGGGTGGTTCATTATTTGGGAAAAAAAAAGGTACTACAGGGAAGCCCTGAGATGGCTGCAGGCAGGAGGGAGCTGTGGGAGACAGGTACCAAAGCAGGGTCAGACACACCACCTCTACTGCGGACATGGCAAGCTCCCAGACATGGGTTTGGGCAATGTGAGGTACCAGAGGGGCACAGCAATGGGCTTGAAACAAAGAGAGCATGACCTGGAGCCAGATGGAACTAATTCAGGGGAGTATTTTATTTTGACTCATAGCTATAGCTGGGAGGATTGGGCCAAATCCCAGGTTTATCCAACCTAAAAGAGAGGACTGCAAGGTACTTCAGGTTGCTGCTCAGAGGATACCTGATTCTGTAGCCCCTGTTTCACACAAAAGCTGTTGCTCCTATGGTGAAGTTTCTGGTACAGTTGGTGCAGCCCGTGGCACAGCCCACCCCAGCTGTATCCTGTGGGCTTTCAGGCTTTGCCACTCCTGCATGACAGCCTCAGCTGTGAAAACCAAAACACATTTCTTGCAGCATCCATTTTCTCCTCTTTTCAACAAGTTTTTGTCTGAAGAGTCACCGTCTGTTTCCTGCCCTGCTGGGCTCCGTGGTGGAACCTCACCCCAAGGGCTTCTGTGCAGCACTTCGCATCCTCCTGCCATCCTGCTTCAATGCCCACAGATCTCAGCACTTGATTTAAACAACAACAACACACTCGAGAAAGTAATGGCAAAGGGAGCTTGAAGTCCCTGCAATGACCCCTATGAATGAGGAGAGGAGAGGAGAAAAGGAGAGAAGAAGAGAAAAAGCAAGGAGAAAAGGAGAGGAGAGGAGAAAAAGAGAGGAGAAAAAGAGAAGAGAAGATATGGAGCCCAGGATCACACATCTGGGCCAGACCACTTGCCCTTTCAGACAGCATCCCAGCTCTGGTCCTGGCCAAGAGAGAGTGTGATGCAGAGAGTAAGATCAGGCAGACTTGAGGGACACTTAACTGGCATCCACCCATTTGGGTCCCAGAGCTTGTCTTGGTGCTTAACAGCTCTTGATGATTTTTTTCTTCCTAGAATGTGTCTAATCACTTTCTAGAGTCTTGCAAAGTGTTGGCACTCACAGTGTCTTCTGGTAATAAATCTTCAGCTGGAGGGCGGTCTGTAGGAGGAGGTTTGTGTGCTGCCAAAGCCTCAGTACATGGTGCTGGGACCCAAGTCGTGTATGAGGCTGGGAAACACCAATGCAGCCACAAAGAGTTTCCTCCTCATCACTACAAAGTGCTGCAGCGGGAACAGAGTATCTGAAGCATGAATTGCTTAAAAGGAAATACAACTGTCACCAGGTGCATTGTCAGTGTCCTCAGCCCTCTCCAGGGCCCTAGAAGTGGCAAGTCCCAGAGCAGCTGAAAACAAGCTGACAGGATTGTCGTTTAACAGCTTTAGATCAGGTGGAATAAAACAACCACCACAAACCCCACACTTAAACAAATGTGCCCATTGCACTGCCAGCCCTCTGCCCCCATTCAGAGTGAAGTGTGTGTCAAGTGCTCTGTGGGGAAGCCAAGAGCTGAGACAGAGCAGCAAAAGCTCAGCCTAATGACAACCCCATACGCAGCCCCCTGGACTGGCAGTGTCAGCTCAAGCCACTCGTCCCCATCCCACTGCCATGGCCAGGTGCCAGGATGGGGCTGTCCTCGGCTTCCCCAGCACCACCAGCAGGGCAGCTTCCAGCCAGTGTTCCATGCAGCAAGCAGCTCCAACTGGACGTGTGCAAAACAAACCCTGTTAAGCTGCAAATGGCAGGAAGTGAAGGCAAATCAGCTGCAGCAATAACCATGTACTTTCCCTGATGGAGGCTGGGCACCGGTGGCAGTAGGGCTCTAAAGGTGCCCAGTGAGGACAGAGCTCCAGACCGAGCTAATGACACATGTGCGGCTGAGAGGCTTTAGCATCATGGCTGATTGTGATGAGCAATAAAATTCCAGCTGGGGATGAAGGTCCCAGCGCCTGCCAATTAGTGCTGGCACCCTGAAGACAGCCTGTAATGGGATTATTGAGCCAGTCCTATTATGCACTAAAGTGTTTGGGGAACCTTGCCACTGTGCCGCTGCCGAGCTGATGAGAGAGATGCACACACCGGCACACGCTGGGAAGGGCCGCGTGGGGAGCCGGGATGGAAACCAGGCACCTGCCTGCCCTTCCCACAAGAAAAATAAGCACTTTCCCCGTTGCCTGGATGAAGCACTCATCGTGCCAAAGGTGTCTGAGTTGACAAGCAAGCAGTAAAGCTGGGCAATGACCAAGATTTTACTGTTTAGGACAAAAATGGATTCATTTTCTCTCTTGAAATCGAGAAACTCCAAGAAGCTGCATCAGCCCCCAGCTGAGAATATTTAGAAGGCAGTGCTGATGCAAGGAGCTGTTTGCTTGGCCGTCTGACTATAATGGCAGGTATTTGTGAGCTGGAGCATTTTCCCTGGCAGCCCTGCCACGACTTCATTTTTATAACACCACAATTAAGGGCAAGAAGATGGGCTGAGCCTGCCAAGGGAGCTGCTGCTCTCTCCAGCTCACAGGTGACATTTGGAGCCGGCAGATTCACCACAACAGACGATGGAGGGAGCACCCTGCAGACTCCTCGTTTCAGCAGCTGCTGAAAATACAAGAGCCTCTGGCTCTGTGTTCTGCAAAGGTTGCTGGAGGCATCTCTTTTTGATGGGGAAGAGACCAAAACTGCTGTTTAGATGATGGCAACACTAGCAAGCCTCATCCACGGGAAGGTGCAGGTGTTTGTGTTGTGGGCTCTGCATCCTCGCCTCTCCTGGTGCCTCCCAGGAGAGTGCCCCTGGCAGCTGGCAGCTCACAGGCAGGGACCAGGTGTGAGTGTTTGCCCACATCGAGCTCCCCGTGGTGCTATCCTCAACACCCACCAGAGCTCCGAAGCCACAAATCAACCCAGAGAGGCCCTGGTCTGGTCTGGAGCTGAGGTCTCCTGAATTGTCACACAGTGCCCAGAGCTCCTGTCTGACTCAGTGTCCACTGCTTGTTGCTTTTGCCTTAACAGCCAGAATGTGACTTCGTTTTGCACCCTGGACTTGCCCATAGAAAGAAAAAAAGTAATAATAGGCTGAGAAAGGTCCTCTCCAGCCCATGACTTGCTCCAAAACTTCTCCTCTTCTGGTACATGGACTTGGCCATTGAAGAGCTCTTCCAGCTTCCCAGTAGAGGGACCCAGGAGTTTTCTGCTGAGGCTCCAGCCCCTCCACTCAGCCCAGTCACCCCTCAGCAGTGCTGTGCCTCTGGGATGAGGAGCATCCTCAGGAGCCCATCCTTGCTCAGTAAGCCAGGGACAGTGTCTGCCCCAGGACAGGACAGCAGCCATAGCAGCCATGGCAGTTTGGTGGTCAGATGGCAGAGTTTAATCCTACACCATTTATTAGGCAATAAAGGGGCAAACTATGCAGAAAATGAGTGGGATGGGAGAGGATGGGTTGTGGACGTCATCTGAAGGACACATTAGCAGGACATGGTTTACAGGGATGAAAAGGCATTTGATTACTAGGGCAACATTTAGAGCCTGTGACTGCAGGAGATGAGATGCTGCAGCTTTGCCCCCTGCTCCTTGCAGAGCCAGGACTCATCTGGCTGTGCCCAAGGGCAGCCACCATGGCAGAGGCTGTATCACGATCCAGGGAAAGGTCAGCAAAGATCCTGCTGCTACAGCAAGACTGCTCTGCCCACACTGGGCTGCAGCAAGACTGCTCTGCCCACACTGAGCTGCAGCCAGTCACTCCTAAAAAGAAAACATTAAGAGGGTCTGAATTTCATCTCGAACCCAGAAGGAGCTTTGCCTGGGAGCCTGGTGCAAAGTGAGGATTTGTTTCATCAATATCATCCCAGGCAGATGCCCCCAGGCTCCTGGCAAGGCTCAGCCAAGATGATGTGCACATCTCAGAGCCCAGGGAGACGAAGGGAAATGCCCTGGGAGCCATCTGTGACCCACAACATGCCCTGCTGTCCCCATGATGCCAAGTGACACTGACAGCCCACAGCCACGCTCCAAACTGACTGAATCCATCATTTCCAGTGCATTAATTTCTACTTATTATTGATCACCTTGCAACACACTAGGACTGTGCTGTACTCCAGCAGCCATGAGTTATGAACCCATCAATATTTGGCCATGGTAAATGGTGTGCCCTTAGAAGTCACCATCCCAGAGGGAGAAGGCTCTCCAAGCTCCAGCTCTGCATCCCAGGGCAGCAGGCATTGGGTTTCAAATCCTAAGGCAGCTGTTGGAAGCACTTGCCTGCTCCTAATGGAGTGGAATACACTCATCACAGAGCTCATCACTATAGGAGATTCTGCTATAGGTAAAGCACCCTGAGGTATTTGGGAGCCAGAGAGAAGAGGAAGAGCAGGGGATATCACTTGTTTGGTTTTTAAAGATTTTAGAGTCAGTAGCCAGGATTATGTTGAGTTAGAGGTAAGAACCAGTGAGGTGCATCTGGGTTTTCCAGGGCCAGTTTCCTGCAGGTGGGACTGAGACCCACATGCTGGAGCTGCTTCTCAGCCCACGTTTGTGTCCCAGCCCTCCTCTCACTGACAACACCCCAGCTACTGGAGTGCCTGCCTGGAGATCCTGAACTCTGTCTAAAAGAGGACTAAAAGGCAGACAAAAAACTCTGGAGCTTCTTCTGTAGATTGGTACTGTGACCTCCTCCTGAGGACAGGTTTGATGTATTTAATCCACAAATTGTCCTGCAGTGCTCGAGGCAGGAAAATGCTCCAGCTGGGCAGAGGCAGGAGTAGGAGTTTTGCTGGGAGCAGCAGCTGCAAAGCAGGATCATACTGAGCTGATGAGCAAGTGCCAGAGTGGTCACCACAAGCATCCAGGTAAAACCCACTGCTCCTATATCCCATGGGTGGAACAGGGGCTTATGATACTTGGGAACACCCCACAGACCCTCTTTGGCACCAGGCAGCTGCTCACCCACCCATCTCTGGTACTCTCAGCAGCCTTCTCACTCACTGCCTAATGAAAGGTGCAGGCAGCAAGGAAAGAGGGGGAGGCTTGGTGCTGGAGGGTCTCCCAAAAGCAAACAGACGTTTGATTTATGAGAAATTAGAAGCTCAAGGGCTCAGCTGACACTCGGCTACAAAAGCCAGGAGTGTGCTGCAAGCAAGTAGACTCCCACAGCTGAGAAACAGACTGTCAGGGCAGCCTCTACAGATGCTTGGGGCAATACCAGAGGGGGTTTTCTCCTTGTGTTGTAGGGCAGGAGGTGGGGACAGCAAGAAGCATGCCCCCCGTCAGTGCCTTGTGTGATTAGGGACATTAAAGGACAGAATGGCTGCGGCATCAGCTGCTCTAGAGATGCTGCGAGGGAGGGAGGGAGGGAGTGCTGAGCTCTTCCCAGCTGACAGTTTCTGTGACCAGAGGCAGCAATTAAAGCATCCCCGAGGAGGACACAGAGCTGCTGCAGAGCACTGACGACAGCAGCAGAAGTGAGACAGGACAACGCGGTCTGGGTCATGCTGCTGATGCTGCACAGCCACAGCTTTGCACCCAGAGGGTATAAGTGAGCACCAAGAGCCGCGGGGCTGTCACTTGTGCCCCACGGCAACACAGCTGCTCTTCACCTGAAATGTCCCCAGCTTGCTAACAGCATCCCCATGCTGAGGAGAGGGAAGGAGAGCTCTTGTTTTCCCCAAGGACAGGCAGTAGAGGAGGCAGGTCGGGCCCAGGACAAGGTCAAGGGCGATCAAATTGCTCAAGCAGGCACTGAGCAGCAGCATTTGCCTTCATTGAATTCACTCTCAGTGGGTTTTGTGATTTCTTTTTCCCCTTTCTCCCATCCTGAAGGGCTTTCTGCACACAGGAGGAAGTTCTTCCCAAAGCCCAGACCTTGATATATTGTGTTACTGATCCTCCTGGCATGTCAAAACACCACCTCCTGCCACCCCTGGCCGACAGCAAGATAAACCTGGGTTTGAAGTGGGATGGCAGGCAATGTGTGAGTGCATGAGGGATTGCAGGGATGCCAAGCATGGAGAGCAAAACAGGGGCATCCAGGGAAACAAGGAGCTTGAGGTGACATCCCCAGAAAGTATTGGAAATTGCAAGGTTCACTGCATGGACTCACTGGTTTGAGAGGGGAGATAGGTTTCTTTGTGTTACAAGAGCTGGGACGCTTTCAGATGGTGGGCTGTAAGGTGAAGCATGAGGGAAGGGACAAGGAGGGCTTCTCCTCCTGATGGAGCTCACACCCAGCTCAGTGGCTGGCCCGTCACTGGGCAGAACTGCTCTTGCCTCCAGAAGCCCCTCCGCTCTGGAAAGCTGAGCAAACCCTCCGAAGGAAAAAGCAGAACTCCCCCAGCAAGGAAACAGTGTGCTGATAGCATGACCCCATGCAGCATTTTCCTGTGGGTTATGGAAACGAATTAATTGACATGTATTATCTTATGGAGGTAATTCAGGTTGTTATGAGGTGCAGGCTCAGAAACACCAGTCTCTTGCCTTTGACACAAAGCAGCGCAGCTCTGCGTGTGCATTAAAACCCAGCACACACAGTCGAGCCTGTGAGTACATATGGGGGAAAGGCAAAGCAAGTTTTGGGTTTCCCACCCATGCTCTCTGGAGTGTCCTATTAAATTTGCAAACTGACTGGAGGCAAAACAATCCAAAGCCCAGCTGTTTCGCAGCCATGCAGTGGGAATTGCTCTCGGCCCCACGCTGCAGTTTGTCAAATGGTATTTTCCTCTTTAGAGGCTCTTAATTAGCCCCCTTCATCCTTTGCCAAACCCCTCTCTCATTCTGCAGCCTGGATGTTGGGATGGAGCGACCCTGGGTGCAGCACCCCAGCATCCCAGGTGGCACTGCCCAATTCCCATATGACCGTTTCAGCTCCATCTGCAGTCTCTATGGAAATGCACAGCAGCACTTCCCTCCAGCCCTTCCATATTTGTTCCAAGTCATTTAGTTCTGAAAAAACTTAGGCTTGAATTCTTAGTTTGGTTCCATTACTCTACCTTCAGTACTGTGTCCAGTTCTGGGCCCCTCAGTTTAGGAAAGATGTTGAGTTGCTTGAACGTGTCCAGAGAAGGGCAAAAAAGCTGGGGAGGGGTCTGGAGCACAGCCCTATGAGGAGAAGCTGAGAGAGCTGGGGCTGCTTAGCCTGGAGAAGAGGAGGCTCAGGGGAGACCTTATTGCTGACTACAACTACCTGAAGGGAGGTTGTAGCCAGCTGGGGGCTGGTCTCCTCTCTAAGGCAACCAGCACCAGAACAAGAGGACACAGTCTCAAGCTGTGCCAGGGGAGGTTTAGGCTGGATATTAGGAAGAAATTCTTCACAGAAAGAGAGATTGGCCACTGGAATGTGCTGCCCAGGGAGGTGGTGGAGTCACCATCACTGGAGGTGTTTAGGAAGAGACTGGATGGGGCACTTGGTTGCCATGGTTTAGTTGATTAGATGGTGTTGGGTGATAGGTTGGACTTGATGATCTCAAAGGTCTTTTCCAACCTGGTTAATTCTATTCTATTCTATTCTATTCTATTCTATTCTATTCTATTCTATTCTATTCTATTCTATTCTATTCTATTCTATTCTATTCTATTCTGTTCTGTTCTGTTCTGTTCTGCTCTAAAGCACCCGATGCTATAAACAAAGGGCAATAGCCTCAAACCTCTGGGCAGAGGCTTCTCCTTTGGGGGTGAGTCCCTCCAGAGGCAGGCTGCTTCTCAGAGTTGCTATGCTGCTCCCCTAAAGAGATCCAGGGGGCTCATAGTGGGCTGCATTGTGCCCATGGCCCCTGCCAGCCCATGCAAGAGTGACAGTGACATCCCCTTTTCACTAACCTCCAAGCAGGGGAGGAAACTACAGGGATGAAACAGGACCCAAAGCATGGCAGGGCTCAGTGACTCAGAGGAGAAACAGGCGAAGAGCATTCCCTTTATTGATTTATTTATAGAGAATGAGATATTAATGCCAGACCTGTTGTTTGAACTGGTTCCTCCTTGCCATGCAGAGCGAGGAGCCCTGCTGTGCCCGTGTGTGTGTGTGTGCGTGCAGCATGTGCAGAGTGCTAATCCCTACCCGGCCTCGCTCCATCTGCTCCTTCCCGTCATTCGCTTCAACTTCTCAACTTCCTATTCCCCTTTCCCCACCCTGAGCAGGGCTCGGCTGGCAATTACAATACTAGCAGGGGGAAACGTTTCATAATGCACATGATTATTCCTTACTTCAAGGAATTTTAATTAGCTGGAAACCCAGAACAAGTTTTGCAAGTCTGACCCTGCAGCCTGGCTGTGAGACCTCTCTGGTTGCCTTCTCCTGCCCACGACATGCCTTGGGTGGGCTGTTATGGCTTGGTCAGAGCTTGTGCCTCCAGGTTTTCCTTCGGCTTCATCATTAGTTTTATGTCCTGAGCTTTACAACACACAGGCCATAGGCTATAGAGTATTTTTGTGACGGGTTTTTATCTGGGTTTTGGTTTTTGCTCAGTGGTACAAGAAGAAGATGGGATTTATGGGCAGCTCTGGCTTTGCTGTTACAGCTTTTCTCAGCAAGATCATCACTTTTGTCACTACCCTTGCTGGCCTTCCTCTCTGGATTTGGCTGTCCCCAAGAGGCACAGCCCACATTAATCTCCAGCTGTTGTCTGAGCAACCCAAGCAGTGATCACAAAGGAGCTGTTGTAGCTGAATAAAAATTTCAAGAACAGCAGGATTTTTAAAGTCTTCTGAGATATTTCTCCTGTCATCCATTAACACTGGCTTGAGCAAAGCCCTGCTCGCAGGGTACAGCAGCAAAGGAAAAAAGCAGCATCTTCAGTTGGCAGACTAAGGACTAACGCAGCAGTCTTGAACGGCTGGCTGGGGACTGAGGGAACAGCCGAGAGCTGCAGCAAAGCCAGGAGCTATAAACTGGCAAATGGATGAAAGGAACCAAGGTGTTATTTCTTGATGATGCCAAACTCAGGTGGGGAAGGTGAGAGCCAGCTCCAGATTGTGCCTGAGCAGCTCTGCAAGGAGCTGCCTCACAGCCAAGGAAGCAAAGGATCTGCCCAGCCATGAGTGTGGGGGCAAGGAGTGAAACTAAAAGAAGGGTGATATAGATTAGATAGAAGGAACAAACGTTTTACATTCAGTGTAAAAGTGGTGAAATACTGGCACAGGTTGCCCAAAGAGGTGGCAGATGCCCCATCCCTGGAAACACCCCAGGTCAGGTTGGGCAGGGCTCTGAGCAACCTAGTCTAGTTAAAGATGACCTTGCTGACTGCAGGAGATTGGTCTAGATAACCTTTAAACCCAAATGCTTCTGTGATTTTATGATTAGAAGATCACTCTTTTGCAAGTTCTTCCCTGGAAAAGACTATGGGGGATTCCCATGGAGGGTTTGCACAAGTGGGATGGACACTGGCAGGAAGTGTGCAGGCAGGACTGACCTGTACAGGATGAGGCTGCTCTGCCCAACCTCTTTATGAGCTTTGCCAAGCTCTGCTCTCTTCGGTGACACTTCCCACCCCCTCTTTGCCAATAACAACAAAAGAGGAGTTTTGGGAGGACCCAGCTGCCTCAGCATAGAAAGCCTTTTCTATAGTAGGAGCTCTCCTCCTCACAGCAGCTGGGGCATGGCAGGGCTGAATCTGCTCTCCAGCAAGATGAGGAATTGCTGCCTGGGCAGTATAAATATTTCAGCAGAGTTTTCTGACACATTTAAGTGCCCTGTACATTGCCACAAACTCACCACTAATTCCCTGGGGTCCTGTGCAGAAGCAAAACAGCAATGCAGTCAAGTTGTCACCAGTCTACAAGGAAATATATATTTATTTATTTTTTTAAAGGGTTTGTGCACACTTTATGTGCTCCTAAAGCCTGGCTGGGTTGGGAGTCACTTGGCTCTGCATGGGGCTGGGGCCAGGCTGGGGCAAACCAAAGCAGACTCAAGCCAGGATGAATCGACTGCCTGAGCAGCACTTGGCTCCAAAGCCCCAGAGATACAGCCAAGGTGGTGTGTTCAGAACCTTGATGTGTGCATTGCCAGAAAGCTGGACCTTTGGGGGCACGGGAAACTCGGGTCCCTGGGGATGGCCAACACAGAGCCTCATGGCCAGTGGTCATCAGGAGCTATCATCTGGCAGCAGGGCAAAGCATCACACACTCAGGGACCTCTGAGGCTTCCTGATTGCCAAGGGCTGTTAGAAACCATTGCAGGGACACACACAGCATTAGTGGCCTGAAGACACTTCCCTATAGCCCCCGGGCAAGGGAAAGACAAAAGAGTCAGCCAGCAGAGGAGGCTGAGGGGAGGTGCTGGGATGTGTGTCCCATCTCTGAGCACAGAAAGATGGGGGGGTTACAAACAGAGGAGACAAATATTGATCACAAATGGCATTGGTAGGGCTGGTCCTGCCCCAGAGCTGAGAGGGGTGGTCTTTAGTGATCCCTTCCTATGAAACCTGCCTATGGAAAACCCTGCAGATTCACCAGCAACACACAAACCACATCAACAAGACATTATCACTGCATTAGCAAAGCTTCCCTACCCTGGAACTGCAACCGGTCGGGCCAGCAAGGCATTAAGCCATTGTGTTTGGGAACACAATGAGGAATCTTGTACAGTTTCCTTGCAAGGGACAAAGCAAACTGGGCTGGTTACTGTGACAGAGACACCACGAGTGTCAGAGGAGGAGAGGGCTGGGCTGTGGCAGTGCTGGTGAGGCAGTAGTGAGAGGTGCTGATGGAGTGTGGCTGAGGCCATCCTCTCCCCACGCTGGGTGCCCGCAAGACGCAGCTGCTGCAGGACTGCAGCCAGGCTGGGCTGGTGCAAGGCAGCCCGAGTCCAATATATCAAGCAGCGAGAAACTACAAGAAAATGACATTTCCAGCTTTAGAAGAGAGAGCATACTGAATAGGAAAAGTTATCAGAGAAATGAGGTGCTCAAAGGGGTGCTTGCTAGCAGCAAGTGAAAAAAAAAAAAGGAGTGGGGGGTGGGGATCAAAAGAAAAAGGAGCAAGGATGTGGGATAAAAGCAGAGCTGCAGGTGCTGGTAAAAGAAATCTTTGACAGTGGCACAGCTCAGTATTCATCTTTCCCAAACCACTGGAGAACTCAGGCTGACCTGGGCACCCCTGTCCTTTGTCCCACGCGAGACTGAGGGCAGCTCCAGGAGGAGCAACTCAGTCCTCAGAAGCCTGTGGTCAAAATAACAGCAGCAACCACGACGAAAAGGCAGAAAGCAACCAAAGCCCGAGAGAGTGAGGTGAATTTCAAACCCAGTAGGAATTTCCTGGGAGGCCAGTTTCCTGGCTGAAAATGCCACTCTCATGAAAATGAAAATGTGTCCTTTGGGAATATTTCAAGATTGATGAAAAACCATGACTTTCCTCTGGAAGAAGGAGTGGGAGAGCCAAAGACATTTGCCTAGTCCCATTTCTGCCTTCAGGGGAGAAGAGAAAATTAATGGGCACCAGTTGAGCAGTCACACATCAAGCCAAGAAACCCCACTGAGCTCTCCTAAAGCTTTTTCCACTGGCTTTGAATAGCTTCTCCTGTGGAAATAAATAAATAAATAAATAAATAAATAAATAAATAAATAAATAAATAAATGGTAAAAATGCTCTGATATTACATTTTGCCCCAATTCAGGTCAAAAATTGGCTTCAAAGTCACATTCTTAAGCATGGGGAGGGATTTCACTTTCCAGCTGGCAGCAGCAACCTCGCATCAGCAAAACCTGTGCACTCTGCAGCATGCCCTGCTCAGTCTGCCCCAGTGTCACCAGTTTAATTAGCTACCATCCCCAGTGCCTGTGGCTCGGCTTAACCTCATGTGAATAAAGCCTGCTGTGCTGGCAGAGCTGGAGTCCTGCTCACAGCAGGGAGAAATTAGTGTCTTTCTCCCCATTTTTTCCCCTAAGTCTTCCTGCTTCGCAGAAATTGAAACTGTGAAGACAGCCCCAGGTGGATCCATACCTGCCTCAGGCACACAGTGCCAGGTGGATCCATACCTGCCTCATGCACACAGTGCCAAGTGGATCCATACCTGCCTCAGGCACACAGTGCCAGGTGGATCCACACAGCCTCGGGCACACAGTGCCAGGTGGAGCCACACAGTCTCAGGCACACAGTGCCAGGTGGATCCATACCTGCCTCAGGCACACAGTGCCAGGTGGATCCATACCTGCCTCAGGCACACAGTGCCAGGTGGATCCACACAGCCTCGGGCACACAGTGCCAGGTGGAGCCACACAGCCTCAGGCACACAGTGCCAGGTGGATCCATACCTGCCTCAGGCACACAGTGCCAGGTGGATCCATACCTGCCTCATGCACACAGTGCCAGGTGGATCCACACAGCCTCATGCACACAGTGCCAGGTGGATCCATACCTGCCTCAGGCACACAGTGCCAGGTGGATCCACACAGCCTCGGGCACACAGTGCCAGGTGGAGCCACACAGCCTCGGGCACACAGTGCCAGGTGGAGCCACACAGCCTCGGGCACACAGTGCCAGGTGGATCCATACCTGCCTCAGGCACACAGTGCCAGGTGGAGCCACACAGCCTCAGGCACACAGTGCCAGGTGGATCCATACCTGCCTCAGGCACACAGTGCCAGGTGGATCCATACCTGCCTCAGGCACACAGTGCCAGGTGGATCCACACAGCCTCAGGCACACAGTGCCAGGTGGATCCATACCTGCCTCAGGCACACAGTGCCAGGTGGATCCACACAGCCTCGGGCACACAGTGCCAGGTGGAGCCACACAGCCTCAGGCACACAGTGCCAGGTGGATCCATACCTGCCTCAGGCACACAGTGCCAGGTGGATCCATACCTGCCTCAGGCACACAGTGCCAGGTGGATCCATACCTGCCTAAGGGAAATGAATCCTCCACCAAGTCCTGATGCCTGGCTTTCCAGCTTGCTGGTATCTGCCTGGAAATGATTAATACCCACCATGGGCACTCTTGGCTGGACACAGGGAGCTGGGACAAGGACATTTGCTTGCAAGTTTTGCATGGTCTCAGACAGCAGAGGGGATTTGGAAGATACCTTGGAGATGCTTGCTGAAGTGAGGTTTTTTCTTGCTTGGCTCCATGATTTGGATTAGGAACCTGCAACAGCTATCTCAGAGCACTAAAGTGATCACTTGCCCTTTGGATACATGATCAGGGATTTCTCCAAAAAGGCAGAAGACAGAAGAGACATTTTCTCCCAAGAGGAGGAGCAGCACTGCATCTACCAGTCCGACCTGCATTTCCCTGAATCCTGCAGCCCTGTCCTGCTCCTTCCCTCGGGGCTCAGCCTCCAACCAAATCTGCCCCACCCACACCAAAACCAACTCCTCACACAGCAGTGACGGGGACAGGGTTTCATCTTGTTCTCAGGGTGGAAATGGGAAGCAGGAGGGATGCACAGGAGGGGGTCACCCTGCTGCTGTGGAGTTTACCAGCCTTTTATGGTGCCTGATTTTTGTCATCTGCGAAGCTATCAGCTGAAAATGTCAAATTAGTGCTGTTAGTCCACTGCGTGGCTCTTATCTGCGTCTCTCAGGATGGAAGACACTTCAAGATGATTATTGTTCCCCACTGCTCCTGAAATGAAATTGGCCCTCCCAGAGCGCTAAAAGGGAACCGAGAAATTGTTTGCCTGAATTTGCATGAAAAGCCTTGGAGACATAATGAAAGGGGTGACAGGCCCAGTGTCACCTTCTGCCAGCTCAAATGATGGAAGGAAATTTCCCCCTTTGCATTTCTGCTGCATTTTTAAGGCCTCAGTTCCCTCTTCTGCCCCTTTCCTCCTGCCTGCCCCTGAGCCCTGCGCATCCACCTGCCCTGTGAGCACCACGGGTGCTGCCTGCTTTGGAGCCTGGATGTTATTTTGCCACCTAAGGAAGGAAGCTCTGACCTGACAGCAGTGTGGACTCTATTCCCAGCACCGCAACAGATTCTGTGTGGCCAGAGACTGGCTCTCCCACCTGCACCCCGGCAACAAAGGGGGATCCCCGCAGCTCTGGGAGACTTTGTCCCGTTGCAGCTTTTGCCTGGTCAAAGAAGTTCTCCAGACTGGGAAGGGGTGCAGTGACACAAATTCAAGCCCTAGCCACTCCAGCATTGCAGTTTGTTATTTTCTTTTGACCCACTCACTTGACTGCAAGTAAGCCAGGCTAGCACAATCTCACAGGGCGGATGGACAGCTGTGTGCTTCCAGAGCTCCTGCCGATTGCCATGGGATCATCAGCTCAGACCTGCAACACCCAGCCTGAGCAGGAGCTTAATGATGGGGCTCTGCTGGCAACACATCTGCAGCATCAAGGCAGGCACTGCTGGGGTTTGAGTGAGGAGAGGTTTCTCACCAAGCTGACTTTGCAACATTTTGGCAAGCAGCTCCTGCAGTGCCCAGATGGGACTCCAGGTCCAAGTCCTGCTTCACCCAAGTGTGTCTGTGTGTGTGTGCTTGCCCATGCTTGGCAATAGGCAAGCTGCAGGCAGCTGGCTCAGGGTGAGCTGCAGCTGGCTTCCAGCAGTGAATATGATCACAAATGGTATTTTGTGAAATCACTAATTCATGCCAGCCTGATGTTTGCTGCCTTCCTCCAGCACTGATTATCCCAGTTCCTGGCTTTCCTGTGGAACAGGAGCACATTGCTAGGTTTCACACTTGTGGAGAAGGCCTGGAAATCATGATGCAAGCAAGCCCAAAAGCACAGAAACCTGAAGGCAAATAATGAGATCACAGAAAATTTAATCAAAACATAGAAACTTGTGATTTGAGGGAGAAGGCAAGATGGCTGAGCTACTGCTGGGGGAAACTTCAGCCCATCACATTCCTCGCTTTGTTGTGGCAGTGCTGGGCTAGCCCCACTCTGGCAACTGTGGATGCTGCTTTCTGAGAATCCAGCCCTATTGACTCATCTGTTCCCAAAAAACCTAATCCTACATGGATGTTCTCTCTCCTGTCTCCAGCCAAAAGGCTGCTGAGCATCAGTACAAGTGCTCTGCATGGGTACAAATGCCTGGAGATGCAGAGACCCTGATCCAGTTGATTTCTCTTTTGATGCATATACAAGGAAACATCCCATCGGGACCAGCTTCTGCTGGGATCACTTCCTCAGTCTCAGCTTCTGTTCCTAAGCCTATTCCTGCAGTTATCCTGACGTGGTACCTTCTGCTGCCAATTACCCACTGCAGGGCTCACAGATCACAGCCTATCTAATGAGGAGAGGCTGTTCCCATGTGCCTAGGTCGGCAATGAAGGGCAGAGCAAAAGGGCTGGTGAGCTCTGCAAGCACCCACTGTGTCAGAGAGGGAGGTTCAAAGCATGGTAACTTATTGTCTGGTGATTTCTTCCCTTCTCATCATTGCAGGGATTTGGAAGCAAGCCCCTGCTCAGTGGATGGGTGGGAAAACCCCTCTCAAAGACTGAGACTCCATCAGTCAGCCCTGAAACCAGGCCTGGGGCAATGCTGGGGGTGTAGAGGCTTCCCACAGGATCCACGTCCTTACCAACCAGCCACAGCCTCAAAACTTATTTGCTTCTTGACTGATGAATTGGTCCCAGCCATACCCAGCCCTGAGGGGGCTGACAATGTCACCTCACCAAACCAAGCAGACATCCTCAGGTTCACATGGCAAATGAACAGGTTTTGGGGCACTGTGGTCTAATTGGTGTTGGGAGGTGGAGTTGATTAGCCCAGGTAAGGAGCAGAGGCAGGGAGGGATGCATTGTGTGATGCTCTGCCTGTTGGGATTCCTTTGCTTTAAAGGTAGGCACAGGAGAAGGGGGAGCATCAGCTGCCACTGCCAGCTGCAGCAGGACCTTTGAGGGTGATGCAATGGTATGCACATGGATGATGCAAACCTGCTTTGCCACAGTCTGTGTTTAGAGGCTTTAATCCCAGCACCTTGCTGGCTGCAGGTCTGCGAAGGACTCAGATAGACTTGCTAGTCCACATATCTTCCCATTTCCCCATCACCCTGCCCAACTGGTATATTTGCCTCAACCTCCTTTGCCTCAGAGCTCCATTGGGGAGCTCTGGAAGGGCTTCTAAAGCATAGTGGCAGCTCCCCAGCCCCAGGAAAGTTTGTCAGGGCTGGCCTGTGGAGGCATCACGGCAGTGAGAGGGCTGGGTGAGCACTCACATTGCAGTGCACTGATCCTGGGGAAGGGATTCCAGTCAACAACAGGGCTCTGGGTGATGAGACATGATGGAGCAACAAGCATGTGCTGGAGCATCCCTATGGGAGATGAGCCAGTATAGGGCTCCCACTGTGGGGACTCAGGAGGACGTCTATGTCATAGGAGCACCTCTCATATGAGGGCAGACTGAGGGAGGGCTCTTCAGTCTGGAGAAGAGATGGCTCTGAGGAGACCCAATTGTCGTCTTCCAGTGTCTGAAGAGGGCCTACAAGAAAGCTGGAGAGGGACTTTTTAGGGTGCCAGGGAGTGGTAGGACTAGGGGGAATGGAACAAAACTAGAAATGGGTAGATTCAGATTGGATGTTAGGAAGAAGTTCTTCCCCATGTGGGAGGGTGGTGAGACACTGGCACAGGTTGCCCAGGGAGGTGGTGGAAGCCTCGTCCCTGGAGGTTTTTAAGGCTGGGTTGGATGTGGCTCTGAGCAACCTGCTGTAGTGTGAAGTGTCCCTGCCCATGGCAGGGAGGTTGCAACTGGCTGATCCTTGAGGTCCCTTCCAACCCCAACAACTTTATGATCCTATGATTCTATGTCCTTCACTTTCTCACCCCAGCACATGTCTGCCTCAGCCCCCAAAAAGCAGTATCCTCCCCTTTCCCAGCCAGACATCTCCCAGGTGCAACATGAGCAGCCTCTACTGCAGAAACAAGGTCCCATGGATGTTTCCTCCAGGCCTCTGCCTGCTTTTGACTCATTGCAGCATCTTCTGCCTTCCATCACAGAGGCCAGGAGCCCACAGCCCAGCAGCACCCCACCCTGGGCAGGGTCGCACGTGGCACAAAATACAACCGGAATCACACGAGTGCCTTTGTACCACTGCTGGGAGAAACTGTGCTGACACATTCTCACTCTTCCCTATTTTTGCCATCTCAAGCAGCACAGTGGGAGTTTTCTTGCTGCTTCACCTCCCACAGACGAGCGAAGGTGGGATGTTGTGTAACAGGTGCCCTCAGAAAGGGAAACTGAGTCACAGCACCGGGGCCTGGGGTCCATCCCCCTGCTTTGCTGGAGGGGGACAAGGGAGGGCAGTGTGCAAGCCCAGCTTGGCCATCACTAGGGGCAGAGGACCCTCCCCTGAACTAGGGCTGGGGCACAGCAGGGTGCCTCCCTGCAGCAGCCCCTGTTGCTATGGCGGGGAATAAACCTGCCTGGAGCCGGAGAGAGGAGAATGTGTAAACAGCCATCGCGTCCCTGGGAAGGCTCATTCGCTGCGGCTGGCTGCGAGGGCAGAAACTCAGATGGGGGAAAAAATAGTGTGTATATATATATATATGTGTATGGCTGGGAATTAGGAGAGAGATTTTTGGAGTCAGAGGGATCAGCAAGCCAGTGAAGGAAATGATAAAAGGTCTTGTGATATGGTGGTGAAATAAAAAGCAGCAATTACAAGGGGAAAATACATATGTAGCCAAGGAAAACTAGATCGTGGTCATTACACTACAGAAGATGTGAAACGTTAAGAACAAGGGGGGAAAAGGAAGATGAAATTGCCAGGGGAAAGCCATGCCTAGAAGGGCTGAGGGCAATAAGAATGCAGTTGTAAAAATTGTATTTGCATTATCACAGACAAATGCTTCATAGAGATGGCAAAATTGCTAATGATGATGCATCACAGGCAGTAAATATTTCTGTTTGGTATTTGGAAATGAGCAGGCAGCTATATTTGTCTCGTGTCGAGCTGCTGAAGTGCTTTGTAGTTCATTAATGATGTGGCCTTATTAAATATCATCCACGAGGAATAACCACTGGGGAAGCAGCAGGCCAGGGTGCCTCAGCTCTGTGCTCTGCCCAGGCTCTGATCATGGGTCTTAGAGCAAAGGCCAGAGCCAGGGGTGCTGCAGGAGGTGAAGGGGGTGTTAAAGGTGAGTTGGCTCCTGCAGAAGGGATGTGGGTGACCCAGCTCAGTGCCGCCTGCTCAGCCTGCCTCTAATCCTAGGCAAAATAAAAGAGAAGCTGATGTAAGATTCAATTAATAAAGAATTAAAGGATAGAAATCTAATTAATGCCAGTCCATGTGCTTTATGGAAAATAATGTCTTGTCAAACAAAGCTGGTGAGGGGGTGTCGAGCCAAGTTAGTGGAGGTGATCATGTGCTGCACCAGCACATGCTTTGTGGGGCCCCAGCTCTGAACTGGAGGGTGTCCTGGCCCCCCAAAACTGGTGCAGTGCCCATTAACAAAGGAATGAAATCTGGGCTCCAAGCAGCCAACAGCATTGCTGGGACATCCCCCTGCACAACCCCAGCTCATCTGGGCTCCTGGCCCCACTGGCATCCTGTGGCTGTGGCATGGACATGGTGATGCACAGAGCCATCTGACAGTCCATGAGCTCTTAAGAGTTGGAGTTTCCTGTGTTAGTTAAGGCAGGAGACCCTTAGCAGCTGCCTCTCCCAGCAGGAGGTGTGCTTGCTGTCCCATTTGACAATGTGTGAGCCAAAATGACCTCTGCTCAGCTCCTGCACTTTGCACAGCCACCCTACCAGCTTGCTTGCCCATTTTCTTTTTCTCAGGAATCCCTGTTGTTTTCACTTCTTTTCTCCTCTTTGGCTTAATCAGTATCTTCTTGGAGTCAGATTTTGGAGGCAAACTAAATGCCATGGGTGCCTGTTGCAGGGGAAGGGGCTGCCTGTTTATTGAGGCTTCCCCTGCATTGACAGGGGTGCACAGGAGGGTTCTGGGGGCTGGAGGGGACTGCTTCCTCCCTGCATGCCAAGCTGATGTGCAAATGGGTGCTGTCTGCAGGCATGTGGCTGTGGCACTGGTGGCAGAGGACATCTGTTGGTGAGCAGCAGTTGGTCACTGCGTTCTCTTTGCCACAGGGGCACACATACAGCCCTTTGCCAGGGACTGCACCTGCTGCACATCACTCTGCTTCCAGTCCAAAGGAGGAATTGTCCTTACAGAAAATACAAAGATGGTGGTTCTGATGCATCTGGGCATCACCTTAAGGTGAAGCACTGGAGGTAGAGTGTGAGAGCTGTTTGCAGGGCAGTGCAGGCAGTCCCTTCGTCAATCAGAAAGGAGCGGTGAGGATAGCTTCTGTTCAAGGCATGTGATTGGAGGGGAAGTGGGAAGTATCACAGCAGTCCCAGCACATGTGGGAACACTCTGGGGCCATGAGCCCCTGCAAGGCCCCATCCCCACGCAGCTGTCCCCTCCCCGAGGAACAGGTCCCCAGGTGGGGCACAGAGGGACATCTGCGTCGGTTTTCCCTGCGCGCTGGGGCTCATCCTGTTTCAGCCTCATTGCGATTCCACGTCCTCGTGGTGTCTCCTGACACTGGATCATTTACAATGCCCAGGAGGCAAATACAATGACTCATTATTATTAGTTAATGAAGCATCCAAGCACTAAACCCACAGTCTGCAGAACGGATAAAGAGCTCAGGCTGAATCTGATTTACCACGCATCTCGCTGGCTCCTCTGGCAGAAATGGAGCTGCTGCCTGCTGCAGCCCCTTGGCCTCTTCCCCACCACTGTGGATACAGCCAGTAGCCCGGCACTGGCAGGGAGTGGGGTTGGGAGCATCCGTCCTGCTCTCAGAGCCAGTGAGTGGTGTTGTCTGTCCCCACTGTGTCACCTCACAGACCAGAGATCACAAATAAGGCACCAGTATCTCCACTCCCTGACACAGTGCTGGCTTCAAAACACCAGCCCCAGAGGACAAGGGACCCCAGGAGACAAGGGACCCTACTATGCACTTCAGCCTACACCTTGCAAGGGGGCTGGGGGCAGCAGAACCAGGGCAGGGGAGGGCATGAAGGACACAGCACGTCCTTGGCTGGCAGCATGGATAACACAGAATCTCTCAGGCTACATCTCCCTTCCCAGAAGGATAAATATTTGATAACAAATTACTTTGAAGATAATCCACTTAATCCTTTGCCATGTCTCCAGGTTTCACTGTAATTAAAGTGTGATTAATTTTCTGGAGAAAAGCTAAAACCCCATGCCTTTCCTCACCCCCTCTCCCCAGGGTGCAAGGGATGGGCTCAGCCCTGTGACATGGACAATGAGGTCCCGCCAAGCGTGCTGCTGGTGGCCAAACAAAGCCCAGATTTGGATCAGAACACATCCTGCACAGTGCAAACCACCAAGCTTGGAGCAAGGGTATGAAAGACACATGTGCTTCTGGCACTGAGAATGGCTGACACAGGCATGCAGCCTCCAAGAGATATAACCCTGGGCTGGGAAAAGGCTTTTCACCTTCTCAGCTCCTAACAGTCTTGTTCCTGCCCCTCCCCTTTAGTTCCCTGTCCAGAGCAGCTGATGACCCACTGGTATCCCACTGGGATCTGCCGAGCTGGTAGGATACTCACTCCATGCTCTTCTGCATCAAGGGATGATGCAGCTCCACACTGGAGGTTTCAGATGCTCAGCCCTTTAACCCCAACCTTCATTGAGGCAAAAATGTAGTGTTGTAGTGGCTATACTTATGGTGGGAGCTGCTGGTGCAGAGCCAGTGTGGGCTGGGGAGCAGTGTGAAAGGGAGGTGTGTGGGCTGTGCCCCACTGATGGAGCAGAATCACCTTTCCACTCCTCAAGTGCCAAGCCAGGGTTGACTCAGTTGATCAAAAATAGAGAATGAGGGGAGGTGTGAAAGCTGGGGGGAGGAAATGGAGAAAAGGGAAGAAAATACAACCAACCTGACTAAGACAAACTGCACCCACCTCCCCCAAGGTCCTGGAGCCCAGGGAAGGGGGACTTGGCTCATGTTGGGGTACTTCAGAGCTGAGCAATACCTCCTGGGAGCCACGCTGACACCTCCCCAATGATCCCAGATGTAGCAGCTCTGACTCGATGTCACACCATGGGAACACCAGTTTGCTTTGCCCACATCTCATGAGGGCATGAATCCTGGTTAAAATTAACTCCATGCCTTCCCTGCACCAGCCCTAGCAGGGCTTTCTTTATTATCTGCCCCAGGATAGTTCTGTCTTCAGGTCAACCCCACTAAGAGAAGCTTTGGAGCTTTGTCATAGAGTAAGACTCCCCTGAGGACAGGGAGTGTGGGAGAGCAGCAGGGAGCCGTCAGGTGGTTCAGCCCAGGCTCAGCTCTGAGGACACAGAGGAAGCTGCATTATTCAGCATATTGGGGTTTTATATCAAATCCCAAAAGCTGCCCAGTGCTTTTGAAGCAGCAAACAGAGCAGGCACCTCGCTGCACGTCAGGATGCTGCCCTGGAGCTGCCTCTGCAAGCAGGCATGTGTGCACGGGTGTGAAAATATGCTGGAGAGAAGGAGCCAGTTGGTGAAGGCTGCCAAATTGTCAATGGAAAAAGAGTTAACGCTGCTAAAGGATCAGTTATTCAACAGAGATGGCAGCTTCATTGCTGGGATGAATCAAGGAGCTGTGTCAGCCCGTGGCAGAGGGACTCTCTGCCCACACAGCCAGTGGGGTATGTGCTGCTGGAAGCGGTCAGTGTGATGCTCTGAGCTCTCTGAGCAGGGAGGTTTTTCCAATAAAATACCACTAGCTTCTACATCAGAAGGTCCAAGTTTTTCATTAAATTATAATGATAAGGAGTAGAACTCAGCACATTCCTGTTTGGGGTTGTTGGGGGGTATTTTTTGTCTCTTGCAGGCACTCAGCACAGTGCGGTCTGCAAGGTTAGTGAGCTCTGCTCCTCATACTTTGCTTTGCTGTACCCCAAGGTAGCCCCAAGGAAGGGAAGAAACAGCTCCTTTCATAACTCTCCTTCCCTTCCTTTTTCCTCCCCCTTTTCCTCCCATTGAAATCAGATGCCCAAGCAAAGCCAGGCAAAAAAACCCAAACAAACCAACCATGATGGTCACTGACTGAGCCCACACCCTTCACCTGGCTGGGGTTTTTGGAGCATCCTACTGGGCTTTCTGCACTTTTCTCTCCTCTTACACACCTGCATGAGACATACTGAAAAGACCAGGAGAAAAGAGGCTGAACTCACCATCTTGCCTCAAACAGCCCCTCCAAAAACTGCCTGGCAGTGCAGGAACCCAGGGAGGTGGTGGAGTCACCATCACTGGAAGTGTTTAAAAAGAGACTGGATGAGGCACTTGGTGCCATGGTTTAGTTGATTAGATGGTGTTGGGTGATAGGTTGGACTTGATGATCTCAAAGGTCTTTTCCAACCTGGTTAATTCTGTATTCTACAACCTTTCCCTGTCTCCTTGTCCTGGCTGGTAGTGACATGCAGAGGACAAGCCCTACAAGGAGAGGCTGAGGGAACTGGGATTGTTTAGCCTACAGAAGAGGAGGCTCAGGGAGACCTTCTTGCTCTCTACAACTACCTGAAGGGAGGTTGCAGCCAGCTGCGGGCTGGTCTCTTCTCCCAGGCAAGCAGCACCAGAACAAGGGGACACAGTCTCAGGCTGTGCCAGGGGAAGTTTAGGCTCGAGGTGAGGAGAAAGTTCTTCACTGAGAGAGTCATTAGCCATTGGAATGTGCTGCCCAGGGAGGTGGTGGAGTCACCATCCCTGGAGGTGCTCAAGAGGGGATTGGATGTGGCACTTGGTGCCATGGTTTAGTAGTCGTGAGGTCTGTGGTGACAGGTTGGACTTGACGATCTTTGAGGTCTCTTCCAACCTTGGTGATTTTGTGATTCTGTGACAGGCTGAGCATCCTCACTGTCCCTTGAGCCTCCAGATGCCCCTAAGAGCTGTGCCCACACAGAAGCCACCTGAGGCAATGCCAGCAGGCAAGTTTTGTATGTATTTCCCTTGAAAACACCTCCTTAACGGGCACTTAACATTATGCTTAAGTGACAAGAAATTGCACATTTTATTTAAGAGCAGGCACAAGGAACAGTGTAATTCCCTATAGACTAATGGTGCATTTCTCCTCACAGACAGCCAATTAAATATTTAATCAGCACAATAGCCAGTTAAGTATTGTATATGGGCATAAATACAACCCAATACATTTCCACGCCACATTAGGCTGAAGCTTGTAGACACTTGTCTCCCCGGCATCAGGCACGACAGCTCGGTCAATGCATCCTTTGAAAGCAGATTCTATTTATTTGCTGTCATATTAAGCAGGCATCATTTCTATCCTGTCCCAGCCAAGTGTATTAACTCTTCAGCAGCACCCTCTGAATAATCTGCATCAAATTGTGGATTAGGGGAAGATTGTCGCCTTCCTGGCAGCAGCTGCCTGTGAGCTGACTGCAAATTTCCATGAATAATTTCTCCTTGGGCCACATCCTGGAGCTGCAGCAGCAGCTGAAGGGCCATTGCTCTCTGCGCTTTGGAGGAGACAGAAGCTTCACCAATTAAAGACACAAGATAGAGGAAAAGGGAAAGAAAAGGAACTCTGCTTCTTTTCACTCGGTGGAGAGGGTTGAGGTTAAAAACACCTTAAAAATCAGGTTTTCAGGTGGAGAGGGAGGGATGGGGCTCGTGGCACCCTCCTGAGACACACTGGAGCACTCAGCCTGGGCTCTTGGTAGAGGCACAGCACAGGCTATGGCTGTGGGGTTTCCTGAGGGCAAGTAAAGCCAGCTCCAAGGAAAGCAATAAAGGATTGGCTCTCAGTGCGGTGCATAGAGAGAGAAACATTCTTTCCATTTTCCCACCACCTAGGAGATGTATTCATTCCACAAGGGTCCTCTTGCGGGCTCATTTTCTATTCAGCCTCCATTTCCCAAGCTCTCATCAGCTCGATTATAACTGTAAGAATAAATCTATTTATGGGGCATTGTTGCAAAAAATGAATCAATAAATCTGAAGCAAACACGAGGCCTAATCCTCAACAGCTCAAGCAGGTGGCTTTGTGTTGGCTGCAGCCGGTGCTGCCTCCCTGCATTTCTCAGGTAAGTGCTGTTTGCAGACGTAAGGGTCATTCCCAGTACAGAAAGTTAAGAAGGATGGATTATTGACAGCTGACTTTCTTTTCTGGCTTCCGAACAACTTCAGATAAGAGTCAAAATCCTCTTCCCAGTTCTGCAAGCCAGGGTGATTGGTGCTGGTAAAGTGACGAGAGAAATAGGAGTCCCTGCTTGCGGAGATAAGCTACTCTCGGAAAATGGGTCCGTGCTTGATTTCAAGACAAGCACATAACACAGGGCATGCTGTGACACAGCACCTAAACGTGGCCAGAGGCTGAGCAAGATGCTGTGTACAGCATCCCCCTGCTCATGGCATCTCCAGGACTTTGCAAAGCACCGAGCTAGCAGAATGCTGGCAGAGGAAGCAGGTGCCAACCTGCCTCACGCTAGCATGGAGCTTCCAAACATTAGGAATCATTTAGCTACAGAGGCCCCAAGGTAAGACCTGCAAAATGCCACTGTTAGAAGGCTTTCCAAGGTTTGTGAGCTGAGCTCTAGCTCACTCATTGCCAAGCTATAAATTGTAAAAGGGGAGTGTGTTGAGAAAGGTCAAACTATGGGAGGGGCCACCAGCTTTTGGTTAATTTTGTCTGTCTTAGAATAGCTTCTATATAAATCTGTTATGTTACACAAAGGTTTGGGGAACACAAAGACTACATGGCTTGCTGGAGACAGAGGGTATCCCAGCACCATCTTGGTCCCATGACTAAAGCTCAATGACTTGGCCAGGCTCAGAGGGTTCATACCTTTCCAGCGAGCTGTGGTGATCAGCCAGGGTTGTGATAAGGGGCTCCATAACGTCACAGTGCTTTAACCTGACATGTTATCCCATCCTCAGTCAGGCTATGAGCACGCTGTGTCAATTACATCATCTCAGCTGAAGCACAGAAAGGCTTCAAGCCACAAGGATGCCCTTGGTTCTGTGCCCATTGTCTTAATTGCAACCTGATATTCATCAAAGGTTAATTTGATCCTAGACATGGGGAGCAACAGAGCTGGGAATCTGCCCTGAAATACCCTCAGCCACCCCCACTGGCTTCTTACTAATAAATTTCCTTCCATCAGAAAAAAAAACCCAACCCACCAGGCAAGTGCTAAGGGTGGTTTCTACTTTTCTGCCTCTGCTGCTCTTAGTTCAACCTCTGCAACAGCTGCCAGGAGCCATAAATCATCAAGCACAATCCTGGAGCTGAGGATCACCATCCTGTAAAACAAATATCTTCCAGATTTTGTAGCACCTAATGCTGGTTACAAACTGTTGGTTGTCGAGTTCTTCCTCTTCCCTTCCATTTATTTCCCAGCCCTGCATCTCTGCTATTCCTTGTCTGCTATATATCTCCAATTTATTGTTATTTCTCTCCCCGCTTTGTTTTAATAACTCTTTTACTGTGAATTCTTGTAAAAACAGCTGCTCCAGCCAGTAAAATAAAAAAGAAAATAAAGAAAAGAAAAGCAAAAGAATATCTGGAAACAGATGCTCTGGCATTGCTTCAGCTGTAATCTGCTAGATTTATAATTCCTCTTCGGTTCAATATTGATTCAGAATAAAGCAACTCGAAACACACTGGCAGCTCGCAGATTTCGTAGTCTTCTTCTATCTTTCTTCTCTACCATGACATTTATTTTCACTTCATCTGCACAACTAAAATAGGTAGAGGAACAAACCAGGGCAAGCTGATGAGAGACAGCCAGGTGTTCGTGGAGCAGAGGGTTTATGTCCACAGAAGCTCAAAGGTTTGTTGTCAGCTCATTTTTTCTATTGTTTAAATTTCTTCCCTCATGCCCAGCATTATCTGCCTCCTTTCAGCATCCCCTTCAAGTCAATCCCCTCCAGTTCAGGGACTTACAGGGTCCCCAAGGCTCACAGAGAGGGAATGACAGCCAAGCAACCCCAGGCCAGGACATGGTACCTGCCATAGGATGCATAAAGGATAAGATAGGATAGGATAGGATAGGATAGGATAGGATAGGATAGGATAGGATAGGATAGGATAGGATAGGATAGGATAGAATAGAATAGAATAGAATAGAATAGAATAGAATAGAATAGAATAGAATAGAATAGAATAGAATAGAATAGAATAGAATAGAATAGAATAGAATTAGCCAGGTTGGAAAAGACCTTCGAGACCATCAAGTCCAACCTATCACCCAACACCATATAATCAACTAAACCATGGTACCAAGTGCCTCATCCAGTCTCTTCTTAAACACTTCCAGTGATGGTGACTCCACCACCTCCCTGGGCAGCCCATTCCAGTGGCCAATCTCTCTTTCTGTGAACTTCTTCCTAACATCCAGCCTAAACCTCCCCTGGCACAGCTCGAGACTGTGTCCTCTTCTGTGGCAGGGACCAGGCACTGGGGCTCCTTCCCAGCCCTTCTGACACTGAACGGCTGCACAGGGCTTAGTGAGGCCCTTGGCACCACACTGACATGGAAACTTTGGCATTTCCCTTCCATAACATGCCCTCAGAGAAGGGCAAGAGAAAGCTATTAGCACACTTCTTTCAGGTCTATAAAAAAAGCTGGACACACACATGGGTTCATGACAGAAATTCATTAGGCTTATTGCATAGGCTGTTAGACACAGTTGTGAGACCAAGTGGCTCTGACACAGCTCTCTAGTAAGATCTGCACTCCTCCTGCTCTGCCTTGGTCTGTCTTTGCGTATTTCTGGAAGAAAGGGGGAGCTGGACATGCTGGTGGCTGGAGAAGCAGCCCATGTAAGTTCACAGGACATTCCACCCTTCTGCAGTCCCTATGTAAGGAGCAGGGGAATGTGATTTCCTAGTTGAAGGTATCTCTTCTCCAACGCTGGACATATTTACTGTGTACTCGTGAGGTCCTGCTTTGTCAGCAGCGGGTAGAACACCCTCCAGAGGAAAGAAGGGTTGATCTCTCCAGCTCTGTGTCAGCAGCAGTGTGCAGTGCTGGGGCTCTGCCAAGAGCTGGCATGAACCCAAGGTGGCTCTCGAACCTTGGTAAATCACAGTAACTCTTCTCCCTTCTCAGACAGCCCAGCAGCAAAGCAAGGCACTGCTCTCCAAACTCTGGTTCACCCAGTTCCTCCTTTGCTCACTCTTCCAGGCAAACCCACTCATCAGCTCCAGGCTGAAGCCCAAGAGTCCCAAAACTAATCTTCTTTCTGTTTTGTTTTTTGTTTTGTTTTGGTTTGGTTTATCCCCAGTTTCCAACAAATTAAGCAAGTAAACACCAAATTTGCAGCTGGGCATGCTGGGGCACAGCAGACCACAAGCAAACACCTCCTTTTTGCCTTTTCTTTAGTAATAGGAGGCTCCTGGCAGCAGTTCTCTGACCCTGGCCCACCATGACATTGACCACACAGCTCAGGCCAAGGGACTTTTGTGGCTCTTGTTTCCCCCCTGCTGCGTCTCCATGATACAGACAGGGCTCAGCCTCAGGTGTCGCTGGGAGGATGAATTTTCCCAACTCTTCTGAAGCTTTTAGGTGGTTTTCCCAAGACAGAGAGTCTGGGGGAACCCCATGGGAAATGCTGTGCCTTGCAGTGCTATGTAGTGCAAGATGATGGTTATTAGCAGACTCAAAGAAACTGCCAGTTCTCTTTCATCCTGCTGTATCCCCTGGGAGTAACCTTCCTCAATAGGCTCAAGTCCTAACCACAGAGCTGCTGATCCTCAGCAACAGTTAACAGTGATGTGATAAACCAACCATAGCCTGGGGTGTCTCTGGTGTTTTGTCAGCCCTGCACTCCCCTTCTAAGCAACGCAGGTATAGAAGATGCAGAATTTCACTTCCCAGGCTTCCTCTGAAGATAACATTCCTCCTCCCTTCCTACACCTCCCCCAGCCCAACACTGATGCTCCCATGTCCTCTTCCCTGCAGGAGCCTGGGAATCACAGGCATATTACCAGCACTAAGAGCCTCTCACCGTGAGTTCTGCTGGGGTCCCAGGTTAATCGTCACCTCTCATGCGCACAGCAGCTTCAGGCTGTCCTTCACTGCTCCAGGATACTCATGACCAGCTGGGCTGCCTCACAGGGCAGAAGAGGAAGAAGGAAGATGGAGAGATGCACTTCAGACTGCAGAGGGAGGAGAAGGAAAGATGTTTGGGGCCTCCGGGATGATGGCAGCACTCTTTGCGCTGAGCTCCAGCTGTGCACGTGCAAACATCTGGTTCAAGTGAGGCACTGTAGCATCGTCTGTAGGCAAAGAAAGAAAAACACCTCCAAAGCAGCATCTGCCTGTTAGAAATGCCTGTTGGGACAGGGCCTTCCAGAGAGATGATTGCATCTTCATTGACACTCCAGATAGTCTGTGTGTACTTACATATATTAGAGTCAGGCAGTAAGGGGATTTTGGTCAAAGTGCAAGGGAGGGCAGCTGCACAATTCCTTACACGACGTCTTTGTGTGTCTCAGAGGCCAAAAGTGTTAGCAGACTGTGAAGCAATAGAAAGAATGAGAGCAACCCTAGGGGCACTAAGCCAAAGAAAGGAAACAGGAGGGTATCCAAACCTCTGGCTTTATGACACGACTTCATCTCTACAAGATAAAACACCTGAGAGAACACACCATGCATCTGAGGAACTCCATCGCTGACTGATGGTTACCTTGAGCCACACAGCAGCCTGGAAGTGTGAAGTGGAGGACGTTGTATTTGAGGCACAACAGAAGTGCTGACCTGCCCTGATATAACTCATCTCATGGGCCTGAGCTGCAAGTTCCCAGGGGCGCAGAGCTCTCAACTCTCACAGCGCTTCGCCACAGGTCAGCAGCACAACTCCAGTGGTGCATCTGACCTCCCAAACTCATCCTCTTGTCTCATTCTGCACAGTGTCTGCTTTGCTTTTCTGATTCTCAAACTGGGTTTTCTTCTGCCTTTCTTTTAGAGACATAAAATAAAGGACAAAGGACCCAGGTTCCTTTTGGAGAGGACCTATTTTAAGAAAGGAGAGCCTTTCCCCTGCTGGAAAAGTGGCTGAGCAAGGGCAGGCTCAGCGCCGTGCCCTCCAGTTGGCCACTTCAGACACCTGCTTGCAGCCACCAAATGCTCATCCAGCAGTGGCAAAAATCCAAGTCTGCAAGACATGTCCCAGTAGGATTCATGAGGAAGGTGGAGAGCTTTCTGCCCACAGACAAGTCCCCACCGTACAAACCCTGGTCTGACTCACTGCTCAGGCGGCAGCAATGCCACCTTCTCCCTAGGGTGGGCACTCCATGGGCAATAGACATGGCCACCTGCTGGGTGGTTCAGATTCCCTCCGAGGCTGAACATCTCACGCTTGTAATCCATGCAGCTCAGGGAGCAGAAGGTTCCCGTGAAAAGAGCTGCCCAGGCTCCCCTTGTTCATGGCAGTCACTTGTTTTCAGTGAGAAAAATCCCGAAGCTGATTTTATGCCAGATGCAAAAGGCAGGGCAGGATCCCACAGAGGCCATTTGGCACATTTCATTCTGTGCTTCGCCCCAGGCTAGTGCTTTACAGACACATCTCACCTGGGAAAGCCCCGGTGTGCCTGCTCCAGCCCTGCCTGGCAGGTCATTCCTTGCTTTTTTTTTAATTCTCCACTTGGGAAGGTGCTTCCTGACATCTGCTCTGAATTTGATTCTCCTCTGTTTATGTTTTATAGCCCTTGCTCCTGTCCCTTTGGTGGGGCTGAGTGCAATAACTCGAGATGATATTATCCGTATCACTTAAGTTTTTATGCACTTCACTTAAATTTTCTCATAACCCCCTTTATTTTTCCCTTTCTCCTGGCCATCTTCAGCACTAGATATTTTAGTGCTGGATTAAGCATCTTTATCCTTCTCTGCCCTTTCCAACAGGTTATTTTCAATGGTGTAAGTGGATTTTATCACGCTTAGCAAATGACCTGTTAAAGGAGGAGCTTGAACACTTAAGTGTTCTTGATCCACTGCAGTTCCACCCTGAAGAAGACTTCACATCCAAGTGATGCTCCTCTCACCCCAGAGTGCATCCAGAGAGCTAGAAGGGCAGACCTCTCCTCTAGGTTCACCTCAGTGATGCACAAACTACTCGGGTTCATAGGAAAGCTGCCAGTCTCCCTTGAAATCATCTGTATGTTGCCCTTATATATGCACTGGAGAATCTCTTCCAGTTCCTCCCTGCTTAAAACCATGCAAGCCCACGACAAGCGCATTTCAAAACCCAGCACCTGTTCCAAGCACTAACGACTGCTGTGGGCAACAGGCAGAAAAGTGTGGCTGAAGGCGGAGATCTTCAAAGCTGCCTTAATTATTAGAGCGTGAGCTTCCAAACACCTCGAGGAGCACAGAAAATGTTGGCCTCGACAGTTGACGGTGTGCTCAGAGAGGTGGGAGCCAGTTTTGGGGACATCCTGACTGCAGTCTGCCTGGCTGGCTCCGCTGGACTTGGAATCAGTCCGATTCATTGCAGCAGCTCTGAATTCAGAGCAGAGGGAGCAGACCAGGCTCATTGCCTATTCCAGCCAGAAAGACTGAAACAGGAGTTGCTGTTTTCTTTTTTTATTTTTTAAAACAAGGTGACTTGAGTAGACAGCTAGGAACAGACTCTCTGCCTCCTCATCCTCAGGCTGACCCCCACTGACAATTGTGCACAGTCAGGGCTGCTCTGAGTAAGCAATTCTAGAAGTAAAGCACCCTGAGGTGGTTTTGTGCAAGGCTTTGTCTGGAGCAGTGGGGTCCTCGCCGACCACCAAAGCCCAGAGGGGAGAGCAGCAACTGTTCAGTCCCTGCAAAGCGCAGCAAGGACTTTTTCTCCTCGGTCAGTAATGGTCCTGCCGGTGGGCGGCCTAGCCCAGAGGTGGGTGATGGATTCAGGTTACTCCTGGGGAAAAGCACACTCCCAAGCAAATCAAATCTCTGGGTATGTTGGTGCATCTGTTTGCAATGTGGAATGCATGAAGCTCACATCCCTCCTTGCTTCATTCTCTGCTCCAGTGTTTATCCTCCCAGCAAGCCATCGCCGCCTTGTCCTCCAGGACTGTGCTTTAACTTAGACATCAGCAATTTCCCCTGCCATAGGCTACCACTGAAATTACCCACCTGATTTAAGGCCAGGGGAGTTAAAAGACTGTTCCGCTCCGAAAAACTCTTCCAACAGCTTGGTTTGCACCTCTCCAGGCTGCAGGCAGACCCAGCCACTCCTTTCCCTTTGCACCAGGCTGGAGAACAGCTGCAGGTGATGTCACCACTTTTCCAAGCAAGACCCTGAGAATCCTACATGAGCACCCAGCTTTAGCCACCTTCTCCTGCCCCACACTGCAGAGCTCTGTTTGTACAAAGTAAATGCAGACAGATTTCCCTATTGACCACGGGGATTTTGCTTGCTCAGGTAGACCCACTGGGAATATCAGCATTTTCATTCTATTTACTTTTCTGCTAAAAAGCTGTGCATAGGCCTGTCCTATGCAGATAAACACCCCAGTCTGTCACACCACAGATAAGCTCCCTAACTTGCTTCCTAGCCAGGGGACGAGGATTCATGGATGGTGGTGCTGTCTCTCCATCCCTTGTAGAGATAGGGAGAGGGTTGGATGCCCTCCTGCAGTGCCAGGGCTTGCAATTTCTTTTTAAAAGCCTGTAATCATCTCCACTTCTCTGAGCTATTCAAGCATTTGCATTGTTTCAAAGCATCTCCAGTGCTGGCTGGAAACAGACCCAGGTTTTAGGAGAGCCCAGGAGGATGGCTGTGGGGTGCCACATTGGCAGGCAACCCCCACAGAGCGGCAGAGGAGGGTTGTGCTCCTGCCAACTGGTGAGTCGGTGCCTGGGCATTGCCTTTAATCAAGAAAGAAAAAAGGGGAACAAATCAATCCTGTTCACATGAGATTTGAGCTGAACTTCAACCAATAAACACTGAAGTATAAAGAAATGCCATGGAAAAAAAAAACCCTCCTGTTGTGACACAGCCATGACTGAGCTTCATCCATTTTTTAAACTTTTTTCTTTTCTCCTCCTGGTTAAAAATGAGATTTTTCAGAACAGAGAAAGCATCACCAGCATGAAAATATCTAGTCAAAAACCTACCCAAAGGACAAGTGGAGGAGCAGACTTTCCCGGTGGGTGCAACAATATGATACAGGGCAGAGCAGGAACATGGAGACCTGGACCAAGGTTTCCCACTCCATCCCCCGCAGTGGTAGCATATATCTGCAGCATCTGTGAACCCCAGAGGAAAATTTAACATGCTCCTAGGTGGTATTTTGCTCCCCATCTCTCCCTTCCTATTAGAGGCAGATATGCCATCCCTCCATCAGTATTTTCTCCCTCTAATCCATGCCATTAAGCTGGCACAGCAGCAGGGCACATGGAAAGCCAGGTCATGCCCCACTACCAACTTAGAGGGGGATCCCATAATCATAGAATCATAGAGTCATAGAATCAGCCAGGTTGGAAGAGACCTCTAAGATTATCCAGTCCAACCTATCGCCCAGCCCTATCCAACCAACTAGACTATCCAGTCTTTTCTTGAAGATCTCCAAGGATGGTGACTCCACCACCTCCCTGGGCAGCACACTCCAATGGCAAATCACTCTCTCTGTGAAGAACGTCTTCCTAATATCCAGCCTGAACCTCCCCTGGCACAACTTGAGACTGTGTCCCCTCATTCTGTTGCTGGTTGCCTGGGAGAATAGACCAACCCCCACCTGGGTACAGCCTCCTTTCAGGTAGTTGTAGACAGCAAGAAGGTCTCCCTGAGCCTCCTCTTCTCCAGGCTAAGCAACCCCAGCTCCTTCAGCCTCTCCTCATAGGGCTTGTGTTTCATTCAGCGCTCTGGCAGGGATGGAAACGATCAAGTACTTTTCATTGCCTATCCCTGCAGGAGTCCCAAGGTCAGAATCCATCCTTTCACACAAGTCAGTCTTTGCCCTGAGGAGCTGCAGCCAGAAGAGACCAGAAGGCAGGAGAGCACCGTTTCCCTATGTCCTTGCCATCTTGTTTCCATGCTGTCATGCCATCTGTGGACTTCATCCCAGGAAACTCCTGTCACATTCCCATTAGCACTTTGCAGTGCACTCTTGCCCTTTGCCAGCATCCCCTGACCAAGTTCCTTGGGTCACCCCTGCTCCACATCCTTCATCAAAGGCTTCATGATGCTGCTACCCATTTTTGCTGCGCTCTGCCCTGCAGCATCTCAACACTCGAGCTGCAAACTGGCAACCCAGCTCGCTAGCAAAGAGAGCTTTCAAAGGGGGATTGAGCCGCTATTAATTTATCCTATATTTGTTTTGAAAAGATGCCTGGGGAAGGTACACCATTTCCCTTTCCAGTTAGAGGCTTAACAGCCACAGGCTTTCTTCTTTCTCAGAAACATAAATCCATGTTTATTTTGCGTGTACCAAATTAATCCCCAAGGCCAGAATCAGAGCTCTGTCTCCACCAAAACACTTCAGGAGAAAGAGAAGAGAGAAGAAAGCTGGACCTTTGATAGAAGAAACACATCTGTTTCTCTGGGACTGAGGCATTTGCATTCGGTATAAATGATTTTATTTGCTAACCCAGACAGAAGTCACTCTGTCTTAAAGCGAGAAGGAAAGATCTGGAGCATCCATTTCCAGCGTGATCACCGAGGAGCAGCCAGACTCCAATTCCTGCGAGGTTCTTCGGAGGGTTTGATCAATCAGGATGCTGTCACGTACAAAATGCTGATCTACCTGCAGCACCCATCATACTCTGTTCCCAGCTAAAAGTCGTGCCATTCTGCTGAAGTCAATTTACGAGGCAAACATTTAATTTAGCAAGCAGGCTCACGATCCTAAATTTAAACGTATGTCAAGCCAGCTAGTAGCTTTGTTTTAATTAACTCTCAAACTTCGTGGCTGTCATTTCTTTCTATAAATGAGGATGTTCTGCCAAGGGCAGGCTGTAATCCCGTGTGCATACCTACAAACCCGCCTGCTATTTCACCGCCGCTTTTCGAAGAGCTCTCGCAGAGGCAAGGGGATGTGGATGTTATTCTAAGGGTCCATATGGCAGCACACTGGCACTGCAGTATTAAATCAGAGGTATTGTAGCTTTCCAGCCTAGATTCTCACAGTATCAGGTAATGTATATGTAGCTTTATTGTTGTACAATTTTACTGGCTATGCATTATTCAACAGCGGCCAAAGTCTCGGAGCTGCTGGAGGTGATTCAGGGATGATAAAGGGAATACATTTTGCTGTGAAGGCGGGAGCAAAGGGATTTCACAGGTCAGTATCTTCTCTGCCCGTGGAGGAACACTGGAAGCATTAACATTGCTAGTAAAGAAATCGGCTGGCAACAAATTCTCATCGATAATTAAAACGAAAGTACGAGCTGCCTTAATATGTAGTTAGACTTAGGAACTGTAACCTGCTCCCTAAATTAAATCCTTTCCTCGATAATTCGGCTCTCCCAGCAGGCGCCGAAATCTGCTGGAAGGTGCCATCTAGTGGGTTATGGAAGTTTATTTAAGTTCAACAGCACTTGCTGGTGTGGGTGGCAAGAACTGCAAACGCCGAGGCATGAAATGGTTTTCAGAGACTTTCTGTCGTTGTTGTTGTGGGTCTAGGAAATAAAAATTTTCCCCGAGGGAGTTTACAATGGAAGAGACCTAATATCTATGTTAGTAGTCCCCACAGCAGGGCACTGCAAGCCACAGCTTTGCTGTTGACGTTAGCCAAGCTGCACGGCTGCTCTGCTGGCAGGGCATCTCCCTAATCACGAGGGCTATTTGCTCTTCATTTATGAAATGAATCCACTCTTCATTCTTGGAAGGGCTGTTTTCTCCTTTAAAAAAAACCCAAAACCTCAACACATCCTGTACATACAGATTATCTAGTTTATGCTATAGTAGAAGCTACTTAATTTGTACCCAAATAAACAGCATTACTGTTTAATAGGAGCCATTTATGGCTGGATTCGATGATCTTAAAGGTGTTTTCCAACCTAAATGATTCTGCAATCACCAGGGAATTGATTAGGAGCAATCCTGCCTGCTGGCAATGCTGGGTGATGGCTGGTTTCATCTCTGTCCATGAAACACTGTCAACAGCAGCCTTGTCCCCAAATCGTCCATGGGGCAAAATGCAGCTCTTGGGGGACGTGTACCCCCTGGGGAGTACCTGTTGCTCTTTGAGCAGCATCTGCACACCTTGGAGGGAAACTGCAACCCTTAAGGAACACCTGTAGCCCTTTGAACAGCATCTGTACACCTTGGAGGAAAACTGCAACCCTTAGGGAGCACCTGTAGCCCTTTGAGGAGCATCTGCACTCCTTGAAGAAAACCTGCACCCCTTTGGGGCACACCTGCAGCCCCACAGGCTGCTCTACTCGTCCCACCGAACGCCGGGGGTCGATCCCTTCTCGCCGTTCCCCTCTGGTGCTGGCCCGTCGCTCCCCACACCCCAGCGTGTTCCACGCCTGGCAAACCGCTTGCATTTAGTCAGGGCGAGCGCTGCCGGGCACCTCTGCTGCAAGGGCCGTCGCTTAATGGCCGCGGTTAACGCCGGCGGGCTGCTAATTGCGGAGCCTCTCTGGAGCAATTAACCACCGCGGTTTTTCCCACAGAGGGCCGGTTGGGAGCCCTCCCCAACCCGCTCCCGCCGCGCCCACCCGTGCCGGTGCCGGGGCATCCCTGGGGAGCCGTTACTGGGCAGTCATTAGGGTAGCGTCATTACCAGGGAGCGCAGGGGCGCGGGGCGCGACGGAGGAGCGCGAGGAGCGGGGCGGAGCCACCTTCGGCGGCGGGGGCGGGGCAGCCGGGGCCACGCCTCCCCCGCGCGCGGAGCGGAAGTGCCGGAGTTGCCGCCCGCCGCTGCCGCCGGGCGCGCGGGGGAAAGTTGGGCTCCCTAAGGGCGGCGGCGGGGGCGGCCGGGCCGCGCTCCCTCCTCATTCTCCGTTCTCCTCCTCTTCCCCGCCGGCGGCTCCGATGCGGCGGAAGCAGAAGCGGCTGCTACAGGCGGTGGGGCTGGCGCTGGCCGCCCTCGTCTTCTTGCCCAACGTGGGGCTCTGGTCCCTTTACCGAGAGCGGCAGCTTGAGGGCGGTGGGGCGGCTGGCGGGGAGGGGGCCGCCGCCGCGGGGCCACCGGGGGCAGCGGCCGGCGAAGCGCCGGTGAGTGGCAGCGGGGAGGCGGGGTGAGAGCATGGGGTACGTGCGCTGAGCGGCCCCCGTGTGCATGGGGTGGGGAGGTGGGAGCTGCGGGGCGGGAGTTGGCCCCCGTGGGAACAGCTCCCTTCGCGTGAGCTGGGGGCAGAGCGGGGTTGTGGTTCCCTTGTCACAAGAGGACCTCGGCAAAGATTGAGGCGGGGAGAGAAGCAGTTTTCGCCCCTTACAGAGGAGGGAGAGGGAGAGGAGTGCAGGGGTGGGCTGCTGTACCCCTAAGGAAGGAGATGCTTTTCTGTAGCCCGTGTCTCGGCTGGGGGATAACGCCAGTACTTTCTCGGTAATTCAGAGATGGGAGGACCGGAGGATCTGCCTGCCTTTTTTGGGTGGTAACGGAATAAAGCGAGGTATTTGCTCCTGGCTCTAGGGAATAAGGAAGAGGAGCTTGTCCCATCCTTGCACCGAAAAGGACAGTAATTCTGTCTCCCATGCGTGCCTCTCTGTGCCGATTCTCATTTTCTACCTTGGAAGGATACAGGGGGTGAACGTCACCCGTTATCTCTGGGTCCCCGCAGAGCTTAAGTATGGGCTAGCAGAAAGTATCAGGTGGAGCTTGAAGATTAGTCTGTGTATCGATCCTCCTTTGGGAAACGAGGAGCAGATAACCCTCCCTGAGAGGGGCTGTGGATGCCTGATGCAGACGTGGCCTGACGATATTGCAGTACATGACTGCATTCCTTCTTTGTCCCACTGGTGTAGTAGTAAGTTTAACAGACAAACCGTTCTGCTTACTGTGTGAGACAGGAAGACTAGATCACCCAAATTAGACGTTTGAAAGCTCAGTTTAGCTGCATTTACTTTTGGCTATGTAATTGCTTTATCCCCTTCTGGATTTGGCTTTGTACCATTAAGAATGATTGGGACTTGAAAGCTTGAGATGTCTGTGTGTAACTATCTGCTCAGCTGCCACTCTACAAGGCTCTGCTTGTTCAAAACCACTTAAAACTCTTCGTTGTCTAAATCTTTCCCTCCTTGGAGACTTGCCGCTATGACTGCACTGTAACGGCTGGGGAAACCTACTGTGGCAATTTGTGCTCTGAGGGAGAGAAGGCTTTCAGAAAGAGGTGTAGTCAAACTGGGACCAAGCTCTTCCTTCCCAGAAACATCTTTCAAATTCAAGCATTTAGTGCAAGTCCAGGTATAACCATGAGCATATCCTTGTAATGACCCATGCAGGCAGAGAAAGGGACCTGCCATGAAACAAATTTGTAGCTGATACTCAACCTTTCACAGAAATCCCTCTGACATGCAGAATGATCATTATGTGCCTGGAGTTCCTGATGTTGCTGACCTATGCTTGTATTTCTGCTGGATGCAGGGAATGTTATTTTGCATCACTGATAAAAATCAAGCCTTGTAGTCCATTGCTTCACATGGTGAAATGAAGACCCTTGTAAAATTGCATGTCTTCCAGAGGTTATGAAAGGAAAGTTGGTAATTATTCTTAGGAGACTTCAAAGTTCCATGTTGGAAGGAGCTGTTAATTCTGATTAAATCTCTAAGGGACAAAAGAAAAGGGCAATGCCACTGTGGGTTTTGGGTAGGTATAAGCCAGGCAGTTCCTACATTGCACTACATCACTGCTGATTTCTGTGTGTGTACAGTGTTCTGGATGTTTAGATCTACTCTATTGTCTGTGTTGTACAGAATGTTGACTCTGTTTTTCTTTATGTCTGTTTAAAGTATGGCAGCTGTCAGTAAATTGTGATCTGCTTTTGTTTTGATGATGTGTTGAGCTGGGCAGGAAACGCTTGTGCAGCTTACAGGAGAATTTGCAATAAAACCTCTCTGCGTTTGTGTAAATCAGAGTTGCTGGGGTTTAGGCTGAAGGCTTCATCTTCCAGTCTAATTATCAGGGAATTATGGGCTGCAGTGGGTATGTGAGTGAAGATATACATGTGTTAAATGTCTGGGGTATTTTTTTAAGGATCAGGCTCTGAAATGATAGCTTCTGTACACTGAGCAAGGGAAAATGTACCCTAAAGGACAACTGTCTTCTCTTGTTAAAAATAGTTTCAGATGAAGCAGAATAAAGACAAACCAAATGGTGGTGGTTTGGGTGTTTGTGTTGGGGTTTTTTTGTTTCTTTGGGTGTATTTTTACAGCTGACTGCAGAGAAGGTTTTTTTGAGCATCCCCAGATTCAATGGTTCCAGCCTCCATTCCTTGGTCCTGACAAGCATTCATGGGTTTTGTACTTGCTAATCAACTTCCAGCTTGTAAAGGAGTGTGCTGTTTGCTCATTCATGAAGCCGTTCAGAAGAGCTGGCTTCTTAATGCTGAAACTCTAGATGGTAGGAGGCTACATCATAAAAAATTATATTCATAGCAGGTAGAAAAGATTGTCTTCTTTTTCTGCCTTTAATTTGTCTGTTTTGCAGGCTAGTCTTTGAATTGAGGACATTTTGGATGTGATACAGAATTGAGCTTTTCAATGAAATCTCTGTCCAGGTTCATTTTTTCCCTCTTTAAATGGTGTCTGCTGTTTCAGGCAGTAGTTCTGTCTTGCAGAGTAACAGAAAGAGCAAGGAGAAGGTTTTAAGAAACAGCTGATTTAAAGCCATAAAGCAGTTCCTAGGGCACAGAATTGTGGTGTTAAATATTTGAAGTTTAAAACCTGCTAGAAGTTTTTGTTGTCAGACTTTTGCTGCATGTTACCTTCCAAATGTAGGCAGCGTAGGCAATTTTGCCTTATTTAATCTTTCCACTGCCTGAAACAAACATGTCAGAAAATTAAGCAATCAGGAGCTATGTAAATATATTCTAGGAAAGATTATGCTAAATGGTTCCTGCAGAAGTGTCTAGGCAGCTAATTGCTTCTGTATTTACATGTTTAGAGGAAACATTATGGTGGCTGAAAATAATGTATAGCTTTAATAAGGTGGATTAGGTCTATGGTCTTTCCTTCTGCCTTTGGGTTTGTTGTTCTGCAGCTCTGTTGGGTGCTTCAGGTTCTGTGGAGAGGTGATGGCCTTGAGCCATCAAGGTCTTGGCCTCAAGGTCATGCTGCAGATGTCTTTAGAAAAGCTGATGCATTGAGTTACTCTTCCCTACAGCTGCACGCTCAGGAGTGTCCTTTATCAGTGTGTATGTACAGTTGCTCTGCAGATGGTAAGAACTGGGAATTCTTTTTTTCATGGTGTGTGTAACAGGTTGGGCTAGTGTCACACCTTTAAATAGGGATGATGGTATCAAGGCACTGAAGTGTTTCTTCTGACAGTGCGAGTATGAGCTCAGAAGCATCTTAGACTTCGTGATTGTACCATTTTGCTCACCAGTATGTGTGTATTGGTGTGCTCATGTAACGCAGATTGACTCGTGTGTAGTTTTGTCTTTTTTTAACATAGCAAGTATCCAATAAGTCAAAACATATGATCTGTGGGTGGGGGTAGGAAAAGGCAAGAGGAATGCAGCTTTTCCTTTTGTCTGTTGAATCTCTGCTGTCTTCCTCGGAGCCTGCTGAGCATCCTCAGCCAAAATGTTTAATTGATGTGTAGTCCTGCGGTCCGTAAAACACAGATGAGTTAGTCTGGGGGCTTGTCATTTCTGCTTGGAATAATGCAAGTATTTATGTGACTTCTAATGCTCTGCAGAGATAACTGCACCCTGCCTGTGTGGTCAGGCTGGAGATGGCACTTGGCATGGTACCTGCTGTTAGGGAAATGTGGCATTTGAACTCGGAGAAGCTACGTTGAACGTTTCATTCTTTGCATTGCTGGCTAAAAGCATAGTAACACATTAGCTGCCTTTCACTGCAAGCATTTTTCTCTGACACGATGCATGCTTTGTGGAGTCGCCCTGTAGCTTGTAGTAGTAGTAATTTGTGCTCTATAAATTAACTCGCCAGCATGATGGAAGTGTATAAATCACATCGGTGATTGTGTGGTGCCCTCTGCTGCCAGCCTGCTGAACTGGGACGCACCTGCCTGCTGCTACGTTGTGAGTGAGAAACCGGCTGCACACTTGTGGTTGAAAAAGGGTTTGTGAGAATGGTCATCTTGGAAAACTTGGGGTCGTAAACTTTGGCTTTAGTGAAATTAAGCTCCAAGCTTCCAGCTGATATGGCTGAAAATGTAGCCCTAATGATGAGTTGAGTGGGGAGCTGCACCGTGCTGCCTTCCAGGCTGCTGCTGCTTATGTCCTCCTCAGCAAAGGAAGAAGATAGACTTTGCCATTCTGACCTAGGGGCAGCTATGAGGCTGTCAAGGATTGTCAGCTTCACATTATGGTTGACAAAAGCTAATAAGGAGGAAGGTGGTTTAGCAGACTCTGCTGCCAAGGCTGGGGAGGGAAGAGAGGAGCTTGGGAAAAATGAGAGGAAAACCTCTCTGCTCTCTGACAGCTAGAGGGACATACCAACTGCCAGAGGTAAATAACCAACTTACCATCCTTCCTAGGCAGATTTCTTTGGTAGTTACACTCGCCATGCCCTAGACCTTGCTGCTGCTGAACTCCGAGGTCTGGCTCCTCACAGACTTGTTGGAGACTGGAGGTTGCAGTTGTATTTGCTAGTCACTCATCAGCTGATATGAAAGCAAACTTTGAAAAGCTTGTTTTGGTAATCATAGCGTAAGACACTTGACATCTGTGGACTGAGTGCAAGTCCTAGAGCTGTACAAGCCTGTTTGAGAGAGAGTAATTTGCAGTATGGGCTACTCTAATGTTGATCACTTCAGCACACTTACGAAATGAGCAGGTTTTACTGTACTGGGTAAGTGTGGATCACACTTCTGATTAGCTAAGTGAGCTGAAGTGAACATGAAAGGGCTAAAGCATCTCACTGCAGTGAGGTGCAAAGTAAAATTTGGAGAAGATGAAGAAACTGGAGCTTTTAGTGGTCTTAAATTAGTTTCATTGTTCCTTCTGGGTGACCTTCACTGTAACAGCAACACAGAGACTGAAGGGAACAAATGGGCTGTATTCGAGGTCAATCAAAGGTTTGTTATACTTGCAGTTCTTCAGGGGAGGTTATCTCTCTCATGGAGCACCTGCTTCTGTTATCAGACAAGTGGTTCTGTTTTGCTGTTCAAAGGTGCTCCGTGGTGTAGCTTTTAATAGCTGCAGTAGTTACCTTTCTTCATGGAAGGAAGATCTCAGCAGGAAAACTTTGTCTCCTGACATCTAGACTACTTTTTAGGTCACTAGTGAAAGCCATAATCATATAGTGGTCGCCAGAGCTGTGTTTTCCTGCATGATTATGGGTGAAATCATGAGAGACAAAGATTTAAGAGCATCTGTGGTTACATATTTCCTGGCAGACAACTGCCGTGTCCTTTACTACAGTGAACCTGAGGAATTACTGGGAAAATTCTTACCACCAGTGAGGAGTTCTGGTGAAATTAGGCAGAAAAATGTTATCAACCAGACTTTCAGTTACATGGTATCACCTTCTGCTCCCTGTTTAAATACAGTTACAGGAATTGCTGGGAAAAGATAAAGGAGTGCAGTTAACCTTCCTGCTTGCTGCTCCTGTTTGCAGTCTTTCCCAATACCAGGGGATGCAGACAGGTAACCTTCACTTTCCTTCTGGAAAGTAAAGAGGTGATGGCATGCATTAGGAGTTTGCAGGAGGTATTCCACAGTGTGCTTGAAATAGCACTAGAAGTGGGGGGGATGAAAGAAAAAAAGGGGGGAAAAAAAGGTGCTGCAGAATTTTGTTTTGATCCAGCATGAAAGCTGCTGTTTCAACCTGCTTGCCTGGTATCCTGTTGACGTTTAGCAGAGCTGCCATTGGCAGGCTTCTGTGAAATGCACCTTAATTGGAGTGCACAGTGCCGGGTTTCGTGGTACTTCAGGATGGTGTGAATGCTTCTGTAAACAAAGCTGCTCTGATACTTAGCATCAGAGGACAGTCTCTCTCTAGTGTCCATCAAGCCTCACATTTTCCATCCTGTGAACTCTGTAGAGTCACTTCTGTCACTTTAAATTCATTGGTAGTAGCATGGATAGTGCATGATACTCTCTAGATATGGGGAGAGAGGTGGCTTCAAGGACTGTGCACAGGAAATCTTTTAATAGTAGTAGGTACTCTCACATGACCTGAGTGTATCTGTAGATTGTTTTTCTGGATCACTGTTGCTAGAAAACTGGGAAGGAATTTTTCTGTAGCTGAAGGGATTAAGAGCTGGCTATTCTGGTGGGATGTGCTGTGATGGCAAGCAGACATTAATGAGTATTTAAGTAGTTGTTGATTGAAATGTTACTTCGGCTTTAACCCAAACTACCTCAGTCTGACCGAACAGTTACTTTTTGTTAACCTTGTATCTATCTGTTCCTCTTCTGGAATCAAGTCAGAAATAGCCTTTCTGGCATAAAATTGTGTTTAGTTTTCACCTGAGCTGATGTCCCTGGACAGAATGGTTTCTGTCAGTCCAAGTGCAGTTTGGCCATCCATGTGTTCCTTCTAGAAAAGGCTTGCCCTGGGATTCCTCTGCTTCTAGAGAGACTTATAAAAGACATTCCGACTCGACTTCAGGTCCTCGATTGCTTGCAAAACTGATTGCTGCCAGTGGGGACGTTCAGCAGTTAACAGGAAGTGTGTATCTGTTTATCAGATTTCACAGCCTCCTGAACAAATCCTGATGCTCAAGTCACTCTCAGGAGTAGAAGAGTGAGATGCTTTATTTCCAAATCCATGGATAATAACCTCCCCTTTCTAATTTTATTTTTTGTGTGCCCCTTTTGGGCTGCCTTTCACCTGGTTCGTGATGAATAGACTTTCACATTCTCTATTACCTCTTTAAGCGTCCACTAGTGATTTTTTTTTTTTTTTTAACTACCTTCAGATCTGGCATGCTGCTCATGACTTCCTGCAAGCCAGGGAGGTAGGAAGTGTTACTGGTCCTGCTTTATTCAGCATGAAGGCTGAACTCTCAGTGGCAATGGTATCTTTTCTATCAGTGTAACCGACACTTGTGGTGGTGTTTCCTGCATTTTGTGTTAGCCTGGCTAGATGATGGATAGCTAAGAAGGAAGGGAGTCTTTATCTAAGCAGCTTTGTTAAGAATATAAGTAGTACTGGATATCAAATTATGGCTGACTTGTCAAGCCATGCCTCTTTTGTTAGATTTAAAGAGTCTGGCAAACGATTGGAGAGAGCTACAGATAAGTAAATCGATACGGAGCACAATAAGTTGCCAGGCAGCCCTCCTTTTCAAATGCCTGGGTAGAAGAGTGACTTCTTCTGTGACTGAGACCTGCTGGCAGCTCCACATCCAAGCTCCTGTGCACCCTCTAAAAGATAAGAAATAGGTCACTTGACATGTCTCCTTATTGTTCACAAACTTGCTAAAGCTTTAAATTGCAGCTTCAAAGAAGGGAGCTCTACCATTTCTTGGTCCTTACGTTTGCTTTTCTTTCTTCATAATTAGCTCATTTCTCTGCCCTTTTGCAATTCCTCTATTTTCTCTAATCTTAGCTCCAGGGTTAAAAGGGAGCTCTCTGGAGCATATATCTATAATTAAGGCTTTTTAACCACAGTTACATTGGAGTATGAGCAGTGCTCCAGTGTTGCTGATACTCAAGGAAGAATCTTGCTTCAGTAGAAAAGTTGGTGATGTTACTATAGCAGAGCTCTCTGCTGGCCCACTCATGGAGTTCCCTCTGGTACTGCTTCATGCCTTCCTACATTGACAAGTTATCTGTCTAAGGTTGATGACCATTAATGGCTTATCTTCTGTAGCTGTCAAGAATTAGGTATTCTGCCTGTCATTTTCTTGAGAACACAGACTGCTAGGTATTGCACACCTGAACATGTGCCACCAGTGTGAGTCAGGGATGAAACTCCTCACTTGGTATGGGTGCTCTTGGGGTTCTTATAACTGCAGTGTACAAGAGCACATTTAGAGGCAATTACTAAACAGTAGTAATGGTTTAAAATTTGCACCCTATAAGACTTGGTTTCTATTACTGTATCATTTGCTTTTCTGTACTACTGATTCAAACTGAAATTATAAGCAGTTTAAACAGAATAAAGGTTTAAAATGGAAGCCCTATTTTAAGTGAGTTGGTGTAACTCCTGTGGGTATTGTGATTCTTTCCTTGTCCAGAAATAGAAAGCAAAGGAAGGGGAGGAGGATGGAGTCAGCAAAGGCTTGACTGCACAGTGCTGCCCAGCCTGCTGGAGAAGTTCACTCTTAATGTTTATTTGGTGTCTGTCTTTCAGTCTCAGCTGTGTATTAATTTTTCATCTGTAATACTTTTTTCTTCCCAATTAGCACAAGTAGCAGAAAGCAGCTTCCAAAACCTGTCTTTCAAAGCAGTGAATGTTGGTGTTCTTCCCTGTCAATTTGAGCGTTGCCTCTGCAGCAAGGTAACTTGATTTCTGCTCAGAGTATCTCCCCTCAACATTAGTGTTGATTTCTCTCCTGCATGTTACGTGTAGCTGATGTAGCAGTGACCTGACACCTTTCCCTGATGTAGCTTTCTGGGTGGTGGCAGTTCACAAGGTGACTGCTGAAGTGAAATTTCCAAAAAGCATTTCAGAATATTTTAAATGCACAGAAGCTGCAACTGGAGAAGAGGAGGCTCAGAGGAGACCTTATTGCTGTCTACAACTACCTGAAGGGTGGTTGCAGTCAGGTGGGGGTTGGTCTCTTCTCCCAGGCAACCAGCACCAGAACAAGAAGACACAGACTCAAGCTGCACCAGGGGAGGTTTAGGCTAGATGTTAGGAAGTTCTTCACAGAAGGAGTGATTGGCCTTTGGAATGGGCTGCCCAGGGTGGTGGTGGAGTCACCGTCTCTGGAGGTGTTTAGGAAGAGACTGGATGAAGCACTTGGTGTTGGGTCCTAGGTTGGACTTGATGATCTCGAAGGTGTCTTCCAACCTGGTTAATTCTATTCTATTCTATTCTACTGATTGCTGAAATAATGAGCAGCCAAGGGGTTAAACCTCAAACAAATGTTGAAGGGTGTTTTCCCAGGTACAAATATTTGAACTTCTGTCTTAAACTTGGATGCCTGTAAGTGGACTCTCACTTCCTGCTGTAGAGCTGTTAGGTCATAAAAAGAGAGGATTTGGACTCTCACTTCCTGCTGTAGAGCTGTTAGGTCATAAAAAGAGAGGATTTGCACAATGATCAGTATGACTCCGACAAGAACTTTCTGGATGCATAAAAATCTTCCTTCTTGTTTGACTGCTCTCCCTTTCCAAAAATCTGATGAGAATGACATTTTAGACTTTGTTAGTCAAAGTCTTGTGATGTTTCAGGGCTCCGCTGGATCTTATCTGGCAACACTGTCAGCTGTCCCTCCTACATGCATCTTTGCTTCTGCCCTCCTGAACAAATGTTTTCATATGATGAAGCTGTTATGAAAAGTTCTGCTCTGCTTGATCTCTGAAGCCTGCAATCCATTGCTTGCAGCTGTGTGCAGGCTAAGGTGACTTTTCACAGGGAAGTCATCCTTTTCTCTGTTTTTTGCTTATGGTTATTCAGGAGATCTAACATTTAAACCCTCTAGTAGACAGTCTTGGTTTTCCTCCACGGAAGATCACGTAGGCTTGTCTGTATAAATTGCCTTTACTTGCGTTCAAATTCATTTGGGAAATTACTTTTACCTAGTTCATGACACTAGCAAGGAACCAATTTTTCTCCATGATGGAAAAGAGATTTTGTCATGTTGTATTGGTTTGTTTGGGGTTTTTTTTTTCTTGAGCTTACCTAACATTTCTCAGCCTTCAGATGCAATCCAAAGAGAAAATTTTCTCAGGGACTGTTAAGCAAGAGCTGTTGCTTAATAAATAAAACAGGTGAAACAGAGTTTGAGTGTTCTTGCTGCTTAGACCAAAGTTTTCAAGGATGTCTTAAAGTGTGATGTTCCTTTGAAAGATAAGAGTCTTGGTGACTTTGATCTGGAGTATGATACAAAAATAACCACACAACCAGGTCTGGCATCCCATAAGATTTTTTTGGTTGTTTGTTTTCTCCTTTTTGTATTATTATTTTTAAAAGAGTTAGCAACTCCATCACTTCTGCTCAGACTGACTTTAATCTTAACTCTGCTCCCTTGGAAGTGCTTCTGTTTAGAGACTGTACTTCCAGTATCTGGCCTTCCAGTATCTGAAGGGGGCCCACAAGAAGGCTGGGGAGGGACTTCTCAGGACATCAGGTAGTGATAGGACTAGGGGGAATGGAATGAAGCTGGAGGTGGGGAGATTCAGGCTGGACGTGAGGTGGAGGTTCTTCACCATGAGAGTGGTGAAGCCCTGGAGTGGGTTGTCCAGGGAGGTGGTTGGGGCCCCATCCCTGGAAGTGTTTAAGACCAGGCTGGATGAGGCTGTGGCCAGCCTGATCTAGTGTGGGGTGTCCCTGCCCATGGCAGGGGGCTTGGAACTAGATGATCCTTCTGGTCCCTTCCAACCCTGACTGATGCTATGATACTTTTAGCTCATGCAAGTAAAGGCAAGCTGTATTCCTTCAGGAAAGAAAATCAGACCCCCAAAAGCTAGATAAATGCAGGCAGAATGCTGTTGTAAAGGGCTTCAGTTAGGCAAGTAAGATATTTTCTGTAACATTACAGAAGGTCGTTTAAATTTAGCCTGACTGTCAGTTCATGTTAGCCACTACGTAACAGGCTTATTCTGGATCTCAAAAAGAAGTGAACCCTGTGATTACCTTCTCTCTTCTCATTTATCTTCCAGGTGGCCTGTTGCCAGGGTTTAGTGTGTGATAGCCAAGTAGTAAGGAATAACTCTTTTCTTTTTTTCCCCACTCCTGTGTATGTTAGTTTTGCTGATCCACCAAATACACTCTGGACTGTCTCTTCCCCTTGATTCTTAGGCTGCAGCTTATTGAGTTGGAAATACCTAAAACTCCTATTGATGTTTTGCTGTAGCATGCTGCCCAGTCGTGGCGGGGGTGTTTTGTGGCTGTTTTGGAGCCTGATTCAAGTTGCTAATCTAGCCTGAAGAAAAATTTCTCTTCAGGAAACCAGCCTCTGTTCACAGGTCTTGTTCACAGCAGCAAAGTGATATGAGTACAATTAGTGTTTGGAATGAGGCCTTCCCAAAATGGCTTTGCTTGCCTGATTATGAGGACATGGAATCAAGGTGCAAAAAACATCTGCAGAGTGTTGGAAGACCTGGGATTTTGGCATAGAAGCTGGCAGAAGTGTATTTGGTTATATGTAGGAGACCAGAGGATCACACAAGTTACTGTTGTTGTAATTTTCCTGCTGTTGCTGCTGATACTCTTTGCAAATGTGGTTCTATGCTCCTTTTACCCCAGACTGTTTCTGATCTCCAGGTGCGGGCTGTGTGCTCAGCAAATCCCCGTTCACGTGGAAGATTGGAAGAGTCATAGCTGCAGCGTGTGAATGTCCTTTTTGCCTTGCCCTTGATTTTTGAGTGCTGCAGAGTATCTGTGTTTAAAAGAAAACAGTTTTTCTTCTCAACAAAGTTGTATATTTCCTGCAAATGGGGACGTGGGCCAGCTGATTACTGAAGAAGAGTCCTTGGCAAAGCAATTACAAGCTAAGAAGGAAGCGCCTCAAACCTCGGTCTGTGCCAAGACCCTTTCTTTTCCTTGTGTTTTGGCCAAAGCCGTTATCAATGTAAACTAATACTGGTTACCATGGGTGAAAGGCCTGAGCTCTGGAAACAAGTGATGCCTTGTGGCTTTCCAAGTGCTGATATTTTTATAATAAGAGGCTGCTCACAGTAGAATGAGAGGCCGTGAATTGATGCACATGAGCAGAGAGCACTGGCATTGGCAGTGGATTAGTTGGGAATTGTCAGTCGTGTAAATGAACTCAAATATTGGCTTAACCTGAAAATGTTAAATGAAATGTAAAACTACACATTTTCTCCCTGGGTATTTGAAAACAATAACAAGTCATCTGAAGAGTTGTTTCTAAAAATTATTTCCAGAGGCTATGAGTTATCAAGCCTAATGCAGTGGAGTCTATTTTTACAGTCCTTGAAAACAAAACCTGACAGTCCATATTTGCCAGCACTTATATTGCTCTGGTGACAGTGCTTCTTTTTAAAGCATGCCAGAGGAAATGCTCTGTGTTGGAGCATATGTCAGTGATTAGTGGGGCCAGTGCTGCAGGATGAAGTGAGAGAAATATGATTCTGTGTAGCAAAAGCTGAATGGACAGAACATGAGAAATGTAGTGGTTTATGGATTGGTTTTACAGTAGGACTGGAGGATGGTTATTTTTAGGGTTATCTGTGTGAAACTGACACACTGTCTTCCAAACCAGTGGAAGTACTGCTGAGACATCCTGGTGCCTTTCTCTGTATGTTTCCCTTCATTTCTTCCTTTAGAAAACTATTAGCCCCTCGAATCTATCATGGTTTATGTAGTTAGGGTATTTGCATGCTTTGTTTATGCCAGAGTGAACTGAAAGCCCTTTGTCACCCTACTTTTTTTGTGGACCTAGGCTAAAGTGTATTTGAGGGCTTCGGTAGAGAGTGATCCTCAGCAGCCAGCCCATCCCATCCCATCCCTGTAGGTCCAGGATTCTTGCTAGACAAAACCCTTGGGTGCATTGCTAGTGTTTAGCTTCTGAGTAGCTCTAGCCATCTCATCCTCCTCCCTGCCTCCCAGCAGCCATTCTTAGCATTGTCTGTCTCTTGTCAACAGCACTGAGTTCAGACCCAAATTCTGCATGAGCTATGTGAGACCCCAGGTACTTGATATACATACCCTGGGGTGGAGGGGAGAGGAAGATGGTGCCATGCTGCCCTGTCACAAAGATCCTTGACAGCTTCTACACAAGAGCTCCAGTGCAGTAGCTGCAGCAGTAGCAGTAGCTACTTTGCCTCCCTGCTTTTACCACACAAAAAACCAACACCCCAAATAAATAAGCCCTGATCCATACGAGAGAAGCAACTCAGGCACAAGAGCATGTAAAGAGGTGTGAGTGTTTGATTTTTACACAATATAGAGGCTACCTTGTATGTAAGGGCTCTAGGACCTGAAGCAATCAGAGGTCAAAAGCCAGTTGTTACCCGTCTGTTTTGTGTTTGATCCTGAAGGTCCCTACAGACCTTACTTAGGGATGTAGACCCCACTGTGGGAATCACAGAGCTGGAAGTTCAGCTGCAAGATGCATGGCATTGCAATATCCAAGTGCCTTGTAGATTTAGCCCTTGACTTCATAGATGTAGTCATCACTTAAATGCTGCAAAAGATGGTCCCCTGCCTTATCCCATTCTTTATATCCTGTCAGTTATGTTGGACTATGCCAAAAATTTTGTGCCCAATATAAGTGGGAGCAAAATGAAAATGCCCTGCTCCCTTTATCACAGTTGATGTCTGTATTTGAACTTTGCCAGTATTTGCTTATGAAAATTGCTTGTTTTCCCCTCTGAAGTCATTTTGTCAGAGCAGCTCAATACAGCTTGGATTAAGGGGAGTCACAAGAGATTAGAGAATCCCTGAAAACTAGAAAAAGAGTGTATTAGGCTTCTGTATAGCATTACCTGGCTAAAACCAAAATTAGACTGCTGCTTTTTGTTGAGTAGACATTTAACAATTAATATTCAAAGAAATAAGGCAAGAAGCCAATTCATTTCCAATTAAAGTTAATTAAGTTATGAAATAACTGTCTTGAACTCACTGCAGCTGTGACTTACCTGTCTTGCCCTTTTGTGTAGATTTTTTTTTCCTCACTTGAAAGGATTTTCAAAGCTGTTTTAGGTCTGATCTTTTTTTTGCTAGCCTGTAAAGTTCTTGCTTTTGAGTAACTCTTGGGATAATTAGAGAAGGAGAATTAAATTCTTTGGGCCCTTTAGGGAAAAGCAGTGGCTTCACGAGGATTGATTTGTGTTTCTGTAGCGTGCAGGAGGCCCAGACAGTAATCTGCGAGGAGAAAGTAAAACACCCAAAGGAAGACTGCTTCCCATAAAGTCATACTGCCTGAAAGTGTATTTATCTTCCTTCTCTAAAGTTGCTCTATAGAACATGCCTTAAAAATTCCATCTTGGGCATTTTCAGTCTTCCGGTGTGTGGTGTCTCTCTAGGTTTTGTAATTGCTCATACTTGAATCTGTTGGCCCAGGCATGAGATTTCTGGATCCACTTCCTTCCTTCATTTGTCAGAGCTGTGAAAGGTTCTGCTTTTGAAACCTTGATTATTTTTAATCTCTTTCTGATTCTTTACAACTGCTACAGGTCTAAACATTAAAGCGGAGCACCAGCTTACCTCATTTGTGAGTCACACCTTCACAATAACAGGATGTCTTCGGCATCACTGAAGCTGGATCCGTTAGTAACGGGTTCACGTGGGGTTTTGGCTGTATCTGCAGATACAGTCTTGGTTATTTTAGCAGAACTATGCGTACAAGTGTCTCTTTGAAAGGTTGCTCTTCCTGAGTAGCAAAGGCAAGGCAGTGGCTCTGGATGATCAGCAGTGAGGCACGGTGCTCATCCTTCCTCTTCTGATGGAAGGCTGTTGGAAAACTAGCTGTGTCTCTTGCTTGTCAAGTGTTAGGATGCACTGTTATGTAGACTTGTTCATCGACTCCAGCAATCTCCTCTGTTCAGGAGGTAGAAAAGAATACCAAAGAAAACTTTCTTTCATCCTATTTATAAACCTTGTCAGCTTAACATGAATGATTTTGGGCATGTGTTCAGTGCTGCTGGATTATGCAGTTAGGATCCTGTTCTGGCTGCAAAAACAATGTGTAACACTTCACCATCGAGTGTATGTGCAGTCTGTTCTTGGTTCTGCACTGTGTGCAGTCAGCAAGAAGGGTCAAGAACTAAAGAGATAAGTTTGTGCACCTGGATCTTGTTTGAAATCACAGGGTACAAAGCTTCTAAAGCCTCTAAAACTCTCAGCAGCTCCTTAAAAGAAGCAGCTGTTTGGCAGAGGAGACTCTGAAAGCTGCTTGGTTATGGACTACTCTTAAAATTTAATGAAATATAATCCAACGTTTTAATTGCATGTCTGGATTTATGAATTTAATGTCAACTTCAGCAATTATGCTTAGTACCTGCTGGGGCTAGACTGTGTGAAAATGAATCTCCTTCAAAACCTCTAACCTTAAGACATACTAACACTTGAAAAAGCAAGAAGGAGAGGCATCAGTTGCAAAGATATCTCCTGGTTTCTTGAAGCTCCTCAGGTGTCTTCTGTGGTTCAGAGCAAACCTGACTTTAGCTTTCATGATGAAAATTTCCTCCTTACTAGTCTGAAGAATTTCTTGGACAGCCTATGTAGGACATCTCCTGCAGCCTATGTAGGAGGTTACCATGATCAGCAGCAAAATGGTGGATGTGTTAAACAACTCTCTTTAGCCAAAGAACTTCAGAGCTGCTTTCCAGAGGGATTTATTGTACCACAATCAGGAGCCACAAATGCTGACTTGGGGCCCTGGCACGCTGAATGTTTGAGATGTGGCACAGTTTGCAGCAGGAGTTAGTGCAGGGTTAGTTTAGTCACACCCCATTACATTACACTACACACATTACATTAGTCATATAATCCTGTACCATCACTTCAGTCAGTCCTGCAGTATTATAAATGTTTGTGGGTTTGCTGTTGGAGGCTTCTTACCGATGCTGCCTTTGAGAGGTAACAGTAAAAGAACATGAGGAATGCTGCTGGACCTTTTATCCTTTCAAGAGGGGATTGGACGTGCCACTTGGTGCCATGGTTTAGTACTCATGAGGTCTTGGGTGACAGGTTGGACTTGATGATCTTTGAGGTTTTTTCCAACCTTATTGATTCTATGATTCCTCTAACTGCTGCGCATGAGATTGTTTGCATTTGAAAGGGTAGGCAAGACAGTTGTGTTATTCATTGGACAGTCAAACTGTTACAGTTTGTCTCTTGCATTTGGAGTGCATAGCTGTGTGCCCCGTTTGAAATGGATTGCTACTTTAGTGATTCTTGCTCTTCATGGTGGTTTTCATTCAAGCTCCACATGGCACAGTAAGATGTAGTTCTTGCCAGTTTCATATTCACTGACCTTGGGAGAGTCAGCGACTGCTCCCTTTTCCAACTGCATAGTGGGAATGAGACTGAATGCACTTCTCTGGCACGCTGGACTTCAAAAAGAGGAACTAAAATGTCCATTTCTTCACCTTGTCCTCAGTCAACATCCCAAACCCAGCTGGTAGAATGGGCAGCGTCGGGCGAAACACTTGGCACTCACTGACTATAGCAAAGCTGGCAGTTTTATAGCACTAGACAGCTGGCATCCCGTGAATCTGACACAGTATTTGACATAACTATTAATCTCTGTTAATGGATTGCCTGAGTGGCCTTAATTTTTCATTGTGAAGTCAGCAAGGTGGATGTTTTAAGTCTGAATTGTGTGCTGCCAAGGCACCCACCCAGCTCGAAGGTGAGAACCACGTTCTGGTGCAGCAGGTTAATGCACGGTTGATGCTGGAAGTGCTTGCACTAAAGCAGAGGCCTTGGAGGTGATGGATTGCACATCCTCTGCTGCTTTCATGAGTCAAAATAGCTCTGGTTTCTGTAGTGGTGTGCAGTTTGAAATTGAAGGAAAATATCTATAGGGTAATCGATTTTCTGTTGTGTATATATATGACAAAAACTAAATGTTAAGGTGTTTTGGTGTCTTGCAATGCAGTGTACTATCTAGACACAGAGTGGCATCATTTGGATGGGCAGCTTTCATAAAGAAAGGAAGGTGTCTGCTATGGCTTTTGCTGCTCCATCTTTGAGTTTCTATTGCTAGAAGGAGACCTGTTGTACTTTGCAAAGGTTATAGTTGAAAGAAGTTACAAACCAGCATCTCAGCAGGGTGTAATCTCCTCAAAATAATCTCTTGGGAACTGCATGTACTTGATAGACCTTTCAAGGCATAAGCCCTCTTTAAAGAGTAAAGGAAAGTTCATTGGTATCCAGACAAAGACCCTTTGGCCACCTGGACTTAGATGTCTGCTCCTGCCTTGTGGGTAAGGAAGTGCTGTCTGAGCTGTGGATATAAGGTGCTATGCAACATATTTTAGTAGGACTTAAGCTCCCCTGACCTAATTTGCTTGGGTTTTTTTACTGGAGCATGGATTAGCAGTGGCTTGCTAGTGTAAAAGTAAGCAGCAGTTAATTCTTGTAAGTCAACTCCTGTATGACTGCCATTTGGGTGATGCATCATCTTTTTGGAGAAAAAGGAACATATTCCTCAGATGAAGATGATAACAGACAGGGATTGGGTGATCCTGGTGCCAAATACTGACGTGACAAGCAAACAGCATGTTAAGACTTGGATGGAGCTGGTCACTGCTGACTCCTGCTTCCCTTCTCTAAGTCAGGACTGATCTCAGCTCTTAGCCAGAGCAGGCTTCCTTGGAGGCCTTAACACATTCCACAGGATTCCAGATTGTTCTGAAAATACTTTCTAAATGCTGTCTTAATTAAAGATTTCTTTAAGTCAGAATTAAGCTATTAAAATGTTCCAGGCATTTTGTAGAAGTCTTTGAAAGCTGACTGTACATTCCTTTCAAAGTTGATCTACTGCCTGTTGTGGGTTACAAAGTGATATTGTGCTGCTTGTGGGATACAGATAAGTTCAAATAAATGTGTGAATTTTTGTTGTTATTCCCTGTTCTTGCAGTTTGCCTTTTTTGTGAACTGACACTGCCATTGAGTCACTCTTCGGGATTTTGCAATTGTGCAGTTGTGATTCTTTAACTGTAATGGATAAAAAGGTCTAAGTGTTCCTGGAAGGGAACAAAATCCCTGGGTATGTCAGCCTGGATCGTGTTGCCTGAGACTTAACAGCCATCTAAAATGGTTTGTTTTGTTTTGCAGAACCTGCAGTCACTTCTAAGTGTTGGGTGATCATACATGATGGGTTTTGGACTTCACAGAAGAATTGTGTTGTGTGGAGTTGTTGGCAGTTCACATCTCACTGTGGTGCTGCAAGTATTTTATTCACTGCTTAGGTGAAGCCTATAAGAGATGAGCCTTTAAAGGCAGATTGCACTATTCCACGGCTGTCCCTCCCAAGGTCTGTGAGAAGAGGTCGTTCTCTGCCATCAAAATAGTGCCTTAAATTCAAATTGTGTGGTGAGTTTTGTAGATAGGCCTACTGACATGGACTGAGTGCTGTTGTTTTGGGTGGTCTAATTAGGCTGTAGGATTTTAAAGGCACTCTGCAACTAACTTTGTGCCATAACTGAAAAGGCTGGGTATTGGAGGGAAGTGCCTTTCTGTAACAATGAAGCAGAGCTTTTGTCTTAAAAGATGTGCTTGGAAGAGAGCTCTGGCTCTGTTCTCTTTCCAAATGCATGATCTGCATAGCTTATGTTCTGCCTTGCAGGTAGTTTGGAGGAGGTAGTGGCTTCAGTAGAGCTGTCACCTTTTCCTGGTGAGAACAGAGTGAACTTGTGCAAGAGATGTTACTCAAGCTATCCTCTACTCAGTGTCGGGGAAACTTGGCTGCTGATTCAAAGGTGAAGTCAGTGCAGGGATACATTTCTGAGCTTGCAGTTGGTCTTTGACATTTTGCTGCTCAGTTCTCTAAAGTTGCAAAAGATAAAGATTAAAAAAACATGGGAACCGTGTCAGTTTATCTTGCTTCTACTGGGACCCATAAGCAGCTGTGAAACTGCTTATCAAGCTGATGTTCAGATTCTGACTGGAAATTGCAGGAGCACGTTGGCCTGGAACTCAGCTCCAAAACAAATGGGTGGTTAGAGAGAGCGCTATTACCATGTACATCATCCCAGATTTTTTTACACTAAGTGAAATGTCAATTGTTTTCTATTTGCTTTGTAATCTTCTGATGTATCAAAAGCCCTGTAATTACCTGTCCTTATTAAAGCTTCTGCAGTGGGAATGGATGAGTGTCTCTCTGTATTTGCTGTGCAATTACTGTTAAGTAACAGGAAAGCCTGGTAAGTGGTCAGTCAGCAAAAGCATTACTGGGAAACGACGGGGCTATTGAGCACTTAAAAGCTGAAGACAAATTTTAAAGTGTCTTTGTGTTCTGAAGAAAGGAGGGGAGGCAATTCTTAGGCACATTGGGCTGAGATCGGAGACTCAGCTGCGATGACAATAAGCAGGGGACCTAATCTGTGGGCCTGAGGAAAAACATTTCTTTCCTAAAAGAACAAAGTGTGACGGAGCTGTTATTGCCCTTGAAGTTTCCCAGGAGATATGAACCCAAAATATGTTGTGCTTGGCCTCTTCTATCACTGCACTAGACGATTTCTTTGTGAAGCATCTTACCCAGAGAGGTCAGTTTTCCGGTACAAGCCTTGCTCTTCTTTTCCTGCTTTGTTCTTAAGTGTGTTTTGCAGATTTGCCTTGTTTGTGAGAGGTGGCTCCTCCACAGCAGCATAGATAAGTTTGTTGCTGCTTGCATTAAAAAGACAAGGCAATAACGTAGTTGTGACAGCTGCTTCTATCTGACCCACAAAATGACATGGTTAGACACCCATATCAGTTGGACTCTCTGATTTTGAGGGTCTTTTCCAACCAAAAGAGTTCTACCAAATATTAGAAAGGTGTGGCAGGGGAAGGTTTACATAATTTATGGGCCACTTTTTATTCGGAGGATATCCTCTGCGTTCATTCTCTGAGTTTGTTCTCTTACTCTGGATCTGGATTGTGAACTGTCCTTAGGGATGTGAGGCTCTTTGCTCACAGACCACAATCATTTGCTATTTGTTTTGAGATGAATACACTTGCATGCCTGTTGGTCAAGTTTCACTTGGTTTCAGCCTTTCCATGCAGGAAGGCCTGTTTGGCCGTAGGCACAGCTGAAGTAGCTGGTTTTCCAGAATGCTTGCTTGAGTTGTCTATGAAGCCAGGGCTGTGGAAGGGTTTTTATACAGTGATTTAGCCTGAACAAATGCCAAGTTAGACAAAGCATGTTGAGCTGGTGGCAGTTGAAGATATGTGTAGAAGCACTCCCTAAAGGAAGGGAGTGGCTTTCCAGAGTGCCCTATCAGCAGCAGGTTGTGTGCACAGCAATGAAACTTTGCCCCTGTTGTATTGCTGGAGTGAGTCCATAGCCCTGTAAGTCGCAGCTATACCCTGTGAGGTTTGTATACCTTATGTCTTTGTTCAAGAACCTTTGGAGCAGGAAAACACTATCCCCGTGTTTGAAGGACTTTTGTTCAGGGGGCAGTGGAAGACCTGGGTCAACACTGAGTCTGTGGTTCAATTGAAACCCGTGCCGTCATTCACTTCATTTGAAGCATGAAGCCACTATTTATTTTGGGTGGAGATGAATTTCAACCCCACAAAGTAAATTACTCAGGAAGGGATGCCATTGTGTGCACCTGTAATGCAGATTACCTGATAAAACAATTGCAGGCAACTTATTTCTAGGCTAGAAGTGAAGGGATGTATTCTGGGCATGGCACTTTATCCTAACTTCTGGAGGCTGACATCTCTTACCAGAAGGATTTTGGCTGTGTGACTGGTACAGCCAAACCAGCTGGGCTGTGGGAGTTTTAAGGGAGGTTTCCTTTTTTTTTTTCCAAAAGCCCAATAAGTCCAATTAGTAGAATTCTGTTCATGGGAGTTTAAAAATTAATAGTAACTTACCTTGTAAAATATAGATCACTCGAGACTGAACTAAGAGCAGGCATATGGGTTTGATTTTTATGTTTCCCTTCAAATGCTGGCACGGTACTGAGGCCAGACAACTTTATTTTCCTGATGCATTGGAACCAGCTGCAGATGTTTTAGACATTATCGCTTCTAAAAGGGACTTGACAAATGTCTCCTGGAAGCCAGCAGCTCTCTAAATATTACATGCAGTGTATTCTGGGGAAATGCTGAAAATAAAGTTTTAGGAATTAAATGTTCAGTGTCTGAGTCAAGAAAACTTACTTTCTGCCCTTGTTGGGGGATTTGCTAGCTGAGAACGTTCTTCTGTGAGGCAGACACAGATGTGAGTCAGGACACACTGGAGCAAGTACTGCCATGGATGGCCTTGCCCAGAATGTTATCTACTGGCCCTATATTGTTAAGATTGAAAGGTGGACACTTGCCTGAAAAGGTACTTGAAGATATATCTAAAGGCTGAACTGAAACTTGTAACAGGTATGGAGGTTTTAAGTGTTGGGGTGGGGGAGATGTTTGTTCATATGGAAACACTTTTTTGTGCATCAGTGAAAACAGCATGGCCCTCTGCTGCAGCAAGTACAGTGGTATTTCAATTACTCTCTTCAGGATTAATGTAAAGAACTTTAAATAAGAATCTTTTTGTGCTTTTTGCCTTTGCTGCAGAGCTTTCAATTGAACACTCACCCAGAAAAGCACCTTCATAGATCTGTGGGATACAGAATGTTGCTTGCATGTTGAGATGTATGGCTTTGGGGTGAAGAAGTTCCATGTGGTTGTTGACATGGGAACTGCATCACGTGTCCTTTATTTCCAGAATTCGGACAGATTCATCCATCACTACATAAGCCATTCACTCATTTTTCCATACCCTGAGAGAAGCTGGAAAAATATGTGTGTCTCACTGTAGACATCTCATTAAAATGTGATTCAGTACACAGCACCCTGAGCTCTCAGTCAGGTCAGTACAGGAGGAGAGAAAGGTGAGACAGGAGCCATCCTGCAAGGACAGGCTGAATGCTCAGAATTAGCTAGTGGAAATACCCCCTTAGGCAGGGCTGTGCCAAACAGGCAGTAGATGGGATAAGGACTGAGTATATGTAAGCAGCCCATCAAGTAATGGTTGTCCTAATTGTTTGAAATGGTTGTGGGTTTTGCCAAAAATCTTTATAGGGTTTTAAAGGGAAATGAGGATTGCTTGAGTGTTGCCAGCAACTTTTTGTGCAATCATTTCATTTTATTTTCAATAAAAAGGTGTTTCAGAATAAGGGATGTACCTTTATATATATAAGGTTAACAGTGCATCTGATTAGTACCACCCGGGGTAACCAAAGGGAATCTCCTGGCCTGTCTGTGTTACCCCTAAAGAGCCTTCCTCCAGCTTGAGACCATTTTAAATCTAAGCCATCTTGTGCTCTTTGAAATCCCTGGAGTCTGCCTGGCACTGGGGAGCAATTCCAAGAGAAGATTAGAGATGGCAAGCATCAATGGGTAACTACTTGAGCAGGGACCTGCATGCTTTGCTTGAAGGGACATGGCACAGTGCCCTGCAGTGGGGAGCCGAATCAAGCAAATGCAAGTCTAATGATTTGGATTTTGCTACTTCACATTAGTGTTTAAAACTGCTTAGATATAATCCTCCTAGCAAATCTCTCCCTGCTTTGAGGTGGTGAACGTTCACTGCTGCACACTGATTTTTAAGTATGAACGAGTTATACTGAATTCTTGTGCAGCTGAACAAAGGCTCTCACTGACACCTGGCAAAGAGGAGAAGTTTTCATGTTTGATTCTGTTTGTACAGGAGTGTAAAATGGTTCTTTGTATCGGTGTGCTCTAACAAATGAAACATTCAGCCAAAGGTTTGGGTTTGATACTTGCCAGTTGTGCAGTGACTCTGGAAAATGCTTACATGAAACACTCGTCGTGGGGTGTGTGGAGGGACGTGTGATTCTGCTGAGCTGCTGTAGAGCTGTTGGTTGCATGTGTTTTGTTGGACTTGTTTTCTTGTCTTACAAATTACTGGTAAGAAAGTTTACAGTGGAGGCTGCTGTTCATAAGATGAATCTTTGTGGTTGCTCAAGCCACAGTAAAATGTTGGGGTTTGGTGGTTTGGTTTTTTCCCCTCCAGTCACCCAGGATATTTCCACTATCTCTAGAGCTTACTCTGCTTTCATGCCATGACTTCATCAGCAAAAAAAAATCTGAGAAGATAATATGTACCCTTCAGCTACAGCTATCTTAACATACTTATGCTCAGAGGTCCCTTCTCTACTGTGTGTGGAGCCCAAAGCCCTCACATTTCTGATTAAAAGACAAGCCACGTCTCATTTTCTGAAACATCAGTCAAAAAGCAAGGCAGTATTTTTATGCAGCACTTGGAAGATTGATCTGAGTACTTTGAAATCTGCAGTAGCTATGAACTTTGGCTTACATCTTCTTACAGGGAAAGGAAAATGATCCTGCTTCTAATGGAAACTAGCAGAAAGTTGGCTTCTATTTGAGTTGAAGGAATTTGAGGTGGTTTTATGTCCCTGTAGTTTAAGTGGAATATTTTGGCTTGTCCAAAACAACTGCTGCTTTTGGAAAATGCAGTTAAAGGAATTTGGAGGTTAAAGTATTTGATTTTTCCCCACATCACCACCATGTACTATAGCTTCTTCATACTTTCCCTTCTTGGATGAAATGCTTATACTGTAATGAGAGCTGCTGTGTAAGTTGTTGCAGACAGTTGTTACTGAGGATGGAGGATTAAGTGATGAAGGCATTTAGCTACGTGAGTATTGGGGTCTGTGGGTTTGGTGTGGGCTTTTTTGCTTGGTATGCAGTGATCATCCTGAAGCTTGCAAAGAAGATGACTTATATAGAACAGTGTTGCTCTGGAGCCTTTTAATCAGGATCTTCCTTAACTCACTGAGATTAAAATGTTAACATGGGCTTGATGCAGATGCAGTTCTGAAAACTAAAGCAAATGCCTTGTAAAGATTTAAGGCAAAGTGGTTTAAATTGCAGCAACCAATTAGATTCAACTGTTTGGTGGCAGCTTTCACATGTTGTACTTTCAAAAGACAGTTGCCTTTTTTTATCGTTCCTTACAAGTATATCTTGTGTCCCAGTGATCCTGTCTGTGCCCACATCCAAAACTGGAGCTGTGTCTCTCTAATAGATTTAGTTTGGGATTCAGAGTCTTGGGGTTGGGGGGAAAAAGCTTGCCATGTAGAATCATGTCCCATGATCTCGTGGGGAGAGACTGCTTACGGGTTTACATGTGGTTGGCTCTGCTTTGGGCTAAAGAGTCTGCTTACTTGTTACAATTACTTTTGGTAAACAGTGTGGTGCTTGGGTTTTTTGTGTTTTATTGGGTTTTTTCCTGAATTTTGATAATCAACCTTCCTCTTGCAGTTCCAGTTGTACTTAAAAAGCCATCTTTCTTACCACAGCCTTTATCTCCCATGCAACCTTTCCTTAAGACTAGCACTGCAGAGATGATGTTTCTCACAAAGGTGAGTTGATTGAATACTATGACAAATGATTACAGCTACCTGAAAGCAGTTGCTGCTGTCTCTAATTTTACAGTGTCAAGATACTCTGTCTTATGTAAGTGCCAAAACTCTCCAGCTTCCTTTTGTAGAGGTCTTTATATGTGACTCACCTGTAAATGTGTCATCCCCATCTGTCCTCTCCTTTACAGAGAGGAGAACAGATGTTTCTACCTGTGCTTCAGGCACTTGCTGCAGGAGATGGTCACCAGGCTGTCAAAAGCAATCTTTATGGGCAGGTTGGCCTTTCACAAGGAGATGTGTTTACAGAGCATGAAATTAACATTTTTGCACAGAGGCAAATAATTGCTTACAATGGAGACTTTAGTAGCAGATTTGAAGCTTGAATGATTATTAGTAAGGTCAGGTGGAGCACATAGTGCTGTCCACCTCCCGAGCAAAGTCATTCAGAACTTTTTAGCCATTCATTTATGCTGAAAGGTTTTGAGGTGTTATAATGTCCATGCCTTGAGCTTGTCACTTTTGATAAAAGCTTGTAATAGGCTGTGTTGCTGTATCTGGTATGGTTCCTTCAAAATCATTCTGGAAGGAAAACTAGGCTTTTGATTTGCAGAAAAAGGAGGGAAACCCCATTCCTATTATCTTTGTCTGGAATTATTATCTGGTAGTACTCTAGCAATGGCAGGGTTGAGGGTTTACATCAAGTGTGTGTGAAACAGGCTGTAGTCATGAACAGAAGTGTTCTCGGTGAAAGCTTTCTGTGCTCAGGAGATGGGTCTTAAAGGGCCAGGAGGTTTTGGGTAGCATTGCCTGCCCTAAGGTGCTCTGGTTAATGCCCTCATTCATCAGGTCAGGCCTTTTTCTTGAGCAGCGATGAAAAACTGTTTCCAAAGAATGGATATTGGCAAAATTAATCAGATTGATTCTTCACTTATGACACAGATCAAGTCTTGAACTTCAGTATTCTATGGTAATAAGACCGGTTCATCATTGCTAATTGCATCTCTTCATTCCCAGTTCCCTCAGCCTGCTTACTCCTTCAAGGTGACTTCCCTGCTCAACAGATGTGTGTGTCTAGCAGAACGTTTAAAAACCACAGAGCCTGAAGCAGATGAAGTTTTTGTAAAATAAATTGTTCCTTGGCAATTAACCACATCACAGAATGCAGTAAGCATGACTGATCTAAGTGTCCAGTCAAACTTCACAGTGCAGGTGGCTTTTCCTCTCTACACACCACGGCTGTAAATGGTGCTTGAGGCTCAGAGCACTCAGTTTTCAAGATGCCCATGCTTCTTTGAGGAGGTGGAGGAAGTACTCAACATAACAAAGGCTGTTCTGGAAAGCTTTATAAAATGCTTGTGACCTTCCCATTGCTTTTCTGTAGGACATCATTCTTCAGAGGCACTGGGTCTTCTGGCCTTACTTCACATTGTGGTGAACAGCCATAACCCCTTCCAATAGAGTGTCCTCATAGAATAGAATAATAGAATCACTAAGGTTGGAAAAGACCTCAGAGACTGTCAAGTCCAACCTATCACCCAGCACCTCATGACTAACTAAACCATGGCTTCGAGTCCCCCATCCAATCCCTTTTTGAACACCTCCAGAGATGGTGACTCCACCACCTCCCTGGGCAGCCCATTCCAATGGTCAATTGCTCTTTCTGTGAAGAACTTTCTCCTCACCTCAAGCCTAAACCTCCCCTGGTGCAGCTTGAGACTGTGTCCTCTTGTTCTGGTGCTGGTTGCCTGGGAGAAGAGACCAACCCCCAGCTGTGCTGAAAACCAGTGAATGTGACTCTTAAAAGGAACATCCAAACATCATGTGACTTCTCCCTAGACCAGCTGTCCTCATGTTCTGGGAACACCCAACATCTGGAATATGGGCTGTATCTCACTCCCTGCTCCCATTAAAAGAAGGCTTTAAAATAGTTTAAGCTGTTTCTATACAAAACTGAACAGGGATTCACCTTCAGATTCCTCCAAAGAGGTGAAGTGGAGCTCAGTGCTGTAAGCTGTGTTTTGCCAGCACTGTTTTTGCCATGAGGCGCTAGACCATAAATTTTCAGAGGACACAAGAGAGATCATGCACACAATGAATGGCTCAGATGCTCTGTAACAAGACTTGCTAATAGCCTGCCCTCTTGGAAACAGTCCTAGCAATGTCAACTTTTATTGTTTTTCCTCTTTAATAAGACTTGGTGGAACAAACAGCAAAGCAAATCTTGAGGAGTTTGTCTCTGTCATGCTTTGCTGTATTTTATGTACAACCGTGCGTTTTATTTCTTTATTGATTTTTGGGGGGGGTGGGTTGTTGATGCTTAAGCAGTATTATTTCAGTCTGTGAGACTCATAAAAATAGTAGATAGAACTTGTTTGAATCAAATTGGGTACTTCTTTATGCTGGTATGACAAGCTGCAGAAATCTCTGTTTCAGAGACTGTCCTGCTATACGGCATTTTTTTCCTGAGTCCCATGGCGCTTCATTACAGCAAGGTTAGACTGTGCCACTGAGAAAAGAATTTATATTTTATCATAGGGCTAATTGCTATGCTCTTGTAATGACCCTGAAGGACAGTAAATGCTCCAAAATAATTCAGTTTCTCTGGAATATAATCTCTTCTGTGCTAGTGGAGCTACAGCAGATCTAAGAAAATAGCAAATGCTGTGGTGTATGATCCCTACTGGACGCCTGTGAGACTGTTGGGCTGTCATAATCCTGTCAGAAAGCAAAGTTTTCTGGAATCTGATGTTCTCAGTGTATTTCCTCTCAAGAGAGAGACCTCCTTTAAGACCCTCTGGTAAAATCATGGGCTCATTGAATTGTTTCAGTTGGAAGAGACTTCCAAGATCATTTGTGTCCAACCTTCAACCTAAGACCACCATGTCCCGAAGAACCATGTCGAGGCTCCTCAAAGACGAATTGTTTCTTGATCCAAGATGGAACATACTAATTTCTCATATAGTCCAACAGCCTCTTCCATAGCTCCATGTGTTGTGCTTTTAATTTAATGTCTTCCCATTTTCTTCTTTGCAGCAGTATGGAAGAGTGAGGACTGTTTGTAATGCTTGCCCTTCCTTTCTGCCCAGTCGTCTCTGCCCCAGCCAACGCTCATTATTTGGCATTTTTTTCTCTCTGTGATGTTTGTGCAACGTATCTCAGGATGAATCTTGCATTCTCTCAAACATTAGGTCACAGATCTGTGCAGTCTGTGATGTGTCAGCACCCAGAAATGATGATAAACCAGCTGCTGAACAGTTGCATCTCAAGTCATGCGAGCCGTGCGTTTGTACAGTTAATGCCTTCTTTACTTTAACTTTTTGGATGAGTTGTCCTGTTGTCAGGACCACTGCTGAATGTTAATCCTGTTCTCCACTGAGCTGGCAACATCAGCAGGTTTAACAAGCATGCTTTTCAGTCTGGTATTGAAATCAATAGATAATTTTGCAGGGTCTGAAAAGATTCTGGCAAAGGTCATTTTGGCACACGACCTGAACGCTTGCATCCAAGTGTGTAAGTTTGGATCAGATGTGAGTGAATTCCAATGTGGATATTAACAATAGCAAGGCTTGGGGTACTGGGGTTTGCATCACTGAGCCAAGCCATGCATCTCTCCTCTCTCTTGCTCGCCCACTTGTCACCCAGAAAGAAGCTTCTTGTTTCTTACTGTTTCCTGACACTGCACTGGTAGTAGCTGTTTGTCACACTTAAGGTGACACCCAAAGTGATTTTTAGGCATATACAGTGTTTGGGTATCTGCTTCCCCAGCCCTGCTCTTCCTCAGTTCCCCATATGTGTTCGTTATCTTTCAGTTACTGGAAATGGCATCTGTCTTCTGCAAGCACCCTGAGGCTGTCAACCAACTTCTTCCCAGGTCCAACCAATTTATTTGCCAGTTTCTGTTTCTTTCCCTTTTGTACCCTAACCAGGCTTAGCATGCCCACTTGCCACGCTGGCACTATGAGCAATCGGGTAGTTTCTTGCCACGTTACAAGTTGCAGCTGCCCGTGTCGATGGGAAGCATCTCTCGGAGGGCCTGGTGCACCCACGCTGGCTCTAGCCTCTAGATTCAGCGCTTCAGTGTACGCTCCTTGATCCTTTCCTGGCCTTGGGTAAGCCTCATCTCAGCCCAGGGTGGAAACATGAAGATTTAAAAGCCTTGGGGTGGTGTAAAGATGTGTGATGTTCATAATTTCATGATGTGTTCAACAGGGACAGTCAGACCTCTGAGGAGAGAAGTTTTAAACCTCGGAAGTGTGAGCAGATGGTGCGTGCAGTACACGTGAGTGCTGCAGGGACTTCTGCCAATGCTTTCCTTGTGGAGGGAGGAGTGGTGAAAGGGTGGTAGACACTCTCTTGCTGGGTACATGTACTTGGTGCTTCAGCATTCAGAAGTCTCAATCCGTTACTGTAAACGCAGTTTATTTTTAAGGTGCCCAGAACTTTCCGTGGGATGACCTTCCCCATATGGTTCATGGGGGGGCTTTAGTCCTTAACTGTATGATGTGTATGTTCTGCAAGGCATCTTTGCAACACATCAGTGATGGCTTGGTTTCTTAGAAGAGGCTGAACATTGGAGTTGGGATTTTTGTGCTTGGCTTTTTGTTCCAAGTGGGGTAATGCAGCTTGTGCCTGGTCTCCAGGAGTGACTTGTTCTTCCTGATGAGATGAACTGCTTGCAGGAGCACCATGATGGTATGAGAGTCTTCTACAGCAACTGCCCAGCTGCTCTGCACTACAGTGTACCTCAAGACTTCTCCTCACAGTAATTCTCTTTCTGCACTAAGAGAGTCTGGAGATGCAAGCAAAGCACAAGGACAGCAAATGAATGGACAACATAAAGGGGGAATTGGTGGTAGCATGGCTCTGATTGTTTGAGTAACTGGGGTAACAGCAATGAGTCTGATCCTGAGGGAGTATGACTGATCCTGGTGTAGATCTATGTGTTTGCCATTGCTGGGTGCAATGCATTATTTGTCTGAGCAGCAGTTGACTTCTGGGGAAGAAGAGGCACATTGAATATTGCTTTTTAGTGCTTTTAGTGTTCAATATAACATAACACTGTCAAGAAGCATTAAGTCTGCCAGAAAGTTGATAGAGAATTCACTTTAAGGTCTTTAAAACAGCTAAATGGAAAAGAGTGGTATTCTGTTGCTGGAAACCAGAAAAATATGGGTTTGCTGCATTGCTGCTAACAGGAAGCTGTGCTGAGACTGATGCTAACAGTGTGAATCAGGAAGCAAAGCAAAAGGTGGGCTCCTTCAAAGCACTACCAGAATAGTAAATATTTAGTAGAATACAATGATTTGGGGGGGATGTGTGTGTTCCTAAACCAAATCTCTCTCAGTGGTTGTTATGGGTACTGTTGGTTTCCAAGTGACTGGAAGGCAAGGGAGCAGTGTCAGCTCTGAAGGTGCTGCGTGGAGAGAGTGGGAAATAAAACAGAAAAATGCTTGTGGTTTTCTTTGCTTTATTGGAGTTTGCTGGAACTATTTTGTTCAAGTGATGTTTAAGTGCTGCTAGTAGGTGATTTGACATCTTCTGGTTTTGGGTCTGACTCTTCAGCAATGATGTTGTCATTCTCACTCTGTGTGCCTCCTTTTGAATTTGTGGTAGGAGGCATTTCTGTAATTTAATGTGTAACTCCTAATGATGGGTAAAGGCTTGAGAAAAAAGCTAAAATACAGACTTTCCCCCAGTATCTTTCAAAATTCATTAGGGAAAAAGCAATTTCTAAGCTTGATATGCAGCTTGCTATGGGAAGCACTCCTATCTGCTGACATAAACCACAAATCTCAGTACCTAGCACACAACTGAATGGGAATTACAGTTCTTACTCCGGTTTTTGAGTCATGTCTGTCACATAGCTGTAAATACTGGTGGAGTTTTTCTACCTTTTGGAGCATTTCAGACCAGTGATGTTAACCTTTCTGAAGCCAGTGTCCCCTGCATGCTGACAAATCTTTTCCCCCCTCACCAGGCATCAAACTTCTGTAATGTGCCCTTGAATTAGTTGGGCATCAGCCCAATTTCTTGTGAAGAAAGGTAAATATCTGTTGTAGGCTGTCAGCCGCTGCAAAGCTGCTGCAGCTCTCCAAGGCTTATGGATAACTCACAGTGCTCTGCCTGCCTTTGGGGGCAAAATCCAGATCATTTCTATTGACTGTTATGAAGTAAAACCGTTGGCAAGCTTTCAGACTGCCTTGCTCATCCTACCTCAGTAAACACTTTATAAAGGGGCTGTTCAGTCTGGAGAAGAGAAGGCTCAGAGGTGACCTAATTGTGGCCTTCCAGTATCTGAAGGGGGCCTAGCAGAAGGCTGGGGAGGGACTTCTCAGGACATCAGGTAGTGATAGGACTAGGGGGGATGGAATGAAGCTGGAGGTGGGGAGATTCAGGCTGGACATGAGGAGGAAGTTCTTCACCATGAGAGTGGTGAAGCCCTGGAATGGGTTGTCCAGGGAGGTGGTTGGGGCCCTGTCCCTGGAGGTGTTTAAGCGCAGGCTGGATGAGGCTCTGGCCAGCCCATGGCAGGGGGTTGGAACTAGATGATCCTTGTGGTCCCTTCCAACCCTGACTGATACTATGATACTATGATAATGCAATCTCTTGTCTTATTCTTGCCTTTCTCTATTCCAAAGTGCAAGGCATCCTGGTAGTGTAGTTTCTGCGTTACAATACAATACACCAGGTTGGAAGAGACCTTCAAGATCATTGCGTCCAACCCATCAACCAATCCAACCCACCTAAACAACTAAACCATGGCACCAAGCACCCCATCAAGTCTCCTCCTGAATGCCTGCAATGAAGGTGACTCCACCACCTCCACAGGCAGCCCATTCTAATGGGAAATCACTCTCTCTGTATAAAACTTCTTCCTAACATCCAGCCTAAACCTGCCCTGGCTCAGCCTGAGACTGTGTCCTCTTGTTCTGGTGCTGGCTGCCTGGGAGAAGGGACCAACCTCTGCCTGGCTACAACCTCCCTTCAGGTAGTTGTAGAGAGCAATAAGGTCACCCCTGAGACTCCTCTTCTCCAGGCTAAGCAACCCCAGCTCCCTCAGCCTTGTATGTATACGTTGTAGACGTTGGTATGTTCCAAAGTTGAGTGGTTTTCTCTTGATTTGTCTACGTCTATGGGAAATATTTAAACTTCTCCCTTTGAGTACCTAGCCAGGTAGGTGTTGTCCTGCTCTCACTTCAAGGATTTTTTTAAGCATTGGAAGCTTCTGGCCCCTCAGTTTAGGAAAGATGCTCAGTTTAAGAAATGCTGAGTTGCTGGAACCTGTCCAGAGAAGGGCAACAAAGCTGGGGAGGGGCTCGGAGCACAGCCCTGTGAGGAAAGGCTGAGGTTAAGTCACGCATCAGCCAGGTTCACTTTCATAGAATCATAGTATCAATAAGGTTGGAAAAGACCTCAGAGATCATCAAGTCCAACCTATTACCCACCACCCCATGACTAACTAAACCATGGCTTCAAGTGCCACATCCAGTTCCTTTTTGAACACCTCCAGGGACAGTGACTCCGCCACCTCCCTGGGCAGCACATTCCAATGGCCAATCACTCTGTGAAGAACTTGGGGTGGTTTAGCCTAAACCTCCCCTGGTGCAGCTTGAGACTGTGTCCTCTTGTTCTGGTACTAGTTGCCTGGGAGAGGAGACCAACCCCCAGCTGTCTCCAACCTCCTTTCAGGAAGCTGTAGAGAGCAATAAGGTCTCCCCTGTGCCTCCTCCTCTCCAGGCTAAACAAACCCAGCTCCCTTACCCTCTTCGTGCAGCACCAAGCCTGAATGTAGTTGTGGATCGGTTGTCTGAGTGCTGTGAATTTCACTCTTGCATAGTATTTGTGCATTGAGCACATAAAGGATGTTTGTTGTGGTGTGTCTTTAATGAGATTTCTGCTAGGATGATATGGTTTTGATTCTCTGCTAGCATTCAAAATATTTGGAAGTTGTGTTTGTCTCAGCAGTCCTTGATTGGTTTACCATTCCCATAATCTGATCAGGAGTTTATAGCTCGAGTACAGGGAATTCATGGAAATGATGGAATTAATAGGATTTGTATCCTGCATTGTTATTAAATCTTGCTGCAGATTATTCAAGTGTTTCTGCACATGCAGCTTAATCTAACTGGTAAATCAGATTTCAGAAACAGTTCTCCAGTGTGTGTCCTTATAGGAAGCCTCTCCAGCCTGTGTGCCATTTGCTGCTGTTAAATGGAGCATGGCTATACCCAGACATCTGGAGGGTTCTGCTTCAGGTGCCCTCTTCTCCAATTGATCTCCATACCAGCTTGTTCACTCTTCCTTCTGCTGAGTATAAGGCTTGCTGTGTTTAAGACAGGTGCAGATAGGCACTTAATGCAGTGGAAAGCAAAGTACACCTCGGGATTTCGTACTCATAGCTTCTGCTAGGAGCGGGGGTCAAAAACCAGCACTTGGACACATGATGAAATGCTGTGTGGATGCTCCATGTCTAGTTTGTTTGCAGAAAGCATGTAAAGCAGAAAGGGAAAGTGGGAGGGGTAGGAAGTCTCTAATCTCATTTGAAATAACAGGTCAGAGATTACTTTTGTCTGCATCTCCATACTTCATGTCTTTGCTGCCAAAGCCCCTCCTGGCTGTTGTACCGCAGGCAGGGTGACTTGATGGATTGTCTCTCCTATCTTGTCTGCAGGGTAGCCCAGGGAGTGATGTCTTGTTTGGGAATTCTATAATCTGTTGCTGTACCTCAGGCAAGGTCAAAGAAATGTGCTTACCGCTGGAGGGGGAAAACAAGGCTTCTGCTGCAACTAAATGCCTGCAGGAGCTTATTGCACAGTTATGAGCAGATCCCTGAGACACGCTGCTATGTGGGGAATGGAGCATTTCTGTAGATGGGAAGGGCTGTAAACGTTTTAGTGAGCAGAAAAGATGAGGGGGCTGTTGTAGGCAAATGAAAGCAACGTGTCCTCTTCTGAAGTCTGAAAGTAGGCCAGCTGGGTTTTTAACAACTGAGAGAAAACTGAGACTGAAACTGCTGTGCTGTCACAAGGTGTGCTAAAACCCTAGGGAGGAACTGGGAGTTTGGTGCTCTGTGCTGACTTTGGGAAAGCACTGTGTGTTTGGAGGTCTGGATTGAATTAGTCAAGCAGTAAGTTTAGAACAGCAAACACTGCAAGACCACGATACTATTTCTAGAGGTGAATGAAGAACAAAATGTAAGGTGTTTGGTAGAGATAGAGGACCAAGCTGGATGTCCTATTGCTGTCCTCAGCAGATGCCTTCAGAATTTAATGGGCTGATGAACCAGGGCTTTTTGCTAGATAAAATTTTGTTTGTGCTAAGGGATTTTTAGCAATTGGGATTGAACCAAACTTGTTAATTGAAGGAATTTAAGGCTGGGGGAGGAGGGGTAGTTTCAGTTCAAGCAAGTATTGTTCTAGCACCTGATACAGAAAGCTTTCTGCGTTAAGAAGTAGAGAGCCAGCTGGAGTTAGTGGAATGCTTAAGCATTCCCTAACTGTCCAGTCCACCAAGGAGCTGTGTGCTTGGCGTTCAGCGGGGAACATGTTTCTGTAATAGCTCTTTGAGCAGTGACCAAGTGTCCCTGGATGTCTTGCAGAAAAGGTTCTGCCTTGCCTGTATGTGCTGGTTTCTTCAGCTGGTTCTGTTCCAGCTGTGGTTGAATTAACTGACAAGGTAAGAAGTGATCCAGGAGTGCCTGTGGTATTCGTGGCTTTCCTTGGTGAAGGCAGCTGGCAGTTTTCATACCGCAGAGGGTGGCTTTCTCGGAGAACAGATCTGAATGTGGAGATTGCAGTGTTACAGGTGAGAAAGAGCACGATGGCCACATGGTAGCATCATTCAGGAAACCCTGAGCTCTGGTTTGAACCTGTCACTTGGATTTCGAGATGGCAACACAGCTGTGAAGACGTGATTGGCTTTATTGTCTTTGATAGCACTTAATCATTCCACATGATGTGCTGCTATTTAGTCCTGCCTTGCCTTTTAATAGTTCCTGAAATGTTGAAGGTATGGATTATGTTAATGCAGCTTTTACATTTTCAGTGGACCGAAATAGCTTCAAAAATTAACCTTTTGAAAACACTTTGGGTAGATCTCATGACAGGCTTTTAGCAGTTTCCTTTTCCTAGCAGAATGCTGCCTCCTGTTCCAGTAAACGAAGAGCTCTGACTGACCAAAGTTATGTTCAGCTTCCCGACCTAGGATGAATGCCTCCAGCTGCTGTTGGAGATATTTTTCATTAGATCATCTGAGTGCTCAGCTGTTTTCATGCCAGTACAAAGGATGGAGGCTGTTTGTGCTGCATGGGTCTTGCACCAATTTCTTGTGCAGCATGCATTAATAAATCTCTGACAAACCAAAGTGAAATAAGTTGATTTCTTCATGGTGCTGTAAGACTTGATATCTCTGTGTTAGTGAAAGGGTTACCTGCATTTAGTGTGGATGGTCTCATAGTCATTAAAACCTCAGCCTCTCACTGCAGTGAGAAGGGAGGATTCTTCCTGTTATCTGCCAGGCCTCGCTTCTCTCCTGTTTCCTGCCCTCTGAACCCCCCCGGTGCTCTAGGTTTTGGAAGACTGGAGACGATCTGCCTATAGGTGTTTCTAATTTCTGCTTTGCCATGGCATGGACGGTGATAATGGGGGTTACACCCAAAATACATGCTCTTGAGTCTTCCACTGAGTCCACCTCAGGCTGCAGCTTCCTTTAGTAGAGGAATGGTTTCTATTTGCTCTCCCTTTCCCAGTTTTTCTTCCGGATTGTTTTGTCATCTTTGGCATCCGGTTGTAGGATATAAATGCAAGACACGCTTGCTGTGGTGTTGGGATAAACAGAGAGACCTGCAATGGAACAGCTGCTTCTTGGGTCTGATCACAGCTCCCTGGTTTAAAGAAGACAATAAATCAGCAAAGCAGCTGTTTGAACAGGCTTTGAGACCCGCGCTGCGCTGCGATTACTGTGCGCACTTCAGCAAATCTTCTTTTTCCTTGTGTGTAGAAAGCTCTTGGCTTACACCTCCCTCCACCCTTCTCTTCTTCTGGCTGGAGACAGTCACATTAAACAGTGATTAAACAAAAAATTAAAATGCCATTTTTGTGCATTTGGCGTTTGAACGCTGATCAATTGCTCTGGCGGCGTGTCAGGCAGCAGCCTGGTAGACAACAGAAGGGGCTTATTTGCAGCAATCTGTCTAAATCCATTTGCAGTGTATTGCTTAATATGCCTTTCTACTTTAATTCATTTTCTTTTTTTTTTCTGAAAAAGCAAAGGATGGAAACAGGCAGGAGATTAGTTTAAGATATTGCTGGAGAAGTAATCACTCCTTAGTGGTAAACAACTTCCAGCGCTTAAGGAAAAGAAGATGTGCTTGAGCTGAAATAGAACTTAGGGGCTTGCTGTGGGAGTTAATGGATAAAATTTGGTGGCTTGTGCACTTACATAGCTTGGCTAGAGGATCATAATGAACCCTTCATGCCTGGAAATCTGCTTTTTTGTCTGGCTGTTTACAGCTGATCACTTCAAAAACTACGAGATTTTGGGTTTTTTGCAAAATGAGAAGCCAAGGCAATGCAAAGCAGAAAGCTGCTGTGAAGCTCTGCTGACCCGTTCTGCGGACAGAAATCCACGTCTGTAATGCCGGTTTATCCTAACCGTGCGGCACTGGTGACTGCCATGTTCAAACAGTGGTCACTGTTTTCCACAGCTGAAATGCAGATGAGCTGGGGGATGTGCTGGTGGAGTTTGGACACGACACCTGCTATGCACTTAGAATTAATGAGGAATTAAAGTAGGAGTGGAAATTGAGGTAAAATACAGCATTAGGCATAAGACAAAGCTTCCTGCAAATGAGATGCTTGTTTAATAGTTGAAGCTCAAGTCAGTCCTGGGAAAGTTGCTGTGTTTTGCAGATTGCTGAGATCTCACAGTCTAGAGCGTCTGTTGAAGGGATATCATCAAGTTATGTAATTTGCATAATTGAGTCAAATCCCATGCAGCATCCCTGAAGGAAACCACTAAAAAAAGCAACACTCTGGTCCCTGTGTGCTGTGTCTGGATTTCTAGAGCTCAGACATCTCTGACAAAGAGAAAAAGCAGGGCGGGGTGGGGGGAAGAGAAAGGGGGAGCTTCCAAGATAACACCAATGTCAGCAACCTGCCTGTTTTCCCAGTAAGAGAGACTTTGGGCGTGGATTAGCACATCTTCCCTCTGCCCATGATGGCATGGTGCCCACAACTTTATGCACTGCTTTACTAATAGTGATGACATGAGCATAAGAATTGCAGTTGAGGAGGGGGAAGGCAATGTTTTATCTTTCACACTGGCTTGTTTTTTGGTAGCCTGCTGAAATTAAGTTGATCTTGAAACTGTGATTCTTAACAAGAAATGCGATGCTGATCAGCTTGCTGCAGCCACACCTTCCCTTCAGGGCTGTGTGAACGGTGGGTGCTGGCAAGGTCACTGAAGCAAAGGCACTGATAGTCATTTTCTATCCCTGGAAGTTGCTTCAGAATTAATGCTCAGACCTTGTTGACAGAACTTGTCAGTGACTCACAGCAGACTTTTCAGATCCACTCTTCCAATAGTGACCTGCAAAACCAATGGAAATATTCTGTGTTTGCTTGCAGGGGATGCAGTTAGAAATATTCTGACCTCTTAACATTTACTCAAGCTGAATTAAATTTAATGGAGCATTTCTGAATTGAATTGACTAACGTTAACTTCTTTGCCCAAGACCAGAAAAGCTCCAGAGTGCAGCGTGTCTGTCATGACCATCTTCAGCTATGTCTACCCTTTGAGATTTTAAAAGCCACTTAGGTGGTATGTCCTTCCCACAGAGATTAATGTTGTGCTTTTCTTGTGTGAATCTCGTTTGGCTTTAGTCATGCAGTGCGGTAACATCAGGAGGACTGCAGGCAGAGGAGCAGGTAACGAGTCACCCTACCCGGTCCTCGTTTTACTTTGCTGGTGCTGACATGAATAAATCAGTCCTTGTATGTCTCCAAGACTGAGACCTATAGAGAGCCAGTTCCTCAGGACTTAAGGATCAATAACTCTTGCTCCATGTGCCTCCAAAGTCCAACACTACACCTCAGGAAGTTCTGAATAACTGATGCATGTACTTCATAGTTTCCCTTCTTGTTTAGTTCAAAATCTACCAATTACTGAAGTTTTTCTCTTGACATAGGTGACCTTGGCAGGGTTTAGCTTAGCCAGCCTCAAAGATGCTTGTGGGCATAAATTTATTTGGAACTGAGAGACGTAATACATGTATCTGCTAGATTTTCTGCTGTCCACCTGCTTGTTCAGGTTCTGTACCTAATGCAGTGGCAGTGTCTGGGATTTCTTCTTTTCCTTAGCAGTGCAGGAGGCTGGTGTGCTGCTGCCTGCTTGCACTTGCTGTGGCAGTGCTTAAATCGCTTGTGTCAGGTTGTTGCTTGCTCTGAGGGTATTGTAATACACATTGATGACCTCTCTGAGAGAATGGCTTGAAGCTGTGCAGAAAATTTACTTCCATGTTCACATTATCCCATATTAAGTGCACCAACACAAGGGAAGCTCTAGCCTAGAGCCTAGGGGTGCTCACCCTGAGCCACGATGGCTGGAACTGCTTTTTAATGGTTTTTAGGTTGCTGTTTGGCTTGATGAGTGTTTGGCTGCTTTGGTGGTAAAGCTTTGTGATGGCATGAAATGCCCCTCCTGAAACAGCTGATAGCCCAGTGGTGTGGTTTCCCCCTGGAGGATGCTGGAGATGTTCGTGAATCCTTTGGGGTATACTTGGAACTTGTCTCCCATCTCCTGAGAGGTGTTGTGGAAGGCAGCTCCTGATCCATCTCATTAGTGTATTATGAAGGGAGAACAATCCACACAGCTACCTGCAGCAGTGCACAGGTATCTTCTAAGGGACACTTTCAGGCTAGAGTTCAGAGGGAAGGGGGATGCTTCTGCAATTTTATTTTGTTGTTAGAGTCCCAAGAAGAAGAGGCAGGATTTTAAAACACTCTTACCTGTGCCCTCAACTTGAATGTTGTTTTGCTGGTGGGTCTCTCTTTCTTTTCTTTCTCCAGGGTGCCTGATTTCTCTGGTCACTTCACAGGGCCTTGGCATGGAGTACTGGGTTACCTCCTACACAGCGGGTGTTGGGAGGCTCAGAGTTACACTGTGTGTTTCTCCTTCTAGACCTAGTCCCTAGACACTCACTCTCCTATTCAACAGTGGGTGGGGGGAACTGCTGGTAGGAGGTTTACATGTGTCAAATCACTGCAAATGGCAACAGGGATGTTGGCATTGTGAACCATTCTCCTGGTGTGCTCATTCAGTCCAGAGTGCTATAAACAAGAGACAAAAGAGACTTAAAATATTGAGCTTTCAGACTTGCCAATTGTTCCTGTGCCCAGTATGACACTTGTGCACAAGCCCAGCGCTCAGAAATTTGGCAAATCTCTCCTGGCAAGGAGGGGCTTTGGTCTAGGAGAGCTTTCCAGGACTTTTCCTGGCAGAGGAGTGTCCTGGAGAGGAAACTGGCCAGTGAGCAGTCCTGGCTAAGCAGAGACCTTGCAAAACAGAGGCAGAAATCTCACAGAACTGTAGTGTGCTCTGTGGATTGTTTAGTGGGGGTGATCAGAGGGGTGACACGCTGAGAAAATTGGAAGCCCCTGTGGTGGCCAGGGAAGTAGGCATACTGGACTGTTGCAGTAGCTCAGGATGGCTGGTTCAGGATGTGGAAAATTTGAGCCATTTTACACCAAGAACTCCCAAGCTGCCACTTCTTCTGTTTCTGTCACACAGCTGTCATCCAGAGCTGCTCACATCAGCTAGCACAAATAGCAAAAGTCAGGTAGAGTCTGCGTAAATGATTCATCTGAAAGTTAGGCCAGGCAAAGCCATGGATAGATGCTGAAGGTGGGGTTGCTTGCCCCTTACCTGGCTCACCACATCCTGAGGAAACATCTCAGACCACCTCTGCTTGCACCCAACATGTAAAACCAGTGGCAGCCTCCTGCAGTTTAGCAAGCCATGAGGTTTCTGGCTGCTGCTGGCATGTGTTCTGTGGTTGCCTTGCTGACACCAGCCTCAGACTGACCCAGGCACTAGCTTCATGCTTAGTTTTTCCTTTATAGAATCATAGAATCAGTCAGGGTTGGAAGGGACCACAAGGATCATCTAGTTCCAACCCCCTGCCATGGGCAGGGACACCCTACACTAGATCAGGCTGGCCAGAGCCTCGTCCAGCCTGGTCTTAAACACCTCCAGGGACGGGGCCTCAACCACCTCCCTGGATAACCCATTCCAGGGCTTCACCACTCTCATGGTGAAGAACTTCTTCCTCACATCCAGCCTGAATCTCCCCATTTCTAGCTTCATTCTGTTCCCCCTGGTCCTATCACTACCTGAGATCCTGAGAAGTCCCTCCCCAGCCTTCCTGTAGGCCCCCTTCAGATACTGGAAGGCCATATTGTAAGTGCTGTTATCAGTTTGCCCTCCCAGTGCTTTCTTACATGTCTTGTGCTTGGCTCACATGTTCATCTTGACACTTAAAAGTACCTTTTTCATTATCAGCAAGTAGAAATTCACATAAGAACAGTGATGTTTAATGGGATGGCTAGAAACCCACAAGGCAGGTTAAGCAATTTAGTTTGATACTGATATCTGGTGAGGTCAGGAGTGGTCAGAAGCCTTTCCAGATAAGAGGAGAGTGGTTCATCACCACAGCTCTGCTGCTCTGGAGCTGCACTTAACCATCTTCTGTGCGATGGGAATTGGTGAGGCTTTTTCAGTGCCTCTTGTAACACCTCTTTCCCTCAACAAATGTAGGCCTTCAACATGTGCAGTCAGAGGTGAACTGAAGACATTGGATTGCTGCTGATCTCCATTTTATGTCCTGATAGGTGCAGAGTGAAATTCAGGGAGGACTGCCAGTTTCTGCATTTGAACAGCAGTAAGGATTTAGAAGAGTAGAGTTCGTGTGCTAAAGCAACAGTAATTCACAACTTAAAAATGAGTTACTGCTTTCAATTCACAGAACTTCTTCAGAGTGAAAAATAACAAATAATGAAGATGAAGAAAATTAAGGAGCCCTGGATTAAATTAAATAGGCCAAATATACTATCTAAATAGAGCCCTACTGGGATTTTTTCATAAGGTGGTTGCATTGCTTCTTGGTGTAGCTGTCCTTTCCTGCTAACCTGCCTGTCTGGTTTCCACCACTATTAATTGCATCCCATAGTGTGGTCCTGCTCTTCTTATGCTGCCCTGAGAGTTTCTTGCCCTCATTCGTCCTGCATCATAAGTATTTGTCCGAGAATATCCTTGTTAGCTCCGGCTGGCACAAGTGGAAGTTGTCCATGTTATGAACTAGCTTTCTAAGCTACTTCTTGTCCATTCTGTGTGCCCATCAGCTCTCCTTCAGTGACAATAAAACTGAGCTGCAGGGAGCAGGATGGGGAATGCTCCACATACAGGTGTCAGTCAATTGAAATGTGTAACTGAGTATCTGGTTTCATGGATGAAACTTGGCTTCTGCCAAGTACGTTTCCATCTGCAAAATGTCAAGAAGCTGAGCATAAATCCTTCCTTGATATGTGGAAGGATGGAGATTGATTTAAAATCTCTTATGTGGGGAGGGTAGGGGAAGCCTTCTAATAGTTCACTAGCCAGCTTTTAATCAGATCGAGCTCCCTTTCTTTTAGACCACTGGTTTATTATTACCCTTTGACATGGTAATCCAACTGGCACAGCCCAAGGTTTTCATACAGTTCCTTTGCTAAGGGTTAGCACCCATAAGAGAGCATGTGCCTGCACTGGACATCTTAGTTGAAACCTGTCTTCACTGATGGACTCCCTTCCTGCTGACTGCTGTAGAGGAGGGGTGATTCAGTGGGGATTATCTGCAAATCCTTCACCAGAGCTTCATCTGTCAGACTGCAGTGAGGTGAACTGCATCAGGCTGAAGGCTGCTGCCTTGGAATAAGTAAAATGTCCAAATGCCCTATTTTCCCAAAACAAATCTAGGCACGAAAATGTCTGTAATTCAACTAGTCAGGTAAATGACATCTGTGTCCCAGATGGCAAAGATGCCTGATAACCCTGCAAGGTTACCATGCCAACTGTTGCTTTGTGGTGGTTGTTTGGTTTAATTGACCCATTAGTGAGAGCTTAAACCTCTATCTCGCCAAGGAGGGAAGGTTCTTTTCTTTCTAGGAAGTTCTAGCCTGTGGATTTAGCTCTGCAGGTCATGAGAAATTAACAGAGCTCTTTGTTTAAATGCTCTTGCAGTAATGATGGTAAAAATGGTTTGTATTTATATTCTACCAGCGTGTTACAATCTAATTGAAAACTCATTCCTACAGATGATGTTCTTTTCTTCACCCTAAAACCTACTTACATGGATTTTGGGGTTGCCAGTATTTGAGATGCATCATGGTTTTATTTCCCCACACCATAGTCTCTTTGATCCTGAATTTACTTCATCTGTCTTTGGCTATCTTGTTTCCAAAGCACCCTTGACTTTTGAATTTCAGGACCCACATCATGAGGAGAGGAGCTCTAATTGGGTCCAGTGCAGGCTCATGCCTCGTGTAAAATTTGCTTTTAAGTTGAACAGCAAGAGTCTTAATAAATGACCTTTTAAATCTTATTTAGATTTTATTCAGGTGTAGTATTGTGCTCGTTAATAATGATCCTGCCATAGATCTCCCATTACAGCTTTTTTGTTAATTAAATAAGATGTAAGAGTGTACTGGATGTTTTCAAAATGAAAATGGGAAATTTTAATAGATTCTCTGATTAAAAAGACTGGTCTGCATACATGATGGTGCCCTGAAAGGGGAAAAACATCACTTCACAGCTATTGATAAAACCCTGTTCCAAGGCACGCAAAATTTGCCTCCCCTTTCAGGCTAAAATCTACTTGCTTGTAATAGCCTTACCATAAGGAAGATGTTTAATTGCCTCTTACAAGAAGGGGAAACTATTAAGGGAACGTTTTGCATGTTGTATATTTAATGTATCCAATCCTTTATTTGAAAGGCATCCTATGTGAGGCAAAAGAAAGAGCCCTACTTGGCTGATGGACTAAGGAAAAAGGACTGGCACAACAAAGAAGCTATAAGGAGGGACTCTGAGCGTGTAGGTATGTGAGATTGCTGCTAACCTGTTTGAATACAGACTGGAATTTAGTTTGGTTTTATTTGGTGAGCTGAGCAGAATTTTCACCTTCAAGGTTAAGATGATGTTCTTGGCATTGTGCAACAGTTATTGTGTGTTAATCCTATTAAAAAATCTTCTCCCTCAACTCCACCATAACCATTTTGAGGTGAAAATGTCATCTTGGTATTTTTAAGGTTGATGCAGTATTGATTTTATTTTTTTTTTCCACTTACCAAAAAAAAAAGGTGTGCCTGTACCTTTCCCCTAAATGGGAGATGCAGAAGGAAAGAAGAGGGGTGGGAAAAATGTTCTGGATGCTAACATTCATGCATTATTTCATAGTCCTGGGTTTTGTCGTGCATCGCATAACAAGGGCCCAGTTTGAACGTCACAGCTTTGCACTGGTGTGTCTGTGAGGGCTCTGCCTCCTCTGTGCAGGAGCTCAGGTTGTTAAATATACATATCCATCTGTGCTGAAAAAAGCAACACTGATGAGGTGTTCAAACCATATGTATTCTTCCTGCAGTGAAACAGAAAACATTCTATAGATCCTCCGCAGCACTGCCATAGCCCCTTCATCTGTTTCTGGTGTTTCAAGGAAGACTTCTCTCCTGTGGTTGGCACAGCTGAGTGGTTTGTAGCAAAACTGCTTATCACATAGAACTGTTAGGTTGACACGGTTGACCCAGTGCTAAATATGACATAGAGCACAAAACTAATGAAGGAATTTTCCAAGGGCTGCAAGATGACTGCTATTCTCTTGATATATAGATTAGTTTCTGGTCAGTTAAGCACCAATTAGTAGTAATGATGCATGTTTACTTTCTGTCCTTCTCTAGGAAATGGAGAGCAGGGAAAACCTTACCCAATGACTGATGCAGAGCGAGTGGACCAGGCATACAGGGAAAATGGCTTTAATATCTTTGTGAGTGACAAAATTTCTCTGAATCGTTCCCTTCCAGACATCAGACATCCAAAGTAAGTATATTGTTTGCATTTCTTCCACTGAAAGTTTACAAGTCCCAAATTAGCACAACTGCAGGAGTGTGCTCTTTTTTTATGATGGGCTCTTGTGCCTTTGTTCATCAAATAAAATCCTTTCACAGGTGGGTTCTGCTGTCTCCTTCATAAAAGACAGCGTATGGTAATTGCAACAGGAAATAGAGGAGACCAGACTGGGAGGGGAATCCACTTTTGATTCCAAAGGACTTAAAATTACCCAAAACTTGCAGCCCTGCATAGAAAAGATCTTGAACTTATCTCAGAGGTGGCTACTTCCTTCACCTCTTAAATGAGAGTTGAGTTCCTGAGCCCACTGCTGTAGCCAACAGCTTTTAGCAAGTAATAAGGTGGAGTTATTTCTGTAGTGGAAACTGTTGTAAATGTCTGATACAGTAGACAAGTGCCCTAGTTGTAGACAGGTGATGAATTTGTCATTTAACAAGCTGTCCTGTTCTTATGTTGGCCACTGGCTAGAGATGACCATGAAACGCTCAGGAGCAGAATAAGACCCGAGTAGCTCCACTCAGTTATGTATGAAGGGTGTTATCAGAAGTCAGTCTCATTTATGGATTAGTTTCTAAGGCATCTTTCCTCATAAAAACCTCATCAGGGTTTACGAGTAGAAACTAGTTCCAACTGAAGGCTGGCTTTTGAGTTCATCTATTTTTCATTCCCAAGTCGCTCCCTTAGGATGGTGTCAACTGGATTTTGTGCAAGCCAGAAAGAGTTTTTCATTAGCAGAAGTGCTTCAGTTAGGACTTAACCCTTGTTTGTACAACACTGAGAGGCTTTTAAATGCTTCGTGCCGTTCTCAATCTGAAAGCATTGTTAGGCATTTGAATGGAAGCTTGTTTTCTGTAAAGCTGTTTTTGTCACAGCTTAGTGAATCTGAATTCAAGATTTGCTTTATTCATGAGATATAATTTCTAGAAGTCAGGTTTCATAATTTGTTTGCTGCATATTTGAGAGATTACCTCTTCAGCTGTCACAGCAAACTAATCAAATGCTCTAGCTTGACACCCTTTCTCAATATATACTCATAAACCAAGAGTGGTGAGTATAGCTCCATAAATATTTTAGGCATGCAGCTGAAATGTTTAAACAGAGAGATAAATCAGGTAACTGAAGATGCTTGTTGATCAGCCCATACTCAAGTTCTAAGAAATACAGTTTGAGTTTTCTACCCTAAATTATGCCTGTCCTCCATTTACAGGGGCTGCCATTGGCTCTGAGAATTTAAACATCACACACGGCCAGTATTTTTCCTCCTCTGAGGATTTAATATGTTACATCACATTCCCCATTGTTTCCCAAAGCTGCTGTTCTCCTACTTAGAGTTCTTTAAAATGCACAGATTCTACTTCCAATCCCCAGCTAGAATTAGTAAGCAAAGTGTCTGGGTCACCAACAACTTCAGCTGTAAATAATGGTGCTGCTGCAGCTGGTTTGCTTGTTGCTTGACACATCCTTTCCCTCACTGCAGTGAGTTATAATTATGGAGGCCTCAAGGAGAGGACAAGTAGGGTGTGTCTAATGGATGCTAGGATTAGCTGGGCAGGGAGTGGGGTTACCTGTAATGGAGATTTGCAGTAAAGGAATTCACAGCTGAAAAGGTCTGCTGTGCATTGCCTTTGCACATTACAAAGATATCCTTGAAATGGTACAGTGTGTTATTTGGGAGGTTCATGAGGGTAATTTATAACAAAGCTAGGCTGACATGAAGTTCATAAAGATCATTCTAGGGAAAAAAAGGAGCTGTAGTTCAGAGCATTTACTTTTCATAGCCTTTTTCATACAGTAAGAGATAATAGAAACTGTTTGGAGGTGTGCCTGTGGACAGCAAGGAGAGTAAGGAGAAGGTGAACTGGGGAAAAAGGCAACGTTCATCCTGTCCTAAGCTTTGGGGCCGCGGTTGGGATTCCTTTCAAAAGCTGGCCTGGGTAGGGAAGAACAAAGCAGCAGATAATGTGTTTGCTCACTTCTGAAATGGTTTGTGTGGACCTTTATATACCAAATGTTGTATATACACATTTGTTAACACAAACCTCTGCTTTGTGTTAACCGTGGGGATTGAGGGGGCTGGGGGTGGGCATGTACTGGATCTACCTGCTGCACACATGGAATTGTTTGCTTCGACAGTCATGTCTTCCCCTGCTAACATTCCCTTTAAGTGCTTTTGGGGTTTCTAATATTAAATACTAATTTTGCAGGTGTTGTAAAGCAATTGTAGTTGTGGTAGCTGCAGGGAAACAATTTCTCTCCGTGTTTAATGGTTAAACTTAATAGCTAAAGTTTCCCACTTCTTAAAGTTAGTCAGAAAATGTGAATTCTAGTTTAAGAAGAGTTAGAAGAGAGTTGAGGGCTCTTTTTTTTCATATTGGAAACAGAATTGTAGCTAGTAGCTATCTCAGAAGAAGGTCAAGATTGCAATGCCAAGAGCTGGATGAAAGCAGTCCATGCAGCTTTATTCTGCATCGTGCATCTGTGCATTGCAGCCGTAGCCTGCGGGCTCCTGGCAGCATCCCAAGACAATTCATTAGACCCAGAATAAGCTACTGTCCTTTCACACAGGCACCAGAGTAACTTCCTGTAACCACAGATTTATTGAGCTCCTATAACATAGGTGCCTCCTTCTCCAGTTCCTGGGAAAGGTACCAGGAAAAAGCTGCCACAGCCAGAGAAGGTTTTGCTCCCATCAGCCCCTCCAGGGAACAGGGGAGAAATTGCTGCCTGTGTGCATGCTCCACCTTGGGCACACAGTGAGAGCCTTGCTGGTGTCTGGAAGAGAGACTCTGCAGATCAGCTCTGGCACAGGCTGTGTGACAGTCCTGGTGATGTGGCACAGCAGGATGTGGAATGTGACCTCCCTCTCCTTATGGAGAGAGGGCAGCCTGCCCTGCTAGCAGCATCACTAATATATTCTAACTCCTGTTTGTGTGGGCACCTCTGGTTTGCACTGGACACGTGGAGTTCTAGGATCCCTACAAGATTTTGCGTCCTACGGAACACCTACTGGCTATTTTTTTACTGCCATTGTTTGCTGTATGGCTTTAGGTGTTGCCAGTTTAACAAGGTTCAAACTTCACTTGGGGCCACACCTGCAGGAAAATAAACACTGCACATACTGTTGCAGTTCGAGTTTTCTTCATGAAGTTTCTTTGAAAACACCTCTACAAGGCAGGAAATTTAATGCTGTGGTAAAATGCCCCCAAATTCAAGGTATCCATATGGGGTCTCTGCAGACCTAACTCTCCAGCTTTATCCAAGTACTTCAGTGCTGTGTGTTGAAAGCCCAGCTATCTTCACTTCTGTCAGCAGAACTGATCCCAGAGGTCAAACTAGACCTGTTGAAAAATGGGAAATACAAGAGTGCTTGTTTAGGAAAGTATGATTCAAATAATTGTCCAGCATGGCAAAGGAAGCCTTTGGCAAAGGTTGGAGGTTGATCCATTACTGAGAGGTGGGTTTCTTTATTGAGCAGTTCTTACCATGCAATTATTTCGTCTCTTCTGTGTGTTGTTCACAACGTCTTGAACTTCTGGGACCATTTAGGTCAAGTGCTGTCAAACAAAATCCTTACTTCCTCCCCAAAATGTTGACTTCCTTTGTCTATGTCCAGCTGCAAAAATAAGCTGTACCTGGAGAAGCTTCCCAACACCAGCGTGATAATTCCGTTCCACAATGAAGGATGGTCCTCACTCCTCCGGACGGTGCACAGTGTCCTGAACCGTTCCCCACCTGAGCTGGTAGCAGAGATAGTGCTGGTGGATGACTTCAGTGACAGAGGTATGATGATTTATTTGTAGCATTTCCACCGTGTTTACCTTCCTGTGCTTACCAACTTACGGGATCGAAGATCTTCCAACTATGTGCATAGCGACTTGAGGTTTTTTTACTTGCCAACAGCAGAGCTTGAGTGAACCTTCACAGAATGAGAAGGTTTGGAAGGGAGCTCTGGAGGCCATCCAGACCAACCCAACAGCGGTAGTGTGGCCGAGCGGTCTAAGGCGCTGGATTAAGGCTCCAGTCTCTTCGGGGGCGTGGGTTCGAATCCCACCGCTGCCAGCTGGTTGTTTTTTGTGCCCGGGGGTGTGGTTGAGGCCCCATCCCCAGAGACACTCAAGATCAGACTTGGTATGGCCCTGGGCAAGCCTGATCTAGCTGGAGGTGTCCCTGCTCAGTGCAGGTGGGTTGGACAAGATGACCTTTGAGGATCGCTTCCAACCCAATGAAATCTGTGAATCTGTGAACTCCCCTTCCGGAGCAGGTTTACGTAGTGCAGGTTGCACAATGTGGCATCCAAGCAGGCTTCTAATTGCTCCAGAGAGAGTAAATTTTTGGCCAAAAAGGCCAAACAAGCCAGCAGTGTAGCAAAAACCTGATGTTCCATATTCAGTTTGTGCTGGTTTAGCTGCCCATGACGTGGACTGTCCTGCTTTGTGGACAATGTAAATAAACAAGGAAGCTGGTGTTAATATTCTGCTAAGGGCCTGCGTAACCCTTAACACTTAACCCCAGGGTTAAATATGTGATGGTTGGAACACACACCACAAAACAAATAAAGGAATAGTAGCTCATTCATCACATTCTGCTTTTTGAGTTTCTACATGCACAAAATGGTAACAGGAGCCTTGATTAAAGGTTTCCACCTCAGATTGCTTATGATTTGGCTGACTTTTCTCCTGAATTTTGTGCTCCCGTAAAGTAAATCTGCAGCATCCAAAACTTAGGCTGCCCTCACTTGCCAACTTGCTTGCAGCTACACTCCTTGCTTTGAACTGCATTGCCAGGAGTAATCAGTTTGGATAGGGTTTAAGTACTACCTGCAAAGACACGTAGTCGCTGGCGTAACACAGCACTGCAAATGAAACAATCGCTTGTGATTGCAGCAGCAACACGTAGACATAGTTGCTGAATTTAGTTGTTCTGTAGCAGAAAAGCGAGGGATCTTTTTCTCTGAACCATTTAAATGCTGTGTGATATAAATTCGGCTAGACTTTGTCTTGTAGTTTTCACCCTTGCTATGGTGGAAAAAGCAATCAAGTGAAGGAGGAATGAATGCCTCTCTCATGTAGACATTGCATAGCCAGAAAGACCACATGGAAAGTCCTCTGAAGTAGCTGGTGTTCTCCTCTGTTGAAGAGAGTGCATGACTTCATGAGTGGTTATGATCAGATCTAGCAACTCTATTTTCTCTTTTAAAATTACTAAGACTCTTTAGCTGTATGAGCTGCAGAGCTCAAGAGTCCTGCTGCTGAAATTACTCAGCTGAGGGAAAAGAGCTCTACACAGATAGTGCAGAAGAGACCTCCAAAATTCTGACACGTAGGAAGCTCCTAAGATGAGCTCCGAAACAGACTGGTGAGTATTTTAGTGTTTTGACCTACGCTGACTTTCAATTAAGTCCTACCCAACAGCTATTGTATTTGTTCTGTAGTGTGTCTCTAGTTAGTTTGCAAGCAAGGCGTGATGGCTTGAACAAATCAATGTTATATGAAATAAATATTTCTTTAGAGGATTTTCAGGCTAAGCTGGGGAGGGAATTAAAAAAAAAAACAAGAACCAAAACACCCTTCTAACAAGGTCTCTTTATTGCTGCTCAGTGTAGAAGCAAATTAGACAAGCTCATGCTGTAACCACAGCTGAATTGTGCAAACAAGTTTCTTTTGAGAGAAATGGAATTAATGAAATCTGGTTTCCTGTGGATCTATTTTCCTTCTTCTGGAGACGTGCCCTCCTGACCAGGCAAAAGAAAGCACTCGTGGCTCTCCCCTTCCTGCTCCTTGTCAGGCTGCGCACGTGCCAGTCGTCCAGCTTGCTCTTGCTCTGTTCCACCTGCCTCTGATAAGATGCAGGCTCTTCTCCATCAGCCATCCATCTTTCATACAAAGGTGGTAAGAAGTAGCTGAGATTAACTTGTGTGCAGAATCTATTTATAGGTGGATATAAAAGACTGCTGGTGTTGGACAGTGAGCAAATTGTCCAGGGAAGAGAACAACACACAGGCAAAGAGGGTGCTGATAAAAACCTTCTCTTGTTTTTTTTACCCATTGTTTTCTTCTTGGCTCAGTCGATTTGTTCATGTTGGGACAATTAGTAGTTGGGGTGAACCATTTTTCCTTTGCTGCTGTCAGTTCTGTATCTGCACTGTAGCGTTCCCTGCTGGATGCTGCACCTTTTCTTTAATTATTAAGTCATGCTGGGACTGGCTTCCACATCCCTCCCTGGGTTTAAATGGATCCTTCATCTTCAGGAGGCTTTTAAGTCCTAAGCAGAGGATCTTGAGTTGAAAGGCTACTGGTTACAAAATTCTGGATTTAATCTATCCATTGTATGTCTTTAACAATAAACCAGATAACACTTTAACCCAATACCCGAGAATTGACAATTTAACTTAGAATCATAGAATGGTCTGGGTTGGAAGGGGCCTCCAAAGGTCATCTAGTCCAACTACCCCTCCAGTAAGCAGGGATATCCCAGGATTGCCCAGAACTCTGTTGAGCCTCACCTTGAATATCGCCAGAGATGGGGCCCCAGCCACTTCCTTGGACAACCTGTTCCAGTGCTCCACTACCCTCATGGTAAAGTACTTGTTCCTAACATCCAATCTAAATCTACTCTTACCTAGTTTGAAGCCACTACCCCTCATCTTATCACTACAGGCTTTTCTAAACAGTCTCTCTCCATCCTTCTTGTAGCCCCCTTCAGGTACTGGAAGGTCTTTATTAGGTCTCTCTGGATTCTTCTCTTCTCCAGGCTGAAAACCTCCAGCTCCATCAGCCTGTCTTCCTAGCAGAGGTGTTCCAACCCCGTGAGCATTTTTGTGGCCCTCCTCTGGAGGTTCATGTCCTTCCTGTATCAAGGGCTCCAGACTTGAACACAGCTTCCCACATTGGAGGTTTGAAAAGGGCACTTTCTTGGATTTGAATTGTTGGATACCTTCTCTGGTTATTGTTTCTCATTACTAAATTGAGCAGCTGTGCCTGTGGCTCAGAACCGGTGAGCAGTGAGAAGAATGAGGAGAGATTTTCTTTCTTTTCTTTGAAACTCATAAATGATTGGTCCTCTGCATTGTCTGCACGGTGGAACACTGTGCTCCTGCTTCAAATGCTGGCCCACAAATTTGTAACAGCATCCTTCCTTCTAAAGTTACACAATTTCTGCTGAATCTATTGGTAGTAGAGGTCACATCTGAGAGCAGAGAGGCATAGTATGAACAGTAAATGTCAGCTTCTTCCCCAAAGAGATCAGTAAACAGTCATCATGAACTCCAGTGAAAAGCAAAAGATGAGAAGGATAATTGCTCAATAAAAATCCATTATTGTTTTTATCCAGAGGTTTTCTTGCCAAGCTAAAATATCAGATATGTTCTGCTGTACATGCAGTCAAAGGCTGATGGCCTTTCACTTGAGGGTTGTCTGTACCTCACGATGGCCTTTCACTTGAGGGCTGTCTAAACAGACCTCTAGCACTTTAATAACTCTTTAAAAACGCTAACCTTCAAGAACTTGGAGACTGTATCCCTCTTGCTGGTGTTTGTTGTGTGCTGACATGTGCTGGGGTTAAACACACTGGGCTTTGCTGAGCTGCACTTGAGGTTCTGTTAGCATGGCTCTCTCGTTCTGCACTGGTTTCTGTAGGAAATCCATCAGCCACTTTCATCCCTGTGTCTCAGACACAGTGAATCTTTGCTTCGCAGGAAGAGGACCTTGCTAATAATAGAAATAGTAAGTATGGAAACCTGGCTGCTGCATACATCACTGTTTCTTCTGACAGATGTTACTTTCATATGTTTTTCATCTGTTTTTAAGCTTGAGAGTAAGGATGCTTTGGCATGACAATGAAAAGGGTTGAGAAGTTGGCTAACAGAGTAATAGGAGAGTGAAGACAGATTTCTGGGCTAGTTGGTGGCTGCTGTGGTCTGCAGCATACCTGAGAGGCAGCTATGTGGCTTTGCATTATTGCAGCTCTTGAACAGATGAATCATCATCTGGAAGTGTCAACAGCCATTTATTTCTTAATTTGTTTGAGAGAGACAATTCAGTGACCTTTAGCAATAAACATTTTTCAACTAAAAAAGGCTGTCCTGATGACAGCAAATCGTACCAGAGAGCAGCAAAAGCTTTACGAGCCCTGCTTTTGAAATGTTTCCTTTCTTTTACATTTGAAAAATCAAAACATGCTGGAACAGATTGCTGTCTGGATCTTTTTTGTTTGTTTGGTTTGGGGTTGTGGTGTTTTGTTTTGGGTTTTTTGTTGGATGCCTGTAGTATAATGCAAATGATCAAATCTAGCCTTACTTCAAATAAGTTTAGTGCAGGATTCCACATCAGCCCCAGTGCTCTGGGTGAGGCTGCCTGTTGGTGCAGTGCAGGAGGGATCTGGATGTGCTGGAATGTGTCCAGGGAAGGGCCACAAGGATGGTTAGAGGGCTGGAACCCCTCTGCTATGAGGACAGACTGAGGGAGTTAGGGCTGTTCAGTCTGGAGAAGAGAAGGCTCTGAGAAGACCTAATTGTGACCTTACGGTATCTGAAGGGGGCTACAAGAAAGCTGGGGAGGGACTTTTGAGGGTGTCAGGGAGTGATAGGACTGGGGGGAATGGAATAAAAATAGAAATGGGTAGATTCAGATTGGATGTTAGGAAGAAGTTCTTCCTCATGAGGGTGGTGAGACACTGGAACTGGTTGCCCAGGGAGGTGGTGGAAGCCTCATCCCTGGAGGTTTTTAAGGCCAGGCTGGATGTGGCTCTGAGCAACCTGCTGCAGTGTGAGGTGTCCCTGCCCACGGCAGGGGGTTCAAACTGGCTGATCCTTGAGGCCCCTTCCAACCCTAACAATTCTATTCTATGATACTGTGGTCTGTGGTGTCATGTCCAGCTCTGGCACTCAAATCTTTCTGTGTGGGGATTCTCTTTTATGTTAACGTAAGAGAAGCTGTTTTCCAGCGTGTGGGTTTGGTCACAATAGAATAAATACTGTTGGGCTATTTTCTTCTCTCTGACAGTAGTGTCTAGCATCAATGTAGTAAATAAGGCTACCACAATTTATATATTTTTCTCAACAAGCTTAGCTGGGATGTCTGTAACAATAAGAGCTTTCTTATGACTATAAGCATTTCCAAACAATTGTAAGGGATTTCATGTGCAGAAGAATATAGATTCCATTGAAAAGGGAGGGACCCATTCAGCAGACTTGGAAAGCAGGAATTAACCTGCCTGGTGGTGCTAAAGATCACAGACTGACCTCCTTGGATAAACAGCAGCTGTTTCAGGGTGGTTCAAGCTAAGGCCTTCCCTTCTGGATAAGCAGAAATCAGAATGCAATAAATGTGAATTGCAGCTTCAGAATTCCTGATGGTAAAAACTCTTAGCTGTGGCAGTCCTGTGTGGATTTGTGGCTTCACTTGTAATTTCTATAGGTGTTCTTTAGTTCTAATCTTAGCTAAATTAAGCCTTTTCATATGCTGGCTTGCAGGGTACTAATTATATCCCTGTGAGCTTGTTGTTACCAGAATGGCTCTAAGTAAACTAAAATGCTTTTTCCATGTGTATCACTTTTCTCCTGGGGACTGTCAGATGTGAACTGCGTTTCCTTTTTTGATTATTTAATTACAAAGCTGCTGAGTGGTAATTGGGTTCCATTATATCACAGAAAATGGGAGGAGGGGAGGAGAAGTTGAAATGCAGGTCAGTTTGCAAGACTGCAGGTTTTTGTATTGGCATGGCACATATTTGATGGTAGGTTACTTTTGGGAGCCAGCAATGAATAACAGACAGGCAGTTCATGATTTTTCAGGATTTGCTTCAGTCTCTAGATCTGAATCTGGCAGTGAGAAATTGAGCTGCTTATCTCTGGATCATCATCTGGAACGAACTGCCACTGTGTGTGTCTGAGCCCTTCCTTTAGTGTAAAACATGGTGGTAGGACTTTTACCTTTTCACCCTGTGCAGCAATCAGAAATTTTAAATTATTCAAGACATTGCAAACCTGCTGTGTGCTGGAAGGCTTAATTGCTGAATGCCATTTAAAAGCAACATCTTGCTGCATACTTGGGGCTAACTGAGCGCAGAGAGGGAAGTGTACGTGCCACGCAGGTGGCTCAGACGCGCTTTGGGTATGGCTGAGTCACTGGCTTAGCTTAACAGAAATGAGTGGTTGTGGCTAGGTGCTTATGTTTGGTATAAAAGTCACGTCTCAGCGTTCAGTTATTTGCATGGTGACTGACAGCCTGCTCTTCCTCGTTTTAAGATGACTTTTATACAAATGACAATGTTGTGGAACAAGCTTTGTCCCTTGTTGGAGTGAGAACCGCAGCAGCCGACGGCTCTAAAGCACGCGCTGGATGCAAAGCGCTGTGTTGATACAGCAATAAAGTTGAATGTGGCAGCACTGAAAATACTGCAGTCTCCAAACATCAGGATTGTTCTGGAAGCAGTTAACCCAGCTGGGCTTGGCTGCCTTACAGCTCTGTGTGCCTGCATGGTGGCAATGCACGGAAACTAAACATCCTCCTTGCGGTAACCACTCAGACTCTGCAACCTGTGGCTGGGAGGCATGAACAGTTCCAGCTGAAGTGCTTAAATGTATTTAACCCAATATGACAATGACATTTGCACAGTCAACCTTCTGGCTTCTAGATTAAGCACAGTATGTTTTAGGGTGTGGTTAGCCAGAGACATGCATATTTGCCTATGGCTGGTTTCTAGGAGGAAATTTTGTTACAAGCAAGGTGTATGGGATCTCATTTTCCCTTGGGGGTCATTAGGGAGCTTCTGCATTCCAGCTTTGTCTTTCCTCCAGGACTGCCCTGTCCCTTGAGCCTTATTTTAATTTGTGAAAATGGTATCTATTTAAGAGTCCCAAAAGTGTTTATTTGTTCAGCCACTTTAGAATTTTTCCTATTCTTTCCCCACTTTCACTCAGTCTTTCTGTTTGTTGTGTGTTTTCAGCAGCACTTTGTGCCTTAAGAAATTAGAGCTGCTGTGATGTTTGGAAGACAGCAAAGCATTATGAGCCCAGGCTCTGGCATGTGGCCACTGCTCATCTTTGAAAAGCAGCAAGTGGCTTTTAGGCCTTTTAATAAAGGAGGTCAAGGAATGTTTTCCAACCTCCCCCCAAGCAGTGTTATCACAGCCCTTGGTTTTGACCAACATTTTCTCTTTTTTTTTTTCCCCTTCCTCTCACCTAGGGCTGGTCAGCTTCCTTTGCTGTGCACTGTAGTGCTGTCTCCACACTATCCTGCAGTTTGCTTGAATGTTTGCTGGCAGGGGAGTCTCAGAGCCCATCCATTCACCAAGTGTCAGAGGGAGCCACAGCCAAGCCTCCCTTTTTCCCCTTTTAAGATAAATCCCTGTGGCTTTTTAAATCTCTCTCCATGCTGCAGCACAAGTAATTCTGGAGGCAGCCATATGGGATGATCTGAATGGAAAAACAAATGTGGGTGAGGCTGCTTGGCTGAACTATGTGCAGCATAATTTGGTCTGAAGGGCAGAAGTCACTGAGGATTGTACTGAGGGGAGAAGGCAAGGGGTGATTAATGTGTCATTTGGTGCAGCATCAGGTATGTAGCAAATACAGCTCTGTTCCATTAACCACATCTGCTGGGCCTTAATTGAAAGAAATCATGTTCTTAGTATCTGAAATAGAAAGGGTTTAATACTTGAATTCTTTTTCATCTTTAAATGGAACAGTAAAGGATTTATGCAGCTAAAGAGATTATCTTTTCATCTTTAGGCACATGCATTCTAAAAGTCATTTTTTCCCCCTCTTAAATGCTCTAAAGTGCATCTGGTTAGTACATCTCTGAATATGGAGTGACTGTGCTTAGGACAAAGTGGTGGCAGGCTTTCTTTCTGAATTGTGAGTATGATTATCTTAAAGCTTTTTTTACCTTAACGTAGGAAACTCTTCTTTCCCCCAACCTACTCTTAATAGAATAGAATAAACCAGGTTGGAAAAGACCTTCAAGGTCATCAAGTCCAACCTATCACCCAGCACCTTCTTATCAACTAAACCATGGCACCAAGTGCCCCATCCAGTCTCCTTAATGTTGTTTTCAAGGTCTCTGCTAGAATTTGTAGCAGCTGTTGTCTCAAACAACTGATAAAAAGACTATTTTTGTAAATTATGTCACAGAATAAAGGGATTTTTTTCCCCCTTGCTTTTAAAACTCATTGCAGGATCACCTCAGGCTTGTTTAGATTTCCCATAAATAATGGCTTTCAGGTTAAGTGTTGGCAAGAGCTTCCCCTTGTATCCAAGAAGATTGGTTCTTGGAGGTGGAGAGACATCGGAAGTTGGAGTAAACAAATGTACTCTCTATGTTGATTAGAATCAAATTCTTTGTCATGAAACATACTCATTTTGGTATCTGTCTCTCATTAAGTCTTAGGCTCTTCATAATGCTCAGCTTGTGGTGGGCCTGGTCATTTGTCTGCTGGTTTGACTCTACCAGGTGCATTGAGTCACAGAGGGCAGTTCTCAGGTTCCAGTCAAGGTCTAAAACTTTCACTGTTAAAATGCTTCAGATGGAAGCCGATTACTGAGGTCATTTTTCTGTGTAGGAAGTGACATGGCTTTGAGTATTACTGATTCTGGTAGTGCCATAAATGGTCTCTTCTCCCACACAGCCAGCACCAGAACAAGAGGACACAGTCCCAAGCCGTGCCAGGGGAGGTTTAGGCTGGAGGTTAGGAAGAAATTCTACACAGAGAGAGTGATTGCCCATTGGAATGGGCTGCCTGGGGAGGTGGTGGAGTCACCATCATTGGAGGTGTTTAGGAGGAGACTTGATAGGGTGCTTGGTTGCATGGTTTAGTTGATTAGGTGGTGTTGGATGATAGGTTGGACATGATGATCTCGAAGGTCTCTTCCAGCCTGGTCTGGTCTATGCTATGCTATGCTATGCTATGCTATGCTATGCTATGCTATGCTATGCTATGCTATGCTATGCTATGCTATGCTATGCTATGCTATGCTATGCTATGCTATGCTATGCTATTCTGCTACAAAGTGAAACAGGCTTCAGAGTCGTTTAAGTGGTGGTGACCTACAACCTAGATGTGGTGGTTGTGTTCCAAACTCAGATGTGACTTAGCCTTACAGGTAGCACAGCGAAGCGTTTGTACTGGCGTAGAAGTGAGTTTGGGAACCCACCACTGCTTTGTTTGGTAGTGAGTACCAAATGGACTGGAACAATGAAATAAGCCTGGTGCAGATATCTGATTTTGGTTAATGAATGATTTCTGGCAGTGTCTCCTAGTTGTAGGTTACTTCAGACAACCAGTAGGGACAGAGCTTGTTTCAGATCCTTTGTGAAATGTTTTCCTTTTCCAAGTATTCATTTTCATTGTGTCCAAACACCATTTCTCTACTTGTATATAACCATAATAAAAGGACCTCTAAAGCCTGCAGCATTGTTCATTAGGCAATGCCTGGAGAGCATTAAAAACATATTCTCTAGTGTTTTAAGGGAGCTTAGGGCCCATTGTAGCTGTTTACTTCAGCTTCTTTTTGGTGCCAGCCTAAATTAACTAACTCGTTTACTTTTCATCATCTGGTATTTGCTACTTTAAAATCAGTTGCTACGGCTGAAGGATTCTTCTAGAAAGGAGATGAGGTGGCTTTAAAAGGTCCAGTTTGCTGTGACCTTTTTCCTCAGCTAATTGTTGTGTAGTGAAGGTTGTCTGGCAAAACTGAAGTTTAAACCAAAACAAACAGTTGAGGAGCCGAGTTTCCATTACAGCTCATGAAATAAATCTCCCCGCATTGCTTGCTCCCGAGAACCCCTATGCATGCAGCTTCTATTAGTGGAATTCTGCAGGTAAACAGCCTTAATTTTATTTTCCTCACCTTGAAGTCCATGTCCTCATCTGCTAGGAGTCGAAACTCCAGATATCTGCCAGCTGCAGTGCAAATCAGCATTTTAATGTTTTACAGCTGCTTCTGTATGGAAGTTAATTAGAAGTGTGATTCAAACACCCTCTGCCAGCACTCGTATCTGATGTCTATTATTGGTAATCATAGTTTCTGCTCCTTAAGCGTGCATTTTGGGTGGTGTTGACAAAGCAGCTGTTCCTGCATAGGGACTCTGATAAAGGTGGAAGCTTCTTCAGTTGGAAAAAAAAAAAATTGGAAGGTAATGCTGCTGCAATTTAAAAATAGAAGTGGATGATCTAAACCACATTCCTGTTCTGTATCATTCTAATTGCAATGAAGAAAAGCCACATCATTCTCTCATCTATTCATAAATGTCATGAGGACCACTGCTGTCTATTACCCACAAGCTAAGTAAGCGTTGATGTCTCTAGAGGAACAGGGTAGTTTTCCACACTGAACAGTGGAAGCCAAGGCTTCTACTATTGGTACTCCCCTCTCCCCTCTGACATTCAGCTCAAATGGATGTGTCAGTTGAAAACAACATTGCCTGGGATGGTTTAGCTTTGGTATCAGTACGGCTGTGCCCAGTCCTGGGTTTGTGCTTCAGGATGTAATGGATTTATTGGCTTCTCTGACAGATGTGACTGACTTACTGTGATAGTTGCATTTCTTGCCAATAAAGTAGACGAGAGCACTTAGAACTGATGATGAAGAGGTCTAAAGGAAGAGTTAAGTGTGAGTTCTGTACACTTCTGACACGCTGAGTTTGTTATTACAAGTCAAATGTGTCTGTATCTCCCCTGCAGCAGTGTTTGTGATTTCTTTTTTTTTTCATTTGCCAAAAACTTTGTTTTCTGATCTCTGACATGGAGTTTGCAAGACAAACATGGTTGTGCTTTGTCATTTGTGGATGTTAACACATAGGAGTTATTGTAGCAATGAAGCATCATCAGTTTTCTAATATTCTACTTGGCTACAGCACTGAAGCAAAAATTTTGTAGGTCTGTGCTATTAATTTTAAGGTTATTTTTCCTCACTTAGGCACTTGAGATCAAAGCCTTTGGACTCCAAAGGGATGCATTCCCACCAAATTAAAGCGACTTTCAAGTGAGTTACATCTTGGACCTAATGGCATCTTCTCTAACAAGGCAAAAGTCTGGAGTAGAATCTTCTGTTAATTCTTGTGCTCTTTCTGGAATCTTTCTTATTTTTGTTGATTTACACAGAGCAAATACTCTCAGGCCAGGAAGTTATATGTATGTGAACACTACTGATACAGGCAAAGCTGAATCTCAGAGGATTGGGTTGGGTTGGTTGCTTAGTTTTTTTGCATCTTTTTTCCCCAGCAAAACTCGGTGACTTTTAAGGCTTTAATCTTGCATCTTTAATACGTTCCAAAATGTTTGAGCACAAAATACCTTAACTCTTCATCCGCCTGCATCTCTCCCAATAAGGGCAAGTTTTGTCTTGCTATCAGTTGTAGGCTTTAGGTTCATGTCATGATATCCTATCCAGTCTGTGACTATCACCAGTGACTAACTGCTGGCCAGAAGCAGACTAACCCCTCTAGCACAGCAGCTGTCTCTGTGCTCTGGACTCTCTGGGTTGCAGATGAGTCATGTTCAGTTGGCTTTGTTCTGTCCTGTGAGCAAACTTCTGAAATGCTTTTGTACCTCTGCTTATCTCCCCAGTGCTCAGAGAGCAGTCAGTCATGTAGATTAAAGACAATTAAAGACTAATCTGCTCTCTCACAATTTTTAGCTGTAATAAAGAATGTCTAGTATAAATTCACAGGGCCCTGAACCAGTGTGTGGTGCAAATATTAGCCTCAGGCTGCTGGAGGTGGTGATGCCGCTTGCAGAGTGGCTTGTCTTGATATTTTTCAGTGTTTTCACTTGCCCACACAGTGTTTATCAATTTAGTGGAAGAGTGTTAGCATTGAGCAGGAGTGCAGACATTCCCTAGATGGACCAACTGGATAGTCAAAATCACTGAATTTGGCCTTAAGATGAGGGCACACATTCCCCAGGTCGGAGGCAGTATTTGGGACAGCAGTGCCCTTCCTGCTAGTCACCATGGATACATCAAACTTGAGCTGAATATTAAGTGTGCTGCAAGGAGTTCAGTCCTGTTTCAGCAGCTGCAAAGGCCAAAAACTGCAGCTCTCCAGTTTGTATGTCAGCAGTCTCTCTGATGTTACAAGCAATCAACGAGAAAATGACTGAGGGTCACAAAATCACCTCTTTGCACCAAATGTAGTCAACAGAAGAGGGGGGAAAACCCCTAAGTGGGTGCTTTAATCTTGATAAATATTTAATGAAACGAGGAGAGAGAATAGTAAACTAATGAGAATGACTGATTCCTCTGGGAAAGATGGGTGATAGCACATGGGGAAAAGCAGATACTGTGAGCTGGTCAGGGAGTCAGTGTGCGGGACTTAAGAACTAACTGATGCATACACCGCAGGTTAGCTTCACTGCTCCTGCTGAACAAAAGGTGTTTAAACTTTACAGCATGAAGGAAGGAGGAGTAAATGGATTTTTCTCAATTCCCTCAGGAAGAAATGGTTGAAATAGACTGCCTTTACAAATGAAACTTTCCTGAGAGATTAAGAGGTTATGCTGTAGCTAAGTTGATTGTTCCCTGTGTATTTCCCTGCTTGGAAATGCAGCCTCCTAAACTTTCCCTAGGGTCTGGGTGTATTTATATGCTAATGCCAGTAAATGTGAATTTTCTCATTTAAAGATTACACTTTTGTCTCTGTGTTCAGTACAAGTATCTCCTGAAGCCATAACTGAGCAGGGCTGGGATGTCTGCTGTAGGGTGGAGGAAGCAATGAGCAAGCTCCCTTTAGAATTTCAGGATGTAATTGATGATACAGGCAAGGCAGCAGAGGTTTATGCACTTAGGTGTATTGAAGCACACAGGACAGGCTCACACAAGTCATCTTTGTCCCAGCAACCTGCAGTCTGGCTTATTTCATAGCCCTTGTGCTTCCATTTTTGTGCACTTCATGGTACCTACAATGCAAGCTGGGGTTAAAAATCCATAGAGAACAAAAAGGTTTCCAGAAGTCTAACTCTGTTTAGATTGTAAGACAGATGAGCAGTGATGACTGCTCTATTAGCAGGTGGGGTGGTGCACTTTCAGCTGTTGTCCCTTGCACAGAAACCCTTCCCTCTGCCCCCCAGTTTTTGTTTCTAAAGATGTGCTGAGATCCAACATTGATGCAGAATGGGCAGCGGAAACTGGGCCCCCTCCCCTTTAGGAGTCTACCACAGACAGAGCTGCCATAAATGAAGCAACAGATATTAATTCCCTTCCCAGGCCTTTTCTTCTTTGTAAGAAGATTTGGCTAGGAAAGCTGTGAGCAGCTTAATCACTTTGCTATTATTGGGACTGGGATTCATAGTACAATTTATTAGATCAGTTTATTATCCTCCCAACCAACTTTAGTGATCAGAGCGTGAAAACATTGAAAGGAAATTAAAACTAGTGTAAGAGCTGCCTGTTTGGATAACAGCACGTTTTGCTGTTTAAAAGGATTACTCATCTGCACCAAAACAGGGAGAAAAGTTAATTTCAATAATGTAAAGCTTTCTATTTCAGGAAGGCTTGGCTTGCACAATATGATGAATTCAGAAAGAAGTACAATTCATTCTTAAATTGTTAAACAGCTCGCAAGGGCCAAGTATCTAAGTAAAGCTGAATGGATTAATTTGTAATCTTAAACAAGTGTGTCTGTGTGTGTGGGAGGGTAGAGAGGGGAGGCCAGGGTAACTGTAAACAAATGCCAGACGAACAGTTGCACTCCAGGTTTTCATGGATGCAAAGTAGCCAAAATAACCTGCAGAGGAGGAAAGCCAGCCCTGTCTGCTTAAAAGGGAATTCTGCAGATCCTCCAGTCCTCTCCTTCTGTGCCATGTGCCTTTCAGCAGAAGGGAGAAAGTTCTCTAAATTTCCAGAGTGCAATGACTCTCACATCTTCATCATATCTTCAGCTTCTTAAGTGTGAACTGAAGCAAAGAACCTCTGCAGGAGGCAGGATACTGAATAGAATTAACCAGGTTGGGAAAGACCTTCGAGATCATCAAGTCCAACCTATCACCCAACACCATCTAATCAACTAAACCATGGCACCAAACACCCCATTCAGTCTCTTCTTAAACACCTCCAGAGATGGTGACTCCGCCACCTCCCTGGGCAGCACATTCCAATGGCCAATCTCTCTTTCTGTGAAGAACTTCTTCCTAACATCCAGTCTAAACCTCCCCTGGCACAGCTTGAGACTGTGTCCTCTTGTTTTGGTGCTGATTGCCTGGGAGAAGAGACCAACTCCCACCTGGCTACAACCTCCCTTCAGGTAGTTGTAGACTATAGAGCAGAGGCAACTTTGATTTCACCAGTGGCATCTGAGTAATGCACAAAAGATCTCTGCGAATGTTCCTGACTCCTGCAATGCTGCTCATCCTGGATTGGTTGATGCTACTCTTACCAGTACAGGAGTTAGCTTCTGCTTGCACTTGAACAGTTGAGTCGTATGAACCCTGCCACTGCAGTGCTATTTAAGCTCTTCTGGTTCTACAGATGCATGTTGAAGTTGTTTTGTTTCTTGTGCATTTGCTTCTTTAAGCTGGGGGGGGGGGGGGGGCAGATTTAAATCCTTGGGCTCCTCTGGCTTCAGCATGCATCTGGTTTTGAAGTGGTAACAGTTCTTAGGTGCCTGTTCAAGTGGCAGATGTGAAGTGGCTGTAATGAAAACCCAGACAGACATGAGAAATACCTACCTTGCAAGTGGCTGCCACACCAGCAGCATCCGAGGGCAGCTCCGCTTTGATGGGAAGCCCAGAAGGAAGAACTGCAGTAAGAGCACCGTGAGAATTTGTCCTAAGGAAAACCAAGTAGTCTTACTTTGGAAAGCTTTTTGGGACTGCCTATGGTTAAGCAGATCTGCTGCTGAAGTTTCTCTGTTAGCTTCACACACAGTTTTATTTACAGCTCAAAATAAAGCAAGCAGGAGTTCTTGACTGGTGCTGTTAATGTATACACTGTATATCAAGTTTATTGCAGAGTCTGTTAGCAGGCTACCAGCCTGGTTTTTAATCTGCAGATAATCTTATTCTCATTTATATGTTTGGGCTGCATTACTTTGCCCAGTGTTGGTGCAGCCATTGGCATCCATCCAGCTCACCTAACAACTTTCATTAAAGAAAATTGCCCTTGTAATAAAAATTACTCAGTGTGACAAGATTCCATAATATATTTTTTTAAAGCCTCATAAAATTTTGTAGCAGTTAATGGCACTTGTTTGTTTGCCTTCTTTTCCCCCCTTTTTTTTTTTTTGTTTAAGATTTTCTTTTAAAGGCAAAAATTGTCTTAATTGTGACAATATTTGTAATGGAATGACATAACTGTTTTTCATCTGGGCCTATAGAGGCCAGGCCTGGCAGCAAGAATAGCACAGGGATAAGGAAATGGGGAAACCTTTGTCTTTCCAAAGTACACTTTATGGTGCTTTGTGTGTTTTGTGAGGTTGAGTCTGTGACTCTTTAGTAAGAGAAAGTGGGTCCAATAAAGTTTGCTCCCTTGCAGTTCCCATTACACAAGTCTTAACCTTATAACATAGAAGGCTCCGGCATGTGTTTTTCTGCAGCTTACCTGAATATGATCCCTCCTGGCTACAAGGACAGTGCTTTGGGGGGTGTGTGTGTGTCCCCTGATCACTGAGAACACGTGGGTGCTGGTGCAGTACCTGTAGCTTTGCCTTGCTTCTTCCAGCATCAGATACATAAGATTATTCCTAACGTGAGAGACATTTCTTAGTACAGCATGGAGCAGACTACTTCCTGCCAGTGTAAAATGCTCTGGTGATTTTTTACTATGGAAACACAGTAAAGAAGTGCTAAAGAGCCAAGCCCAGCATTTGGAAATTAAATGGGAAGTCAATGAATTGGATTTCCTGCTGCCTCTTCACAGAGTACTTGCCTGAGACATCTCTGCGCTCCTGTGTTAGATTTTTTACCGTAAAAATGGGGAAATCTCTCCATTCTTAAGTGCTTTTCATTAACAGAAATTAATCAACCAGTCTTCAGTCGATTCAGATGAGCAGACATCACCACCACTATAAATACAGCCTAGTCCAGTGACATTTTGTTCACCTGCTGGGGTGTATCTTCTAGTGTGAGACCAGATCCAAAACCTCTTGGGAGCAGGCCTGGGTCTCCCGTGCTCCTACCGCTGGAGGAATTGGTCAGGCTGCCTTTGGGTGTCACCACAGATGAAATTGCACAGTAAACCAGGACAGTTCAGAAGGGCATGTGATAACAAAACATGAAGTGACCAGCACATGGGTGGAAGACAAGCCTTTCACAGTCTCATTTTCTTATTTCTATTAAGATAAAGAGTGGTAGAAAATCTCTCTATATATTTTTTCCATTGGTTTGGAGCTTTGGCTTTTTTAAGACTTCCCAGTGCTTGGTAGGTCTGGTTTAGATAATGTAAATACCACAGGATCTGACCTTGATCTGTAGCTGCTGTTAAGGGGAATCAGGCCCACAGCTCCTGCACAATGGTTACCTCCTTTATCCTAACAAGCACATACAACCACACTCACACTTAGCTTGTTACGGGGTGCATTAGCTAAGGTGTACCTATAAAGCACATACAACCGCACTCACACTTAGCTTGTTATGGGGTGCATTAGCTAAGGCGTACCTATAAAGCACATACAACCACACTCACACTTAGCTTGTTATGGGGTGCATTAGCTAAGGTGTACCTAAAAAGCACACACATCCACACTCACACTCAGCTTGTTATGGTTGCATCAGCTAAGGTGTACCTTTTGGCTTGGGCTCAGCTGATTTATGCCTGAAGCAAGGATTGTTTGTTCCCTTTTCTGATGAACCAATCTTCTTGTGAGAAACCCACAGTGGCAAGGAGTGAGCTGTGATGTTAAACAGTGGTGGTGGCTTTTGCTTGGCTATTTTGGCTTTTTAAGTTTACCCACTGTCTCAGGAGGAAGACAGCTGCACTAATAATATATCTAGTCTCTATGGAAGGCCCTTATTTTAAAAATCTGTAATTGAGTGGATGAAATTTCTGGTTGCTTGAGAGGCTTTATTCAGAAGAGACTTGAAAAGGATGAGGGAAAAGCATATTAGAGAGCAAGAAGTACTAAGGGCTCTATTGAGCAGGAAACCTGTGTAGATATTGTGGTGCAATTAGACTTGTCAGGCAAAACACTAAAATCCATTTGTGAGAAAAAAAATCCTGGGAAATGTTAAATAAAGCTTTGAAAAGGGCAAAAGGCTTGCTGGGAATACCTCAGTAGCAAAGAAGTTGGTCTGGGTGATCTTTGAAGGAAAGCAGGTGATGTCAGCTTCAAAGAGAAGGTGCAGAACGTGCATTAGTCACAGGGATTTTGCCCATTTTTTCCTTCCAGTAGCTAAACCTCTGAAGCACAATTGCTTGGTCAGCAGCATGGGGGAGAGCTCATAATTTAGTGAAGTTTTCTATGCCCCTTTGCTCTTTTTAGAGAGCTATTGCAGTACTCAGCTTCCATGGTGCCCTGCTCAGAGGCCCTTTCACAGTGTCTGCCTTTTCAGCCCCTGCCTTTCATGCCTCCTTTGAAAGCCTGGGAGGACTCAGCTATACCAAACGGAGTGAACACGTTCCCTCTAGTCAAAGAAATAAACTTGTGAGGTTATTTGTGTTTGAATGATTGACTCTGCTCAAGATTTGTTGTGTGAGATTTTTAAGAGTAGTTAGTTGCTTAGATTTGACAACCTAGCTTTTGCCTGACGAGGCATGTTTCCTTGCTGCGCTGCTGAGGGCAGTGGACAGCATGGTGCATTCATGAACAGGCCCTGGCACACTGTGAATGGGCTTTGCTGTCAAGTAAGTCAAGACTTTAGATGCCTAAAGATCAACCTGTTAGTGACTGGGCCGGTGTCAGCTCTTAGCCTATTTTTAGGTTTTTCTTTGGTGCTTCAGTCTTTGATGTAAAGACAGCTGTGTGCCCCTCACTCTTTATGTAGACCAAGCTTTTTATTTCCCCATCTAAACAAGCTGTCCATTGTTTTGATCACTCAGTAATCTTTTTCTGTGGCTCTCCTGTTTGAATTCTTGTTACTTGTGGTGACTGTTAAGTGTCTGTGCTATTCAGACGTGGGTCCAGTCCGTGTTCAGTAGCATAAATATTTCCATATTCAAGTGCAGATATTTCCTCTGATAAGCATTTAGTGTAGCCATCCAGATACATACAGCAGCTCTGCCTTGCTGGCTTGGAGGGATGTCTGATTTGGCTTTTTGCTGCTTTTTTGTTTATGCAGGAATGGATGGTTATGTTGTGTGTTTTGAAGAAAAAAACCCAAAACACCAGATGCAACTTAAATGCACTGAGTGCAGTTTACTTTTGCAAGCAAATTGGCCTGTGCCTCTCTTAAGCCACATTGATTTTCCATAAAAGTATCTGAGAATCCCTGCTCTGATAAAGTCCTCCCAGAGGTCTGCCAGATGGCTTTTTATTCCTTTTCCTCTTCCTCTGCTGCTTTCTTTCTCATCTTGCACTTCTGCTCCTTCTCCTAATTCCTCTATTTATTGATTTATTAATTGCTTCTAAGACTTTTGGAGCATCTTCAGAAGTCATGGTTAAGCAGCTATGTTTAAACTCTGGATTTGAAAGAAAGGATTTGTATTTCCTTCTTCCTGGTATCACGTTTAACTGCTCAGGGTATACTTACAATGCCATCTCCTGCTGGTGAGGAAGGAGGTGCATTTTTAAGGAATTAGTTGTCACAGTGTTTGAATTTCTTGTTTTCACATAGAACACCTGAAGAAACGCCTGGAAGATTATATGGCCCAGTTCCCAAATGTGAGAATCCTCCGAACCAAGAAGAGGGAAGGGCTGATAAGAACCCGAATGCTGGGCGCCTCGGTGGCCGTAGGGGACGTCATCACCTTCCTGGACTCCCACTGCGAGGCCAACGTGAACTGGCTGCCGCCTCTGTTAGGTAAGTGCGTGGAGGCTGGACTGCTGAAAAGCTGCCAGCAGATGTTGGTGTTGAGTTTGTTTTATTTCCACCTGCTGCCCTCCCCTTATTGTGGGACAAAAAGCAGAAATGTCTTCAAAGGAAAAACAAACAAAAAGCCCAGCCACAGGACTCAGATGAATTGTTGGCAGCCTGTAGCCTTTAAAAGACCAATCTTTTTTTCTCTTCTAGAGTCCTGCACCATATGATAAAGCTATCATATGATTTGCTTAATTAAAAGACAGAGGTTATACTCTTCTGTTTCTTTGCTAAATGAAATGTTAACTAAGTTCCAGCTTGCTTGATGAATGAAACTATTGCATGGTCATTCATTCCACAGCTTGTAGAGAGGAGTGGCTTTATGATACAGACAAGACCTTTACATGCAGTTTTAAAGTAGCTTTCAGTTTGTTGGGGTTTTTTTCTCCCTATATGATTGTATTTAACCTCATAGTCTGCAAGCTTCTGGAAAATACTTCTTGTGAATGACAGCTGCTTGTATGTATTTGTAGAACATGTGCAGTCCTTTCCCAGGCAGTGCTTCATCTTTTAGGAGACATCAGTTTTGGTTCTTTCCAACGATGACTAATCGAGAGGACAGTGCCTTCTGTTTCTGGTACCTGTGTGCCTCTGGCCAGTGCCAACCTCCTTTACGACCATATTGCAAGTGGCTGTCCAAGCTCTTGCTGATATGTGGCTTTGTCAGTAAAGCTGGCAACAATAAATCAGCTGGAGATTTCAGAATCCTAGTCAAGATTTGTCAGCAGGACCGTTGGGTTGTAATACTGCTGATTTCACTACAGTTTGTGTTTGGTAGCAGTGCAGAACATTTGCAGCTTCTTGAGCCCTGGGGAAGGAGAACAGAATTACCCTAAATGCCATTTCAGTGAGAACACAGAGCATGCTTTAATTTTAGACCACGGAAAGAATTTCTATTAGACCTGTGCTGGAAGCTGAAACATCATTTGTCGCCTCTGCTCTGGAAGTTAACTTCCAACAAGAGACTGTCTCAGTAATAAAGTATTTAAGAAGTTCCAGATGTTTATGCAGAAATTAATCCTGTCTTGTATTATTTGGTTGGAAGGAAAGGTTGAGGGGAGGAGGTACTCTTGCATTTCTTGAGCCTGCTGAGAGTAGTTATGCCATTAGTCTGAATTGCTTCCTGCCAGGTTCTGGCACAGCAATTACAGCTGGGTGGTGCAGTGGGTTACTGCCCTGGCTTTGAATCTCAGCAGAAAAGGTTCACATTGTGGTTGCTCATTAAAATAAGGACTGCTCACCACATACAAGATTGTCTGCTTTAAACCTGGTGGTTTGAGTATGTGTGGTAGTGTGGATGTGTCTTTCTATTCTGCTTCTGGGTGGTAGTCACTGCAGCATGAGTGCCTGGTGCTTTTATCCTAATAGCTGTAGCTTGAATGTCTGAATTACTGCAGAAATACCGGATAAATTGATACAAATTGGAGCAAGAGAGACTGAATGGGAAGAAAGCTACGTTGTTTCTTGGACGGCTTCATCTTTTGATGCTCTTGTCTGCAGTTTCATGGTCAAAGGCACCAACTGCTGTGGGTTTTCTAAGACGTTTCTCCCATCTTCAGATCGCATTGCCCGAAACCGCAAGACTATCGTTTGTCCTATGATTGATGTCATTGACCACGACCACTTTGGATATGAGACTCAGGCTGGAGACGCGATGCGAGGGGCATTCGACTGGGAGATGTATTACAAGAGGATCCCCATTCCTCCCGAGTTACAGAAACCTGATCCCAGCGACCCCTTCGAGTAAGTTACTGAACTGCAGCGTGCGAAGAGCTGGCTAACAAAGTGACACCCTGTGAGAGGGTTGATTTACACCTTAGTGTAGTAAAAGTCAGAGGCTGATGTTGAGCTACTTGCTTTTTAGCAGCTCTTTGCTTTGTTGGTTTAAAAGAAATGCATTGTGTTAGTAGCTGTGAACACTTTCCTTTCCGTTGCTATTTTTTTGCCACCTTAATTCCCACAGAAGTTAACATTTCATTTAAAACTGTAATGTGTAACATTTAATGTGGTCATTTATTACTGAGATCTTTCCAGCCTAACTTAGTATCCCTAATGCTCTGCCAAAACCAGCAAACCAGTGGCGGCTTGTATGTCATTCCCAGGTGGGGGAAACAAGAAAACCTAGCAGAATAATTACAGCAATTTTGATGATTGTAGTGCACTGCAGAAGTAAATCCATGATCAAGTTATGTTCTGCTGTTGCTGTGCTTGCCAACAGTGGGACGGTTCTGCCGTCCTTTATACTTCTGCAGCACTCAAAAAAAGCCCCAAACAAACCCATATAGAACGCTTCTGAGGTCAAGCTCAATGACTTGATCATAGTGCCAAGACAGAGCACCACATGTGCAGCATATGGGTCCCTCTGGGAGAGGTTATGTCCTGTCACTTAGTGATGAACTCTTTTGCCTGTTTTGAGGAGAGGCTTTGGCTGGTTCTGAAGGGAGCCTAGTCTGGTCCTCCTCATTTACAAGTGAAAAATGAGTAGATAATGGAAAACCAACTGTTGCTCTGGCAGGGCTGCAAAGGCAGTGGGAACACTGGGTGGTGCAAAGAATATTTGTTAAACCTTGCTTTGTTTTTCAAATGTTTAGCTAGAGATGTGTATCTTTGAATGTGTTTGTAATATGGAGTCTGGTTTTTCCTTAAGGTCTCCTGTAATGGCTGGAGGACTGTTTGCAGTCGATAGAAAGTGGTTCTGGGAGCTGGGAGGGTATGATGCAGGTCTGGAGATATGGGGAGGAGAGCAGTATGAAATATCCTTTAAGGTGAGCTATGTTCTCTAGAAATTACTTTTGTTTTGAAAAGTAAGAATCTTTCTGAGGCACAGAATGTGAATGATCTTCCTTGTCCTTGCTTTTGCGTGTGACTAAAGGTGAAAGAGCTGGGAGTAGTAAGATAGCACATAGAAGAAGCAGCGATGATGTCACCAGGGTCAGTTTTGGAGCATGATTAGCTGGGTTGGCCCCCCTTCTGTGGTCACAGTCTCACATGCATGTTCTCTTCTCAGCAAGGGTAAGTCAGCTTGTGTGGAGCTCTCTCTGACTGCCGGGCTTCTTAGCACTCACCCTGGCAAGACAATGAAATGCTCTCCTACAGGGAATGAGGATTCAGACTGCTCAGTGTTTGCCCAGCTGAGTACCTCGGTCCTGAGCTTGAGTTTCCAGAGAGGAGGGTAACTTACTGTCTGTAGTCAATCCATCTGACTCCTGGCTGCAAGGAACTGAGACTATTAATTACTCTGTAAGGAATCCTCAACAACTCAAATAATAAAGCAGTTGCTGGCAATGACTTCAGATCATTATCTGCCTGGCTTGGGGACAGTTCAGTTATTTACTGATTGGCCAAGCTATTCACTTGAGGGCTTTAAAACAGGCGTTAGCCAGCCAACCAAAAATGCATGTTAACCAGAAGGGATCCCTGTGACCCACAAAGACCACTAGTACCTGTGTTGTCTTGGAGTATGGCACTCTGCAGTCTCTTCTAGGAAACCCACTGGAATGCCTCAGACCACTGAAGGCAGGTGGCTAGCCTTCTGTTCAGTGGGGGCAACCCTTTCCATAGGCTGGAGCAAACTCAGATTTCTACATTAAACTCTGCTTGTGCTGCTGTGTGGTTTCTTTTTCAGAGATTGAATATAGAATCTTGTAGGCATCTGCATGCCACTGAACTAAGCTAGTTGACTTCAGCATGGGGCTAGATGATGGTAAGGACGGTAATGTAGTGCACAGTTTAGCTTCAGCAGCTAAACTTCCTTGTGTCTCCTCTGACCAAGAAATTGTGGCTGATTTCTTACAGAACAGATTCCTAAATCTCAGTGCCTCTGTGCAATTCAGAGGCATCTCAAACTGCATTCAGCAAGGCACGTAGATCTCTCTACATCTACACCCTGTAGTCCTGTGCAGCAAGCAGTGGAAGAAAGGACGGTTTTCAAGACAATGTCTTTTCTTCCATTGTTCACTCAAACAAATGAATAAAGTCACATTGGAAGTCCCTTGTCCTCTGTAGTGGTCTCAGGAAGGGAGGGGCAGGAGGCACCCGTTTTGAAGATGTCCTCGCGATTAGAGCCATTTGTTCTTTGTGCTCCATGTAATGAAACCGTGTAACGATGTTATTCTCTGCAGGAGGGGCAGTGGCAGTATTCAGCCCCTTTTCCTTGGCCCTTTTTGAAAGTGCTGTTTCCAAGAGTGATGACAGTGGCTGGGGAAGCCCTTTGTCTCTAGTGCCACAGCAGACAGTCACCCTGCTCGATCTGCAGGAAATCAGGCTGCTTCATTCATCTGTTTGCTTATCCTCTCTGAAACATGCTGTGTTTTATTTCAGCCCAGAGATGGTAATTTATGGAGGGATAAATTTGCTTTAATTAATCTCTGCAAAGGCCCCTTTTTTTTTTTTCTTCCATTGTGCGACAGAAAAATGAAGTTTTCGCTGAAAGAGGCTCAGTGTATTTTCAGAAATTAAGATAAATTGATACATTCATCTGTGGCTGATAGATTTAATAATTCTGCTGGAATTGCAAGAATAGAAGGTTTGTTCACAGAATTTATGAAGCTGTGACATTTCCTGGCGAGCACAGAGCTACAGTTTTACCTTTAGAAGCAGACTGAGATTTTGTAGTTAAAGGGGGCACTGTCAAATAATTTAAAGGCCCTGGATTTAGTCGTGGGGTACCTGCTTCCACGTTATTTATTATCCAATGGGAATTCAGATTCTAAGAGTGCCAAATTTACAGCCCAGCATCAACAAAGAATCCACTGCTGTGCCTGGGACTTGTGGGTGCAGGTACTCTGCTGTACTGCTGGTCTTTGATCCGTTGCATCAGATCTGGCCCTCTCAAGCCTCACTAGGAGTAGATTTTTGGGGAGTATTTTTTTGCTTGTATTCTTTTTTTCCTTGAGGATATTCTTTTTTGCTCACATATGAACTGTGCTTTGCAGGGTTGTGGGTTTTGGGTTTTTTTTTTTGCTTTTATTTTAAAATCTATGGCTCTGTTGCTGAGAGACTGGAAATAAACAAGTTTATTTAGGAGCCTCTTGCCTTTCTGTTTTGAGACTCTTATCTATTTCTGTCATCAGCTGGCTCTGCTTCCTTCTGAGAAGAATCTTTAAGGCTGAAGGCAAACTGACAGAGAAACCATCAGTGTTTAGTACCTCAGAAAACATTTAGCCAGAGGATGGGTCAAAGTCTGTTAATAGAAGCTGTGCTCCTTGTATGAAATATGTACACCAAACACCACTAGAAATCAAAGCATGCTGGAGGCACAAAAAAATTTAGATTAACTTTAAATTAGAAACGAACTTTCTCTAACCCTAACTGATCATTTGTAGTTTTCTGTGTGTTCTCAACCCCTTAAACCAGAAATTTCTAGACTGGAAATGAAGGAGTTGACCTGTCTATTCCATATTCAAGCAGAAAACGTGCACTTCTTCCTTCTGTTGACTTGTGTGTATCCAGAGTAGCTCAGCACTCCTACAGGTCAAGGGTCTTACTGTCTCAGGTCAGCAGCAGATGCACCAGGAAGATTGCAGTCTTGAACTGGAGCTGCAGGCATTGCACTCGTTCAAATGAGCCTCGCTTTTCTCATGAGTGCTGCTTGCAGAAAGCTCCAGGCAAACTGCTCTGCTGATCCACGGTGTAAGAGCCACTCTCCTCCACCTCAGTGGATGACCAGATGCTGATCTTTGAGTACATTCTCATCTTTTGGGTAATCGGTGCACAACTATGTCTGTGTTGCACTTGTCGTCTTTGCTTCCTGCTGCCCATAAGTCTACAGCCACAGTTTCTCTGTTCACTGGACAGTCACTCTGTTCACTGGGGAGTCACTTCCACACCTCTCCTCTCTTAAAGTTTTTCCTGGTCTTTTGTATTTTTCTCTAATGATGTGAGCAACATTGAGTACTTTTACCCTAAGTGACAGTGTGTCTTCCCTTTTCTAACTCTAAACACCACTTAATAGTTCTGATTTTCTGAATACTCCTGCATACCCAACAATAGCTATGTTCTGCTGCCTGCATAACCACTGGAGCTGATTGTATTTAATTTGGAGTGGTATACATGAAGCATTTCAACTGCTCCTTTCTGCCAGTGCTGTTCTGCACAGCACTTATCTCTGCTCATTTTTATTTGCAATCATGTTGCCTCTTTTCCAGTATTTTTGTGGCTTCTGTTCTGTTTGACTTACATAATGTTCACTAAAGTGCTTCACACCTCTCCTCCATAAATACACAGTCTCTGGTTTTTTGGGTATGGGGAAAGGGAAGTGGGAAAAGGGATGTCTCTGACTTGTATAGGCATAAAGAAAGGTGTACTTTATACCGCAGATCTTGGGTGTACTTCAAGAGCAAAAACTAAGAATCTGGAATGTCCCTTGCTAGGTCACTTCAGGTTTAGGAAATGTTTTTCTTGTAACTTAGAGATTGTAAAGCCTTCATAAAATTCAAAGGGCTTAGTACAAACATGCCACTTCAGTGGCTGCCCTGAAAAGAACCATTAAGGGGGAAGCAAAACACGTGGGCAGCACTCATGGTTTTCACTCCGTGCTTCAGCAATGGGAAACATCCACTGCGCTTGTTCTGGTGATTGTGGATCACTGTGTTTCCCAAAATCCTTTTCCCAAAGCATCAACATGGATTGCTGCTTCTGGTTCCTGTAGCATAAAACATGTTGCATGTTTTCCAACAAATCCAATTGCCCCGTAGCTTGTCTGTGTGTGCATCTGCTTTGCCCTGTGTCAGCAGCACATTTCCGATGCACGTTTTGCCACTGGCCTCCTGGCAGATGCATAGTTAGGGTGCAGCTGCCAAGGAATCACTTCTGACAGCATTTCCAGTTGTATCACTGGAGTCAGTGCTGATTGTGAGCCTCCACTGCTTATTCCAGGCACATACTCACACCGCTTTCCAGCAGCTCACGTTTGCCCACACTGAAACAGGGCAGGCATTCTGCTGCTTTTTGGTGTAGGTTGTTGGGGTTTGGTTTTTTTCTTGGGGGGGGGTGTTTGTTTTTTTTTTGCCAGCACATGCTGCTTAATTCTGAAGCTCTCAGCTGCAGTACAGGGTGACTTCTTTCTCCCTTCCTATGTGGTGATGCAGAGATCAGTTTCGGACCATTGACTTGATTCTTTTTTTCTTTTTGGCTCACTCTTGTGTTTGGTTCAGGTTCCAGAGTAGCTTCTCACCAAGCAGCTTCAGGGAAATGGTCCCCTCCATAATCTCAAGCATGATTATTACAAAGCGTTATCATTACTGTAAAGTGCTCCAGACTGTAAGGAAAGACCATGCTGGTGTATGTTGTGCAAACACTGAGGTCCCGGTGCCTTTTGAGCTACCTTAAACTTTTATAGAGCAGTAAGTCCCAGCTGCTGTAGCAGCTGATACTTAAAATACAGAAGACTACTCTTTTCCTGAATTATGGGTTGCCCTTGCTCTCACCTTGTAATGCAGAGAACCCTCTTGACTTACTGACTGTATCCTCCCCGCCTTCAGTGTGTGCTCATTAAGCCAGCCAGCTTCTCTGCATTGGTCCAGCCCGTGGTCTTGATTTCTCTTGTGGCTTGCAGCAGCAGCTTTCTTTTCAAGACCTGACTCTTTCCTTTGTGTGTTTTTCCTCTCTTGGGAAGCATTGGCCCACCATGGTGCTGTCTCTGGAAACCATAAACCTTGTATACCCAGATAATTTGTGTTCACACACCAACTGCAGTATTGTATTGTGTGGCTGAGAGGAGAGGTTCAGCTGTCTTACGTGACATTGTTTTCTGCAATAACAGAAGGGGAATTGGATCAGGATGACATTCCCATGTAGAGAATAGGTGGCATATTACCTTGTGCTTTCATAGCACATTAGCTGAGTCAAAGGCTCTTGAGTCACTTGATGAATATGGAGTTACAGCTCTCCAGGCCACTGAGAAGATGGGAGTAATGTCACCGGTGGTGTTATTTTACTTCCCTTGTATATGGTTTCATTATTAGGGTGAGATTGTGGCCTTAGAAAATTCAGTTGCAGTATGCCCACTGATCTCGGCATAGCTAGGTTTTCTCTCCCTTCCAGTGGATCTGTCAGCTGCTAGATGCCTAGCTTAAAATGTAGATTGGGAAAATTGTGCCTGAGGAGGGAGAGCAATCTCCTATTGTCTCCTAATGAAATCTGATTAGATCGTTGTATAAAGCACTGCTTGCCTGACCAGCTTTAATTCTTGTTCCTAAGGCATTCTGGTAAGTGGCTGATAGAAATTAAATGCGTCAAGTTCAGGCTCTGATGTTTGCTGTCATGTCAGCCAGGGAGGTGTGGCACCATCTCACCCTTCTGTAAAATAATAATAAGAAGACAGTGTCTCCCTTGGCCCAAGGAGAGCACAGTGGCAGTCGGTGTTACCGTGAAGGGAAGAGGCTCTGCCCCACAGGCCAGCGCTGCTGTCTCAGCTGTTTGACAGCGCTGCATTTTTAGCAGTGTAGGTTCTGGTGTGTCAAGCCTGTGAGCTGTACCCTCGTTTAAACCCAACCAAATATCACTAACCGAGTGGAAGCGATCTCTCAGCTAGCACGCAGCTATTTTGGGTTTGCTTAACTTGCAGTTATTCCCTGACAGACCCTTGGAAGCGATTCCTCTGACCTTTAACTCTCGCTTCCTAATGCTTTTGTTAGCTGTGTGTTACCGATGCATGTCACGCTCTTTCCCTCTTCCCCTTCTTCCAGTTTTATAGATAAGGACTGGTAATTGTCTTTATGGAGGTTGTAATGAGTTCTGTCACCACACAAAGAAGCTCACTAATAAAATAAATCAAAGCAGCAATGAATGAATGGAAAGCATGCTTTTAAAATTAGATTTGTACCGCGAGTGCCATACTGTCACTTGCAGCATGAGACAACGTTAAAAAGGCACTGAGCTGGCAAAGTACCTTGAAAGGGTCACTGAGCTCTGCTAGCAGGAATTAGGAAGATTTCCATTGCTCCATGCAGCCCTGGTAATTACAGCATCGCTCAGGAGTAAATATTTTACAGTGTGATTAGCAGAAGAGCACGTAGAACTGATCTTGGATTTTCCTTGTTCAGTAACTCAGTTAAGAAGCTTTTCTTATCATATCACTACACGTGTTCATGTCGTGGCATCTTCTGCACCTGGAGCCTTGTAGGAGCTTGGAGCTCTCAGCCCAACATAACATCAGTTCTGTCTAGCCTCCTGGACCCCCTGCCTCCCCGGTGTACCACTCAGTAGATAAGTGCTGTCTGCGTTACTGCTTCACGAGGGCTGCAGTGCGAGTCCAGTGTTCTCCACTCCAGCCGCATGTTGTCTGCAGGGGTCTGTTTCTCACCTTGCTTTGGGCAGTGGTGTTTTCAGAGCACATGTGTACTCCAGTGGCCTGACTTGAAAGCCTTGCCTTAGAGATCAGGGGCTAGTGAGGCATCTTGTGGGCAGGCAGCCTGGTGTTTGCATTCAGGCTTGTGTTGCACTGAAATTCCAATGGCAAATCACTCTTTCTGTGAAGAACCTCTTCCTAACATCCAGCCTAAACATCCCCTGGTGCAGCTTGAGACTATGTCCCCCTGTTCTGGTGCTGGTTGCCTGGGAGAAGAGACCAACCCCCACCTGGCTACAACCTCCCTTCAGGTAGTTGTAGGCAGCAATAAGGTCTCCTCTGAGCCTCCTCTTCTCCAGGCTAAGCAACCCCAGCTCCCTCAGCCTCTCCTCACAGGGCTGTGCTCCAGACCTCTCACCAGCTGCTTGTGAGCCAGCAGTGCTTTGGTGATGCAGGGTGCAGTGGACAGGGTAAGGATACGGGTTGCTGACGACTGTGTCTGTGCAGCTGAGCTCTAGGCTTCTTCAGCTGTTTCGGCAGCTTTTCATAGTTTCCCAGATCTGTTGCAGCTCTCACAGCCTTGGACAAACCATTTCTGCCATAGAAACACAAAGCATTCCCCAATTCTTGTTTTCTCAGCCTACCTGTTAATTTCCTATCAGAGGAATCACACTGAGGCCCTCTGCAGCAAAAAGCACAAGCAGCTGCAGCATGAGAAACAATGCTAATTCCACTAGAAGCTTCATGGAAGCTGAGTGCTGGTTTCGTTTTTCATCTTCATCTTTTCCGTACCAGCCTCTCAAGGCACAGCAGGGACTAAAGGAATGACATTCTGTGGAAGGAGTGTTTATCAACTTTCTTCTTGTCTGTCTCACCATAAGGACATTTAAATTCAGTACCTTGAATTTTAGAAGTTGTCTGAGAGAAGTCTTCCTCTAACTGAAAGCAACCAACGTCCATTAAGTTGCACACAGTCAGCAAATGACTGTAATTATTAGGGCCAGCAGACAGAGCTGAAACTCCAGAGGACTTTAGTGTCAGAGCTAATAATTATGCAGCAGCCTTGGCCAAATATTTCTCTTCTGAGCTAAGTATTTAATATTGTCACTGAAGAATATTAATGGAATTGCCTGCTATGTGTGAAGCTGTTGACTAAGCTCATTGTACAGTGAACTGTGGTGGCTCAAATTAGCCACAGTGAATGGAGAGATCAAGAAGAGCACTGCATGAACCTGCAGCACCAGCAGACCTTCTTAAATACTGCTGTCTTCAGGGCATTAACATAAGATCTGGGGACAAAATGAAGGGCAAGACAGTGTCATGCTTCAGGAATTCAGAGAGTCATTTGTTTTGCATACAAAAGGATGATTTAAGTATTGATTGGATGTCTCTGAGAAGGACATAGGAATATTTTTCTTATACCTAATGAAGTAGATGGGCTGGTTCAGGAACATCTCCTTTGGTTTCGCTTGGACCAAATTATCATCTCCATGCTATAAATAAGGAATAAAAGAAAGTTGTTGCAGAGCATTAGTATAGAATGAAATCTTCCCAGATTGGGAAAGAAACTTTTGGCCTAATCCAGACACACTTAACCAACCATCAAGGTAGCCTTCTTCAGCAGAGTGTTCCAATAACTTTGAGGTTTTTGGGGTATTTTAAAGCTGTTTATGTTTTCACCAGGCAGGGATTTCTGCTTAACTGTGAGGCTGCAAAAGCAATGAGTGCATGTCAGCAGTGGAACCATATGAGAGCACTGGTAACCACAAGGGAAAGTCGTGGTTTCTTCTGGTTCCTGGCACTTGAACAGGCTCATGAATTCCCTGGAGTGTTTTGCATAACACGTGACCTCTACTGCAGAGATGGCCTGCCTTCTACAGCAGCATGACACAACCTACACCCGGGCCTTACATGGCAGTCTGGTTTAACTGTTGTGGTTACTACTGCTGAAATAACATAGATCATGTTCAAGTGTGCTGTGTGCTGTTCTCTGGGTGCTTGGGGTGTTGGGTTTTTTTTTCCTGTTCTTTTCTCTAAAGAATGCAAACCTGAACCGTTTAGCCCTTGGGCTTGATGGCACTTGTGTTAAATCAAGGCTTGCTGCATGGCTCTAAGCAGGTAGTTGTAGGAGGCAGGGAGGGGAGGGTATTTGGGAGAGTGTACTTTGAAGTGAAAAATCTGGGTTAAGCTTTTTCATGACTTGAAATTTTTCCTGATTTTTTTTTCTTCTGCGTCATTTTTCTCCATATAACCAAGAGTGAATCCGTATCTCTGCTGTTCCACAGGTGTGGATGTGTGGAGGTCGCATGGAGGATATCCCTTGCTCTAGAGTTGGTCATATCTACAGAAAATATGTTCCATACAAGGTTCCAACAGGAGTCAGCCTGGCAAGGGTAAGTGGCGTTCCCCGCAACAGATGTCTGTCTGCCGTGTGACCATGCCATTGTCTCCTCTCTCCCCACAATGGGAAGCAAATGTAGGCTTTGCAGTTCATAAATTGGGCTTGTGCAGTGGTCAAACCGAGCAGTTTTTCCATGGTGGATGTGCAGCACAATGGGAAGAGAGCCTAGAGATGCTGCAGACTCAAGCAGACAGCTGCCATGCTCCGGACATCAGCCATTGCTAGGTGTTGGGAAGGGACTTTGCAATCAGGCACTGGCCATGGAATCACCAATAAAAACAAGATATGGCTTTATTTGTGTAGTACTTCACTCATTTTATAGCTGTGCTCTCCAAGAGCAGCAGGCTTCAGCGTGGTGATTGTGTTCTGGTGATTGAAAGACCTCTCAACTTCAAGCATCACAGACCACCGAATGAGCAAGCTGTAATTTTCCACAATGGAATGTTCTGTGCCATCTTATTTCTTAATCTAGTGTAGCCCAAAGAGGAAAGAGCTTCTGCCTATCCAGCGCTAGGTTTCTCTTGTTGCTTTCCGAATTGAGAAGGGATCGCATTGCCCTCTGGTGGGAGAAAAAAAAACATAGAAGCAGGAAGGCTGCAAAACTGAAGAGCACAAAAAGGTACCCTGCTGTTCTGCGGTCTGGTGGCTTGCAGAGGGTTAAAACGTTTCCCTGTCTAATAGCATCACCATAGTTATAGATTTGGATTTATTACTCACCCCAGCAATGGCCTGTCAGGGGGATAGAGTGTTCTCCTGTCTGTAGCATCTCTTCAGGAAGGAGCTATATTTCTTTTGATTGAGTGTTTGGCTCATGCATACTCCCACAGTGCTGGAAGGAGGTGGCAGACAGGTGTAGGGAAGGCTGTTTCTTAGCTTCTGAGCTCATACAGTCACCTTGAGATGAACGCCTGCTCTTGCTGTATGCAGGCTGCCTTGGGGCAGGGTCAGCACACTGCTCATTCTTAATACCCTGAGCTTTTTGGTCACATTACTGTGTGGCACTAAGAATGTTCCTGATGCTGCCAGAGTCCAAGGTCCAGCAGTCTTTTGAGTGTTGTGACAAGCATGAGGGCAGGTGTCTCGAGAGGGTGGTGTCCATTCCTGCCTCGGAATTGCACGGTAGATGAAGCTATATGTGAAACCTGCTGCTGCCAGGAATTAAATCAACCCTTTGTTCCTACTCTGAAAGGTCATCACCTGAAAGTTCCATATTCTTGCAGTATCTCAAAGTTTCTCTTATAGGGCTTTTTACCCAAGGAAATGGCAAAATAGCAGTAAGAAAGAATGTTGTGAACTGAAGGTTTCCAAAAGGGAGTACAAATCTCATTCCTAGATAGGTATAACAGATGCAATAAGAAGGATTTCAGAAAGCAGCTTTTTGTCAGGCACCTTTGAATGTCCTGTAGTGTTTGCCAGCATCATTTTCTGACTAGCCTCTTTACAGAAGATAAAAAAAAAAGGGAGGGGGGGGGGAAACCCAAAACAACATTTGATTAATGTTGTTTTGCTTAGCCAGAAGGAATGAGATATAATGGCCGAGTGCCAGGGTTCTGTTTTGACCTCAACTGAAAATATCTTTCAAAAAGTCCCTTGAAACTAGAGAATGGTAAAAATAATCTTCATCATCCTGAAGCTGGAGAGAAAGAGTGGATGTGAATAAAAATCCTTTCTGAGCAAAAGCAGGAGAGCTGTTCCGAATCCTCATGGCAGTGGTTTGTTTGTGCGGAGTGTTCTCAGGTGTTCACAGGATGTTAGGGGTTGGAAGGAGCTTCCAAAGATCATCGAGTCCAACCCCCCTGCCAGAGCAGGACCATAGAATCTAGCACAGCTCACACAGGAACACACCCAGATGGGTCTTGAAAGTCTCCAGAGAAGGAGACTCCACAACCCCTCTGGGGAGCCTGTTCCAGTGCTCTGTGACTCTCACAATGAAGAAGTTCCTCCTCACGTTGTGGTGGAGCCTCCTGTGTTGTAGTTTATATCCATTACCCCGCGTCCCTTGTTTTCCCCTCTCGTTTTCACACGTGGCTGTTCCCCACACAGAACCTGAAGCGTGTGGCTGAGGTGTGGATGGATGAGTATGCAGAGTTCATTTACCAGCGCAGACCTGAGTACCGGCACCTGTCTGCGGGCGACGTCGCGGCTCAGAAGGAGCTCCGCAACAACCTCAACTGCAAGAGCTTCAAGTGGTTCATGAACGAGGTCGCCTGGGACCTGCCAAAGTTCTACCCACCGGTGGAACCTCCAGCAGCTGCTTGGGGAGAGGCAAGTTTGTGCTCTAAAATCTGGAGTGGGCAAAACAGGCTGTGGTTTGCTTTTGGAAGCTGCCTTACCTCCTGTGTGCTCCAGTTGTGGTTTGCTGTGAGTAGGGTGGCAGTGGGTGTTTACAGGTCCTGCTTCAAAGCCCAGAACCCCTCTACCCCTTTGATCATTGGCCTGATCAAAGAAAGCAGTTGGGCAGCTGTTCCTGTGAGTGCACAGCTACGGAGATGCTAGAGACTTGGTTTGTTCTGAATGGTCTGTATTTAGCAGGAGGCAGAACAAGTCAATAGGGAGGGCTAGGGAGAGGTGGAAGCTGAGCAGTAGTAGAAATCTTGTATTTCCAAAGGGCTACACAGATGTGTTGAGCTACTCTGCTCCTTAGTTTATTCATCTGAATGCTAGGGAAATCATTCTGGTTTTTGGAAGTCACCTGTCTTCTGGGAAAAGAATCATCCCAGGAGTGAAGTCATGGATTGTTACATGTGACAACACTGCAGCCTCTGCAGTTCTGTAGCTGATGGGTTTTGCTGTGTCCTGGAGGCTGCTGTGCAGCTGGTGATGGGGCCCATTTTGAGTTCCTGTGCTTTCTTCCAGCTGTTTTCTTCCAGCTCAGACACACAGTTATGTAAGGGATCTTAGAACTGTCTTCCTACAAATTCTGCCACTATCTGAGGCAGTTGAAGGCTTCTTTCTTGTGACTTGGTAAGAGCTGGAGATTCGGGGACTAATTTACTATTTCAGATACGCAATGTAGGAACTGGACTGTGTGTGGACACTAAGCATGGAGCCCTGGGATCCCCACTGAGGCTGGAAAACTGTGTGAAGGACAGAGGAGAAGCAGCTTGGAACAATGTGCAGGTAACACTCCCTCTCATAATCATCCCCCAAATAAATCTGGGGCGGGAGAAGTAACAAGAAGAGATGCTTGTGAGGGAAAGCCATTACAAAACTCTGTCAGATGAACAGAGAGTGCCATGTACCCCAAAGTTTATGTGCTAATTATACTCAGTGTGCTTGTGGTGGGATGTGGCTTGTGCTTGTGGCAGGGTCTGGAGCCTGGCAGACTTTGTGCAGAGGTTTTACCTCCACTTTGAGGTTCCCAGAGGGAACAAAAGAAAGCATAAGAAAACAATATGCCAAAATAATAAACCAGTAACAAGGCAGCTGTAATATGTAACAAAGTGAATATTAACTTCAAAGGTTGTGCTGAAAGAAGTGATAGAGGAGCATCATGCATATTAATGAACCTGCAGGAGCATTCAATAACTGCTTACTATCATCCTTCTGACAGGAGGCAAATGCATTATAAACACCCAACCGTTGCTGGAGAGAGATGAAACTGGCCAGGCTATAGATTCACCCTCTCAACATACAAGGTGCCAGAAAAGACAGCTTTATTGTAACAGAAGGGAGGGAAATATTAGTTTGTCTAAACTGTAGCAGCTGAGCTGAGAAAAGATAAAGAAAACAATGCCTCTATTACAGAGCCATGCATAACTCTTCAGGGGGATTGGCTTCAGGAGGAGGAGATGAAGAGTCGTTGCATATCAATTTTGATGCATGAAAACCAGAAACAAACCAAATTTGCTCAGGCACAGTCCAAAACTAAGCTTCTGTTGTGCAGCAGGATCTTGAACAATTAGTGTTGGTTTTGAACTTCTATGTATCACTGAGCCTAAACAATGGTGGTAATTTCTCTCCCAGGAGAGGTTTAGAAAAGAGACAGTAACAGAGTAGCTTTTTTTGTGCAAAAGTTTTTGTCCATGCTGTTCACAGCTGATCTTTCTTACTACCCTATGGAGATCCTTCTGAAGAGAGAGGACCATTCCTCCAGCTGGCTCCAGAGGAGCCCCCAGAATAGCCCTTCCCTTTTGGAACCGAGAGAGGGATGTGCTGGCTAAGTGGCCCTGCAGAACCATGTTGGTTAGTGGTGGGCACAGAGGACATTTGTACCCTTGCCAGAGATGCTGTCTCTCTCAAAGCAGAAAGAAAAGGCTCGACAGCAGTGCCTGCCTTTAAATGAGGGGCATTTTGTGGGATACAGTTCTGTAATAACTAAAACATGTCACAAGTCAGGGCATGGTCATTGGGCTGCAGGTGCAGGTTGATCATGCTACTGTCTCAAGCCGTTACCAAAAGCAAATGCCAGAGGGGCAGGGCAAGGAGCAGAGCATGTGTATGATGGTTCATGCTGTTCTCCTATGATCTACTCCTGTGGTCCATTGACTGTTGTTCTGTGGTCCAACACAGTGGCTCAGGGATTTCCAGGCCACATGTTCTGGCATCTGACAGCTACAGCATTGCCAGGCATAGGCTGTGCCTAGTTACTGAAGCTAAATCCCTGTCTCTCTTTTCTGTGGTATCCCTTCTTTGAATTTACCTGAAAATGCTGGGAGATCAGTGCAGAAGAAAGAACCAGGAAGCGCTGCCCTAGTGTTTGCCCTTCCAGTGCTCCTGTGGAGTGAGGTGGGGAGCTGTGGGGTTCTAGTCACTTGTCCCAGAAAGCATGGGACAGACTTTTCTCAAGGTGACTGCAGTCTGCCTGTGCAGACCCAGGTGTTCACTGCCAGTGTTAACTCAGAGCTCCTGTAGCTCTCTGCCTTTTTTGCTGGCTGTGAAGTGCTGTAATTGGTCAGCTGCTCACTTAATCCATGATGTATGTCTGCATTGCAGAGACATTCAAGGCTGCTATTAGTACCCAGGCTAACTAGGATGGCTGTTTGCAGCAGCACTGTCTCATTTAGCATGCTGTGTGGCAGTCTGTGGGGTAGCTGTTACACATTCCCCTAGCCGGCAGTCCCAGTCCCCAGAGGTGGAAGTAGTTTTTCTCTGGAAGATATTATTCTTTCCCTGAATCCATCCCCACCCTGTGGGCAAAGAAGGGAACATCATTCTGCTGGTGAAGTCACCATGCCCAGTACCAGATGTACTGAGGGTCCTCTTTGTCCTGACAGGTGTTCACGTTCAGCTGGAGAGAAGACATCCGGCCTGGGGATCCTCAGCACACCAAGAAGTTTTGTTTCGATGCCATTTCCCACAGCAGCCCTGTGACCCTCTATGACTGTCACGGAATGAAGGGGAACCAGCTCTGGAGATACCGAAAAGTGAGTCTGTGTGTGTCTGTCCACACACACTTGTGTTCCCATATGCTCACTTGAGGTGTCAAAATTGCCTGGAGGCACTTAAATTGCCTTAAAATGTCACCACTCATCTTTTATTCCTCTGTTCACTGTAGCTGTGTAAAGAGAGTCTACAGACAATCTGTTCCCATCATGCCATTAATCATTCTTAATTAGAGGGGACTCCCCTCTTCCACTGTTTGGAAGTGGAGAGGACTGCTTCTCCAGGGCTTGCTAAGCAAGGCTCTGTCCTTGAAGTCCTGTCCACGGCTGGCACTGAGGTTATGCAACACCTTTGCAAAGCCTGTTTGCAGAGAGGTGTGCTGTGTTTGTTGAGTGGTGCTGAGCGCAAGATAAGCAAAAGTCGATAAGGATTTATTTATCCTTCTACTAAGTAATGTTTTTGTGGGCAACAGGTAAGTAGATTCTTGACTAAACGTCCCGTCCTGATCCTTGCAGTCTGCAGGCACTGTGCTGTGGAGTGGCAGTGGCAGGATATGAGGCTGCAGGCTGGAGAACTTGGCTTCAGGCATAGCTTTAGAGCTCCCCAGTGCAGGTGTGAGGACTGGACTGGATGCTGTTGCAAGGGGTGAGAACGGGCCCTGACACTTGCCAACCTCTTGAGTGCAGAACAACTTCTTCAGATACATTCAAGTGACAAAACAGCTTGCCGTGGTGTTTAAGACTTCTTTCTGTTGGTTTCAAAACAGCTTTGCTTCTTTGCTGGGCCACCTGACATCAACTTTCTCTTCTCCAGGACAAGACCCTTTACCATCCAGTAAGCAGCAGCTGTATGGACTGCAGTGAGAGCGACCGAAAGATCTTTATGAGCAGCTGCAATCCTTCATCTCCAACACAGCAGTGGATATTTGAACACACAAACTCGACTGTCTTGGAAAAATTTAACAGAAATATTGATCTTTGAAAGACTGAGGAGAAAAGAAAAAACAAAACAAAACACACATATATATTTTACAATTCTAGTTTTTACTGGGGAGGGTTACAAGAAATTTTTTTAAGGATACCTTTTTTTTAAGCAGTTAATGAAGGCAAAAGGGAGAATCTCAGGAGAAGGTTAACTAGCAGGCCAGTCTTTATTGTGAAGATGCTGCATCCTTCTCTTCTGGGGATGGTGAAATTTTAAAGGCTTTGTCAGAGCCACTTATGTGCTGAGACTGGAACAGAAACTCTGTTTTTAGAGGAGTCTGAATGTGATTCAACCTCCTTTTTCTTTCTTTTTTTTTTTCCCCTTTATTTTGGTTTGGTATTGGGGGGAGGTTGGATTTGGATTTGTTGGGGTTTGATTATTTTTTTTTCCCTGTTTTGATTGTGGGTTTTGTTTGTTTGGGGGGTTTTGGGGTTTTTTACTGTTTTATTTCCCACCTGGGTCTGATGTTAAATGATTTTGTTATCCAGGACTCTCTAGGACTTTCTGTAGCTGCCATACCACCCACTGAAGCGTTCCCACGTAGGTGCTTTATCTTCCAAAGTCCATATGAGTAGAATCTTGAACACAAGTTGTAATCCTCCAATCAAAAAGAAGAAAAGGCCATCAAAATGTAAAGTGAAATGATTAGGGTTCTTTTTTGCCCTGCCCTAAAATATATTTCAAACAGGTTGAGTAGTATTACTTTCCAAGTCATGGCTGTGATAAAGGAATGAGTTCTAGTGGAAGTGCATCCAAGTGTGGGGAATACTGCTGTAGTTATTAGTGATGAGGAATCTGGGGTTCTGGTCCGTTCACTTTGCAGTCAGTTTGTCACTCACTGTTGAATCTTCAAGGTGAAAGATTAGCAGAGGGGTTTCAGGTAAGTACAGTTCATACAGGTGAAGATTTCTGCTAAAAGCCTTTTGAATACCAGGTTCCAAATTTCCCTCTTCCTCAGAATCATTGCAATGCAGACACCTCTAGAGTTTCTCTGCACTAAATCTACGGGATGAAGGCAGCTTCCATTTTTCCTTTAAAGTTCCAAGGCTAACTTAATTCACAGTTGGTGTGAGCAGATTAGTACATGATAATTAAGTCAGGACTGAGATAAGCCATTGGTCTTTATCCAGTTGTTCATCAATGTGTAGCTCATTGCAGTCCTGTGGTCAGTAGTGTTCTAGGCTTGTGGGAACGTGCTCTTCATCTGTCCTCTTTTCCCAGCATCCACAGCTCTGTGCAGTTTACTGTCCCTGGAAATCTGTTTACTTAAGCAGAGATATGGGATTGATGGGCCCAGTTCACTGGTACCCTGTGCCTCTTGTGCTCAGTTGGCAGTGCAAGGTGTTGCCCTTCTGTTTTGGCTGCAGGATCTGCCAGACACTGGCCCAGAGTTCTCATCCCAGCAACTGGAAAAAAGAATGGTGCCAAAGGATGAATGCAGCACCATTGGTTTCAAGTCTTATCTGAAGCAAGTGTTTTAAAAACCCCAAGCCCACCCAGTTTAAATTGAAGTTGCTGGAAACCTAGATTTACTAATTCAGCCAACTCAGTCTTACAGTGAAGGCAGCAGTAGCATTTCCTGGTAGAAGCTGTGACTGAGAGTGTGTTAACCTTTCTCTAAGATGCACATGAAACAACAAAACTAACCTTTTTCTGGTAATTGCCCAGCTCCACTGTTTGTCCAGCTGCTCATGCAGGAATGTTGCAAGAGTAGGTAGTGTGCAGCCAGCTTGAGTGAAAGCTGAAGCACTTGGGGTAGGAGTAAGGCACCCCTCTGGGACTCTTGATAAGCATGGGTAATGGACCTTCCCTTCTCAGAGGGGCAGGAAGCTCTGCTCCGAGGTTTCTTTCTCTCATGTGAAGTCAAGGAAATCTTTGCCTGGTGTCAAGAAATGAGGCTGGCTACCTCTGCAGAGCTCCAGAAGTGAAAAGCCCTTTGTAGTGTTGCCAGTTATAGGATTGTTGCCTGTGTTTCAGATGTCTTTGAGGCCATGTAGTACTGTGTCTGCCAGCTGGGAGCAAGCTAAGACACAAGCTCTCAAGTCTCATGTATTAACTATGAGGCTGGAAATCATTTCCACCTCTCGTCCTCGCAGCTGAGGCCATGCCTGACCTATTCTGCCATCTTACCTGGTGCATGCAGTCACAAAGCAAGGGAAACATGGGCACTGCATTAGAGTTGGGACCAGGCTTGCCAAATGTGTTGGTGTCTAACCTTGTGGGAGTGAAGAAAGAAGAAAAGCTCCAGGCTTTGCCTGTGACAGGTTTGCAGCAGTATTGCTGTGGAAGTGAGACCAGCATCAGAGCTGACATCTTAGGTTCTTGGTAACTACATCTGTCATGAGGATCCCTTCTCATTTCTACGGCAGACATAGCCACTTTCCAGTGCCTTGTGCCTGGCTGTTGCTTTCCTTAAGTTATTAATGCCCTCATTAGTTTGTTAGTGCTGACTGTGGATCACTGGATGGCCTGACTAGATGTCTGTATGAATGTTTTAATACCTGTGGAACAAGAAGCTGTTTGTCCATGAACAGCACTCATTTTTTTATAGCTGGGACACAATCAGTGAGTTATATAAATGGACTGTAGGTCGTTTTGCTTGCAGCTTGCAACTTTATGTGTCTTAGAAGCTAATCCCCTCATTAGAAATCTGTTTTCTGCAATGCATGGCTTGCTTTGTACTTGGGCTCACCTTGTGCAGAGAGTCCTGGCTGCTTGGCTTGCTGGACGCTTGCTTCGGAGACAACTGCAGCAAGGAACAGGTCTTTTACCACTTAGTGATCTTAATTTGGAGAGAAAGGACAGCTCACAGCAGTTTGCACCAAAAGATTAGGTAATTGTTGAGGCAATTCCTGTTTGACAATCGACCACCAGTATGTGGAAACCAGAGCTTCAGTGTGAGCGGTCCTACTGCGTCCTTCTCAGTGTGCTTCATCTGACGTCTCTTCTGAAGGTGTGGGTGGGATCTGGTTGTGATAAGTGCCTCACAAATTCTGTACACTTCTGACTGGCTCACTGGGCTTTGAGCTATTAATTTATTCACATCAATTATATTTTCCAGTACCCTAGAGGCTTTGCTGACTAACGAGAAGACTTCTTGTAGCCAACCATCCACTGATTGAGAAATAGAAGCCGTATTTCATCATCTACATCTTTAATTGAGCCTTTGCTGGGCAAGATGGTTAATTATTCCAATTACTTTTCACTATTTGTAAGCAAGATTGCTAAAGTATGAATGCATAAGCAAATCTTCACATCTGCATGCAAGTCAAGACTGGAGCTTAAATACCAGTGATTATCTAATGCAAAATAAATATTTTCATATTTTTTCCCCAAAAGTATTCCAACACCCCTCTCTCTCTCTCTCTCTCTGTGGCTGCATAAATTCTGCTGCTTTTAAGTATCAGAATCCCAGGCAACAGGGGGATCCCTGGATGTGGTTTTTGTCACATAATAATGCTTCGATTTGCTCTTGAAGCTGCTGTCGATATTTACTGGTGCTAATCCCTAAGGCCTACAAACAGAGTTTCAGGTTTGGGGCTCTTATGTGTGCAAGGTGTCTCTTTTTTTCATGCCTGGGGAATTAACTTTCTTTTCCACACTGTAATAGAAGAGGAGTGAGCGAGCCTTACTGAAAGAGGAATACAGCATCATTAAAATAAAGATGTGCCTTTTTAAATGTTGATGTACAGCAAATGCTTAAACTTGAACCATTTCCTAGTGCCTTGCTGGACAAGAGAGAAGATGGGGAAGGGGTTGGGAGGTAAGGATAGAAGAGAGAAAGGTTGACTAGTGCAGTGTTTGTGTTTGTGTGTGTTTTTTAAAATGTCTGACTTGAAGTGCAAAGTTTGTGTGAACTACAGTAATCCAAAAGCTCCTGGGTTTCCTCTCTTCAGTGACTATCATTAAGGACTCTGAGGGATTGTCATTCCTAGTAGGAAGACTTGGAAAGGATGACAGGTCCCTCTGGGCACACTAATAACTACAGCTAGACCAGAGGATGTCTCAGCTCCCCTCGTGGTGAAGGCTCATGCATTTCACCAGCATGCAAGATCCTGCAATCTGTTTTCTAAGTACCCAGATCAGAAATCACAAACAGTCCCAAAGCCACATCAGAAGTGAAGCAGAAGTGCTTTCAGAAAGCCTTCCATCCCTGGGAAACTTCTAAAGGGTGTGTTCAAATCTCTAATACAGAAGTAGCAAGAAAGCAGTTTCTCAGCTGAACTTTCTCCCTGCTTTGTTTTACAGCAGTCTATGCACAGAGCTTTGCTTTGCTCTGTTGGAGAGTTCCACTCAGGAAACTTCCCTCCTCCCTGCTGCACTGAGACATCAGTGTACTGAAAGTCAAACAGGTACCACCAGCAACTGGCACTGCAGGAACACAGGGCTCTCTAGCCACTGTGGGATCATTATGGTAGCTATTCTAGCTTACAGCACTGAGGAGAGAGATCCTGGAAGTCCTATTGGGCAATCGTGTGACTGCTCTGTAAAAAGGGAAAAGCTTTCATTTTAAATCGTCTTTCAGGATGTGGACAGGCACATGAATAGTTTTGACTGGAGAGAACAGGCAGCCTCTAGCAGTCAGCCTGTCACACTTTCAGTCAAAAGAGCCCTGGTGTCTGAAACAGTCTGGCTTTGCTAGCACAAGGGATTCAGGCATACCTTGCATCATGCCCATCTGCTGTGCTTCATGTTGCTACTCGCCTGTATTTCTAACCACTTTCAACAGAGGAGCCCGGTGGTGCCCAAGCTGGTCCTTATCTGACAAGAGGCAATCTGGGTTTCCATTTTAACAATCATTTAGCATGCAAAGCTTCTGAAATATTGAGCAAACTATTGCCAACATGGTGAGTAGCTTGAAGTTAATGTCAGTCTGTGGGGGTAAGATTAAAAGGTCTTTCACAGGACACATAGCAAAAGGGGAGCTGCACTGGGAATCAGCAGCACTGCATCATGCTCCCAGTCTAGCAGTAGCCTATTGCTTGATCTTAAGCCAGGGAAGTCTGTGTGCTGCCACTTCCCAGCCTGTGTAAGATTTATCTTTAAGTGCTCTGTTTGCTGAGTGTTGAGTCCATATTTTAAAAGAAGCTGCAAGTCCTCACCTGATTCAAGTGGAGAGGAAAAGAGAGGTGCAGTGGGTGGAGAATGGGAAAGCTGAGATCTGAAATTTCCATCAGCATTCAGTTGTCAATTCATTTCATATTCCTCATTAACAGGATTGGTTTATTCACATTCAAAATGCAAAGCGTAACAGAAATGTAACTCCCACTCTGCTCCTTTGCAGTGTCATGCTTTAGCCTGGAGATCTCTGTGTGAAGCTAAGCAATGACAGATTATGGAAATCCTAATAAAAAACCCCTATGTCTGGTTTTTAACTCTGCCTCTGCTAGCTGAGTATGCTCCTTTACTCACTGCATTTGAGCTTTCTTGATGCTTTTGTATGACCCAAAAGGCTCCAATGCTTCCAACAGATGTGAGGCATTGGGGAGTTTTATATAAAGCCACTGGATCTGTGTGGTCCTAAATTTACTGGTTCAGCTCCAGGGGGAAAAAAAACCCCCACCAAGTCCTAATCCGAAGTAGTGAGCAAGAAAATATGAACTTGAGCTGCAAAGGAAGATAAAAACTGATCAAGCTAACAGAGTGAAAAGTTAGCCTGTAGGATAACAATAACAAATAGCTTTAGCCTCTAGGGTGGAGAAGGGAATTGGTTTCAAAATGCATTCTCCAGGATCTCAGTGATAAGGTCTAAGTTTGTCTATTCCTTGTACTGCATGCATTTATCTGTGAAACTGGATGGTGCCTCTTGAATCGGTGTATATTTATTTTGTGCGTATTAGGACCAACAGCCTAATATCTGGGGGAGGGGGGAGGGTGGTAAAGGACTTGTAGCACTTTAATGTAGTAGCTTTCATAAATTGGGACTCATTGATAGAACACCTAGTGTTTTTAAAGTTGAATGGACTTCCTTTTATAATATATTTAAAATAAATTTTTAATGTGTTTTCTGAAAACTCTCTGTGCAGAATGACTCTCTCTGCCTGCTTTGCTCCAGTGATTGACTCCCTTCTCTCTCCTTAGGACAGGAAGTTTAGTTACTGGTCTGGTGGTTCCCCAGCACAGGCCTCCCATCACATCAGGCACTGCTCTCCTCCAGTCCTCTTGGGAAACATCCTTCTCAGCTGCCCTTTGCGCAGGGTAGAAGTTGCAGGGCTTGCTGCCTTCACAAAGCTCATGCCTGAGCGCTGTGTTGGATGCGTGTCACACGTTAAGGCAGCTGAGGGCTGCAGAGGTGCCTGTGGGCATCTCTCTCTCTTCTCCTCACTGCTGCTTCCAGAACAACTCATCATGCCCCGCATTGCAGCCCTGCTGCAGAGGACCCTGACACACCTAAGCTCAGATAAGTTGTAACCAAGAATGGTAGCCACAAGGGGAAAGGATGTGAGGAGCAATGTAGAGATGCGGACAAAGTTGGAGGAGATGTGGAGGGAAGACCTGTTCCTGCAGGGAGGCACCCCGTGCCCAAGGATGCAGTCCTGAAGAGACCATGACCATGATGGATGGACGTTCCTGAGGCATAGTAGCCATGGACCAGTGGGGAGGGCATCCTGGGAAGCACAGAGGAGCAAAGATAGCTGCAGACTTGACTGTGACCTCCTGCACCAGCCTGTGACCTCACTGAATGCATGGGGAGAAACCACAGATGAACTGCAGCAAAGGGGAGGTGTACACTAGGAATGGTGGAGGACAGGTCCTGGGGTGAAATTTAGCTGAAGTAGGGAGAAGGAAAGGTGTTCATTACAGTGTGTTTGCTTTTTACTCAGTACCCAAAGCAGTGATTAGGAGTTTGACCAAGTAAGTAAAAATGCCCCAAGTTCATAGCATTGCAGATGACACTGCTGAAGTGACTGTCCCTTGGTCAAACTACAACTGGCCTTCCACAGGGAAGAGCTTTTGAGTGGAGCTGGCTGCTGCTCTGTGGGGTTGAGCCCTTCAGAAACAGGGCTAGGGTGGGACTCTCGAGCACTCTTGTCCCCCTGACCAAATACTGCAACGCTGTCATGCCTGGATGGTGACTCTTTGCAGTCTTTGAAGCATGGGCCTTGCTTTGCTTTCAGAAGCTGAGCCTTGCAGATGGGGCCCTCAAAGCTGACACATGGGCAGCAGCCACCATTTCTGAGACACTTCTCATGCAGAGCCTGCCACCAGCCACCAAAAGCTGTTCCCAGAGGCAGTTTGTGTGTGAGAACATAGCATTGCAATTAGCTAACCCTGTTGGTGTATCTTGTCTGAGCTACCTTTTCCTGCAGTTTGGGGGAGCTTAGCATTGCACAACTTTTGCCCAGCTTTGAGCAGGATAAAGTTGTCAATGCCCTTACTCTGCACATCTGCCTTGAGAAGCAGCCACTAGTAGATCTGTCCTACACCTTGGCCTTCAGGGTAGGATTTTGAACAGCTCTTTGCCCTCTTTGTTTTCTAAACTTTGAGTGGGGAAAGCAATCTTCCAGCCCCAGAGAAGGTAAGTTTACTGGCCCTGTCCCATGTTCCCCTTGGGACCTTCTGCACTTTTTACTGTCACCATTTCTTCTGGGGTCCTTCCCAACATTTGTTTTCACTGAACTCTGGGGAGTGAAAAACGGTGAAATAAGCAGAGAGGAGACAAAAATTGCATGTGTGAAAGTCTGCATGTGGAGAAATCAGCACTTGTGGAAGGACAGGCCTGGATAACTGCAAGGCATGATCCTAAGGAAAGACTGCCGTGGTTCTTGGCCACAGGAACATTTCCCAGGGGAAGTGTGTGCCAAAAGCTGTGACAGTTTAAGCATTTTAGCAGGTTCAATATGTACCACCCTCGAAAAATGCTGAGGAGAGTGGGAGTGTGGAGGAAGGTGCTAGGGCAGTGTTTCCATTGGACCTCAAGGTACAGAAAATGGAAATGGTCTGACTAAAGGTATAAAAAAAAAAAAGGGGGAGGGCTTCCTCTCAGGCCATCTTGGAGACCTTTTGGAGAGCAGTATTTCTGTCCCAAGGACCCCGAATGGCTCCATTAAAACAGGAAGTTCCAGGTGACAGCTACCTTGCAGACTTGTCTTCAGAGGGTAGTGCTGCTCCAGCTAAGATTTACAGGCCTGTGCAGGTTCCCCTAATTTGATTAGAGGGCTGGCTTGGATGGGCAGGCTATTACAGCTTCAAAGGCACTAAAGCTGCCTAGGTGCTGATGGGTTTATGAAACATTGTTTCTCACTTCATTGCAGCTCCCACAAAGAATTATTAGATCAGGTTAGTGATAGATACCTAATAAAGAATGTCTCTGTGAGGCAGTTTGTTTCACAGCAAGCGAGTTCCAGACTAGCAGACTGTGAAATCTTGAGGTTCCCATGAGGATAAATATGCTGAAATAAACTGCAATTACATGAACACCTCCCTGCACCTTTTTTTTTATTATTATTATTCTTTTTTTTAAGGACTGGGGAAAAAAAAAAAAAAAAGGTGTCATTGTGTTAGCCTGAGCTGGAGGTACTTAGCACTGAATTAGCAAATGCACAGTGGCAAAGCAGCGTGGTTTGGGTTTGTTGGGGTGTTTTTTCCTCCTCTGAGTAGACGTTGCAAAACAACTTCAAATCTTTCCATTTGCATGAGATGAGAGTGTGCAGCCAAAAATGAAATGCAACCTGAGGAGAAGTATCAACCTCTTCTGGCTTGGGTGGTGCCTGTTTCCCCAGCACCTCCCAGCCCCCCCTTGGAGGAATCCAGGGAGCACCTGCAGAACGTCCTCCCCATGAGGACAGCAGGAAGTCCTGTATGTTATGATCATGTTCTCTTTCATCTACTTCCCTGCTGCTATTCTCATCTGTCCCTACAGTCTGTGCTTTCAGCTTCCTGAATGTTGATAGTCCTGCCCTATTTCCTCAGCCTGCTATTTGATCGTTATCTGTAACGTTAAGATAAGCCTAGAAAGCTTGCTGTCAGGAGCTCCGAGATCACTTTCAGCCTTCTGGTGTTTTCCCTCTCCCAAACCCAAGGGAATATCTGTATGTTTTTTTCCAGGAGGGTATTGCTTCAGGCAGGCAGATCCCAGGCAATCTGGCCAGGGGCTGTTATAAACGGTGGTATCTTGCTGCTTTAAATCTCTTTGGCTCTTTGCTAACTGCTTGTTGGCCGGCGGGTGAAGTCGCACTCGCTTCCCCCACCCTGCCACTGGAGTGGCCGGCTCCTGGAAGCGGCGTGCCCGGGAGAGCGCACTGTGGTTCTCTTCAGAAGTCACACCACTCACACGGACAAACGGGAATTGCTAATTGCCGGAAGGCACCAGCAATAAAAGCTAAGTCAAGAGGCAGAACTGTTAAGGAAGAGCATTAAGTCCCTGTCCTCCAGATTTATGAGACGCGTTTGCTGTTGGAAGGACCGCCTGAAAAAAGTGCAGATTTTTAGCGTTTCTCGGTCTTGCGGGGAGCAGGCAGCACTGACAGGCTGCAAGGTGCCTGCGTCAGTGTGACTGCGGAAGAAGCGGATCTGATGACCGCGGGCTTCGTGGAGTCTCTTTATTGCAAAGGTATTTTGTGCGTGTGAGTCAGCACAGCTCATCCCGTGCTAACGCACGTTGTTCCATGTGCAGACTTTGAAGTAATTTCAGTCCACAGAACCGTTTTTGCTTGTTTGTTGGGGTTTTTTTTGGTTGTTTTTTTTTTTTTTTTTTTTTTCTGTTTGTGCAGAAAGTCTTTTCTCCGGGAGGATGAAATCCGTTTCCATTTACAGCTGCCCACGCAGCTCTGACAATAGCATATGCTGTCTGGTATTGCAGAGGTCACAGCATTTCCAGAAGTAACATCTTTTCTTCACAGATCAGGAGGAATTCCTTCCCCTCCCCTCCTCCTTTTCTCACTTTCCCCCCCCCCCCTTCCCCTGAAACTGAAAGAAACGCAAAGCTGCAACTCAGATTGCTTTGAAAAATACTTTCCCAAGTCTTAAGTTTTTTTCCACTGTCCCCATCTTGTAACTAGGAAGAAAAAATGAATTTATTAATGATGTTTCAGCCAGGGACTCCTACATGAGATCAGGAGGCGTATAAAGGCTGATGTAGCCAAGAACAGGCGTGTGTAGAGTATGTCGATGTGAGTTTTGTGTAAGGGACTGGGCGAGTGCTGCAGGTTTCAGCTGTTACGCGAGCGATGCCGGTTCGGCTTTGGTCGGTTGAAGAAACTCTGGCAAAGGCGGGGGAGTGCCGTGGCGGGAAGCTTGTGTTGGGGTAGGCGGGCGTCTGTGCAGCAGTCGGAGCCCGGGGATCGCTCCCCATCTCATCCCGATGGGTCAAGGCCGTGCGGCCGCTCCGGGACGAAGAAAGACGCCGGGTTTCCGCAGCCGCTGCAGGAGCAGAGTGGCAGTAAGCAGCCGGGCGGTGAAGGAGGGGCCGGCAGAGACCTCTGCAGGGACGCCAAGCCCGCGTCTCTGCCCGCTCCGCCAGCGGGCAAGGCGGAGGAGCACTGCGGTGCCCTGGCAACGGCGCGCGGCCCCCGCCCTCCCGCGCCTCTCTCCCGGCGACCTTCCGGCTGCCGGTCGAACGCGGAGGCGGGCCGGGGCCGGGCGGCGGTTGCAGACAGGCAGCGCCTCTAGCCAATAGACACGCGGAGCGGCGGCACCGCGCCCCGCCCCTTTAGCCGTACCGCCCAACCAGCGCCCCGCCTGCTAGGCGGGGGCGGGATTTCCGCTGCCGGGGAGGCGGTTTTGTGTGTGTGTGAGCGGTGCGTGCGGGGTCCCGGCTCCCCCGCGGGCGGCGGCGCTTGGGGGCCCGGGCCGGCGTCCGCGGCCACCGCTGAGGGGTGGCGGCGGGCGGCCCTCCCGGCGGCGCGGTCCTTTCCGCCGGCACTGAGGGGGATCCCCACCGTGAAGGGTCCCCTGTGAGACTGGGGGGCCCCCGCGGGGTTGGCGGGGTCCCCGCGGGCGCGGGGTGGCTCGGCGGCGACAGCGGCAGTTTCCGCGGTTCTCGGCTCCCCGGGCACGGTGAGGGGCGGGCAGGTGGGCGATGAATGGTTTCAGCACCGAGGAGGACAGCCGGGATGGGCCTCCCGCAGCCCCCTTTACGGCCAGAGCTGCTGCCTCATCGACGACGGGGACCGCTGCGTGCGCCCCGCCGGCAACGCATCCTTCAGTAAGAGGATCCAGAAGAGCATCTCACAGAAGAAGCTGAAGCTGGATATCGACAAAAGTGTGAGTCGCGGCCTCCGCCGGTCTTGCCCCCGCCGCCGAGCCCCCCGAGGAGCCGGCCGGGCGCGCCTTGCCGTCCCCAGCCCGGCACCGCACTGCGGTCCCTCCCGGGAGGCCGCGCTCCCGGCGCCGCGGGCGGGCAGGCAGGCAGCGGAAAGTTGCTTCTCCGCCCGGCAAGTTGAGCTTTGTGGCTGCCTTTTGGGGGGGATTCATTGAAGCCCCTGCGGGCTGTAAGGAGAGGGATTGCGAGGGGCGATGGTTTGTGTTGCCTGCTCGGTTCCTCTGGACCGTGTTTCCCCATCCTCAGCGTTACTACGCTACGGTAGGAGAAGAACATGCTGAGGGAAGATGCGGCTTTTCCTCATGACACTGACGATGTGCTGAGGCGTGATGAAGCTGCACTAAACCGGTGCTTTTGGAGGAAAGCTCTTGTGCTGTGGGGAGCAGATGATGTTCAGGGGGAGCAATGGAGCGAACTGTCTTTGCTTTGGTGGCAATTTGGTGCTATTTTAATTTCACTTTCGTGTTGCAAGCCGTAGGTGAAAGCAACGATAGGATTCTTGTTGCAATAAGGCGCCACTGACGTTACTCTTCCAATTAGCAAGAATGTGTGTTGTAGTGGAGGAGATCCCCGTTGTACCTAAAGGGAAGGGCGAGGTGTGCCACCTCGTAGCAGGGCACTCGTGTGCCTGCTTGCCGGTCGGCGCAGAGCAGCCCCCTTTGCTGCTGACCGCTTAATGACATCAAGTGACAGCTGTCAGCTCTAGATAGAAACGGGTTGTTTGTCGAGTAGAGAAATAGGTAGAGGGGAGGCAGCCCGTCAAGATGACAGATTAGAGAAGGAATTTCTCAGAAGTGACTTGGTTACCTGATCTTTGAAGATTGAAACCCAAAAAAACAAGGTGAAGTTTTGAGTTGATCTGTTTGGCAGCTCCCCCGGTTGGTTAGGTCGGTCCCTTTTGCACAGCTGAAATACATCATGTCACAGGAAGAGAGTGACTCGATTTGAAATATAATCATAGTCTTAAAAAATGGAGTATTTCTGCTGGTGGTAGTCCTCATCAAGTTTGTCTGCTGCTGTAGCCATTTCTTTCAGTATAGAGGTGATTCTTTGTTGACAGATGTAAGGCTTTAGAAATAAAAAGAGGAAGTCAGACTCATGAATTTGAAATGCAGGAAGAAGATGAAGTGGGATGCATAAAGAGATTTCTATTATAGGTGCCAAATAATTTTTGATCACTTGCTGTATACATGCTGACTCTAGTGGGATACTGCTTGTTAAGAAGGGGTGTCCATGGCAGGATAAAGTACAGGAAACAGATGTTTTCTGTTCTTTTACTTATTTTGATTGAGGCAATTAGCCAGCTTTTATTTGACTAAGACTTTTAAACCCTTGCATTATAGTCTTCTAATGTTCTGTACTACTCAGACCCGACAGTTCACAAGAGTGAATAGCATTTTTATTAGTAGTTACCTGGTAGGAAGTCCTGAAGCAAATGCCCTTCCTCCAGACAATTACTTTGTTGGTTTTTTTTTCCTGACATATGATTGCAGCCATAAAAAAAGAAATATATTATCTGCAGAGGTTCAGGTTCAGCTGGAGCTCTCAAGTCCTTCATTTTCCTTGCCTCTAGTCTTTGTAATGTAAATTATCTCTAACTCCAGAGTCCGATATCAGGCCTGGGGTTTAAGATTAGAAATTCCTTAATGTCATGAGGCAGTCAGTCATGCCAGTCATGAGGGATGCACTCTGATACTGGGTGTCGAAGTGGCTGCTGTTGAACGCTGCTTCTGCAGCACCTGTTTTGATTGCTTTTTTTCACCCCTTCTGGTTCCTAGGTGAGACATCTGTACATTTGTGATTTTCACAAGAACTTCATTCAAAGCGTCCGAAACAAAAGGAAGAGGAAGACAAGTGATGATGGAGGTGACTCTCCTGAGCATGAAACGGATGTCCCAGAGGTCAGTAGGTGCCAAGTGGGTCTGGGCTGTTTTACCCATTTTCAGCATCTTGCAGTTTCACTTGGATGTCTTCATGTAGCAGAAAATACATACAAGTTAAATTGCAGTGCCAGTGAAACTGCTGGAGTGGCAGTGGCTCTCACTTTGCAGGGAGACTTCTTGGGGTTTTTTTCCTCCCCTGATGTGTGATAACCCGAATTTTCATTTTCATTCCTGCAGGAATTTTTTGCCCATAGAAAATGTTACACTTTACATAAAAAGAAGTATGGTGGGCTAACAGTTTCGTGTCTGTACTGCTTCCAGAAAGCTGTTAGAAACAATATTTGATACTAACTCTTTTAAAATAAATATTTCTTTTAAAATATATATGGTTTTTTAAGTAAAAATAAGATTTTTGCCCATGACAGAGATCCCAATATGGTTCTTCATTACCTAGCACACATCATTTTGCAAATACACCAGAGAATTCCATAGGTCACTTTCTGTTTGGTTATTTGATACCCAGGGATATTAAGCCTCTCCAGACCTTTACATAGATGGTATTTTTGGAGCTATTTAAAACCAGCTCCCAACAATTTGTGACCTCTTTTTATTTTCAGGCAATAGGCCTGAGGGAGGTTTTCTGTGCTACAGGACTCTAGAATAATCTCCTCTCTGTGCCACTGTGGGCTGTGTTTGCTTTGGTGATGTTTCTGGTACTGTTGACATTGCAAAAAGTTGTGCAGAGGTGATACTCGCGGAGGAGCTGAGTTCTGGCCACGTCAGCAGAGCCCTCTGCTGGAAATGCCACCGGTGCTGGCAAAAAACATTTTATTTCTGGGGGGAAAAAAAAAAAACAACCAAAGAAACAAAAAAACCCAGCAAGAATCATTTTGTCAGCAGAGCTGTATCCACAAACCTCCTGTGTGGAGGTGTTGAAAGTGTAGCAAGTTTTCCGTTTTAGGGGGAGGGGTTAGGATACATGATGTATCCTGGTGTAGCTGTGTTGGCTTTCTGCAAGGTTCTCCCTCAAAACTTTCCCATAGAGGCTTTACATTAGTTGCCAGGTGAAGACCCAGCTGGCACCTAACCATGTTGGTGCTGTAGAGCATACAGGGTATTTGGTGGTGAAAAACTGAGGGGTGCTCTTCACCTAACTGAACAGGGAGCTCTGCAGTGTGTCATGCTTAATGTCATTTTCTGCTTGGTTTTCAGCAGATTCCTTTTGTCTTTGAAGCATGGCATTTCCCACATGATCTTCATCTTCCTTCCTGTACTCTCCCCCCTTTGCTTTTAAACTGTGCAGTTCCCATTTAAGTATCTGAATTTCATTTCTTCTCCGTACTCTGTTTTATGTCAGAAGCCATTTGTTCGGTGCCTGCTAAATTGATATTTCATGTGTGAGCTTTCTAAACCTTTGGGGAACAAAAGGTTCCCCTTTGCTTGGAGGTTGCAGAGGTATAATTGAGAGCAGAAATTGGCCAGCAATTCTGTTGACAGCATGCGAACCAGAACAAAATTTTCTATTTCCCTGGGGCTATTTTGGTCCTTTAGTATTAAAAACCACAAAATAGACTTAGATTTGTCAGTAAGGCAAACCGGTGTGGTGCTGAATGCAGGCAAAGAGCAGTCCTGTTGAGGAAGAAATCATTATTTTTAGATAACTCTACTTTTCTGCCCAATAGAAGCTAAAGGCAGTGCTCATCCTGTCTTCTCTGCATCCCTTCCAGGTTGACTTGTTCCAGCTCCAGGTGAACACCCTGCGACGCTACAAGAGACATTACAAGTTGCAGACAAGGCCTGGACTCAACAAGGCTCAGCTAGCAGAAGTAAGTGACGACAAAGGTAGTCTCATCTCTGTCATTAAAAAGGTTTTAATCTCCTGTGCTGAAGTGCACATTCCTCAGATATTAATACCTGTCAGGACTCTCTTGCTAGCAGGTACCACGTGCACTGCGAAAGGTTTCAGGGGATGATGCCAACAGAAAGCTGTGTGCTTGCTTTCACCTGAGGCAGTCGTGGAAGACAGGGAAGCCGGCTCTTGCAAGCATGTTTTAGTAACTTGCTTTATTTCCGTTTCCTCCTTGTTCACAGTCACAATCTGTTACTTCTAGGGAGCAGAGACAGAACCTGGTTTCCCATGGCCTGGGTGTAAGCTGAAGACGCCTGTTCAGCTGGAGCTCAGACTTACACACAGCTAGTCACCTTAAATGCCCCTGTTAGTTTTTCTTTCCTCACTTGAACTGGCTGGAATTGCTTATTATTAAGGGCAGAAGCATTGACCATGACTTCAGATTCCTTGTTTCCCTCCCTTGTCCTGATGTCTTGTTATTCTTTATTAAGTCAATGAAAGGCTGTTTCCTTAAGGGCCTGCAGTGCTGCTTTCTCACCATATGGGGTACTTGTTAAGAACTTTCTCTCTCTTTGTTATTTGGGCTAGTTCTGCTTGTTGTGCATCTGCTCTGCTTTCTTTCCTGGCTTGATCTGAAGGCATTTTGTGGGAAAATGCCTTCTCTAAACTTGAAAAAAACTGTAGCAGTTACTGAATGATAATGAGGTTGATTTTGTAAGCTGAGACTTTCACAATCCTCTGCCCAAAACTCTGTGTTCTGCTTTTGCTTTAAAGAACAAAAACTGGCAGACCAACAAAGACAGCAAGGCACTGTTTTGCTGTCTTTGAAAGTCAAATAGGGAATAAACATACAGAATATAGAGCATGTGTAGTGTAGTGCATGTAAGAGTGAGTTGAACCAAGCAGGGTGGGTGTATGTCCTCATTAGTAGTTCTGATTTCTCGTATTCTAGCTTACTGGTTCATAGTCTCTCAACTACCTCCTGCCACGAAGGACTTAGACAATTTGCCATCAATGTGCCCAGGAGGAAAAAAAAACAAACAAGCAAGCAAACAAAAAACTACTATGCAAGCAGAAAATAAAGGGAGCCTAACTTAAAGTTGTCACACACTTCCCAGATTTCCTGTGAAGTCTGAGCAGCTTTGACCCTACGCTGGATCCTCGTCCAGCTCCCATGCTTGAATCACTGCTGCCTGAGGCTCTTAGACTCCTGCTGCTACCCCACCGTAAGGAAAACTCAAACTTCCATAAATCTTCTTGGAGTGACTTGTTGCTGAGCCTGCATCAAAATCCAGTTCTGGAGCTGTGTTGGGTACCAAAAAAAAAACCAAAACACACCACCATCTTCCATTTGAGAAGCAGATCTCATCCAGCTCCAGCACATGTTTTCTACATCTTGAGGAAAAAGCAGCTAATGGTTCAGGGCTTATGCTAGTGTCAGCGAGGGGTAGCCCTAACCAAATCCTAAGCTCCCCACTGCAAATCCTCCGCTGGTCCTTTCAGTGAAAGCTTACACAGGGCATTTTCCTCTGGACTCTAAAACTTTGCTACATCTGTTTCACGCAGCAAAGTGTTTGACTATTTCTGACACTCCTTGAAAACACTGAGATGCAGGGAAAAACCTGCTCTCCAAATAATCTCGGCATGAAACGTGTCGCTTAGGAGAGGCTCCGCTGCTTTGGCAGGAGGATGGTCGGGCTTCCAAATTCCGCTTGTAGGTTGGCTGCAAATCCTGCTGACGCAGCAAGACTCTGCTGTGTTCAGACACTCATTCCAGCTGTAAAGAGAGAGAGAGGTAAATGAGGACTGACAGCTTGAATTGGTGCATGTTTGACTAGAAGTCTATGACGCTGAGTGGCCGTCAGATCGGTTTTGGGGAAGTGAAGAGAAGCCCTGCTCTGATTATTTCTACTTCTTAATCTCAGAATTTCTGTCTCTTTGCATGTTGTCCTTCTAGACTGTCAGTCGTCACTTCAGGAATATCCCTGTGAACGAGAAGGAGACACTTGCATATTTCATCTACATGGTAAAGAACAACAAGAGCAGGCTGGACCAGAAATCAGAAGGTAGCAAGCAGCTAGAATGAAGATTAGCAGGAGCTGGAATAAGAGAGAGACCTTGAAGGAACAGACGGTATTGTGTATTTTAGGTATATAAAAGAAAACTGTTGAAGCATATTGTACATTGTTGGGGTTTTTTTTAAATGCAGTAAGTCTGGATGACAGGAAAAAGAAAAATACTACACAGACATTCTTATCAGGAGTATCTGCAAACATGTGCCCAGCATGTTTCTGAAGACTTCTTCCTCTCATTTCAAAGTTGCTTTGAAATAAAGAAACGAGGATAATGAGGAAACCAAGTAGACTTGTAGGACTGTGGAGTTTGTCAACTCAGCGTTTGAAACCATTTCTGGAAATCTGCATCTCGGTGCAATTCAGAGCACAGGTGGAATTTTCTCACCGAGGTCAGACTGCATCCCCAGCCACCACGCAGTTTGTCCTGGCACGGGACTGGAATAGCGGCAGAGATAGAATCCATTACCGAGCTGCACGGGGCGGAAGTTTGTCTGAAGCTTGCTCCCCACCGACACTTGCTCTGTCTTGCCTTGAGTCAGTGCTTCAAGTCCCAAACTTCTACAAATGCTCCAGCTCACCAAACCCACTCCAGTGAACACTACTTGATTAGCCTGAAATTGATTGGGTTTTGTAAACTTTTTTTTTCCTCCCACTCCCTTCTGACGTGGACGCCAAACAACTGTCTGCAATCTCTTTTTCTGGCTTCTTTGATTTAATAACTCACAAATTAATTGTCTGTAATCATTTTAAAACTTCTGCATTTCCTCAGAATGTGGTATTAAGGCAAGTACAGCTTCTTGGCTGGCTTTGGTCTTGTTGGTAGAAATGCTTGTTTAATTCACTTACATGTATTTCCCTTGTGTTCAGGGCTCAGTGATGGCAGGTGGCACAGTGGCTTAAGACATCTGCCTCAATCTCTGTGTCACATCAGGTATGGGTCACGAGTGACGTGGATTTTATGCTGAAGCTTTTCTTTAGCAGCTGTCCCAAAACTGCTGTGTGGATTAGTGGGCTTGTCTCCGTGTAGTATAAAGCAGGCTTTTGGGGTGTCGCACCATAACTGGGGTAATGAACTGACTGGAGCATGATGCATTTCATCTGTGGGCACAAAGGACTGAAGCACTTGCCTTTGGTGAGCATTGTGTGTTCTTCCCTAGGAGCTGTGTGAGTGAAGGGTGGCATGCTGATGCTCTTCAACTGGGCGCTGTAGGAGGAGATTGCTCTGACTTTGTTATATAAAGCCAAGGTGTCCTTACAAATAGCACAGAGGTTATTTTGGCAAAAGGAGCTTATGAAAGTGTTGGTGGTGACTGACTGTTCTCCAGTGACCTCAAATTCTGTTCAGGGAGATCTCATCACTTAAAGCACCACTCTTGTTTCTTTGCTGTCCTAACCAGTGTCTCCATTCTATTACAAGATGCCAAGACTCCACATAGAGAGTGTATTCTCAACAAGCCTTAAGCAACCAACTGAACGGTAGGAAACTTTGGCTAGCACGTTGTCAATGGCAGGTTTTAATATTCCAAAACTGGATGAAGCTTTGGTGAAGAGCTAAATACACAGGTCACAATCCCAGCTTAGTCCTGCATCATGTTTTGTAAGGCACGAAGGGTTCACAAAGTGACGCCCTCGTTGAAGCTCTCCCAGGGCTTCTTTAAAAATCAAGTCACAATTCAAAGCAAGTTCTTCACATCAGCTTTGGAGTGTTTGCTCATACCCCAAAAACCATGTTCAACGCACTTCACCATGTCGAAGTCTCGTGTCATAGGCAGAGTTCCTCTCTTGCGGTACACCTCCCCTTTGTGAAGTTTTGGGGAGTGCGATTGTTTCAGCATCTCCTTGTTCGATTCAGTATGGGTTTTGAGAACATCAGACAAGAGGAAGGTTCAGGGACTGAGGAGAGAATGTCTTGTGTCAGTATTTCATGAATGTTTAAAACTTTCCTGATTCCGCTGTTCCTTTCCTTATCGGAAGGGTAGAGTAATTCCCACGTTGGTCAACGCGATCTGGCTTCTCTCATTCAGGACAGACAGCTAAAAGGGTACATTCTCTGACTGCATGTTGATCTTCAAAGTGCTCGTGTAATCAGAGGATATTACCAAGGGAAAATGAGTTTCTGACTTGAGAGGGTTATGCCTCGTTGTAACTTGTAGACCAAAACTGTAAAAATGTCATTTGCTTTGGGATTATTTTTTTTGTTGTTGTTGTTGTATCTTTGTTTTATTTCTGAGAGTAAATAAATCTGTTGGGGTGTTTTAGCAGCCAGCAGCAAAATGATTCTTTTCAAGGAAATATGGTGGCAGGTTCCATCTGTTCAGGTGTATTCACTGGAATGCTTTTGTGCAGAGGTGGTATCCAGGAACGTTATTTTTTCTTTCTCTTTTTTTTTTTTTTCTTTTTTTTTTTTTCTTCTTTTTTTCCTTTTCTGTTTTCTGAAAATAGTGAATGGATGTGGAATGTGATCCTTGGTGGTTTCACTCTGGAAGCAATTATACTTTTGTGAAGAAAAGGAGGAAGAGGTGACGAGGAAGAAGTGACGAGGAAGAGGTGACGAGGAAGAGGTGACGAGGAAGAGCTGCTTACCAGCCATTAGCAGCAGTTTATAAGGTGGGAAGCTTGGAGGCAAGACGCCAAAGAAACAGAAGAATCTTTGGCTGTCAGACCCCACGGCCTTATAAACCCTTGCAAATGCCTTATTACCTTGCTAGAGCAAAATGCCTTGAGCAAAAAGAAGCTGATGTCTTGTTGGAAGGCTCAGCCGCCCGGCGGCTGCGGCGCCAGGAGCCGAACCCCCACGTCGATTCAGTAGCAATATCCATGTTCAGGGTGCCTGTGATTCTTGAAAAGCATTTAGTGTCTAATGAGCAGAAAACGCAACAATGCAATCATCCTTCTGTCTGATACCATTCTGTCTGTTGGAGTCCTTATGCTGCATGCCAATTAAAACAAGAAAAAAAGGAAGAAAGAAGAAAAAAGAAGAGAAACACCACCACCACCACCCCCCCAAAAACACTTTTCCAACTTCTCATTTTAAACTTCAAACTTAAATGTGTTTGAGCCCCACACTTGTGATGCCACGAGGTGGGACATGTTCTCAGCACTTTCAGGTGGGACTTGTTGGAAAGGTGGAAGACCCAAGGTTATTTTATTTATTTTTGTTTTGTCCTTTTACATTTTGCTTTTCACAGATGGGCCTTAAATTCTGTCTAGCTTTGAACCATGGAGCACAAGCCTTGGGGGCATGGAGGATAAGCAGATGCCATCTTCCATTTACACATAGTGGAAGCTTATTTCTTACAAGCCTGCATAGGTGACATTCACCCTGGGGCAGAGGAACCCTCTTTGAAGCCCTCCAGCCATGATATAGCCTAATTCAATTACATAGCTTAACTCAATTGCCACTGAAGAGTTGCATTAACTTCATTAGACTTCTGACTAGATCCAAAGCCATTAGTATGAAATCCAAATAATGTGGAAACATCTCTTGCAGACACTTAATTTCATCCTCTGCTCACTTTAAGGGAAAAAGAAGAAATCATTGCCGGTAGTTATCAGCCTGAGCTCAGCTCAAGGGAGGTGGAAGCATGTGAAGACTTGAGCCGGTGGCAATCTGATGGCTGGAAAGTGCAAATATGTCAAAGGAGGCTGTGCTAGAGTGCGGGGATGTAACATTTCTGCACCTCCAAGAGGGGTGTGTATCAGCCTGGGGTAAACAGGTGCATTAAAAGCTAATGTTTCTTTTGCCAGGCACTTTAGATGCTCAGCCTGAGAAGAGCAGAGCGGGCTGGTTTGTACCACTTGTCCCCAGTACTCTGGTGTCCCGGTTTTCCTTAGGAATGTGGCTGTAAACCACTAGATACCCTGGTGTGCAAGACTTGACCAAAACATGCCAAGTCTGGCATTTAAAACTAGTCTGCAGTGCGAACTGGATTTGGAGAGGCTTTGAAAACAAGTCCACAGTAAGTGTGAGTTTTCGAGCGGGTCATGATGGCACAGAGACTGACAAAACAGGACGCGGCCCACGGAGAGACCGAACAAATCAGGCTTCCACAGTCAGCAGCGTGGAGGAAGATTTGTTCTGTGTTAGGTCTTGTAATGGATGTTTTATGAGAGGGGAGGAAGGGGGGAGCTGTGCACTTTACATCTTTTGGTTGAGCCAAATGTAAATACCAATGGGAGATCTTCAGCAGTAACTGCAGTTGGAGGGGAGCGAAATGGTCTGCTGAGGGACTGTTTATTTAAGTTCACAGATCGTTATACTTCCCTAGAGCACTAGAGTCACTTTGCAAGAGTGGTAATACAAGGTAGCCTCCCATACAGAAGGAGTCCTTGTACTGCCCAGAGTATTGACTGAAGAGTCCCAAAGGTGAAGGAATGTTATTGATGCCTCACTCCTCTTGTCACTGATGCTCTTTAGCTATCTCTAGCTTGTGGAGTTAGGGAGTTTTCATTTCCCACTTTCAAAGTGCAAATGAACTGTTAGGATGTAAGAATCTACTTGCACTTTTCACAGCTATCCCTGGTTCTGCAGTTTTGACTTGCCTGTGAACACATCTGTTTGGAATGAATTGAATGGATGAAGAAAGTGTGTGGGGAGGTGTCCCGCCTTAAACCTGATTTTTTCTTGCAAGCAGCTCTGCAGACCATCCTGCACATCAGCAGGCTCCAGGAGCCTCTTCGCTGAGCCTGAACAGGCTTGGGTTTACTCCTGTCCTAGCTTCAGCTCTGCTCTGGAGTGCAGGGGATGGGAATGGCAGGTAACTTGTGGAATGGCTTGGAGTCTTTTAGCAGGCTTGCTGGGAGAGAAAAACTGTGTTCCCTCTTCTGTGTCTGGCCTCCATGTGTTGTGCTGATCTTATGCCAAATGTTTTGGACACCTTGTATTTTTAACCCTGTAATATAGCTGTGTATTGTTAAAGCAACTTAGTAACTTATAGCAAAAACTGTAGAACTCATTTCTCTGAGGTGTAGGAAATGTCTCCTGCTTCCACTGTGTATGAGACTTTAACTCTGTACTATCCAACAAAGATAAAAAGCTGAATTTCACTTTAATAAATGATCTATCGAGCAACACAGCCTCCATTCCCTTTTATTTGCCTTTCTGCCCTTAGCACTTTTGGCTCCAGAGCTAATGGAATTCTGCTTTGCGTGGACTTTCTGTGCCAGGCCCCTCTGATTCACTGTCATCTCCCACCCACCTCCCCAGGGCTGAAGATACTGCAGCCGTAGAGCGCTGCTGACTGAGATGTGTCAAGCCTGAAGCAGAGAAGTCAGGTGATGGGATGTTTTGTGACAGACTCCTGTGGGCTGCACAGATGCAAATCATGGAGTCTTTTGAATGTCACAAAAAGATGACTCACAGTGAAGCTGGAGGTTGTTGGAGAGCCACGTGACCATGCATTTTGGGGAGCGTTGGGCTTTGCAGTGATGAGGGGTTTTTGATTTCTCTCACACACTCTGTATCAGGGACAGTCACTTGAGTGCAGCACCTCAGCTGATTTCATGTTTCCTAGTGAAACTTCTTTGTGTCTAGCTCAGCCTCGTGCTTCTGCACCCATCTGAAGCACACCCTTGGCTACATTTCATGCATGACTTCCAGCACCCGTTGTCCAGAGTCGAAGCTTCATGCCCAGCTGGGAAGGTAAATGTTAGTCCAGAGCGATGCTGACATGCAGCATGCCAGTGTTCCACAGTGAAGCTCAAGATCTTTTCCACGTAGTGCTTGCTTTAATTTTTCCCCTCACATTTCTGTTCCTCCTGGCCATCAATTTTACAAGCAAAGATGCCTCACTTGTTTTTGCTGAAGTGAGGAAAATGAGGTTTGAATGCACGTTCTGAACCCTGTCATGGCATTTCCTAAGGCTCTGCTGGCACTGTCTGAGGCATGCTTTAGCCCTGGTTTCTAGCCAGGAGAGAGGTTGTAGTGTAGCTTTTCAGACACTTGGGCTCCTACAGAGGAGGGTGATAGGATGTTGAGAGCTTTACACTAAAAATACCTGCCATGAATTTATCACTGTCAAATTCACTCACACTGTTGATGTGCAGTAAGGGTTTGCACAGATGATTTTTCCTGAAACAATCCCACACCATCTGTATCTTTATTCCTTGTTGCTGTCCTACAACCAAGTCACTTGTCTCCTCAGTTCGTGGCAACAGCTAAAATGCTTTCTGGGAATAGGGTGGCAGCTTGTCTTGCTGCTGTGTGGAGACTTCCAGCCATGCATAATGTGCCTATTTATACTGCCAGTAGTGCAGGAGACACATGGTCCCTCCTGCCCTACACCCCAGGCTTTTGGTAGCAAGGGAGTAGGTAGGGACTGCAGAGGAGACCTGAGAGAGCGGAATGTATTCTTCACTCCGCTGTGAGAAGCAATCCCTGGTTAGTAGTTATGTTTGACTCATGTTCTGTCAGCTGGCCTTGATGTCTTGGATTGCCTTGGGGAAACTGAGCTGGCACGTCAGAAACAGATCCATGTCCTCAGTGCCTGCATTTGTGGATGTGCATGAAGGCTTTTGCAGTGTACCAGGATCTTTTTGTGCAGGGCAGCATTTTGGTATGCTACAAGGGTGTTGTCAGTCTCTCAGGGAGCTCTCACATGAAGCTAAGACCAGAGGTGGCACAGGTGGGTGCCACTAAAGAAGGAGCAAGTGTGGATCCCTTTACAGGGGCATCACCTGTGTGCGTTGTCAAGCTTTTTCGGGAGGCATCAGAGAAAGCTCTTCAGGGGAAGACAAGGGCAGCATGTCCCACTGGAAGGGGGAAAGCCATGGCATTTGCATTCTCAAATTGGTGAGTGGCTCTTCTGCCAGCACTGCCCAGGAGGGAGAGGCAGGATGGCTGAAGTAGAACAGCTGTATGCAGCAACCTGTTGTGCAAGCCAGCTGGTTTTATCATCAGAGGATAGACTGGGAACTCCAGGGACAGAAATCAGCTCTGCTGGTTAATCTGTGATTCGCACAGACTAACGAATAACGCTGCTTAATCTGGGGTTTGCTTCATGCCGAGAAACCAACAGAAGATTTCAAGCTCAAAACCAAGGAGGAGTCAGCTCGGACTTTTTAATGTAGTCATGCTGGGAAACTAAGCCCCCAGCAGACTGAGCCGATGGCCCTGACGCGCACATCCATCCTTCTCCCGGCTCCCCGCTGCCATGCGAGGGCAGTGTTCGCTCAGCAACCCGCGCCGTGGGTGCTCCCCAGCTGCACCTCGGAACCCAGGGCGGCTGGAGCGGGACCAGAGCCGCTTTCCTGTCCCAAAGATGCCTCCTCGGTAGGAGCTGGCTGTGCTCGTCACATACCGGAACCGGGATTATACTGCAGCGGGATGTGGAGATCATAAAAATGGTTTGTTTGGGGTTGGGTTTTTTTTTCTCCCTGGTTGGACGTTGAAATTGAACACGTCCGATTCCCTGCGTGAGACGTCCCGCGGCCGCCTCACAACGCTGATGGAAACCAGGCTTTGCTCCTCTGCTCCCCAGCCGAAAGGGCAGCACGGAGCACTGGGGGAAAATGTGAATGTGGATTTAATGATTTTATTTTTCCGTGTTTAGAAGGCTGAGTGTACAAGGCAGAGCTTTAGGGCTTGCTTTGCTTTTTTTTGTGTTTCCCCTGTATCCAGTACAGGATGACTGTACGGCTCTGCCAGCACTCAGTTTCCCTTTGCCGGGAGCTGGAGCTGACTTCACATCTCTTATCCTCACAGGCAGTGTTGGCTTCTTCCCTAAGCCCCCTCATGTGCTTTGACTTCACTGGTTTTGGAACTTTCTCCAAGATCTATTCCCTTTACCTGTTGCAGGAAGTACTCCATGATCCTTGTGGCATTCTCAGCAGGGAGCACCAAGGCACCTGTGGGGAAGAGCAGAGACTTTGAGGCAGGAGAAGAGAGAGTGGTGCCAGGTAGGTAAGATGGCTCCACAGCTTCTCCTAGCTCGCATATGGGCTGCCAGGAACCAGAAAGCACAGTAATGGACACCACATCAGCAAGCTCACTAACCCAGGTTGTGGTCACAAAGCAGAAAGAAGACCCCAAGTGCAAGAGGTGTCTGAGCACTGCATATACCTCTTCCTGGTCTTGCTGCCTGGGCTGGCAAGTCCATCTTGAGAAAAGGTGGTGGTTCCTGGAACCAGCTCATTCATAGCTCAGTTTGGTGCTTAGGTTTTTACCAGCTCCTGTGCCTGTTGAGCAGACAGCAGGCCAGCAGCCATGGGCTGGCAGGCAGCCCTGAGCAATCTGATCTCCTATTTAGTGGCTTGCTGTCCAAATTGCAGGCCCCTTGTTGGGCCAGGGTGGGAAAGGTAGGAGCCACATCCAGCCTCTCTTTATGAAGATATGGGGGAAACAGCTCAGCACCTTCCCATCTCTGCCCAGCCACAGAGGGCAGACAGGATCCCTGTAGGTGTCCTGAAGCAGAACTGTTCAGCTGTTCTCTGTCCAGTCTGCCCTGGAAGGATGTTCTCATTGCTCCATACCAACCTTCCCAACAGCACCAGGTTCTTTGATTTTTTACTGGAATTTCCACTGGTTTACTGGCCATGGCCTCTGACCACCGTGCAAAAGCAGACCACTTGGTGCACTGCTGCTGGCCTTGACCCACCTCAGTCCTCTGTGTCTCTGTTTTCCCAAGGATCAAAAGCAGCTTGAGAGCTCTCCATTGGTGCAGTGATAGCACTGGGTACAGACAGGACTTTTCTTATTGGGATAGCACTAACTACAGTGCCAGGGAGCTTCTATCCCTCACCAGGCTATTCCTTGCCCTCCTTCCTTTTCCTCATCTTGTTTTCCCCACTCTTCCCTGCTGCTCCTCTGCTCTGAGTCCTCAATGCTCTCCCCAAAGCAGGCCAGCAAAGGTACCTCCACAAAAGCCTTCCCACCTCTTTATGCCATGTTCCTACAAATAGGAACTTTAAAGGGCATTGGATGTGGACCTGCATGGGTTTAGCCCTAAGGAGCTGGCTTGGTGCCTGGATGGATGAATTGCTGAACACGGCAGCCCAGGCTTGAGTCTGAGTCAAGCTGATGAGCTTCGATGTAATGCCTGCCCTTCCATTCTCCATCACACACTGGACCAAAGCAGGGGAAGCTCAACAGTGAAGGTGAGCACAGGAGGGAGTTTCAGGGTTGACACAAACTTTGTGCACTAGCTCAGACTTGTAACTTCTTCCAGCTTCTCAGTTTGGGAAGGAGCTCCTGGCTGAGGCAATTAAACCAGCCTGCTGCGGCCCTCATGTCTTCCCTGGCTGCTCCTGCAGGTCAGTTACAGGCCATGAGAATTTTGTCAAGGTAGCTGCAGTCTAAGGGGAAAAAAACAACCTAAAAACTCCCTTTTCCTCTCAATTCCTCACCTTTCAGCCACTGGTGACGCCATAAATTCCCCTGCTTCTCTGGTTACTGTAAAGTCTTTCAGGGTGGTCAGGACCTGAATTCCTCACACAAAAGAACGAGCAGGGGAAAAGGGAAGCTTTGCAGGCAAGGACCTTCCTTGCCTCAGAGATCCAGCACCAGGAATCAGTGAGGCTCCAACGGTGTGCCCTTCTCATGCAGTCCCTCAGCTCAAGGCTGTTGGGTTACTGCCTGTCTTGTTCTCCTCTCACCAGTAAATATCCATCTCCCAGCCTGCACTTCCCATTGTGCTCCAGCAGATCCCTCTGGGTACTTGGCCCCTCAGCTTTACAGGCTCCTGGGGCTGCTGCAGCTCCAGGTTTGCTGTTGCAAAGGTCTTGTAAGAGGACTAAATTCTCACTTCTGACAGCACCCCACTCTGGGGAAAGAGTCCTCATGAAGTGAAGTAACAGGGGCTGGCTTTGGAGTGGTAGGGGCATGGGGTGGAGGGTGAGTGTGTCTGTTGTTTGAAGGATGACCTTGGGAAGGCTGGGCGAGGGATGCAGTGATCTTGGTCTTCTCCCAGCACAGGCAGCTGTATGGAGAAACACACCCTAGGCAGAGCTCAGTTCCAGCAGACCCCAGCAGAGACAACCATAGGGCTGAAAACAAAGAGAGTTTGGATGTGTTTAATAAAAGAAAACAAGGAAAAAAGCGTTGTAGCCTTCATCTGTTTTGTGGCTGCAGAGCCTTCCCATGCTTGGACATTCATCTTTAGAGCTATGGACTGGAAATGATTTTTCTCTTTAGATTGGTCTCAGAATCACATGACTCCAGAATCATGGAGATCTGAGGAAGAACTACTCCATGTCATGAACTTTACTGCTGAGGGGGCCTCCTCTATTGGACAGAAAACCTTCCCACCTGAGCAGGACTTCCAGGAGACAGTCTGACTTGGGAGTCAGCAACTGGGCTGAGAGGCTCCGAGTGTTAGGAGAGGATCAAAAAGCTCCCCTGGTAGTAAATCTTTCACCTGCCATGTTACTCACTGGGGCTTGTGGCCATTCCTCTGAGGTCAGCACTGGGTCAGGATTTCTCCTGTCTCTTTAGCCCCCAAACCTGGAGATTTTTGTCTTATCTTTGACGCCATCTTGACACCGAAAACAAATTATGGCCCAATTACCCTTTCTGTGAGGGGCTGGGGCTACCTTAAATAGCCAGAACTATCAGGAGCTTCCTTAAGAGTGGGTAACTATAGTGGATGGGTAACTATAGTGGAGGGCAGGGGATAGGGGGACAAGGACTCAAGGGGATCCCTGGCATGGGGCTGCCTTTGTCCTGCTACCTGGCGTGGCAGTAGGGCACATTCTATCCAGCCCCATCCCACCCTGTCCAACTCACTCTGTCTCAGCCATGCTGCATCCTGAGGCTCCAGAGAGGCCAAAGCAGAGATGGGGCTTGGTGCTGCTCCCTGACAGCTCCTGCCTGTGAGGGTTCCCTTTGCCCATGCCTCCTCCAGCCCTGTGCCACTGGCTGGGGCCAGGCCAGAGAGGCCTCGTGACAGGAGACAGCAGCCCTGGCCCTGGCCATGACCTTCGGGGTGACCTTGAGTGAGTCCCTGCTGGGGCTGGGGGCTGGCTGTGCCTCTCATCCTGAGCTGAGACATTTTGGCACTCACCCCAAAGAGAGGCACAGAGCAGCATCATGGCTGAGCTGCTGTAACAGCTGCCCTGAGACTTCAAACGGTCCTTTTGCTTCCCCTCTTCCAGCGACGACCAAACACACCACTCTGCCCTGTGCCTCAGCAGATCTTGCCTGGAGCTGTGATGTCCACCTCAAACCAGCAGCAGTTGAGGGTGTGCTGGGCTGTCCCCCAGCCCACAGACTGGACCATGCCCATCTGAAGGTGCTGCCTGAACCTCCTTTCCCAGGCAAGGTGGTGGTTGGGTGTGTGTGGAGCCAGGTCCTTTCCAGGATCCAGCCCAAGGAGCAAGGAAGTGGAGCTGCGTAGAAATATCAGAGGCACCCCTGGCCTTCCAAGGTGTGGTCCAGGTACCCTCCACTGCAGGGTGAGTGGGTGGCTGGGAGTTCCTTCCCCCTTTTTTCCCTTTTTTTTTTTTTTTTTTTCTTTTTTTTTTTTTTTTTCTTTTTTTTTCCCTTTTTTTTTTTTGTCAGATTGGTATTTTATTTGGCTCCATACTGTCTACCGAGCTGTCCAGTGTAACCCTTCCCTTGCTGCTTCTGAGATAAGAATAGGCTCCCCTGAGATCAGATAAATAGGCCCATAAATACCTACAATAACAACAAGCAGGGTCTGAGCTTGGCAGAAAAGGAGAAAAAAAAGGCAAAAAAAGGCACAAAAGGAGCCGTTTCTTTGCAGTTAAACCCCCAGGAGTGCAGAGCACAGGGTGGGAAGCACCCTACAACCCCTCTGCCCTCTTGGCTAGGCAGAGAGGTGAGGGGCCAGGCAGCGCTGCTGGGTCCCCTCCGTGTCCCTGCTGGCTAGATTCCAGCGGCTGGGACACCGCACGTATGATGTCGCCCCGGGGCCAAGTGATCCCTGCGTGTGCGTGCTTCTGCCCGGACAGCCGCCAGCTCAGGTCTGCCTGCCCGGAGCATGCTGCTTCCCAACGGAACCAAGTTCATGGCAGGGTCGAGCCGTAGGTGCGTGCTGCGCCACCTCCCCCGGCCGATGAGCTAGGCTCTCAGATGGCCAAAAATTCAAAGCTAGTGGCCATCCCGTTCTTCCGTCCGAGTTTGGTGCAGCCAGCACCGGGAGCCCTGCAGCTGACTGCTCGGACACCTCTCCCAGGTCTGCTGCCTGAAGAAGGGAGGCTGTCCCTGTTCAGGGCTCCCGCTCCTGCTGCATCTCCTCTGTCTGTGGGGTGAATGAGGTAACCCCATCCTAGGCTGGCGCCGGTGCTGAGCTCAACATAACGCGTCTTGCCGGCCTGGGAGCCTGTGCGGTGCCGAGGTGGGGACGGAGCTCACTGCTTGCAAAGCTACCCCCGGCAAAACCTGCGTTTTGAGAAGCAGCACAGCCCCGGGCTACAGGAAATGTTTCGTGTTGCGTTTTCTATCACCCCCTCTCCCGAAATGCTGAGCCAGTCTCACAGGACAATTCCCTCTCTAGGCAGGGAAACCCTTTGCAGATATGGAGAGCGTTTTCACTTGGAAAACCATGAAGGAGTAAGGGAGACTGGCACGGGACAGACCTTTCCCAGAAGTTTTCATCCAGCAGGTACCACCACCAGAAACTTGTGGTAAGAAAAGCAACAATCCAGTGGGTGCAGGCAAAACGTTGCCCGACTGCACAGGGCGTCCCCATTCCCAGGAGAAAATCTGTAAAACCCTACGGAAAAACCCACCAGAGGGTTTTGGTAGGGTAGTGGAGAGTCCCCAGGCTGCAAACGATGTTCCAGAGAGAGCCTGGTGTGCAGGGACCGAGGAAGCCGACTCCTGGGCAAAGTTGCTCCTGCCTTACCCGAGTCCCCATTTAACCCTTTCACTCATCCGGTGCCGAGGGACAGCCCCGGCCGGTGTCGTCCGGATAGAGGGATATGGGCTGGCGTGTCTGAGCAGGATTGGGGGTGGACACACTTACAGGCTGCTGGGTTACAGTGTTAGTGATGGCTTGGTTGCTTCTCTGTAAAAGCACAGCCCTTTCAAGGACTGTGAAATTCAGCCATAAAAATAGGATGTTTGGGGCTGATTTTCCGTAAATTTCCCTTCTTTTTGTTTCGTTTCGTTTTGTTTTGTTTCGTTTTGATTTAGTTTGGTATCTTTTTTTTTTTTTTTTTCTCCTGGCACATGTTTAGGTTTAGAAATGCCCTCTTCTAATTTCAGTCACGGCCCCGGTGCTGTGCTAAACTTTTTGCATCCTGAAGAAAGTCGCAGCGCTGCGGGCATGGCTCTGCTCAGGCAATCCATTTCCATCTCAGCCTCCTTCAAACAGAGCAGAAAACAGCTCAGGAGCAGGGTAAGTGGCCGTGTGTGGTGGGTTGCATTTCCCCCTCCCAACATTAACTTTGCTAGCCCAGCTGGAAGCAAATGAAAACTACCACACCGTGCAGCGGCTCCAAAGCGAGGGAAAGCTGATTCTGCGAGGTTCAACCATGCTGGCTGTTCCCCCAGTGTCTCTGTGTCCATCCATCTGTATTTGTACACACACACAGAGCAGTTATAAACCCCAAGCTGCTTGCCCACAGGAGAGCTGGTGTGGTTTTGGTGTGTGCAGCTGCACATGCACAGGTTGGTGGTCGTGTCAGTGGTTTGTGGATGTCGCAGCATTGTTCCTACAGCATGTTTTAGTTGCAAGCAAAATGTTGCTCTAAAAGAGCAAATTTAATGCTCCCAGCTGAGCCCTCAGATTGGCCCCACAACAACATATGACTCTTCCCCATACTGGCGTTCTCTGCCCCAAGCAGCCAGCCGAGCACCAGAGTTTATCCTGATGTCTCTGGGAATGGCGGTACGGCCAGGCTGGGAAGGCAGGATCAGGCCCTGAGCCCTCACACAGGTTGTGGAAGCTGCCAGTCACAGAACTGCATGTGCCCAGAATAAAAGAAGAAGGAATTATATTTAATTGTTAATGATTATTAAGGAATTATGTCCAGAAGGTGACAGAGGTGGCTTTGGGCTGCATGAGCATTGGTGTGTCTGAGGCTGGTTCAAAGAGCAGGGAAGGAATGATGTTCCTTCAAAATGCAGCCGAGACAGTGCCTAAGAGGAGATCTCTGTGAGAAGGTGCTGCTGGTGCCAGAGCTGTGAAGTGGAGCCAAGCCCTAGGTTTCTGTGTGGCAGCAATAAACTGGGGTTCCACAGCTCTGCGGTACTCGTGCCACCCAGCCACTGGGAAGGCCTGATCTTGACATCCTTCCCTGAGCCAAAACCAGCCTGGTCCCACTAGCTGATGCCCTGGGTCAGGAGGGAAAGGGCTGTAGGGCAGGGGCAGACTTTGTGCCCTGGAGATACACACTGGCAGCGCCCTGACAACCCCTGGGGTGAGCAAGCACAGCATAAAGAAGTCTCGAAGGATCCCATGGAATTGCCCCATCCACACGGGAGGGAATTCCTTCTCATGGATCAGCCCCACAGCAGGACACTGACTTCGGGGAAGTCCTTAATCCCACAGAATGCCTTGCCCAGACGCAGCAGAAGTATCTCTGGAGCAGGGGAAGGCAGAGGGGTTGGGCCCGAGGCTGCTTGCTTAAAGTTTAAATTTTATTTAATGTTTTTTTTTTAATTATTCCGTTTTAAATACGTGGTGTGGCGCGCCCGGTCCCTCGGGAAGTGGTCATGCAGATCTGAGGTAGAAATCCCGGCAGAGGAGTGTTCCCAAATGAACCTCTAGGTAGTTTCATCACAGCCACACGTCGGTCAAGCAGCGGACAAGGATGGGGACAGGGACGGGGGTGGGGGGAGCTCGTATTTACAACAGCAAACGAATCAAACCGTTTCAGCCCGGCCCGGGAGGGCAGGAGCCGCAGATCGCTGCTGACAGCGGGAAGGAGCAATGATTACTGCAAACGTGGGAAGGAGCGAAGGGGTAAAATGGCCCGGCCGGTCCGCGCTGCCGACAGGGCGGGCAGAATCCGGCCCCGCAGGGCCCTTCTCTTCTCTCCCGCAGGGCATCCGTCTCGGCGGGGGGGACCTGGGCCGGGTACCCGTATCCTGCTCCTGGATGGGCTCCGGGGGCCGGGCCGGGCTCTCTCCGACATTGCACATGGAGGGGCTAGCTGGGATCGCCGTCGGGGCGAGGGGGAAGCCCTCAGGGGTTCAGTTCCAGAGCCCAGACCTGCTGAGGCCAGCCCGTCCGGCCCTTCAGTTTCTTCTCACCGTGGCCCAAAGGCTGCGAGTAGACCTCGGGCTGCTGCGGGAGAGGAGACGGGGAGAGAGGTAGGGGGAGAATGAAGCGGTCAGGAGTGGAGGTCTCGGGACGTCGCCCGCACCTTGCGCCCGCCGCGGGACTGGGCTCCGTCCGAGCATAAAGAGGGGTTTGAGATCCCCACCGCCCCATCCCGCCCGCTGTAGCAAGGGGTGAAGCGGCTGCCCCTGCTCTGGAAAGCACCCCGCGCCCCCTCGTCCCGGGAAAGCGGCCAGGACGAAGGGGCAGGAGGCTATGCTCGGACGGTCCCGGGATTTATCCCTCGGGGAAAGCATCCCGGAGCCCGTCCGTCCTGTCGGGAAACTTTCTCCGGTGAGGTGTCCCCCACGAGTGAGTTTTAAAAATTATTTTTAAGGTGGGTAAAAAGAAACAAACAAAAAAAAGAAGACCCCATCAGGGCCGGGAAAGGTGTTTTGTTTTTTTACCGCGGCCCAAGGACTTTCCCCTCCCGCTCCCGGCCCGGAGAGAATGGGGCAGCGGGGGCCCGGCCCGTCTCTTACCGTCTCCCTTTTCCTCTTGTTCTCCCTGCCCTCAGCCTTCTTGATCTCGGCTTTGAAGCCCTCCGTGTCCCCGGGCTGGCTGTCTTTGGCCAGTACCTCCATTAGGTAGGCGATGTAGCTGGTGGCCAGGCGCAGGGTCTTGATCTTGGAGAGCTTGGTGTCGGCGGGCACGTTGGGGATGCACTCGCGGAGCTCGGCGAAAGCACTGTTGATGCTCTCCGTCCTCCGTCGCTCTTTTTGGGTCCCCCCACCCCTTTCCGCCGGCCTAGACGGCCGCTGAGAGCCTCTAGCCGTCCCTGTCCGGCCGGGCCGTACTCGGCAGGGCCGTAGCTAGGGCTTTGCCCGGCGAGCTCGGGGGTCACCTCTGCAGGATTGAGCACCCAGCCGGGGAAGTAGGCGCGGTCCTGGTGGCACCGCGCGGCGGGGCCGAAGAGGAAGGGGTCGTGCAGCATGTGGTGGTGATGGTGGTGATGGTGATGGTGCTGGTAGCCCCCACCAGGTTCATGGTCGGCCCCGCTGGCCCTAGGGGCCGCGTTCAGCAGCTCTCCATAGCCGGTCGGGAAGAGCTCCCCGCCGGGCGGGCACGGCGAGCAGCGGCGGCGGTGTGGGGCTGCGACGGTGGTGGCTGGCTTTGGGGTTTGGGGGTTGTTGTTTTGTTGGGTTCTGTTGGTTTAGGTTTTTTTTTAACCCCTTCTGGAGCCTCCAATCCTGCCTTTATATAGGGCCGGGAGCCCCCCCGCCGCGGAGCCAATGGGCAGGGGAGGATGCTCGGGGCCCCGGGGGGAGCGGGGCGGCAGAAGGGGCGTGCGCCGCGCTGGGGACTCGGTTTATTTGGGCTCACACCTCCGGCTCCTTGCTCTCGCCTCCCGCTTGCTACGTGCTCACAGGAGTGACCCGAGGGGGGACCCCAGCCCCCGCCCCATCGTTCTTCGTTCCCCTCCGCTTTCCTATTCCCCGATCGGGGGCGTCCGAGCTTCCCCGGGGGCCAAGGGGCGGCAGTGGATGCGGGGGAGTCGCGAGTACTCGGAGCCCCGACGGCCGGACCGGGCCGTGTGGGCTATGCGAGGCTACAGTGTCGCAGGGTTTCTGCTACTCGAAAGCCGGAGTCGCTGGCGGCGGCAGCGTTCAGTCCATTCCCCATAGGAGTCGGACTCAGCCCTGTGGGAGTGAGACCGGCCGGGCAGCGCAAGGCGCTGCGTTGCCGCGATTGGAGCCAGGACATGAACAGTGTCTACCGAGGGAGGTGGGTGATGGGGGGTGACGGAGGAGAAGGCAGCGAAGCGGGGAACAGACCTGTCACCCCCGGGCTGGTCACTGAGCGGGCAGTGGTGTTGGCACGGGGGTTCCCTGTGCGTAGAGCATGTTGCCCATGAGTGCTGGGTACACAGAACCGTGTTACACAAACACTTTGTGCCCGCTGTGTACTCTGCAGGCTGCAGGCATGTGCAGCGCGTACCCAGGCTGCACGGCCACACGCTGCGTGCACACGTGTGCAGCTACACCACACGTGTGCAGTTGCACCACACGTGTGCTGCTCGTGCAAATGCGCTGGGTGCTTGGCCACAGCTACAGAGATGCTGCACACCCTGCACAGCTATCTGTGCTCTGCGTGCACACAGCACAAAAGCATTGCACACTTGCACTGAACTGCACCCATGCATGTTACACACACACCCCCCAGCAGAGCATACACATACCACACATGACACACGTGTATAAATTACACACATATATGTAAGATACGCATAAAACAGTCACATATGTCTGCTGCCTACACTGGGTATGCACACACACTGCATGTGTAGTGTATAAGCACACATGGACACCGCACATCTGTGCACACACACTGCACATAGGCACACAAATATGTTAAAATTGTATGACATAGACACACAAACCTATTTATAATGGGGCAGTGAGGACCTGCCCTGCGTTTCCCTCTCCCAACCTGGCCACAAAAGGGCTGGAGGGGTCCCACTGAGTTTGGGGTCTTGTGCTTCACCACAGCTCCCAAGCCTGAGTCCGCCGTGAAGCCCTACAATGGGCAGCGTGTTCCACTCCCTTCCACACCCACGGGAGACAGATCCCCAGGGTGACAGCTCCCAGATCCTGTCTGGGTGACATTGGGGCTGCCCCCGACTCTTGCTGCAGTTACTCCCGGTGAGGACAGCCCGGGCACGGCGGTGGCGATCACAGCGTGGCGGGGCAGGAAGGGGCTTTGGGCCCAAGGTATGTTAGCGATTAACGGCGCTTTGCAGCGATTCATCTTGCAGCGGAGGGTGGAAACGTTGGAGGGTTGTTTGCAGGCGCTTGTATTAATCATCCAGGCTAACACACCATTAACGTCCTCCTGCATTTTAAAGATGACAAATTTTATTTGACTTCTCTCAATCACGGTTCCCGGGCGGATTCGGGAGCCACTTAAATGCCTCGGATTTTCCATCGTTAGTTGTTACAAGGCGAGTTGCAAAGGCAGGAGGCCGGGGGGCCAGGGCAGGGTGCGAGCGGGTCTCCGGTTCTGCTGGGCCCCGGCAGTCGGGGCAGGGGGCGGCTCTACTGGATCTGCCCAGCTCGGCTCCCCTCCTGCTTTGTTCTTAGCTGCTGGAAAGCAACCCCCCTTCCCCACCCCCTTTAAACAAGCACCCTGACAACATTTGCTAGTGATTACTCTCCCGTTAGAGCCAGGCCTTCGGTAGGGCGTTGTGTCCCCCGTTTCCTCCAAAACACTCATGGCTGGGTGGGATCTCTGAGTCCAGCTTCGAGCCGGTGGGGGCCAGTGCCTGGCCTACCAGGAGAGGTTCAGGGGTCCTGCTTCATGCCTTGTCCCCCTCCTTCACCCTCGTACCATCACAGCATTACCTGTAGTGCCCTGCTCTCCTTACAAACCAGTCAGGCTCCCCCACAGAGCTTCTCCCCAGCCTTATAAAACCTTTGATCCACCAAACTGCCAGGCTGAGGTCTGTGCCAACCCTGGAAAACACCCACTGAAAACATCCCCCTCCCAAAAAATACCTCTTCTATCCCTATAGCCCTGCATTGCACAGTCCACTCACAGTCACATCCCGCTAAGTGATGACGCCTCAAGCCCTGCACCAGAGCCACCTCCACCCAGCCTCTGACCATTAAGCCACGTAAGACCAGCCCAAGCCTGGGCATTATCTTACTTTCTTTCTCCCCTCCCCCACCACCCCCCCCCGGGAGGTCCCTGGACCCTGCACAGTTTGGAAGTGCTCAGCTGAGCAAATAGTGGGACCAGCAGGCTGATTTTCCTTTGGAAAATCGTTCTAATCTTTCGTGTTTTAATAAAATAATAAAACCAGAGCCTTTTCACGCCAACACCTTCTAAATCAAACCAGACTGCCTTTGTCATGGGGTCCAAATGTAGCACTTCTCAAACTTTTGGTGAGTTTCTTTAATTTCATGTCTCCCCACTCACATGAAGGGGGTGGGGGTGGGAAACGCCAAGAGGTTCAGATTAGGCAATTTATGGCTGGCATGGCAGGAGGAACCACGTTTCTCTCCACCTGTTTTCCTTCAAATCCTTCCCAGAGAAATATTTCTTGCCTTCATGGCTGGGCAATGGTGAGGAGGGGTGAGGTTACACCAGGTTCCACAGCCCCTAGCATCACAGCTCCAGCAGGAGCCACTGAGCTCCACACCCAACCCCTGCCCTGGGATGGGGGCTGTTGATTTGGCTCCGGCCCCTCGGCCACCTCCTTATCAGCGCCCAGTGAGCGGCAGCCCAGGGTGTCCTGTGACTTTGACGCCAGCTCTGCTTCCCCCTCTGGCTCCCTTATCTAAATAGGAGCGTAAATCAGGGCCTTGGCAGATGCCCTGGCAGGACAGGGACTCCATAAAAAGGGGCTCTGCTCCAGCTCTGTTTACATTGCAGCCCCATAAAATATTCCCCTTGTCTTCCCTGCTAGCGTCTCCCTAGAGCATCCCAGCACCCTCCTGCGCCTGCATCCCCCCTGCCCCAGGCTTCACCACAGCCTTGGGCTGCAGCCAGGATGGTCTCAGCCAGGACACCCCATGGACCCCTCCCTGTGTCCCCCATCAGCTTATGCCCCAAGGTACCTCTGCACCCAGATGCTGCCTTCAAGGCCCCCCTACAACATTCGACACAGGCATAGAGTGAGGCTGAGTCAGCTCCCTGGGGCAGCTGGGTTGTGTCTAAAGGTGCCCCTGGGTATTTATAGCACTTGCCCAAAATAATGCAATAATAATCACTCAGCACCTCCCTAACAGTTCTGCTCCTGGAGGCCTGGGGGGCATGGTTACAAAAAGCCCTGGGAAACTGAGGCACAGCCAGAGCTGCTTCAGGGAGAGGTATGTAGAGCTGGCTACATGTGTATCACTGCTCGGGGCAGGGGGAGGGGAATTATTTTCCTCCCGGTGACTTAAAGAGGGAAAGAACCTGCAGAAATGAATGAAATCAAGTTGTTGGCAATGAACCCAGCTGTGGGGTCATGGCCAAGGCTGGGATGCAAGTGCCACAGCTGCGTAAGAAGCAACTCTGCTTCCCAAGGTTTGCTGCATGGGTCTTGCTGCAGCAGCATGGGTTTTGTAGGGGCGAGGGGACTGCTGGGATGCATGGGAGCTCGCATGTACCAGTGCTCCTGCACAATGCCCGAGTCCCCCAAAACTACAGGATCATGCGGCTCGATCCTACAACACCACACAAGCAACCCCAGCTGAGGTTCAAGCTGTCAAAGCCCCACTGGAGGAGCGAGAGGAAGTGGGAGTGAAGTGGGTACCCACGGTGGCTGTGCCGTGCCGATCCCAGTGCTCCCGTTCTGCGCAGCAATCCGTGGCATCTACTCTGTACACACACCTCCCGTGTGCGACATAAAGGATGGCCGCAAGCCTTGCCTCTCAAGAAATACAATCTATTTATGGCCAAGCAGCCGCTGCCCTGTCTGGATAAATCAAAAGGAAAACAAAGCTTTATGGAAAAAAAAAAAAAAGAAAAAAAGAAAAAGGCTGATTAAATGCTCCATGTGCTCCTGAAGGGATGCGCTGTTTGTTTTCTTTTCCTCTCGGCCCTCTCTCCTCGCCCGCGCTGCAAGTGACATCGTGTTTACGAAAGCTTTTGTGTCGTCAGAGCGAAGTCACAGCTCGGCTTCCTCTCCTGTGTATTTTATGTAGATGGATGTGTCTGCGAGGAGCACTCAAACTAAACAGAGCAGGGGTTTATAGGAAAATGGTATTTATTTGAGAAATCGGAGCTCAGCCTTTGGGCCAAGCCGGGCTCCACGTTTATTGCCGCTAATGGGGTGTGGCGGCCGTAAATTAACCTGGAAAATTGCTGCGGCCCTATCAACAAGGGCTCCTTGTGCTGACGGGGCAGAGCGGGGCAGCCGCTCCCCAAAGGCTCCTCGTGTCACTGTGCAATTAGATTTGGATGCAAACAAGAGGCAAAAGGGGAAGGCAGTGGCAGCCTTGTGGCTCTCCGCTGGAACCGGCACCAAAATCGTTACTCCCGAGTCTTACTTTCAAGGCAGTGCTGGTTTCACATCACCAGGGATATCAGCGGAAGGAGGCTTTACCTGCCAGCGAGGGAATGTCTCTTTATGTTACATTAGGGGATGATGGAAAAAATGAGTCTGTGAGCTCTGACTGGAAGCCCAGGTGACCCATGTGCAGGGAGCGCTGGTCTACTTGCTGCCCAGTTGATCTCTTGTAATCCAGAAGGAACTTCTGGACTGAAGCAAGAGTGATGCTTCTGCCCCAAATCCTCTTCTTTCCCCACTCAAATTCCCTGCTGAGACCAGCACTGACCCCCAAACCCCTGAGGCCAGTTGCTGACCCCACGACAGGAGATGACACCATCATGCCCTACCCTGTCTCCAATCCTCTGGTTTGGGTGCTGACCCATGGTGGCACCTTTGCACTCGTGGGGAGACGAGCTCCTGGCTGATGCAGGTCTCTGACGAAAACCAGTGCCTTCCCCTCCTCCGTCCACTTTCCACTCCTGAAGCAAATTTACAAGGGCTCTAAAATGTCCTGCTCCAGGGCATCAGCCAACTGCTAATGGCTGGGGATTGGGAAAGACATTTCCTCTGTGCGAGAAGGATTGCATAAGCGCTTATTAAGGCAGCTCCTGGCGTCTTCGTCTCAAGCATCTGGTTTGGGGCATGGCTGGAGACAAACTGCTGGATCAGGATGGGGTAGAGCTGTGCTTGCTGCTTCCAGCTTTCCCTTCATCTGGTGCAGGTTCATGTCATCTCATGTGTGCTGGTGGGGAAAAGGGAGGCGGGTCATGACATGAGATGTGTCTTTCTCCCCTCCCTTTGCTCTCGTAGAATCATAGAATGCTAGGGGTTGGAAGGAACCTCCAGAGATCATGGAGTCCAACACCTCTGCAAAGTGGGGCCTCTAAAGGCAGGTCACACAGGAACGTGTCCAGACAGGTTTTGAGGATCTCTAGAGAAGGAGACTCCACTCCCCATCTCATCCTGGTGATGCCACCATGAGGACTTGCCTTCACACATTTTAGTCTATTTGCTTTAGCTGTGCAATGTGCAGCACAAGAAGGCACACTTTGAGCTCCGGACCCTTCCCATCCCAGGTACCACAATGCCCCATGTGCACAAGGGATTTCCTCATCCCTGGCCATGCTGCCATTCCACCTGAGAGAGGGGCTTCCCTCCTGCCCCACTGGCACCGTGCCTGGTGCAGGGTCTGACCTGGCTCATTGGTTGGGGTCCTCCTGTCCTGCACCATGTTTGCCTGCCGTTGCAGGTAATTGGCCTTGTGGTGGGAGAAGGCTGGTGACAGTGGTGCAGGCCACCAAAACAGATGGGGATGCTCTAACAGGGCTCTGCTGTGCCACAGGCTCAGAGCAATGCACTAGCACCGGGGAGCAGCTGGAGCCAGGGAGCAGCCCACATATCCCTGTGGCGGGACCATGTCCCTGTATCAACACTTCCCACCCTTCCTCTCTGTGCAGACCCACCCTGGGGGGGTTTGTAATAATTTTGTCTGTGAGTTTTCTGGGGCAGTTCCAGTTCTCATCTCACAGTGCCTTGTGCCAGGTCTGGCTCTGCCTTCCCAGATCTGCCAGGCTAGGAGGATAAGGACAATTGGTGATACCTTAACATCCTCATTATCCTCACTTCTCCCAAAATCCCAGGGTTCCTCTCTCCCCAGGTGCAGGAGTTACTGCTCCACTCCCAGGGGAGCAGGGGGGCTGTTTGTCCCCTGGTTTCCCCCAGGAGGTCCATGCAGCACCTGGGCTGGCCATCAGGTTACAGCCAGAGTCACAGGATGGATTTTTTCAAGGCTGGGTTTCTTTTCTGCAGCATGAGGTGGTTTTAAAAATTAACAAGCATCTGTTAAGAGTTGTTTTGGGGTGTTTATTTTTGCAACTGAAAATTATTTGGGGGCTGGGAGTTTTAAAGCATTTTAGTGCTTTTTTTCCACCCTTTCCCCTGATTTCATAAATGGGAGGTGGCAGAAGCAGGAGGGCAGCCAGCATCAGATTTGGGATGCAACTATTTTCCTTTTAGGATGCAGATTTTGGGGGTGGAGATGATGTAGAGCTGGGGGTCAGTTATTCGTGTTTTTTCCTTAGGTTTTGCTTTACAGACCCTTAAAATAACCCAGGGAGAAGAAGGGGAAACCTGTAGACCCGTAGGGCAGCTGTTTCTTCAGTTAAAACCAGCATTGACACACAGAAAGTCACTGCTGGCTGCAGGCTGTATCCAGCCCTCTGCCTCATTTGCCAGAGTGTCTTTTGCTGTAGCTCTCATCTGCTGGCTCTGGAATGTGCTCCTGAAATACACAATCCCAAATGCAATGCAGAGCCATCAGCCCCACACTGGGCTGGGGGACACCCTCTGATACCTGCCACCCTCTGTCCATTTATGCAGCAGTGATGTTCTCCTAGTGTGGGTTCTTTGGTCTTAACCCCCATCTCTTTTATGAAATGTATTTTGGTTTTATGAAAGCTGCCTCAGTTTCACTCCCTACCATCCAGGCAGCTCCTGGATTTTGGGTTCAGGGTGATGCTTTGCCTCTCCAGGGCTTGCTATCCTCCTCCCCAAGCACAGATGTACAGGTGCTTCCAGGGCACCCATGGGCATGGGGGGTGGTGGGGATGTTTGGAGAAGAAAAGCTCAGATGCATTGGGTGTCCTACTGTCCATGTGGTCCACTGTGGACGTTGCCCTGCTCTGCTTTCAGGGAGTCATGAAATGGGGATGTGGTGTGTAAAGTGAATCCAGACCTGCAGAGAATAATGACTTTATTTGTTGTATGTCAATATATGACTCCTCCTAACGTGCTCTGGAGACAAAAAACTGTTTGAAATGGAGCTTATTGGAAGGAAAAAAACTGTCTCCTGTAAAAATGCCAATCCCTCCCTAATGCTCAAAACTGAAACAAAATAGTTTGCTTTGAACTGAAGACATTTCAGCTCTTGGCTCCTTGTTTCCCAAGAAGAGCACTGAACATAAAGGAAAAACAAGCCTTCCCCATTAAAACACACTTAAGTGAAACTCCAGTTTTCTCTTAAACTTTGCTTGGAAACATTCAGAGCAACTTCGTGTGAACCAGCTCTGCCCTTTGAGAAACCATTAAAATAAAAGCAGACCAACCCAAAATAGCCATTTCTGCAAGAAACATCTCCTTTGGACAAAAAGGGGTTGTTTTGCACCATAAATCCAGTGCCTCTCAGGGAAGCTTTATGAAATCCACCATACTGGTGCTGGTGGTGGAGCAGCTCTGGGGATGTTTTGCAGGACATGACCAAAGCTGGTGGGTGCTGGTGTGGTGAGACCCACCACCAGTGTTTCACTGCTGGCTGTCCCAGCTGGTGGGGTATCTCCTGCTTCAGCACAATGTATTTTCCAAGCAGGATGAATGCTTGTACAGTGCACATTTTCATAGACTCATAGAATCAATAAGGTTGGAAAAGACCTCAGAGATCATCAAGTCCAACCTGTCACCCAACACCTCCTGACTAACTAAACCATGGCATCAAGTGCCACGTCCAATCCCCTCTTGAACACCTCCAGGGACGTTGTCCCAACAGCAACATCCCTAAGTGTCTGTTTCTTGTTGTCCACTATATAAAACGTGAGGGCTTTGGAAGAAGCAAGCAAAACAAAGCATCCACCACAGCAAGCAACATGGCTGGAGATCTCTTACAACCACCAGCATCCTCCTAAGGTGTGGAGAGCAGCTTCTCTGCCACTCAGTTCTTGGCTTTTGCATCTCATTGCTGATGTGGCCCACACGAGCTCCTACACAGCTCAGCATCAGAACAGTGCTGAGCAAGCAGATCCTGATGCCCCCACATTACCTGTGCAAGTTAGGCCAGTTTGCAGCCCCTGGCTGCAGCCCCTGAGGACTCACTTTAACATATTTTGTAGCAGCATTTGGCCCTGCTCTGAGCTTGCCCCAGCGCTCCTGTGAGGCAGGGATGCTCACCTCAGGACAAGCAAAACCCCTTCCCCAAGGAGATGTCAAGGCTCTTCATAAAGTCCTTTTCTTTCACTGACTCCATGTTACACCCAAAGCACAGGGGAAAAAAATCATGGTAAATTCTAAGGCAGAAATAGACACAGCAGCAATCTTGATGTGATATTGAAGTATGACTATATACGTGCACGTGGTGCCTGGACATGTATGGTGCTGCTTTTCCAGCTAGTGGCATTGAACTGCAATTGAGACACAAACATTTCTATCCCAGGGTCTTTAGAATGAATCTTTGACATGCAGCTGCCGCTCATCTGCAGCAAGCCCAGCCCAGAGGGACCTTGCTGGAGTGCCCAGCCAGACACCCGTGCAGCTAGGCAAAAGTTATTACTCATGGATTTGTGCAAACCTGCCAGTTTACAAGGGAAACTGGGATCTCTCTGGACAACCACTCCTCCTTGCTGTGACTCTCCAGGAGGAAGCTGTCTCAGCCTCACCCACTCTATGTGGCATCAGGGTGGGAGAATGAAGGTTCTATGCAGCTGGGTGACAGCAAACACCTACTGCCATGTCCTCACCACGCTGAGAGATGCTGCACACGCCCCCTGCTTTCCTCAGGAGGGGACGAGCAGAGAAGGGGTCACAGTGCTGGGTCTAAACCACAGGTTTAGAGGGTGGTGGTTGTTTTGTTGAACTGAAATGGCAAGAAACATCTTGCCTGAAGATGACAGGCTTAATTTGCAGTGTCATTAACCAGAGCCGAAACTCTAGCTGGGCTGGGTCTCCTGTGTGCAGCACTCTTGCTTCCCGTGCTGCAGCTGAGCTTTCTCTGATTCTGGCAGATAAAGGCCTTTGTGGATGCATTTTCTTCTCTCAGACCTTGTTTTTCATCACATGGAGGTCATTGTTTAGTGTATGGGATGAAGAAGGTGTTTCTTCCTTCTCACACACATCCAGAGTAGATGAATGTCTCCCCATAATGCTCCCTAGTCCATTTGTGCTGCCCCATGTATTTGCAGCATCCCTTCTATCCAAGAGAACAACTCCTGTTTCTGAGCTGGCCACAGCCTGGAAATTTCATGGAAATATACCCCAGGATCTGACCCAGGGCTGATGTAGTGAGCCTTGTGTGAGCTACAGTTGGGCAGTGGGACCAGGAAAACCTACAAAAGCCCCATAACCACCCGTCTCTTGGTCCTGGATGCAGCTGCAAACCACATTCCCAGTTAAAATCAGCTGCTGAGACCCAAACATGTTGGATGTGGAGAGCAGCCCCCAGCTGGGTGAGGTGTGCTGCAGTGTTTGGCCACGTCAGTGGCTCTGCTGGGATTACAGACAGCAGCATTTCAACACAAACCATGTTTTTTTTTATTGAACAGAGCTGCTCTGGGCTCTGAGCAGCCCCTGATCGGCGGGCAGAGAGCTGGAGGCGCAGTGGAGCCGGGCATGCTGCCTGCCTGCGCCGGGCTCAGAGCACGGTAGGAAAAAATACCGCAATAGGCAAAGCATCTCCCATTTGCCCCTAAGCTCCAGCTCTTCCTGTGCTGATAAGGAGCCCAGTAAATCTCCCTACAGCAGTGAGACATTGTTTTGTCCCCCTCTCCTGCCCTCGCAGCGGTGCCTTGTCAGAGAGGGCTGTTTGTGGGAGCTGTGGTGGGGCTGCCCTGCTCGCCCCTCAGCAGGGAAATACCCTAAAGCAGTGCAGCCCCCTGAGAATCCCATCCGGCTCTGGAGGCCCCCAAGCCCTGCCTTGTGGTGTGGGAAGGAATCTGGGTGCAGGCAGGGGCTGTCTCCTCTCTAATTGCCCCCTGGAGCCCTGTGGCTGAGCCACTTGCTGATATCTTAGGCCATCACAGCCGGTGCTGGGCTGACTCAGGCGAGATGTAGACTGATACAGCCCCTCTGTCCTGTGCTGGTGCAAGGCAGGAGAGTGGGTGGAAAATCAAGAGTATACATGTCTGAAGCCTCCCTCATCGTAGTGCTTCAGCTGAGACAGGGAGCTTGGACAATAAGCAGGCTCCCATCAGTAGGCTGGTGCCCAGTCCTGGACCATACAAACCCAAGTCACCTACTAGATGTGCCTTGTGGCTGGATGCCTGGCACTGACCTGGGGGAGATTAAGCCTGCTCAAACCCAGGTAGGATGTGGTGTTCCTGGTCTAAAAAAGCAGCACTGTGTGTCCTTGGCAGCAGGACGGGGTTCTCTTAATTTGGGAGTCAAGGTGGGACCACAGGGCTAATGATTTCCGTGTAGGAAATGGGCTCAACACCACCTCCTGGTTCCCCTCTCAGGGGTGACAAAGAGCCAGGACTCCATTTTTGCCCCACCATCCTGCCGTCCTCTCCACACAGCCAGGCCCCTGCTCCCAAACCACCTGCAACAAATACCACCATGCCATGGCTGGGCTGCTGCCCCACTGGGACCTTCCTCCCTCCTGCACCAGCAAACGCTGTTGGTTTTCCTCTTTCTCTCCCAAATCCATCATAAATTTCCCATTGCTGACTCCGCTAACGCCATGTTCCCATTAAATCTTGCAGGCTGATTACATCTGTCAGTGTCACTGTCTGGGGCTGGAATGTGTCACCCTGCTGCAGAGGAGTAATTTATTTAGCTGGAGCAGAGCATTTCAGGACAAAGTGCTGGGTTAGATCACGGTGGGACAGTTTTCCTGCGGTGGCAAGCGCCAATCCATCTCGCGCAGCAGGAGGAAAGAGTTGCTGCTGGATTCTTTCCTATTTATTTTTCCTAAACAGAGGGCTGAGGAGTGCAAGAGTCGCCTACCAGCAGGATCCTGCACTTTGCTGGAGTGTCCTAAGGAAAGGAAGTTTGCTTAAAATGTCTCCAAAGCCCATGAGTCTGGAGCAGTCTGTTTTCATCACCCTCCCCATCCTGCCTTGCGGTTTCAATGAAGACTCTTGAAATGCCCAGCACCATGGCTGGGTGTACTTCAGGGACCCTGCTGCGTGGTGGCAAGGAGTGGGGCTTGTAGTGTCTGGGATGTCCAGAGTGGTGGAAGAAGCATGTACAACTTATGGCCTGTCCAGCAACATGGGCAGGGTAGTGCTGGTTGTGACAGCATGGTGAGAATGGGGAGAAGTCTGCTTTGGTGTTCCCATGCCCACACCACACACACAAGGTCCCTAATGCTGAGGAGGGGCTCTCTTGTATGTATTAGAAGTGATGATGAGGCATTCAGGGGTAAACCACAAAATGGAATTATTAGGTGCCTGCTCTCGTTACCTGTGTAAGTGTGCAGCTGCCTGCAGGGAGCCTGGGTGCTGGGAAAGACTCCGACCTGACTGCATCATCCCCCAACCCCGCCTGATGAGAGCTTACCCCTGCAGCGGCAGGGATGTGTCTTTGGGGATGTGTGTGGAGTGATGGAGATGAAGAGCTGAAGGGATGGTTGGTCACTGCAAAGAGAGACCCTTTCTGGACCAGCTGTGCAGCAGGAGGAAGTCATCCTCATCTGCCTCCCTTTGGGACGCCCACATGGGTACTCACCGTGGTGGTACCATGCCACTGGTAACAGGTCTCCTGCTGCTTTTTCCCAGCTACCTGTGCTAATAGCTTTGGGGGGAGACTCAGCTGTGCTGGGAAGAGCCTCTCCTCGGGGTGCTGCCCGGTGACCTGCATATGGTAGGGGTGGAAGAGACAGTCAGTCTGTACTGCTTTGTTTATAAGAACATATTTGCAGTGATTGATGTCCGAGCTGGGGAAGTATGCTCGCAAGTGAGACTTTAAAACATGAATCAAACAATGTTTGGAATACGTGCGCTGCTCTGTCAAACATTTCTCGGCGCTTGGAGTCTGCAGAGCCTGCGCGTCCAGAGGTACCGGTGCCTGCGCGGAGGTGTCTGGAGGGGAAGCAGCGGCCGCCCCGCTGCCAGGGGGAGCGCAGGCATCCTTCAGCCTCAGCACCACCTCTCCGCACAAAGAGGCTGCTGGGGACGGGTCGGGGTTTGCGCCCGCAGCCACTCTGCCGAGGGTGCGTGCAGAGGTGTCCCGTTAAGCGCCGTCCATCATGGGACATTCCTTTACAGGACGCTCCTTACTGCTAAATTGTCCCCCGGGGCTGCCGAGGAATGAAAGCAGCCCTGGAGGACAGAGTCAGCTTTCAGGCTTCCTTCCCTTCCAGATAACCCGGCTGCCCGTGGAGAGAAGAAAGGTCTGGAAGGGGCGGGCTGTACCCAGATGTTCACTAAGTGCATTAAGACCCTCAGCCGGAGGAGCACATGCTTCGGGTTAAGTCCCTGAGCAGTCCCAGCTGCAGCAGTATTAATGAAGTCTTCAGTTCATCTCTTGCTGAATGCTCTTCCTGATAAGGGCTGGAGTGGTTTGGAGGGAACAGGGAATCTTCTCAGGGTTCCTCTTTATGTCTCCCCTTGGGAAGTCCTGCATGGGCATTCCTCTGTACTGGCATCACTACTGCCACGATACCTCCTTTGCCCATGAGGTTTCACAGTTAAGGGAATCTCCCACACCCGCTGGGTCTTTGATCTGGCCCCACATTTTCTGGAGCTCTGTTTTCTTCTTTGTCCATAGGGGTATTATCCCTTCCCATTGCCCACTCATCTCAGTAGAAACAGCTGCTGAAATCACTGCCAGCTCTTGGGACATGTCTGCCCTAGCTGTCCTATCCCACTTTCTCCAAGTCTCAGGGGACACCTTGTCCTCCTAGCCCCAAGCCAGCCCTAGGTCACCACTTCGCCAGAGAAGTTCCAGGCCTGTCAGCTGACTTGGACAGTGCTTTCAGCCTCAGAGACACACACACACACACACACACACACACACACACGACCCAATGGCACCAGGTGACATGCCATGCTCAGAGGAGCAGCCTTGTCCCAGCAAACTGTCTTGGGGAGCAAATACCTGGGCGATGCCAAACTCCCCCTTCCTGGGAGAGGGATGGATGGGTTGGAGACAGTCTCAGGGGCGTGGGTGCCAGTTGGCTGCCATTCACCAGCCATAAATGACGTTTCCAGCCCTAGACTGGGTGAGGACATTTGGGTTGAGAGGAACACCAGAAACTGGGCGTCTCTCCAGGACGGGCAGACCTTCCTCTTCCTGTCTGCCTGCTGCTGCCTGCGGGGACAGTGGGTCTGCCTGTCTCATTCCTCCACCCAGCATTTATTTATTTATTTTGTTTCCCAGGAACCCCAACAAAACCACTCAGAAGGACCTTTACTCCTCCACCCAAGCACACCACCCTTACGTGAAGCCTCTTTAGCTGCATGCATGGAAAATGCACCCCATGAGCAGATCCCCTTCTCTCACGGGTCTGCTTGCGCTGCATTTCTAAGCACAAGGGAGATTTATTCACTCTGTGGGCATTTTTAAAGGGTATTTTCTTTATAGCTGGGCTTCTCCTGCTTAGGAGAGATTAGGAGATCGTATTTCATGACTTGTCGTGGATCCCCTTCCTGAAGCTCTAATGAACTATGGATGAGTGACCGTGGTAATCCAGTCTGAAGGAGCTCGTTAAAGTTGCTGAGTCCATTATAATAACTGGCTACAACTGATCAGATTACTTCTTTAAATTGCTGATACCACTGGGGTAGGAAGGCCTGCTCTTACCCCAGCGTGGACAGCAGGGGCTTTGCTCTGGGCTCCACGAGTGCTGAGCTCTCTCCTTGTGCATCACTAATGAGGCACAATTCAATTAACTCCCCTTGCAGGAAAGCCACAAGATTTCCATTTGCTGCTTGGCTTGGCCAACCCCAGCCAGAGTGGGCAACTTCACATAGTGCTGTTGCCAAGTGACTGGTATGATAAATGACCCAGCCATCTCCCTGTTGGAAATAGATTGGGGGACAGAGCTGGCAAGCAGCTACCTGGGGCCAAATGCCCTTTGAAGAGCAGCCTGTAACACCTTCCTGCCACCTGCCCCATCGTACACTCACTGAAGTGGCATCATGCTCTCCCTGTGGCAGCATAGCCCCAGAGCTGCAGGATGAAGCCTAGCCCAGTGTCCTGGTAAAGTGGAACCCAGCACACCAGTGAAATGATGGCAGCCCCACTGGCAGTAGGGATCTGCTGTTCCACCCCACACTGAGGTGGTCCTCCCAACCCCTGCCCACATCCCTTCCTTATTGAAAGCAGAAGCCTTGCAAATATTCAGGGTGGGGAGGGGGGGGGGAAGGCCAGATCCATCTGCAAAAACACAGGCAGAAATGTTTCTTTGTCTTGGGAAGTGTCAGCAAAAGAAATTCCCTTTGAGGATAGGTTTATGTTTGCAAGACTTCAAACCCCTCATCTGGACAATAACAGCTTCTGTCTAAGGGAATCAGGCCCGTAAGGTACTGACCAAGCCTGGAGTATTAGACATTAGGACAGTAATTAGGGCTCTGGTGCTGATAAGGGTGCAGACCTCAACCACCTTCTGCTCTGCTCATGCCAGAGGAGTGAGTGTGCATCACACCCAGCAGTTTCAGGGCTCTCAGCAGAGCAGCAGTGCCGGGGGATGTAAACAATCCATGGTCTGGCCGAGCCAGGGCTCTCCATAGCCGACATGCCAGTGAGCCCTGGCAGGAGGAGCAGTGAAGGCAGCCACTGAGCCTGGAGACCACTTGGCACTGGCATCCCACACTCAGGAAAAAGGGGCATGTGCTCAGCAGTGGTGGCAAACAGGTCACCCCCGGCAGCATCACATCAAACTTTACTTTGTATGGGGGGGAAAAAGATGACTTTTTCTTTTCTTGACTCTCCATGCCCTTCCAAAGCCCAGCAGCTGCTGCTTAGCCATGGGTTTGCTGTAGGATACCAGCTCCTGCCAGCATACGTGTCTCTGACATGCCAGTGCACCCAAACACATTCAGGACCAGAATAAAAAAAGCTGGATCCTGAGCTTCACAGCTGCCAGCCCTGAGAAAACTGACCCCTGCCTTCGCTGCCTTCTTAGTCAACCGGCAGGGAGCTCTGGGGCTGGCAAAGATGCTCATGCCAGTGCCATGCAGGCCCAGGCTGCAGAAGAGGAGGGTGATGCCCAGGGGCCGCTGGGGAATTCTGATCATCTCATTAACTCATGAGAACAGCAGAAAATAATTGCTCGTGGCTCAATGCAGCCCATCTGTGTGGGATTTTCTCCATAATAAGTGCATACAGCCTGGTTTTAATGTTTTTCAACTCTTTTTAAACTGAAACATTTCCTAGTGCCGAAGCCTGGGCAGAAATCAGTTCCAGCCCTAGGGGCAGAGGGGAGGGGGGGGGGGTGTGTGGATTTAGAGGCACAAGTTTCAGGCTGACTTTTTAAGAGGTTTCGTACAAACTATCCTGCCATAATGCTCGTGTAATTGATGCTTTTGAGTAGTCCAAGGAGGCTGAGGTCCTCTGAGGCTTTGAAAGTATGTTTTACAGTATTTTCTGATGTGATACATAAAAAAAACCAACCTCCTGATCATGAGTCAGGCAAACAAAGCTCCTGAGACCAACTGAAAATTATTTACACACACACACACACACACACATACACACACACACACATACACACACACACACATACACACACACACATACACACACACACACACACACACACACACACACACACACACACACACACACACATACACCCCTTTTTAAGTGATGGCATTTAAAGCTTTTCAAAATGTTGTTTGTTTGGTTCCTTCTTTTTTTCTTTTTTAGCAAAAGTTGATTTTTCACCGTTGCAGATCTCTGCTAGTCTTGGTGTAAAACCTGCCCTGCAGCCAGCTGGGTGAGGCTGGGCTGTGCTCTCCTGCAGAAGGCTTGGAAGCAGCAGCCGATTTGCCTGATTGGCTTGCAAGATGCTGTTTGAGGCTGAGCTCTGGCCAAGCAGCAAGCGACTGTGGGGAGTCTGGGTCATCAGGTGTGATGAAGTGATGGGTTTGGTCCTTTGGTGACCTTCATTGGAGGTGTTCAGGAGGAGACTTGATGGGGTGCTTGGTGCCATGGTTTAGTTGTTTGGGTGGGTTGGATTGGTTGATGGGTTGGACGCGATGATCTTGAAGGTCTCTTTCAACCTGGTTTATTCTATTGTATTCTATTCTATTCTTTCCAGAGCCTGATTCTCTCAGTCCATGCAAGCCAAGCAAGTAACTGGAGCAGTTTCCAAGACTGAGAGAACCTCACGGGCATCTTGCACACACACACACACACAGAGAGACAGACACAAACAGGCAGACGCAGACAGACACAGGCTTGTTAAAGGCAGCTCTGTTAAAGTGATGCTCTGACCTCTGCCAAAAATCTGTCCTAATCTTTTCCTCACATGATGAAATGCTGGGCATTTGTTGCAGCTTTGCTCTGCCTCCTTCCCCGCCTCCCTCAAAAGCACATGGGGCTGCATAGCCTGCCCACCTCACAGCTCAGCCCCACCACCACCAGCCCCAGTCCCCATCCTATCTGGTAGCTGGGGCAGGAGGGAGCTATAACCCTCCTAATCCCTTATCAGGTTTGTACGCTTAATCCCCTTTCCAAGTGGTGCTGAGTTAACTGCCTCCTTTTACTGGAGCACTGTTAGGCCAGGAGCAATGCACCCAACAAGGGTCCTGAGGGCCCCCTGCCAGGCCCCTCCATACCTGGGCCATGTGAGGATGCCAAAGCCTGGTAGCAGCCAGCCCTGGTCATTTTGTCCTGACATTTCTTCTTGAGGCTGCCTCTGTGAGACAAAGCAAACCCCACCCCCTCTTGTCCCCATTATCCTCCCCAACCCAGGGCTCCCACAGGCATAGCAGTGCCCACTCCAAGGACCCCTCAACAACGTGGGCTCATCAGGGCAACCAGGAACTATTTTGGGGGGAGATTTTCCTGGGCCATCATTGGAAGGCTTGAACATCACAGGAGTACAAATCTGGCCCGAAGCATTTCAAATATGCCTGCCACGGGCTGCAGTGCAGAGCCTGCCTTAAGTGGGCAAGGGATTTAGTAATCACAGCCTCCCTTTGTCCTGCCAAGGGCACAGGAACCCAGCTCTGGCCACTACAAAATACTTGCTGGAGGTGGAATGCTGCACAGTTTTCCACCTACCCCTGAAACCTACAGTGAGAAACCAGGACTGAGCTTGGGCTGCTGCACCTGTCCTGGGTTTGGTTGACATGGTGAGGGGGCTTGTGGGGTTTTCCAGGGGCTATTTGTTATTTGGATGATAATGTCCTGGGGAAAACTATTGTAATTATTGATACCCTGAGAGAGAGATGCAGGAAATGGGAAAAACTGGATTTCTGGGGAAGCTGGTGCAGCACTGCAGCACCACAGCACTCTTGGGGGTTCTTCCAGCATGGTGGAGAAGTAGCTAGCACCACACCAAGTCCCATGTTCTGGAAGCTGCCCCCAAAACCAAGAGTTTCTCTTTGCCACACACTCAGTGAATGGTCTGGGTTTCACAGCTCTCCCCAAAAATATGTGATGGGTAAAGATGGAAATGCTGGTGCAGGAAAGCTACTGAGGAATTCTGTTTAAAGGCTGCAAAGTGTTTTGGGCGATCTCAGTAGTTTTGGTCCAGTTCGGTTTTGGAGGAGATACTTTCCAGCTTTTAACAATTTTTGCTTAGCCTCTTCAAATCACAGAAAGTCAATTAATTTAGGCTGAAGAGGAAACATCTCCCAGACATGGAAAACCCAAGTCATGTTTTAAAATGGCACTTGGGCTCTGCCAGCTTGGAGGCCAGACAATCACTCTGGCCTCACCAAAGCTGTTCAGAGTCTGAGTGGAATGTATAAATAATTTTGTTTACCCCTCAATTTACACTTTTTTATAGTGAATATACACTTCTCCCACTATCCTTTTGTTGCTGATGGGTGAGGCCAATTTGGGCCATGGAAATGAAGGGTGGCAGTGGAATCTTTCCCTGCATAGCTTTGCAAACACAAGGGGACTCTACGAACAGTGATGTGTCCAGCACAGCCTGGCCAGCCCCTACAGTATGGGGACACACTGGGAACAGAGTGATCCACTGTGGAAATCAGTGACATATGCTAGGAAAGGTGTGATGCATTCCAGGGAAGGATGACACACTGGGAATGAGTTAACACACATCAGGATGGTGGAGGCACACATGCTAGGAGGAGTATGACACACAGCAGGAACAGGTGACACTTGCAGAGAAGGGGGTGACAGATACCTTGAAGGGAGTTATGGGTATTGTGAAGGGGTTGACCCATTGGGAAGAGAGTGATCTGTCGGGGGTGGGGGGGGGGGTGCGTGTGACCCATGCCAGGGAGGGGCCTATTCCCACCAGAAGTACAGGGCAGGACAAGTCCCAGCCCAGGATCTGCAGATGTCATGGGGCAGCCAGGACAGCACTGGTATGCAGAAGCATGGCTGGATCCTGCAGTTTCAGGCCATCTTGGCTGTCACACACGCCCGTGTGTGGAGCAGTGCCGACACAGAGGGAGGCAGCATGGAGCTGCCGTTTCCCTCTGCCCGACAGCAGTGCCCACCGCTGGTGCTCGAGCTGTGGCTAAGGTCCTTTCACCGTGTATTATACAAATAATATAAATAACTCCTCCCCGGACTTCAAACATGCCACTTCAGATGTATGGTGGGAGATTACAGAGTTTGTTAAAGCTCAGGTCTTCAATCATCCAGGCAGCTTCGAGGCTGCTCACTAAAATACAGATCAATGCTTCAATTTTATGGGAGGGCTGTCCCATGTGACCAGACTCAAATCCCTTATTTTATGGCTTGCTTATACATTCCTGGTGAAAAATGGTTTACATTTTGGGCCCCGGGAGCTCTCCTAAATCAGCTGCCAGGTTTTTGCAGCTGGTAGTAAAGGAAGTGCTGTCATCGGTCTGCCCGGAGGTGAACAAACGAGCCGCCACGCACAGGACTGACGGCTCACCCCGAGCCCTGCGCCAGCTCCCTGCCTGCTACTGTGGCAAGGACACCTCTCCAGCCAGGGGGCACGGGACACGGCACCCTGGGCACCCACGAAGCGCCACTTACCCTGTGACGGCATCTGCTGCGGGAGACCCCAAAGCTTCGGGGCTCTGGAGGCATGCGGATGAAAGGGTTAATCCGGGCTGGACTGCTGGAGAGGAGAGGGATGCTAATCCCCCGGCTCTGGCCGCCGCTAATTATTTGCTGATTCAGCTGCCTAGCTGAGCCCAGCCCCGCAGCGGGGCCTTGGGCCACGCTTGCTGTCAGCGCCGGGGCTGCTGGGGTCTCACCGTCGCCTGTTTTCTCTCAGGAGGCAGAGCAGAGCTTGGTGCCTGAGCCTTGGCTGCCCGGCTGCCTTGAGAGCAGCAGCGTGTCACAAGCAGGGAAACCAAGGCACCGGTTATCCCTGGGCAGACACCGAGGAGTAGTCATTTTACCATTTCTCATCCTTCTGCAGAGCTTCAGCCCTTGCCTTCACCAACAAGCATCGAGAAAAGGGAACAAGGCACTGCAGAAGCTTGGTCCCCTTGAAGGACCCCAAACTTTGGTGAGGATCAGTGCTTCTAGAAGCCCACCATGATGGCTCAAGGACCATAGGGACATGCTGCAGGGGCAGAACCCAGCAGCATGTTCCCACCTTTGCTGACAGCATGTCCTTCCCTCCTTTAACAAGCACAAAAAGCTTCCAGTGATTCCCAGCGGCAAAGTCCCTTGTGACTACCACTAATAAAGTCCCCTCCAAAGTCCATAAACCCCACATTGTTGGCTGCCACCTTGCCTGGGCAGCTTCAGCTTTGAGTTATAGCCAGGCCACTTAGCTCTCACTGGCCAAGCAGAGCTCATAGTCGGTAGCAGGTGAGGGCTGTAACTTTCTGCCTGTACAAATACCTCCTTGCCCCAGCTCCATCCCCATGGTGCAGCTGCTCTGCTGGAGAACAAACCTTTGGGATGTGGCCAGCAGAGGTGGAAGGAGCCCAAAGGGTGAAGGCAGGAACTTGGTTGTTCTGGTGGGATCATGAACCCAAGTAAATCGTAAGCAAGGTCTGAGAGTGGCATTGTGAGGATGGCTGAGCTCATGGGGAACACAGCTTTTCCCTCCTGCTTTCTGCTGAGGATCTTGGCATGGGAGCAGAGGCTCCATAGGGAGATCTCACCAAGCCCATTCCCAGCTGTCCTGCATGAGATGGTTTGTCTTCTAATGGGCTTACCACAAGTTTAACCCTGGAGTGGCCATTCTCCCAGCCCAGCAGCCTTACAGTACCCATATCTGTGATCGGGTGGTTGGATGAGACGGGTCTGAAATACATCTGGACTGAGCTCCTCCAGCTCCTGGCCAAGTGAACTTCAGTGGTACCCAGGCAGCACCTTGAGAAACCCCACCTCCTCTTGCTGAGGCATCCAAAGCAAGATAAAACCAGCCCTCAGCTCCTGGCCTCACAGTGTTGAGATGCCGGTCTCCTGCTCCAGGCATGGCTGGGCAGGGTTCTCTGTCCCTCCACTTTGGGCAAGGTTTCAGTAAAACGCCAGCTGATCTCACCCCTTATTAAACAATGCAGCAATTCCATCTCGAGGAAAGCACACAGCATCCTCCTGCTTCCAGCTCTTTCAGGGATGCTTGGGATTTTTATTCCTGTTGCAAATGGTAGCTTCATAAAGTGGAGAAAAAAAAAGAAGTAGAAAGGAAAAAAAAGTATATTCATCTTTCTTTGAAAACACTGTAAATAAATCACTTCACTCCCAGGGATAAGCTCTGCCTTCTCTTTGCGGTTGACTCCTGCCAGTGCTAATTGGAGCCAATAGGCACATCATGAGAGGAGCAACCCCTTTACAGGCAACACTTCAGCCTGGCGAGGATGTTTACAGCCTTATTTCAAAGCCTTAAGGAGGAGGGATCTGTCATAAACCCTGGCAGCTTTTGCTGAGCAAACAGTGCTGCTAGAATATTTAAAACCCCAGCGTTTGGGTGGAAAAATATAGAAAACACATGTGTTTCCATGCTGCTGCTCAGAGCTGGGCTTGTGGCAATGCAGCACAGCCAGGGAGCCTGGCAGGTCCCAAGGCTACAACGAGCCATTCCTGACAGGGATGGGGGACCAGTACCTGAGGACACTAACAGGTCTGAGTGACGCTGAGGACCCCCTGAGACCCTCACCCTGCACATGCTGGGGGATACAGTGCAGGGCTCAGGGATGCATATTCCCTCTGCCGTCCTCCTAAAATGAGCTCTCCGATCTTGAAGGCAATGGTTTAGAAGAAAACCACCTTTCCCAGTCAGCAAAAGAGTTTGGGGTTGGTGTAGTTTGTTAAAGAAAGAAGCATCTTGGGGGAACTATGGAAAGTAGTAAAGATGTTTTCAGGATTAGTTTTATCTGAAGAAACTAAGGAGAGATTTCCTGCATCAAAGACATCAGTAAGGTTTACAGGGAATGTACTGGGCAGGGGATAGGGAACAGGTGAAGGAGACACCCTTTGGGTATGGGATGGGGTGACCATGACCCCTCAGGCTAGAGAAGCGACAGGACTGGCTGCAGGTTCTGCCACCCGCTCAGCACAGCTGCCTTGTCATGTGCTATACTTGGGCATAAAGTAAGTGCAAATAATCAGCAATAGATCAGCTCTTCCTTGTACAGACCCCCTGATGGTGCCCTTCGCCAGCCTCCCTGTGCACAGTAGCCAGCAGTGCAATTTCCCACCCTCAGCGGGGTTAGGACTGATCTGTCCCAGCAGGTTAGAGGGTGGGAGGTTGGCAGGACTCCAACAGGGACACAGCTCTGCCACAAGGCTTCCCCCGAAGATGAATGGCTGCCAGTTTGCTTAATCCAGCCACTTTGGAAAAATTGTTTGTTCTCATCCTGTTTGAAATGGCTTCAAAGTGGCTCCAGTCTAGACTGTGCCAAGATAAATTACAAACCCAAAGCACTGATATAAACCATAGGGGAAGGAGTCATTTGCTCTAATGTAATTAAAACAAGGTATGGTAATGTATGTAAGTATGTATATGTGCAGGCACACTCACTTCTGGCAGGGCAGCAGAGATACTGCCAGCCCACTCCCAAGAAAGACTGAACCATCCCCATTTGGATGGGGGCTTCTGCTCCCTTTACAAAGGGGTTGAGCAGGGACACCACTCCCCCAGCACTTGACAGCCAGTCAGGCTGTGGCTGGAATCTTTGACATCACTGCCTCTGGTATAAAAGGTGAAGGGGCTGAGCTCTTCTGTTGATGGGTGGCAGCAACTGGTGGTTGCCAATGCCCATGATCCTGGTGCATGGTGGTTGGTCATGCCTTGTGATCTTGGTGCATGATGGTTGCTTGTGACTGTGACCCTGGCACATGGAGAGTGGTGCCCATAGGAAGAGCTGGTGTGTAGTGTCATTCCTGGAAGCAATGTGAATGGCTCTGGAAGGGTGGCAGCATGCCAAGGGCACCCAGGCCATAGTAATGGTAAGAAGAGAAAGGCAGAAGAAGGGCTGCCCCAATGCGAGAAATGGAGCAGGGACTGTGAGTGTTCTAGCATCAGGATGTGATCGGACTCTTCCTCCACACCTCCTGTGAGGGAAGCTGATGAAAAGAGCCTTCTCTCCACAAAAGGTAGAGGGTGAAATAAACACATCCTCCTTCACCTGGTATAGATTTGGTTTGTGATGAACTAGGTTAAAAAAAATTCATTCACTACAACTCAAATGAACTCGGTGGGGATCTCCCTATGCCTTAAGTCTCTCCTCATTTACTGACAATGAGGAGGGAGAAGAGAAAAGAAATGGAAAGAACAGACCCTTAAATTTGGGGAGAAGGATATTAAATCAAATTAAGATTTTTTAAAAATGCTAATTTTGAGTCATTTTGCTGGCAAATAAATACAAGAGTCCTTGCTCAATGATGCTTATAGAACTGTGAGACATCTTTAAAATCATTAATGACTTTGATTTTTCAACGTGACTTGGCATATAGACAAAGCTCCATGAAGATTAATCCTATAAGGAGAAAAAGAGGGAAATAGCAGCAAAGAGGTTTGTCATTTTGTTTCAACAGCATTATTACACTTTGAAATTAAGAGATGTGTATCTCCAGCTGGAAGTTACCCTGTGTGTAAGCATGTGTGTATGCACACATGTGTGTGAGCACATATGCGTTGCTATACATCATCCCCCACTACCACATTCCTGTTCTCCCCAAGGCTACTGCTCTGCTGCAGCTTGGCTTTAACTTCCCTCTGATCTCCTCTCTGGTTTTTTTTTTTTCCCTTCAGCTTGCAGCAGTAGATCATCCAAACACCACCTCAGGTGTGAGATGCTTCACCCCTGTGTTAACTGCCACACAGTTCTTTTTCTGAGATGTCTTCTCCCCTGGTGCTGCCCAGATGCTGACCCGAAGGCACGGTGGCAGTTCAACCCCCACAGCCGTGGTGCTCCGATGTGATGTCTGACAGACACGTGTGGAGTTTCAGCTCATGCCACAAGAGGTCTCACGGATTTCATTGGGAACATCAGAGGAATAAAATCCCAGTTAATGTGAGCAGTGGTAACTAACGCTCGGGGGACCTCTCCGAGGCAGATGGAGCATGCTTGTGGCTGGGTTTTTACTCTCCTCAGGAACGGCTCTAAATGTTCCACCTGACAGCCCACAAGCTGGTCTCCAAAGCGATTTTATGCTACTTTATGCCTGGTGAGAGAGCTGCATGTGAAAAGCAATGGCCCTCACTGATCCCTGCAGATCTCCAAATACACTTTTACGGGATGCTTGGAGAGCCTGTGGGTGCAGAGAGCCCATGGCCACGGGGTGTGACCCTCCCTGAGGCTGAGTTGCTGCTTTTGTCATATTGTGCCCATCCCAGCAGGGCAAGCTGCTTTGCTCCCTGCCTACATGCTGTTTGCATCCCATTATGTCAGAGCCACAGCTCCATGTGGGCAAATCATGGGCCTGGCACCACATCCTGCCCAAGCTCCCCACTTAAGACTGCACCCACACTCCCAGCACCCACTTTCCCAGCACCTATGCGGGCTCTGCAGCTGCATAAGTTTCAGCTCCACGCTTTGAAGTCCCCAAGGAGCAGAGTTGTTGTTTGTGTTTGCAGCTGTGGCTTATCGCCGCGATGCCTCCTGTCTGTCTCTCGCCGCACGGCCCCGGCCCGCCGTCCGTGCAGCCAGGGACTGCCGGGCTGCCAGCACCAGCTGATAAGGATGATGGATGGGGAAGAGGCTGGCTCCACCACGGCCGGACTCTGCCTGGGACCCAGGGCCGGCCCAGCACTCCCTGAACCCAGAGGAATGTGTGTTCTAGGGATGGAGAGCCAGCACGGGGTGGCTCCACCAGCCCCGGCAGCGGGTGTCAGTACCCCACATTGGCAGCCTCAGATCAGCCAGGGTCCTTTCCACGTACTGTTGCCTACGGAGCAAAGTGGGCAGTGCAGACCCAAATCCACAGCCTGGGGAGCTGGTGGTAGGGAGAAGATGCCTCCCATCTTACTTTATCTCCGTGGCTGCTCTGCAGCCCACACTGGTCCCCTACCTGGGATGAGGACAGTGGATGGCTTCGGCAGGTGATGGAGGGAGACAGCTACTGCACTGCCAGGGTAGTGTCACATCCACTAATAGCAGCCTGATGGCACAGGGAGATTTGCATGGGGTGGTCCTTGCTTTTCATGCCAGAGGGGTGTGTTTGTTTAAATTAAGCTCCCTGGGGTGGGAGCAGAACTGAGTGGGCTCTGCACACCCTGGTCCCTGAAGTAGGGTGCAGTGGCTACTTCGCATCCAGAGGCAGAATTGAGAGGTCCCTGCCCTAGGTTTAGGGCACCCCAGATGGAGAATAATGCTGCATCACACCCCTTCGTTTCTGGCTCTCCTCAACATTTGGGAAGCTCTTTGCAGTGATTTTCAGAGCTGAGCTGCTGCTAATACACCTAGAGCAACTCCCTCCAAGCCAAGGGAAATATTTGAATGCAGCTACTCCAAGGATCATGTTGCAGTTTACAGTACAGTATAGTACAGTACAGTATTACCAAGGTTGGAAGAGACCTCGAAGATCATCGAGTCCAACCTGTAACCACAAACCTCACGACTAGACCATGGCACCAAGTACCACATCCAGTCCCAGTTTCTTCACAATGCCATTATTGCTTCTTTCCCTTACCAGGACTTTTATTTGCATCCATTTGACCCAAACTTTTCTTCCATTTATATTCATTTCCCATTCTCTTTCTCCCAATCTGTGCCACAGAGGACTAAATGCCACTGCTCTCAGGTTCGAGCTGCAGAAAGCATCCAGCCCAAATCCCCTTCCCCTGGCAGGAGTCTGGATTTTGGTCCCTTCTAACAGGCAGCATTAAAAAAGAGCCCAGAGATTAATGCTAGACCATTCCCCAAGCATCACTCACTGGGCCATGCCAAATGCAGATCCAGGATAAAGCACTCTAATTGCAGCACCTCTGTCAGACAATGGAAAAATCGGATGCCTTTCCACGCCAGCCTCATTACAAGGATTTCTTAAAGGGAGGTTGTGCTTGTAATTAAATAGCCATATCTTGGCTCCCTAAGACAGGAGGAAAAGGCAATTTGAAAATGTATTAAAACAAGGAGTTTGGCAATTCTCCTGGATTTACAACCGTTCGTGGATTTAAATTGTTCCATTTCAAATATGTGGGCTTGTGTGCTCGCTTTCAAAGGAATTAAATAAAGATGTGCAAGATGGAGGGAAAGCAGTGCTTTCCTGGATGCTTTTCCCTTGCTGGATATCAAGAGAAGGGGGAACACTGGCCCTGGAGAACTTATTGGTAGCAGTGTGTTTTCCGGGCTGCTCTGTGTGGTTGATGCTGTGGCTGACTCAGTCGATGAGCACAGGAAAGAAAGAAGTCCTGTTAACACCAAATTTTCCAGCGTTTTTCAGCTTGGCTTCTGGTTTTACACTCGCTTCCTGCACTTCTTGCCATGCTCCTGCCACCAGTGGGACCAGCTCCCCGAGCACAGGCTCTGACTGCCTAGGGTTAGCCAGGCTCCTCTCCTCCGACTGCTTTTTCTGCAGGGATGTCACATTAAAAATAATAGTCTAAAAGTTGACACCAAGGGACTCCTCAGGCACCAGGCCTTTATTCACACCCTTTGGTTTGGCACAAAACGTGGGTAATATCACCATTACACAAGTTTCCACAACTACAGTGAGAAACACATCAGACATTTGAGAACTGCAGGAAAACCCAACACCTCTTTCACTCCAAGAGAAGAGCAAAGCCACCCTTATGCTCTCTTTAGACAGCAGTTCTGGTGCTAGGAAGGTTTGTCTTGGTGATAGCAGCCAAAGCTTCTCACTTGACCATGTGTAACTGCTGGGGAGGAAGAGCCCAACAGCACCTCATAAAGATAACCTCTCTTGCAGGTAGCTCCAGGAAAAGAGCCACCTCTTTGCAGAGCACTTCCACACCTTCACCTGTTTGTGCATTTATTAGTCACTTACTGTAAACCCAAGTAACAGAAAAATCCTCTCCCTGTTACCTCAGACTCCTCTGGCATCACGTGTGCACTTGTGCCAGTGGGCAGCTGAGAGGTGAATGGGAGATGAACTACAAGATTGCTTACTTTGGGTAGCAGGGAGGATGGAGTAGCTTGAATCCAGCCCAAATCCTGTGCTCTGTGGACCTGACATAAGCATTTAAGCCTTTGGTTGGGATCTGGTGATAGAAGAGGGCTGGAAAGCACATTTCTTCTGTGGTTAAAGGTCCTTTTGTCGGTCCATAAATCCAGAGGGAGGTCTGTTTATACTGTTTACTGCAGTTACCTAACCTGTGAGCCTCTGTGTAAATCATGGCAAGCTGTGATTTAGAGGGGAGCTGGTTTCCCTGTGGCGTGTGCACCATGTTCCTGCCCAGACCCCCACACAGGCACTGTGCTCTTCCAGAAGCTGGGAGATAAGAGCAGTAAAAGCTACAGCTCTCTCTCCAGCACCACTACCACTTCCATATACTTTTTTTTTTTGGCATGATCATGCATTGCTGCTAACCGATGGAAAGAGGAACTCAAGCTCAAACCCTTTTATTCCCCCTCCCTCCCCACCTTTATTTTTAGGGAGCCTGGGGCTCCCTGGCTGCAATGTCCCATTTCCACCCTGTCACCCCCAGGGATGACCAAGCACCACTATCTGATGTGGTTTGGCCAGACGAGAAGGTGGCTGGGATGATAACCTCCCTGTGGGTGCCCAGCACAGGCAGCTGGTAACCCAACCTTCCTCACCTGAGAGGTGCTGACTCCCTGGAGTCAAAATCGGCGGCCAGATAAGGGAGTGACTCCCAGATAACGGCGCCAGCTGCTCCATATGAGTCCCCAGCCCTTAGGGAAATCGTCTGTGTTGTCTGTGGGTAGAGCATGAGGAGCAAGAGGAAGAGAAGGTTTTGGGCAAATGAAAAGGAAAAAAGACATTTGGAAATCCCAGCCCTGGCATGCTGGGCTTGGACGTGCAGGTTTGGTAATGCATAAGGGATGATGCAAAGCTGGAGGACTGTGGCCAGCTCACCCTAGGGGGAGTGAGCCCCCAGCCCAAGGGGTTCCCCACTTCCTACAGCCTGGGCTGTATTTTCCAGGGTCCCTTTGGCCCTTCCTCTGCCTCCTCCCACCCACCTCCATTAAGGAGCTGCAGGATTCCCTTGGCCTTCTCCGCTGGGTCGGTGCTGCCAGTTTTGATGCAAACCATTGCGCTCCCTCGAGCCCTCCCTGTTTCCAGGCTGGAGCGGTGGAGGGGAGGATCAGCCTGGGTCCTCGCTGTTTAGTCTACCGATCAGATTGGTGACGAGGAGTCTAGCAGTGGGCAGAAAGCACTTCTAGAATTGCTCAGATGTTGGCTTTGAGCTATTTGCCTGGTAGATCCTTCTTTCTTAAATCTTAAAGCAGCGGGAAGAGGAGGATGATTGGCAGGGGAGTGAGTGAAAAATGTTATATCCCTGGCGTTGAATTCTGGGAAGCCGGAGAGGGCTTTCTGCTGACCTCAGATGTGGAGAGATTGGGGATGTTGGTCACAGGGAAAAGTAAAGTCAAGAGGCAGCTGGGCAAAGCACAAAATCTTCTGGGCGGGCTGGGCTGGCTACCTCCACCTTCAGATTGGAGCATCCTTGACTGATAAGCTGGACAGGCAGCATGTGGATCTGGGCATACAGATGTGCATGCAGATATGAGTGTGCATTTGGTGGCCTCTAGCATGAAGGGCGAGGGTCTGAGGACCCTCCAGCCTGAAGCCCACGGGCAGCTTGGTCTCAGCCACAACCATGGTGAAGTGTGATATCCTGTCTTGACTTCAGATACTGTGCTCAGTTTTGGGGCCCCCACCACAAGAAAGACACTGAAGTGCTGGGGCACGGCCAAAGAAGCACAACAAAGCTGGTAAGGGTTCTGGAGCACAAGTCTTGTGAGGAGCAAGTGAGGGAAATGGAGTTGTTTTGTTTGGAGAAAAGGAGGCTGAAGGGAGACCCTATCACTCTCTACATCTACCTGAAAGGTCAGTCTCTTCTCCCAAATAATAAGAGATAGGACAAGAGGAAGCAGCCTCAAGTTGTGTCAGGTGAGGTTTAGGTCAGATATTAGGGAAAATTTCCAAAGGGTTGTCAAGCCCTGGAAAAGGCTGCCCAGGAAAGCAGTTGAGTCACCATCCCTGAAGGTATTTAAAAGATGTGTAGATGTGGTGTTCAGTGACATGGTTTAGTGGTGGACTTAGCTGTGTTAGGCTAAGGGCTGGACTCAATGATCTTAAAGGTCTTCTCCAACCTAAACAATCCTACAATTCTATTACTTCAAGGCTAGAAGTGTGGTGGATCCCAAGCCCCATGTCCACCAATGGATGAACCTTGTTTGCTGAAATCAGAGCTGCATTTCTGAGTGAAACAGATGGCAAAGTGCTTTGCATGAAATGCAGCTCTGGTTTCCAGCATCACTGAGAGGCACATCAAGTCCAGCGTGTACCAACGTGGGAGACCAGATGGCCATACCTCACTTGAATCCTGAAAGTGATCTGCCTGGCTTCACCTCACGTGTGCACTCATGTGCGTAGGCAAAGCGAGCAGCTTAGGTGGTTTTCAGGGCACTGAGGTTCCTCCTTTGAAGACCAATCAAAGTGAGTCCCACAGGGCTCAGAACTGCTTTCACAGGGTGGGATGCAGATGCTCAGAGGAGTCAGCACAGCAGCGGGGATGACGAAATGGATGGTCCGACCTGGCCAAAGAGATGGGGTTTGTTTTCTCTAGAGAGCTGGAGACAGAGTAGGACATGATAAGAGCCTCCCAAGACCTCTGAGACAGCAGTGATCAATTGGTCTCAGGGTCTGCTGGAGCTGGGCCAAGATTTAATCAACTTAATTTGCAATGAGAAAGCTCAAAGGTTAGGTATTAAGACAAATGATTCAGGCACCACAGGAGGACAGTCAAGCCTGGGCCAGGTTATGTGAAAGGTACTTTATAAAACTGAGCTGGATGAGGCTGTGTGAGGAGCAGTCAGGTGCAGGCATGGGGTTTAGAAGAACTTTAACTCCCCAAGCTTGGCAGCCAGACAGGGAACACCCAGTGGTGCCATGCACTGAGGACACCCTCGTTCTGCATCCCTGGCTGTCCTTTTCCCATCAGCTCCATCTGCTTACATAACTTGCTGACCCAAACCCTCTATCCCTCTGTCACAGCCCAGCACAGACCAGGCAATGTCCCCTCAGCAGCTCGTGCCCTGTGGTGGGAAGAGGACCAATGAAACCTCTCCAGGTCCTCCCGCACCCCACAGCACTGCTTCAGAGGTGGCATTTCTAAGCCTAAAAGAGGGAAACTCAGAGAATTTTAGACACTTACAAGCTATTTTACAGGAATTTTCTGAGCCTCATCTTGGGCTGGTGCCTTTTGGCATTTTAAAGAGAAAAATTATGAGAGGACTGAAGCTCATTAAAATCCCCAAGTCGCCCACTCCTGCAAAAACAGCCCTGCTTGTTCCAGGCTGGCTTTTATGGCTGTTACATGTGTATGATAAAAACTGGCTGGGGCTAACAGGAGAGCGGTGTGGCTATTGCCATGTCCCAAACCGCATGTTTGTGGGTGTGCTAGAGATTTGCTGAAGCTCCCTGACTGTGTAAAGCTTTCATTCAAACAGAGAGGGTGGGGGCAGTGCTTGCTGGGGGCTTCGATGCTTGTTTTTTTTTCTCATGATGCTAGATCTCCGGTTAAACAAGCAGAGTTAATCAAGATGAGTAAAAAGAAAAGCACTTTTCTCCCTTTCTGGAGGATGGCTTCAAGGCTGCAAGGAGCACACAGACTGTAGCCACCAGCTGCTGCAGGAAAGCTCCCAAATCTTGCATCTCCCCAAGCCCACGCTCCTGTCCGCATCGTTTAGGTTGGTGCCTGCTGTCTGCTGGTGACTAAGGAGGTTTATCTTGCAGGGCTTTGCAATCAAAGGGCTGCGATAGGCAGGGAAGGATTAACCCCAGAAGGGGAGGAAAATCCCTTGCCGGCCTCCTGCCCCGTACATCAAACGCGGCGGTCCCGCGGCTAATCTGCAGCGCAGCGCAGCAGTTAATCACGGAGGAGCCCGACCCTTTGAGATGGAGACCTGACATATAGCTCCTCCATCCCCTGACCAGGCTACCATGGGACCCTCCATGCAGCAACCCCCAGGCTCTCCTGTCTCACTGATGCCCATCATTACCCTCCTCTGGGCAACTGTCCAGAGTTCTTCCCGTGTCAGACCCCGCTGGGGCTGGGTGTCCGCTTGGCATCGCAGTTTGTGTAAAGGGAGCCTGATGGGACGTATAGTCCTGTGGCCATGGGACAGGTCGGGGATGGAGCGTCGCACATGGCCACTCTGGCTGCCAAGCCTCCCATCCCACCCAGCCACGGGCAGGTCCAGCTCCTCGGCTGGCCACCGAGCCCTCCTGCAGCCCTGGCCCGGCCTTGGCCTCAGCACTGTGGGAATCAGGTGCAGGGTGGCCAGGGGACCAAGCAGGTCGTTAGCTCCATCTGTTGACAGGCAAGCACAGCAGCCAGCACCCGTGCTGAGCTGGGAGAGCTGCTCCGCGCTGCTGGGGTGCGGTGCAATGCAGCGCAGGGCAGCGCAGGGGGGCAGTGTCCCCTGGAACCGGGGTGCACCTAAGGCGAGGTGAGCTGGCTTCATGCAGGATGTGTCAGGGATGGTGGTGAGAACGGGGCACTATGGAGCACGGAGGGGATGGGCTTTGGGGACAGCCCCGTCTTGCACCCCTTGACTCCCCATCTGGAGGTAAGAGCTTGGGGGAGAATTGGGACTGATGAGACTTTTGAGGCCACCCTGGCACCTGCCTCTCAGCCTCCTCTGCCTCATTAGATGGCCCTGTACGTGGCTTTCTCCCATGATGATTTCCACCCCATGAACTAATATTTATTGCTGATGATCCTTTTGAAGCTTTTCCCAATTACCATAAGAGGCAGCAGCCAGAAGCATAAATCTGACAATCCAGTGTGTTTATGAGCTTGCTGCTTGTAGTGTTCCTGCCTTGCTTTTGTACCAACCTGTTCTACATCACTCCAGTACTGAGCTCTGGATCACATATGCTGCAGGCTGATGGCAGCATGTGGTAATGTCACCTGGCCAGTGCCACCATCTGTAAATGGCACCAGGCCACATAGGTCTCAAGATTAATCCCCGCCAAGAATTCAGAGGAGAGTGAAGGTGGCCCTGGGAGCTGAATGGGTGGATGTATCAACTAGAGTGACAGATCTAACACCTTGGTGCCTTGCTGAACGCAAGGGTGCATGTGCTGTCTGTGCTGCAGGGACTTTCCAACCATGGGTGACAGTCACCTGGCCACAAACATCCCTGGGCAGAGAGCGACCTGGACCGGCTGCAGGGCGCAGCCAGGAGGACTTGACCGAGCCAAGCCTGTGGTGGAGCCATTGACCACAGTCCACATGTGCCACCACCTGGACGTTCTGTGTAAGCGACTGGAAGCCAGTGGACCCCGCGGCAGAAACCTCCAGGTCTGGCGCTGGTGGATGGGAAAGGCTGATGTTTAGTACCCCTGGGACTCACCTCCTGGTTCACTGGGGCCCAAAGGGACACCGGGACCCAGAGATGGACTCCTGGATAAGGGGTGCAGTGGAGTGAATTAACCATGCGACCCTAACAGCCCTGCCAGCCCTGGGCACATCCTCTCAGCTGGGCTTTCGCTGTTGTGGGTAGGGGTTGGCTCTCCTGTCCTGGAGTAGCACAGACCACGACAGGGAGCAGTTAGAACAGTTCCACTAAATTCTGTCCACATTTGCAGACAGCACGAACCCTCTGGGCTTTTTCATCATCAGGTTTCCAACAACCCACCCTTCCAGGGGGTAGCTGGGGCTGGTGGCTGCTGGGGTGTCTGTGGAGCTGAGATTTGGGGAAATGGGGGGGTTGGAATTGTCTCTCACTGGCTTTGAGAGCAGAGGACAGAGAAACAAACAACTGCCTCTTTTGGGCCCCCATGTTACATGGTTTTGATAAATTTGGGTGCATTTATTCCAGACAAAGGCATTTGCAGTTACAAGCACACAAAGGCTATCACTACTACTGCCTGGTACTGGCACTGTGTGATGCTGGCTCTGGGACCTGAGATGCTATCTTGGGGACTAGCTGGCAGTCCCAGGCAGAGCCAGGGCATATCAACCTGCACTGCACTGAGGACACCTTGCAAACATCCCATCGTGTTCCTGAGATTTATTTCTGGGCTAAAGCCAGGCAAGAAGAGGCTTTCTGCAGGCAGCTGCCTGCCAGCAGAGATTTCCCCATCCCAGGCTGGATGCTCTTCAACCTCTTTGTCCCTGCAGGTCGAACATTTCCCCTTTGAAAGAGGGAACGAATTGGGTTTAATGGCTTATTGGTGCGAAAGGAATAGTCTTCTGCTAAGAAAACCAATTGTTTTGGGTTTCCCTCAGAGCTGGGAGGTGTTTGGTCTGGGCTCACTGGGCGGCAGATGGCAGCAAAGTAGGGCTTGGGCTGAGCCCCTGCTCCCCAGGGTTCTCCAGCTCCTCAGTCTAAGCCAGGAAGAAGCCACCGGCAGCATTTCCTTCCAAACTGATTTTTCTTGTGGGGCTAGGGACCTTTTCCCCCGTTTCTGCTGTGCCCTGGATCCTTTCCCAGCAGGAAAGGCAAAGAATATTGGCAAATTCAAGCTGGCTCTGGTCTGCTCCCCCTCCCCAGCCGTCTCAAAGCCACCACTGTGACCTCACCAGGATAACATGGGCCATGATGGCAGTTCAGATATCTCTCTTCCTGCCCCATCCTGGGGTGTCAGCCTTCCCAAGAGGGATAAGCAATTCCTTCTGCATCAAGTGATGGTTTCTGATCCCTCTCCAGAGGGAACCCCTGGGGCCAGGAAGGGGCAGAAAGCCTCCCCCCAACCTCAATACTCTTTGAGAAAATTAAAAACCCAGCAAAGCAGAAGGCTTTGAGAGCTGTAAACAGGTTTTCAGTGGGTTTTCCATGGCATGTGCCCGATGGCTGGGAGAACAGCCAGAGCCCGTGGGGGTGCACGGCTGGCCAAGGCAGCCGAAGCTCTCTCTTGGCATCCAGCACCAGGATGATGCTGGGAGGGAGCCAAGGACACCCCCCCCCCCCCCCCCCCTCTCAGGGCGCTCTGGGGTGCCTGTTTACAAGTGTGGGTGATTTTGTTGAGTCACAGATCAGGGCTGGCAAGCACCCAGCACTGCACCACCAGCTGGACCGAGGCTTGGGGTTGTGCCACCCTCAAAGAAACAGTGAGGGGAAAAACTGTAACCCCTGGCAGAGAGCTGAAAGCATCTTCTCCAGCCTGTCTGGCTCCTCTAACACACTGCTTGGTCAAAAACAAGCAAACAAGCAGGTTAAAATGAAATAAAATAAGGGAGAGAACAATGACTTTGTGAGTGTGGAGCCCTTACTGATGGAGCAGCTCCTCCCAGAAGGGTGGGCATGGGGATGGGGTTAAGCTGTCCCCAGAGGCGTGGTAGGGGCTGCAAAGCTGTGACTAGGACCTGCTTCAGTACTCTACAATTTTAGGAAGCCCAAGCCTGGCCACGGGTGCACACGAAGGCTGCTGCAAGCAAGCAGCAATTCTCCAAGCCTGCAAGTGCCTCTGAGTCAGAGTGGATATGGTGGGACTGCCTAGGGATGCTGGTGGTGGAGGATCTGCAGCCCCCAGTGCTGAGCCACTCCACATCTCTCTCTTTTACTCCCTGGCTCTTCTTTCCCTTGGAACAGCGACAGGGGGATTTCTCCTACAAGGACCCAGGGCAAGGGAGGGAGAACCAGCACTGTTCCCAAAGTGCAAACCAGGCAGAGAAGCTCACCACAGCTGCATGGCTTCCTGGGCTGCACCACCACCTGCCATGGTGGGAAATTCTCTCTGTCAGAGGCAGCCCCCTCTCTCCCTTGCAGCTCTGCCTCCTGGGGTGCCCCATTATCTCCAGTACAGGGGTCCTGGGTGCCTGTGTCACTCCACCCAGCCTGGCTTGCTGGAGATGCAGTTAAGAGCCAGGGCTGCCCTCTCCTGATTACACACATGGGTGCTGGGGCTTTTATCATGGGCAAAGCCCTGCTGTCTCACTCTGTTCCCCTGGCTGCTCCTGAGAGCTCTGTGCTCACAGCCTGGCTTCACTATCTCCTCTTTTCAGCTGAACCACACAACTTGCAGCCTGCCTATCTGAAAAGCAACACCAAGCAGGACAGGGCCCTGGCCTCTGCCCAGGGTAAAGTGCCATTTGCTGCTACTTGGGGAACTGGTTCTTCCAGGGAAGGACAGATCCTGATTACTCTCAGGTTGATTTTGTGACCCACTGAACACCAGCAGCTGCTGCTGGGACAGGTCCAGCCCAGGAACCAGCTCCAAGCCCTGCCCTGTTCCTGGGAGTGGGATGAAGGGGGTAGGATTGTCTTCTAGCAGCCAGCAGACCTTTCAGATGGGATGAAAGAGGCTATGCAGTGTGTTAGAAAATGTTTAAATGTGAGCATCCAACCTAACTACAATTTCCCTGGGGTTTTTTCTCATGTTTGGGCTCTCACACAACCAAGAAGGTCACTAGAGAACAGCTTCACTAGGCAAAGCACCCAAAACAGCAGGACATGGGGAAGCTCCACCAAAGCATGCCTAACTTTCCTGTGAAACAATGATGCCACCCCAAATAGTCCCCAAAGAGCACTTGGGGCCCCTGTGTCAGTCACTGGATCCCCTGCTTGAAAAGAAGACATCATGGAAGTATTTGGACCCTAGGGAACACGGGAAGGGGGAGACAGGCTGAAGAGCTCTAGGAAGAGATATCTGAGTTTGAAGATCAAGCAAGTGATGTGCCCAATTGCCCTGCAGTTAGTGAGCTACTGTGGCTCGATGCTCCAGCCTCCACCAGTATTATCAGCAACCAGAACATGCTGTCACCACGTGCAGAAAGGCAGGAGGTGCCTCAATGAGGAGCACTGCAGTAAATTATTAAATCAAGAGCTAAGGCAGTACAGCTGCAGGAATGACTGGGGCTGGAGCAGGAATTGCAGCACAATGTGGAGCAGGATGGCTGGAGGGAGCAAGTCAGCAAAACCACCTACTGGCCCTCCGGGAAGAGGAACAGAGGAGCTGGGGATCTGGCATGTGAGCAGTGACTGACATTGTCCTCATCTTTCCCCTCTCTGATGACCCTGTCCCACCAGGCAGAAGAGTCAAAAGCATCCTGTGGCTTTTGTCTTCCTCTGGTGTTACTCTGGGGAGGTCTTGTGCTTCACCAGCATTAACTGTGCCTGGCTGCTCTGCAGGCTGCAGCTGCCACCCTGCTCCAGGCTCTGGGCCACTATCACATGCTCCTCCCCAGTCGAATAAACTGTGGAGATGTTTTGGTTTGGCACCAGCTTTGGTTTGGCATCTTTAGGAGAGGAATTACAAAACAGCCAGATAAGGCTGATGGGCTGGAAGTGAGCTCAAAAAACCCTCTGTTTCAAGTGTAAAAAGGGCTCTCCTAGCCGGCAGACTTGTGGGGTGATCTTGGTTTAGGACATAAATCGCTGCCAAGGATTTCTGGAGAGCTGGAAAGCTCTCAGTGCTGCCTTGGGGTGGTTTTGTGCCAGCCTCATGCTGGCTCTACTGAAACAGAGACAAGATTTTGCTGTGCTAGCAGGAGTTTGTAAGCAACTTGCAGGGGTGGAGAGGGGCAATATGTTCTATTTCCTCTGTTTGTTTGTTTTTTTCTCTGATGATAGAGAGGACTTGAAAGGTGTCTGTCTCTGAGGAGGACGAGCCATGTCTGGTTCCTGTTGATTCCTGTTGTCCTGGCTCTGCTTGCCATTGGAAGAAAATGTTTGTGGGAACAAACAAGAGGCATAAAAATCAAACAGACTGAAGCACAGGTGAGAATTTCTGGCTCTGAGTGTACACAGCTTCACATTGCGTTGGTTTTGTTCATGATTTAACTTCAAAGCCTAACAAGCAGCCTGGTAGGAGGTCAGACCCTTGCAGGCCAGCACTGTGCCTCTCAGTGGATAAGTAAAGCTCTTGTATCACCATGAAATAAGGAAGCCAAAATATAACAACATTCACCTGCAAGTTCCACATTTCTGGCCTGAGATAGCTATCACCCAGCATGGCTGCAACTGGTCAGTGGTTGTCACTACTGCAACATCCTCCACCACTTAACACCCTCAGCACTTCTTTATTTGCTTGATATAATTGTCAAAATGAATGCATTGATGCAGAACTTAGCCACTGCATTCCCAGCTATGTAATTAAACATCCCATCCCACGTTAATTTCCACTGACAGCACTGGAACCAGAGGATGTCTTGGATCTCTGGGGTGGGCTTCTCTTTGTTGTTGCTCCCTTGGCTGTCAAGAACCTTAGGAGCTCACTGGGAAGTACAGGGACAGAAGAAGAAAGGGCAAGACTAAAGTCATAAAACAGAGACTCTCACAGCCTGGACTCCTGGTCCATTGGCTCTTCGTGGGCAGTGGAGTCAGAATTCTCCTGGATGCTTTACCAGAATGTGTCTGTGAGCATCCTGTGGTCTTGCTTGCCCCCGGAGCTGGGAAAGCAGATGCATTCTGTCCTGGGGTTAGTGACAGAAACTCTGGCTGATACCCTTTGCAGCTGCAAATCTTGATGAGTCTTTTCTGAGCAACAGCTTTGGGCTGACTCTTTAAAAACACAGAGAGAGTAATTCTTTTCCATCGCTCGTGTCCAGAACCAGATGTGGTTCCCCAGCCCTCCTGAGGACCACTACAGAGACAGGAAGCTCCCTACAACCTTCTACGCACTACAGCATTAGCTGGTATCCCCAGTCTGGGTCTCTGCAGGGAGGAAGCAGGGTGATGAGGGGGCTCCCTTTGCCCAGGCCAATCTCAGTCTGCATCCCCACACCTGTCATGCTGCTAGCTGCTCAGCTGAAGTGAGGGCTGACACAAACATGGCATGTCCACCCCTCTGCAACCCATTCTCATTCCTGATGACCTCTCTGGGGACAAAGCATGAACATGAGCCCTTTTAGCTGTTGTGTTTGTATACACAGGCCTGCTGCTGACACAGATCTCTTAATCCCCCTGCCTGTGTCCCACGGGCCGTGCTTGTACAGCGGTGGCCATGGCTGGGTGCTGGCACTGCACTTTACAGAAGCCTTTTTACCTCTGACTTGCTGATCAGCTGCTGACAGGGTGTTATCGGGAGGCTGGGGAGGATCGGTGGTGCCATTTGGCTAAGGGGACTGTCCCCAGACTGAAGTAGTGGCACCAGGACAGTCTGGAAGGGGAGGGAAGCCAGGATGCGCTGTTCTGTGCTTTGGCATTGCTTTGCTTCCAGTTTATCATCTCTCCCACTTCGTGCGCCTTCAGCTTGGAGCTGGAGGTGGCTCAGCTCGTGATTCAGAAGGCTGATGTTTCCTTTGCACCACCAAAATATTTGGGAAAGCAAACACAAAATTGACGAGGCTGGGTGGGAGTTACAGTTTGCTGCAGGGCACAAAAAGAGAGGAGGGGCTGCTCAGAGCAGCCTGGAACTGTGGCCCCAGGGTGCTGGGTGTAACTGGCAGAGCAGTGTTGGCTGGTGGGGAAGTGTCTGCGCAGGATGGACGTTTCCCCAAAAGACAGCATGGGTAGGAAAGCCAGGAGAACCAGCTCAGCGTGGAAACCTCTCTGCAGCTGAAGCAAGGACAGCAGCAGAAAGGTGCACAGGGGAGGAAGATCCTTGCGGTGCCAGGAGCACAACAGTCCCACATAACACATCCCTGCAGTTAAAGGGAGATCATTTAGCTGCTCCTGGGGGTCAGGCAGAGCTAATGTGGAGCTGTCCCCACTTCAGCCTCTTTGTTCACATGTGTGATGCAGCTTTTGGTCTTAGAGAGTCCCCCTGACCCACTCCTGCAGGAGTCTGAACTCTTGCACACAAAGTAAACAGAAACATTTAATGTTTCCTCTCACTGTTTCTCAGTTCTTTGGCCATTTGAGGAGGAGAACAGCACCCATTGGATCCCTAGGTATAGAAGCACAGAATCAGAGAATGCTTTGGTTGGAAGGGACCTTTAAAGGTCACCTAGTCCAACCCTTCTGCAAGAAGCAGGAATATCTTCAACCTGATCAGATTGCTCAGAGCCCCTATCCAACCTGACCTGGAACATTTGAGAGTGATTGTCCATTGGAATGTGCTGCCTGGGGAGGTGGTGGAGTTGCCATCACTGGGGGTGTTTAGGAGGAGACTTGATGGGGTGCTTGGTGCCATGGTTTAGTTGATTAGATGGTGTTGGATGATGGGTTGGATGCAATAATCTTGAAGGCCTCTTCCAACCCGTTTTATCCTATCCTATCCTATCCTATCCTATCCTATCCTATCCTATCCTATCCTATCCTATCCTATCCTATCCTATCCTATCCTATCCTATCCTATCCTATCCTATCCTATCCTATCCTATCCTATTTCCAGGGATAGGGCATCTACCACCTCTCTGGGCAACATGGACCTGTGTTTCAGCACCCTAAGTGTGAAAAATGTCTTCCTTATACCTAGTCTAAATATCTATGTATCGCTGTGCACTGTATGTTGTAGCACATAGCAAATATCTAAGTATTGGTGCAGTGCACAGATCCTAACGTGTGGCCTGCCAGAGAAACACCCAGCAGTGATTGAATTCTGGCTCAGGCTAAGATTTGAAAGGCAAAGCCCAGGGCTTTGCTTTGACTGCAGAGGGGTGAAACAGTATTGAAATAACTGTCAGGCACTGAAAGGAGCAGGAGTCCAATGGGAAAAGAGAGAATTTGTGGCCGTGTGTAGCTGATGGTTTTATCGTGGATGTACAACCTGCCAAAGGAGTGAATGAAGCTGCTGGGAGTTGCTTCAGATTTAGTATTTCATAACTTTGGTGGCTGACTCCAAGCCTTTTGGCTTTTAATTAATCTTAGGAGCTTAAAGGAAAATACCCCAGCAATTCCACCCATAAAACTTATTGATTCCCACCTTGAGTCTTTGGGAGCTTTTAGGACACTGCCACTACTTGAATTAACTGAGCTCTATAAAGCAGTTGCTGGCTGATGCCTCCCTGCACATTAGGCACAAGGCAGAAAGATGTGTGACCCCAGCACTCTGGCACATGGCAGAAAACACAAACTCCCAAGACTCACAGCACATTGCCTGCATGCTGTGTTTCTCTGTGGCAATGGCACATCCCTGACTGGGTTGAGCCAGGACCCTCCAGGGCTGCTGGGACCTGGGAGGGATGCAGGACAGCTCATCTAAGGGATGGAATGCTTAAGGCTTTTTGAAGAAGGATGCTAGAGCATTCATACCTCATTTCTCTTTGTAGAAATGCATGAAATATTTTTGCTGAAGTTTCTGATGGCAGAGGGGTGGCATGAAGGGTAAACATCCATCAAAGGAAAGATCAGCCTTGATGGTCAGCTGATGTCACATATTCATGAGCACCTGGAAACTGAAATGGCTTAGGGGACCTGTTAAGTAACCTTGGGCTAATATATCTGCAGCAAACTACACAAAGTGAGAAATTGTGGCCCAGAGGAGGTATTGCTCTCTCCAGCCAACGTCATCATCAACTAGAAAATAGGGGTGCTTTCAGAATTTTACTTGAGCAAGCTAGGTTATTGATTGACTTTGGGAGTGTCCCACAAGAACTGTGCCTTTTGGAGGAAAAAATTGTGACTATCAAAGCAGTTATGCATTATTCAATACTCCCTCCTCCCTCAATCCACTTGTTTAAAACACGCAAAAACAGCATAGCAGACTTCAGATTTTTAACTATGGGGTATTTACTCTCATTTAAATCTAACCTTTTCACACCAGGAAATCCCATCCAGCACACTTTTGACACCAACACATTTGCAGCACCGCTTCCCAGTGGGCAGAAGATGGAAGCCATGAGGTGCCAGCAGCTCTGCAGAGCTGATGGGAGATGGTTTCTACTGTGTGTGGTGTGAGTGCCCTGAGTAGCATGATGTCTTCAGCTGGGATGCAACATTCAACTGCTGAGCCTCTGGGTCATGGAGTCCTGCAAAGTGGAAGCACTTTTTAATGGGGATGTAATGGAACTCGTTAGTGTCTGCTGCTTTATTACACAGGTCGAAAATTACTTGTTACTGTGAATGTGCTCAGTCTTCATGCTGGTTCTTCATATGCTTTGCTGGAAGGGTACAAGTGTGTTTATCTTGGAGCCAGGGAGTATCTTCTGTCTCTCTGGATCAAACAGCTGCAGATGGCAAAAGCCCAAGGGACTGTCTGTGAGCACTTGGTGTGCTCTCATCACCTTGCCCTACCAGAAGAAATGGAGGGTTTGCTGTTCTGGCTGCATGTTTTTTGCATGGCCCCTCTCCCCAGAGCAGGGGTGTGAGCTTTGGGGTTAAAAACGCAGAGCAAAGAGATCTCAAAAGCTGGTTCCAAGAAGGTGATATTGCAAGAGCTCTCTGCTAGAAACCTGAAGGGACTGGCACTTTCTTCTGGTTTTGAGCTAAAGAAGGTGGAAACACCAGTATTTGAGGTAGTAGAATAAAATATTTGGGCATTTAATTTAAAAAGCACTCAAGAGCTTTTAGTGGCTACAGTATGCCACTAGTAGGTGTCTTCTGGGGTTGGAAGGCACCTGTCATGGCAGGGTGACAGTGAGTTGCTGGCAGTCTCTATTAGCCCCACACACTGCTGAGGCTAAAAAACTGGGACTGATATTTGGGCTTCCACTATTCTGTGAGAGAAAACCTGATCCAAAGTGAAAGGGCTGGGAGGCAGCACAGACAGCTGCTTGGCATGGCTCAGGTAGGCCTGGGGACACATCTGGGTTGAAGGGTGAGACAAAAGAGAAGTCTTGAGGATGATGGTTAGGCGCTTTTGTTGAATTTGGGGAAAGTGGTAAATTGTGCTGCAGAAATGCAGTGACACCTTGGCTGCTCCTCAGAAAGCCCCTGGAGCTGAGGAGCAGAATATCCCAGTACTGTAGACACTGGATGGAGCAGGGCAAAGCGGGTCAGGCAGAGGTGAGGACACTGAAGGAGCGAAGTGCATGGAGTTTGCTAGACGTGGCAGGTGTGTTTCCACCAGCAGGAGCTGGTGCACGCTCAGCTGCCCTTCACGTGAAGGATGGGTGTTTGAGTGTTGACCAGCCAAGCCCATTTGTCCCTATGGCTGGTGCAGGAAGGTTACACAGACGCTTTCCTTTCTCCTCCCTCACCCATGCATTTATTTTCTAACATTTAAAACTCTGCTGAACTTTGGCCTGGCTGGACATTGAGCAAGTATTGAGGGCGAGACTCACCTTTCTGCCTGGCAGCTCTGGAGCCAGTCTGGCCCTCAGCCACTGCGGACTCTTTCCTGATCATGTGGCAGGCAGAGCAGCATCCTAAAGGGATGGAGTGGCATGAACACTGTGCCCTGGCTGGGGGACACGTCAGGAACCCAACCAGATTGCATGTCCCCTACCTTTCCCAACCAGCAATGGGTTGTGTTCCACATGCAAGAACCTGCTCCTAGAGAGGATAACATGAACCTGGCTGGAAGGGAAGGTGGCCTGAACTGATGGGAGTTGTGCAGCCCCAAAAAGAGTGCAGAGCCCCCCCAGCAAATAGGGACTGGGCTATACATGGTACAGGACACAGCTTGTGTTACTGCAGCTCAGGTGTCAGTGCATCCCTGCTGGCTATTCGGCCAGGACAGGGGACGGCTCTTCTGGAATTACATATAAGCTTCCTATTGGAATTTTGCCAGCCAAATTCTCAAATGTAGTTGGGATGTAGCACATCCTGGTGATCCCCAAGGTTGGGGCACACTAGTGTGCTCTCTGAGACAAGAGGCTGGCTCCTGAGGGATGTGGAGAGTCAAGATGGGCTCAGCGGAGCAATCTCAACATCCTGAGACTCCCTTTGCGGATCTGCCAGCACCTTGACACTTTTGCCCTTCTAAATGGAGTGCTGAGCTCATCTTTGCCTCTTACCCTCTTCTTGCCTTCTAGCAGCAACACTGTGAAATGAGCTTTTCATCCTTCTCCACGCACCATCAGCCAGCAGCTACAGCTCCAGTGCTTTGTCATGCTGCTGAGTCTCCTGTGGGATTCGCACTGATAGGGCTGCAGGACATGCTGGGGCTTCCAGATGGACCTTTCCGGGGAGCAGTGGAGCAGCATGCTCACTGGAAAGGCCAGGAGAGGTTTGATAGGAATAAAAGAGTCATAGACTAGGGGCCACAGTGAGCGAGGCAGGTTGTGCTAGATGGTACCGGCAGTGCAGGCTGCTTTTGGATGCATGGAATTTGTGTGCGTTTACACGCAGGGTTTGGACTCCTGCCGACCACAATAATTGGGGGACAAATACTGAGGATGTCAAAGGCAGTGAGGAGCCAGCGAGACCTCACCAGCTGGAGATCAGTTAAACATTTCACACTCTCAGACGAAGATCTGTGGTTGTTGCCCAGATTAGGACACCGGGAGTTTCCCCAGCACAGGCTTATTTCCCAGGACACGCACCGAGACCCTTCCACTGGAGACAGAATCACCCGAAGCCGCCCGGTCCGTTATATTCGGGCGTGGATATCGAAAAGCATCCCCATGCTTCGGCTCGGGGCTGAAGCGCGTCACAACACTCGCGTTGCTCCCCGGTTCACTCCTCTACTCCTGTTTCTGCAGCAGTGTGCCGTTGCCGAGACGGCGGCTCCGGGGCTCCCCGGTGCGTTTCAGAGCTCCCGAGCCGGCAGCGGCGCCCCGGAACACGCCCAAAGCGACACCCGGCACGGGGAACAGCCCCGCGCCCAAGGCCCCTTTAAGGATCCCCCTCCCTGCGCGGCCGGGCGTTGCATCAGGCACGTGCGCGCCGCCGGCCGGCCCGCGAGGGCGCGCCCCTCCCCGCCCCTCCCCTCGGCGGTAGCGCGCTCGGACGGGCGGGCCGGCGCGGCGCGCGCCCCCGCGGCAGTCGCGTGGTCCCCGCGCGTCTCCATATTGCGGCGGCTGCGAAGGGGGGTGGGCAGCGCGCGGCGGCAGCGGCGGCTGGGGGGACTCGAGAGCTCCCCGGCGGGGCGGGGGCGCGCAGATGGCGACGCAGGTGGAGGCGCTGCTGCCCGGCGCCCCGCTGCTGCCCGCCGAGGAGCGCGCCCTGGTGCTGAAGCCGCCGCAGGACGGTGGCCGGGAGAAGGGCGAGCCACCCATGGGCCCCGACGGCGGCCCCGCGGCACCGCGGCCGCCCAGCGCTAAACAGCAGAAGGAGGAGAGCAACAACCAGGAGAAGGAGAGCCTGCTGAGGGCGGGTGGCGAAGCGGAGGACGGCGGCGAGGCGGGCGGCGCGGGGCGCCGGGAGTTCATCGAGGCCCCGCCGCCCAAGGTGAACCCTGGACGAAGAACGCGCCCGCCGCTGCACCGGTGGTGAACGGGCAGTCGCCTCCAGGTGGGTGCCGGGAGTTGCAGTGAGGTGAGGGGGTAGCGAGAGAGGTGGTGGTGGAGAGAGTTCGTTGCGCCGCCGACCGCGCCCCGGCCGGCCGCGCCATGCGGCACGGCGTGGGGACGGCGCCGCGCCTGCGGCCTGCCGGCGAGCGGGACTGCGGCCGGCATGAGGGGAGGGCGGCGGAGGGGGGAGCGGCGGGGTGTTTGTGTGTTGGGGGGGGGGGTCGGTGGAAGTAGGAAACGGCAGCGCCGTCCGTGGCCATGAGGCGGGGAGCGCGTGTGCGGGGGAGGGGAGCTGGGCCCGGCCTGGGCAGCGGCCATGAGGCGGCGGTGGCGGAGGGGGGAGGTGGGGGCCGGCGAGGGCTTGGCAGCGGCGGGGCGGGCTCGGGCTCTTGGCGGCCGGAGGTGCTCGGTGGCCGGGCCTTGGTGATGGGGCACGCGGCAACGGCCCCGCTCCAAGCTCCAACCCCACCTTCCCCGCCTTAGCTCCCAGCATTCCGCCGCAGCGCAGGCAACGTGGTCGCTTCCCCCGGGAGCGCGGCCCGGCCCTCGCCGCACCCCGCCACCGCCCCCCGGGAGGCCCTTCCGCGGCCTGGCGCTGCCCACGTGTGCGGCGGCTGTTCCCCGGCGCGCAGGCCGCGCCGCCTTTCTCTGCCGACTCATGGCGGCGGGGTCGGGGTCTGCTGCGGCGGCCCGGCGCGGCTCTGCCTCTGCTCGCTTGCAGCTGCGAACAGAGATTGTCAGCAGCGAAGCGTGCACGGCGTGAGGTGTGCGGGGTGTCCGCAAAAGGGAGTCGCGTGGGGAAGCGTCCAGTGGGGCGACGCTGTCTAAGTCGCGGTTTTAACCTTCTGCTGCCATCAGCAAAAGGTGGAATTGCAGAACAACCATTTCCTCGGAAGTTGGGATAAAACATTGCTATTGCCAGGGCATCGCTCACACCTGCTTCAAGTCAATCGGTACTAAGAGGAGCACAGAAGTTTTCACCGAGTGTATTGTTTGGGAAAGAATTTTTCCAGCCTGCCTTTATTAACTCTAAAATCACACTGCCAGATATGACATCAGATTCTCAATTACTGTATGTACTAGTGTTTTGCAAGAAGTGTTACTGCCTGGCATGATGATTCATCAGAGGTATTGATCTTTGGAAGATGAACAGCTCTGCAATTTGCACCTGGAAAGCTGTCATCTTAATGGGGAGTGTATAGGAGAAGTTAATTGTGCCAGGTAAAAGTCCATGTTCATAATGTTTGGTGGTTTGTCTTTGCACACACCAACATAAGCAAAGCCTAACAAAATCTGGGACAGCGTTGCTGTCCACATTTGTCTCTTGTGGTGTGACATAAAACTGGTCACGTCGCTCCTTTGTGTGAAAGCTGCACTCCACTGCTCCATTGCGCTGCCTGCTCCGCTAACAGTCCCCAGAAATAAACCAAAAGATGCAACACTGCAAGGTTGAGTGTTTCTGTTTGAGGCTCACATTCATAGTGTGTTTGGATTCATTACTAGGCCAGTTGCAAAGGTGGGTGCCCTGTCTAAGCTAGCAGAGATGAAGCACTCAGCCCAGCATATGGAGGAGGATGATTTGGGCTTTTTGAGGGCGAGAGCGTGTCAGTAACACGTCCACCCTGTGGTAGGGCATGGGAGTAATGTTGCAACACTCAGAATTTTCTTGAGCTGAGCACAATTGTCATGGTGTTCCTGAAGGCGTTTCAATAATGGAATTGGTTAGTGGTGTGTTTTGGGATGCTTGGCAGCAGCAACTGCAGCGCCCAGACGCTGCTGCTTCTTGGCTCCCCTCTCTTGGGGCATTGTTTCTTTTGCTGCCAGTTCATTAGCAGAAGAGAAAACGTGTAAAATAAACATGGCTGGTGAGCTCTCACGAAAGGCAGGTTGGCAGCTGACCTTGCCAGGCAGCTTCTTGCCCTAGTACCTTCTTGGTGGTGTCCGCAGCCTCCCGTTGTGCCTTCACTGCTTTGAGTAGAGGATTTCTTTTGGCAGATGCTTACAAAAACAATAACAAAAAAATTGGGTGTGAGTTTTTGTGAAGGATGGTGTGAGTTTTTGTGAAGGATGCTGCTATCGTGTTGCCATGACCCTCCCAGCCTAGGGAAAGCGACTCTTTTGTACACTTAAAGCAGGTTGAGAGCTTCTAAACTCTGGACAGTTGTCGCTGGATGGTTTTAGTTTTTCAGCAGACCTTGCAAAACCATGGCTCACAATCCCGCAGTGTTCCCAGAGCACTGCTTGTGTGCTAGAGATACTAATTGTTTCTAGCCCTGATCCTCCCAGAGGTAATGAGGAGACCAGGGAGCTTGGTGAGGACAGCAGTGTAAAGATAAACAGATCTCTCTCTGACTTGTTTTACAGGCTTTGAAAGCCCTAATTTTTTGTAATGATTCTATTAATTGTAGACCCATAGAACAGATTTAATGGGCAAGACCTACCTCTGTAATGGTCTGTGTTGGAACTGCTGCTTAAAGTAAAGAAAGGCCTTGATACAATAATACAAAGAAACCCCAGAGGAAACAGCCATCTTTGAGATATTTCTGAGGTCTGTGTGTGTCAGAAAATGGATAGGGAAGTTTGAACTGTTTGACTTGCTGCAGCATGGGAGGACTAATGTAGGGACCGAAGAATGGTGTCCTGATGGATCAGGATTTATCTTCAGAAGTCAGTGTCTTGCTTACCTGCTGCGGTGTTTTTATGCTCAGGGTTGGCAGTGAGGGTGTTTGAGTACATGTTTTTGCTTTTGCAGAAAGGAGGGCTACTGAAGTGAAGCCACTCCTGGCTTCTTAATCCCTTCCCCCAAAAGTACAGTGGCGTGGCCATAAGTGGAGCAATCATTAGATCAAGTTAGACAACAGTGATACTGCTGATGCTGTAAGCAGAGGCTGAGGCTCAGCTGGAGTGGCACACCAGTGAATTTCCTGGTGGCTTGACGAGGCATGTGTTCTATTTCTATTCATATGCCTTTCAGAGTCAGGGTACAAGGGATCAGAGGGGATCCTTTGAGTCCTGAGATAACCCATTCCATGTGGCAAGGCTTGTACTTGACACTGCTCACTGCCTTTGAGGGGATCCTGGCACTGGTAACGATGCCTCATTTTTACTCTCTAATGATCTAGTAACAAGGTCTGCGTGACTGTCCTCTCCTTACACATTCTCTTATCATGTAAATAAATGCAGTCAGCAGCCTGACTGGCAAAGGCATGATGGTAGTGTGTGTGTCTGCAGTAGCAAAGGAAATATTTTCTGGCAAAAACAGCTTTGCACTTTTGGCTTTAAACCAAACTCAGAGTATTTTCTCCAATTCTTCCACAGAGGAGAAGGGTGGCTTGCAGTTGCAGAAGCTTGACCTTCTGGAACATGTTGTACTCCTCCGCTGTGCCCTGCACCAGGGCTGGTGCTGATGCAAGCATTGGTGCAGACAGGTGTTAACAGCACCCTGTTTTGAAAAGCTGCTGGAGTTTTTTCAAGAAATGTTGCATCAAGGCACTTGGCACCTCTTAATTTTTAAAGCCATTGACATCTTGAAAGAAAGAGCACACAGGTTCTAATGCCTGGCACTGCAGCTGCCAAGCTTTGCCTCTACTAACTTTTATGCTGGTTTTCATTCTTGTTGCAAACACTCAAGCAGGACAAATCAATGTATTTCTTAGAGGAGGTGCAAGAGGTGTTTGAGTTTGTTGAGTAGAGTTTCTTGCTTGCCATTTGGCACATGCACTGGGCGGATATGCAGTACTTTCCAGAAGGCACACCTTAGTTGCTAGCAGCAAGCACCAGAGGTTAGTCGACTATTGTTCAGAGAGAGTGTGTGTTGATTTATGCCGGAGCAGGGGCTGGGTTGGCTACCAGTACTGAGGGGAAGGCAAAGGAAGATTCATTAGCTTCTCACCCCGTGCTGACTAACTCCCCATAGGGCTTTCCTTGAAACCAGCCTCCAGTAGAGGAGATAAGATGTATGGGAAACTTATTTTACCTTTGGCATTTCTTTGTGTTCGGAGTACACGCGTGCATCTGCCTGCTTGGGTATCCAGCTCGGTAGTGCTGCACACACCTATTTCCAAAGCGTTGGGCAATTCTCTCTCTGTCGTGGCATGTAATTACGGACCTCTCCTGGCTGTTTGTTGCAACAGAGCTATCGCAGCAGGAGTCCTTCCCCCCAGCCCTGCCCCAAGTTTCCTCCCTGAAATACTGTTTTGTTCCCATCCCACAACTCAAGTTTGAGTAACTCTTCCCATCTTACTATGAGAGGATGAGGGTAACGGGAGCTCACTGCTCCGAAAAACGTGAAGCTTTAACTCCTCTGTATACCTTTGCCCTTCAGCTTTGTGCTGGACCTTTGCCCTGTTCTGCACTGTTTGTTTCAGGAAGGCTGGAGAATGCAGCATAGCTCCTGAGAGCTGACTCACTGGTCCTGGTTGCTGGGCTTCAGCACTTGCTTCTGCTGTGACCTCCAGTTCTAGATTTCCAGGTCCAAGGTGTTGCTAGAGGATTCTCACCAAACACCTTCTTACCCTCTTCCTTTAAACTGTTTTTTTGCCTGTGGTGCCAAAGTGGTTTCCCTTGGGATTGTATCTGGGATTAGTGGGTTGGGATGAAGAAGGTACTTGGATCACTTGTGAAGACAAACCAAGTGCAAAAAGCAGGGCCAGGAATGGGGGCACTGGGGCTGCAATGCTCTTCTCTCCCTTCCGAATTATGATACCTGATCCTTTTGCTGTGTTTTTGCTTTTGCTGTGAGATTATCCTCAGGGGAACACCAAATGCCATCTTGGATGGAGTTAGGTTGCTCTTTGTGTACTTGAAACTACTTTGCAATGAATCTCTGATACCACCTTGGTGGTATTTCTTCTTTGTCTAAACAAGAAGTGGGCATTTCAGCTGTCTGTCTGTGCCAGGATGAGTATTTGAATCCTTAAAGTTATCAAAGTATCACCAAGGTTGGAAGAGACCTCAAAGATCATCGAGTCCAACCTAAGTTACTGCAGCTGCAAACAGCAAGGGCTTAAAAAAAAAAATCATAGTGAAAATTTAAATACATTTGAATACTAACACAGAATTGTGGAGTCCTTTATGGTGGTGCATCTCCCAGAGGAGCTCTGTTCCCATCTCAGTAACCACATAAGTGGAGGTATGGTGGCCTCACTGTAGATCTGGCAGATAACCCATAGGAGACCTGAGAAGGCTTTTTTCTTTGCTTTGTTCTTACCCTAAGTCCAGTTGGGAGTGGTGAGTTTTGTTCATTCCAACCATTATATGTATTTACATTATGGTCTTTAAAGTGTTATTTGTTTCCTGGTCATGTTGGCATTGGAACCTTTACTGACTTCTTACCGACGGCTTTAGTCTTCATGCTGCTGGCTCTGTCAAGTCTGTGGTCTGCTGTGTGCACAGGGAACCTGGGGAAAGAGGTGGTACAACCTTGGTGATACCTGCTGGGCAGTGGTAATGCCATCTGGGTGGAGCTTTGCACAGGCAAGAAGTGAGCTTCTGGGGTTGGGTAAAGTTCTGGGTACTCTGTGCACGTGTGGTCTTTGGAATGGCCCTCACACCATTTCTTCCTGGCCTCTCTAGAGACCAGGCTTCAGTTCCAAACTCATACTGTGGTCCAGATCCTTATTAGTGATCTTGGAACTGGGAGACTTCGCTCCTTGCATTGAAATGACTGGCTACTGTAGCAAGTGATACCGCTGCATGACTGGAGCAGGTCAGAGAAAAAGTAAAAGCAAAGCTTTGAAGAAGTTAATGCAGTGCTGTGAGAACTTAAGAGTAGCTACTTCAGTATTTAGGCAACAGTAACTGGTGACCAGAACAAATAGGAACTGGGCTTTGCCTCGATTAAATCGATTATCAGACTTCTTGGGGTCAGGGCTGGTCTGGATTGTTTGGCTGAAAGGAGAAGCGGGTGTTGTGCATGTGAAGGTCCAACAGCTGTGGAGTAGAAAACAGATCTGCTGGTGGCAATTCTAATACTGTACAAGATACATGGGATTTTTTTGGGCAGGCTTGTGGAAACAGTGGTCAAGTCAAGTGTCAACATGTTTCTAAACAGAGGCTCATCCTGTAATTGCAGGTTCCCAGAAATCCTCCTAATTGAACTTCCCTCTATCAGAGCATGTGCTAGTGCCACAGTTTGGGAGCCCTCTGTGGGCAGGATTGCCTTTCCTGAATATGTTGCTGTGTGATGTGCTGTACCTCTGCTGGGATTTCTGTTGCACTGAGCTGCTGGTGCTGGTTGAGCTGCCAGAGCCACCGTTAGCAAGTTGTCTGGCCCAGCTTCTGTGTTACACTCGCTGTGAATCTTCCCAGGATCAAGAGCTCTTCCTGCAGCATTAAAGCTGCATGTGCTGGGGGATATTCTGTTGTCACGTGCAAGGAGATGGAGGAAGGGCTGCAAACTGGCTGATCTAATACCTGCATTATCAGTGGTTTACCTTCAGTGTCCTTCTGGAGCAAAGCTGACTTAGGAGCAGCAGCTTGCCTCATCACTTCCATGGATTGCAGCGCTGTATGAGGACACACGGAGTGCTTCAGCGTGCTGCAGTGGTTGCGATTTTGGGGGTTCTTTTTTGTTTTGAGTCATCCTGTTACTTTATGTGGTCACAAGTTGGAAGGGTTGGTAGACAGCTCTACTGTGCATAGCTTGGGGCTGATGGTCTGCAGGAGGTGACCATGACGGCCCTGGAAGGGTTGGATACTCTGGCATGAGGGGTCAGGTTGAAAGCTCTGTTTGCTTTAGAAATGACCAATGGAGGTAGCCCTTCGTGTGACTAAGGTCTGCCAGTGCCATTCAGTCTGGCTCTGGTGACATTCAGAGGTGACACAGGCACCTTTTCTTGACTTGATCTAGAAGATGGTGCTCTGGATCCCTCTGGAGTGCACGTGGCATGCAGCTTGCCCCAACCTTTGCTCCTAGGGAAGCACGTTCACTTCCTGCCAGTCACCCCTTGAAGTGGCTGGAAACAGGTCTGCAACCTGCTGCTGTAGCAGGCAGAGCTGGCCTGTGACCTGGCCACGTGCTCACAGGTGCTTCACTGCACTCTTGTCTTGCTTCCCAAAGTTGACCTGGCCTCTGTTGGGCCCTAGGAGAGGCATCCCTGCCCCACGAGGAAGCCAATGGAGGTGGTTTAGTATCTTGGTGCTCCACTGTGTTGTTTGGTCTCTGGTGAGCTCTGTGGAGATGCCCTGGTGACAGTGAGACCAGTAGTTAGGGGGCACTGGGAAGAAGTGGGGGCTTGGATGGGACTTGTGAACTTCACGTGTCCTTGACACATGAGCCAGAGTTAAACCGTGATTGGAAAGCTGGGCAGTGGGTGGAAATGTGCAGTGTTTCCTTCCCTCTGGGTGCCACTGCAGCCGGGAGGGGCCCTGTGAGCCTGGGGGCAGCCTGGTGCTGCTCCCCTCTTCCCTGCCCAGGTATGGGGGTGCAGCCCCAGAGGCTGGGGGTGGTGGGAGGAAGCAGAGTCCTTCCCGAGCACAGTGCTGAGCACGTTTTCCAGCTGAGCGGCAGCGTGTGCCGTGCTCCTGCAGAGTGACTCTGCAGTCTGCAGGGCATGGCTGCGCGCTGGAAGGGATCTGCCGGCAGCAGGGAGGGCGCAGGGGCTGCTTATCTCTTCTTCTTTCCTGGTAGTCATTTGACTTTTTTCGACTTGCCTGATGGATGCATGCATGGAGGGAAAAGAGGGTTTTCAGAGCAGGATGTGTTAAGAGGTTTTAGTAAGTCTGAAATGCTGAGAGAAGAGGTGAGTTTTTCCGGACTAAATATGTGGGGAAACAGGTATGAAATTGGAAAAGCCACAAAAATGAGGAAAGGTTAGAGTGTTGGTGATGGGACAGTAAGAGACAAAGGTGTGTGGAGATACTGGTGTCTTACCTGCCTAGTAACTGGGAGGTGCTGCCAGAAGGTGAGTACATTGTTAAATGCTTAGTACTAAGCAGATTATTTGTGATACATATTCAGCCTTTGCACTAAGTCCACTCTGGATTTCTTTTTTTGTTGTGTTGTTTTTTTTTTCCCTCCTTACTTTAACTGTGCTTTTGAAAACTTCTGGTCAGTGGTGCAAATGAGTGATTATTAATTTACCAAATGTTAATTACCAAGCTGTCTGGTTTGCACACTTACAGATGGTGAAGCTAGTGATGGAATGAAATACTGAGAGCCTATGGTTAATAAGCAACACTCAAATGTTTGATAAGCCAACCTTCACTTCAAACTACTGCAGATTCATTTATTCAGATTCTCCAAGGCCAGATCTTCCATTTTTTTTGTACTAAAAGTTGCAAAAGAAACCCTGAATTGATTCATGGAAGACGCTTCGGATTCTTTCTACAATCATTTTAAACTTTAGCTGTAGCCTTTCCAAACAGTCACAAAGCCCACCTAGCTGAGTAGCAATGTCTGTTCATGTCAACTCTTCCAGACACCCACAAGCCTACTAAAAGTAAGGACTTGACCATAATAAAAATAGTAATGCTCTAGGCCTCACCTAGCACAAAAAGAACTGTTAAAAGGAGTGACTGAAGCACTTTCCCCTATGTACTTCCAGGTGGGCTCATGTTGGCAAGTCAGCTGCAAGGGTGTGGAAGGGAGCAAGTTAATGGGAAAACAAAGATCTAAGTGTAAAAAGTGACACCAGTGTATGTAATGCTGAGAAATTCTTGAACTGGAGCAGCAGATACTGAAGTGTGGATAATGGTGTCCCATAAATACTGTCTAGAGGTTTTACTCTTGACCGAAGCAGGCGTGATAGGGTATTTGTGCACAAGATCCCACCCAACAAGGCAGAAAAGTGAATTGGAGGTGTCTTCACCATGTGCTCGGATGACAAAGCATGGGATTTTGCTGGCTGTAATCATATCAAATTTCACTTCCTTAGTCCCAGCTAAACCTTGAGAGCTCAGGGGAATACCTAATGTGATCTAATGCATCTTCTGAGTGCTCAGAAGTCCTCTGCCGCTGCAGAGGGTCTTGCACTGAACAAAAGGGGGATTGATTTCTTTTGGCCTCCCAATCTCAGGTGAAGTCTTCTGGCTCTCCTTTTTTTTTTTTTTTTTTTTTTTTTTTTTTTTTTTTTTTGGTGAGTGACAGATGTGACATTTGCACACTACAGGGAAGAATTTGCTGTGAGTGATCCATGTTTTCCAAATGAAAAATTAAATCTCTAAGTAGAGCTATGAAGATGACTTAGAAGAGACATGGCAGATTACAGGCAGACAGCCCTCTTAACTTCAGTTGGAACTCAAATCACACTTGATCTAATCAACAGCAGAGAAGTGGAACCAAGCAAGGATAGAGTTTGGAGGGTGATTGGAAAGGCTGTGTATTTGATTAAAACCAACCAGATAGCCTGGACTGGAGAGGGGGAACATCTCAGACTGTGAATCTGATGATTTCTTCAGTAAAGAGATTTAATTACGCAGTCTTCACTGTGCTGCCTTGTGTATCCTACAGCCCCCCTGCTTGGCCTTCTGCCTGCAGCCTTGAGGTGGAGAATGCCTTGCAATTTTCAGTTCCTGGGGTTTTCACATGGATTTATGGCATCCCTGCCTGATGTTACGGGGCATACCCATGATACTGGGGCTTTTGAGAAGCAGAAGGGATGCATTTTCATGCGGAGTCTGGATTTCTGTCTATGGTAATGGATACTCTACAGGGAGAAGGTTCTGTCTTGCTAGCTACTTACTGAGCTGTCCTTAGGCAGAGCTTTGCTGTGGTGTCTGAGGCTGCCTGCCCTTGATGTGCACACAGAAAAGCGTGCTGCAGCGCAATGTGAGATGACCCTGTCAGAGGGAAATGCCAGTCTGTGGTGGTTTCCACAGCATGGGATCCAGTTGACTTCTGGGCTGCACTAAAATGGTTCTTGTGTTCCAACAAATCTGAGACACTGATTTTGCTTGATCACACTTGGAGTTTTACTTCTTGTTCAATGTCCAGTACCTTAAAGAGCAATTTGTGGAGGGTGACTGGGATCGCTGGGCCCAGTCTCATGTAAGGTTGGAAGGCTGGAGGCATCCAGTGGTGTCACTTCAGGCTTACTGGTGATTAAAGGATGTGAGGCAGAGAGCTGGGTCACCAGCTGCTACAGGGGAACTGTAATTGGACACCTCTGATGTGCCTTGTACATTCTCTGCAGCTTTTTGTCTCATGTGAATTGGAGTGTTCAGTCAATAGGAGTTTGGCTGCTTGTCTGTTTTGGAGATGGGGGGCAAGGGGTTAACGGGAGAGAACATCCAGTGTTTGTTCTCTCCGGTGCAAGCACTGATAAGTGGATGGGAGAAAAAACAGCAGTGACCTTAGTTATTCTTTGTGTGCCTGTGCATATGCAAGTGTTGGATTTGCAAGGCTGTCTGTTTGGAGAGCTCTCAGGTGTTTTCTGGTCAGACTGAGTGGGTGCGTTCTCCGGAATTCCACTGGCATCTGGTGCTCAGAGAAGAGACCTGGACCCTCTTCCAGGCAGATATCTGAAAGTTTCTTTTGCCAGGCACAGTGCTGGTCCCAGTGGTGACTGTCTTCAGCTGCAGTCTTGCTTGGTCAGCTCTGCTTCCCTTCTGTCTGGAAGAAACTGGATGTCTGCATTAAGCTACTACCTTAATTTGTGCTATGAAGTTAAAGCTAAGGAGCTGTCTTTGACAGATAATGCTCAGATTTGGGAGTAGGTGATTTTTGTCAGGGGTGTTCCTCTTGCAGCTTGGTGGTACTGGAATTCTTCATCCCTTTCCAAGTATGTGAAGTTAGCAGCAGCACCCCAGCTGAATTGCACCGAAACCATGGCCATTTGTACACTGGAAACCTATTTCAAGCATTTGTTTCCACATGGGTTGTGGGAAACAAATGTCAGCTCACACTGGCTGCAGCTCTTCAGCGTAGTGTAGGTACCAAGGATCTAATGATCTGGATACCCTTGTGGAGAAACTGGTTTGGAAGCTGATAAATGCTTCTGTAGCTTTTTATCTTCTTGCACAGATCTTCGTGGTGTCTTAGGACCTACCCAATATCATGTTAGGTTGATCCATCTGGCTTGAATCTTTTACCCATACTAAGCTTCTCTTTGAGGGGGTAAAGATACTTCTTACAGTTGAGTGTTGTTGAGAGTTGTGAGAGGTGTTTGCCTGGACCTGGCAGCTGGAAAGGGTTGGGAAGATCTGGGTGGCTGAGAGCTGGACCCTCCCCAAGCCTGCTCAGCAAGTAGTGAAGGAGGGGGAGCAGGAAGCAAGCAAGAACTTGGGAGTGACATAATTTGCCATGCTAATCTTTGGGGTTGGGGTTTCTTGCTTTGCTACTTTTTCCTTGCAGGCCTCGCCCCCTCTCCTCTGAGCATTGCTTTGAAGAGGCTTGTAACTGTCTTGGGAACCTGTGCAGACACTGCCTTGGCCTCTGAGGGGGAGCTGGGTGATACAGATTTGAGCTGAGAAGTTGCCTGGGGATGGGGAAGAGATTCAGATGGCACTGGTCTGTCTGCAGCAGATGCTGGACTATGTAATTTGGAGCTTTCCGCTGCCTGTGCTGTTTGCAGTGGGAGAATTGCTGTTGTAGCCAGAAGAGCTGAATTGTCCTTGCCGGGTGGCAGGTCAGGTTAGGAGGAAAGATCCCTGGAGATCCTGCTATCTGCCAGCATTTCCTTTCCTCATCCCTCTCCTGGGAAACTAGCCTAGCTCTGCAAGCTTTTGAGCTGTCACAACCAAGTTCTGGTCACGTCTGTGCTGCTGAGTCCTGTGTGACCTTGGAGAGGTCATTTTTTGGATGATGTCCGAGTCTTTTGTCTGCAAAACGTGGAGGGATGATTTAGTTACAACTGCATGGGTCGAAAGCCAGAACAAATCAGCTGATGTCTTCTCATAGCAGTGGCAGTGTGGCTCAGCCCCGTGTCCTGCTGGGTGCAGCTGAGGAGCATCCTGTCATGTGTACTTGCACCTGTGTGTGCCCAGGAGCAGCCCTTGCTCAGCACACTGGTACCAGTCAGTGAGCTTTGGTGGCTGGCAGACGACACAAAGCACATCGAGGTCGTTTCTCCTCCAGTTTGGAGAGCAGAATGGTATCTGGTAGTGGGGAGGGTGGGCAGTGGGGTGCAGGGAGCTGGCTGTCACTGTCTTCAGCCCTGCCCCTCTCATCAGTTAGGGCTGTGGGTTGCTTAATAACGAGTCAGCGTTTCTCTTGCATCAGGGTTAATGAGCTGCTCCTTAGCTGCTGTCTCTCAGGCCCTGCTGGGAAGAAGCAACGTCTGTGGCACAGAAGGGGTGCTGGTGGTGGAGGGGCTGGGGACAGGCAGTGAGTGCTGGAGGTCACCTTCCCAGCTGTAGCTCCGGAGCTGGGAGAAGGCAGGCTTCCTGTCGGGGCTTTGGGTTTGACTCTGAAGTGTGGCTGGTGGAGGAGGCCAGTTATCAGCACGGTTCTGGAGTGAGCGGGGAGATCTGGGCTTGTAAATGGGGTAGCATTTCTGGACCTGTCCCAGATACCTGAATAGCAGCAGTGGCCAGATAGCCCCTAGGGAGGGAGTATGTGTGTGGCTGCATCAGCTTTTCTCTTTAAATGCCCCATTTTAGCGTATAGTTGTCTCCTGCGTTTTAAAAATACTGTCAGGCAAAAATTGGGATTCTGTATCCACCCCCAGCATCACCTCAAATAAGGGCTGCCCTCAATTTGGTTTTGTCTCCTGGGCTTATTTTTGCAGCAGCTCTGGCTATTGGTGTTCAGAGCAAGTGCCTCTGTCCTGCATCTGCGCCCTTACATGACAGCACAGAAGGGGATGCTCCATGCCCGTCCCCACATCCTGCTGTCCCTTGACCTCCTCCTGCTGGCTCCTTCCTCTGCCTCCCTTTCCTGATAACAGGAGATTCATGGAAAGTGGTTTCCACTGAGATGATGTAGGCTCTGTGGATAATGTACAGAACTGAGGAGGATGGGAAAGGGCTCGGGACATACCTGGCTTGCCAGAGACTGGTGCTATGATGAAGTGCTCACTGGTTCCTGTGATGATTATAATCCCTGTGTGTAGACACCAAGTCTTTCTCCTTTTAGCCTGTACTGAGAAGTGTCTGTATGCAAGAAGGGAAAGCAAATGTGAGACCACAGAGCCCAAATTTTATGGGTCTTCCTTGCTTGCATCTTGGTATTGCCTCTTGGTCCTTTCCATTAGGCTGTCTGGGGGTTATTCTGTATCATCCCAGTGTGGTGGGCTGGATTTGGCTGGAAGGTATGATGCAGGCAGGGGCAGAGCTGCTCCACTCCACGTGAGTGCCTGCTGCTGGACAACTGGCTGGTTGGATGGTGGAAAGCTGCTTTGGAATGTTACTCTGAGGTTTGGCCTGCGTCAGGATACCTGGCATTGGGGTGTCTTGTGGGAAAAGCAGGTGGGAAGGTGGTGTGTATGTGGGAGCAATCAGTGAGATTGGTTTGCTGGCTTTGTTTTTTCATGCCGGCACGTTGCCTCAGGAAAATCCCAGTCTGCTCTTTGCCTGGGTCCTTCATGTTTGACTGTTCTTATTTATCTAAAAATGTTTAAACCTTGGGAGCACTGGGAAGGGAGCTTAACTGGACAGGAAGCCTCAGTCTATAGTGTGCTAGGTGGACTCCTTGGGGAACAGCCCAAAGGGTTTATCTTTGCCAGCCACACACATTTCTGCCTCTTTCCCCACCATGGCTTTCTTGGGAAAAGCAAGCTGCCTGATTTAGACTTCTCTTGAGCACATCAGGTGCTGCCCTTAATTGGCAGGCTAATTTCTAATCTAGTCACTTGTGCTTGCAAGGGAAGAAGGTGTTCCAAAGGGTTGTTGTGCTTCATGGTCCCTGACCCACCCTGCCTCATCTGTCTCCTCTTGGCCTCCCTATTATTCAAACGAGCAAGTCCTGCACACTGCTTGTTTTGTGCTTGTTCTTGGCAGTGTGGAAAGCTGCCTGCAAGCCCTGTGCTCTTGGGTCTCTACTCCGGAGTCAAATCTCTGTTAATAGTAGCTATGATGAGTTAGACAAGTTCAGTCTTCCCAAACAGGAAAGCTGAAGACTACAGGCAGGTGTCTTTTCTCAACAGGAGTTGTGCTGGCAAGCCTCTCATGGTGAATGTGAGCAATACCTGCCCGTGGTTATTGTGTGTGGTCCTTGCTTTCTACTGATCTAAGCAGCTGAGGACCTTCCACTGCTTTTCTAGCATGCTCAGTGGCAAATCTGTTGCTGAGTAATTATGGTTTCTAGAAGGGGATAGCTGGACCTCTTGTGGATGACTGGTTGTGCAGATGGTTGGCCAAGCTGTGGTGTGCATTTGGTGAAGAGTTGCTTGGACAGCCTAGCAGGAATGCAAACTGGAGAACTGTACCTGGCAGGGGTATAGAAAGGAGGCTGGTTGCCAAGGCCTGTAGCTCTTGGCTGGCACAAAGGAATTCCTGTTCTCTGCCACTGTAGTAGTAGTCTTAGTTGTTAATTTGGGGTTTTGGTAATAGCTGGTACAGCTAGCTGGTCCAAACAGGTAACATGCATTAACCAGTACATGGCTCCTCTGTGGAGAAGTTGTCTAAATGTTATCCAAGTAGGAAGATGCAGAAATTGCCTCTTGTTTGGGATCTTTCAGACCTAGTACAGGGTATTTCTACTTCCTGTTGTAGGAGCCTGACTTCAGCAGCAACCGTCACAGAAATACATGATGTTTAGGTCTACCTGGATGATGTGTTGGTGGAGGGTTGCAGTAGAATGTGGAGTCTGCAGAGCATCCAGGCTGGTGCTTGGAGGCTTTTCTGGATGTGTTGTTTTCACCCTCAGATGTGCCTTCAGCATGGCCACAGCCCATAACCTTGTGTAACAGCAGAGTTTTTGGCATTTTCTTTTTTTCCCCTCCACCCATGCTTCTGCTGCTCATAGGTGGGGTGAAAGCATCCCTGCCTCAGGATGCCTTGAATATGGTGCACTGTTAAAGGCAGATAATGGGAGCTCTTTGGTAGAGGCACATTTTTGCTGCTTCTGCATTAATTGAGCTCAGGCCAGAGAACATTGTTCCCTCCAAGGGGTTAGTCCTTGCTGCAGCTCTCATGACTTTACAGCTGAATGTGTTTCGGGCAGCTGATAAGCAGGAGCCAGAGGCCTGCCCGCCCCTGTTCTAGGGGGACCTTGGCTTGCAGCAAGCCTTCCTTCCTTCTCTTCCAAGTTCCTTGAAGAAAACGGTGTATTGCTCTCAAAAGTGCTGTTTTGATAGCTTTTGGGGAGCCTCTATCAACAGAGTTTCTCCACACATGCTGTCATGCATGCTCCTTAAAGTCTTTCAACTAATTTTTCCCAGCTACTTCACTGAACTCCCAACAATAAATAGGGTCATTGGGAGAAGGACCTGTACCTCTAACTGGAAAGAGCATGGCAGGGTTGAGTGATCTGACTGAGCATCTGAAACTGCCCATACTCCAGCAGCCCTACTCAATGTTCTGTCCAGGCTGGCAGAACCACATGAGGTGGAAAGGGGAAGGCAAAAGTGTTCCACCAGAGTGATGCATGATGTGCTAAGGCACTGAGCATCCATTTGGGTGATGGATGCATGATTCTGGCTGCCTGTTTTCTGGTATGGGTGCTGTTGATGTTATTGCTCTGAAGACCAAGAACCATCAGGAAAATGCTCATTTTGCTTTTGCTTTGGCTGTCACCTGCATCCCCTGGTGGGTCACCATGTTAGAGGTTCTCTGTGCAGGTTTCCATTTGATATTGCTGGCCAGGGGGAGTGTGAGAGTGCCATGGAATAGGTCTTGCTGTGCAGCTTTCTGTTGGAAGCCAATATAGGAGATTATTTATGAGCACAATACACTCAGATACACACACTGTCTCCCTCAAAGTCTTTCTCGCAAGAAGTGGTTGAATTGAGGTAGGTTCCAAGCTGGATTGATGTTTAACTTCGGATACTAAGAAAATACTTCCTCTGTTTAGCTAAAGCAAACAAATCAAGAGAGGAGGAACCTTTTAAATATGATTTGCACTCCAGCTGTAACCAATACTGATCCTTTCTTTTTCTTCTTGTCTCTTACAGATATATTTCCAACGGATGGCCAGTCTGGTATGTGTTATTTGGAGTTCTTCAAACCTTCTGCTCCCACGCCATCTCTGCACTTCTTTCTGTGCTGATCAGGTTTAGAGGACTGCTACAGGACTATGAAACAGACATTAATTTTAAAAAAAATAGACATTTCCAAGCCAAAAACACTCCTCAGAAAAAAACAACCAAAGTCCTAGTACTTGGCCATTGCTGCATGGTAGTGACATGTTTGATGCTGTACTGTAGTGATGGCTGCAGCTGCTGGAGGATTTCTTTCCTGCCATGTGTTGTAGAGTGGCAAATTTGGGTGCTCAGTGTTAAACAGTCTGGGAATTTGTAGATCTTGATCATCACATAAAACTGGCAACACTGATGCATCAAGATGCAAATGTAACTCAGAATCACTAATCTTTGTGTGTTGTATACAGCTTGATGTGTCTGTCTCTGAGATGTACATTTGAATGTGCGATACTTAGAAAAGGTCCCTTTGGGGCTGGCTGTGCTGCTGCTGAGTATCACTGTTGAAGACAACTGAGATCCACCCTGCATTGCCATCTGCAAAAGACCAATGAAAACTTCCTGCCCCCAAGGTTCAGCCTTTCTAGGAGAGACCCTGTAGAAATGGACTGGGGTCCTAGTGAGAGAGGGAAGGCTTCTTTGGATGCAAGTCCAAAAGTTGGGAAGAGGATATAGATTTTTAAAGCAGGTATTGATGATCTCAATTCTTGCCTTTCCTAAACTGCCAGAATCTCTTTATCCAAATTGATGTTGAAGTGCCAAGACTGAAGGAAAAGTTTGTGTTTCACACAGTGATACCAAGACCAGCCAGTAAGATCCTGTTGCCTTGTGGAGGTGTCCCGTAGCAGAAGCACTGAGAATGGGGGTCAGTGCCTGGCTTGGCCTTGCGTGACCTCAAATGTATCACTGTGCTCAAGCCCTACCTGCATCTTTGGCTTTGCATGGGATCACATTTCCCCAGTTCACATGATAGTGTGAGGATAAATTGCTGCTGATTGTGGAGGCATTGTGTGATCAGCATTTGGAAGAGTTGAAATCAGCTCCATTGTTTTGAAGTTGTGTGTGTGTGTGTTCATGTTTCCATGGTACAGAACTAGATCCACTGGGGCATTGCAGAAGATGCCTCTGCAGGTGTTGGATAAGTAATCCAAGTAGTAACCCAACCCATTTGTAAGTCTTTCACGATTCTCTTGCTTTCAGAACATGTGTGGAAAGCAAAATACTAATAATGGTTTTGAAGCACAATATTGCCACGTATTGACATCATAAGAGGCTCTTGTCCATCCTGCTGAGGGTCTGCCTTCACTGGATGGTTGATTTTATTATTTTATTTTATTTTTTGTCTGCTGGTTCTGCAGACTTGGAGATGTCCTTTGGTTGGCACAGCTCCATTCTCTCCAGCCTGTTGGGGACCTTCACAGCTGCCTCCAGGGCGGGGCATGAGTGTGCATCTGCAGGAGATGATAGCATTTCACTGGGTGCGTGTTACATGTCAGTAGCATTGCAGAAAATAGTACCCACAGAGCTGGGAGGTTTTTTACAGTTCTGTGTTTTTGAGAAGTGAAAGCTTAAACAGGATTCCTCTGAAGGGTAGCTGTGCAGGACTCTGCACAGCCTTTACTGCGCCTTCTTCAGAAAAGCCCTAAAGCTGGTGCCATGCTTTTTCTTCCCATGCACTGTGCTTCTTTGGAAACCTTGATATCTCAAAACACAGTGAAGTGTGGATACAGCAGGCAAAGGCAGGGTAGCACCACTGGTGGGGGGCAGCAGGCACTTCTGGAGCCTATCTGCTCCTAGCATTGGAGTTGTTGTACGCTCCTGAGGCCGCTGGCTTTGGCTGCCTCAGCTGCCTTTGAGGTTTTTTATTTGCTCAGGTCTGTTAGGGCAAATCACCAGGACTCCCATATCTGTGTCAGTGGCTAATTTTTTGTTTTGTTTTAAGATTAATCTTTTAGAGCCAGGTGGGCTTGTATGGGTGGTTTCCTTTTTTGGTGAGAAGTCTCTTCTTCTACCCAAGTGTAGTGATGGAGGATGCTGAGTTGCAGGAACAGAGTTGGGACCTGCATAGGTGGTGAGCCTGAGCCAAAAATCGGCCGTTTTGTAGGCACAGGAGCTGTAGTGTGCCCCAAAGCATGTCCCCACTTGTTGGTTTATGGAAGCTGGAGGCGTTCTGCCCCCAGCCTGGTGTCACATGCAGGTGCTATGGAGGTGGCAGGGCAGCAGTGTTTGCGTCCTGGTTGCCTAACAGCTTCTGGAAATAAAGCTGCTCTTGGAGATCAGTGACTTTCCTTCTGGCTAGCACAGCAGTTCCTCCATCCTCTCCTACATCCATCAAGTAGGATCCAGCAGCTGTAGGGTGCTTTTCAGAAGAAGCCACTTCAAACCTTTAGATCATGTTCAGGTGGAAAGATGAGAGACTTTAACACCCTTGAGAGAAGCAAGGCTGGGCTCAGCTTGGTAGTGTAGTGGCAGAGCAGAGGGATGGACTCTGATATAGCCACTTCTGTTAGAGGAGTGCTACGAGGGCACATCTCCACCTGGGCCTCTGTGGACATGGTGGCCATGAACACCTAACCTCTCTGGGAGCCTGCCTTTGCCATCCACCTCCCAGGACCTGGTCCACGTTGGGTGGTGAAGTTTGCTGCCTGCTATTTGATGAAGCACTTTCACTTCCTTTAAACGGATCTCCTGCTAGCTTTGAGTGCTGTTCCTGTGTCCTCCTGCCAGCCTGCTGCCTTCCTCTCACTGGTGGAGGATCCCAGCTTCTTTAGTCTCACCTCTTAAGAGGCTGCCTCTGGGTGATATAACTTTCCTGTGTGCATCTGTACTGTGCATCTGTAACACTGCTGTGCCCTTGCTGAGCTGCAGAGACCGGAGCTGACTGCAGGGTGGAGCTGTGAATTCGTTGGTGCTGTGCAGAGCAGTAAGTGATGCCCTGCCTTGCTCTCACTGCTCTTGATTATTTTCTTTAAATCTTCTACTGCACCCTGAGCTGATAATTTTAGAGAATTGTCAGCGGTGGCTGAGTACCTTTCTTGAGTAGCAGATGCCACTTTGAATTAGACACTGTGAAGCTTTCCATAAAGAGATGTGGGTGATGCTCCCACTGCAAGGAAGCAGGTTTTAATCCTTTGTAAAGAGAAGGGGAGGAAGTGGATCTTCTAAATCAGGAGAGAAAATACTGTCTGTCACTCTTTTGTGGCTGAGTATTCCTGACTTCTTTTGAAAGCTCTCTGATTAGGTTATTTTCTAATGCTGAATATTGAGACAGAGGAAGCAGCCACCTGTAGCAGTGGAATTACCTGGATTGAAGAGCAGTTTATGCAGCAGGATGGGCAGCATTTGTTATGTCACTTTCACTGTATCTGGCTTAAGGTGGGGAGAATAAGTGAGGGTGTTGTATCTTGTTTGGAAAGCATGTCCTGGAGTTAGCTCAGCTGAGAAACCTTAAGGAGCCTTCCTGCCTGCTCCCAAAGATTGCAAGGATATTTGGCTGCCCTGTTCTTGCCACGGTTTTAGTGCTCTGGATTTGCCAATAAGAGGAATACCCTATACCTGCGCTTAGTGTAATCCAGCTGATTACAAGACTGTAGGATTTCTTCAGCTCATTTCTGGAGATACCCTGCTTAGTGGGTGACCAAGGTCTGGCCTCCCAAATTCCTAGGAATGCTTGCTGCATCTGGGCCTACCACCAAGTTGCTGTTGCTTTCCTCTACCCAAGAGATGGGGCTGTATTTCTGCCTGGTGGCAATTTTGTCTTCCTTGAGGGTGTGAGCTGCGGTCTTACACAGACTCCTTCTGTTGTATGTCACTGGGGAGGCAGGTTGGCAGCTGACCTAGTGCAAGATTTGCGGGCAAGGCCTAGCAGTTGCTTTGCAAATGGCCACTGCACAGGGGAGGAAATTGGACAAAGTCTCATGCAGGTGTCACAGTGGTGAGGAGCCAAGAACGATGTTCTTTAAATTACATCATTGTCTCCTTTCTAGAAACAGTCTCTGGCTCCCTCCTTTTGAGATGACAGGTTTTCCAGAGGCATGCTTTGTGCAGAGGTTGCACTTTTGCCTTGCATGACCCTTTGCCTCCCTCCCCTGGCGTGGGTGGAAGCCACGCAGTCCTCTCGTCAAGAGCACAAACGTTGGGAGCTGGAGGGTCTTGTGCCAGGCGCTTGGCTCTCGATTCCTGTCTTTTCCTTGTTAAATACTTACAGTGAGACGTACCAGATGCTTCCCAGGAAGAGTTTTGTCATCTTCCAAGTCCCCACATGCAGCTGTAGGAGTCTGACAGCCATTAAAGGGATCACGTCAGCACGGTGCCCTGTGTTCGGCAGCGATGTGGTGACCTCGCTGCAGGCACTGCTTGTGCTCTCATCAGCCGCAGCGGGAGGCAGGCAGAGAGCACCCCTCTGCTGATGGCAAGAGATTAATGATGGCTGGTCCTCAGGACTCTTGATTTGATTTTTTTTTCTCCTTCTTCCTTTGGAGTTCTTCTGCTGCAGCATGAGGGGAGCGGGTGATGCTCTTGGTTTTCATTGCCACACACCGTTTTCTGGGGCCTTCTCCATGTAGTAACGCGTGGGACCGCTGCACAGCTGCCTTTGCTCCCTCTCCATTCTCAGCGTGCCTGTGTCTGTCTTGTCCCCCCAGCCACGGTGTGGAGAGACAGCTGGCTGAGCCAGGTGAGCCAAACGCTCATCACCAGGTGTGAGCATCACCAGCCCTGACTGTGCAGAGGCCAGCAGCCGGAGTGTCACTGCTGAATGCCACTCCTGTGCTGGTCACACTGGTCAGATTCCCAGTGTGCCTCCCACTTTCAAGATAAGGTCTAGGACCTTGGGCTGGACCCTGTTTGTTGCTTTTGGTGCTTATCAGCTTTTACACACAAGGTGACCCACGGAGCAGCACTGAAGATGGGAAGGAGGGTCTGCCCAGCCCGGGCTCTGCACTGGTGTATGTGCACACTGGGCTGCCTCTTGTGCCAGGTGTCCCCAGCTTCTTGGTGTCACAGCTCCTGGCTGAATGAGGGACTTCCCAGGTGCGGTGAGGGAGGATCTCTGGAGGTGGCAGGCAGGCTTCTCCAAGCGGGGGTGGGGGCAGGGAGGGGCAGGCTGGCTAGGTCATCGTTTTTCCAACTAAATATAGTTGTCCGTGCTTTCATAAGGGCAGGATTTTTGCATCACGTGACTGCCTTATCCCTCCCGGCCGGCAGCCGCTCCGAGTAGGGGATCGTGTGTCTGAATGGGTAATAATTAACTGTTAACTAGCTTTTCATTAGAGCCTGGCAGAACGAGCAGAGCTATGCAGCAGAGCTAAGCAGGAGCAGGGAAACTGCTCCTGCTTCCTCCTGGAGGCTGCACCACCCCCCTTTAATTTGCAAATCAGTTGTCCCCAAAGGTGAGTGGGTTGGGTTGGGTGTTTTTGCTGTGTTTTATAAGGAGTCGAGTCCTGCCATGCCGTATGTGTCTATCCCTGCTGTCTTGTAGTTCCTCTTCATGTCACCCCTCCTTCTCCCCCACCAATGATTTGGTCCTTTTAGGTCATGAACTGTATCATTTGTTCTCCGAGCCAGCCTGGAGGACAGCCTGACCCTCTGGCTCCTCCACAGTTCAGCCTGCCTGCATGGCCTGGGCCCCTGCTGCTTTGCTTTTCCCAGTGCTGAGGTGTCCTTGCTGTGCCTCGCTGCCCTGAGTGGCAGCTGGATCAACTTGTGCCTTTTCTCAGGGACTCCAGCCTGCCTGTGACTGCCTGCTGTGGCCTTTGACTGGGAGTGTTGCTGGCTTTTCTGGCCCCTCTCCCTGAACTGTTTAACCTGACAGACTGTTTGCAAGGTGTCCTTGGAGGCTTTTCTCTCTTCTGTGATGGCAGAGGAATTGCTGGTGAAGTGCTCTGCTGGCTGCACACTTACCTGCACTAGACAAGCTGGGTCAGGCCCTGGTGCTGGAGTGTTCTCTCCTGTAGCAATGTGAGGGGTGCTTTTCTCCATGCTAAGGGAGAGCAGGGTGGTTCAGCAGCTCTGGAGGTCTGAGTCAGCCCAGCTCCCTCATTTTGACACTTCTGGAGTCCAGTCAGCTGGGTGACCTTGGCTGTGTCATAGAATCATAGAATCATAGAATCATAGAATCAGTCAGGGTTGGAAGGGACCACAAGGATCATCTAGTTCCAACCCCCTGCCATGGGCAGGGACACCCTACACTAGATCACGCTGTCCCCAGTGCAGTGCATCCACTAGCTTTCCCAGCAGAAAGCCCTTAGTTCAGGGCACAGTTTTCCACAGAAAACTGTAGGAGTTCCTGTGCCCTCACATTCTGCATGAGCCTGGCATCCCAGGGATCAGCGTAGTGGTGTGAGTGTGGATCATGTGTCAAAAGTTTCCTAGAAATCCTCTTCAGGGAAGAACATTGCTTGAAAAGGCAGTGGAAAGATGTTACTTGCCCTTAAGAGAGTTCATTTACTACCTTTAATAGTAGCTGTGTGTGCCAGGAAGAACCCAGGGTGGCCTTGCTGACGCTGTTAATGTTAGAAATGCCTGGTAGCATTTGTTAGTCCACTACTTCTGGAGTGTAGCTTGGCCACAAGTTGAAGGGTTTCTGTCTTGGACTGGGAAGCTGCCGAAGGGATGGTTATGCGTCTTTGGTAGGTTCAGACCTTGCAGATAGCTTGTGTGCAGAGCTTGTAACAGTTATGTGCATTTAGAAAGCTCCCTGTGACCAGAACTGAGTTTTCCATCCTGTGCCACTGCTTGCTGCAAAGGTCTCTGTGCTGTGGGTGGGGTACTATCAGCAGAGACAAGCTCTGCAAGTGTATTGAGCTGCTTTACTTCCCCCTGCTTGGGACCTCTTTGGAGCATCAGCCAAGTAGTGTGAGGACTTGGAGAGCTGGGAATGTAACTCAGGTGCTCACACTCCCAGCCTGTGACAGCATTGTCCTGGCATGCGGTGTTGAGCCTCCCTGTACCCCTGGCCTCTCCCTGCATTTTTCCAGGACAAACTCCCTAGCTCTTGGAGCCTGCCTGGGGCACCCAGGTGGGAGTGTTCTCATGGTCTCTGTGGAGCTGTCAGATGCCCTTTTTGAAGTTATTTTTAGCGAGTGATCTTTGCAGCAGTCGCAGAGCTTACATTGCAGAGAAGTGTAGGCAGCTCCCTGCTTCCTTTGCTCTTACAGTAGGGCTTGCAAGCTGGAGCTGAGTGCTGAGGAGCTGCAGAAAATTGCTTGGAAGGCTTTGAGCCATGGTGCCTGGAGCTTGTCACTTGGCTCCTGCTGAACAGGCTTCCCACATACTTTGAGTCCAAATCTCCCCTGTCCATGCATCTCAGCATCCAGTCTTCTGCTTGGTCCTGACCTTGCCCATTCTGCTGTAGTTTTTCTTGCATGTGCGGGAAACTTGTGATGCTGCAGAGGTGTTGCAAATATCCCTCTTTGTATAAAGAAGGCCAGATGCTGTGCTGACAGCTGGGAGCCGTGAGACCACATGCTACAAGCAACGGGGCCAGCTGTGATTCTCTGCAGTTCCCAGGAGTGAGTTGGAGTCGGGGAGGGCTCCTTTATGCTGGGAGACGTCCTTCTGATAACATCTCATTTAAAACTCTTGGAGAACTCTATCCAGTGCTTCGTTGAATTCCCCCTCTAGGCACCCACCTCCAGCTATAACTGCAGTTTGGTGGGAAGCAGAGCCCTAAAACATGGCTCTCTAGAGGAGATGCAGTCTGCCTGCCCAGTTTGCCCTGAACCTTGCTGCTTTCATGCACCTCATGATGTCTTCAGCAAAATGTGAGCGTGCCAAGCAGTCAGTGCTGTAAATCTCAGGCCCTTCTGCTCGTGCAGGGAGCTGCAGAGGCAAGTGTTTCTCCTCTCAGTCTGGTGTTAGCTCTGACACGTGGCTGAGGCTGGTGCTGGGAGCAGTTCCTTGGGAGGCAGGCAGAGGTGGAAGCTGCTATTTGATATCTGGGAATATCCACACCTCTCTGCACCCAAGGGGGTCTACCAAATCGCTCCCTGGGGAGACTGACATCCCCTCCTGTCTGCCTGTCCCTCCCAGCCCCTTTACAGTAAGGGTCTGTTGCCTGCTGTTGCAGTCTGACTGATGAGGAAATAGGTGCAGCAGCCATGGGAGATGGTCAGAAAGCATTTGCCTGTTCCTCAAGGCTTCTCTGCCTCTAAATCCAGGGGAACTCTCCATGGGACCAACTCTCAGTAAGAAAATCCTTCAGCACCATCTGCAGCAGGCAGGCTGCTGAAGGGAGGGGATAGGCAGTTGTTAGCTTGCAGGTCACATCTGGCCTGCAGTACCAATCTGCAGATGTCTCTGGAGAAGGTGTGGTGGTGGAGAGCATGAAGTTCCCCGGCTGTGTCTCCTATGGCTTGGTCAGGCTCAAATTTCAGTTCATGGAGGTCGAGTGCATGAGCAATGATGAATGCCGCAGGAGAGCCTCTCAAGCAGTGTCTTGTCCTTGCAGCTTTCTAGATCAGGCTGCCCTGGAAGGAGCTTGTTTCAGGCCTGGAGGAAGGACAGGGACAGAGTTGGTGCCCTCAGTTTCTCATGTTGGCAAGGTGGGGATAGACCTTTGTGTAGCTGTTCTCCGTTGGCTCCCTAGATCTTCTTGGGGCCACAGTGGGGTCCTGGCAGGTTTAGCTGTGGCTGACTGCTTGCTGGGGCATTCTTTCTTATGGGGATTGCTTGCAGGTTAGTTCTGTCCCACCATGCCTGTCCTGTCTGTCATACTCTAGGAGGGAGTCTCAGCCTCTGTGAAGGACTCTGAAGGAGCTAGGTATCTCCAGGGGAAGGAGCTAATTCCCAGCCTGGTTTCTTTGCCTGGACAATGAGCATGTATATACAAATAGCCTAACGGTTTCTGGCTTTTCTCAGAAGTGTCCTACCTGGGTGTCCATTGGTTTCCTCAGGAGGTTAATACAAATCTCATGTCATTTTGCCTGGGACACTTCCCTCTCTCACTTGCAACCTGCCCAGCTCCTCAGGCTGCTCAGGGCTCAGCTTGCCCTTGCTCAGGCTGCACATCCCCTTTCTCATCACCTTGAAGAAGCATTGCCAGAGCAGGTGTCCTGTCATGTTGGTTATGAGCTGCACATGCACCACGACTGTGCTGTGGAGCACAGGAAGGAGGAAAAATCATCCAGAAACTGTCAAATAGTGAAACAGATCCCCCTGGATTGCTTGGCTGGCTGCCCTGCTTGCACCCTCAGATTCCTGCCAGGGCTCTGGGGAAACTGGGGATACCAGTTCAGCTCTTTTGAGCCCCAGCAGGACCTGTGGCACAGAGCATGTGCCCCTGCCTCAGCCTCTCCAGCACAAAGTCCAGGCACTTGGCTTCAAAACTGCCTTCATCAGCAGTTTCTGCTAGGTGCTAGGCTGTAGGCTGGAGTGGCTTGGGAGCAGGCTGGTTCCCTTCCATTGATTTCACTGTTGGGGAAGGAGGGCTGTGCTATGTTGGGGACCAAGTGTGCCAGAGCTGAGGACCCTGTATTCCTGCTGGGAGCCTGGGCTGCTCTCTGAGGCTGTCCCTGCTGATGCTGAGATGCTCTGAGCCTTGGTCAGTGTTGCATATGGGTGGTAGGGACATCAGGAGCAGGCTCTAGAGCTTTCTTGCCAGAGGTGCAGGTGTTTCTGCAGCGTAAGGCCAGGTCTCTTCCCAGCCCTGCAAATTTATTCCACTTTCATGTCTTCTCTAGAAATCCATTGCAGGCTGCACTGGGTGTAAGGAAAGGCAGGGAACCAGGCCAGCAGGCATGAGGTTTGATTTTTCCCAGGTAAGGTAGTAAATATGTGTCTTAGGCTGACCTTGGTGATCCTACAGAATGTGTACCTCTTGGGATAGAGGATCTGTCCTTGGTGATCCTACAGCATGTGTACCTCTTGGGATAGAGGATCCCACTTAGCTGTGGAGCTGCTGTTGCCCTGGCTGTCTGGTCTTTGTGCAGTAGCTCTCCTTCAAGGTAGGTGTTGGCTCACCCAGATGCCCCTTTGAGTTTCCTGCCTTAAGGGCAGCTGTGAGCTGGAAGGAGAGCACAGGGTGTCTGCACAGCTTTGCCCTTCTTGGTGTGCTGGGGAGCAAGAGTAGAAAGCCATGAATGCTTTGGCCGTGCCTAAGTGGTGGGAGGGGTTCGGCTGCAACGCTGGCGTCAGGGTGGTGATGCTCCCATCTGTGCCTTGCCCCCTCAGTCGTTAAGAACCTCCTCATGCTGGGCAACCCCACGGGCAGACAATTTGGTTCTGGCTGCGGGCAGCAGGTCAAAACTCAAGACCTGCTGTTCCATTCTTGGCTGTGCCAGCATCTGCTCTGTGGCTGTAGGCAAAGCTGCTCCTTCCTTCACTGTCCACTGTCTCCTTTGTTTTGTCTGCCCCCTTCAATGGAGGGACCCTGGATTTGGTGGGGAGAGCTGTTGAGCAGTGCTAGCACAACTGAGAACTACTTAGTGCCACCTAATCAATGCACAAGGAGGTTTGTGAAATGCCAGGAGGTCTGAGGTATCTATCAGCAGCTTTTAAGGCTTCTGCTACCAACCAGGGCAGTATCTGGTATCTATTGCTAGCAGCACTATTTGTCCTGAGCTCCTCTGTGGGGAGGAGCAACACCTACTTGCTCCCTATTTCTCGTGGTTATGTGCTGAAGGGGAGCAGGGTTTTCCTGCAGTGGCATTTGGTAGGGATGCTTTCAGCTGTGCACCACAAGATGTGGTGTTGTCCCTGTAGGAAGGTTTTCTTCTGAAGCCTGAGCACCTGTGTTAGCCTGAATGTGTTATGGATGGGTTGGGTTTGGGTTTTGGTGTTTTTAAAACCACCTAGATTTGCTAGAGTCTGTGAAGGAGCATGAGGAACAGTTTAGGGGTGTGATTGCCAGCAGCTTGGCTACAGAATCACTGCTGGGTGGGAGCTGAGGCACTTGGTTAGGTTGGCATGCCCTGGAGCATACCAGGCATGCACAGTTTCTGCTTGCCATGGCTCTTGTGTCTGTCTCTCTGTCTGCTAGCACCATTGTACCCTCTTGGTCTCCTGCCTTGATCTGAGCAACCAGGACTTGGAGATTTCAACTCCATCCACACTGGCGAGAGCCTCTTGCAGCTCCCGGCATGGTGCTGGCCTGGTTGTGCTCCCCAGAGCAGCCTCCTGCCAGGCTGCTGTGCTTTGCTTTGTGTTTTGTCTTCCACTGAGCTCTGCAAATGCTAATTAGGCTTCTCAGCACCTCAGCTAGATAAGGGATCCCTGTTCCTATCTTGCAGATAAGGAAAGCAGCAGAACTTGTTTTAATCTCCTCCCTCCCCCTCAAAGATGATGTGGCACCCACCTCTGCAGCCAGTGTCCCTTTGTCCTTTTCCACTAGAGGCTGTGAAGGGGTCTCTCCTTGACTGGTCCCCAAAAAGGAACAAGAATATCTGTAGTCATGAGGTGCCTGAGCTAAAGCAGCTGGAGTCCAGGGCTGCATGCCATCGCTGTAAACTCCAGGGCTGCAGTGTGTTGGGAACCTGTGGGATGCTTGCAGTGAGAGGGAGCCTCATGCTCCCCATCCAGAATGATCAATGCCCAAAGCAGGCTGCAGAGCAAGTTCAGTGTTGTTTTTTTCCCCACAGTGCCAGGTCTGTCAGTGATGTTGGATCAGGCAGAGGTGCTCCATACCTGTGGAAAGCCAGGGTGGTTGTGGGCTTCTGTGTAGTACTTGGTGGTGCCTTTTGAAGCTATATTTAGTTGGTGACATCTGGGGGGGGGGGGGGGGGGGTTGAGTGGAGGATTTTAGGGGCTGTTCTGGAAGTGCTTGCTCCTCCTACAGTAGCAAGAAAGCTTGAAAGCCTTGTGGCAAGCGTTGTGCTGTGGAGCTGAGATTCTCAGTGAGGTGTACGTGGAGTTACTGAGGGTCATGTGGGACTGTTGCTTATTGGGGGAGGCAGTGCAGGTGGGCTGGGGTAGTCCTGGGGAAAGGGGGGATCTGGGGACCTACCTGAGAGTTTGGGCTCTCGTAGGGGTGAAATTCCCATGCAGGAGCCTTAGGCAAGGGGACCAAGAAAGGCGAGTGCACGTGGCTCTGGGCTCCGTCCTGCTATACCTGACTGTGCTTTATTGACACTTCAAAGCTTCTAACTCTGAGCAAGACTGGGCCAGCAGAATGAGTCACAGGTTTCAAGGCTAGGAAGGAGACCAGTTCTGATCATCTAGGCAAAGTTGTCCTGCTGTACTCGGGAGATCAAAGCCAGCTTTGAGTGGAGCTGGGTAGGCTATTCAGGATGTTCTCCAGGCCATCCCCAGCTAGACTCTGCCTGCCTCAAGGCCCTTTTCTTCACCTTCCTTACGCCCTCACTCCCCACCCCAAGCACAGTCTGGGGTGCTATTCTTTGAAACCAAGCCAGTGGAGTCAGCAGAAACACTTGCCCCTGCCCAGTGCATGGCAGGTGGCTCTCCTTTCCCTGTGGAGCAGTGCTGTCAGGTAGGAGACCTTCACTCGTGGTCCTTTCAGGGCTGGTACATGCTAAGCAGCAGCATGCTGCTCATTGGACTTGTATGTTCAAGGGCATGTTTGTTTTGTTGTGCATAACAGCAGATCAAGTTCTGCATGATGCTTTACAGAGGAAGCTGAGCTCCACACCACCCCTCTTGCCTGGCTGGCAAGACCAAGTGGGGAGTGCTGACCTAAGTCAGGGAGGCTGTGGCGGCATGGGGTTAAAGGTCCGTTTCTTGGCAGCCTGGATTGATAAGGAGTTATCTGATCTTGGTGGGGCCCTTGTGAGACCGAGTTCAGAAGCTGTCTCTGTTTTCTGTTCACTTTTTCACTGTGTTTTAACAGCTTTGTTCTTCTCCTTTTGCAGAGCACACAATTCCTGCGAAAGTGGTGAGGGCTGCCAACCCGAGACAGCGGAAGGGAAGCAAGGTAGGGCTGTGCTTGCTGGCCACCAGCTTCTCGTGCATCTGTCAGCACCACCTGAGCATCTTGAAGTCTCTTGGACAGATCACTTCCTTCATGAGGCTGGTTGTGGAAAGTTTGATATGCTAGCCTGGTTTCCTGCAAGAGCATGGAGGACAGCATCCTGATTCTCCAGCTTCTCTTTAGCATTTGAATAGTCTTGCTTGCTCTCTGGCCTGGTGTTCTGCCCAGCTTCTTGAAGGGAGGCACTTGAATGTGGAAAGTTTCCCCACTACGTTCCAAGGACATCCCAATTCCCATATGAGCTTAGACAGTGCCCTGCTTTGCAGTGCAGACAGGACAATAGTGTGACAGGGCCTTCTGTCTGCAGAGCCTTCCTTACCTGTGCAGTTTGTTCTGCACAGGGAGAGCCAGGGTAATTGATTTCAAACAAAGCAACTCCTTTGAAGGAATCAGGGCAGTCTGTTCCAAGGGATCAACCTGGGATGGAGGGACAGTTATTTCTAAGGAGATTGGGCACAGTTAGGTGTATGGGCTGTTGGTGTTGGCTCCCAGCAGCCACTGAGGACACGTCTGAAACTTGCTGTGACTGTCCTTAGCTGTTCACTCAGCGGGGTAGGACGGCCCTGGGGATGATGGTGCTCCTGTCTGTAAAACAGGCATGGGCTTGCACTGCAGGTGGCTTTCCTAGGAAACCTGCCTCCTGGAGAGAGGGGCATGTCACTTGTGTGTAGAGATGTGATCTCCTGGGGGACTCAGTGACTCCTCCTAAAATTTCTGTAGAAATAATAAACCCTGTAAGGGCAAAGAGGATTTTCTGTGCCCAGATAATCTTATTCTCAGTGCCTGTCTGTTGTTCATCATGTAACTGAACAGCTGTTTGGGTCCTGTCCTCGCTGTCCTGCAGGTCATCAAATACCTGCTTGAATTTCCCCATCAATTCTACTACATGATCCCTTGCTTTGTTGGTGCCAGTACTTGGTAGCAGCTGGGTACTTAGTGAAGCTACACCTGCCTGTAGCCTGCCAATAGGTGGAGGCAGCTTCTTTCACAGGATGTGGTTGCTCCAGGTGGATTTAGGATGCTGAAAGCTGAGGGCTTTCCCTGTCCAAGGAAAAAGGCCTAGGATAAGAGAGCTACCTCAGGTGACTTTGTCCCAAATACTGCTGCTGGGACAAAAAGCTAGGTGGGAGTTGGGTGGCTGGCAGCTTTCAAGGCTGGGGGCAGCTTGTCTACATTTCTTTGGGATTAATTCAGGAGCCCTGTTTGGGTGGGGGGAGGGGCTGTCCATATGCAGTTTGGGTGTCACCCCCCAAACCTGGGGACAGCCATCTTGCAGGACACTGGTGACTGTGACAGTGTGGCTGAAAGGGCTTCTGACTGTTGATGCAGGGAATGGCACCCACTGTTTGTGCACTAATGTGACTTTTCTCCTTGGATACAAGGTTGGTGACTTTGGTGATGCCACAAATTGGCCAACACCTGGAGAGATAGCCCACAAAAGTGTCCAGGTGAGAACTTAAAATTGCTCCAGCAATCAAGACCAGGCCCTTGCAGACTTCCCTATCCCTCTGCAGTGCTGGGAGTGCCGTCAGAGCCAGGCCATTTGGGGTTCTGAGTGTCAGCACGGAGGCAGCCAGGAATAGCGTGCAGGGTGCAGGGGATTTCCTTTTAGGGCTGCCTTGTGTATTGGGCTCCCTCCTTGGTGCTATTCTGGGAGCCTGAAGCTGGGTCTGAACCCCTGGTCTGAGTGGAGCAGGTAGGGGAGCTCCTGGACCCGCTCTTCTCTTCGCAGAGCTGCATAGTGCAAGAAGGGGCCTGAGCAAAAGTCAAGACTTGCACAGGAGAAACTGAAAATACCTAAGAAAGGGCCAGTGTGCCCACGGAGCGTGGCCTTCCACTCCTGCTGTGGATGTGGGTGTCATTGAAACCTTTCTATTTTTGAATGCTTCTTTGCCAACTCCTGGCTGTGCCAGTGCTTGGGAGTCATTCACCCTTTTGCCATTGGGGTAGTCCAGTCATGTGTTAGGACACCTTCATCCAGGAGTACCAGGCCTCAGGGAATGCTGCGCTCGGGGCTTGTGTCTCAGCTTGAGCTCTTTCCATCATCTGTAGAGGCCTTACCCTGCTCAGACAAAAGCCCTTGCTCAGGAGTAGGACGTCTCGAGGAGGCACAGAGCAGGGATGTTTCCAGGCTGGCGCGTGGTTCTCCTGGTGTTGGGGGCTGCCTCCAGCTCTTTATTTCTCTCACCTCTCGAATCTGTCCTGCACTCGTGTGTCTGCAGCAGCCACACAAAGCACCATCCCTCCGGAAGCTGCCTGTCAAGAAAGACATGAAAGAGCAGGAGAAAGGGGATGGGAGTGATGGCAAAGAGAGCCTGAAAACCAAATCAGATGAGTCTGGGGAGGAGAAGAATGGTGACGACGATAACCAGAAGTCAGCCCAGAAGAAGAAAGGTACTGCAGGGACCTGGTGGGGACAGTCCCCTGGGCTCAAATGGTTTCCTTCTCTGCAACCCACAGCCAGATGGAAGCATCCACTGACTTCCCTCGGGGCTTTGATGCAGGACATGGAACCGCATGGGGACAGTTGTGGTGAAAAGGTGTTTGCACACTTCATGGAGTGTCATTTTGGTGGGAGCAGGCGGAGCAGAGCCCGAGCAGAGACATCTGTGTGGGGAGCGTGGCAGGAGTGTTCCTCCCACGTGCACTCCCATGTTGGCACAGAAAGGCCCCTGGCTGTGGATTGCATCAGCCATGGTTAACACATGGGTTCAGCATGGCCTCAGCCTCAGTGGGCAGAAAGGGGTAGAGGAAGGACAACTGCTGTGATACAGTGGGGGAGTTTTGTGTTATGTCCCTCCATGCCTGAAAGTCGTGGTTAGAGCCTTTCTACATCCATTGGGGCCTGGAGGGATGTTAGAGGACAGAGTTGGTCCAGAAAGCCCTGCTGCTTTTTCTCCTCTCTGTATGGGGGCTGTGTGGCAAGAGGGGGCTGTGGAGGAAGCAGCAGACACTGAACCTGTGTCATGCCCAAACCCTGTCTTTTTGCAGGCAACAAACACAAGTGGGTCCCTTTGCAGATAGACATGAAGTCGGAGGTGCCTAGGGACAAAACAGCTTCTCGGAACAACCGGCAAAATGAGCAGCACAGGCACCCCTCCAACACCCGCAGCGAGCTGAAAGGTGGGAGCCCAGGCTGGGGACCCCCTCTGCCTGCCCTGGCTGTGGGGCAGAGCAAGCCCTGGTGCCCAGGCATGGCGTGGGGTGGTGGGCACGCGTCCTCCGTTCTAGGGGCCCTGGGTGCAGCAGGATTGCTCCAGGGAAGTGCTTTCAACCATTAACACTACTCCTGCCTCTCCTTCCCCCCTGCTTCAGGCTGGCACCCTGACAACAAGCACGAGCGCAGCTGGCAGGACCACGACGAAACCTCCAGCGTGAAGAGTGAGGGAGGAGCTGTGCGAGGGACTTTCCGGGGCCGTGGCCGGGGCCGTGGCAGGGGCCGTGGCCGAGGCAGAGGAGGTAACCATTTTATATGTGGTCCTGTGACAGGAAGGAGAGATCAAGGCATGTGTCAAAGATTGCAGGGGTCTGTACATGCGTGAGAGCGATCTGGGGCTCCAATGCAGGCTGGGGAGGGCAGGGCGCTTTAGAGATACAGGAAAATACTGTGCCAGGTCATCCCCGCTGGTAAGTTGAGCTGCTTTTAATAAAAGCAAATTATACTTATTAGTGTTTTAATACAGGCAAACATCTTTCTGTTAATGAGGCCAAGCTATTCCATTTGTTTTCTGTCCCTTGCAGAACCCCTACACGCAGGAATTGAAGCATTCTTATATTCTGCGTAGGCTTTGTCACGTTAAGAGCCAAGCAGGAGTCATGGCTTGGATGGGGAAGAGGATCTGCTCTAGCAGTCAGTGTCTGTGGTAGCCCTGAGAAAGCATCAGTGTAGGGCTTTCCTGTGTCACCTAGACTACCCAGTTGCTCCTGGGTAAGAGGGCTCCTGGCCTGTCTTTAGCTTGGTCTGTTGAAACTTCACTGGGATCTCTTCTGCAGCAAAAGCTGAGATCAGGAGGGTGGGGGATGTGAATGAGTGTTGCCCCATTGTGGACTGCCACGAGGGCCCCAGAAAGCCTGCAGAGGGAGCAGTTCATGCAGGAGTCCAGCCCCATCTGGCCTGTCTAGCAGTAAAATGGGCTCTGTGCTTACCCTCGCTGGTGTCTCACAGGGCACTTCGACTACCAGTATGGGTACCGGAAATTCGAGGGCTCGGACGGCTCCCGCACCCAGAAGTACGCCAGCAACATCACTTACTACTTCGACAACATCAGCAGCGCTGAGCTCTACAGCGTGGACCAGGAGCTGCTCAAAGACTACATCAAGCGGCAGATGTGAGCACCACCCCTTGTCTGAGCACTGGTGGCTGGGGGAATGTTTGCAGGTGCCCTTCCCAGAGACCGCATAGCTAATCCCGTGGCTAGGGATAGAGCTGAGGTACATTGACTCATGGCACAGGCTTGCCCCGTGTCTGGGCTCCCCAGATAGCAGAAGTGTGTGGGTTATTTCCTTGGGGTGCCCAGAGAAAAGTGGCTTTGGGCTGGCTTTCACTGCTGTGTTGTCCTTGCAGAGAATACTACTTCAGCGTGGACAACCTGGAGCGAGACTTCTTCCTGCGCCGCAAGATGGACTCGGATGGCTTCCTTCCCATCACCCTGATCGCCAGCTTCCACCGGGTGCAGGCACTGACCACTGACATCAGCCTCATCATTAAGGTGAGGGCAAGGAAAGATGGACCTGACTTGTTCTGATTCTTGCCACTCCTGTCAGGCTGTTTTTCTAGATGGGCTACAAGTGACATGCAGGTGGTGCCCTTCCCTTGTCCTTGATATGATCCCTTCACCTCTTGGTCCTTTCTGGAGGGAGGTCTGGGGCTGAGCCACTCAATGTGCCAAAGCACATTAACAGAATGTTACTTGGTTCCAGGCTCTGAAGGACAGCAAGGTGGTGGAAATTGTGGATGAGAAGATCAGGAGAAAAGAGCAGCCAGAAAAATGGGCTCTGCCTGGCCCTCCTATGGCTGACTACACACAAACAGACTTCTCACAGTTCATCAACTGCCCAGAGTTTGTGCCCCGGCAGAGCTTCCAGAAGGAGACAGGTGAGCACATGGGGAATGTGGAGGGAGGTGTGGGCTGCAGTGTTGGTACTGCAAGACAGGAATGTTCACCAGGGCATGACTCTCTCATTTGCCTGAGCTGATATGGGCTCAGACTCCCATAATACTGCTGCTTCTGCACCTGGAAAAACCTGAATGAGACTGAGTCTCTAGAGGCTGAAAGAATTCCACATGCTTTACTGCTGCTGTGCAGAGCAGAGGACACTTGTGAGCCCAGTTTGTTCTTAATGAGTGAGGGCACAAATGGGGCAGCAGGTATGGAGTTGTCAGAGTGCTAGGGAAGGATTTGCTGTCCTTTATGGGCTTCCCTCTGCTCTTGTCACTTGGGGGCTGACAGAAGCCCAGGGCTGGGCCTGAGTAGCCAAGTGGAGGATCTTCTTGGTGCTGCTGTAGGTTTTGGTAGGAGAAAAATCTGTTTCTACTGTCTTGGGAAGGTTTCCCTGAGAGCAGCAAAGCACCTCCTTTAGAGCTTTGTGTGTCTGGGAAATCATCATCTGCAGAGCTCTCTGGCCACCACCAGCATCACAACCTTAACTGGAGATGTTTGGCTTTGTTGCTTTTACTCCTCTCTCCTTTCTCCCCACCCCAGCACTTGTGGGCAATGTGCTGGTAAGCCTTAGCCACTGAGTGCTAGCTAGACCTTCAGGCTGCTTAATAACACAATCCCCAGGCTTTTTCCTTCCCTCCCTCTAAAGCACATTGTGGCTTTTGTTGCTCTAGAGTCTGCTCCTGGCTCCCCGCGTCCCACCAGTCCAGTCCCTGCCAAAACAGAGGAGGTCAGTAACCTGAAGACGATGCCCAAGGGCCTGTCTGCAAGTCTGCCAGACCTGGATTCAGAGACATGGATTGAAGTGAAGAAGAGACCCAGGCCTTCCCCAGCTAGGCCCAAGGTAGGTGGATATGTAGGAGCTGTTGGGGTGGGGGTCTCCCAGTTTTTGGATGACTTGAATCAGAAAGCAGCAGATTTCAGATCAAATATGGTCTATTGGTCATGGCAGTGATGTTGTAGTTTCTCCTGGCCCTATGTGACCCACTGTGGAATTTCTCCTCAGTGGTGTAAATGAAGTGTTCTCCACAGATGGGCAGCTTCCAGCTGCAGTGAGGAAACTAGGGGCAGTGGTTAGGCCTCTAAGCAGTAGGGTTGTGTCTGTCTTGTTCCTGTAGAAACCGGAGGAGTCAAAGACACCGCAGCAGCAAAAGCAAAAGGACCAAGATGAACCTGAGGAGCTGGACTTCCTCTTCGACGAGGAGATGGAGCAGATGGACGGCCGCAAGAACACCTTCACGGACTGGTCGGACGAGGATTCGGATTACGAGATCGACGACCGCGACGTCAACAAGATCCTCATCGTGACACAGACTCCTCCCTACCTGCGCCGCCACCCCGGCGGGGATCGAACTGGCAACCACACCTCCAGGGCTAAAATGAGCTCGGAGCTGGCCAAGGTGATCAACGATGGGCTCTACTACTACGAGCAGGACCTGTGGACAGAGCAGTTCGAGCCGGAGTACTCGCAGATCAAGGTGAGAGCAGCTGAGCCAAGGAGGCGAGCGTGTGGGGAGCCTCATGTGCAGCAGAGGATCTCTGCCTCCTTGGCGTGGGTACAGCTAAGCTGGGATTAGTCCTGTCCCTTAGGGTGCATTAGGGTTAAACATAGCTCTGTAACGTGGTGTAAGGCTGCAGCCAGGTAAATAAAGTGCTAGTAAGGAGGTGTCCTGGAACATGGAGCCTATTGCTCTACTATGTGACAGAGTTTCCTCAGACAGTGGTCGATCTAGGGGGTGAAACTGAGTCTGTGCAGTGTTTATAGCGCCCATGTTGCATGGCATGGTCCCTTGGAGACAGCACTTACTGGGACAGGTTCATAGCTGGCTGGCTGAGCTGTAGTTGGTCTGTGGTGTTCTCCATTTTTTGTGCCAGTTTGCATAGATTCTAGCTTTTTATAGAAAATCCATCTGCTGCTTTGAAACATTTGAGTCCCAGCTTGGTGACTCTGATGGATTAGAGACTTGCCTAGGTGGCTTCACTAAAGTAAGTAAATTTGGCCTGTTGGAGCTACCAGCTGGTCTCAGTGTTCCCTGTCTGGTATCTGTCACACAGCTGAAGCTGTGCTGCTCTCTGGGGTGGCTGACGCTGTGGGAAATGCAGGTGAAAGTTGGACAGTATGTGCTGGGTTCCTAGTTATATGAGAGCATTGTGCCCCACTGCTGGTGTGGCTGTGAGAACACAGGAGACTTTGGGGACACAAGAAGGTGGTGGGGGTCAATTGTGGGTTCAGGAGCTTGCCTTGAACTTCGTTGTGCCAATCCTGACCTGAGTTGGTAAAAGCCTAAAAGAAGCAGGCAGTGGTGAATGGAGCTACCTTGTAGGATCCTTGAAAGCTTAGGAGGAGTGACGTGGCTCACATCTGGCACATGGTAGTGCCCAGTTCTGTCTGCTGCATCTCCCCTTCCTTCCACTCTGCAGCAGGTTGCCCTTCTGGGCATCCAGGCCCCTTGGCTGCACTTGGTGTTCAGCTGTTGCACAAGCAGAGCAGTGGTCATGATGAGCTGATGGGATGAGGGGAGAAAAGAGGGCAGTTGGTTGCTTCATCATCTTCCTCTCCCAATGCAGCAAGAGGTGGAGAACTTCAAGAAGGTGAATATGATCAGCAGAGAGCAGTTTGACACCCTAACCCCAGAGCCCCCTGTGGATCCAAACCAGGAAGTTCCTCCTGGTCCCCCCAGGTTCCAACAAGGTAAGAGACAGAGGGCATGAGTGGATGATACTGAATTTATTCCTATTCTGCCTGATGAGAGGCCCTCAGAGGTTGGGTAGTAGCAGAAGAGAAGGAATCAGGGTCACAGGGGTGCAGGGTTATCTTTCCCAGTTTTTCTCCCATCAGAAGGTTTAGAGCTTCAGAAGGGGAGGTCCAAAAGCAGAGGTATCCCACTTGAATGAAGAAACCTTGGTAGACTGGTGTAGAAACCTTGGTAGACTGGTGTAGCTCCCTGGCTTTCCTCACGGAGCCTGGAAAGCATCTGCCTGCTATGCCATGCCTGCCTCTGTGTGGCACTTTGTGCCCTGTCCTTCTCTCAGGGGTGGGATTTGTCACTGCTGTTAGCCACTAGGAATAAGATGCCTTGTGTGGGATCACTGGAAGCTCAGTCCTTGGATCTGCTGCTAGGTTCAGGCTGTCTGGCTAAGCTGGTGACATGCTGAATTGGCAACTGCTTGTCTCCAGGCAGCTGGGATGTGTCCCTGCTGGATCCCGTCTGGCTAGGTGGATGTCCCTTGGCTGTAGTGAGACTCATGCTCAGAGCTCAGTTGACCTGGAACTGGGGGTTCTCTCTGCAGTACCTACAGATGCTTTGGCTAACAAGTTGTTTGGAGTCCCTGAGCCTTCCACCATCGCCCGGTCTTTGCCTACAACAGTACCAGAGTCGCCCAACTACCGTAATGCCAGGACCCCCCGGACCCCTCGCACGCCTCAGCTGAAGGACCCAACACAGACGCCTCGTTTCTACCCAGTGGTGAAAGAGGGCAGGACGATAGATGCCAAGGTGGGACCAGGGCTGAGGTGCAGGGTGGGAGCGGAGAAGAAAGGGACGTGTCGGACGTGTCGCTGATGCACCGTGTCTTGCAGACTCCGCGGAAGAGGAAGACGAGGCACAGCTCCAACCCCCCCATGGAGTGCCACGTGGGCTGGGTGATGGACTCCCGGGAGCACAGGCCCCGAACGGCCTCTATCAGGTACCAGAGACCAGCATGTGGGGTCAGGCAGAGCCAGCAGTGGGGAAAGGAGTCAGTGTAGGAGGGAAGGGGAAAGGTACTGCATGGCCTTGGCAGGGGAGGTCTCTTGTTAAATGGCCGCAGAAAAAACTGAGACCCAACGTGTCCCTCTTGGAAAGTGCTGAGAAAGGTCTGAAGCCTTGGAATAACAAGTTGAGACTTGTTTGGAAACATTGGTTCCCTTCCTAGTAAGATACCTGGTGGTTCAAGTCCCAAACTCAGAGTAGACAGTCACAAGGGAGTTGGTGGGACCAGCAGGCACATGCTGTGGGGTGGTGTGTGACCACACTCTGCTGTCAGCTGGCTGGTGCCAAGGAAGGGGGTTGACAGGAGTCTCTCGTGCCCAGCTCCAGCCCCTCGGAGGGGACCCCGGCTGTCGGAAGCTACGGCTGCACCCCGCAGTCCCTGCCCAAGTTTCAACATCCTTCCCACGAGCTGCTCAAGGAGAATGGCTTCACACAACACGTCTACCACAAGTACCGTCGGCGCTGCCTTAACGGTAGGGACACCAGCGGGGTAGGGACGCTGACACGTGAGGTGTGGGGCAGGTGTCTGTGCTCTGCTGCCTGGGGGAGCTCACACACCGGGGTAAGAAGCGTCCTACAGGACAGCCTTGCTGCTAGCGACGTCTCCCTGCAGCTTGTGGTGAGCGTGAGCTGTGGCTCAGGCTGTCCAGCACTAGGGGTGGATGTAGTCACAGTGCCACAGGGTCCTCCTGTAGATGAGGACCCATGCAAGAGCTGGCTCCTGGGGGGAAGATCTGCCTTGTAACCCTCCCCTCTCCCTGAAACAGAGCGGAAACGCCTGGGCATCGGTCAGTCCCAGGAGATGAACACGCTCTTCCGGTTCTGGTCCTTCTTCCTCCGAGATCACTTCAACAAGAAAATGTATGAGGAGTTCAAGCAACTGGCTGTGGAGGATGGCAAGGAGGGATACAGGTAGGAGATGAGCAGAATGGCGTATTCTGGGAGGGGAGTGGCAGGGAAGAGGTTTGGCCTTTTGCAGGGCTCACAGCAAAATAAAGGCAACATCTTTGCCTTGCTCGAAGGTAGGAGTGGGGGCACCCATAGTCACCACCTGCTGCTGGTAGGAAGCAGGGCTCTTTGCTCAAGAGCCTCTGCCCGAGTGTTGCGTGTGCTGATGCCTGAGCAGCATGTGGTGTGTGCTGTGTTCCAGGTACGGTCTGGAGTGCCTTTTCAGATACTACAGCTATGGTCTGGAGAAGAAATTCCGGCCAGATATATTTAAGGACTTCCAAGAAGAGACCATCAAGGATTATGAAGCTGGTAGGTGCTTCATGTGGCCTCCTGTGGGATTGGCAGTGATGTAGCCCAGCTGTGTGGTCACCCCCAGACCGCTTCTTGTGACTGGGCAAGCCATACCATGATGTTACATTAATGTGTGTGGCTGGGACTGGTGGAATGTCCTCTTGCTCGTGTCACAGAGAGGGTTGGTTGGATGCTCACTGTCCTAAAGTCTGCTGGGAGGTTGGGGAGGTGATGAAGATGGGCAGACGGAGGTTGTAGCTTGCCCAAAACATTTAAGAGGAACTGCTGTCGCTAGGGAAGATTTCTCAAGGCCTTGCAGTGTGGCTGAGCCTTGTCAACATCAGGCTAGATAAGCCTTGGCTATCTCTTGTCAAGAGGGCTGCCCATTACTTGTATAGGTTGCTTCCATCCAGGTTTTCCATCCTGCCTTGGTTGTGCCCACTAGTGAGAGGTGAGGGTCCATGGGGCAAGGAGTAGGAAAGCCTGGAGGAAAGGGTTCTGATGTCTGGTTTGGTTTTGTTCCCCTCCAGGACAGCTCTATGGGCTGGAAAAGTTCTGGGCCTTCTTAAAATATTCCAAAGCCAAAAATCTGGACATTAACAGCAAACTGCAAGAATACCTCAGCAAGTTCAAGCGCCTCGAGGACTTCCGAGTGGATGTGAGTCGACAGAAGGCCGTACTGGTGGCCTCTTCAAACACCCCTTGACCCTGAGTTGGCCAGGAGGGTTTTGGAGGCCGGTCCCTAAGCCGTACCGAGCAGGGGCGGTTGGTGACGCCTAGTGGCGTGCCGTGTAATTTGCAGCCGGGCGAGGAGCAAACTGCAGGGTTCGCCTTTTGCAAATCCACTTCAGAGCAGCTCTCTGGGGAGTTGGATGAACCCATCTTCCCTCGTGACCTGAGGAGGGGGGTGGAAAGTAAGCCTTGATGAGTTGAGTGGAGCCAGCACTGTGTGGAGCTTCAGCTCCTGGAGTTCTAAGTTGTGTCTCTGTTTGAGAAGAAGGTGCCTAAGAGCAAGTTGTCACCTTTGTGCTTGACTGAAAGTCAGTCTGTCTTTCTGTCAGCAAATCTGGCAGTGGTAGATTTGGAGAGGAGGGCGTGAGGTAAATATGTTTGTTCTTTATGGGACAGGGAGAGAAGTTGCAACTGGAGGTTTGCCAGAGGGCTATTCCCTGATCCAGGGGGAGGGCATCTGCATTTTGGGGAAGCTGTGCTGATAATGAGGTGCTTGTCTTCCAGCCACCCATGGGGGAGGAAGGTGGACACAAGAGATACCCTACAACGTCAGGGGAGACGGCCGGAAGCGCTACCCATCCCAGTCTTCCAGCAAAACGGTCAGCCAGTGCCCATCCAGCCAAGCCCATGCCTCAGCCAGCCAGCCTGCACAAGAGGATGCCAAAAACCTGAGCCAGCAATCCCCTGCCCCATCGGCTGCAGAATCGCAGACAGTGGGGAAGTAGAGAGGCTGCAGCGTCTGCTTTCTGCTGGGGGGTGGGGTGGGGTGGTGGGGGGATTGGCTTGGAGAAGGGAAGACCTGAGGGGGTGGGACAGGAGGAGAGCTGGAAGGTGGGTGCCCAGGAATGGGCTGCTTGGGAGAAACTTCAACGCACATGATTTTTTCTCTTGGGGCTGGAAAGCAAAGACGATCTGCATCTAAAACACCATTCTGCTATTACAACCCTGACCAGAGCCAGACCCGCTCCCAGCAGACCTGCCCTTTGCTTTCCCTCCCCTCCTGTGCGCACACACACTCATGTCTTAGTGTCCCTTCAAGGAAAGAAAACAAGCAAACAAAACCAATGTTCTGGCTGGGTTGGAAAGGGGAGATTTTTTTATTATTATATATATATATATCAAGTTTTAAATTATTGCTAGAGGTTCGTCTGAATTTACCAAAACAAGTCTGCTCTGTGCAGTCCCAAGGACTCCCCTCTGTGTTCCCCCTCGGCTCGCAGGGCAGCCTGCTCAGGAAGCTCGGAGGAGAGAGGTTCCCCGCAGGGGGGACTGAAAGCCGCAGCGCCCGGCGGTGCTGCGGAGCCTCTGATCTCCGTGACCTGGCTGACGTCTCCCATTCCACGTACGGTGGTGCCTCTCCGACGCCGACCGTCGCGAGAGCATCACCCTCTTCATCCTCCTGCTCCCTTCTCCCCAGCGTCTTCACCTCCAACCTTCCTGAGGGTCTGGCTCTCCCTCTGCCCGCCTCTCCCTTTCTTCATGGACAATGTGGAAGTCAACCAAAGGACCTTGGCCAAGGACAGGCTTGTTCTGACTCCTTCCTGCGAGGATGGCTGGTGGGAGGCCTGCAGGCACCTGGACTCGAGCCTGCGTGGACAGTGCATCTGCTGCCCCAGGAATGCCCATCGTGAGCAAAGACAGGACTTTGCTGAAGGAGGTTTTCTCTTCCTTATCCCTTGGAAAAATGAAACAATGACAAAAACAAAACAAAACAAAAAAATCAAAACCACAAACTCCTCTAAAAAAAAAAAAAAAAAAAAAAACAACAAAAAAAACTTATAAAAAGACACATCTTCCTTTGCTTTCTTCCTTGGAAATATTATTGAAGAGAGGAGAGAAAAAAAAAAAAAAAAAAAAAAAAGAAAACAAACAAAAAAAAATCCCACCACACACACACACAAAAAGTTGCCTTATGGTGGAGCTGGCCCGGGGAGGCTCTCTGGCTTCCTGCAGCCTGGGGCGCGCAGGGCTCTCGGCTCCCCCGGCCCAGAGACTCCTCATGGCATTGCTGCCGAGCTGATCTTCCCCGCGGCCTTTCCTCTGACCCTGCAGTTTGCTCGGACGCCTCCCCGTCGTGGAGACCGCCCCCTGCCGACCCAGATTCTCGTGGGGGAAGGTGCTGAGGGCAGTCACATCAGACTTGTGCTGACTGAGCAGCTGAAGCCGCTGTGTTGTGTATATACCATTGTAGCGTCCTCCCTGCCACGGCGACTGGGTGCGGGGCCTTGCTTGCGCCCCTGAGCCTTCTCCAAGCAGGCTGGGGCAGGAGTGTTGGTCTGCTCTAGTGTGTGCCTCCAGCATGGTTGGGGGATGAGTGGAGAGATTGTCACAGCAGCTGGAGGGACTGGTCCTTGCTGCTAGCAAGTGGGAGGGCTGGCACGTTCTTGGTGCTGTAGGCTGATGGGGAGCGATGCAGCCCCAGGGAGCTTCATCGCCTGCAGCCCTCACTGGCCGGGGGCTATTGGTGGGACTTGAGCTGGGTGTGAGCAGGAGACTTGCTCTCACCTGGCTTTCCTCGTGCATCATGTCTCTTGGTGGGTGGCTGCTTGGAGTCTTGTGCTCAGGGCAGTGTCCCTGTGCATCTCCAAGGGCTTGATGTAACACCGTGCTGCTCCCCGTTCAGCTGAGGCAAGATGGTGGCTGCAGAGCTGCTGTGGTTTTTACTCTGCTCTTCTGCCCAGTACCAGGTGGGCTTTGGCAGGCCAACCTTTCCCAGGCTCATGAGATGGGCTCCCTTGGAGGGGGCATGTGTCAGAGGGGCAAGATCTGTTCCTGCGGCCCAGAAGTAGGTGAAAAGGCATGCTCCCACCAAGCATGTAAGGATAGAAGCTCAGCCAGAGCCACTTGCCTTGGTGCCACTGTGCTTCATCTCTGGGGCTGGGATACCAGCTGTGCAGATGGCTTGGTTGTGGCTGTGGCACCCCAGCCTCCTGATCTGCAAAGCCTGCTCCTGTGTGCAGTGCAGAGCTACCCAGAGATGTAGCTCTGTGACATCACAAGCAGCATTTTCCCAAAGTATGATCCAGTGCTATGTCTCAGCTGGGAGGAAGAGTCATCTCTCCAGAGCTGTCCCCGTATGGCTGCACAGCTGGCAGGTAAGAGCAGCCAGGAGCTGAAAGCTGAGATCAAGAAGGCAAGCTTGGGCACATTGTTGTTTGCTAGTGGCTGAGATGCTCTCAGGGCCCTGGCTGAAGTTATTTTCCCAAACTGACACTGTGTTGAAGGTGCTGCTTTAGTAGATTGGGGGCTGGACTGGTCCCTGTGGAGCAGCTTCGTGAACTGCTGCTAGAATCAAAAGCACAGCTGGGGTTGAGTGAGGCTGGGTAGCTGCTACGTTGCTGCTTCCTGGTGGTATGATCCCATCCTGGTCTAGGCTGCCCTGCCACATCGCCTTGCAGCTGGGTACCAACTCTAGCACGCCGACCTGTCTGAGTTGTGGCCTGCTCCATTGGCAGCAGCAGTGCTCTGGGCTCATGGGTGCAGACTAGGCCAGATGGGCAAGTAACATTGGTACAGTGTGGTGGCTGTGACTGTTATCTCTGGATTTCCCCTTGTGAGCTGGAGTCAGGTCTCTGAGGTTATGGATGCAGCTGGGTTTGCCCCTGGTTTGGGAAGGGGGGGCCTGGGAGGATGGAGATGGGGTTGATCAAGGGCATTTGCTGGTGGTTTGCAAGTGGAGCGGGTGAGGGTGTGCTGTGGGTGGTCCTTGCTGCTGTGTCCCTGTGCTCCTCTTGTTGGTGCATGTTCTCCTTTAAAGAAAACTGTCTGTTTCGGCAACAAATGAAGTAGGAAATGAGGAGGAACGAGCCCCTGCTGCAGAGAGTTGTTGCTTGTGGAGCAGAATGTGGAATTGTTTGGGTGGTAGAAGAGGTAAAAATTTCCCAGAGAATTTCCTGAAATCTGAATTGATTTAATTTTTATTATTTTTTTTTTTTTTTTTTTAATTTCTAAGGCTGAGCCTCTAGTCTTGGCATGGAAGAGTTCCCTGAACCCCCACACCTGCTGAGTCAGTGGCTTGTCCCATCAGAGGTTGAGGCTCCTGTATGAAACCCCCCTTTCCCAGAGGAAGATGGGTCAGAAGAGCACTCTGTCATCCTGCTGCCCTTGTGGACTCTGTGCCTTGTTTTACTGTTTGGGCAACAGCGTAGCCAGGGAGCAAAGGAAAGATGGATGTGACAGCCTGAGGCAGCTGTTGCTTGCTCCTGCCTGTCTTTCCCTGGATTGAGGGAATATGGGGTGGTTTGCTTCTGCTCTCTGCTGGGACATGATGCCCACCGTGAGGTGATGGTGTGAGTGGTGGCAGAGGGCAGGGAGCTCCACGGGGCTCTGGCTACAGGGCAGCATCCTGCACCCCTATGCTCGCATGGTGGCCATGGCAGGGTCATAGTCTGTGACAAGCTGAGGAGGGGCTGGCCAGGGTGAGGCTTTCTCTTGTCCTGCAGTTTGCCTGGGATCAGGTCTGCAGAGGCTTCTGGTCTCTTGCTGTGTAGCTGCATGCAGAAGCATCACACACAGCTGGCACCACCGTGAGACAAAGGGGCAGCTGTCCAGAGAGGAGTTTTGCTTTTGAGGAAGCTCTTGAGCTCCTGCCAAGGAGGGAGTTTGGCCTTGCTTTTAGCTTGGGTGCTTCACCATGATCATGTATGGTTTTTTTCTTTAATAATGGTGGTCTGAGCGTTTGGGCACAGGTACTTCTGCCACTGCTGTTCCATCCTGCAGCTCCTGGGGGCTGGAGCCCAGCCACCGGCACGGCCGGAGGGAGCTCCAGCTGCTTGTGGAAGGGCTGGGGGAGGCCATTGGGCCCTCAGGCAGAGCAGGGCGAGCGCTCCCCACCTCACCCTTCTCCTTAGAGATCCCAGGCCCCTATAGCTCCCCAGCCCATCTTTGGGATGCAGGTGGTTGCATTGGGTACAGAGCTCCGGCGTGGGGCGGGGAGCGGAGGTGGAAGTTAGGTTTCAGAGGAGGCTTCGTTGCTTTGCCACGCTCGTTTTGGGGAGGGGGGAAGTTTAAAAAGTAATAATCCTGCTGCTCCGTTCGCCTGTCTGTCCCTCCTCCTGCTGCCCCCCTTGCACCCCCTATGGCAGCTTGTCACTGTAGCCCTTGGGGTCCCTCCAGTCTTGGCGAGGGCTTGTCCTGCTCGAGACTGGTCACTGTACTGTAACAGACCTGCGTTAACCTCCGCATCCTGCCGCGCGTGCGCTCCGCACGGCAGCAGTGCAGAGGGGGCCTTCTAGCTGTTGATGCCTTTCCAGTTATTTTATTGAAAGAAGAAAAAAAAAAAAAAAAAAAAAAAAAAAAAAAAGTTAAAAAAAAAGAAGTGTAAATGTAGCAAGCTGTGTTTGCAATGCTTATTTTCTCCTGTCTCCTCTGAGACTGGTTATGTCACTTTGTCACTGTTCGGAATGGATGCTAGGCTCTTTTTGAGAGAGGGTTGCTACACTGGGTGTTAAATGCCTCACTGACTCTTGTTTCTGCGTTTTTCTGAAGTCTCCAAAACAGGCCACAGGTGGATTTCCTTTTTTGTTTTTCCCTTTTGTAAAAGAAAACGTTCATCTCGGTGGCGTGGAGCAGGTGGCTGGAGGGCAGCGTCTCAATGAGTAGTTTACAGTTTCACTTTCTGCAGACACTTGAACATAGGACCGATGTATCTGTGACAAGCACATCCCTCGGTGGGAGGCTCCAGAGGAGCAGGGAGTGCCCTGGGCACCGGCTAGACCCCTGCAGCGCGTGGAGTGTGTTCAGGCCACCCCCTGGGTGCCCACGCTGGCTCCCTGCATCTTGCTCTCCAGGTGCCAGCCCTGCACGGGGGCTGGGCTCGTGCCAGTGGCGCCCCTCATGAGAGCGGGTTCTTGACACCACTCGGTCTCTTGAGCCTCCCCAGTGCAGCCCTGCTCCCTCTCCTTCTCCCAGCCTGTCCCAGTCCCACTGGGGTCAGAAACTTGGATCTGTGGCTCAAACCCCTGCTGAGCTGTGCCCTGGTGAGGGTGGCCCTCTGCTCACTTACGCTGGAGCAAAGGGGGTGGTGGTTCGATGTGCTGGCCCTTCTCAAACCCTGTGTGTCCCAACCTCAGCCTTCTGTTTCCCAAAACTAGAAAGTGTGTGCAACCTTCTTCAGCTGCATTTATCGTAGAGACAGACTTAAAATGACTCATCACAGACCATGTATCACTTGGGAGGAAAATCTTGTTAATAAGGCCCGCTGTACATGATCCATCCTCTGTCTATAGGACATAATCTTTGACCCATGTGCTAGGATCATCATCACATATAAAAGGAAAAGAGAAAAATGTAAAATACTTGAATGAGAGCTTGTATTATAACATTAATATTATTCAGAGTATCTGCTTTCTAGGCTGATGTGATTCTCATTATTCTAGTAATGCTTTAGTCCTTTGTAATTTGTGGTAATTATGCTTTTTCCTTTTTAATACAAAAAAAAATGTATAAAAATAAAAACTTCAAAAGGCAGTGCAGCCTGGGTTGTGTGTTTGCTGGCCTGCCCTCTCCAGGGCCTGTGGGTGGATGAGCACGCTGGGTTCAGCCCTGGGTGCTTGTAGGGACTGGGTGCAGGAAGAGTTGGTTCCATGGGCAAGAGCTGGGCTTCACAGCAGCTGAGTGCAGCATACGTCAGCCTTGTGTATCCCCTCCCTAGAGGGCTTGCTTGGGACGTGGGTCTGGCAGTGGTGAAAGGCAGGTGTCTAGTTTTTGTCCCAAGCCCCTAGGGAGGATTGAGACTGGAACAGAACTTGGAGAAGATCTGCAGCATGTCTCCAGATGGGCTGTGTAGATGCTTATGGCTGCTTTTTGTTGGGTGCTTTCTTACTGGGTTTCACTGCTCTCCACACAGCTCAGGGTAGAAGGGACTCTCCTTTCCTTGGGAGGTCTCTTCATGTAGTTTATCAACATAGTTAGTTTTGGTTTGTGCCTCCTTTGCTGTGTGGGGAGTGAGGTGAGGCTCAGTAGGAAGAGGTGATGTACCAGAGCTTCTGTCATCAGCTCCCAGATAAGTTTCCCTGTCCCATGAGGGGGAAAACAGCTTTAGGATTGCAGACATTAGCTTATTCAGACTTGCATTGACCTCTTGCATGAAGAACTGCTTGGGGGAAGTCAGGCCTCTGTGTGTGCAGGGGAGAGGGCTCCTAAAGCTGACTCTCCATGGGGCTGCCTCCCATATCCCAGGTGTTCTGACTCTCAGAAAAACAGCGGATTTCATCCTATCATACAGAGTGATCTTGCTGCTGTTTCTGTGGAATGATGCTGAAAGGCCAAGGCATGGCCTGTAACGACTGAAGGATTAAAACCTTAATACTGAGCACTTCCCAAAGCCATGTGGCCCAAAATGAGTCTGGTTTGCAGGCAGGCAGCTAGTCAGGGAGCAGTGCAGGTAATTATGGCTAAAACCCCTCTAAACTTCATTTTAAAACAGCTTTCTGGAGCAGGGGAGGGAGTTGTGCCTTAGGTAAGAAATAACAGGCAGCAGAAGTGCAGTCATTTCAAGCAGCATGTTCAGCATCAGCTAGGTGGGAACACCACCAACAACTTGTTCCCAGTTCAGTAGTATTTGGCATCACTCATTGTCTCTTGCTCTGCAAGACCTGCAGGCTGCTGGCCTCACTCTGCCTTCTTGGGTGTATCAGGGATGCTTTCCGAGAGAGGCGTGAGGCCAAGGAGGACCTTGTGTCTCTCATAGGCTTTGGTTTGTCTGAACACTGTATCTGTTCCATGCAGATAATCTAGCACTCCCAGGACTCCATAGCACTGGTTGAACCTGGAAACAAGAGAATAATCATCACTGGAAGTGATGGGTTACTTAGACCTTGCCATTTCCATGTCCTTACAGAGCCCTGATAAGCCATCCATGTGATTTCTGCCACTGCCCCCATCTCCTTTGCAGCTATAGCCAAGCTTGGGTGAAACTTCATCCCTCTCTGGTGCTGCCATTACCCAGAAATGGTGGCATTCAGCAAGCTGTCTCTCTCCTGGGCAGCTCAGAGCTGCAGGAGCAGCTGGACAGCCATTGTCTGGCCCCACTGGCCTGGGACACAGAGCTGCCATCCTCCAGCACTGAGGCACCAGCACAGCCACTCTGCCACGAGAGTCTCTCAACTATGCAGTGACCCGGGTCCTGGCATGAGCTGAGCTTTGGAGGAAACAGCTGATAAGAACTGGCACCATGGTTTGGGTGTTGGGTGTTTGGGTGGCAATAAAGCTGCCACACTGGCTGCTTCTGCAGGAGGGGCAAATTGTTCAAGGGAGTGTGTGTGAATTGGGCAGGCACCTGTGCAACAGGAAACACTTCTTCCACTGCCATGGTATGTACCCCTCTGCAACCTGCTGAGACTGCTTCAAACACTACTGCTTCAGCCTGATGCTTCAGACACTACATGCTCTCCTCCCATGTCAGCCTGGGAAACTTGGAAGGCCCAGCCTCGGCTGCAGTGTTTGTGCTTTGGAGAGACCTTCCAGCTCAGCTGGTGGAGGTGGGTAGATGTCACTGAGGTGTCTGCATGGGCAGTGCTCTCAAATCCCAGCCTCTGCTTAACTGCTTTGAGAACTGAGAGCTTCCAGCCTGCTATCAGGTTAAGCTGGAGGGATAGGCTGCTCCTGCTTGTACTTGACTTCTGCAAACCCTCTTGCCCCTCAAAAAGGAGCTGTGCCCATCAGTGGTGCCAGGGAGCAGGCAGGAGGGGAAGGGGGAGCTGAGCATACTTGAGGTGGTGGAAGTCGTGGAACTCCGGCGAGGGCAGGAAGGGCAGGTGGTAGCCACAGTGTGAAATGCTTGTTGTTATGAGAGCAAGGGAGAACCATGCAGAAATGGAGACAATGTGGGATCCCATGAGCATTGGACCAGTCATGACAGGCAGCGAGTTGGAGATCTGGAAATGAGAAGCAAACTCCTTTATTAATTGGTTCACAAGAACCAGACTCCCCTCTAGGAGCTGCATTCTTTCACCTGGGTGATAGATCATATCAGTTTTGTGCAACAGCATAAAGGGTAGATCCCTCTGCAAATATCTTAATGGAATTATGTAATCATCAAAGAAACTACTTGTTCTGAGCTCACTGTTTGACTCACTGCAAAACAGTCACAAGCTCCCTAAGCTCACAGTAGAAGTTAGACACGATACCAAACTAGGGGTGTAAGGGTGGCATGATTCCACCCATAAATCACCCTGGAGTCAGAGGTCTGAATTTCAGCTTCGCCTTGGAATAATGCTGCAGTGGCTCTTGGGGAAACCAGCTATAAGAGGGCATGGCCTGGGGACACGTGCAGGCAGGGCAGTGATGTCATGATCCTGGATACTTTGCTTTGTTGTGTCATACCAGTGGCTGTCACTGCCCAGGCCAAGCTTACTGTCAGTCAGTCTGCTGCCCAAAGACTGCCAGGGAGACTCTCAGAGCTGGTGCTGCAGCCCAGGGCTACTGTTAACAGCAGACAGTCCTTGCAAGTGGGTGTGGGATGTGTTTTCCTGAGATCTCAGCTGGAGCGGTGCTGGCAGTCACTTCTGCAAATACTGATGCCAGCCACCAGCAGGAAATTCATGGCAGAATTCTGAGTCTATGCAGTAAACCCAGACTCTGCAAATGTTGCATCTTGTGCTGAAAGCAGTGCCTGTGCTCCCAACCTTTTCTGTGCTCAAGGAGGCAGCATTCAGTCAGCTGCGTAGCTGTGGCAGGCCCCCGGATCTGTGCTCTTAAAGCAGTGGAGTACAGCATAAAGAAGTACTGCAACCCTTCCACAGCCAAGCTTCTTGGCAAAGCAATTAGACTCTTCTTCTCCCTTAGGAAGAGGAAGCTAAGGGTACTTTTTTTCTTCAGTTGCCACTCCTCATCCCATGGAAATCACATTCCATGCAGAATCTGGGGGATTATCACAGAGGAATGCACTTACTATGTGTTCTAGTGGGTGAGCATAAATGGAGACCACACCAATGGGGGCTGTCCATTCGTGGTGCTTCTTGTGAATGGGCTTATACAGGACTGGGTGGTGAACAAGCCTAAGCAGAGAAGAGAGACAGGCAGGTTTTGAGCTCCACATGGAAGGAACATACAGCAGAAAGCTGCAGTGTCAGGGGCCAGGCCCTGTTTTGCAGGTGCTGGACAAGTGAACTGTCACTGACTTGTTGAGCTTTTTCTTTCAGGATAGTCAGCCCTGTTCTTTTCTTCTCAAAGAATGCTGGGTCACAGCTTTTGTGTAAAGCTGCCTGCTGTTTGTTCCTTCACTTCTGAGCTGTTCCACCTTTGTAATTTTACCCATTTCTGCTTACTCCAGTTAGTGGCAGCACTAAAGCCTTGTGCTGTATAGGTGGATTTCAGGGCCACTAAGTCTTTCCATATAAATACAAGATTGGTGGGAGAGAAGGGAATATGACTACTGCTGTTGCAGGAGATGGGTATAAGCCGAAAGGCATGGAGAAAAGCCACAGTGTTCTGTTTCTGTGCTAAGCTCACCTGTGTGAATAATAGAAGAGAATTTCCTCTACCAAGGTAAAGATGCTTAGCTCCACAAGAAACCACGAGAAAGTGGGTAATTCCTTGCTGAAAGTGTTGCCCCACCATTGCATGACATAAAACATGGGCACAAGCATGGGAAAGGAGACAAAGAACTGATTACACAGTGCTGTGTAGATGGCTTGACGTAATTTCTTTGTGTCCACCTGCAAAAGAGAAGTCAGGACTTGAGGCTGAGTCAGAAGCAATGCAGGTTTGAGTTGGAAGGATAAAGGGCTTTAAGATTTGTAGGCAGTTTCCATATTAGCTTTGGAATTAACTCTTTCTAATCAGTCAACCCAGATCTGATCCAGGAGCCTAATTACAAGATCTGCCTTCCTCTCTGCAGGGGATATACAAGACTTGGCTTGATTCTCCTTGAATCCTATTTGGTTCCAAGAAAAAAGCCTAACAGGTTCTTCTCCCCACTCCTAGCCTAAGAGACTGCAGGGAGCGTTTAGCCAGCAGAAGAGGCAGACTGATAAGTACTTACAGGATCGTTCTTGCCCAGCTGGATGCGATAGCGAGTAATGAAAGTTGGCTTTCCTGTCACGTCAGCCACCAGGAGGAGTCCATTGAAGCACCAGAAAGCCAGGCCAGGCATCAAGGCAGCCCCTGTCATGAGGAAAGGGCAGAGCTCTGTGAATAAACTGAGAGGTGTAGCTACATTGGGGACAAAAGACAATAGCATAGTATCCAGAGGACCTTGCTGGGCCCCAGATGTGCCATGTGTATATCCCCTGCCCTGAGGTGCTTTAAAATGGAACATGTGTAAATTCTGAGATCCAGGTATGACCTACGGAATGAGGAGAGCAGAGCAGACAAGTGTCTCAAAAGTTGAAACTTGTCACAACTGAGGCTAAGAAAAGACTTCTCTGAGTGTCTGGGGGATCTGTCATGGGTGGTTTCTAAATACAGGCAGGGTAAGGTTGAGTTGTTTCACGGGACCCTGCAACATCCCCACCAGGCCTGTTCACCAGCTGTTACTCACAGGCAGAGAAGAGTCCTATAGGTGCTGCAGCAAGAGTAAAATTCACTAATTTTACTTTAACTTGCAGTAATTAGTTCTAATGAGTCACTGAGTTCTCACAGGAGGAAAGTGTCTTCACAGAGAAACCATTTCAGCAGCAGCACAAACATAAACTTTTTAATCTCTCTAGGGGAGGTCTAATGGTGAAGCAGTCCAAAGGCAGCACAGTTGGACCACATCAGCTGTGGCTGGCTTTGAAGCCTGCATGTGTTGTGGGAGGGTGAGTGAGTTTAGGAAGGCATGCTTGTGTCCCCTTTTCAGAGGTAATACAAGGATGGTTTCTCCTATAGCAGAGAGCTGTTAAGACTCACCAAGGAGAAAGATGGTCCACTCATCTCCCTCATAATGGTAGTAGAGTTTTAGCCATGTTTTTTGCCAGAACTGGCCTGGAGTGTTCCAGAAATTCTGCACAAACCTGTGGGAATGTGTGTTCTTAGTTGCTCATCATCCACTTTTTACCCTCTCCCCAGAAAAGCTTCTCCTTGAGCCCCTTTGAATAAGCTTACCAAGAAACAGAGTTCACTAAGGCAGTGAACATGAGCAGGCCTGTAGCAAAGACGTAGGCAGAGATCTTTAGGGCATTCCAGAGCTTGTCTTCCTGTGAACAAGCAACAACAATAAACACATGCTGCTGTGTGCTGCACCAGCACTGTTCACATTTGAAATGCAGGAGGTGAAGGCAGTCCTGTGATGGCCTGGTTTTGCTCCACAAACTCTCAAGAGAACATAGTAACAAAGTTGTTAGACAGTGTGTGCAGTTGAGGCAGGGAGCGCACACACCTCTGTCTGCCAGGCTTACAGAGACCTGAAGTGTCTCTGATGTGGACATTCTCTGGAATAACTAAAGAGAGAGAAAGACCAATGATGGGTTTGTTTCCCTCTTTGTCTTCATTTCACAGACTTATCAGTACCTGAAGCACTCTTACTGGCTTCTGGATAACTTGGAGCAGCAGGGAAGGAAGACCCGTGGGTAAGGAATGATGCTCCATCTCAACACTTCCCTCACTCTGTATTTTCTCCCTGCCAGTGTACAGTATGCTCTCTTCCCCACAGCAAACTGTTGTGCTCAAATGATCTAACAGCTCCAGTTAATCCAGAACCATTCCTCTCAACTTTCCTCTTTGCTTTGAAGGCAGGTTCTGAAGTAAGGCTCACATGCTCAGAAGCTTGCCTTTTTCTCCCCCAAGTATAACAGAGGTTTAATCCAGGATATTACCTTTCCTTCCATCATTTATTTTGCTGTGCCTCTGGGGCATTGCAGGTACAACTTGGCTCTAGTACTGAGAGTACAACTTGGCTAGCAGGTACCATGTGCCATCCATGTAGAACAACTGCACATTAACAAGGAGCTAAAACACTCAGCTTCTCACAAGCATAAAGCTCTCTGAATCCCTGCTCTCAGTCACAAAACAAGGAAATCACAAAGAGGCTGAAGTTCTTCCTTTGTACAGCATAAGGGCAGCTGTGATGTTAGTGTGACTCTTGCCACAGTAAGGATTTTAACTATCCAAAGTAACTGCAAGAGAGTCAGAAAACTGCCAGTAAGACCTTGTGATTCCAGGAGCAATTACATTCAAGAAGCAGTATTCGATATAGCTGAGCATTTAAATGTCCAAACCCAAGCTGTGTAGCAGATACAGGACAAAAGTACCATTAAGTGGCTGTCTTTTTAAAAACAGCTCAAGTTGGGACTGATTCTGGAGCTCAGCAACCTTAGTTTGGGTTTTCTTGGATAAATAAGCATTATGTTTATCTGCAGGATAAATGTTTGTTTTTTTTTTTTAAGAAATGAAAGCAATTCTAAAATAATAGAGGGTAATAATCATCCAGTGTCTTGTTCATTGTTCTGGCCTTCCTGTTTTTTTAACTGTGCTGTTGTGCTGCACAGACAGACTAGAGTGAAAGCAGCGCGATTCAAAGCTGCCGTGTCTTGCTTGTCTCCTGTTGGAGAGGATGAACAAGAGAGGCAGCTCACTAATAAATCTTAAATGCAGGTTTGGTTAGGGTAAGGCAACATAGGGGGATCCTCTCTACATGGTGATAAGAGCTTCACTAGGATTCTGTAACAGCTACAGAACATTAAACATTGCCTGGAAGTTGTCAGCAATATTTATCTGTCCCGGGACAGAACTTTGCTCATTGGCACTGAACATTCAAACAAACAATTATTTCCTCTTATCATTTATCTTTTTTTAAAATCAAGTTATCAACTGTGAAAGAAGTAATTTGAAGGACTCTTGACCTACACCTTGATGCCTGTGACCCCTGTAGGTTTATAGCAGAAGAGATGCAATCAGTTGCTGGCATCTTTTGTGTGGCCAGCAGGAGCAGGGAGGTCATTCTGCCCCTGTACACTGCACTGGTTAGGTCACACCTTGAGTCCTGTGTCCAGTTCTGGGCCCCTCAGTTTAGGAAGGAGGTTGACTTGCTGGAACGTGTCCAGAGAAGGGCAACGAAGTTGGTGAGGGGTTTGGAATATAAGCCTTAGGAGGAGAGGCTGAGGGAGCTGGGGTTGCTTAGCCTGGAGGAGACTCAGGGGTGACCTTATTGCTCTCGACAACTACCTGAAGGGAGGTTGTAGCCAGGTGGAGGTTGGTCTCTTCTCCCAGGCAGCCAGCACCAGAACAAGAGGACACAGTCTCAAGCTGTGCCAGGGGAGGTTTAGACTGGATGTCAGGAAGAAGTTCTATACAGAGAGAGTGATTGCCCATTGGAATGGGCTGCCCAGGGAGGTGGTGGATTCACCATCATTGGAGGTGTTCAGGAGGAGACTTGATGGTGCTTGGTGCCATGGTCTAGTTGTTCAGGTGGGTTGGATTGGTTGATAGGTTGGATGCGATGATCTTGAAGGTCTCTTCCAACCTGGTTTATTGTATTGTATTATCATCACTGAGTGTACTGAGCTACAAATGCAAGGCTGGTGAAATCTATCTGTTCCAGCTTCAGATAGTGCATGATGGATTCTGGGCTGGAGATCTGCTCTCTTTGCAGTTTCATGCTTTCCATTGCATCCATGTTATGCCTCATGTGTGCTGATGTGAGAGAAGACTTTCTTCATCTTTAGACCCTGGAACAGTGTCCCCATATTCTTTAGGAAAAAAGGTTACAAAAGCTACATATACCTAAAGCTTTTCAACAGACTTATATCCTATGAATCCTTGTTTCTTCTGGGATGAAGAAAGAATGTGCCAAGGAAAACCTCTGATGCTTTGCAAATGCCAGAATTTTCAGTGAGACTAATTAGCATTTCAGATTCTTCAGCACCTTCCAGCTGAACAACTCAAAGTTCCAAAAACTAGTAACTCCTACTACTCACTGAACAGGACAGAGATCAGCTAAAACTATTTTGTTTTGGCTAAAATGGCTAAAAGCCATTTGGGTAGAAACTGTCTTGCTTTGAGGCCGTGTTTTTATTGCATGCAATGAAGTGATTATGGGAATGAGTCCCACACAGTATAATTACATGAGCTGTGGAAGCAGGTAAGCTTACACAGAAAATAAACAAATCTCGCTCATCAAGTCCAAGCTACCACCCTGCTTCTCTTCATGCTAACAGCTCCAGCACAGCAGTTTCCAACTCTGATCTGTGGATTGCTTGACATCTTGCATTAAAAGGCTTGTACAGGCTGGCTAATTCCTAAAGTATAAAAGCAATGGTTTAGCATGACCACTTTGAGGGCTGGGCCCAGTTAGAGGGTACAGCTTCTGGGTGTTGTGGTCTCTTGCCATGCAAGCAAAGCTAAAAGGCCCTTTTCCACTTGGTGCTGTAGCTGCCGCCCTCTGGAAGGGAAAACATGCTGGGAAGATGTTGCTGTAGTGCTAAGAGGTGAGCTCCTAGTTGCGCCAGTGTGATCAGAGTGTAGATGTGCCTGCCACTTCTCTTAGAAGATGGTTCAACACCTCCAGCTTTCCAAAGCACCTGCATAACACTTTCTTTTAAATATGACCTTGAATCTTTACCTGCTTCTGATGCTCAGCCATGGTGGAATATCCAGAGTCTTTTTTCATCTGAAATAAAAAGTGATGTAAGTAAGTGAACCTTGCGTAGCTGGAAAGTGGAAGAATATGCTGCTGACAATAGCAAATCCCTCAACTTGCAGCTCAGCTGCCACACTGAAATATTTACTCTCCATTCTGTCCTGCTCCCTCCTTCATGCTGGCCATTGAACAAAGATGAGCTCTTGAGAGAAAAACCTCCTTATGTCCTGATGAGTTAGTATTGTCCCACAAGACTAATAGGGATACAAGGGCAACAAAGAAAAATGGGAGAAGAGCCAAACCCAAAGCTTCTGATTTTTGCACTGGCTCCCTCCTCCCATCTGGCCCAGGAATGCATTGCACTCAGTAGCAGCTCCAGCCCTTCACAGACTGCAAGGAAATGATGATATGGGACCTACCTTCTTCCAAAACTATGTCATGCTGCTAAACTAATGAGGATGAAATAAAAAATCTGACTACAAGGATGTGAGTTTGTGCCATGAAGAATTAACACAGCAGAGCCCCACATGGCTCTCCTCAGCTTCAGAACATGGTAAGTGAGAAAATCATCTTTGTTTCACATCCCACTATAGTCAATTTGAGGGTTTAAAGTCCTTAAACTGGCAGGTGGCCACCTTGTAATAAATCTCCCAGCATTTGGTTCTGTCTTGACCATTTGTTCCAAGTTTTGGTTAAAATACAAAAATCAAACCCAAGCTTTAAGTAGGTTCTGGGGGCTTCACTGCTGTCCATGGCTATGGAAAGATGTCTGTGTTTCAGGAGGTAGTGTGGCTGTCCTAGGGATTATTACACATCTGGGTTCATATTGCTGCACTCTGACCAAAAATCATAATTAGCCAAGGCAAATAAAACATTTCTCATGTTTTTCTTGGCTTCACCCAGTCTCTAAGAACAAACACATACATTACAATAACATGAAGGCCATATTACTGAGGATTGCAGAATTTAATCCATTCTGCTGTTCACACAGAGGAATATGGAAACACATTGAAGCACAAACTGTTGCCTAAGGTAATAAAGGAAAGCACAAAGAAGGCAGAAAGGCACCTGCCTGAGGCATGAAGGAAACCAGTTGAGAAATGATTCTTTAGAAAGATATTCTGTTACCTTTCTGATGGTAGCTACACCTCTTGGGGGTACTCTTGTTGCAGTGCTTCAGAAAGTAGGAATACACTGCCAAAAAGAAGTCCCTGCATTAGCCAGGAGGTTCCACTTAAGCTTTGAAATGACAGCTTTCTGGGCATACTCTGACAAGGAGCTCTGATGATTTCCAGGGGTTTCCAGCTCTGTCTCCCTAAGTTTTATGTCAGTATGCAGGTCAAAGGGCATGAGACAAAAACACTGGACACCTTTCAGCTTGGGCTCCTGCTTCTCACGGGCAGAAAAGGACAAGCAGTCCACCAAACTACATATTTCAGTGGAAGAAAACAATGTTAAACTGTTCTGGGAAATAAGCCCCGCCCCCCCCCCCCCCCAATCAGGCCAAACATTATCTGACGCTTGAACCCCTTGACATTAGGCTTGCATATACTCGTGGGGGAAATGCTAACAGTTGGTAGCAGCTTTAAAAAAAGCACCAAACAAGTTCACTTTGTCTCCTTTGGCCACAAAACCAGCAGTGTGAGAGGTGCTCTAAGGTGCTACTGCTTAACGTGAGGACCTGCTAATGAAGTCAGTCTTTTTCCCCAGATCTAGAGCTCCTTACCACTAGATTTTGTGAGCTACTAGAGCCAGTTGATGACATTTGTGTGTGTTGTTTTTCTTTCCAATGCATCAAGTTTGCCAACCACAACCTTGATGAAAGAATGTACTCAAACATATCTGATGAAGAACACATACAAGCAGCAACTGTAAATAAGCTGCTAGCCTGAATAGAACAGCCTAAATAACTTGCCACAGGACAAACTGATCTTATCTTCATTTTCAGAAGATTTCCCAACCACAGGGATTCATTTTGATGTTATGTAACGTGCACTGTATGCCCATCTTGTCACAGAGGTAGTCTCAGTGCAGCTGTGCCCACTGTCTGCAACAAAACAGTACCAGTGCTCAAAATATGTCAAGCTGGAACAATCCCTTCCTTCTGGGGGTTCTGCTCCATTCCAGCTTTCTTAGCCATTTGTTCAGAGCCTTGAACAGTTGAGTCCCAGGCTGAGGCTGCCCAAGTGCCTGTTTCTGTTGGTATTGTACCCAATGCTGCACTGCAGTGCATCCTCCTCCTGACACCAGCCAGCCCTGCTGCTGGCAGGGGCAGCTCAGTAACAGGGTACATCTGCTGTGATGCACTGGCTGCCTACCACAGCTTCTTGGCATTCCTTTTTCACTCCTGCTTGAATTTTCTATTGTAGACCTTGCTTCACTGGAATCAACCCTGAGAGTGCACAGGCACTGGAAAACAGCTGATCCTGAGAGAAAAAGTCTACAACTATCCATGAAAGTATAGAGCATATAGAAAGGAAAATGTAAAGACAACTTACCTGGTCACCTGCAAAGCTGCATATCATCCACACTGTGTGCACAGACAGTGCTAGTCGTTGTGTTTGGTGGATGTCCTACTGTGCCAAGCACTGCAGAGACCTGAAGGCAACCACAGTGCCTGGAAAGGCTTATAATTGTACTTTACACAGACATGTGATGTTGCCTTTTAATGATTTCCTCAGTTTCTATTATATCTTTTGAAGATAATACACTCCTGAACTCTGTCTGCCCACTCTTTGCACATCTCCTGCTGATAGTAGCCTAGGAGAGGTCCTTTGCGCCTATTCAGAGCCCAGAGTTCAACTCCTCACCTTTCACTACTGCTGTGGAAACTTTATGAGGGTTTAGGCAAAGGCAAGAGGGGTGTGTTTCCAGGCAGGAGCCAGCTGTCCCCTCCCAGACAACTCATGTGAGGCCAGTGCCATGTCACTGTTAGCACTGGCAGTGTTCCCTGGGCATGTGTGCATGCTGTCACTCCACTAAGCATTTGGAATACGTCTCTGCAGGTAAGAGTTTTGCATCAAGAGTTAATTGCTGCCATCAGCAAAAAAAACCCACAACCACCCACACCTTAAAGATCAGTAGTTTTTACAGTGCACTAACTCCTGGTTTGAGCACAAAACAGCTGGTGCCACAGGGCAGAGATGTATCTGGTGAAAGCAGTAAAGCTTACTGTGGAATCTGGCAAAAAAGGCCCAGAAGTCCAGTTTTCATTGTGCTGTACTAGGTCTACAAATGACACCTGTGCTGTTGCTTACATAGTGCCCTCAACCTGCTACTGGTATTGGTTCCATCTGTAAGGATAAGATGCAAATAGGTTAGCAAATACGCTGTTTACAGGCCAGAAAGTCTGTAATTATGGGATTGCAGAAAGCAAGGTGCAATTGCAGTGGCGCCGCTCTTTATTATGCAAATGTGGCCCAAATTTATGCTCCTTGCCTAACATGCAGTGCTCTACTGTGAACTACAGTCTGAGAACAGAGGGTGTTACTCACCAGAACTTGGCAGATTTGTTTCCACAGAATGCAAAACAAGGAATAGCAGCCTCACAGTTAGCCTTGTATGGCCACTCGCAGGTGAAGCAACACACGCTCTGGTTTGGGAAGCAACATCTCAAGCAAGCAGCAGCTAGAGCTGCAGAGAGATCTGCAAGCATGAATAGAGGTGGTGCCCTTGGTTTCTTGTACCCACCATAACATTTGTATTTTTACCAATGAACTTCTACCTGGAAGGAGAGTATTCCCATAACTCCCCTCCCAACCTCAAACTGGTTGCCCTCTAGCTTACCTAGTGCGGTAAACATTTGCTGTTGCTTCATTTCAGCTTTGAGACTGTGCTACTGTTTTCACTGACACTTTCTCCTGACTAACAATTCCCTAGTGGGGAGAGGGGTTGCAATTCATAGCTGTTGCTACTAATTGCTATTTATCAGAGACAGCAGACTCAACATAGAGGAATGCTATTCCTTCAAACTACTTACACACATGCACAGGAGGAAGTGGAAATTGGCATTTCAAGAGAGGAGTGCCACCTGAATGTGGCCCTGAGCTCATCTCTATTTTGTACTTGGCCTTGCACCTGGGGGGACTGCTCACCCAGTAGCCAGAAGTAGGAGATAAACCAGTGGATTTCATAGACCTCAGTGGTTCTTTTCCACCACTGTTCAGTCATCTCTGAAATATTTATACCCAATAGGTGCAGACAGCTCAGCATATTAGTCACAAGGATGTAAAAGTAATTTACCTTCTGGTGCAAGTCTGTGTCTCGTGCAGGCTGCCAATAATTTGTAAGCTGCTTCTGTCTGCTGGCGAGCTCTTGCTCTACACTGGCCTCTTCACCACAGATCCTCCAACATTAATAAAATCTTTGCTGAGGCACGAAAGACATCTGATTTCTTCTCAGCAGAAAGGCTTTTTGATCAGCTACTTCATAAAATAACTTCTCTGTTCACTCACCGCAGCTCTTGTCATAGTCACTGTCTGTTTCGCTGCTTGAAAGAAGAAAACCCCAAACCAAAATAGAAGGAGACAAGCAAAGAATTATCTTTCAGGATTGCACAAACCCACACTGACGGTACAGTTCCTCTAACTTTAAAGAGGACTCTGAACTCAGCAGATCTCATCTAATCCTCATTTCCTTGCATTCTGAACTACCTTCCCAGCCACCTGCCAGGGCACACATGTGCCACCACCTAGTACTGCAGTGATAGGCTCTGGAAACTTCTGTTGGAGCACTGGAAGGGTTAAGCAGACGGAAATGATGGCTCAAACATGTTCAGCACTTTTTAACTCTCGAGTCACATATAAAGATTGTCATGAGTACGTTTTCTGCAGTTGTGGTGCTGCTACTAAGCAGTCACAAGTGCTTCAAGAAGGCGTGACCCAGGACACACAGCTCCAGCTGACTGATGTCAAAATGCTGAGCTTAGGCCCTTTATTCTACCTTCTGATGTAACAGGTCTATGCACACAAACTCTTTGTTTACACTGGTCTTAACAGAACCATGTAGAGGAGGTGAAGGCTCTTCAAGAACCTGCTTTGGAGTGCTAGACTTGGAAGAAAGTTTGACTTCCAAATACAAGCTTTTTTTTTTTTTTTTTTTTTTTTTTTTTAATGCCTTTTCCAGCTATTTTTCAGCTTTATTACCCATGACTGAAAATGTTCTGATCTGCTTGAGCAAAAGATGTTTCCAGCTCTCACCACCAGTGCTTGTAAACATGCCCTAATTGTTTGTTTGAACGAACTGCATCCAAACTGCTAAACATTACAAATGTAATTTATCACAAGTGATTATTTCATGCAATACTCTATTAGAGTAGCAAGGTACTCTATTTCAGTGTCCTGAGAAGAGTCATCCACCCTTTTCCCCTGGATTCAATATACTGTCAAGTACTGAACTGTTTAGGAATAAAAATAATTCTTGCCTTGTATTTACAATATGTTGTAATATAACTTGCTGTATTTATCTGCTAATCACCTATATTTTCTTGCACAAAGTCCCAAACTCAAGTGACCAGGGGAAGAAAGGTGATTACTTTCTGCCAGTCTAGCACATTGCATAATATATAACTTACACAAGAGACTGCAGAGCTGAGAAGGCAGTAGGGATAGGAAGATAAACTTTGAATCAAGATAATGCTCAGTAATGGGATACCATAAGATGCTGACAGCACCAAGGTCACTTGAGAGAGAGTACTCAGAAAAACCTCATGTTCTCTAAAAGTTCTGTTTCTGCTGAGGTATGAACACTAAACCTGAGACACTGAACTACGTCTGAAGTGTAAAAGATACCAAGATTTGTTTTTCCAGATACTTGTACCAAAATGGTAGGCATGGAACTAAGATTCAGTGAAAGACTCAAATGGTGGGTAGATCACAATCCTGCAGCAGCACCAGAACTGCAGTATCTTATAACAGATGTGACCCTGTCCAGAAGACTGTCAGTCTAAAAGAAATTAAACACTGTCGAAGCTTAATTACTACATGAGCTTCGGTATCTGCCTTCAGTGTCAGCCAGCAAAGCAAGCGTTGGCAGCTGTTACGCAAGAAGTTACCTTATGCTGCTTTACTGGAGACAAAGTTCTATTGCTAATGTAACTTAAATAGCATTTCTATATAATGAAAGAACAGGAGAAGCCAGCATAAGCTTGCAGGCATAATAGGTACTTGGAACGACGGCTTCTAAGCTTCTCGACTAAGGAGCTTGCTATGCACTGCAGTATCTGAGGAACGCATGCCAGGAGAGCGGAATGGCCTCGAAAAGCACACACTGCACTACACTACACCCTCACCCGGCTCCGCAGCCCCGCGCGTCCATGGCTGGGCCTGTGCAGCAAGGCCTGGCAGCAGCGAGGAGCCCACCGTCTCAGCAGCTCAAGCAGAGAGAGCCGCGGCCCAAGGGCCTCTGCTGCGACCCTTTGCTGAGGGAGGGGTGCACGCTCTTTCTGTCGGGGATGTTCAGCCAGGACCTAGCACCATCCCTGTCTCAAGGAACCTCACTGCGGGATTGCTAGGGGCTCTCCATGCTGCCAAGGTGACACCAAGCCTACGTTCATCCAGCCTCGACGCCGCCGTTCCCGCAGGGAGAGGATGGCATCTCACTGCCTTATCGCTCCCTCCACCGACGGGCTTTGGACTCGTCCGCCGCTCTCAGAACAGCGAGGCCGGGCGAGCTCATTACCCGCGCTGGGGGCGGGTGGCAGACGGACACCCCCAGCGGCCCTGCGCAGGCGCGCTTTGGGCAGAACCCCGCGTGGCGCTCCGCTTCCCCGCCTGCTTCCCTGGCCCCGCCCCTCCCCGGGAGCGCGCCTGGCCCCGAGACCGGCTCGCGCGCAGTAACGTACCTCTCCGCGCACCCCGGCCGCTTTGCCATATCTCTCGCGAGAGGAAAAGCTTTTCCCCGGAAGTCCCACCCTCCACCCTCCCGGAGGCCGCATCGCGCCTGCGCCGAGGCGAGAGGCCCCGGCCCCGGCTTCCGGGCAGGTAGTGTGGGGGCAGGGAAGGCGATGGGGAGTGCCGGAGCAGACGAGTCGCGGGGGGACTGAGGGCTAGAGCGGCCGGGCGGCCCGGTTCCCGGGAGCGCGAGCGGCGGGGCCTGGCGGCGCGCTAGCAGGTGCGGGCGGGGCGGCCCCGGGACGCTGGGTGGGACGCCCTGGGCTGAGGGGACGGTGATTAGGGAAGTCCTCTCGTTTCCTCACCGGGAAGAGCCGCGGCCGGACGGGCCTAGCCCTGTGTGGGACTGGCGGCCGCGGCGCGAGGCTCCATGCCGCGCGACGGGCCCGGCCCTGAGGCAATGGGGCCTTTGTCGGCGGGCTGAGGGAAGCGAGACACCCCCGTGGCGGCGGGCTGGGCTGTTGCGGTTTCGCTGAGTCCCGCCGCAGGCAGCCTCAGGGCACGCAGGGTCCGGCCGTGCTTGGAGCGCTTGAGCCTGGCCTACAGAAACGTGGAGTAGTTTCGCCCGTGTTGTTGTTTGCAGCGGCAAACAAGCGGGGATCTGGTCTTGGTGTGGCGCTGCTGGAGCTGCCGTTAGTCTGAAATATCAATGTTCTCCGAATTACACCAGGGAAGCCGATATCGATAAATGCCTGTAAAGCATTCTGGCTTATTGCTCCTAATAGTATGGCAATAGTCGGGTATTAAATAGGAGGGGTTTTGGCTTGTACGTCTTGCACCCGAAGTTTCAGAGCTTGTGCCAGGAGAAAAAGGCAGGGAGAAGGAAAAACTGGACTGTTGACTGTGCATCCAACTTTTGAACGGATGCTCAAGATTTTCTTCTTGCTCGACTCATGTACAGGAAGTGATAAAAGCGAGAAACAACTTGCTGTAAACTTTAAATGGGCTGTTTGAAGCTGGAAACAGAAGCGTGTCTGACTCTTAACAGAGCATTTGTTCCTACACTTTGGTCTTTCGTTCTATAAAGCACTATTTATTTATCTGTTTAATGCAGCACGTGGATAAGATTGCACAGCTTGCAGTTCTACACTGTCCTCTGAATTCAACATCGTCTGACTTTACTCTGGTCCCTGCAAGATGCCAGCAGCCCTTGCAGAGAACAGCCAGGTTATCTGTGAAGTATGGGCAAACAATCTGGAAGAAGAGATGAGGAAAATTCGAGAAATTGTTCTAAGTTACAGCTACATTGCAATGGTAAATATGTGCCATCTAACTGCCTTAATCGATGGATTTATTGGGGTTTTTTTGGATAGGAGAGCAAGTTCATTCCTGGGTGAGAAATAATTTCCTCCTGCCCCTGTTCAAACTGAGCTAGAAGTTCAATGGTGAAAAATTAGAAAGCAGTTCAGTAGAAGCTTTATAGAATTTAATACAAGTAGTGTTGAGTATGAATTGAACAGAAGATGAGGAAGCGAGATTTGCTTAGTATTTGCTTAGTATTTAGGTATGGCAGTATGTTTGGAAAGCTTATTTACACAAACCAGAATGTTCCCCATATGGTAAGAATCTCTTCCTGCCCTTACAAGTCTGTATGTGCTTGGCAGGAGCCAGTTAGTTACACAAATAACTGGTTTTAGTTATGATATTGTAAGTTAAGCCAACTTTGCTTAGAAACACTAAACTTCAAGATAATAGAAGTCCTTAAGTGTGGCATAAAACCAGGGCCCCCTGCAGAGTGTGCAGTGTTTTACTGTAGGGCGTCTTTGTATGTATGGATATGAATTTTTTGTTACCATGTGTTGGGGCAGATGCTTCTTGCTTCTGTTAGATGTCTCCTGGAAGTGTCCATAGAACCTGTTTTAGTGGCTGTGCTGGAAGAGTGGACAAAAATAATTTTGGGCAATGGATAAGTTCTGTCAGCTACACAGCACACAAGTTTTTGCATGTGCTTTAGTCAGTTCAAGTTATGTGACTTAAATTGTGAGGAAAAAAATAGTCTGAAAGTTTGGTTTTCAGCAGAGACCTCACAGTCAGTGGCCAAGTAAAATGTGCTTTGTCTAATACATGGCTGCTCTGTTAAGGTTGATTGATCACCCTTCAAAAACTGTCTGGACACTGAACCATTGAATGAAGATGATCAGAGTGCTAAATTTAACTTGTGTTTAGAACAGGAAGGAACACTGGATAAATAAATAAATGCCTATTTTAGTAGATTTAGGGGGAATTAAGGGGTTAGTCCTTTGTGAGAAAGATGTTAAGATTATGCAGTGATGTTTATTGGATGACTTTGTAATGAACAAGACGGTAGGAAGGGAGACTTGTAATAAATGGGTGAACACAATAGTTAATGAGTTGTGTAGGTTTGGGGTTTTTTAGTGTCTGACTTGTCGTAGTTTAAAATACATGTGGCTGTGCAAGAGGGGGGAAAAAGTGTAATTTTTAGAGCAGAAGTCACAGAATAGAGTGCTGAGACCTGAATGGAATTCACAGAATGGAGTGCTGCCAGTGTGGATAGGTGATCACACTGAATAGGTGTGGTCACTAACAGAGTGATACTAATAACTCCTAATGGAGTAAGTACTGAAAAAAGGTTTTCCCTCCTCTCCCAGGACACAGAGTTTCCTGGAGTTGTTGTAAGACCCATCGGTGAATTCCGCAGTTCCATAGACTACCAATATCAGCTCCTTCGGTGTAACGTTGACCTTCTGAAAATTATCCAGCTGGGCCTGACTTTCACCAATGAGAAAGGAGAATATCCTTCTGGCATCAACACCTGGCAGTTCAACTTCAAATTCAACCTTACGTAAGTCTCTTCAGCTAAGGAATAATTGCCTGGTCTCTTCAGCTGGTGGCACTTTCCTTTGGCAAATGCAGGTGTCATAGAATCGCAGAAGCATAGAATTGGTAGGGTTGGAAGGGTCCTCAAGAATCATAGAATCCATAAAGTTGGAAAAGACCTCAGAGATCATCAAGTCCAACCTATCGCCCAACACCTCATGACTAACTAAACCGTGGCTTCAAGTGCCACATCCAATTCCTTTTGCACACCTCCAGGGACAGTGACTCCACCACCTCCCTGGGCAGCACATTCCAATAGCCAATAGCTCTTTCTGTGAAGAACTTTCTCCTCACCTCGAGCCTAAATTTCACCTGGAAATTCAAGGATCACCTAGTTCTAACCCCCCTGCCACGGGCAGGGACACCTCGCATTAGATCAGGTTGCTGAGAGCCACATCCCATCTGGCCTTAAAAACTCCAGGGATGAGGCTTCCACCACATCCCTGGGCAACCTGTCCTTGTGTTCGTCTGAATAATTAAAACCCCCAGATTCTACCACAGCTTATGTGGAATCTGATTTGCTGTGACAGAAGTTTGCAATGTTTCTGGGAAGTCAAAGGCATGATAAAGTCCTATCCTCAGTACTCTTTCCCATGGTAAATAGCCTGTGCCCAACACTTGTATGTGCCTTAAACATTTTTTCCTAGAACAATGCCATGGTCTTAAACTTTATACATATATTCCTTATATTTTTATATACTGTACAAATAAATTCCACCTCTTTCTGCTAAAAAAAATTAGATCTGCACAGTGTTCAGCAAAAAAACCCCAGGTATCTCTTTAAAGATGATGCTAACTGTAAGTTGGGATCTAAAAGAAAAAATATTGGTGTAACCATCACAGCTGTTCAGGGGAGTGAATCTTGTGAAATGGAGTGTGGCAGTTTTTGTTGTCTTCTCCATACAGGTTTCATTGTCCCTTCCCCTGTAATGTAAAGACAAACTCAGCATCCTCACCACAGAGCTGCCTGGAAATAAAGAGAGGGTTTACCCAGAGCAACCACCCCTTAGTAGGAAATCAGTATCTTTATGGAATTGTCATTGGAAAACAGTTTTAAAAAATTCATATTTAATATGTACAGATTGTGCAGGTTTTTGAACCCCAAAGTCACAAATTTGTGAGCCTCTTCGAGGTATCAGAACCGGAGTGAAGTGGTCTTCACAGTGCGATCATGTCAGCTGGCTGTCTCAGTTGGCATGAATTTGACTTTGTGTAGTCACGTCCTTCCTTCCCCTGCCACCCTCAAATGAAACACAAGTCAGGTTCCTGCTTAGCTCTCCACCAAGCACATCATCACTCCTTCCTGTCCTCCTGCCTTAGTCAAGTATTACTCAATTTTGTTTACTTGCAGTGATGGAACAGGTGGTGATGATGAGGTGATGTGTGCTGTGAAGTGAAAATAAAATGTAGACGGGAATGATGCTGGGTGCTTTAGAGTTGCAGTTCTTCCTGTTTGGAAGAACTCCCCTCTTCTCTGTGCCCTCATACATGGTGCATCTGTTCACCTTGCAGAAGTGGTATTTTCAAAGCGTCATTCAGTTCTGTGGAGGTGGATTCTTTGGAACAGAATTAGCTAGTTACGATCACAGAGCAGCTTGCGGTGGAAGTAGAAGGCTGCAGCAGTGGTAGTAAAACTGATTCAGCTGGAATTTTCTAGGGAGAAAAACGTGGTCCTGCCAGGTTTTGAAGTACAGTGTCAGGAGAGTTTTCCTAAAATGAGCTTTACTTGGTAGCACCTCGGGTACAAAGCTGCTTTTCTCCTTCAGGGAGGACATGTACTCTCAGGATTCCATAGACCTCCTTGCCAGTTCGGGGCTGCAATTCCAGAAGCACGAAGAAGAAGGGATCGATACCCTGCATTTTGCCGAGCTGCTTATGACATCTGGGGTTGTCCTTAGTGACAGTGTGAAATGGCTGTCCTTCCACAGGTAGGTCTCAGATGGGCACTGACACTGAAGGGAGAAATGTCTTCTTGATTGAAATGCTGCTGCTTTTGCCCATGGAGGCTGAGACAGATATTAAGGAGACAAATTGGTAGCTTTGCAGTTGTTAAAACAAGCTAAAAGATGCAAAGGCTAATTGTAAGCAGTAAAGACATTTTATTTTGTACTAGAGCTTAATGTGGTCTGAATTTTGTGTATGTGTGGCTTGCAAATCCTTTCACTGTTACAGTCTTCTCTATGGTAAGAGTTGTTAACAAGTTGAATTGTAATGCACGTAATAAATTGTGTGCATTGTGAAGTAGGGGGTTTGTTTCTTCTGCCTTATGGTATTGTTTATGTAGAAGAAGAAATATGTGTAATCAAGATACCTTGCCTGTAGTGTTTCAAGCAACTTGATTACAAAGCCTCTAGTCCTTGTTACTGCAAATGAAAGGTCTCAAGGGAGGATGAGGTGGTGGCAACAGATACTTAGAGGATTTCCTGCTTTTCATTATTGCCCATAGCTACAGAAACTTGCAGTGTTGGGAAGAGAAGTACGTTCTTCCCAGTGGCTTAGATGTTCTGCAAGAGGTTAGTGGAGACATGCAGGGAGCACTCAGAAGTCTTCTCATAGATGATCAGGATGAATTCTGGCTCTGATACAGAGTAGTTTTACAAATGTCAGAAAAAAATCTTAAGGTCTGAAAGTTACAGCATGTCAAACTTGTGAAAAGTGAAATTCTGGTACTGAGTATAGGCCAGTAATAGGCCTGCTTAATCTGGTTTCTTTGTTTTTGTTCTCAGTGGTTATGACTTTGGCTACATGGTGAAGTTGTTGACAGATTCCAGGTTACCAGAAGAGGAACATGAATTTTTCCATATCTTGAACCTTTTCTTCCCATCTATATATGATGTAAAGTACTTAATGAAGAGCTGCAAAAACCTCAAGGTACTTGTATCTCCCCAGTAAGCAAGTAATGGATGGGTATCACTACTGTCAGTGTATAGCAAGCCAAGGGCAGAACTGCTGCACATAAGAAGGCTTAAAACTGGAACATGTATAAAGGCTAGGAGTCACACAAGCATCTGTGACTAAGTTTGTCTAATAGATATGGCCTCCTTAGTTCTACGCTTATCAATATGCATATTCCTTCTATATATATATATATATAAACCTGAAGGTTTGTGTAATTCCAGAGGCTAATCATAATTCAGCATACTTCACTTCCCTTTTCAAGGTGGGGTTTCTTCTTTACATGAACTACTACATGACTTGATTTAACTGGTAGATACTCAAAGGGCTGAAAGTAATTTATCTACTGAATCACAGCTTTGGCTGAGGAAAAGGGGGGGGAAAGGTTCAGCATTTTAAACATATGAATGTACCCACAGTCACCTCGGGTATCTGCAGCAAGAAAGCAAGGGCACCTTGAGAAGAGTATTTATGTGTTCAGGAACACTTATTTACCAATGCTTCAGTAACAGCTGGTGTCTGTACTGCTGGAGTCTGCATGCATTCATTGTAGCCAGTGTTTACCCTCTTGTTCTAGACAAAGATGGCAGTTTTGGGAAGAGATGGATCTTGTAAGATAAAATCTGTTGTGTTGTTGCTGTAGGGTGGCCTTCAAGAAGTGGCAGATCAGCTGGATTTGCAGCGAATTGGACGACAGCACCAGGCAGGATCAGACTCTCTTCTCACGGGAATGGCATTCTTCAGAATGAAAGAGGTACTGCGGTAGTGTTCTTTACAGGTTGTCTTTCTCCAGTTCCTACCCATAAATGTCAAGACACAAAATGTGTTGGGTTTTTTTTTGTTTGTTCTTTTTTGTTGTTTTTAGCCTTGTGGCCACCACACTTCAAACTGTCAGGAATTATTGGTATTGGCACAAACTTCTGTTTACTCTTGTGTTTTGCATGCTGTGTCTTAGAGGTGGCTGACTTCAAATCAGCTGTTTAATGAACAGTGGGTGTTTCCTGATTTAGAGGCACAATTAAACAATACCTGTTTCTTCCTTTTTTTTATCTGCAGTTGTTTTTTGAGGATACAATTGATGATGCAAAATACTGTGGGCGGCTGTATGGCCTTGGGACAGGAGTGGCTCAGAAACAAAATGAAGATGTGGACTCAGCCCAGGAGAAAATGAGCATTTTGGCTATTATCAACAACATGCAGCCTTGAGAAGTGGTACCCCTCGGCAGAACATAGTTACCATATTGGCAGCTGCTGTCCTCAACCATTTTCCCTAACAGTTTCTCAAACAAAAGGCATCTACAGTATACAGCCTGCAGTTTTGCTGAAGAGCTGCATCTTCATCTGAAACCCAGAAGAAGAGAACTGACTGAACTCCTAATGCCAGCATTTGTGGTTTGCCATCTTTTTAATACCAAGGGCAAAAAACAGAACCTACTCTGTATACCTCTGGTTTTTTCCTCTTTATACTGTACAGAATCTGCAAGGAAGACTTAAGGGTAGAATATTCAGTAGAGCTAAGGGTCTGGAAATCCAGTGAAAATGGACACAGACATGCACACAAATTTGCAAAATGTGCTTTATAAAGCTTCTTTTAAAACTTCTGCATGTTGTGAGGGTGACTGCTTCACCTCATGTTTGGCTTATTTTATCTTTGTGTAGTCTGTGAAAATTGCTCCCTTTGATCACTGCAGAGGTTTGGGAATGATGACATTAAAAATGATCCTTGCAGCTAAAAATATTCAGAGATTTGCTTTAACAACAATGGGAGTGGATATTACTGGAGCTGTGATTTGATCATCTCTCTGTAGTTTCTAATTCTCTAGGGTTGATACAGGTTTGACCCATACTGAGCATCAGCTTAGTTCTTAAGGGTATTAATAAACTGTTCTGGAAATAGATTCAGGAGGCATAAAAGTTCACCTTTGACAGGGGACTGGACCAGTACTCTGACTTCAGTTTTCTTCAGCTTAACCTACTCATTCTTGCAACACAGATAGTTCAGCAGATGGATAAATATTTGTTCCTCTTCTCCCCAACCCCCTTCCTTTTCAGCCCCAATTTTACTGTATGCTTAACAACAGGCAAACCAGCTCCATTTCTCTTGATTATAAGCATCTGAAAAGTAGTTAAGAGGATGGAAGAACAACTTGGGATTCTGACTTCTTTAAAAATGAGCTTTGCTTTTTGTTCTTTCCCAACAGCTCTGTCATGACATTTATTAAAAACCAAGAAAACAAACAAGCAAAAACATCCCAACCACCAAAACCAAAAACCCTTTTGGACATGGCAAACTTAAAAAAACCCAAACCTTAAAGACTTCTAAACAAGCTTAAACAATCCATTATTAGGAGTTGAGGGTTAGAGCTGGTATTTGAAATGCTTGTAAATACTCGTTTTTAATTTTTGTAAAATAAATCTTTTAAAACCAGGCCTTGGTTTGGATTTTCCATCAAGCACTAAAATTCCCAGAGTTCAGGCTTTGGCATCAAAAATGCTCAAGTTTCTTTCTTCTTCTACCATTTTATGATGTGCTGTTGGGGTAGTTCTTACTAAAACCTGCTGTTGAGCTTCTTTTACAGTTGAGCTCAAGATTTCTTTGGGAGCCTTGTGTTCTTTTGCTGCTTGTTTCTCAGCACAGCTTGCAGTACTGTAGAATATTCTGTCAGTGCAGCATAGCCTCTTATAAGTGCCAAATCTGTTTTCCTCATCTAGCCTGTGTGAAGTTTTCCTGCTCCATCTAAGCTCCAGTTACTTAGTATGTAGAAGGCTGTTTGGTTAAGCATTAGGTCCCCCTCCTGGTTTTCAAGGGCTTGGTACATGATTTAACAAGGCCAAGTTACCACTAACACAGCTATGGAAAACTTTCAGTGCGGCACCTAGTGCTCTTCATGTTCTGAACAGGACATCTATCACTATCAAGTCTGCCTTTTAGCTGGAAGAATCTGGAATAGCTCTTGTTCTAAAAGAAAAAAATACATAATCCACCTCTTGTCCTTTTTTCTTAAGCTTTATTGTAGTTGAAAACTTCTTAAATTCATGACACCCCACTTCCTTCCTACCATTTTTTCCCCTGCTGAATTAGAAGAAGCTGTTGTTACAAATTCTTAAGATAGGTGCAGTGTTCACTAAGACCAATGTAGATTTGTTCTCTTGGCAAGAGTTTTTTCTAACAAGACAGGCAAAGCTGTAAGCTTGGTCAAAATGTTGCATGTTCAAGACTCCAAAATCAAGGATTACTTTTGGCACCTTTTGGAAGAACTTGTTCCTACCTCAAATTTACCAACTGCAAAAAAAAATCAGTTCTTCAGACATGGGACTTCTCTTGAGCTGGAGAAATTTCTCTCTTGCTAGTCATACTGGAAACAAATATAGAAGTTCTTGCCCCTCCCTTTTAGATTGTACAGGTGGTTTCACCACCCAAAGCTAAGTCATAGCACATACTTGTTTCATTTACTGAGTTTGCTTTCTGCAGTGCATTTAACAAAAAAACCCACCAAAACTAACCAACCAGCAAACTACCCAGGCTTACTTTTAATGCATTTGTACTTGATTGATATTGATTTCTAGCCATGAAATTAAATGCTAATTCATGGTGGTAGAGGACTTTATTTAAAGGAGGGGAAAATAAACTCACAAGGGAAGAAAGAACACTGGCTTAAGGGTCAGTTTACTTACAGAAACCATTGTTTTTTCCTGAGGTCCTACTGCTCTTCCACTGCTGAAAGACTGATCAAGCTGCTCAAAACTGTTTCTCTTACATGGAAATGGCAAGAGCTTTCATTAACATGCCTTCCAAGAAGTAAGATGGTACAAAAATGTTGTATCCAGTTCATGGCCTCCTGCTTTTCAATTTTCTAGCACAATCTTAAGCAGCTTATGACCACAAGTAAGTAGTTTCATCCAAAGTAACCACAGCCTCCAAAACAAGCCTTCACTTCAAGAAAGAACAGCCTTGGTGTTAAGTAGCTGCAAGCAGCTCAAGGGAGACAGGCTGGTTTCATAATGTCATGTCAAGAACCTCCTGCCAGCCTTTTTGTAAGTACTAGCACTACCATGTTTCCTAAGGAGATCCAGAGCCTGTTGGTGCAGCTCAGGAGGGCACTGGGATTCAAGGTGGAGGAGCACAAGGCAGCACTCCAGCACGTCGGGGAACGGGAAGACCTGCACAGAAAGGAACGTAAGGTGATTGATGTCTGTTCTTTCAGCTATAATTGTTCAAGTGCAACATATTCAGGCAGCCAGCTCTCTACATTAGACATTGCTTTAGAGTATCTTTGGTACAGACAGGCATGAGTGAGATGTGTTTCTGTCTCTTCTTCCAGTGCATTAGCTCCTGCTTAACCAAGTTTGCCTCCTCCTGCACAATCACTACGATTAGTTATGTTACAGACTGGAGAACAGAAGGTTCTAAGACTGCCTAGGACATGCTCTTTCCATTGGTGATTTGTAGTCTCTACAGCTCCTTATCTAGAAAGGCCCTTTTATACTTTAAATTTCTGATTTCACTGTTTATCAAAACTGGTTTTGCATACAGAATTCTAAGCAAGGGATTACTTTTAAAATGCATGGGGGAGATTGCTAGAGAATATCCCACCACGTTCCCCCATGCAGGAGCTTTACCCACCCTTTCCAACTGCATGGAAGAAGTTAACACTCAAAAACATCACCCTGCTGCCCTCTGTCAATTTGCTCTCTAAGATTCCCTAGGGTCACAAAGAAACTCCCTGCTCCTTACCTTCTGGATGAAAGGGATTCTGTGATGAGGCTGCCCTCACAAAAATATGACTTTTCTTTTTTTCGTAACCACCTCTTCATTCTCTTCTGAAAACTTACCTTTAAACTGTCTGGAAATTCTGCTAGTTTCTGCTTTGCTTTTAGGAGCTGCTTTGTTAGGTCAGGGAGTGTAATTGCTTCCTTTACTTCACCTTTACTGTCAAAAGAAGAGCAGATGTCATGAGTAACTTTCTCAAATGACAGCACAGCATCCCTCCTGTACAGGGAGCATAGAGTTAGACAAGTGCTACACACTCCAGCTCCTTGCCAAAGGCCCAAATAATTAACAGAGAGACAGGCCTCTTACATCATGCTTGTCCTTTTCATTATCCTCCATTTTTCAAGCTACTCTGTTTATTCACTGTACAAACATGCCCTGCATGTGAGAAAGTTACTCAACTGTAGTAAGTTCATGCACATGGTAGTTCAGCCCCAGGGAAGTGCAAGTCCTCTGAGCTGTAAATGAAGTGTCCCTGTGTGACAAGTCAGAGATCAGAGGCAATCTGAGCTAAACAAGAAATGTGCTGCACAAACACAGGCTAAAAGCACTGCTTTTTAGTCCATTCATGTTCTAAAGCTTACCCATTCATCTGGTTGCTGTCAGAGCATGTTTTGTCTGATTCTGTCTCTGAACTCTGCTGCAGGTTGCTTTCCTGGGTGTTTTCATCTGTATTTTCCTGGAGATTGTTCCTCTGCTGCTGATGCTGGTGGATCATATCTGCTAAAATCTGCTGGACCTCAGCTATATCTCTCTGGGTGTTCTGCAGAGCAGCAAACTCTTCTGAAAGAAGCACTTTGCAGCCAATCAGTTTTGACTGCCTGTCCACCAAATCAACCAAGCTGGTTTTTGAGTCACTTTTGGCCTCACACCTGTGAACTTCAGTTGTATTGCAGTGGTTTTCATCCATCTCAGCTGCAGCTTGATCAGGAGTTTCTTCAGAGGAGAACTGACCTGAAACATAATCCTTCTCAAGAGCTATCTGCTCACTGGGACATGGCACAGGATCCGAAACAGCCTTCTGCAAGACAATGGAGTCTTTGGGTAGCTTCCACCACAGGTCATACAGCAGTCCATAAGCCACAAAGGCCTCTAAACTTCTGCAAGCATCCATGCTCTGAGAATCTGTGCTGTCCAGTTTGTGTCTCAGGTTATTGCAGCCTAATAATGAAAAGAGGATTACAAACAATTTGCAGAGACTTCCAAAGGAAAAGACCAATCCTACTAAATGAATTACCATCTTGGAGACCCCAACCAGAGCTTTACTCAGATGCTGCCAGAGTGGTGCAGGAAGCAGAGAAACGAAGGCAGACTCCTTTGGCGTCTTTTTAAACACAGTACTCCGTTCTAGCTAGCATGAGACTTCATGTTCTCATCATCTACAGCAAAATACCTTGGTACCCAGGCTACATGTCAGGGTATTCACATGATCAAGAACTGCAAAAATCAATTCTTACTCTGCAGAGAAGGAGGGTAAGGGCAGGTTGGAGGGATTGGGACTATGAGATGAATGCAGCTTTTCAATGTCCCGATCTCCCTTACAGAAGAGAATTTGTTCAGTTTGCTGCATCACCCATAGCAGATGACACTGCTGAGCTCCCTTCCAAACCCAGGGATTTTGATGGCCCAACAGGCCTTGTCCTGGCCAAATCCCAGTGGTTTCTACATATGTGGGCATGTCTTGCTCCTTCTAAACATGATAATGTAAGAGTAATGGACACACAGCTGTGCTTACAAGGAAGATGCTCCAAGCTGTTGGTGCCAGGAGAAGCACATGAAGAGACCTACCTTCAGGAAGGATGATACTGCAAATCTCTTGCATCAGAGTGAAATTACCAGCATTGTAACTGCGGGTCACAGCTCCAACAATACTTTTCACTGCCTCATCCCAGGATGCAGTCTGATAGCTCAGGGCTGCAAGGGTCAGGTCGTGGGAGATATGGAAAAGCACCTGGAAGAAGCACAGGAGAGCACAAGTCATACTTTTACTGCCAAGTATGAATTGCACATTGCTTATGACCATTGTGGAAGAGCCCAGAAGCACATGACTTAACCAAAAGCAATTTTAACAACAATGCAAAGTACATTGTCTCCTTCGTGCAGGAAACTGAGCACTTCTTCATTCCTTGTATCTGTAACATCAGCAGCTGTGCTTCCATGTATCCTACCAACACATGAAAAGCAGGATGAAGATGAGAGATGTCAGTGATTCAGTGCAGTCAGAGAGAAGAGGAGCACCAGGCTGTGAACGGATCTTCTGAACTCCAGGGTATTTCAACAGGCAGCAGCCCTGCCTCTCAGCAGTCCAACCCTGAATCACTGCTGAGACTACTCAGCTATGCTGACCTCTCCCACCCAGGCAGCATATCTCAGTGCTCAGCACTGACACCATGTACCAGTTCTTACCCTGCATAGAAAGCAATGCAGAAACAAGCTGGTGGCTGGCTACACGCAAGCTGTCCCAGCTGCCTAGGACACTACTTCTCCCAGACTATAACCTCATCCTGCAGGAGGGTGCAGATATCAGTCCTTGGTAGCAGTTGGTATACCACCATAAAGTGGCTGAGTTTTACTGTGCATACAGATCCAAATGCACTTACCTGCTTTGGGTGTGTGTTTCTGGTAGATGGAGGATGCTCAACACTGTGCAGCTGCTCCCGTGCACACATGATTTGTTCAGTGGTGTCCATGCCTAATACATTCTGCCACACTTCTATCACCATGTCCAAAAATGAGGCCTTTCTGTTCAGCTCCCAGCTGTGGTAACAGGGAGGCACAGGGCTCTTTCGGTCACAGGGATTTCTTTCACTAAGGCACTTGCAAAGCAGTTCGTTAAGGCAGAAGACGAGTCTTTGTCCCTTTAACAACAACAACAACAGAAAGGCACTGAGCTGCTGCTGCTGCTGGAAGAAAAAACAATCCCTTACTGACCACAGCAGGCAAGCCAAATTTAGGAACATCATGGCTAGTTGGTGATAGACTGGTTCACAATTGCAGCTTCTACAGTAACAATGCTGATAGAGATTCAGAGGTCAGAAGGACATATCAGAACATGTCAAGGGAGCCTTCTGCTTCTCAGCCTGCACAAAAACCAAGTTACTGGATTAAACCTTCAGCAGATGGATTTAAGAGTCAGCTTGGTTGCTTCTTCAATGGAAACATCAAGTACTTTCCTGCACTTTCTTTTCATAACCGGTATTATAGATTTTTTTAAAAAACAAAACCAACCTAAAAAAAGAAATCCCTCTTTTTTCAATTACTCTCACATAATTAACAAGCATAGAACCTACATGCCTTCCTTCCAGGGGCCCTCTGCCTCTGCAAAGGCACATGGGTTTTGGCAGGATCACTGCACTAGACTTACAGAAAAATACTGTGAGACTCAAAGGACTACCAGTGGACTATTGACAGATGGGAAGTTCATCAAGTTAACCTGGAGACAGTGCTAAAGAAAGCAGAAAGGAAATGCTCAGACTCACAAATAATGTTTTATGTTGCTGAAGGACTTCCTGAGCTCCCACCCAGTTCCTGGATAACAGCAAGTCTTGGGCACATCTGAAAGACAAAGTTGCTGACAACTCCTCCTCTCCAGATATCAGCGCAAGCTCAGCAGCGGTTTTAAGGGACGTCGCATCCCCCTTTTTTGCCAACACCTTAACTGCATCATAAGGTGAGGAAGCCCCCAAATAACTGAAAGATAAGAGCAAATCGACATATTAGTACCACAGCACTGCTTTTAAACTGTATTGCAACCCGCTGGCACGCACACACACAAAGGAAGATAAACCTGCATCATCCACAGGTTCTCAGAGCTCTCATCGCTTTGCCTTACCAAGGTTTCCTGCGGTCATACAACGCCTGATTTGATGCAGAGTTACAAAGGGAAAGTCACATGGCCTAATAATGCATACTTCTGGGGGTGTGCACACCATGCACAGCTTGGATAAGAAATAAACAGATTCAAAAGAGAAAGTTTGTATGCAGTAGTTTATCCCTACTGCATTTCTCTGGATTTCAGCTGAACCTTTTCACAAGCGTGAACACCCTCAAAAAAGCCAGGACTTAAAATCGGCATCAAAGGACACTGTGCCAGACAAAATATTTCAAACCTTATTGGTAATTTTGGTAGTAACAAATTTTGAAACGCTCTAGTGTTGAGGAATGATAACCCAGTGATTAGGGTATCAGCCAAGGCCTCAAGAAACTCTGGATGAACTGTGTTGCACTGCATGTTTCCAGTGGAAAGGTTGGAAGTATCACAGTCTTTTCATATACATCCTAACCTTAGTCTTGCTAGACTAGTTTCCAAAGACTACCAGTGATGTCTACAGGAAGATATGGCTCTACTGTATTATGGCATTTGGACCTTCTGCTCTGAACTGCCATCTGGAGCTTCTAGCAGGAGTCCAGTGAGATTAGGCTCAGAAAGGACCTTAGAGAAATATTGACCAGAACAGTTAACAGACTTCAGCTGCTAAAAAACCCAAGAACTGTCTTTGTTTTAGACATGGAACTAATTCTGTCTTCTTCCCAGTACCACTCACCATTTGGCAGCCATGGAATAATGACCATCTTTCTCTAACAGAGCTGCCCAGCTGGTGTAGAGATCCTTCAGGATTGGATCTTCTGGACGCAACCTGGCCTTAGCAATCACAATTGCTTCCCTAATGCACGTAAGAGAAATCAGACAGAAAAGTTAATTGTGTACAAAAAGTCAACCCAAGTGTCAAAATATACCAAACATAACTAAACATGAATGTATAGCAACCTGTAAAAATTGTTCACTTTCAGGAGTTCAACAGCCTCATACACTTTATGGATGGACAGGAGGTGGGAGGCAGCCTTCACATACTGCTCCTGAAAACACAGCTGCTTTGCAAAGGCTTCTACTGTCCAAACCCAGGCCTGGTACCCCACTGCAGAAGAGAAAGCAGTATCATTAGAGTCAAAGGTGTAAAGCTGGAAGAATTACTGTGGGATGACATGGTCACTGGTTTCATCATCCTTGTCTGCCCTAGATTAGCTTCTTGCTTCTTAACTACCCTAATACAAGTCTCTGAGGCAATGGAACAGGACAAAGCTAGAGCTTGAACACACCTGTAGGACTTCACTACTGGTAAAACAGCTTAAAAGCATATTTAAGCAACAGCAAGGTGGAAGGACTGCTACATGTTACAAAGAACCAACTTTGTGCTTGGAAGGATGGGGCTGCTCCTTCAAGAAGTCCCAGAGGAAACAACTCTGATTTCCTGCTATCCCATCCCAAAGGTGCTTGTGGAAACATTCATGTCTTTGTCATGAATAGGACATGTTTTGTGTTTGATTTTTGTTATCAAGCAGTTAAAGAAGCAACTTCCTCCCAGTCAGGAACAATCCTGAGTTTCTAATCCAGAACAATCAGAACAAGGCTACCCTTAGCAGCTAATTCTGTCTACTTATGTATTAGAAGAACAAACATACCCATTGGTGAGATTGCTACCAGCTGGTCTGTCAGCTCTCCCCTCTCAGCAGCTGCCTGGAGGACACCCTTCATATCTCCTTTCCACAACATGAGCTGCTGAAAGAGATCTGGATGCCCATTCTCCAGGTGATTTTTTCCTGTTGGAAGCAAACAACACTTCCTATGAGCATGAGTGCAGCAGCATTATTTACTGCAATAAAATAACTTGGCACTAGTGAGGATTATTCAAGGTTTTGGAGGTTTGGATCTGAAAGATGGGAAAAAGATGTCTTTCCTTGTCACACAGACCAGCATTCTTAATCCTGCACTTTAATCCACAGTGAAAGAAAATTCAAAGAGTTTTCCTAACTGGCTTTCTCCTTGAATGCAGCAGTTAACAATGGGCATACTATGAAGTGGATTCATTATTCTACTTACCTTCCACATCAATCATCTTGTGCAGAGAAGCCCTGTCTGCAAAGAGCCCCAAGTGGATGCGATCCTTGAGGTCAGGGGAGGCATCTTCATTATGATCTAAACCAGAGGAAAAGAATAAATATTTAAGATTTGGTACAGGACTGGGAACTGGAACCTGCCAGGTCACTCTCCCACTCCATTACACTCAACTGTTGGTAAGTACTTCTGCCTTCTACTTTGTCCTGTACAGATTTAACAATTTGCAGATCAACACTTAGAGCTCCCATCTCAGTTTGAGTAGAAGAACCATGTTTTGTGCAGAACATTTAGTCTGAACCAAACACAGCATGTTCCTTCACATGATCTACTGTGAGAGTACAAATATCTCCCTCATGGTCTATTTTCTCCTGCCCAGATTAGATTTTTGAAGGTGAAAACCTCTTTGCATGTATGCAGATAATGCCACACTATCTCCACAACACAGAATCCTACTCAAAACCTGTCTGGAGGGGCTAAAGAGTGCTAAGACACGATCTCAAAGGTCTCTTCCAACCTGGTTTACCCTACCCTACCCTACCCTACCCTACCCTACCCTACCCTACCCTACCCTACCCTTAAAGAAATAGGGTAAGAGACCACAACAAGTCACACACTTTGATAAAGGATGAAAAAAACCCACAAACCAATAGATGCTTGTGGTGGTCAAAGTCCAGCCCTTAGACACATGCTTCTGAACACTTTAGAGCACCCACCCTCCAAATAGTTCAGTTTTAGGCTGATACCTTTGGTTTTCAGACATGCAGCCAGCCTCAAGCAGTCCTGATGCAATTCATCTTTTGACCTGTGATCCATGAATGTGCTGAAGGGTAGAACAGAACGAGGCTTCCTCTTCTTCAAAGAGGTATCAGAAGCTAAAAAACATAAAAACAAGAAGAAAAGGGAAAAAAAAACCCACGTTTAAGTCACTGCTGCAGTTAAAAGTGTCTCCTACAACAGAAGTCTGCAACACATTCTGAACCCTCCTCTTCCTCACAGAGGAAAACAGATGCTTAAGTCCTATATGCATCTCTATTATGGCAATTCTGACCTTTTAACACTGATCACTTTGCATATTCTTCTGCCCATCCTGCCTAGGATTAAACCAGCAATTAAAAGGCAGGACCTAAGCCCACAGTAAGCAACTGCTCAACTGACCTGAGAAACAGGGCAAATAAAAGCAGCAGTAGTAGAGCATCTAAGAGACTTTGAAAGCATGCTCTCTTCTTTCTCTGGCGCTTAATTTGGTGTCATATTAGGAAGGGAGACTGCAGCCAAACAGAAGCCTACATTATGGAACTCTGCCATGAGGCAGGACTATTGGAAATCCCTGAAACATACTAACTTGGTTTCTCTTTAGGTGGTTCCTTTTTCACAGGAGCTTTCTGGGTCACATAAGGCTTTGGCAAGCTGAATGAAGAATAATCATATGCAGATGAAGATGTATCCTTGGACACTGGAGGTAAGTGATAAAAGAAAAAGGATAAACAATACATGGGAAAGTCCACAGCAGAATACTTGAAACGCTTCCATTCTATCACAATGATTTTGAAATATACAGAAAGCAAGCTTTGCTTTGCCATAGAACGTGACAGCCTTTTAGGGGAAGGAAATATTAGCAAAGTATCATAAAACAGTCAGAAAGCTAAACAAGATGTCAACAGACACCAACAGAGATCCACCAGGATTGTAAGATCAAAAAATGATGGCCCAACACTGTAGATTTGTTCACCAGGCCAGAATCCTATTTAAAGACAATCAAACCTAAACTAGTTTATTCCAGAACTGTATTTCCTTCGAGTAAGCTACTTCAAGGAGACCATCTTAGAAGAAAATGTTAAACGTGGTGATGCTCTGAGGGCTAAACTGCTTGGGCCCCACTGAACAAAGATGATTTGATTATTACCCGTCATGGAGACTTTATTAGGCACCTCTGCCCCCTGAGCTTCTTTTTCCCTTTCATGGTCTGACACTCCATTTTCCTCCAGCAACATTTCCTTCAGGCTCTCATCTCCATTTGTGGCATCACTTAGATCCTGCTTGGCTGAGCTCTTTTCGACAGGCTTTTTCTTCTTCTTAGTTTTGACTTTTGGTTGTGTACTTTTTTTTTTTTCTCCCATTCTGTCCTCTTTTTGCCTGTAAAAGGTTGCAAAAGTTACCCTGATATTGCCTGATGAGATTTGTGGCGTACTGTATTGTAGCTGTCCTTCCTTCAAGATCAAGACTGTTTCCAAACAGGCAGATTTGAATTCAGCTTAAGAACTAATCATACCATTTCAACATGGCAAACCTCTGTTTCCCAGGTCTGGCTTCATAGAATCATAGAATCAACCAGGTTGCAAGAGACCTCCAAGATCATCCAGTCCAGCCTATCACGCAGCCCTATCCAATCAACTAGACCATGCACTAAGTGCCTCATCCAGTCTTTTACTGAAGATCTCCAAGGATGGTGACTCCACCATCTCCCTGGGCAGCCCATTCCAATGGCAAAACACTCTCTCGGTAAGTAACTTCTTCCTAATATCCAGCCTGAACCTCCCCTGACACAACTCGAGACTGTGTCCCCTCATTCTGTTGCTGGTTGCCTGGGAGAACAGACTGACCCCCACCTGGCTACAACCTCCCTTCAGGTAATTGTAGAGAGCAATGAGGTCTCCCCCTGAGCCTCCTCTTCTCCAGGCTAAACACCCCCAGCTCCCTCAGCCTCTCCTGATAGGGCTCCTCATCGTCAGGAAAGTATCATCTGCTTGAATATACCTACCCTGAGGAGGCCTTGTATGCTCCTGCTTTGAGATGTGCCATTTATGAACTGAAAAATCATCTGCTCCAGTATAAACAGCATCTGAATCCACTGGTGACCACTGGACACTCAGCAGCCGGCCCTGGTGCCCTCGGTAGTTGCAGAGTGGCTCTTCCTTCATAACATCCCATACCTTATAAACAAGAAAGAAAAGCAATTGCTCAGATAGTTTCATCTTCCCCTATGCTTTTTCTTTTCAGTGATTTGCACTTGTACAACATTCTCTCTTAGGGTGTTTGCACCAACATGCAAATGGAGAAAAGCCAGGGCTCCCTTTGTTTGCATCAATACATTTGCATAACATCTTTCTTTTGAAGGATCCAAAAGGATATGATACTGATGGACTTAGAAACCAACCTGCAAGTTGCAAAAGCATCCCAGTACCTGCTGTCCAGCTTATCTCACACAAGAAGCTTTGCTGTTTAGTTGGTCTGGTTCTATCACACTACAGAATGGATTACTTGAAACTAAAAGAAGTATCACTTTTGAGTGGCTGTGGAACAATACCTGTGCAGTGCCATCATAGCAAGCAGACACCAATCTTCCCTCATGGTGGGGGCTCCAAGAAAGGCTTGTGATTTTAGCTGTGTGCCCCGCCAGAGTTCGAAAAGGCTCTGTTATGGTCACAGGAGTTTCTGAAGTGCTCTCTAAAACCAAACAGAAATGCATCAAGCATGGCCAGCAAGACAAACCAGAAGTAAACCAAATCAAGATGTCAAGACTAGGAATATAATCTGCAAACTCTTACCTATGACACTCTTCAGGTTGTGCACATAAATAATGGCATTGACTGAGCCTGAAGCTATCAAGTAACTCAGCTCTGGCTGGCTCCCATGCTCATGATGCCAACGGATGGCGTTAATCAGTTTGTGATGCTGCTGGATAGTGCAGAGCAACTTCAAGTTTGGTGGCTGAAATATTTCAATGGAGCTGAAATGCAAGAACAACAGTGTAAGAATTCCACTAGTCAGTGAAAATGGGTATTTTGTTGTTGTTCTGCATGAGCAGAGTAACAGAACTTGAAAGGGAGTTAAATAAATGAGATTTCATTTTCTGGATGCAACTCAACCCCCTCATTCAGTTCATGAGTAAAAGTGGGTTTCAACCATGGGTGGATCATTGAAAAACAATGGAACATGATGATGTGGAACTTCCACGCCAAGAGCAGCTAAACCAAGTAACAGCAATGAATGCTGCATTATGACAGTTCAAAAACACTGGCAGTGAAAGGACAGAAACTACCCAGGGCAACAGAAAGTACTTTTGCTTCACTACAGTGATTCTAGTCAGGTTCAGCACAAACACAGCTTTAACCTACAAGGGAAACATACCCATCTTCATTGCCAAGAGCCAAGAGTTTGCCATCTGGTTTCCAGCTGATCTCTGTACGGGCAGGCAGTTTGTGCTGTAGGAAGAAGACACAATTATTACCAACAACTCTTAAATCTCTCTCTCACCTGCTTTTGACAGAGCAAGACTGGCAACTGGACAGAGTGGCAATTAAGTTCGCAAGACGAAAGTCACAGAAGGGTCCACTGCATTTTGTACCAGAGACATCAGCCTGAGCAGGAAGGGGAATGAACTGATGCAAGAACCAGTGATTATTTTTATCAGTTCAGTGACATGGCTCAGTGGAAATTTGTCTGGATTCCAACAGGACCTTGACACTCAATCTTCTTAGGCTCCTTGGAAGACTCCTGATATTGTGAGCATATTCTGTCATCTTTCAAGAGAAATCAAAGCTTAATTATTTCTATCCTTTCTAATTCAGGTGAAGGCTACTTACAAATTATGATGCCTATACCAGATCATCTCATTGCCTGTGGCATTAGTCTCTTAACCCCCAGTGAGTCTTCTACTCTAGGAAGAAGCCAAAACCCAACTGATATAAATCAACACAATCTGATTGATGTCAGCTGATATATGCTCCTAAAGCAACTCAAGATCTAAACCACTTCATGTATTTTGTACATTCAGCTAAAAAATGACTGATCATACTTGAAAAGATGTTAGGGTCATTTATCACCAAGCACTCTGCATTAGCTGCAGCATAAATGGAAACAGATTGCTGCAAAATGATGTCTGTCTTTACTGCAGCATCTATTTTCAAAAGTTAAAGTTTGAAAGCAGAGAACTAAAGTTGAGATAGTTCATTCATGCATGTCCACCACTTGATCTAAGCTCTGGTATTTGAGTATTATTCAAAGTGCTTTGAAATCTGGGTGTGAATTAGTTATGTTAAAGAGCCCCACAGAGCTTGAAAAAAAACAGAGCCTGTATTTCAATTCTTTTCTGGTTATATAAACTAAACAGCAGAAAAGGAAGTACTTGATGCCAGGAACAGGCATGCCACAGTGACAGTGGGGGAAAAAAGATCCTTTTTCAGAGAGAAACACATAAACTATGTCATAGAAAGTATAGTTACTAAGAATTCATTACAAGCCACCCAAAAATCATACTCACCTTAATTGAATTAGCGTCTCGGATAACTTTGTTGATGTCATTTGCCTCTCCATTGAGATTCCAGGGGTTGTGTTGAAAAACAATACCTTCTCCAGCACAACTATATAAAGTTACAGAGGGCTGTTCACCTTCTCCTCCTATCCAACAGAGAAAAGCTCAATATACTGTGTTTTTCATCAGTCTCAGAAGTCATCACTCCTACTATAAATCAAAACATTCTTTTAAGAGGCTGTGGTAGCTGCTTTGATTGCCTGTGATCTGGCAGCAAGATATTTCTCACAAACCTCTGCAACAACCTCTCATTTCTACCAACAGATCTCTCCTTAGCATGATCGCTGCAAGCATTAAAATTCCCTTTGGTGTTTGGTACTTAAGAAAAAAAAAATCAAGTTGTGTAAGAGCAGCTAATGGAGCTCTCCTGGTTGGTTCTAATTGCAGAAATGGACAGCTGGGGCAAAGGAACCCATGCCGGATGTGAGAGTTACTGGCCTACACTACCCTGAGGTAAGTGCAGGGGTATGGTACTCTACTCCCACTTACTTCCTGAAGCCACTAAATTAAAAAACCTAGAAGGGATTGCTTTGCTCTCTTGCAAAACTGTGAACAATTCCTCAAGTAGAATACATATAAGAATGCTGCTAGAAAGGATTGATACCAAGCAAATGGGGCTCTTTTTCCATTTCATGGCATCTGTGTGCTCTGCAGCTTTGCAACAAGACACCCAAAGACTCACCAGAAGACAGAGGAGGAGTTGGAGGTCCCCAGGCTAATGCATATACAGTGCACTTGTGGTAGGTACTGGAGATCTGAGGTGGCTTATTCCTAGCACTGGGCAGGAAGATAAGGAGGCAGGAACAGTCAGATTTCAGCAATGGAATTAAAGCAATGTATTTCCAACAGTGAAAACAGACACCAGATGCTAGACCATACTAAAGCAATGAGTCAGCCAAGCCTTACTTAGCATCTCCTGTAGGACACTACTGAAAACATAACAGAACTGCTGTCCTGATGACTTGCACCTGCTTGTTGCTCTTCATTTTCTGAGAATGACTTTCTGGCTAAAGTTCTCTTTCACTGATGACTTCCCACAGTTATCTCTGGTCATGCCACTTGAGTAAGATTACCTTAGATGCTACCAGTCATAATGGAGAGATGAAAAGATGTACTGAAAATCCAACTGTTTGACTGATTTTAATTTAATCCTGCTCCTGACTTTCTTACCTGCTGGAGAAAGTGTCAAATATGCCAACTTTTCCATCATCTGTTCCAAAAGCCAAGCAGCCTTCCTTAGTTGGATGCCAGGCTAACTAGAAGCAAAACAGAAAGAGACTCATATGGCACAAGCCATGGACACTTTATTTCTGATTTATAAGCAAAAGGAAAACATTGGAACTGGTGAGCAAGCAGTTACACCTCAGCCTTCAAACTATACAGTCTGACCCCTCTACTATTAGTATTAGAGACTCCCCTCTGTTAGCTACTGTGGGATGAGATGAAATGGACTAAAAGGCAGTAACCTCTGGCTACCTGAAGACATCCATGCTGGGTTTTGTGTGTATCAAGCTTCCTAGCAGGGCAAAAGAAACCACAGATGTAGCAAGAAAGGATCACAAAGGAGGATAAAAGTGAAAACGTAATTAACAGTCAAGCTGGACTTCAGCTGACTTTCACTACATGTACTATAAACACCTAGGGCTGTAAAAAGGTCTAGAAACGTGCTGCCAAATTCTAAGATGCCCTGGATGAAGTACAAAAGGAGTAATTTGCCTTCACAGAATTTGAGTTGGGAAAAGTCTTCTTCAGAGCGAAAGAGAAATATTCTTTAGAGAGAAAAATGGAGCGAGAGGAGGAAAAGAGACAGGAGAAAAACAGAATCAAAAGCACACTTACTGCTGTAACCTTGGACTTTATGCTTTGCCAGAAGGTTTTCACATCATAGATGTTGTTCATGGACAAAGTGTTCCACACCGGATCATGCTGTCTCCAACACCAATGGCAAGACAGCCTGTGTCCACAGGGGAGAAGGCAAGACTATAGACAAATCCCCCAAGTGAGGGCATGGTCCAGCAACATTCAAGAGTTGAGAGGTCCCAGCATTTCACCTGAAGAATGTTTAAGGAACAAGGAATGGTTAATTGTACTGACTGGTAAGACAAAGAAAACCAAAACGTGACTGAGATGAGAAATCAAAGGGTCACATTCAAGGCTTGACAATAGTACGTGACCTGCACCCAGAGGGCTGTGTCACAGACAGGGCTGCAGGAGTTGGAAGACTGTAATAGAATGGACAAAAAAGATTCCATTTTGATATTATGGCCCGCTTCTGGCTTCAAAATAGGAGGTGATCTACTACCTGTAAAAGACTATTATTTCTTTTTTAATAGATGCTTTAGTTTGTACAAGTTATTTTAAGAAGGGGGAAGAAAAGGCCTTTTCAAACTGAAACATACAGGAAAAAAAGAGATGGCAAACTCCCTTTATTAAATGCTTACTATTGAGTGCATAATGTCATAGCCATTCATTCCACCGTGGTAAGAGACTGAGCTTATAAACTGGCAAAACCACATGCAACCTGTGCTCCAAACCAATTTTAAGCAATGATGTTATAACATGCTGCAATGAACCCACTCTAGAGGAAAACTGCTGGCCCTATAAGGGGTAGTAGCCTCACTCAGACTAAGCCTACAGGCTATTTTTATGCTAATGTTATAAATGGTTCTTACATCTCTGTCCATTGAAATGGATAAAAGGAGCTCTTTGTCTTGATGCTTCACAGGACTCAGGTTGAAAGCAATTCGGGAGTGGTTTTGTCCTTCTGAAGATCCTAGAAGCGTCCACTTGCGTTTTCCAGGTTGGGTCAAATCCCAGAGCAGCAATTCTCCTCTACAAAATTTCAAGTGTGTACTTCATTGTTCACTTCAAAAGAATCTAAGTTACATATAGACTGTATTACACAAGTACATGCTGCAACTGCAAGTGTAATGCAGGTAGACACACATCTACTACACATGCACATGTGTGCATGGATACAGACATGCAAACACAACCCTGCAAATGACATCACAGCTAACGCACTGCAAACTGATGTGTTCCTTTTCTCCCATTAGATGGACAAAACTACCATTAGCAGTCGACATTCAGTTTGATTGTTAAATTATGGGACAAACAGTAGTTTTCCATTACTGAACCCCCACTTTAACTATCTTCTCTCCAGTAATACTGAGGAGGAGGCAGGTGTCAAAGTTTCCTGCCCAGCTCTTTGTCAAGTGTTAATCTGCAGTACTCAGGCTGCTGTGTGCCCTACTTACCCAAAAGAGCTGGACACAATGTCTGTGGATCGACCAGAAGGCCAGTGAACAGTCAGCCAAATGCGCTCCTTAACAGCAGGATCCACAGCTCCACCTCTTCTCTTCATGGGTGGCAACTTCAAAGTCATTACACCTACAGAACCAAGAGGGATCATCTAGACATACTACATCCAAATTCTCTGAGACAAAAAGAAGTCTTGTGAATCTGATGCTTTAAGTATGCTCCCCGTGCTTTAACAAGTCAGCAGATGAAGGCTGCAGTTAGAGAAGACCTCACCCACCATATTGTTGTGTATCACATTATTATCTTACTTACTTCTGCCTCTAGTACAGCTCCAGATTCGTATGGTCTGATCTTTGCTCCCCGAAGCCAAGTAACAGCCTTTCTTTGTGGTTGTGTCCTGTGTCATCTCCCCATTTGGAACTTTGCTTTCCTCTGAAGAAACTGCTGAATACCATTGAAGTCATGTTATTATACTTTAAAATTCAAAACTTAATATAAGTTAACTAAAAATATGTTTGTATCAGAATATATTTAACTTATCAGTTGCCTTTGCTTAGTTGCACTCTAGAAGGTATTAAATTCTGTTAAAGGACATTTACCCAAACTGAAAATTACTTCACAAACTATTAATTACTTCTACAAACCTTGGAGCTCATCCTGCCAAGCAGGTAACCTTTCTTCACCGGGCACAGGGCACCAGGCCAGACAATGTATTTCATCTTCGTGGCCTCTTAGCCGGTGAAGTACTTCTCTTTTCCTGCTGATGTCAATTACAACCACCATGCCATCCTTGTAGCTAAAAACAGAGACTTAAATTAATGAAGAGATTCTCAGATCCTTGTGAAATAACACCAAAGCCAATTGCTGAGCTCTTTACCACGACCACTCTCTCCTTATTAACAGATGGAGAAGCCAATTCTCAGGAAGCAATGGAACTAGCAGACTAATAGTCAACAGGACCTCCAGTATAGCACTGGTGTACCTGCAGCTGCCTTTTCAAGAAGTGCAAGCAGCATATTTGGCTTCAGGAATGACAATGATTCATTATCAACACAGCTTCTGTCAAGTGTAATTAAAACCCAACAGTTTTAAGAAGCCTCAAAGATGCAAACCAAACCCAGACCCTTGCATTGTTATGGATTTCTTTGTCTTCACAGGTCTACCAAATCCAGCTAAACAGCCACTAAAACCTCTCCAAATCGACCTTGCAAACAGTATAGCCAAAATTCACTGTAAGATTCTTGCAGAAGAATGGAAAACAAAATTTAATGAATATTTACCCAATCGCCACCACGTTTTCATTGTGAGGAGAACAAGTGAGACAAAAAATTGTCCGAGGCTCTGGGAAGAACTGCTGGCTGTCACTTCTGTTGTGCCAGTAACAAACGACGACACCTTTTTCATCACCGGATACAATCAGATCTTTCACAAGGGGTGACCAGTGCAACGCTGAGATCACGTTCTAAAGAAAGGGGATTGAAGACACTTAAAGCTCTCTTACCACCATCTAACAGGGAATAATGAGTAGAAAATAATCGGTGAGTGCTCCCCAGCGTCAGCTCAATTACTTTAAAGCATTTCAGTTCTGCTGGGCTTTGACATAATTGAGTGACAGTAACTGTCCAAATCTCTGTTCTTACTCTGTTCTATGTGGAAGAGTAACTTGCTGAAAAGATGAAAGTGAGCTAAGTGCAACGAGTACTCGTTGCGATCATAATTGCTTCCTGAGCCTTTGATGGTAACCCACAATTTAAGATGATGTAACAACGCTGCAGTCCTCGGGGTACAGCAAAAAGCTGCCCCGAAGCGTTCACAGGCTTTGATTTCACCGGGTTTCAAATTCACCTCTGGTTCCAGTAACATCACCTTTGTGTGCAAGATCTACAACCCTCCACCCTGCCAGCTCCTTCTGTCCCTCCCTATCGGTCCCCGTGGCAGCAGTTCCCGGCGGGCCGCCTACCTGGTGCAAGCTGTACTCCGCCACCGGAGCCAACGTCTCCGTGTCCCAGATTTTGACGCTCCCGTCGTCGGAGCTGCTGGCGCAGAGGCTGCTCTGCCCCGGGCAGTGGCAAAACGCGAACCCAGAGATCCTGTCCGTGTGCCCGATGAGCTCCCCTACACGGACAGCAAGACACCGTGATGGGACCCCCGTGAGCCAACAGCATCTTCCCAAATCCACCCCCTGACCCCCCGACCCCGGGGCTTCCGCCGGCTCCCACGTGCCCGAGCGGCTCTCGGCGGCCCCGCGCGGGCAGGGCGATGCTATAAAATACGCGGGGCGAAGGTCCCGCGTGGCCAGGGCGCCCGCAGGACTAGGTTGCGCCGGTACCGTAAAACGTGGGTGCGGCAAGGGCGCCGCCGCCGACATCCAGCAAGCAGACGCGATGCCTCGCCGCGAAGCCGAAGAGGCGGCCATCACTGCTGGCGTCGCTACAGCGGCTGCTGTACCAGTTGGGCGAGGCGGGTAGCACCCGCACGCCTTCCGCCGCCATCGCCCCGAGCCGCTCCGGGCCACCCAACGGCGCCGCGGGCTCTGCCGCCAAGCGCCGCGCACGCCGTCGCAAACAACGAGAGTCGCTGAGTGCGCCTGCCGTAAAGCGAGACGGGGAAGATGGCTGCGCGCTGGGTGCTCGGTGTGGGTGAGTGTGGGGGGGGATGGAGCGGAGCGCTGGTTTTGGGGGCGTCTCTCGTCTGCTTACTCTTGCTCGCTATGTTTTTTCCTTACAGGTAGTGCCTGGGCGCGCGGCTTCCTCAGCAGGACGCTGCCGGAGAGGTGAGTTTGGCTCTGCCGTTAACCTGGAGCGGCCTCTGCGCCCTGAGGCACGGCCCGACGCGCCTCGCTCAGGGGCTCCCTGAGGCTGGTGGCTCGGGTCTCCTGGCTCAGCCTTATTACTGGGTTCTCACACTACCTTGGAGCTGCGGGGAATGCTCTGTGCTCCTGTAGTGTCTCCCTGTGTGTTCGGAGATTGTGTCCTGCTGGTATTTCTCTCTTTCCATCGGATATTCATGTTCTTCTGGCTGACCTGTTGCTCCCTTCTGCCCTTTTCCCAGTCATTGCTATTCTGTGGTTGCTGGTCTTTCTTCTAAGTCTAGAGGAATATCAGAGCTCTGCTGGGGGAGCATTGATCAGTGCTGACTGTATCCCTGACTTCAGAAAGGTTGCAACGTGCAGAGCTTAGGTCTGTGCTAGAGCAAAGTAAATTCCAGAGACCTGTCTCACTGAGAAAGAAGAAACAGGCTTACATTGATCTGTATTTTGCTTTACTGCCTTGTAGTTAAACAGGGTGATGTATTAATTGTTTCTTTTACTTAATTCTTCTAGTTTATGTATTACTGACTATGCATGATTTTAGAAAGCTTTTCTGTTTCTTGTGCCCCTTACTGACCTGTGCAGAATGCACCTATGTTTGTTGATGGTCGCTGATTTCTTCTGCTTACAATGTGTTTGTGTCCTTTTTTCCTTCGAAAGATAAATAACAGTTGCTCTTCACATGAGTTACCTTACAGCAGGAGTGTAAGATTGATTGTTTGCCAAATATGCTAATGTGCTCTGCTAATACCAGGAAGACTTGATCACTACTTGAGTTGTTAACTTACAAAGTTATATTAATGTACGTGTTAAGTGCCTTCCTGTGTTAATTGATGAAATTACAGCTAGTGATGATGAATTGTTTGTTTCAGTGGATGAGATTTCTAAGTGTTAGAAACTGGGTTTGGTAAACATCTGAAAAAATACTCCATATTATTTAACCTCATGTACAATATACAAACCTCATTTGCCAGTCATTTTTTAAATGCTTTGCAGAGCTTGGCTACCCTCAGGAAGCTTTTCCAGCCTTAGTAAAACTCATAGTATCTAGTCTTGGATTCAGTTGTTCTTTGTAGTTAGGAGTGGGTGCCCAGTTCTGCCTCATCTAGTCAGCAGGGGGCAAAAGGTAGCTTGTTTTTTCTTCTGCATCTGAGCTGAGTTTTGCCATCGAGTTTGGCTTATGTGGATTTGATTGCCTTTTGAAAGTATCTTTCCTTTCAAATTTCAGAATGTTGACTGTGACTGTGTCTTTGTGTGACAATTTAGGGACAGTGGATGTGGAATCTCATGCTATGCCAGTGTCACTTATAGTTCATGGTTTGCATTAGAAAGCCCGAGGCTTCTTGTTGAATCCTAGTCCAGATAAACTGAGCAGGGACAAAGAACTCTTGTGCTCAGCAGCAAAGACTGTGGTCATGTCTTGCAGGTGGCTGGCATCCAATAGCCTTCTTCCTTTGTCATGCATCCACACAAGTGCATATCTGCAGAAGTCTGCAAAATGGGAGAAAAAGAACAGGATTGTTTACCCTCCCCAGCTTCCTGGAGAGCCTCGCAGACCAGCTGTAAGGATGACACCTGTGCATTTCTTTGCCTGCTCGTGTTAAGCAATTTCTGAACAGTTTTGTGATTGTTCTTCGTTAGGAATTAATGTGTTGTGGCTTCTGCTGGCACACTCCTCAGCAAAGTATTTGCATTTCAAAAGAACAGGCATTTTTTTAGACCATGAACTAATGACATAGGACTGCATGCAGTGCGCTGTGCTGACTAATGCAGTGGATGTGAAAATGCAGTTATCGACCAACTCACTTACTAAATCAGTTTCTTACCTGTTCATAAAGAATGCCATCTCTTTCAAATCTGTATTGATGTTCCAAGTTTACTGGCTAATTTTGGTCCCTGGTGGTACAGTTGTAATGTTAAATGAGTCTGTGGAGACAGCTCTTTGTGCCAGTCAAACCTGAAACCGTCTTCATTTCTGGAAAGCTAATTAAGTTCATTCTGGTAATATTTAGTTGCTGTCTCAGCAGGCTGACTTGGCAACAGAGTAATATTTTGGGGACTGAATGGATCTGTCAGTGTTAGACTGCTTGTAAAGCTGAAGAGGAGGAAAGGAAAAGATGATTAAAAAAAAATCTCATCCTTCTCAGAAACTTCTATTTATAAACTAAACCTCTTAAGATGGTTTTCAAATTTTCTGTGTGCTAGCTACATTTTTTAATGTGTTCACTTACACATGTCAGAAGTGTGGCTGATTTGTTATGTTCATGGTGTAGTAGAGGGAGTCACACCTACTTTATTCCTAGTGAGAAAACAGATTGTGGAGCAGATGTGTGTGCTCCCTTCTTGCTTTCATAGCATTACTAACTTCTTATTTCTGCACCTAGGAAGTGTATCACTGCCGGAGGGATATAAAATACAGCCATGAAAAGATGTGGTATCTGGCAAAACTGGTAAGCAAAAAGTACTTTGTACTCTATCTGCACTAGACTAGCTATGTAGACCTGCACTAAATTATATGGTTATGTGGTCCTGCTCTGGCAGGTGGGTTGGACTTAATGATATCTGGAGGTCCCTTCCAACCCTTGACATCCTGTGATCCTGTGGTCCTGTATCTGTTAGAATGCAAAATGTAATGTCTGTATTTGCCTTACCAGCCTAGTTCAGGCACAGTCTAATGAGCATCTTCATTGTAGCACCCTGGGGAAGGGCATGCCTCTGTGCAGGCCAACAGTTGTTTGTGGTTTGGTTTAGCTGTTTTATCCAAGTATGCCCTCAGATGTGTACCCAGGATCACACGCAGATTATGCACTGTGGAAGAATTTTCATGTTCTGTAGCAGCTGGCAAAGGCGACTTTGAAGGGTAATGTTTTTAACAAGATTCATTCAGTACTTAGCTCAGGAGTTTGTATGTAAGATACTACATTGAAGAAATGCTAATTAAGGAAACTACAGTCTTTTGATTTTCTCTTTATCATGGCAAAATAACTTAAATACTGTGTTGTGAACAAGAGAAGGGAAATATTTGTACTTACAGGAGTTAACCTTAACACTTTGATTGCAGATAAAAGGAATGTCCATTGATCAGGCTCTCGCTCAGCTGGAATTCAGTGATAAAAAGGGAGCAAAGGTGATCAAAGAGGTATGTAGTGCTCTTCTTTAACACTGCTGCCTTCATGAAAACTTAATATCTGCCACCAGAAGTTTGGAGATGTTTCTATACTTGCCCATATTCCTATTTAGCCCATTTGGAACACATTCACACAGCACGGTTTTGTAGCAGTCATGTAGTATTGTGACTTAAGAATACGCAGGGGTCACTTGTGCTGGCTGTTTGAACTTGTAGTGGTAACAAATCACGTGTGGGTACTCTCTCCAATCGTACTTGGTATTAAATGGTAAATAATGCAGAGTCCTTGTCAGTTATGGCTGCTACATCTATGTGTTTTGGGTCTTAAAATTGTAAGAGACAAAGGATATCATCAGGGAAAGAACTCAGTTCTCTAGAGGCATGAAAGCTTTTCATACACTGTAGTAGTTAGGTTTGTCAAATTAGCCATTTTCTTGGTCAAAGCATTGATTTCTGGCAAATACAGTGACAAAGCAAGGTCCAGGATTAGCTGAAAATATTGAGTGGCTCAAGTTCATTTTGTGCACCTGTGGATGTTTTTTGCTGGTTTGTCCAATTAAACAAAGGTCTATGGATGGAAGGTGGACAGAAGCTGATGAGAACCATCTTTTCCACTCCCTTTCTTCCCCAAAGTATAAAACAAGTTGTATTGCAGCTTTTTTCCAGTCTGTATGCAAAGAATGTTGTCTAAAAGGTATTTGTCTTTCAAAAATGTGGGTTTGTATAAAATACTTTTTCTGTACCTGTTTGTTCCATGTAATCTAGAGATCAGAAATAACATTGCTTAAATTCCTACTCAGTATTTCTTCTCCTTTTGTTGCAGGTTCTGTTAGAAGCACAGGAAATGGCAGTAAGAAATCACAATGTTGAGTTCAAATCAAATTTACATATAGGTACGTTTGGTTTCTCATTTCACTGCAGAAAAATGTCATCCTACCCTATGAAAAACTTTTTACACTTAATAAGATTTTGTTGCTTCTAATCAGCAGAAATGACCAGAGGATAGTTTCTAGTAAATGGGCTGCCCAGGGTGGTGTTTTGGAAGAGACTGAATGGGGTGTTTGGTGTCATCGTTCAGTTGATTAGATAGTGTTGGGTGATAGGTTGGACTCGATCTCAAAGGTCTCTTCCAACTTGGTCTGGTCTATTCTATTCTATTCTATTCTATTCTATTCTATTCTATTCTATTCTCACCTGTACCACAACAGGAAGGGCATCTGCAGCAGCACCACTGAAATTAGTGTGGCTCTTGAGCCTTTGACCATGAGTTTGTTGTAGTTGGTGTCTCACTATTGTTCTTCTGGCATCTGCAAGATGCATTGGGTTTAAGGTTTATTCATCTAAGAGTGGAATTTCTGCTGCCTCTATGAACAGCAAGCCCTGATTCTTGACATGATTCTGAAAGACTAGACAATAAGCTGGAAATTTTAATGACTTTTTGATGTTGCCAACAAACATAGATGCAGGAGGCATCATCTGTGGCTAGTACTACTAGATTTGCAGGATAGCAATCTGAACTTCTGCAAGAAACAGTATGAAAGTAAAGTTATTGACAAAAGATTTCTTAATAAAAAGACCTTTTTATTCAGATGATTACAAGGTAAGTTTGTAGTAACTGTAGCACTTTCTTGCCTAGGAACATGTTTGAGAGATATTTACTTGTAGGGTTTATTTATTTTAAGCCCAAAGTAAAAAAACTTCCTGTTTTGCCAAGTAAGATATAAACGTTAAGCTGACCTCATAAGCTTGAAGTAACCTGGATTGTAGAGCAGATTTGATTAGAATTCTTTGGAGCCCTCCAGGCCTTTACCATAAGGTTTATCTGCTGGAGCAGCACTGGATGTGTAGATAATGAAAATACCTCTGATGAATGCAATAAAGGGAGAAGGGCCAGGGCAGGGGGAAATGAAGTCTGTAGTGCTGCAACAGAAATTCATGACACAAACTACTGAAAAGCAGTGGAATTAATACCACCTTCAGAAGAGCTATTTTATCTGGTAAATGTTCAGTGTGGCTTCTTTTGGGTTTGTCCTTTACCACATATTTATCTTTGCACACATGCTATCTAGGTTCATCTTTTTGGTGCTCTTGAATAGTATGAATTCAACTCACGGTTTCCTCTGTCGCAGTATTTGCTAAATGCAGTGGATGAAAGATGGTGGAGAGAATCTGAAGCAGAATTAACTATGCAGTCATGAAAAATCCCTTGGCAAGGCAGCGTTTCAGCTGCAGATGTGTGACAGTTTATTCTTGACTGAATTGTCTTCTCTCCCTGCTGCCTTTCTCCTTCAGCTGTGTCAGCCACGGGCAGAGGCCAGTATGTGAAGCGGATTCGTTACCATGGCAAGGGCATGTATGGCATCATGAAGATCTCCAGGTGCCATTACTTTGTGAAGCTGGTGGAAGGTCCTCCTCCTCCTCCAGAGCCACCAAAGACTGGCTTTGACCAAGCAAAAGAATACGTGCAGCAGCTGCGAAGCAGAACCCTCGTTCATACTCTGTGACAAACTCTTGTGGCCATATAGGTATCTCGTTTGACAATGTAAATATATAAAATTAAAATCATGGGTTTAGTTATATTTTTGATGCTGCTGGAGCTGGATTATACAAGAATCATCACAGACTTTTTACTTGGGTGTCAAGCCATGGGTTTGGAAGAATCTTGGAAAAGCAGCATCAGATGTTACTTTTGCTGAGATATTTGGACCGCAGCATTCCAGCTCTACCCTGGACTATCAAATCTAGAGCACGTGGTGCCATTGTAAAGCTTGTAAGCAACTGCAGTTGTCCTCAGATTCACACAGCTGTCTCTTACATATGGTTGGGTCCTCTGTTGTAAAAATGTGCTTGACAGTCATGCTACAAAGTCAAGACCTGGACTAAAACTTGATACCTCGAAGTAGCTACAGCGGTGTAACAAAACAAGTAACAATAATAGCTGAGATTATCAGACACCAGTTCATGCTTTCTTTTTCTGTCGTGCTCTTTCCTTACAGCCTTCTGTTGTGCGTCTTGGGCATCGTGTCTGGGAGTGGGGAACAGAAACTTCATTTGAAGTTCAGGTTTTGGCAGTCGGTAGGTGGCGATGTTTAGTTTGTCAGAGGGAAGCAGGAGTGAAAACTCCCAGCCTGTAGAAACTCTTCTGACCGTGGCATTAATAGTCTGATGTGTGCAAGGAGTCCAGGCTCCTCTCTGGAAGCTCAGTATGGGCAAAAGGCACAAACAGCATGGACAAAAGCTTGTCTTGAAGAGTGAACCAGCTAATCTCCACTGTCTGGAAACAAATTGCTTTTATAATGTGGAAGACAGTAAAATGCTCTGTGGATTTAATATGGAATGGCTTGTTGCATACACAAATCAGACTTTCAGTTCTCTGAAAACAATCCCATTTTGCCATTACTGTTTTGAAGACGAAAAGACTGAGGTTAGTAAGGGGAATCTCATTTCACTCAGGCAGATTCTCAACTCGGCCAGAGATCATGAACATCAACATAAAAAGAGAACCAGTAGTTGCTTGTTTATGCAAATGACTGATACTTAGACCTTTCTTTTCTATTTTGGGAATGTTAGAATGGATTCTAGTGACAGATTGCTTACTTCATTAGGGTCTTCTTACTACACCAGCTAGCAGAAGCTTTTCTTGCATGTGTTTGCTTTGATCAGTACTTGAGTGATGGTGAAGGGACAGTTTCTATAAAGAAACAAATTGCTTTGTTGACTTAGTGAAGGTGGTCCAGCTGTTTCCTTTGGCTGCCAAAGAAAGGGTCTCCTGATGTTTCAAGAGTGTTAGGAGACTGAAGTTACAGGAGAAGGTACACACCTAGCTCAGTACCGTTAGTGGGTGGTCATTTGCCATCTGTGTTCTGCAACACAGTTACAGATTTCTTACTTGCTCTGAAGCCATGATTTATAACTGTTGTCTGAAAGGTATGCATCCTGATAAAACCCTCTGTGTATTGTTTGAAGAGCTGTTGCTGGTGTGCTGTGATAAACAGCTGTGCTTTGCTTGCCAGCTGCTGTTAAAGTCTTTTCTCATACTGCATTTCTTGCAAGTTGTAGCAAACTTGAATGCCTTAATCTTTCAGGGGGTCACTGATCTTGGAGAAGACTAAAGAATTGCAAAATAATCCAAGTACTTGTCATGTAAGCATGTAAAACCTGGCTTCTAGGTATGTTACTCCATTAGCAGTTTCTCCTACATGCTATAGATTTTGCTTCAGACAAGGTTTTGTCCTTACAGATGCCATTGCTCTAGCTATGAATCTTCAGACAGTGAGAGAAGTGAAGATGTGACTGATGTCTCTTCCAGCTGCTTTATAATGCAGGAGGTGGCTCTGACACTCCTTTAAACAAACAGACCTGGGCTTCCAAAAAAAGTTTCAGTCAAAAAGTATGGTTGTTGCTTGCCATTATTGCCTGAACCTCTGAAAAATGCAGTGAGGTCTAGTGATGGAAGTTTTTTACTGTCAAATTCTATAGGTAAATAAAACCTGGGAGTTTTCATTCTGCCGTGCTTTCTTAGTAATTAGCACATCTGCACTTCAGTTAGATATTTGATACATATTCCAACTGAAAATTCCATGCTAACTGCAGCAAGTCCTTAGCAGAAGAGGCTAATTTATTACTGTGACCCCCCCAATAAAAGAACATTCTTGAACAAGCCACCAGCAGGGGAGGGAGATGGGCACCTGGGCCTCTACTTGTTGCTGATTTTATTAGTAACGTCTGGGGGCACTGTAAATTCACCACTGGTGTGTGTATGTGCTGATGGTACAGAAACTAGAGAAGCAGCAAGTATGCCTGAAGGTGTTGTAAGACTTCAGGGAAATCTGAAGAGAGGAAAACTGTGAGCTGTGCTCAGCAATGTGAGATTTAATTGAGGAAAACTTAAAAATGAGCAGTTGGGCTTGTTGATAAACATTTTAAAGCACCCAGTGAGAAAGTGGAAGCATTTTTGGCAGGCAGCCTGATGTCTTTTGGGATGTGGGCTATATTTTTTTTTTTTTTTTTTTTGACTTTTCAAAAGTCCTGTGAAGTTTTTGAGGTAGTTCATCAAAGGGGGGAGTAAAGAAAGACTGATGAATGTAGTTATAAAATGATCATCAGCCTCTTGAAAAATGTGGAATGCAAGTGTGATAGACAGCAACTGGACAGTTAGGGACTTCTGATGCTGGTCAGGTCTGTGCTGTTGTGAGATGGACAGTGTTAGGGCTCAGGTCAATCCTGGGCACAGATAAGCATGTTCTGCCCTGTGATTCAGCTGTGGTACTTTGCCTGGCATGAGCTTGATGAAGGTCACGCAGCACAGTTCTTCTGACAACCCATTTGCACAAAGGGGAGTGTCTAACAGTCCTGCCACTGGAGTGAAGGAACAATAGGAATCGCTGTTTGCTTTGTGCCAGTCCCTATGGAAACCCATTGCTGAGATGCTCTAAGGTCACTTGCAAACAGAATTCTCCTTTAAATAGAAATAAGGTTACTCCTAACGACCTTAATGAACCATAGAAATAGTGTGACATTCTTCATCATGAGCTGTGGTCTCGCTGAAAATGCTCCTGAGTCAGGATTTGCAGAGGACAAGTTTATTGCTGAATGGCACCTACCCAGCCATACTTCAGAATTAAAATTTAAAAGAATTGCTAATTAAACAAAATGAGACACTGCAGTAGCAGTAATGATGATGATGATGATGACATAAGTTCCTGATTGCTGGAGCCTCACCTAGGGAAAATAACTTGAAAGGAGGGGAAGATTTCAGGAACTGACTTTTGAGACTGAAGTAAGGAGCAAGATCTCTCTTGAGAGTAGTCAGCAAATGCAGAGCTCATTTTGTATTTGCTCTGTAACATCAGCACTCCCTTCTTGTTTCAGGGAAGTTATACACTAACACAAAGGGCAGGCTGCCATTGAAGAGAACAAACCAAGGAGAGTGCAACTTTATACCAGGCACATTAGGCACCCACCTCAGAGTATTAGCTGAGGAAATTAATCTAAAAGTCCATGTGATGCACTTGAACAGAGTGTTCTTGAAACTAAAGACAAAATGTGGGGCAGAGCATCTAACTCCTGCATCTGAGTGCTAATTTGTGTGTTTGTTGCACAGTAGTACAGTCTTTGGGTTGTGTGGTAAAATGAATGTGCCATACATAAACCTGGATTCACTCCCTTTTTCATCCTTTCAAGAAGAATGGAGGCTTAAGCCATATTGCAGTCATGTGATGCCTTTATTTCAATGTAGCATGAAGTTGGGACCATTGTCAGCACTGCATCAAGTCACCAACAAAGCTGGAAATCCAGCCACCTCTCTGGTAGCCTCTATTTAGTCCTATGCTGCTCTTCCCCTGAAAACTTCTTGCAAAGCCCAGCCTGAGCCTCCCCAGGCTGTCCCCTCTTGTACTTTGTTCTCTTCCCTGGTGAGAAGTGGTTGACTCTCTCACTCTGTAACTCCTTTTGCTGTCTGATCACCCTGAAATGCATTTTCTTGGCTGGATGAACAAGCCTGGCTTCAACCTCTGCTGGTTAATCTAGTTCTCTACCTCCTGTGCTGTACCCTTTCCAGTTTCCCCATCTCTGTTGCAATGTGGGACTTAAACCCAGACTTGATGTTCCAGATACAGCTTCACCAGCACTAATGAGAGGGAGATAACTTCCCTTGGCTGTCTGGCCACGCTTTTAATGGAGCCAAGAGTGCAGTTTGCTGTATCTGATGGCAGCAGGTTGTTGGCTCCCATTCAGCTTGGTGTTCATGCAAGTCCCAGGCCCTTTTTATGTGGATCATCAGAACTGCAGTAAGTACCTGTGGCACCTGTGTTCCAGCTCTTGTTGCCTTTCTGTGGGGACTCCTTTACCATTTAGAGAATTCTGTTGTGGATGATAATTTTATTTCATAGTAGAAAAGCTGCAAAACAGTTTTCTGGCTTGTGTTATTAATCAAACTCCTAAGCTAGCTAAGAGTGGAGTAAAGGCATTTGTACATGCTGTTGTGGTAAACTCCATCAATGTGTGCTGCTAATAAGCAGTGAAATGTGTCTACATCTCTCCTATTGATTATCTCCTTCAGAGCAAGACAAACATAGGTCCTTACTGTATCCTGGCCATATAAATTAAAACCCCAATTAAATTGGAGTGGGCTGTGAGGTGCACTGCACTGGGCCATTAAAGGATTGCTGTTCACAACCAGCTCTTCTAGATGCCACCTGATTTCCTTACCTTCTTTTTCCCTCACTTAAAATTCCCCATAGTGCATTAAGGTGAACTCAGTAGTTAGTAAATTTTCCCCTGTGTAGTTTACAAGCTCAAGGTTATGGGCTAGAACAAGCAGTGTCATGCTATAAATCAGGTGTAATGGAACAGCTTGAGAGAATGCACAGAACTCCTACTTCCTCACACACTGTGTCCTAAAACTCTGAAGGCAGAGTTGGCACAAACCCAGAAACCCCCCCAAACGGCTGATTAAATTGTTAGCAATGAGCTTTGTCCTGTTACCCTCTCTCTCATGGAGTTTGAATTCTCTGAATTATTCCAGCAGAGCAAGGTGTGCTGGAAAATTCCTAAAAGGGCTGCAAATGAGAGGAGACAGAAGTTTTCACCAGAAGGGTGTGCAGCTGGACCCCACTGTGGTGCAGAATGGAGGTGAAACATCTGCCTTGTAGTTCCCCTTCCGCTATTCTGCCTCTGTGCCATATCACAGCTTTAGCTTTCAGCCATTCCTTATGGTTTTTATCCTCTCCTTATGGTTCTTATCCTCTCCACTGGCTTGAAAAGTCCTTTTCTGTGTTTGTTTTTTTCAGGCCTGCAGCGTGCCACTAGCTCAGGGAGTCTGAACATTGGGCTGCCTGAAGAAGACCCTGCCTGCACAAACAGAGGAAGGCAGTCCTGAGTTAGCCAGGGTCCTCCCAGCAGGACTAGGCTCAGGGTTTTACTGGGATTAGTGTTGTGCTGGAAGGTTGTCTGGATGGGTTGTCAGCTTGGAGCACAGGCTGAAGCAATGGTCTATGACTGAGGTGCCCCGAGTTGGAGCTTGTAGCATGGTTCCTGTGAGAGGGCAAGCTGGAGATACTGAACCTTGAGACAGAATGTTTCAGTCACCAGGGGTGACTTCTACACAGGGCTGATATTGTAGAAGTGGAAGAATCATAGAATCAATAAGGCTGGAAAAGGCCTCAAAGAAGCGTGTTATAATAATAAATCCATGCACATGCTTCAGCTGTGTTTTGTCTGCCTGGTCCATGTGAATTGGGGAAGCTCCCCCAAGACCCCTGTTGATAGCAACCTCTTAAATTAACACTGTTGGTAGGTTTCATCCTGAGTGTGCTCAGGGCCTTTGGTAAACATGGAAATGTGGCTGCAGACAGGTGAATGAGGGAAGACAAATGGCACCCTCTTGACAGAGGCATATCTGGAGAAACTGGAGTGTGAAACAAACAGAGCTGTGTTGCCCTTAAAAGAGGAAAAGCGAGTCCAAAGTCAGTGAAGGGAAGGGACAAAGTAATGTGGAACTTGGGCTGACAGGAATGAAGAATAAGGGTCAGAAGTGTGGTGCAGTTACAACTCTCTTACTTAGGAAAGTCAGTGCAAATTTGTGTCCAAGATGAAAGGCAGCACCATCTGAACTGTTGGCTGAGTAGCTGGAAATGTCTGGGTTTGTCTCCAGTATGTCACATTTCAAAGCAGAGATTCCCACCTGTTCTCACCAAGTCCTAGATGTTTCAGAGATACTCTTCCTTTTGCTCTTATTATCTTTTTAGGGTGCCTGTGCAGATGGATGCTTGGAAAGCAATTATTTTTCCTCTTCTCCATCTGTTTTGATGCTGGCTCTGCCTGTGTTTCTGAAGGCTTTCAGAGTCTGTGCAGGGAATGCATTTGTCTTCCTAGTGTTGAGAGATTTATATTTGTAATGGCTATTTGTTTTATCTATCACATGCTAGATTTACTCGCTTGATAATCTCAATCTCTCAGAAGCACAGGCAATCTTCTCATGTCCTGCTTTGGCATGCAGGGATTTTATTCATTTAACAGTTTGGGGTTTGGATCAGATAGCCATTGGAGGCAAATCCTGCAGGGTGCTGAGTGTGCTCAACACCAGTGAAACCCAGAGCAGCAGTAACTTGCAGGGAGCCTGCAGCTCCTTTTAGGACTGTGCTGTTGGAAGCTTTCTTTACACAGAAAATAGGTGAATAGGCTCCTGTGTGGTGCATGTCTTTCCTTCCCTGACCATGGCCTTCTCCGATACGATTTCTTACTGGTAACTGAGACTTCTTGACTAAATGTTTGCAGTGGCTGCCTGTGCTCAGTGAATCACTTCTGGATCTTTTAGGAATAATTATTATTTTGTGTGTCTCTGCTTTGACACAAAATAAAGGCAACCTCCCTTCTTCAAGCTGTGCTTTGTTAAAGTCAGTTGGACGTTAGAGGGGAGAAAAAGCAAACAAAAACCACTTTAATGAAGTGGCACTTCTATCCCACTCCAGCACAGTACAATAACTTCAGTATCGTTGTCCCTGAACATAAGGCAGTAACACTTTTTTTCTGTCTACAGCAAGAAACAAACCAAAACCAGGGTTTTTTTCTTTTTTTTTTTTTTTTTTTTTTTTTTTTTGGTTCTCTAACACACAAGCTGCCAAATCATGACTACTTTTAAAATAATGCCTCCTTTAGATCCTTTATCAGACAGCATTGTGCCTGCTTGCTCTGAAGTAAGTTTCAGAGGATACATTTGCTCCTGATGGCAAGCATGGGGGCCAAAAATCTAGATATCAGAAGGAGGCTAATAATAAATCTTTCCAATGTGGAAAAATAGCAGGGGGTAGGGGTGATGACCCAGGGGTGCATCATAAACCTACAAGGTGAAATGCACCAGCAGCCCCCACAGCAGACAGTTCCCTGGCACAGCTGTGACTTTGGCAAGCTGAAGCACTGACGGAGTAAACATTTTGTGGCAACTGTGCAAAGCAGGCAGCCAATTATTTTACTAATGATTGCTTCTTGGTGCTCTCCTCCTCCTTCATCTGCCCTACAGAGGAAAACTTTCTCCCCTGCACTCTGTCCTCTCTGACAATGGCATAAATGCTAAAAACTGTGGTTTGGATGCTGCAGCAGCCTGTGCTGTGTGAAACAGCTCTGTAATTGTGGGCATCCTCTAAGTTGCCTCCTTCTCGAGGTTGTATTTGTAGGTCCTGTCTGTGACTGTGATAGCTGTAGCAGGGATAATCTAGAACTTCCATCTCCACTGACTCCTCCTTGAGCTGTGAAAGTGATAGAAGAGTTAAAGCTTCCAGAGCATTTCTAACTGCTCAGCAAGGACTTTGCATAAGGAGGTAGTGATCTTCTGCTGACTCCTTCACACAGCTGCCCAGGTTGACTCCAGTGGTTTCAGCTAAGGAAAATAAAACCAGTTTGTGTGACCAATTAAATTCTGTCAGGCCCATGGGGAAGTTGAGGGCTATAACAATGTATATAGGCAAACCCAAAGAAGGAAAATGTGTTGTCACATGTGAGTGTGTCAGGAACAGTGGTGTTTTTTCCTGCTTGAAGGTATGTTCTTGATTCAGTGAGCTGAAGGTTAGTTGTTGTGCTCCCAACAGGAGTAGCGTGGCAGGAATCCTAACTTAAAACAGGTGTGGAAGCCCAGGGTTCACCTCAAGTTTTTAGTGAATCCTGTTGGTTGAATCTGAGTGTTCAAGTTGACACTGTGGATAGCAGATTAAAGTATTCTGGAAATGATTCTCAGCCTCCTTTGCAGTCATCTAGTACTGTTGTCTGAACAGAGTCTTGGAAGACTTCTAGTCGATATGACCATGGCATCATTCTGACCTTAATTCTGATAGATACAATGATAAATACAAACTGAGCTCCATTCTGCTGGTAGTAGATTGCTGCCAGCTTCTGAGCCACCTAAAATAAAGTTAGGTGGAGTGTTCAGATGTGAAAAGGTAGCTTCAGGAGCTGTAATCCAGCAGTTTTAAAAGGATAGGGGTATAGCTTCTTAATTGAAGGCTATCCTCTACCTGACAACTCTTGTCAGCTATGGAATCCAATAGAGCATTTTCATCTAGTGACAGTGATGAAGTGGTTATTAAATGCAATAGAAATCATTCAGGCCCGTTTTGATTAAAAGCTTCATTTAGCTCTAGTTTTCTATGTTCTTGGAAAGGAGCTCTTCAGAAATGCAGAACTAGGGAGAGAAATGCTCCCCTGCTCTGCTGTTTTGGGGGGACAGGGCTTTCAAGCACATAAAGGGAAGTATTTGCATCTAAAGCAAAGGGTTGGTATGTTAGAAGTGCTGTGTCCATAAGGAGTAGGGAGGGGATTGTCCCCTTGTACTCAGCTCTGGTGAGGCCACACGTTGAGTATTGAGTCCAGTTTTGGGCACCTCAATACAAGAGAGATGTGGAAGTGCTGGAGCAAGTGCAGAGGAGGGCAAAAAAGCTGGGGAAGGGCCTGGAGAATAAACCTTATGAAGAGTGACTGAGGGAGCTGGGGCTGTTTCGTTTGGAAAAGAGGAGGCTGAGGGGAGACCTCATTGCTCTCTACAACTACCTGAAAGGATGTTGTGGAGAGGCTGGTGCTGGTCTCTTCTCACAGGTAATTAGTAATAGAACAACAGGGAATGGCCTCAAGCTGCCACTGGAGAAGTTTAGACTGGACATTAGGAAGATTTTTTTTTTCCCCAGCACGAGTGGTCAGGCATTGGAATGAGCTGCCCAGGGAGGTGGTTGAGTCACCAACCCTTGGTGTGTTTAAAGGTTGTTTGGATGTGGTGCTTGGGGATGTGGTTTAGGGGTGAACCTGGTACAGTAGGGTCAATGGTGACCCAAGTAGGGACTTGGTGATCCTGAGAATATTTTCCATCCTGAATGTTTCTGTGAATCTGTGATCATCTAAATCTTTGTGCCCAGAGAAGGGCAATAAAGCTGGGGAGGGGTTTGGAGCACAAGCCCTATGAGGAGAGGCTGAGGGAGCTGGGGTTGCTTAGCCTGGAGGAGGCTCAGAAGAGACCTTCTTGCTCTCTGCAACTCCCTGAAGGGAGATTGTAGCCAGATGGGGGTTGGTCTCTTCTCCCAGGCAACCAGCACCAGAACAAGAGGACACAGTCTCAAGCTGTGCCAGGGGAAGATTAGGCTGGATGTTAGGAAGAAATTCTTCCCAGAAAGAGTGATTGGCCACTGGAATGTGCTGCCCAGGGAGGTGGTGGAGTCACCATCCCTGGAGATGTTTATGAAGAGACTGGATGAGGCACTTGGTGCCATGGTTTAGTTGATTAGATGGTGTTGGCTGATAGGTTGGTCTTGATCTCAAAGGTTTTCCAACCTGGTTTATTCCTATTCCATTTCTATTCCTATTCCATTCTATTCTAATTCATCCTGAGTGGTTGGGATACCTCTTCCCTCCATCTTGGGTGCAGGGCCTTTGAGCAATGATCCAGAGAGATTAAACCTCGTGGAGATGTCATCTTTTGGGTACTCATCATGGAATAAAGCAGCAAGCAGTTGAGAAATAACCATTGCTTTGTACATAACACATGCCAGAGAAGGAGCCTGAAAACATGTCAGTGCCCTTCCATGAGCCAGCTCTTGTGAATGCTAACAGAATATATTAATTTCTATCAACTGAAAGGCATTTAAAAACTTGATGTTCTCTTTGCCCCAGAAGTACTCTGCTGATAAGGAACAAATTAAAAATGCAGAGTTTTCAAATAGCAAAAAAATGCTGCCTGTTTCAAATGAAGTTGGGCTTTTTATGTCTAGCATTTTGGATTTACAGGGGAAAAAAAGCCACCACCCAACCCCAAACCCCTAAAATATTAAATGCACATAAAAAGTGATTACTGTGAATGGTGAAGACATCAAAGTTTGGCATCAAAGTTAAATGAAAGCACTTGGAAGTCTGTTTGTTTGATCTGTACATAAATAAGCTTAAAATGAAGCCAGGGCTTTATTTTTTATTTAATTATTCCCCCCCCCCCCCCCCCCCGCCTCCACACAGCTGAAACTGGGTAGCCAGTTCAAATTCCTCTGCATCTCAGGGATTCCCAAACTAGGTGAGATCCAAACATGTTCATTGTGTTGTGGTGTTTGTTTTGCATCTGCCCAGCACACTTCCGTGCACCAGGGGAAAAAGAGCTGGCAGAAGACACAAGTCAGATGCTCTTGTAAAATGCTTTGGAGTTCATATGGAGAGTGGAGTGACTCTAAGGTGCTGAAATAAAATCCTCTTTCTTCTTCTAATTTTGGAATGAGGACTATCAAAATGAAGGTGAATTGATGACTTCTTAAGCTTGTTGAAGCTAAAGCTTCTAGAATTAACTGTAGTCATCTTGGTTGTGTTTCACCAGGGGAGGCTTAGGCTGGGTGTTACAAAGAAGTTCTTCGCAGGAAGACTGATTTGCCATTGGAATGTGCTGCCCAGGGAGGTGGTGGAGTCACCATCACTGGAAGTGTTTAGGAAGAGACTGGATGGGGTGCTTGGTGCCATGGTTTAGGTGATTAGATGGTGTTGGACTTGATGATGTATCAATTAGATAGATTGCACTCAATGATCTCAAAGGTCTTTTCCAACCTGGTTAATTCTGTTTCACCCTCAGACATCCATTCCTGGGTTGGCAAGGTGTAACTTAGGAATACAGATCGGAGCTCTCTTAATTTAGAATAGAATAGAATCAAGCAGGTTGGAAAAGACCTTTGAGATCATCAAATCCAACCTATCACCCAACACCATCTAATCAACTAAACCATGGCACCAAGTGCCTCATCCAGGCTCTTCTTAAACACTTCCAGTGATGGTGACTCCACCACCTCCCTGGGCAGCACATTCCAGTGGCCAATCTCTTTTCTGTGAAGAATTTCTTCCTAACATCCAGCCTAAACCTCCCCTGGCACAGCTTGAGACTGTGTCCTCTAGTTCTGGTGCTGGTTGCCTGGGAGAAGAGACCAACCCCCACCTGTCTACAACCTCCCTTCAGGGAGTTGCAGAGAGCAAGAAGGTCTCTTCTGAGCCTCCTCTTCTCCAGGCTAAGCAACCCCAGCTCCCTCAGCCTCTCCTCATAGGGCTTGTGCTCCAAACCCCTCACCAGCTTTGTTGTCAGATGAGCATCTACTACAGAAGTGAGCCACATGATGTTCGCTTCAGTTTGCTCTATAAAAAGAACCCAAGCCAAGAAACAAACTTGAGGTGTGTAATGTGTGAGCTAAAAATGGAACCTGATGACTTTAGTGCCTTTTGCCACAGGACCCCACTGTGCTTTGCAGTGGTTAACTCGTACAGGAATCCGCGTGGTGCAGAGGTATTGCTCTGCACCCTGGGAGCTCTTTTGGTGTAGTGCAAATCTAAGACTTTTATCTACAGAGAGGCAAGCTTCAGCTGATTTACTTTGAGAGCTGGAATTTGTAAGCAATGAGAAGGAAAACTTCAAAGGAGACCACCTTGACTCCTGTGATTTCTGTTTAGTGGCCTGGACCTTGTGGGATCGGCAGCCTTTCAGCACTTGAGGGTGTGTGACAGTAAAGCCTGCTCTCAAAACCACTACAAATTTATCCTGCTTCATTTGGCCTCTAAGCACAGACCTTTCACCAGTAACCTAAGCTGGAGTTGCATGTGCCTCTGGTGCAGGAAGATGTTCTGCTTTGAAAAACAACTTGAAAGGTCACACTTTACCTGACACAGAAGAATGTGCTGCTTCTTCACTCTGGCCTCTCTTTGTAGCCCTGGAGTTAAATATACATCTTCCCTAGGAAGGCAGATTATATCAAGGGGGTACACCTGACCCTGTGCCTTTAGAGTTGATGACTTCAAGGCCTCTTCTGAAACTGCTGTGTGAGAGCCCTGCGGGGCAACCAGCAAGGCAAATCTTAGTGGAGGACTTGTGCACCTCCAGCTTGTAAAGGTATTTTTTGCTGCTTAGAAAGTCAAAATTGGCCTCCCACCATGTTGTCTTCCATTAAACAGTTCCACAACGTGTCAGCAAAACCAATTCATTATCTTGTTAAGGAGGGGTTTTCTTTTTCTTCTGAAGAACCTTCCCCTGTCAAGTGTTAGAAGCGGAAGCCTCAAATCTCTGGGTGACTTTATTTTCTTGCTGTGAGTGGGAGTGCAGGAAAGATGCTCTTTATGAAAATAGCTATTATAGAGATGAGAAAAAAAAAAATAAATAAAAAGCCCCAACACCTTCCCTGGGAGGGAAAAGACAGCCTGCATCCTCTCAGAGGGGCGGCAGGCTGCAGTTTGGCACTGTGGTCTGCCATTTAGGCAGCCATGAGAGGGTGACTGTGCTTCCGAATAGAGTAGAATAAACCAGGTTGGAAGAGACCTTTGAGATCATCGCTTCCAGCCCATCATCCAACACCACCTAATCAACTAGACCATGCAACCAAGCACCCTATCAAGTCTCCTCCTATACACCTCCAATGATGGTGACTCCACCACCTCCCTGGGCAGCACATTCCAATGGGCAATCACTCTCTCTGTGAAGAATTTCTTCCTAACAGCCATCCTAAACCTCCCCTGGCGCAGCTTGAGACTGTGTCCTCTTGTGCTGGTGCTGGCTGCCTGGGAGAAGAGACCAACCCCCACCTGGCTACAACCTCCCTTCAGGTAGTTGTAGAGAGCAATAAGGTCTCCCTGAGCCTCCTCCAGGCTAAGCAACCCCAGCTCCCTCAGCCTCTCCTCACAGGGCTGTGCTCCAAACCCCTCACCAACTTTGTTGCCCTTCTCTGGACACGTTCCAGCAAGTCAACATCCTTCCTAAACTGAGGGGCCCAGAACTGGACACATGACTCAAGGTGTAGCCTAACCAGTGCAGTGTACAGGGGCAGAATGATCTCCCTGCTCTTGCTGGCCACGCAGATGCTAGGGATGTGTTCAACCCCCTGTTAAGCCTGATGCTATGGCTGGTTGGCTTTCCCTCACTGGGACTGAAATGAGCTTTCCAACCTGCCCTTGCAGGCGTGTTTGTTGTAGTTGCCACTTAATGATGTCTGCTTTATTTTCATTTCCCACCAACTGTTGCATTCCCCCTTGCTTCCATTTAGCACAAGGTTAATTTCATAGGGGTGTGCAAAGCATCCCAAGGGAGGGCTGAAGAAGGAAGCAGGCTGCAGAAATGGGCAGTGTTGGTGTGTCACTGTGTGGAATTGTTCTCTGTGCGGAAATGGAGAGCAGGCTATCAGTGCATGCAAGCCTCTCTCAGGTTTGAAATTAGCTCAGCTATGCACAGGGTTCTGCTTTATGGACAACAGGAAAAAAACAGGAGTCAATGTTATCACCTGCATCTCCCTTATCTGGGAAAGCTGCTCTGCAAGTGCAATAAATCTGTTTTCATATGAATGCAAGAGAGCTCTTGGAATAATCTCATTCCAACCTTCCTTGTTATTTTTAATGGATTCCAGGATGAGCTGGTTGCTATGTATAGCTTTTTTTTTTACACACAAATCTGGGTTTGAACCCAGCTGAATATTCAGTCCAATTAAAAGCCAAGTCTCTGCTAAAACAAAGGCAAGGGGAACAGTGGGGAAGGCTTTCAGGCAAATGAGCAAGCCAACAAAAACAGGAGGACTGAATGTTTGTTATTCATGCATATTCTTAGATGTAATGATTGTGATTTCATTCCTCAAAACTGCCTGCTTTAAGGAGAAATGATTACATTCTAATAAGTACTTGTTTATTAAACTTGCAGTAACTGCAGTTGAATATGAATTATTAAAATGTCTGTGAGGTGCAGAATTGTTTTTCTTTTGCCAGGTGCCTGTGAAAAATGAAAACAACAGGAGAACATGCAGCACAGCAGAAGAGGCGAAGTGTGAAGCAAGAACTGGCCCTGGATCAATGGTCTGAGTCCTGCTGGCCACAAGACAGGATTCTTGAAGTCTGCCAGCCAAGCCAGAGCTCTGAACCCCATCATCCCCAGGGCAGCCCCTGCCCTGTGGTGGGCAAGGGCCTGTGCCACCCGAGGAAGCAAGCTGACAGTTTACTGCTCTCATCAACTTGTGCAGGGCTGAGGCAATTTTTTTTCTCTTGAGAAAGAAGGGAAAATTTTGAGGGGAGCGAGAATGCCAGGAGGACAAATGTGACAGGGGGTGAGTTGCAGCACATGACAAAGAAAAGAGGGAAAAGGGGATGGCATGTGAGGACAGGTAACATCTATTTGTAAAGGACATGGTGTACCCTGCCATTTCTGAGTACTCAAAGAGTTTTGGAAGGGAAGCAAGAGCAGAGCAAGGGAAGTCTGGAGAACCTGGTGGATTTCGCCTTGTAAGAGGTTAATGGCTTAGCCCATAAAAAGTACCAGAAAGTGCAGGGAGTTTTATGTGACAGCTTTGACACATTCTGGCAGTAAATGCAATGTGAAGACATTTCCTCCACTTGCTTTAAGGCTTTGCCTTTACTCTGTCACTCTAGGAAACTCATTGCACATAAGAGAAAAAGAGAGGACGTGAATTTCTGTTGCAAAATATTTGTGTTGTTCTTTAGCACAGTTTACCACAGACAGGAAGTCAATGCCTTTGCACTCTGAGCATCCCCCATGACTTCCCAGCAGTGTCAGGACCTGTTGACCAAATTTGACAGATGAGAACAAGTGTGGGAGGGAATAAAGTTTATAGAAAATCAGTGACAAGCTGTGATGCCCTCTAGAAAAGGGTCCTTGTACCGGTCCTACTCCAGGACAATACCCAACTGGAGTTCACATCTTCCTGCTGCATGAAGTCCATCAATCACTAGACACAGCTGATGGGGGTAGACTATGGAGAAATAGGGGACCCAAGTATCCTGAACAGGTGATCCAGCTGCTTTCAGTGTGGCATACTTTGAATAAAATGAATTTTCATTTGAACAGCATCTATCCAATCATGGAACCACAGAATGGTCTGGGTTGGAAGGGACCTCTGGAGCTCATCTAGTCCAACCTCCTCTGCAGTAAGCAAGGACATTCTCCACTAAATCAGGTTGCCCAGAGCCCTGTCAAGCCTCACCTTGAGTATCTTCAGGGACAGGGTCCCAACTACCTTTCTGGGCAACCTGTTCCACTACCCTTAAGGTAAAGAACCTGAAGTTTTTCAAGCTCCCTGCTGCGTAGTCCTGCTTCTGTCAGAGTCTCCCAGCAGAAAAACAAGTTTTAGCCCAGTGCTGTCTGCACATTATTGTTTTCTTCAGGGTGTTCACACTCTTAACATTCATAATTCAAACATCTTCAGAGAGAAGTGACAGTCTTTCTTCTACAAAATAAAGGGTAACATGATGTGTGTTAATTACAGTTTTCTTCTACAAAATAGAGAGCAACATGACTTGTGTTAATTATTCCTTCCTACTTACTGGATCATGTATTACTCCCATGCTTTTAGTGCCTTGGGCCAAAAGGGATCATTACAGCATGCAGCCTAATGACCTGACCAAAAAACGTGAGGGAGGGAGGATGAGTCCTCTGCTGAGCTTTCTGAAGTCTTTAATGGACGCCTTGGGAATTCTACAAAGCAACAGCTCGGAAAACAAACAGGATTGTTCAGTGATGGAGATCACTCTCGTGACATTTATGCTATTACAAAGATTTACAGCTGGAATAATTTGATCTGGGTTGTTCCCTTTCCCCCATTGACTCACATTTTGGAAGGCAGTCAGACCCTAGGAGTTGGGTTTCTCTTAATTGAAGCACCAGAACATATTAAGTGGAACGACTAATGGGGACGGAGCTTTTCCCTTCCTTCCAGGCTGGGTTATCAATTATGAATTGGCGGCAATCTAAGATCAAAGGGGTTCCATTTTTACAGCTGAATGTGAGGATTTTGGAAGTGAACAGATGAAATGCAGTTAATGACTTGTTAAGGCAGAGACAAGAGGCAACTGACAGGGGTGGAGGGAAGTGTTTGCTTTAATATGTTTCTGAACAGGGATGTGCATCACTGGAGGTGTTTAGGAAGAGACTGGATGGGGCACTTGGTGCCATGGTTTAGTTGATTAGATGGTGTTGGGTGATAGGTTGGACTCGATGATCTCAAAGGTCTCTTCCAACCTGGTTAATTCTATCCTATTCTGCTCTACTCCTTTTCTGCTCTACTCCTATTCTAAAGTGTAACCCTGGACACTGAGATCAAGTCTCTCCTCCAAAATGATGCTGTCGGTTCCTCTTGCTGGGCATGGCAGATGGGAAGCTGATCTGGAGCTTTCTTCTTAGTGCTGTGCATGACCTGGTTGTTGAGCCACGCTACTGAAACATGTTGGGTTACCGTGCGTTTGCTCCACGAAGGACAGGTTTGCATTAATATGACAAGCTCTGCTGCTGCAGAGAAAATGCAGCAACAACAGTTCAACACATGCTTAGAAGAAAATAGGTGAGGGTTTTCATTTAAAAAGTGATTACAACCTAATGGAGTGACCTTCAGAAAAAGCAGTCCAAGGCAGGGCTTAGCCACACAGAAACATTTCCTATTGGTGTATCAGCAAAGGCAAGTCAGGTTGTTGGACTCTCCTTCCTTCTTATTCCAGCAGCAGTTGTGATAGTAAATTCATTATTTTCATAATTGCTCCATTATAATTTAGTAATAGGTTCACATTAATTTCAAAAGTCTTACTATGAGGCATTACCCAGCCACAATAATAAACAATTAAAGTTAAATTAATCTAAAATCCTACTTACAAGGCATTACCCAAACAAAGTAAGTAGCATGAAATTTATCTAACATCCTATTAAAAAATCATGACTTTGAGGCCAAGAAAAAATATTGTGCTTAAAAGCACATGATATAATGGGCTTTTTCTGATGTACTCCTGAAGGGAGGGCAGAGGGGCAGACATAGTGCTAAATCTGAGACATTGGGCAGCCACAGAGGCTTCTCCTCCCCAAGACTGGTCTCACAGAATCACAGAACTGTCAGGCTTAGAAGAGCCCTCAATGATCATCGAGTTCCAAACCCTCTGCCACGGAGGAGGACACTTTTGCACCAGATAGGTCGCCCAGAGCCCCATCCAGCCTGGCCTTAAAAACTTCCAGGGATGAGGCTTCCACCACCTCTTTGGGCAACCTGTTCCGGTGTCCCACCACTCTTATGATGAAGAACTTCTTCCTAACATCTAATCTAAACCTGCTCTCCTCTAGCTTGGATCCATTCCCCCAGCAGCAGCTCACTCAAGCCCCTTCCTCTCATCCAGCCTGTCTTTCCTTCCCAAATACTTTCTTCTAGGAATTCAGTGATGTTATTACACCAATCACTCAATTTTGCCAGGGCAGACAAGACACTTTGGGAACCTTCTTTAACGGCTTTTGCTGCCTTCAAGCCTCAGGGTTAAGAAACTCCCCTAGCTGCAGGAAAGTACCATGGCTGGGATCTTCTCCCTGCCAGCCACAGCAGCAAACATCAGCCTCACCTGCACAGGTTTTCACCCCCACAGGGCCCAAGTTCTCCAGCTGTGGCAATCAGCTCTCGGCCCCTGATCACACAGACTTTTTCACCTGGTTCAACCTAGGTCCTGCTTACTGAGAACCAGAATGTTTCAAGGAGGAAAGGCTTTTTAGTGGATGCCTGATGGACTTGTCTGCTTTGTCAGTCTTCCTGCATTTTCCTTGCAGAGGTCACAGTGGATTACTAAATATTCTCTAAGGTTTCTGAGATGTTGGTGGCACAACCTACTGTCTTGAATTATCAACTGCTTTAGTGTTTGCAGTGCCAGCTGGAGGCAGAGGCCAAATGAATAAACTGCTTCAGCTTTTATTAAAAAAATTGGGTTCTATTCTTTTTTCTTGAGGACTTTAAACCCTTTTTTGGTTTTGTTTTAGGCTCTTTAATGATAAATGCCTTTTCCCCCCACCCCTGAATTTCACTTTTGATGTGAGCAAGCTGTGTTGCACAGGTGTGTCCTGTTACTCTGAGTAGCGCAAAGCTTTATGGGTGTCTCTGGCTTTAAGGATGAACACCTGGAGATGAAAACACCTCCTTCTGTGAGACAGCAAGGAATCTGTTTAAGCCAGGACTTGTTTTTTTCTCTCTCTGTTGGCCTTTTGGGTCTAGCTAGCTAGAGGAGGGTGTGGAGACAAGCAACTTCTAGGTAGAGGGATCTTGTTTGAGAAGAGGATGAGATCTCTGTGGTACCTGGATTTTCATAAGCCTGCCTGGCTCTTTGCTTTCGGTGTCGTGGGAGCATCACCTGGACATTGCAGGCAGGTAAGTTGTGTAATCTTACAGTCAACCCCATCTTAGAGGCTGCTAGTTGCTTACTTCTTTGCAGTACATGCCATCCTTAATGCTTTTGTAAAGGGCCTTCTTCAGTGGGTTTTGGGCTTTGACCCTAAAGGAAGGATCCCTGTGCAGAGGGAGCCCTGTAAACCTCCAGGCTGCTGACCTTACCCGGCCTGGCCTGAAGGTAGAGGGATGCAGTTCTACATGGAGCACAAGCAAAGCTGTCATGCTTGGTGGGCTGTAGGGTTTGCTGTTGGTCTGGGACATTAAGCACAGCTCCTTATCTCTGCCGTCTGTACAACTCCGCATCCTCTGAGCTCTTCCCTTGTGCTGCCAGAATATGCAGCAGTTTCATCCCCTGGAGCATGCCAGCAATGTGAGTGAGTAGGTCCTATCCCCCCTGTTTGCTGTTTGTTTTATTTGGTGTGTTGTTAACCTTTACTCAGTGCACTTATTTACTTCAGGTTTTAATGGTGTGATAAGGTCACAACAAATTTAGTGGGAGGCATTTTAAGCACTTACAGCAATAAATCACAGTGTACATCACCCTTGTGCCATTTATCCAGAACCAGAGAAATCCAATTTGGTCCATAATATGAAGGCCAAATAAAGCCAGGTATCATAGTGAGAAAGCTTTGATGTATGGCTCTGAAAGAACCTGCACACTTCTCCCCTATAAATTAACAGCTATTTTGCAGAGCTGACAAGTAGCTGATATTCTTGGAACTGGTCCTGTTTGTGGCTTTTCCCCCCACCCCACCCCCCCCCCCTTCCATTCCTGTCTCTTGATCTTTCCCTTTAGAAAAACTAAAGAGAAGGAAAAGCAGTCTGTTCTCTACTGTAGGTTTAAAAACACTGGTGGTATGGACACCTCCCACTAGTGTAATGAACTTGCTGGTAGTGCAAGAAGCACTAAAACCACAGGGACTCAGCTCTGCAGGAATATGTTCTTATCTATTCCTTTATATACTGAATTATTTTTTTCTTAGACCAGACAGCCTTTGCAGGTAGGATCAAACCAGCCTGCAGGTCATCCAGAGAGCTGCAGAGTTCTAGTGACCAGAAATGAATAGCAGCAGGCTCTCTTCAGTAGCAGTAGATAAAGCACAAGGGACTGTGTTGTGGGCCGCTAAACTGTGCTGGCCAGGAAGTGGGTTTGGTAACCTGGCATATATATACTGCTTTAATTCCTGGTGCTTTATGGCTCCTGCAGTACCCCAGGAGGCCTGCTGGTTGTCTGACCTTACCCCTGCCTTTAGTCCGGCAAAATTGAAAGGGTGTTTGAAAGAGGAGGGAAGAAGGGGAGGAATGGATTAGTTGCAGGCACTAGTGTCAAGCTCCTGAACTCTCTAAATGACCCCAAAGCAGATTGATTTTGCTGATGTGGAAAGCCTAGCAACCACTGGGCTTTAAAGCTAACATTAAAAATTAAATGCCAGTTTCCATGCTGTTAAAGGTGGAACAAAAAAAATGTTGCACCTTACCCTACTCAGAGAGAAGAAAAAGATGGAGACTTTTGTAGAGTTCAGCAATGCCACGACTGTGAAGTGCAAAAGTGATGGGAGGAGGAAGGATGACTGGGGATTTTTTCAGGTTTCTCCTTCATCTGGGTAGTCAGAAAAGGGGGGAAAAAAACCCCCAACACTCTCTGAGGAAGTGGCAGTGCTGTGATATCTGCCCTCTGCCAAACTTGCCAGAGAGCAGTGTCTGGGCTGTGTGAGCAGCACACCTGATGGATGCTCCAGCAGCCTCCACAAAAATAGGCAACTCAGGGTTTGCCAAGCACTGCTGCCTCTCACTCAGTGTCAAACACTCCTTGCAAGAGCAGCTCCCTGAGAGGCAGATTAAAAAGCAGCAAGAGCTTATCAAAATGCAGATGCATCTTTTATTTTAATGGGAATAAAACACTGTCATTATGGAAAGATAAGAGGGACTGGATGGGTTTTTCTGGGGCTGTAGGTGAGGTGGCTTTCCCTCTCACCACCACAGGGCTGTTTTGGGTACGTGTAACCGTTGCGGGTTCTGCCATTTTCACTTTCACTCCTTGCCTAATGCCTTTCTGAGGACTGCAGCTTCTGGAAATGTCTGATTTGTTTGGTTTTTAGAGGTGTGACCCTTCTACCTTCATCTGCACAGGTGAATGATGAATACATGACCTATCTGCAGCAGGATGGGAGAAAAGCCAAACTTTTATCTAAGTATGTGTACTTCTGGAGCAGAGGTTGACAGCACTGAATGGATGTGGAGCTGATGCACAGGACTTGCATAACTTGATGGAGTTCCTGTGACAGAATATGGAAGGGGTTAATCCATGCTGTGAAACATAGAATCAGAGAATTGTTAGGGTTGGAAGGGACCTCAAGGATCAGCCAGTTCTGACACCCCCCCCCCCCCCCCCTACCATGGGCAGGGACACCTTACACTAGCTCAGGCTGCCCAGAGCCACATCCAGCCTGACCTTAAAAACCTCCAGGGATGAGGCTTCTACCACCTCCCTGGGCAACCAGTTCCAGTGTCTCACCACCCTCATGGGGAAGAGCTTCCTAACATCCAATGTGAATCTACCCATTTCTATTTCTTTTCCATTCCCCCTAGTGCTAGACCTGACACCCTAAAAAGTCCCTCTCCAGCTTTCTTGTAGCCCCTTCAGATACTGGAAAGCCACAACTAGGTTTCCTCAGAGCCTTCTCTTCTCCAGACTGAACAGCCCCAACTCTCCCAGTCTGCCCTCACAGGAGAGGTGCTCCAGCCCTCTGATCATCCTCGTGAGGGATAGAGGCTTAATAAAGTAGATGTGCCCTTGCTGCAACCTGCCATAAGTGCAAACTCTGCAGCTGTCACTGACAAAGACAGGATAAGAGCAACAGAGGCAGTGGGCAGTGGAGCACTTGCTCTTCAACAGGGTCTGTGCCTCCATCCAGGGCACTGGGTACCAGCCACATGCACTCTGTCACAGGCTGAAGGCTGCAGCTCCAGAGCATTTTGCATGCAGAATACTCTCTCTGGGTCTTTAGTGCCTAACTATGCTAATCATCCTCTTTGGCTTTTTGCTGACTACCTACATCCATAACTTCTCTGCTCTAGTGAAAATCTGCTTAGGGCAGAGCCATGTTGTAAAGTCAAGCTGCAGTTGCAACACGCCTAATCCTGAAAGAGGCATTTGTTCAGAGAGAGGTCCATTTCCCTAGGAAATGTGCTTTGATTGGGGAAACACAAAATGTATTCATCTGACAGGTCACTGTTTCACCCTTTTTGGTGCAGTAGAAGTTTGTTCTTTTAGTAGGTTTATTGCTTTTCACTTATTCATTTCCAAAGGACTCACTTGAGTGCTGCAGCTCTGATCTGGAGCACAGAAAATTAATTCTCTTTTTCTGGTTTTTATGGTAGTCCATTCCTTTCACAAGTCCTCATTTTAAGTGCAGCTCAACTGTATTGCAAATAACAGTATGTGGTCCTATGGGGAGTACCAAGCCTCTAATTTAATATTGTACTAGAGGTCTTAGAATGTCAGTGCTGCCAAAGTGAGCTTTTCCTTTGTTGCACCCCACTCTGTGTCCCAAGAGAAGCCACAAGATACCAGGCTGGCTGTTGTCAGCATGGCTGGATGCTGCTGGATGTGTGCTTTGTTCTTCTGGCTTTGGATTTTCTGGGTTTGAGCCTCATTAAATGACTGTCCAAAATGAATGCTTATCTCAGGACTCAGCTTGGGTGATGACCCTCATGACCTTTAAAGGTCCCTTCCAATCCAAACTCGTCTATGACTCTGTAATGAAGTGTTACTGCCAGGGTTTCCTGGTAAGATACTGTGCTGTGAAGGCACCAGAAGCCACAGAGATCCAGCCCATAATAGGTCCTAAACTCTCTTTGCTGATGTGCATATGGCTCCTGGTAGATCGCAGTAGGCTTCACCCACACCTCAGGAGAGGACACATGAGTTTCTAAGGCCAGACTTCGGCATGGTGCTCTATGTGCCATCCCCTTTTTGTCCACTCCTCCATTCAGTGCTTTGAGAGAGCCTGAGGGACAAAACCTCACAAACCTTGGTTTGGTGCCTGTAAAATGGATTGAAATGACAAGGAATGAGAGCCTTATCAGTTATAATAGAAAATGACCCACATTTGGGCTGGGGTTAAAGCCACTCAGCATCTCACAGTGGCACTGAACCCGTCACTTCATTCATCTCTAGGATGAATTGAAGCTCTGGAGAGCTCTTTCCTGCAGCTTCATTTTTTTGCAGTACTATTTCACTTCCTAACTTCCTCCTTTGGCTAATTTTCTCTGGGTAGGTTTCCTCCCTGTTGTTGACAGAGGGTGACCCAGATCTGGTGCTGCTTTTCTGGAGAAAGCAGCCAAGCTGATTCCACTTATTTTCCATGCTGTTTAAAACTAGGCATGGTTCAGCAGAACTCAACCACCTTGCCCTTGAGACTAAATCCCAAGCTCTGAGATGCATCTTTACTGTTGTGCTTCGTGCTCTATGGACTGAAGTGTCCATCAGGATTTCTCATGAGCTGTGAGGATGAGCTGATACTCTCCACCTCTCTTCAGTGTGCTGACAGTGCTCAGATGCTGACTGGCTCAATTTAATTCTGCTTGTGCCGTGTTACCTCGGCCCATGTGAAATTTGAGCCCCTGTTTATTTTGCGGGACTGTAGGTACCGACAGTGAGCAGTGGTCTGGACTGCAGGAAAAGAGAAAATGACCTGGGTAGTCAAGATAAAGGGCAAGAAACAAAAATGTGTGCTCTCTTCTACAGGGAAGCTAGAGAAGAGGAGCAGCTTTCTCTAGTGAGACTGCTGAAAGCCCTAGCAATTACTTTGAGGCTACTGCCTGGTGCTGCGGGAAGCAGATGTGATGCTCCTGGGTGGAGTTCTGTGACTCTTCCTTTGGCTGAGGGGGAGTGTAAAAGCAAATGTTATTGTCTGAAGAGCTCAGTCTTATGTTTGAAACGGCTCTTCATTATTATTTCCTCTGGTACCGTTTCTGCATTGTCAGCACTGCATTTCCCAGCCTTTTGATGCAGGATGAGAATGTCCTGGTCCTGTTTGCAGGGCTGCTGGTCAGGGGCAAGTGAGCTCCAATGGGAGCACATAGAATTGATGTGCTCCTTGGAGAAAGAGGAACATGGCACAGTTTCAGGATGTCATTTGTCATGATGCTTGTAATTGCTACCTTCCTTTGAAAGACTTTGTGAAAGCGTGGACAGACAGACACACACACACCCCCTCAGCACTCAGCTGTTTTCAGGAGGCATATTGTGAGTGGGTGAGTGGCTGATAGGACAGAAAGAAGGGAACCAAAGTTCCCCCAAATGGCGAATTGCTTCTCCCATTAACAGCAGCTCTCCCTTTCAAGGTGACTTTATTAATTAGGCCCTTTATCATCTCTTACATCACAGGGGAAACTGAAAAGATATCAGCAACTGTGTGTGGCTCTGGCTACAGAAGAAACAGACAGCTACCATCTGCAAAATTGAGCACTCTCCATCAAAAATTAATTAAATTAGCCCAGATTCTGTAAGTAATACAACTAGATCTCTCTGGTACCTCCCAAGAGAAGCACATTCTAAGTCAAGTGCACCCAGAGACTATATTTGGAAGTGAGGCAATTGTTAGTTTAATTTAGCCATCAAATTAATTTCACGGAAGCAGCAAATGCCAATCGCTGGAGCGGGTGTCAGTGGTGTGTAGCACACAGCCTGCTCTGGTTCTGGTAGGGCTGTGGTGGAGGCAATGAGAGGACAGGCTGCCCATGCTGTGTGACCACTGGCAGTCTCCAGAAGCAGCCCATTAATCTGTTCTCCTCGTGTTTTTCTCGATGGGGATCTTGTTGTGCCCTCAGCACGACAGCATTGAAGAGGCATAATCAAAGGGCAGCTTCTTTAGCTGGGACAGCTGACCTATTGCATGAGCTCCAGAGAGTATGAGAGATTAAGACCAGGCACTGGCCAAGGCTACTAGACAACAATTTGATCATCAGTCACTGAAGAGAAATAGTCACGACACCTACAGTAGAGTCTGATAGCAGACGGTTTGACTACAGCCCTAAGCCTGACTATGAAATGCATTAAGGGACCTGTCACATGCAGTTTGCTGGTTTGCTCATCCCCCTGCCCTGGAGACAGCTCTCTGCCCAATGGCTTATTTGTAGTGGTTATTTTTTAAAAATAACCATGCACCCTTCTGTCTGCTAGAGAAAGCAGGATGAGATGTGGAGAAGGCTGCAGCAGGGAGTGTAGTGAGTGTCCTTTAATCACACAAAAGCTGTTTTCCTTCATGGACTCTGACCGGTTCCTGAGAAGATGCTGCCTTCTGTGCTTCACACAGCAGAACAAATGTGCTCTCCATAAACCTGGTGTCTGTTCCACCAAAACCCAATGTGACTGCTCGTGTAGTTACAGAGGCTGGAGGCCTGCATGTGCCTTGGTCTTTTAACCACTTGCTTGCCAGAACTCCTGGAAAAGCTGTGCATGTGTGCTGTGTGCTTGATTGGTTTTAGAAGTTTATTCATCATGGAGCTCAAGCATGACTTGGAAACACAATCACAGATACTTCATTGACCTCAGGAGGGTATCCATCTTTCTGCAAAACAGTGACAGTCTGACAGGTGCAAAAAGTACTGGTATAGGCAAAAGATATTCTCTAATTATTTAAAAATCAATATGGATGTTTCAGCTCAGAAATTACCAGAATAGAATTAACCAGGTTGGAAAAGACCTTTGAGATCGAGTCCAACCTATCACCCAGCACCATCTAATCACCTAAACCATGGCACCAAGTGCCTCATCCAGTCTCTTCTTAAACACTTCCAGTCATGGTGACTCCACCACCTCCCTGGGCAGCACATTCCAATGGCCAGTCTCTTGTTCTGTGAAGAATTTCTTCTTAACATCCAGCCTGAACCTCCCCTGTCAAACCTACTCTGGCACTGAGAGGCTCTCTTCCAGCTGAAGTACCCCTGGGTTTACTACTTACTTTGTGGGAATCTGTACAGCCATCCTTAGACTTTCTGATGGGGTGCCATGGTTTAGTCGATTAGATGGTGTTGGATGATGGGGTGGACAGGATGATCTCAAAGGTCTCTTCCAACCTGGTTTATACTATTCTATTCTCTGTAGAGTATGTATAGAGCCCAATGCAGCCTCTTTCAGCCTCATGAAGCCTCTATAGAAATCCATGTATGCGGACCTGCTCTCTCCTTCTGCTGACCTGGTCTGCATCTCACTCTTTCACAGGAATCAGAAGGGGTTTAAAATATCTCCATTCCAGTATTTGTATCAGCTGCACTGCTGTTCTAAGAACTTGCCTTCTCTAGGCTCTTTGGGAGACAGCTCATGTTTCCTTGCACCCTGCTGGATGTGCTTGTTCCATCTGTATTCAGCTTGTCCTAAATGTGATTCATTCCTTGACTGCTTGCCACCTGTTCATGGACCATTTTTATTTGATGCCTCTCTTTTCTACAGGTGCTTTCCAGAAGGCATTTTATTTGCTGCTTAGCACTTGCACCTAGATTTTTAGCGCTGATGTTAGGTTTGAGTGCTAGTGTTAATTTGTTTCTCTCTCCAACACTGGTGTTCACATCCCCATCCTGTGATGTCCCCTCCGCCATGTGATTGCTTTGATCTTCACTCTCCTCATATTGATGTTTCCATGCAGGATTTTCTGTGTGGTATGGCTGGTGACTTAGCTTCTTGAAAAGCTTTCTGCCATGGAGGTGTTTCTTGATATCCAGTCTTTAAGGATTAAACATAGGATTAGTCATGAGGTCTGTGGTGATGGGTTGGACTTGATGATCTTTCAGCTCTCTTCCAACCTTGGTGATTCTGTGATATGTATGTGTAGCCATAGATGACTTGCTAATTTTTTTTTGCTGAGCTGTTTACTTTGTTTGTAGCTAGCTGAAGGAATGGCACAGTGACTTCATGTCATTAGCCAGCTCTAGGACTTGTAGGTGTTCCTCTTGGACTGCCATAGGGTTCTGCTGCATGTCTCTGGGTTCCCTTTCTTTCTCCTGTCTGTGCCAATGAGCAATAAAGGTCCAAGCAGAAAAATTGGCTATTCACTCTTGTGATGTTTCACACCTGAACACTTAGATATGCTTCAGGGTGGGGAAGAAACTCTGAGCCTCTTGCTGTTAGTGTTTTGGTATCTTTGGGTGATGGACAAAAGTAAGCTTTTCTTGGTTTAAATGTTTTTAATTGGCTGAAGAAACCAACACTCTAGGCTTTCCTTCACTGCTTATCACACTAGAGAAAGTCTTAGGTGCAGATGTGTAGTCAGAGATGTAATCCTGTGATCTCTGTGTTTGAAACTTCAAATCAGGTGGCCTTTCCTGGCCAGCACCTCTGTCAGGCTTGAAGTGAAGTAAGAGAGGAGGGAGCACTTGGGGGTACATATTCCATGCTCTGTATGGGGATTTCAGCCATCCAGGTGATTGCTGTTAATGGTAATGATGGTTGTGAATCTACATTCTCAAGTATAAGGTTGCACAATTACCCCTTTGGTGCTATTAGAGCATCTCTTGAGGCTTCCTCTTCATTTTTTTTGCTATCAGCCAGAGCACCTGCCTCTCCTTCAGAGCCCACCAGGAGATCCACTTCACCTCTCTCTTGTATAACAGGTCTCATTATCTGGGGTATTTCACTGGTGTTTACCTTAAGGAGATCTAAGTAATCCTGCCAAGGCACAATAATCAAAAGCAGGAGGGACAATTAAAAGTAACTGTAAATCAGTTTCTTCTTTGATATGCCGAGCAAGGCCCTGTCAAGTTCACTTCCATTCTCTACATGGGTCCTAAGTGATCACTCCTGTATCTGCAGGAAGAGTTTCTACTGGCAGTTTAGTTACCCATTCACAATTTGGTCACTTGAACTGCTGGGGACTGCCAGGCTCTCCACCCAGAGGGCTCATCTATGCATCTGAGGTGAAGAGTGGTGTTCATCAAGTGATCTGTACACAGCAGGAGCTACCTGGTAGCATTTCTATTGAAGGATGTCCCTGCCCATTGCAGAGGAGCTGGATCTTCAAAGGTCCTTCCCACCCAAGCCATTCTGTGATCTGTCACTCTCTAACATTCCCATTCTTGGAGCAGTCAGTGGTTGTGGTCCATTGTCTCCAGGTTGTTTCATTGTGTCCAGGGAGAGATTAGCTGGGGAGTTCCTGGACCACCCAGGGTAGTGATGGTAGTGCACACAGTTATGTTCCTGGTACTGCTTGGATTTCTTACTTAAATGCCAGTTCTTATTAACTGCCATAGAACTTGCCACAGGTTGGATTCTAGGTTTTCTGTCTGTTCGATTCACCACGAGGTCCGTGTACTTTCCCACCTATGAGGTTCCAGCACCAGGCAGAAAGCCTTTTGCTTGTTTTAAAGGCTGTAAAACAATGTGGTGCACTGCTTTTGCCTGACACTTTGGCTCAGCATAGTTTCTTTCCTGGGTGAATTAACCTGTGTTGAACTTGATCATCTGAAACTAGACTATGTTTTTGCCAAGCCTCTCTGTTAAAATTCATCGTTCGTTCACGCCATTAGTCCCTGCAGCTATGTAGGATTAACTGGTGGCTCTCAGTAATCACTTAACCAAGAGTGGGCTAAGCCTTGTGCCAAGGAAGTTGCTGAATGGAATATGGATGGCAGAAGATGACTCTTCCCTTGTATTCCCTTTCTTGCATTCCTGTCCAGACCTCAGTCACTTGTGTTCTTCCTTAGTGAATTTCAATACAGTGATGCCTGCAGAGTCTCTGATCACAGTAGAGTGAGAAAAAAATCACACAACACACATTCCATTGTTTCACAAAACTTGTTCTTTGCTGTTGTCTTTTCCCCTTTTGCTGATTCTTTTCTACCACCCAGCACCAATGTGATGAGGTGTGGCACTTTAATGCTGTTAACTGAGCTCGGTCTCTCTGGGAAGTATCAGTATTGCATCAAAAGCCACCTGGCACAGAAGAGCAAAGGTGACCTGTGGCTCCATCAGTAGTTGTAAGGCTCAGTGCTGCTTTGCTTCCCCACAGCTGAGCAGTGAGCCAAGGAATCACCACGTCAGCTTTGCTTTACCACATGACTTTTTCCATGGTTTTTTTTTGTTGTCAACTTGTTTGTCAGACTCAGCATGACCACCACAGACAGATAATCTTGTCCTTCTAGGAGTGCTTGGGTGGTGCTAAAAGGTTACAGGATGTTAGGGGTTGGAAGGGACCTCTGGAGATGGAGTCCAACCCCGTTACACATTGGTACAGAACCCAGAGCTTCGACCAGAGGCATGATCCAAGTTGGCTTTGGAGTTTCTGTTTTGTAACATGTCTGTCCTTCAGCTTGATGCAGATGTGATGAGATGCCTATGGGAAACTATGGCAAAGGAAAGGAACTTCTGGTTTGGAGATGTCCAGGCCAGTTTCATGCTAGCTATGATCTGCTTCACAGCGTTGGAGCTACATTGGTGCAATCTACAAAACCCATTGGTGTTACAGCATGGAGGGCTCTGACCCTACCTGCAATCTCTTTGCCCACTTAAGTGTGTTTACCTAGCTTTCCCAAGAAGATGGTGTGTGAAAATTGCTTTTATTGCCAGAAAAAGAAGTTTGCAATAAAACCTGTCTCCTTGGGTGCACTGATTCGATTTTACAAAGAAAGAACATATTGTTTTAATTAATCATATGAAAGCAAAATTAGCATGATTATGTGAGAGGTGCTGTAAATCATTCTGATCCACATCATTGAACAAAGAGCACTTAGTTATTCCAGAGTTGTTAAAGATTTTATCTACCCAAGTGAAAATTCAATTAGCACAAACCAGTCTCATATAAAACTAAGGATTCTGACTGTAGGAGGAAAAGAAAAACCCCACCCCACCTTGGTGTGTGAGTGCTACCTTGTGCCTGCTTGATAAATTACTGTAATTAACTGCATCCCATGCAAGCTAAACAGAATTTACAGAAATGCTGTTGCACACAAGGAATATCTTCTCCCTTGCTCCTGGGTAGAAATTCCAATAGTCTCCATAATGCTCCTATGAACCTCCTATTCTACATCAAAGTAAAAATAAAACAAAGCAAAACACTGCCAACAGACAGCTCTTAGACTCACAGCCTTGGGTTTTCTTCCCCCCCCCCCCTTCCCCTCCTGATGCATTAGAAACAGGCACTGCACTTACCATGTTTCAATTAAGCAACTTGAATTCAATTAGTTAACCCAAGACATTAGCAGTGATAGACAATCTAAGAACAAAATGAGTTTTCTTTAGACAAAGATCTGGATTCCTTTTCCTGCTCTAGCAGAGAGACTTGCAGAGGTGTTAAAGGAAAGGGCAGAAGTGGTGGGGGTAGCAAATGACGCCAGAATACATCATCTTAATGGAAAAATAACTATACAAATAAATGGCTTTGTTCTTGCACATACACTTCCTCATCTGGTGATTGTATTTGGCAGGTTTTGCCTGAGTTCTCCTGCAAGGAAAATCTGCTGTCAGTGTCTGCAGGGTCAGGCTCTCTGCTGGTGTCTGTGTGAAGTGACATTGATACAGTTCCTGACTTTGGGGCTGCTTTCTGTGTTACTGTCACCCTGTGCTGCTCTTTGTTTGTCTTGCAAAACACCTTCTTCAGCAAACAGTAGTGGCCTGCTCCAGTGAGAGTAGCCAAGCAGAGCTGAAGTAACAGTTTTGAAGTGTTTTCTTATTCCAGGGAGGGTTTTCTGGCTTCTGTGGAGAAGAGGTCAGGCAGAATATGAAATGTTCCATAGGCAGATTTGTGCTGTTGGGGAGCATTACCAGTGATATCCCCAAACATCCTGTAGAATACTTTGCTATGGTCTGGGACATGGGTATCAAAGAAGGCAGCCTTTCAAGGTGTTGAATGTAGCTGCTATGTGTTCTTGCTGGGAATGTGATTGTTTAAGGCATGCTCGGGTAGTCTCTGGTGTCATTTCTTCATCTTTCCACTGGTTTTTCCCACAGTGAAATATGGGGAAAAACATGATAAAAAATAAAGTGAAATCTGAAGGAAGAAGATGCAAATGAAGCCTTCCCCTTGCTTGGATGTGAAATGTGTCCCTCCCTTCTTTCAGTGGCTTGCTTTGGTTGGGTTGTTTGAGTAGTTTTGACTTCCTTTCAAATTTAACTTAATTGTCCAAAGTTGAACCTGCAGATAGCTCTGTTTGCCAAAAGTGACACCTGGTAAGGGTCTTCACCTGTGCAGCAGTATCACCTCAGACTGCCTGGCTTACAGGGCCTCTCTTGCTTTTAGGGCTGAAAATGAAAAACCTGAATGCAAGTAAGCCTTGAACTGTAAAGGGGACTGATTTGTGTCCCTGGACTCCTAACCCTGCAACTAAACCTAATGACAGATCTTGGCATGCATGTTAATCAAGAGAGTCAGCTTTCTGGACAAGTTCCCTACCCATCACTGCACCGTATCCACTGTAATGATCCTCCCTATTTGAGTCAGGGGAGGAACCTTGCAAACTGTAGAACTGCATCCAATGCTTTCTGTAGCACCTGAAAGTGTCTTGGACATTTCCCAAGCATCTAATGACCTGGTCAGATTCTACTTCTGTTACAGCTCAAGCACTGGAAGTGCTGGGGTCAGATCCTCAGCTGGAGTAAATGAGCATTGCTCTGATTACAGTCAAAGGTCTCTGCCAGTCAGCACTGGCAAAGGAGCTGCCTTCTGTTCTTGAAAGAAAAACGTGGGCAAATGTAACTGGCAGCAAATAGGATACAAATGAGTGTAAATTTAGGCAAGGCAGGTAAAAGTGTGGCAGGGGGAGTGAGAGAGTAGTAGCAAACACTTGAAGCAAGTGTCACTGCTGTTTAGATTATTTAAGTGAAGACATTTACCCGCAGCACAAGTGAGAATTCTGTCTGTGTGGCTACATTTAAGTTTGTTCCCTCAGAGGTGAGCAGGGAGGGAAATTCTCTTTCTACTTTAAACAAAAAGAACAAATAAAACCGAGTTGAAAGAAGTCCCAGAAATGAGGAAGCCCCCATGCCAGTTGGGGGCAGGGGGGAGGCTGCTGGGCTATAACTGTTACACCCCCTGCACAATCTGCTCCCCTCGCCCCAGCCCGCAGCAGCTCTGCATCTCTTTCTAGGGCAAATTGCTGTTTCTCAGCAGCTCGTTTTCCCTGCCAGTTTAATTTCAAATCAGTTGGATTTCAGGCTTCCTCCTTTTAATCTCCACTTATTTCTTTAAACAGAAACAGTCAACTGTTTGGGGGGCAAGGTGGATTAGTGGAAGCGTTGTGTGCATTGGCAGTGAGCAATCTCTTGGTGTGGGAAAACTCCAGCCTGTTCCCTCCCGGTGCCAGATTAGCTCTGCTGCTCCCTGAGGAGCATATGAGGAAATGGGTTACTGCTAATGCTGTTTAATTTTGTTTCTCTGAGATGAGCTGTGGCTGCATTAGGTCTGTGGGTAGCTGGGCTATACTCAGCTTGCCACTCCTAAGCCTCTGCCTTTCAGTAGCTGGAGGATGGGGGTAATGCTTTTTCAGAGCTGAAGTGGGTTGTTGTGGACATTTTTTCCCCCTCCCTCTTTGGATGTCAACCTGCATTAAGTTCATTGTATCTGAGTGAGACTTACAAGATTGAGAAGCTAATCTGTTGCACTTGTTTAAAGCCCACAGTGGTACTGTATGGGATAGGTGATTGTGCAACCACCTGCCTTACTCATTCCAGGCTCAGGGCAAAGTTTTGGGAAATAGTTTTGTTAATTACACCTTTAATGAAGTCTGTTCCCTTCGCTGACTTCTGAGTGCTTTTGGACATGCTGCCTGTCTCTAAATGCGAAGAGGTAGGACTAGCAGTTTGTTGGCTTTTGTGCAGATGAGGCATGCAAAGTATTTATTTGGAAATAGAAGAGATGCAGCAAGTCCTCTCCCTCTTTTCTTTTCTATTCCAGCTAAGGCTTTGCAAGTGAATTGCTGAAAATGTCATTCTAGCAAACCTCTGCCATGACTTTGTGTTCTTCTGGGTGTTCACACCCCTATGGGTGGCAGTGGGTGCCAGTGGCTATGCCTGGCTTTGCAGCTGGTTGCTGGTTTTCCATGAGACAGGAAAATAAACTGCTGTGACTGGGTCACTTCTGCCCCTGTACACTGCACTGGTTAGGTCACACCTTGAGTCCTGTGTCCAGTTCTGCGCCCCTCAGTTTAGGAAAGATGTTGCTGGAACATGTCCAGAGAAGGGCAACACAGCTGGGGAGGGGTTTGGAACACAAGCCCTGTGAGGAGAGGCTGAGGGAGCTGGGGGTGTTTAGGCTGGAGAAGAGGAGGCTCAGGGGAGACCTTCTTGCTCTCTACGACTACCTGAAGGGAAGTTGTAGCCAGATGGGGGTTGGTCTCTTCTCCCGTGCAACCAGCACCAGCACAAGAGGACACAGTCTCAAGCTGTGCCAGGGGAGGTTTAGGCTGGAGGTTAGGAAGAAGTTCTTCATAGAGAGAGTGATTGGCCATTGGAATGTGCTGCCCAGGAGGTGGTGGAGTTGCCATCATTGGAGGTGTTTAGGAGAAGACTTGACAGGGTGCTTGGTTGCATGGTTTAGTTAATTGGATGGTGTTGGCTGATGGGTTGGACGTGATGATCTTGAAGGTCTCTTCCAACCTGGTTTATTCTATGTTAATGCAAGTGGTCAAAGTCTGAGTGCTTGTGGTCAGACTGCTGTGCCAGCCCATGCAGGTAGCTCTCCTGACAAGCAATGCCAAGGTGTGCTATGGCTGCCCTCCCCAGCTTCTGCACTGATTTAGAAGTCAATCTTGTACTGAGTAGTTTATTCACCCTTTCCTCTTTGCCTCTCCTTACACTTCCTTGGTCTGTCTTCTGAACTAATGTGAACTTGTATAATTTTGCTGGCTGTCAAGCTGTGGTGGAGTTCATCTGGCTAGTCAGTTTTTGCTTTGCAAAATTAATTAGGTAAGGATAGATGTAAGTGACTGTGGAAGTCAGAAATGAAACATTAAGTTCTCATTAGCCAGAACAATACAGCAGCTCTGCTGTAATGTGCAGAATCTTCACGGAGTCAACAAGATGAACACGAGCAAGAAGAGAGGAAATTTTGCAGCGACCTCTTGCCAAGGGGGTGGTGATGGGATGGTCACTTGTCATCAATATGCCTTCATTGGAAAGGGCATCCTTCTTGGTCAGAGCTACAGAGCGTGACTGAGAGGCTGTTCCTGGCTCTCAGGAGCAGAATCAGCACTTTTAATGCATCTCCAAGGCATCGGGCTGCTCTCCCTTCCTTTTACAATACAATACACCAGGTTGAAAGAGACCTTCAAGATCATGCCTCCAACCCATCAACCAATCCAACCCACCTAAACAACTAAACCATGGCACCAAGCACCCCATCAAGTCTCCTCCTGAACACCTCCAATGAAGGTGACTCCACCACCTCCACGGGCAGCCCATTCCAATGGGCAATCACTCTCTGTATAGAACCTCTTCCTAACATCCAGCCTTTAGCCTTTGCTAAAGGGTTCCCTTCCCCACCCTGGAAGGCAAAAACCTTTTCCTTCCTTTACAAATAAAGGAAAATAGAGCAGGAAAGAAAAAGGTAATGGGGGAAATTAGAGGCCAGAAGAACAAGCAACAACCTGTGTAGCAAACTGGGACTGAGTCTGTGCAGGTTGGTGTGGTTTTGAGCACTCTGAGCTGTGTTGTTTTGGGTTTTATCATTATCACAAATGTTACCATGATAAAAATGAAGCTTTCTATTGGGATGAGTGAAGAGCCAGGTTTGGTATTAGAGTTAAGGTAGCATTCTAATGTTGTATTAGGTTTAGCAGCCTAAAAAAAAAGAATATGGTTTTGGGGGTCCCACTTCTATCCATTTAGAATTTATAGCTTTATATGGAAGTGGCTGCTGGGGAGGCTAAAGCAAAGTCTTAACATCTGGGAGGCTGGAGCTCTGCTTCTGCAGAGAGGATGAACAGTTGTGAATGTCGAGCTGCAGTCTGTGAGCAGAAAGGTGATCGAATCCCTGCGAGACAAGCAGCTGGAGCTGTGCTGATGGACAGCTGGGGGCATGCATCTGGAGGTGGATAAGTCCCATCTATAAATAATTGCTGAGGAGTGCAGCACACGGGATGCAAAGGACAGAAAACAGTGCCAAGGACAAAAATGCACAACTGGGGAATACGCTGAAAGAGTGGAAATGAATCATGTAGTGAAAAACAAACCAGAACAGGGAAGGTTCTGGGGTTACAGCAAATAATGATGCACTTTTCCTGTGGAGTGTCTCAAATGAAAGGCACTTGGTGAAAGTGCTTTATAAGCTGTATAGTGGATTAAATTCCCACTGAGGCCCCTGGAATTGTCCCCATTTATTTTTTTTTAATGAGTTGATTTGGGCCTTGCAGGCCACAATTTGATCCTTTGTGCTGTGTGGACGTTTTCTTACTCTGTTGGGAAAATACATCAGCTGGCTTCAGCTGGACAGTTTGAGCACTAGGGCTCTGTTATTTGTGAGTTAGGGTGTTCCTGTTGCTGTTTAAGATCAAGTTATCATGGGATCAGGAACTTCTTTGCCTGCCACAATTTAAAAAGGATTTCTGCTACCAGCAGGGAGAATGTCACAGTGCAGTGCTGGGTAGGGCTGTAGCTGGGGGAGCAACACTTGAAGGATAGCTGGGAAAACTGAACTCATCTGCAAATGTGGAGAGAACTCAGAATAGAATAGAATTAACCAGGTTGGAAGAGACCTTTGAGATCGAGTCCAACCTATCATCCAACACCATCTAATCAACTGAACCATGGCGCCAAGCACCCCATCCAGTCTCTTCCTAAACATCTCCAGTGGTGGTGACTCCACCACCTCCCTGGGCAGCACATTCCAATGGCCAGTCTCTTTCTATGAAGAACTTTTTCCTAACATCCAGCCTGAGCCTCCCCTGGTGCAGCTTGAAGCTGTGTCCTCTTGTTCTGGTGCTGGTTGCCTGGGAGAAGAGACCAAGCCCCTCCTGTCTACAACCTCCCTTCAGGTAGTTGTAGAGAGCAAGAAGGTCTCCCCTGAGCCTCCTCTTCTCCAGGCTAAGCAACCCCAGCTCCCTCAGCCTCTCCTCATAGGGCTGTGCTCCAGACCCCTCCCCAGCTTTGTTGCCCTTCTCTGCACACAGCAACTCAGCATCTTTCCTAAACCAAGGGGCCCAGAACTGGACACAGGACTCAAGGTGTGATCTAACCAGTGCAGTGTACAGGGGCACAATGACCTCCCTGCTTCTGCTGGCCACACTGTTCCTGATACAGGCCAGGATGCCATTGGCCTTCTTGGCCACCTGGGCACACTGCAGGCTCATGTTCAGCCTACTACCAACCAGTACCCCCAGGTCCCTTTCTGCCTGGCAGCTCTCCAGCCACTCTGACCCCCGCCTGTAGCACTGCATGGGGTTGTTGTGGCCAGTGTGTAGAACCTGGCACTTAGATGAGTTCAATCTCATGCCATTGGAAGATGTTTTTAGCTCAGAAACTAAGCCAGGGAGTGTGTGTGTGTGTCTTGTCAAAGCAATACTCCCCAACCTTTTGCTTCAAAACAGCGTAAAAAATTGTACCCAGAATATTTTACGTAGGTCCTGGATCCAATTCTTTCATCTGTGAATGATACCAAGCAATTAACTTGTCAAATATTTACAGCTGACTCAAAAAGATAAATATTTTTTAGCCTTGAAATGGGAAAGACCATTTTTGCACTCAGGTCTTTTAAAATGCCAGGCATTCCCTGGCAGTAGTAGAATCTGAGGCAACGGAATGCCCTTAGCAGGGGTCAGGTTTGGAGCCCCATCTCCAAGTGCTGCTGGATCCTTAACTCTTGCAGGTGGTTTCCCCCCCCCCCCCCCCCCCCCCCGACTCCTAGCCCTTCAGTTTAGGACACTGACACCTCTGGGGTTTCCTTCTTTTCCTCCCACTGAAAAGATTTCTGCTTAAAGTTTACTGTGACCAGGTAGCACACAATTGCAGATCTGAATGTAAATCATATGAAGACACCTGGGGCTTGAGTTCTACTGTCAATAAATAATCAGGAGAATCTGGGAGCTGTGGTGCAGTGAGCAGTATCTGTGGGCTAAAGGGGTAGGACACAAAAAGTGCAGTGAAGCAGGAGAGTGGAGGGGGAGGAAATAACTAATTAATGCTTATTGAATAAAACTATTCTGCTCTTGATCTGTGGGAATTAGATTTAAGAAGAATTAGATTTAGGAGAGACTCAAGCAAGCTGATTTGGTGACATGGGTTTTGGTGTAGCACTGAGGCTGGTGGTGTTTGCAGAAGCACAGGCACCAAGGTCATGTCTTTGAACTACACATGTTTTTTGATGGGAATGAAAATGAAAGACGTTCCTGGTGTCTTTGAACTGCTATCAAAAACAAGAGCTAGAGGTCCTGGAGTGACAGTGAGGGAATGGATGCGTTCAAGTGTTCGTGTCAAAAATTTCCTCAGCTGGGCAGAGCTCAGTGCCGCACAAGAAATCAGCTGCATAAAAACTCCCTGCAAGAAAATGCTCAAAGGGAGCAGAGAGAGTTTGTGCTAGGACAACAGCACTTCAATGTGTAAATTTAATCTGGCATTGTGTTTGGAGTGATGGCCAGGCTGGTCTCCCCAAGGTTCTGCTCTGGAGAGCAGTAGCAGCTGCATCTCGAAGACACCCAAAGAGGAAATGGGGCCAGAGAGGTTATCTGAGTACTCTTGGCAGGGAAGGGATGCTCCTGTCCCGTGCAGGTGGTATTGTAGAGGAGACTGGAGAGGTGATGGGAGATGTGTTAGAAGCTGAGTACTGATTTCTGTGCTAGCTCTGCTCCTTTGCCATTTGTCCTGGAGTTTTGACCCTTACTCAGGTTCCTGCAGCACAGCTGCTTGCTGTGTCAGCATTTCTCCTTGCTGCAACGCATGATGGCCATATGTCTAGCTGTATGGAGGGATTCCAGCATGCAGCTGCTGCTGGGGATGTGCCTCTGTGCAGGGCTTCTTCTAGCATGGGACTCTGCTTGAGGCTTCTTGTTTCTTGGGGGATCTAATGAGTCTGCAACAGTGGGTCCTGGAACAAAGAGACTGCATGATGTAAAAGCAGCACAAGGAGGGTGTTTGATAAACTGTGGCTCAGTTTTGACACCTCAAAGTCAGGTATTTAGAATGCCCAATATTTTTTTCCTACTCTGATCAGCAGTACAGAGCATGGCTGTGGCAGGACTTCTGCTGAGACCACTACCTGTTTCATCCAGCTAGCTATGGCTAACCTCTTCCTGGGTATTGAAGCTCAGCTGAAGCAGAGTCCTTCTAAACTTTAGCTGAGCTTCAGGAAAAGTTTGCATCGATTGTGAATCTGTTGGATTATTCACACTCATTGACTTTTCCTGGCCACTTCCTCACCCTTCCTTGGTATGTCTTCCTCCTGCCTGTGATTTCATCTGCATTATCCATCCACCTATCATGCACTGTCAGTAGAAGGGGCTGTCACTCTTGATGACTGACAAAAGGAAGGGCATTTGTCCTTTTGTCTATCAGTGTGATAAGCAAATCCGGTGCCAGTCATTTGCATGCAGAGAGGACTGTTTCATTAAGAATTTCATTAAGATGGTAATGTTTAATGTTTCCTGGAAAAAATGAGTTTTTAGGTTCTTCAATTATATAATTAAAGTCAGAGAATTAGGGAGGATTGCAAGCTGCTTGCATAATGTGGGCAAGTTTAATGGTAAAACTTGTAAATAAGTTCAAAGGAAATGAGCTTGTTTTATGTTACTTGCCTTGAATGGAGTTCATCTCCTGCAAGGGTGAGGGATATGGAGGAGGGCAGATGGGGAGTTAACAGGCTTTGGCAGAGGAATGTATTAGCAGACAGATCTCATTTTCCTCTGAGTTTGAGCAACAGGACACAGGTGACCTGGTAAAACACAGCAAGCACTGCTGGGTGGCCAGGCTCAGCCAGCCTGTGGTGTGAGCTGGACTGGGCAGCTCCCTGGAACTCTGCTGTGCAGAGGCTGAGAGCTAAGAACACTGCTTCCACTTTGTCACCTAGTGATGTGCTAAATAAAGGCATTGGCCTGGTATTTTGCAAACTTGCATTAATTTGTTCCCTGTGATGCCACAGCTGTGCTCTCACCAGGAGCAGGGCTGGAATGCTGCATGTATGTTGTGTTGGAGCTGGCTGAGTGCCCTGTGTGTGTGCAAGGCAGGAGCAACCCACACTGCCCTGAGTGCAGGCCAAAAGCTTATGCATGAACAGGCTTGTACACTGAAGGTGTGTGAGATGTGGACACATCTACATGCCTACGCAACTTATGTGTGTGTTGGTATATCTGAGAAGATCAAATTCAAACACTGGAGCATTAACTCCTTAAGGTAACAGAATATGTCTTATCTGCATTGCTCTAGAACAGGTTTCTCGCAGGCTACACTTAAGACAAGTAGGAATGGTTTAAGAGGGTTTCTTTCTTCTACAGAGGACGAACTCTTAAAGATAACTGAGCCCCATCAACACAGTTTCCACTGCAGCAGGATGAAGTGCTGTCTCCCCAGTTTACCCAAATTCTGCCTCCTAGGAGGGTCTCTTTTGGTCATGCTTTGGGTCTTCCAGAGTTGGGAGCTGAAAGTGGAGCTCATTAGCATCCAGATGGTTCATTAGGCTCCCTGACTCCTGTTCTGCACCAAACCTAGTTACTGTTCAAGTGAGACATCTGACAGGAAGCTGCTTTTCTCCTGCTTGCTGAGGGTTACCAGCTCCATATAGTTATTCCAGAAGATCTCTGAATCTTTTGCAATATCCTTTAAATGACAGCCCTGAAGAGGGACATGAAAAAGGAATTTAATAGGGAGAATTCCCAGCAGAAGCTCAAGCAATAATGACTTGAAAAGAGAACGGTGACCCAGCAGTGCTGCAGCAATGTCACGTATTGTGTGCCTCTCCTTTTCAAGCTCTATACAGCTTAAGGAGGTGACCATTTTGGATGCACCATTATTCTTCACAAGGAAGATCCTTGTTTGAGTGATCTGAGAATAACAACTCTTTCCTTTTCTTTATTTTTCTTCACACACACACACACCCCCCACCCCCCACCCCCCCCAGTGTTCCAGTTTAGTTCAGTTTTGCTTAACTTGTGACTTTTGAATGCTGGCCAGTGTATTAATATTTCATATGGGAAAAATCATTCATAGGGATGAATTTATTCAACATTCTTTTCTTCACTGAGCTTGTGAAAGATCCACCAAAATTTCCTTAATATTCTTAGCTGTGATCATGGTTCCCTCCCCAATGTTTGCCACCACACCCTGGGTTGTGGGATAGTTTGGAGCATTTAGTTTGGAGTATGTGGTCATGAGGTCTTGGGTGACAGGTTGGACTTGATGATCTTTGAAGTCTTTTCCAACCTTATTGATTCTATGATTCTAAGCTACACTTTTGGACACAAGATGAGGCTGGATATGGCCTAGTGCCAATAGTCTGGTCTTGGTAGCAGGGTCCCTTTTGTCCCCTAGTAGGCTTATGCCTCACTATCTATTCCCTGGTTTTGCAGATTAACACTTTCCCCCCTCTTTGCCCAGCCTCTGTGCATTCAGTGCATTGACAAGAATGATGCATAGGTCTCTTATTATTATTTATCTGTAATGTATTGTGGGTCAATGAATCACATATTTGCTTTCTGCCTGATAAATACTTGCCTGCAGGGAGAAATATCCCTGGTCATTAGCAGTCAAAGAATGGTATGTCCTAAGAGTTTACTACTGGGTCAATAGCAATGTGTCTGGGCATTATGCTGGACAAAAAGGGGATTACTGGGTTATTGAATGGGAGGTGAGTGATTATTGATTGAAGTATTTGTGTTTTGCAATAGCTTTGACTAAAAGCATACCATGCACGGCGACGCTTCCCACATTTTCCGGGTTGTGTGTGTGGCAATAGAAACGCTCCTGTTGTGTTGCCCGTTAATAGTGATGCTGGTCACCCAGTACGTTTCATAATGGAGCCTGAGCACAGCGTTTCAGACTTCATTTGCTGGCTCCAAGTTCTTCCCAGTGAAACTCTGCAAATACTGGATGTGCCATCCGGGTTCGCCCACGACCTTGGGAGCAGCGAGGGCCAGCCCTTCCCTGCAGCTCAGTCTGTCAGCGATCTGGAGCAGCTCTCTGCCTTAGCACCACTGTTCATTGAACATTTCCATATTTACTGTCATCACGGTGTTGCTAAGAGCGGGAATGTGTTTTGCTTCCCAAATTCCCTGAAGGAATTGGCTTTCTGACTGCAAAGTGGTTGAGAATGATGCATAGATGGGGAAGATTGATGAGCAGTAAGTAAAATATTTAAAGACGTGTGTAAGACAAGCTTTGCATGGGATCCATTTATCATCTTGAGTGGATTTCATCTCCAAGCTGAATTCAGGCTTTTAAAGGAGAAAACAAGAGGTTTTGCTCTTGGAGCTGCAGCTTTAGAGGACTTCAAGGAGCAGCAGCCCCAGCAAAATTAGTCTATCTCTGGATCTTTATTGAACTGGTAGTGGTTACACATTTATTGCTGCAAAGGCTTGGTTGCTGCTGATGGCGAGAGGGACGCAATCAGACATTTCCACAGAGTAATTACTTTGGTGTGGAGGCAACAAAGTTGTTCCAAGGTCGTGTTGTCACATCAGAGCAGGCTGTTTCCTGCATCTCATTTTTGTGCCCACACACAAAGAGAGGCTTTTCTGGGTGATATTTATAGAGAAGTCCTACAGTCATTTTAATTATGCACAGCATACTGATGCCTGCTTCACTGATCATAATTGCAGCTCTGACCTGTTTTAGTTTGTGATTTAGATGCTTTCTCTTAAGCATTGCTCTGGGGTATGATTTACAGTGGCAGGTACTGGAAGTGAGGAGACAGCCATTGATAATGCTGCTTCAGCTGGTGGAGGTTGAAATGTGCTGTGGGCTGTCACTGAAGGGCCTCTACGTGTTCTTGAGGGAAGTGTTGCCATGTTTCAAACAGCTGGGAGGGGAGAGACCTGTGTCTGCCTGTTCCATCCTGCCCTGATAACCTGTCTTGTCCGCCCCTTCCAGCTTTGTTTCCCCTCCTAGTGTTTACCAGCATTGAGAAGTCCACAGCCAAAACCTCCATACTCTGTCTATTCCTGCTGAGTTTTTCTGTTCTGATCTAAGTGATTGCTTACATGAAGGCAGGTCCAGGAGCAGTGTGAGCATTCTTCCATATGCAGCCTTCTGCACTGTAGTGTCCAAGCAAAGCATTCCAAGCGCTACTACAGCCCCCCCCCCCCCCCCCCTTCCTTTTGTCCCATTAAAGATTCACTACCTAGAGAAATCAATTTCTTGTAAAACAAGGAAATGTGGGAATGTGGCATCTCATGAGCAGCAGTGCTGCCAGCTTGCATATCATAGCAAAAATACCCCCAGGCAGAGTCTGAGAAGACTTAGCTTTTTTAATCCCTTGTCTTGTTATGCCACTCGTTCATTTACCATCAGAGGTGTCAGAAGACAAGTCCCATGGGCCTTCTGCACTGCTTGGCAACAAAATGTTTGTCACCTAATGCTTTTAAGTGGTTATGCAAAAGTGTTTAGGAGAGAAGATGACCCATTTCTATCTTTCAGAAGTCGTCTTGCTAGCAGGGATTTTTGCTGATGGAAGCAAGCCAGGAGCAACAGTCCTTTGGGAGACATCCATTGCCATGGAGCACTGTCTGCAGAGTGCCCTTTCAGTCACTTTAGCCCCACTAACAAGTGAGGGCTTGAATCTGCTCTTTCAATGAAGGAAAGTCTTACTGTGTTCATCTCCACTGTAACCAACTCACTGGGACCTGGCCTGTCTGCACACAGACTCTGTGCTGGTTCTTGCAAGCTGAGTCTGGAATCCTGAACCTTAAAACAATAATCCTGTGTCCTAGGATAACAAATAAGACTCTTCTAGCTGCAGCAAAGCCTTGGAGTGTTCCACAATGTAAAAGCATCCTAGTCAATGAAGTGAACTGGGCTCCCCCATGTCAACAGGCAGGAACAGAGTAGGGGCTGGTCCCTGTATGAGCTGGGAGCAGTTCAGTTCTAGCTCTGTGTGCTCTCCCCTCCCTTTTTTTCCTCTTAAAAAAAACAAACATCAAAACAAAACAGATTTAACTTTTCCTCTTAATTCTTCAGCAAAAAAACAACTGGTGATGGTGGGGTAGACTAGGGAACCACATCCAGAAGAAAGAAGTCTAATCAAGTGATGGGAATTGTGACTTGTTGCTGGCTTTGTTTCTCCCCCAGCACCCCTTTGAGGGTATTCCTCTCCTTGACTACAGCCTGCTTTGCTTTGTATGGCTTCCTCTGGTATTTTAAAGACTCGTGGCAAGGCTTAAATCTGTTAGGAAAGGTGATGTTCAATAACCTAACACTTGAATCGCTGTGGAAGTGTTCAGCGTGGGGCCCCTAACAGTCCACTGGAGTGGGTGATAGCTTTCCTCACCTTCAGGTTAATGGTTTGTATTGCACTTAACTGCTCTGAAATGGGTTTAATGCCATGTGCTGAATCTAGTTTGGAGAAGAAGCCATAGTAAGAGAGGAAATGTTGACATGTTTTTCAGTCAAGTTGTTGTGTTTGGTTGAGGTTTTTGTTTGTTTGTGGTTGGCTTGTTTTTTTCTTCTTTATTTTCATTTTGCTGCTGGGAAAAAATAAACCTCTGGACGTGTTTGCCTTATTCTATAGTGGTCTTAAACTACTTTTGCTAATTCTTTAGCATGAGCTGAACTGAAATTTCCCCTTGTCTCAGAGTATCTCAGCAATGCATATTTGTCCCACGTTCATTGCACTGGTGTGAGGGAAGTAGGGGTAGTCATCACTCCATGCTGACCTGAGCTGTGACATTTATTTAAGCTACTGAGTTGCTATGATTGTTCCTTATTGTGTGAGAGTAAACAGTAAAACAGGGAATCTTCTGCATCCCCTCACCTTCTCTACTTGAATCACATCTGCTTCACAAAGCTTGGGAAAAGCTCTGCCCCACTACTGACACACAGCATGGTGACAATTTAGCTTGAATAATTAAAGGGTGACTTGTGAAATCCTCAGGAAGAAAGGAAAAATACCTGGAGTCCAAAGTGAACATGTAGCAACCTTGGACTGATGTCTCCTCTTCTCCTCATAAAGCTGCACCCTGCAGCAAAGACATTAAGCTGTTCTTTCATCCAGGCAGAGTCTGGTTTGCAGACCCAACTGCTCCTCAACCTGGTTCTTAACAGGGAGGCAGATGATTAGTCTTAGTGGTGGGTAGACCTGTTCTTAATGGGTGAGGGTGTAAAATAAACAGCTGGGCATTGCAGATTGGTTTTCCTTCTTGGGCTCTTTCTACACTGAAGCATGAAGGCTGCAGTTGCCAAAAGCAAACACCTCATTTGGTGTGTCTCAGATCAAACTACATCACAAGTGGCAGATCTTTGAAGCAGATGTGACAGTTACAATAGGACATGTCACCCAGCTGCTGCCATCAGGACCTGGTGTGACAGTCACAGTGCATGATGGGTCTGGCAATAGACAGGAGAGCCCCTGAGAACTTCTTAGCACAAAACCAGCTCATGAATGATTGATCATCAGTGTATGAGCACTGCACAAAGTGTTTGTGCCAGCTTGGCTGAATTCAGTTCACCCTGGCTAACACTGCAAGGATATAAGTCCTGGTTACTGACCTGAGGGAGACTGTTGCTGGTTGACTTTGCAGGATCCTGCTTGCTCCAGAGCTTAGACCTTGGAGCATGGTGTAACTGCACCATGTCTGAGGAGATCTCATGCAGTCCCTGGTGCTGGGAGCTTGTTTCAGATGGCTTCTCTAACAGGTGGTTGTGCCAACTTTGAAGCCCTGATGGTAAAAATAGCCATATGCAGAATCAAAGTTGATCAAATGGATTTTGTAAGTAGTGAGTGGGAGATTATCTTGAGAAGCTGAAGCCTGGGAAGTGGGTTGGTTGGGTTTTTTTTCTTGTTGTTGTTTATAACTTGGTATCCAATACGTCCTTGCTACCTTGTTTGGATCAAGCGGGAATTATTGGGAAGTTATGAGGCAAAACAGCTTAGAAACTTGGCTGATCTCGTGCAAGAAACATTTAGTTGTCCTTTAGTTTCTGTCCTTGCAACCTCCAAGTGCTCTCAGGGTGCTGGTGTGTGACATCTGTCTCTCTGTATAGTGGAAAGAAGTCTGAATGTTGGATAGAGGTCTCTGGTATGAGGTGTCAGAATGAAATGGGATAACCAGGGTGTGATGAAATCTCAGGCCATTTCCTTTGCCATCTTGTGCAGCTGAGAGGATTCTTTATTTTGAGGTGTTTTTCCTGCTTTTAGCAAAAATAATTTCTTACTCTTACTTTAGGTATTAACAGGTCACAAGGAGGATTAGGTATTAACAGGAGACAAGCAGGAAGCAGCTTCTGAGCTTTGGTGCTCTTGCAGCAGGAGCACTGCAGACCTGCTCTGTCTGGAGAAACCTTCTCCTACCGCAGGCTTGGGTTTGGTCCTGATTCAAATTCAGGTGGGGCCCAGGTTTTAAAAGCATACAGCTTACTGGGACAACCTGCCTCCATCACCCTTGTTGCAGCTTCTATGCTGGCATTTAGTTTTTGGAAGTCACCAGAACACTGTCTGTTTGCATCACTAAACACTGGGAACCCTGGGGTTGTCAGCCTCTTAATTCCAGCACACAGCAACACGCTGCCAAAAGAGTTAAGAGAAGTGGTAGTGACATCAGCAGGACAGGTATTGAGGGGCTGTTAAGAGAGAGCCTTCCCCAGCTTGCAGAAGCTGCATGGCTCACTTTCCCCTTCCTCTTTGACAGTAGTGCACCATCAGCTGAAAGCCAAGAGCTCTTTATTGATTATTACAGACCATCATTAACCAGCACATGCTGAACAGAGGCATTGAAGTAGAGAGTGAAAATCTGGCTTTTGACTCCTGGGACTGATTTTCCAGGAAGGTGAAAGCAAACCTGCGACAGCCAACAAATTGGCAAATTCCTGATGTGTCACACATCACTGCCAGGCTGTGCAGAAGCTCAAGAGGAACTGATGCAGAAATACAACCCCTCAGCAGACCTCATAGGTTGTCGGTATTCTTGCGGATGGGCCAAGGTGTAAGACTAGCCAGGTAATACAACAGGCTGCAAGCCTGGCACCTTGAGAAAGCTCATCCTGCAGAAGCACCCAGGAATGGATGATGCTACTTTGCATGTGCTGAAACTGCAGTGTAGCAGCTGATGGCCAAAAAAAGCAACTTGAACAGTGGTGATGTGGTAACTGCTGGCTCAAAAGGTGGTGATATTTGCAGAGATATTGTTTAAATTCATGTTACTCTTTCTCTGCTGGTCTGTTCCATGGTTATGCTGAAAAAATAGGCACTGTATGCAGTCTCAAGTAAGTTTTTTTTTATTCATGGTGACTACCTGATGGTGAGCTTTAGTAGCAATTATCTTCCTCCCAAAGTATAGGACTACAGGCAGAGGAACAGGACTGGTTTCCTTGTTGTGTTTCACAGAATATTAGGGGTTGGAAGGGACCTCAAAAGATCATCCAGTCCAACCCCCCTGCCAGGGCAGGATCACCTAAGGTAGCCCACACAGGAACGCATTCAGGAAGGTTTTGAATGTCTCCAGAGAAGGAAACTCCACACCCTCTCTGGGCAGCCCATTCCAGCGTTTTGCCACCCTCACAGTGAATAAGATTTTCCTCGTGTTCACGTGGGACTTCTTATGCTCCAGCTTGCGCCCATTGCCCCTTGTTCTGTCATTGGACATCGCTGAGAAGAGCCTGGCTCTGTCCTCCTGTAAAATACGAGTTTGGACACCAATTAGATGCATCCTTTCAGTAGTGGTGCCAGAGATTTTTTTATCTTCATGCCCATGATCTCCAAGCCAGGCCTTCAGGTGGTGGGAATGGCAGCCGCCGAGGCTGTCACCGCCGCTTGCTGCTTGCCACCTTATTGGACTGTAAGCCGTAAGGAAAGGTACCATTATGGGCAGGTATTAGAGCAACTTACTAATTTTTATCAGAGGATAAATGTTTTCATTTATTCTCTGTCACAGAAGAAGCCTTGGTTACTCTTTGGGAAAATTGAACGGAGATAATAGGTTTCTGCTAATGCTCCTCTTCAATCTTGCTTACTCAGAGCCAGTCCCATCTCTGCACCGGGGATACCAGCTTGTCTGCTGAGCATATCGCTGCCAAAGCAAACTGTGGCAATCTAATGATATTACATATTGCTCTCAAAGATGGAGAAAACATTTGTAATACTCTGGCTTATCACTAAGCTGCCCAGTCATGAGAGAACCTGCAAGCTGATGAATTCAAATAACAGTAGGGGGGAAAAAAAAATTAGAAATAACAGAGGAAGAGAAAAATGTTGTAAGAAATCTCTGCTTGGTGCTGACTTTTTCTGTCTGAAAGACCAATGCTTTGGCTGGGTCAGGACGACTGGAATAGCACCCCTGGGATGTGATTTCATGCAATATTTGTAGAGATATTGCTTAAATTAATTTTACTCTTTCTCTACTGGTCTGCTCCATAGTTATGCTGGAAAAAAATAGGCACTGTATGCACTCTCAGTTAAGTGTTTTTCTTTATTCATGGTGGCTACCTGCTGGTGAGCTTTAGTAACAGTTATCTTCCTCCCAAAGTATAGGACTGCAGAGCAAGAGATTAGATTGGTTCTGTGACTTTGCAACCAACTTTCTTTCTAACCTTGGATGAAGCCTTTGATCACAATTATGCCCCAGTTCACCAGTGCTATTAAGTTTAATGATATTTGTTTTAAATTGTATTATTAAATATTGTGGTATTAGTGGATGCTCTGATGCTAGCCTGCCTCTTACATTCAGAAGATCTGCACTCAGAGCTTTCGCTGACTTTGGTGGCAGCCATTAGGGTTTTGAGCTATTGGGTGACTGTGTGCCACTTTTCTTGATTGTCTGAACCAAGTACAAGTTTTCATATGGCCTGTGGGCCATAGGCAATATATGGGGCTGAGGGAGCTCAGAGCCAGTACCTCTGCTTGGAGGTGACACCACAGCTCCTGTTGTAGTATTGCAAATGGGCTGTGTAGGATGTAGAATCATAGAATCAATAAGGTTGGAAAAGACTTCAGAGATCATCAAGTCCAACCTGTTGCCTGAGACCTCATAACTATTAAACCATGGCACCAAGTGCCACGTCCAATCCCTTTTTGAACACGTCCAGGGATGGTGACTCCACCACCTCCCTGGGCAGCACATTCCAATAGCCAATAACTCTTTCTGGGAAGAACTTTCTTCTCACCTTGTGCCTAAACTTCCCCTGGTGCTGCTTGAGACTGTGTCCTCTTGTTCTGGTGCTGGTTGCCTGGGAAAAGAGACCTGGATACCACCTCCCTTCAGATAGTTGTAGAAAGCAATGAGGTCTGCCCTGAGGCTCCTCTTCTGCAGGCTAAGGGGGGCTTCATAGTCACCCAGTCATGGACTGCATCTGTTTTGGTCCATGTCCACCTAGGTCTGTAGCTGTGGCCTGAGAACTGCTCCCCATCACACCAGGAATGTTGCTCAGGGCTGGGTAGTTTCTGGTGTTTGAGGATTAAAAGCCTCATGGTAAGCACAGCTCTCGGGCAAGGTGGTTTTGCAGTGTCTGTGTTACCTCTGTTGATGGGTTTGATGCCTTTAGTCAGACTGAACTGATGTCTTCACAGTATCACAGTATTGCTAAGGTTGGAAGAGACCTCGAAGATCATAGAGTCGAACCTGTCTTCTGCCAACAGGAAAAATGAAAAGACCTCCAGCATGCCTAGTGTGTTTGACATGAAGTTCACAAAGAACAGAAACCATTGCTGCAGCCCTGACCTCTCATCTTTGGGTATTCTTGTCTCCTTACTACAACAGTATCTGAATAAAGCTGTCTAATTCCTTGGGGGAACTCCTTCCCAGACTGTCCCAAACTCAGCCAATACATCTACCTTATATGTGCAGTTGATAAGCCATGCAAAGGATATCCTCTTGCTCCACCTCCATGTTTTCCCTGGTTCCTGCTCTATGAGAGGACCTGAGGTTTTAAGGGGGTTCCCAGAAAAGATCACTCAGCACAGTGAATCCTGTGGTTTCCTCCCTATCGCTCACTGGAAGGGGACACCACATTCTAGATATCAGATTTAATTGCTTTCTGAATGGCAACGCATTAGGTTTAATTGCCCATAAAATTGAGGTGCAGATATTTTAGGTCCAAAACAATTTTCCAGCTCAGTAATCTATATGTGACCAACCTCTTGGCACAGGATCTTATGTTTCCAAAGGCACTTCAGCGTGCAACAGTTACACACGTGTCCATCAAAACCTTTTTACCTGGAAAAACTTCTTTTGCATTTGGCAGCTTTTTGGTTGCAACCCAAAAAAGCAGGAGTCTGGCTCTTGGCTGGCTTGCATCTGAAATATCATCTAGGATTGCTAAGTAGATGTAAAATCCACTGGGCCAGAACAGTAATGTTACCTTTTATCTTTTAGATGATTACTCTTGTAAAAAGTAAAAGTGGAAAAACCCAAGCCCATTAAAGCAGAGGACATCAATCTTCTTTTAACTCTGTTATTAAAATAAATAAGGCAGATCAAATCTAGAGAGAGGAACTGCAGAGAAACTTCAATCTACCTATGAAATCTTACTCTCTCTTGAACTTGTGTGCTCTCTATAATAGAAACAGGATGAAAAGAGGATCCTGAAAGATCCTATATTTTTCCTCTTTTGTTTGTTTTAGTTTTTTCTCCTCAGCCCTGCTTTCAGCCATTGGGTTCTGTTGACAAGGGTCTATCTGGGGCAAATCTGTCTGGACATTTTCAGCTGCACGTGGGATCTTCAGTTTAATATGTTGTCATCTGCAGGGGCTGTGTAAAGAATCCACGTGGGCAGCGCTGAAATTGCCCTACAGTGTAGCTGAGATGAAGATCAGTAACATGAAAATAGGTCCATTCCACCTTCTTTTGTGGTGATTTGGCTGGTTGTTTGTTGTTCTTTTCCCACACACAAGTCTTGTATGTCCCTTGGAGCTTGTCACTCCAAACTCCCACACACACACTTCAAAGTTTCAGGAAGGAAACACTGGTAATTATCTGAATAAGAACACCTTTAATTAGATAATGTTGGCAGTATTAATGTTTTTAAAGAGTCTGAGAGATGAGTCTCATCTCTGGGGCAAAAATCTTGTACAGTGAGAGTTATGAGCCATCTGTCCATGAACAAGCCACAGTACTGGGAGTCCATAGCAATGCATCTTGCACCTTCGGCTACCCACTATGGAACAATTCATCCTTTGCTTGGAAGGGAAATGGTAGATCCTAGTCTGTCTTTGTTCAGCTATGACTCGGCTCCCATTTCATCCCCTGTCTGTGGGAAGAAAATGCAGCAGAGCCCTTTATTCATGATGGCCCGGAATTCAAGGAATTAGATGGGTACAGAGCAGATGAGCTCAAGCACAAAAGCATATTAGTATTTCCATGGTGGCTGGCAAGGCTTCTGCTTGCGCTGAGCTGCAGCTTTGCTTATGCCTCCCCTGTATCTCAAAAACATCATGAGTTTTCCTATTGCCTTCCCTATAAATCATCCTTTGTCGAGCAAGCTGCATACCTCGCTGAGCAAAAGCTGAACATTCCCTCTTTAATCTGGTGTATGTATTATTCTGCTAATGCTCATCTAGCTACTTTTATTTTTTTCCCCCTCAAGGTCATTAGTCACTCGCCACAATGGTAAAACGTGATGAACAACCCTATGAAAAGTTCAATGAAATGAATAAGTAGCTTTAAACTATTTTATGGAAATCATAAGGGAAGGCAGCAGTAAACTAGGAAGTGTGTTTCATGCAGATGAGTTTTCAGTTATTAACCTTGCAAGGCTGGAATTCAGTCGCTCTGCACTGTTCTTTAGATACCCTCACGAAATTACTCTTAACAATCAAGAATTTCCTTTCTTATTTTCTCATACTCTTTAGTTTTTCAGATAAGACATGGGTGGTAAGTGGAATTTCCCTGCCTCTGAGAAATAATGCTGGTCCTCTCATGTTTGTTTTTAATCACTTCAGAGCTTTCCCCCATAAGCCACAGAGTAGATGAGTAATGAACTGGTTTCAGCTGGAGCTGTTCTACTCAATACACAACATACTATGATGAGGTAATAAATTCACAGCAAAAAGAGCTTATCATAGCAGTGGGTTTCCTGACATAATGAGTCCCTGGCTCTTCAGTGGCAAAGATGCTATAAAGATATCAACCCTGATGTTTATATTTACTTAGAACAGTAAGTAAATGAAGGAGGTGCAGCTGAAGGCCAGTATAAGAGAATGACCTGTGGCATCATACAAACAAATGATCCAATACCTTGCCATGGTCAACACATCAGTTTTCTCCTGTAGCAAAAGTACTAAAGACACATTAGGTGTGTTTTCTAATGGAGAGGAGTCCAGTGAGACCTGCTTTGCTCTGAGGTTTTGGGTGAAGGTTGTTCTGGATGGGTAAGACATAGCACTCATGAACAGAAATAGAAGTGAATATTACTTTTGGTTTGGTTTGGGGTTGGGTTTTTTTGGCTCTTCCTGCTGCCTTTGAAGGCTTTCAAATTCCTGTGTTCTCACTTCCTGCAAGTTTTTGTTTCTTTAGCTGCTGCAATGCACATGAAGGTGTGGTTTGCCCTTCTGGGAAGGCTCAGTATGAGTGCACTAATCTATTTGAATCCCAAGGGTTTACTGGGCTAAGTCTTGTATGGCTCTCGGTTCACCTTTGCATAGGAGTGGAATTGTGCAGTAACTCTAAATGAGTAGGAACTTTGACATTGCCAGATATTTACTTTTCTTCTGATTATATCCATAATCTTGTGCTATTTCACTTCATAGATAAATCTTATCAAAAGACTGTTTCAAAACTGCACTGTTCTGTATTAAAAGAAAAATTTTTCTCCCCTTCATGGTATGTAAGAGGTCTTGAGAGCACAGTCTCTCATATAACTGAAAGCAGAACTGGTTTTGGTTATCATGGCTGAAACCACTGTAATTCTTTGAATCTGGAAGGTTCAAGTTTTAGAATCATAGAATGGTCTGGGTTGGAAGGGACCTCCGAAGGTCATCTAGCCCAATTTCCCCTGCAGTCACCAGGGGCATCCTCAACTAGATCAGGTTGCCCAGAGCCCTGTTGAGCCTCACTTTGATTATCTCCATGGATAGGGTGCCAACTACCTCTCTGGGCAGCCTCTTCAAGGGTTCCACCAACTTCATGGTTAAGAACTTGTTCCTAAACATCTAATCTAAATCTTCTCTAGTTTGAAGCCATTGACCCTTGTCCTATCACCACAGATCTTTGTAAACAGTTTTGGGCCTGTTTATTGGTGACATCTGCTATGACACTTCCCTGCCTTCTAGTTCATGCACTTCTGCAATGGTAAAAGGGCATCTGAGCCACTTGTGAAATTCTGGTGGACTACTTGATGGCAACAGAGTTGGCATACACAAGTGAGAAGGAGCATATCTTGGTCAGAGATGACAGCGTAGCTGTACAGGTGACCTCAGAGCTGAAGGGTGGTATTTGGGCTGGGGATGCCAGATCATCTTGGAATTCTGTGATTCTCAAAACATGATGTGTGGAATTGTATAGCCATGCAAATAAATGAAGGACAGCCCCTTGATTTGGTGGAGCCAATGTGCTAAACCAGCAGTGTTTTGGAGTTGACTGCTCCCAGTCTTGGAGTGATCAGCATTGGCTGGGGCCAAATGAGCTGCTGTCTGGACAGGGCTGGTGAAGAAACACCTCTGTTTGTCTCTACTGTGGTTACAAGTGACTTGAGTTTTCTAGAGATGGTTTCTTGTTGTCAAATTATCAGTTATTATATTGTTGTTGAAATGCTAGACTGAATATCTCAAGTGCCACTCGAGTCGTAGCAGCAGATTTGTTGGTGAGGGATGGAGGCAGTGAGGGAACACAATGCTCGCCCAGGGAGAGGTTGAAACTGTCACTTCACTCTTTAATGGAGACAGGAAAGGTAATTAACAGGCAGTGCTGTATACAGATTCGTATTTCATGGGGAAGATGACTCATTTTGGCTCTCAGCAAGTATGAGAATGAAATTAAACCAATGCCTGGTGCCATGCCAGCAACTTTGGCTTTTGAAAAATATTTTCCCTCTGTGTCCCACCACAAGCTCACTATATTCTCAGAATCACTGTGTGCTTTCTGGGAGCAGGATTTTCCAGGCTCTCTCTGTAGGTGAAACACAGCTTTTCTTTTCATACTTGCATCCAAATTCATTCATTTAGTAACCTTGCTGTGAGTTAGCTGTGCGATTCTTATGTGCCTCAGCCAGTTCCCATAGGGTCTCAAAACTGCTGGCTCAAGGTTGGGTTTACTGGGGCAGGGGAGGTTGTGGAAGGATGAAACAGGGTACACTGAACATGGGCAGGTGAGTTTGTGGAAGGATGAAGCAGGGTACACTGAACATGGGCAGGTGAGTTTGTGGAAGGATGAAGCAGGGTACACTGAACATGGGCAGGTGAGTTTGTGGAAGGATGAAGCAGGGTACACTGAACATGGCATGGAGAAACAGAGTGATTCTTTCCATTGGGATCATGCTGCTTATAGTTTTCTCCTGCATCCCTGATGGCCAGGATGATAACCATGCTATGCCTGGAGCTTTTCTCCATCTGCAAAGGATTGTAAGGTGTTTGTGTGTGTGTGTGTAATGGGTCAGTGGAATACTCCATTAGAGCTGCAGTTTATGCAGCAAAGTCTGGACAAAAGTGCAATGAGTGAGATGCAAGACAAATTAGAGTTTAGAGCAATGGTGTGGATTTACTCTCTTACCCTTTTGGGGAAATGATCAATGACAAAGGACTCCAGTTAGACCTGGCTCGTCCTCACTTCCCTTCCTTTACATCCTGCAAGTCTTCCCTTTGTTATTCCACACACCCCACCCCACTCACCCCCTCCTGAATATATTTCCATACATGTGCCTGTAGAGGGGTAGCTGGATATCATCCCCACTGAGAGACACTTAAGTCAGCATTCAGGTCTACCCTGCCCAAGGATCAGTGAGGAACACTTCTGGTCAGTAGGATGAAAGGAAGAAGACAATGACCTGCATTCTCGAGGAGGCAATTTTCTAAATGCCATGACAGATCAGAGGGGAATTGCTGATGAGTGTGCCATGTGCACTGAGTTAGAGGGACAAGCAGCAGCAGCTAAGGATGGCATGGGCTTCCCTGCTATGTGCAGCAGCTTTGGGCAGCGACGTGTCTGTGCCTCTGCTGTCCACAGTTTCTCCATGGTCAGTCGTGTTAACACTGAACAGGCTTTGAACAAACGAGTTACAATTCCACTATGAAATCAGAAAACTGTAATCAATTTAACTGACAGTCTCAAAGGTCTATTTAAATTGCAGAGCTTTTCTTCCCTGCACTCTTACCAAAATCAGCTTCAAATTGGGAGGAGTATAGAACCAGATACTGAACTCATGTGCTGACATGTTAAACAATTCAAGTTTTAGCTACGTTTTGTGTCTCTTCCTTTATTTTGTGGTATGGTCTCACCTGGTTTTTGGTCCAAGGGAATTCCACTATTTACCCTTCACAACTGTAAAGGACTATCCATGGCCTTTTTACTGCTCAGGAAATGGAACAGGTAGCCAGAAATGAGACATGGAATGGAGACATTGGAATGTCTTAGAACATCTCAAAACATCTTTACGTTGTGAACTTCTGGTAAAAGGTGGCAGGGACCTTGGAGTTTTATCTATTTATATTTTTGGGGGGAAAATAGCATCCATAAATAAACCTCTAGTGATGGAGTCATCCATTACCTCCTCCCCTTCCATTTCCAAAATAGCAACCCAGATCCAGCCCCCACCAGCTTTATCACAGCAGGAGCAGAATTTAGATAATGAGGGCATGAGGGAAAGGTTACCAAACAAAGCTAAAGGAGTTAAATTTAGAGAAGAAAGAGCTAACAGGTGGCCAGAGAAAAGGGAGGGAGGAAGACTTGGGAGAGGCAGTGAATAGAAATGTGATTGCATTCGTTATGAGGTTTTTATAATAAGGGAATGTTGGGAGTAAAATAAACTCTCTGAAGAACTATTTAAAAATGTATTGTTTGCAGAAAACTGTAATCAATCTAACTGACAGTCAGAAAGGTCTATTTAAATTGCAGAGCTTTTCTCCCTTGCACTCTTACCAAAATCAGCTTCAGCAAACTGGGAGGAGTATAGAACCAGATACCGAACTTGTGTGCTGACATGTTAAGCAATTGAAGTTTAAACCACATTTTGTGCCTCTTCCTTTACTTTGTGGTGTGGTCTGACCTGGTTTTGGTCCGAGGGTTTGTCTTGGGGTGTTTACACCAAGATCCAAGCACCTTTCAGATCTTTCCTTGCTTGTGTGTCTTCATATTAAGTGATTGTTTTGGTTTGGAGACGTTTTTGTTTTGTTTTCTTTTTCCTTAATGCCAACTTCTATCAAAGACCAGTTTAAAAACCAGGAAACGCAAAGTCATCTCCCACTGCTTTCATTTGCAGTGATAGTATTGATTACAGCTGTGTTCCATAGTCTGATTCTGAAGCCAGAGATTAATTGTCCAGGTGGGAGACTGACATGTATCTAAAGAAAGAAACAGAAGTTTGGCCAATATGCTTCTGTGCAATGCCCTTGGGTTTATTCCTAAAGACATTGGAAGATATTGTGTGAAGGAAGGATTTGGCTCCTGCTGTGGTGACTAACTTAATGCTGGATTTGTTTAATTGGTACTAAGGCTTTCTTAATTTTCTCTTTTATACAATTTTTGATGGAAAACTCTTTATCTTGACCACAGAGTTAGATTCCAGGTTTTAATTTGGGCGGGCTGGGTTTTTTTAGACTGGAGAAAGGCGATTTATAGTTAGCGTTAGTCACCTGCAGTGCTGCTTTGGTCTATTCATCAGTAATGGAAAGGAAAGGATTTCCCTCTGGAAGCACCTTGCTCTTCACAGATAGAGCCTAAATGAATTTTTATATGTAAATATTCACGTTGCAGGTATTTGAAGTTGGGCAGATGACTCCCACATGAAGTGCTCACTGAGCTGAACTGGAATTTGTGAGTCTGTCACGCAACATTCAGAGGTTTTTTTGTCAGTATAGCAGTATTAAGCCCTTAGGTAGTGTATTATTGTTTTTACTTAGTGGAAATCCTCTAAGGATTACGTTCTTTCCTCTTGTAGAGTCTGACTAGATTAAGGAGGCGTATTATGAAAGTGCTGTATCACTACTTGGGGCTGTCTGAAGGGATAACTTTCTGTTTCTCCTGTTCCTGAACCCCGATCAGTTGTGCGGTGATATGGCCAGGGTGTTTCCGTGTCACCTAGATGTGACTGGTGTGTCGGAACACAGCATGCCAGGGGAGGTTTAGGCTGGATGTTAGGAAGAAGTTCTATACAGAGAGAGTGCCCATTGGAATGGGCTGCCCGGGAGGTGGTGGAGTCACCTTCATTGGAGGTGTTCAGGAGGAGACTTGCTGGGGTGCTTGGTGCCATGGTTTAGTTGTTTAGGTGGGTTGGATTGGTTGATGGGTTGGATGTGATGATCTTGAAGGTCTCTTCCAACCTGGTTTATTCTATTCTATTATCCTGAAGACAGTGTTTTAGTCTCTTTTCATGATTCAGGGACAACCTCTTGAGTTTCATCTTTGACATGATGGCAACTGACACAGTTTTCAGAAATATTGATTCTGAACAGGAGCATTTAGAACGTGCCACAGCCATTGTTACAATAAGGACAACAACAAGGTGTTTTTCTTTTTCTTGCCTTTATTACTCCCTGAAAACCTAGCCCTGGCTACCTCAGCCCCTTGAAAAGGCAAAGCACAGCACAGAGCCTCTGTTCTTCACTTAGTGGAAACACTTTTATTTTGGATATCCTTTTTATTCAGAGGACTGCCTCAGATAGCAAGATAGCATCAATCAAAGTCAGGACTGAATTAGACCGAAAGGCTATTTGGGGACTGACTAATTAAGGCTATCCTATCCAAAATCAGTTTGCTTTGCTGCTTGTGTTGGGCTTTTGGGGTTTTTTGGGGTTGTTTTTTGTTAGGATGGGGTTTTTCCCCTCAATTATTATTTTGAGTTTGAAATGGAGCAGGGCACGCTGTTGTACAACTTCTTTTAGAGTCTTTCCTTTCCCAGTGCTAAAGCCCAGTCAGATGAAAACTCTCTTCTTTTACTTCAGAGTTTTACCTGATCCAATCTAGCTGTCCTTATTCAACCAAATCACCTTTTTTTTCAGATTACTGTGTTGCTAATCATATTATTGATTACCCCTTTCCTCCCATTCATCCTTTTCTTTTTCCAGTCTTGTTAACCAGTAGCTTGAAATTCTGCAAGAGTGGTTTGCATAGCATATCCTTGACATTACACTTGGAAACTATTACTTGGACAGTTACTTTAGAGGCATTCTTGGAGGTCATTACAGTTTTTGTCAGGAACAGTTTAATTCTCTGCCATTTTCCTCTTTTGTTATTATTGTGGATTGTCATGGGAGCAGGTTAATTTGGTCCAATTTCCTCCTCGTGTTCTGTCCCTCGTCTCATGAATACAAACACGTGAAAGCTGGACTCTGCAGAAGATTAAACCTGTGGTGGCAAGTAATTCCTGTGACAGAGGGTTTAATGAGAGGAGAGGAAGACCTTAAAATATCTTCTTTCACTTAATAAGCATAATCTAAGCAGTGGAGGACAGCTCTGACCTCTCTGCTAGTCGTGTTATGAGCCATGATGGGACTGGCTTTGGGGCATGTATATTTGGGAAAGTGACTCCGTGGGCAGACAAAATTAAGCTCTCGCTCTTTGAAAAACTAAGAAAGCTCCCCAGAAGTGATCTAGGAGAAAATGGGTCAGTGGTCCTGCTGTCTGGAGGCCATTGTGGCATGTGAAGTGTTGGTTTCTGCAGCCTTCCCTTGCAGAGGATTATCTCCGCCTTGTCCTCTGCACCTGCTTACTCCTAAGGATGACATGGAAGCAGCCATCATCTGTCTACTACATCTGGTAACAGATGTGTAGAAAAAGGCACAAGAAGTAAATAGATGTTGAGCCTGTCTCAGCTAAAGCTTTCCAGTTTTTGGCAGTTGCTAGTTTAAAAGCTTTCAAGCCATACCCTTAGGTATGAAGTCTTCATGACTTTGTCTAGTCCCTTATAAAATCCTTTCAAAAACCTTTGTCTGGTGCAATAACTTGTGTCAAGGAGTTCCATAAATTAACTGTGTAAAAAAGCACTTTATTTAATTTGTCAGACATGCTGCCTGATCATTTAATTAAATTCTACCCTTCACCCCCATTTATTAAGTTGGGAGTAGTTGCCCTCTCACTACCTTTCCACTCCTGATTTTACAGATCTGTTACTCCTCCATCACTCTCTCCAGAGAGCCCCCTTAAAGAAATTCAGACCTGTTAATTAGGAGAGGCCAGCTCAGAGCTGCACTGCAGGGTCAGATTCATCAGGCAGTGCTCTGGACCCTAAAGGGGAGGATTCTAGCATTGAATGTAGCACAATAGAGGTTACCTGCAGTAGGAAGCATTTACCACAGACTTGCCTTTCACACAGACAATTTCAGGCAGCCACAAGCATGTTTATTAGGCTAATATTATTATCTTTTTTACAATAGGAAGCAGTGAATTTGCTGTCACTTGCCAGATATATCTACTCATCACCTTGGGGAGAAAATACTTATTTTATGGGAGTTTATTGATGGCAGGTTTCTGGTTATTTAGCTCTGACCTGGAACTGGGTTTCTCCTGACTCATCCCTAAACCCTAGCATCTTTCAACCAGAAGGGCAAAGAAAGTAGCATAACAAAAAAGGATGTCACATTTTGATGAGCTTGTCTGGGATGCTATATAGATGTCCATGTGACCTTATCTCAGCAGGCTGGGCAAGCCTTTCTCCTCTGTTTGCATCTCGCTGACTTCAGTAAAGGTCAGGCACTAAAATCCGTATGCTGATGGTTTCTCCCTGGATCAGGATGAGAGTCATCACCTTGCAGGTAGCTCGGTTGTTGTGCATGTAACCCTGGGTCTGGAGGCCGGAGGTGTTCCTGGTCCTGACCTGCTGGATGAGCTTGGGTAAAAGTCCCTGACCTGCTCTGTGCTTCCAGGCTCTCTGTCAATCGGGGCAGCAAGTGCTCTACCTCCTTGCAATCTGTAGTGCAACATCTCTGTGTAAGTTATGAGTGCTACTAAAAGACTGTCATGGCAGCAGCTTGGAGATTACACCTAGTATCTAAGAGGCTTTCGTTGTTGGAAACTGGGTCCTTTATAAGTGCAGCAATCAGAAGTTTTATAAGCAGGATGTGGGGGGTTTTTTGGTCGGTTTGATTTTGTTGTTGATGGCTTTGCTTTGCTGTTGTTGGGTCTTTTTCTTTTTCCCCTGGTCTGGATACTCCCAAAAGCAAAAACATTTCCATCAGGTATTAAAATCTGCCTTTTGCTTTCAGCAGCAGGCAAGGACGTGTGTTATTACTGTACTTGGACAAAATGTCACTCAGGATAATACAGAGCTGCAGACAAGCATTGCTTTAAAAGCAGGCCCTTGTCTCTCTGTATTTCCTCAGCACACTGAACATCTGGCTAAGCTCCAGGAACTTTCCAAACACAAACAAGCATTTATGTATTAAGCCTTTTTATCAGGCTATGCTCTGTCTGAGCTGGGATGTGGGCAGCCTTTCTAATAAGGTATATGCAGAATAGTTAATGGCTTTCCCATCAACCTGTGCAAGAAAAATACCAAAACTTTGAAATATTAAATCACTAAAAGTGTTTTTTTTTTTTAAAAAAGTGAGTCACTGTCTTCCTTTCACTGAGAAGTATTAGAAGAATGAGCCAGTTAGGGGTTGGATAAAACCCCTCATTATTTGTCCTGAGTAAATGGATTGTTGTAGGTCTATGGTGAGAACATGAAAAGCAGGTGGAGGCTTTTTGCATGTGGCTTGTGGCTTGGTGCTGGAATGAACTTTGCCAGCACTGGTCCATCGCTGTCCCCTGGTCAGCAGGTGATGGTCTCACCAGCTTCCAGGCAGTGGTTACTAACTAAACTAATAATGCTTGTGCAGTTGCCAGCATTTCAGGTCAGCAGTTTAAGATTCCTACACGTGATTCTAACAGGAATAACACTATCTCCATTTAATAGCAAGGGTGAGTGGGATATGGGAAAGGCACCACGCTGTGTCATTGCTGGTCCACCAACCCAATGCAGTGGGTGACTGCCCTGGAGCAGCTGCAATCGCCCTGGCATTTTGAGTTGATGAAGTTTGAATTGCTGGTGCTTAAGCTGAGAATGCTACAAACTCTCATGAAGGGTTTGAGGGCTTTTACTCTGCTTGCTTCTTCACCAGACTCACTGAAATGAAAAAGAGATGCATTTAAAATATATATGTTTAAATATGTAGATGTACTTGAGATTTGAAGATACAATCTGTTGTTCTGTACTTAGTTTGTGCTTTGTGTTAGTGGAATGATCTCCAAACTAAGCTGCTAACTCTGAATGCATACCACAGCAAAACCTCCCCTCAAGTAGTGCCTTGAAATAAAGTCTCATCAGCTGCAATATGTTCTTTGTGTTCCAAATGTTTGCCATTTTGACTCATTTCCCACGCATTTAGAGGTCATATGCCATCTCCTCTGGCCTCAGACAGCAGGAGATAGTCATCAAAAGAGAAGTTTCAGTCTACATGTTTGCCTCTTTGGATTTAAATTTCACTTGCTTCAAATAGCATCTGAAATGATCAAATTCATGTTTTCAGTAAGTAGTTAGTGAATAATACCCTGAAACTCCATGAGGATCCCAGCAGAAATGAGCTGCATGGGCACAGCTATTAAAGAGGATGGGTTCAGGTTGACAAAATTGCATTTCCTATGCTCCCCTCATCAGGAACCTTATTGCTAAAACAGCTCAGAAAGGGACATGACAGTTGTGGGGAAAAACTAGCAGTGAGCTCTGTAGTGCAGGGGTGATGGTTGTAGCTGTTTGGGAGGGAAAGTCAGAACCATCCACCAGGTCTTGTGTGTGTCCTGGATTTGTGAGAGCTGTGTGAGGAGGGCCTTCCTCAGTGGGCTGCTCTCACAGAAATGGGTTCATGTGCTGAATGAATGTGGCTTTGAGGAGTAGTCTTTGATACTGCACACTGTTTCTGGAAAAATCAAATCTCTGGGTTCAACCACAGTTCATTTTCAAACCTCTGAGGTATAGTGGAGTTCAGCATGCCTCTCTTTCTTTCCAGAAGTTCTGGTGGGTTTTTTTCCTCACCCTTGTTTCTTTCTGGTCCCTGTGAGCATGCAGCTCTCCTTGTATCTAGAGATCAAAAAATCCTGTATATATGACAGGGCTATTGGAAGGAAAAAGGAGATAAAAGACTGATAGCTGGGAATAAAGCCAATGTTGTGATTTCTCAAAATGCATCCTTCTGAAGAGTAAGTGCTTCGAAAAGGCACCAGATGTGTGTGTGTGTGTTTAATAGAGCTTTGACTAGAGGGAAGTGGTAAAGATGGTTATCTCTAGGAAAAGGGATTCAGGGCAGATAGGAAGGGATGAGGACACGAAGACTAAACGTTCCCCCTTCTTTGTACTTCCTCTTTTCAGCGAGGGGAGGAACATTTCAGCCAATTCATCTTTGGGCCAGAGCAGCTGTGGCTAGTAGACATACACTTTAAACTCTCTCAACATTAGCCTTTCTTCTTAAATCTGGAGGAGATGCCCTTAGCATCTGCTGTGCCATGGGATTGCCTTCTCTTGCTCACTGGGATTCCTTCGCATCTGCTTGAGGCAACGAACATCCCCTGCAGAGCAGATTTCTCAGTCTGGCAGGAGAGAAGAAAGAAGTGACACTCAGCTGGCTCTCCCTCCCCTACTGTTTTGCTGAGAATTGCCAAGACACTGCTTTGGGAAATGAGGAGCTGCCAAGGTTTCTTCTCCAACATTTAGATTTGGAGGGCCTGTCTGCAAGATAGGGCAATGTTGCAGCACAGGTCAGTTTGGTCCCAGGGTTGATACTGGAATTTAGCAGCCAATTCAGTCCTCCCAGGGACCTCTTCCTTCTCTTCCTCTTCCCCATTATAGGGGCTCTGAGATGCCACTCAGCTTGCCAATGCACTTAGCATGACCCCTGTGAATATCATCTTCAACAGAGACCTAAGGCCAAGGAGAGCTCATAGATGCGACCTAGGCTGCAGTGGGACAAGTCCTAATGCTCTGTGCCAGCAACCCCTATGCTAAATGGTTTGTGGGCACACAGCTGATGTGACCTCGCTGAGATCAGAGGAGCTGTGGCAGGAGACGTCTCTGCTCAGCAGCTGTGAATTATGTGCGTTGCTGGCACCACAGAGACCTGATTCTGTTTCTGAACACGTCTCTGCTGGCAGGATGAGCTGTGAACAAAACAAGGTGCTGGGAAGGAAAGAAGAGTCAGCTCGGTGGTCTGGGAAGGCAGAGGATTAATTCTTTTGGAGTCACTGTTGGGAGCAACTCAAATTGCGAACCGAAGCTGTTAAAGCTGAAGCAGCCTGGTGATTGCCCCAGGGGTCAAGGGGCCACTCTGCTTCTAGGTGCTAAACCAGTTGTGCTCTGTGCAATTTCGAGTGAGGGGAGGGACTCACTCCCTTTCTGTGTCAGTCATTTCTTCTCTAAGGGAAAAAGGGAAAGAAGAGAAAGGGAGGGAGCAGGAATCTCCTAGAAAACCTAGGAAGACCTGCTGGATCATGAGCCAGCTGGGGCACATTAGCAGTCTGAGTGTTGCTGTTTGTGGGTGTATTGTTAAGGAAATGTTTCTAAATAATAGATCGGTTGCCATTTTTTTTGTCTGTATAGAAAGCTTTCTTAAGCATGATTTCTCCCAGGACGTTTAGTGCTTTTCTTTTCGTTGGACAAACGTAGAAGGATAAAATGGATCCACCACAAAAGCCCCCAAAAGCTGCTGCTTTCACCAGCAGAGCGGGCTGTCACCTGGGATGGCCAGGAGCATCACTCATGGAGCATCTCAGTAATTGGACTTTGCCAAGGAAGAAGTAAATAAAAGGTACCTAGTGAAGATTGCTCCAATAGCATGGATTTCACAAATTGAAAACATATTAGTTTCTGACAGCTCTGTTCTTCTATAGATAAAACAACTACATTCCCAGGAGCTCTGGGCTTGAAGTTTTAAACCTCTTTCCTTCTGGTGAATTCTTTGTGCATCTAAAGAAGCCTCCTGGAGCCTGATTTTTGCACTCTTTTGCACCTTGGTTTATCATTCATACCAACGCCAGGCAGGCTCAAAACGTTCCTGTGCATCTAATCTGGCAGCGTTTCACATCCAGTTGGCACTGGGGTGTGTTTACATCTCTTACTCCATCGGGTATGAGACAGTAACACATTTAGACCTCTAGATATTGTTTTCAACTTTCCCAGGGGGAGTTCAGGCTGCATGTTAGAAATTCTACACAGAAAGAGAGATTGGCCGTTGGAATGTGCTGCCCAGGGAGGTGGTGGAGTCACCATCACTGGAACTGTTTAGGAAGAGACTGGATGAGGCCACTTGGTGCCATGGTTTAGTTGATTAGATGGTGTTGGGTGATAGGTTGGACTCGATGATCTCAAAGGTCTTTTCCAACCTGCTTAATTCTGTATTCAAGACAACCCAGGGTTAGATATATTCTCTGGGACTCTGCAAGATTTCAAGTTGTTTATTCTTTAATTGCCCAGTGCCTGGTGATAAAAGTGTGGGGGTTAAAACCAAACCAAAACCACCCCTTTGTTGAAGTTTTGAAGATCAAAAAATGTCAGGTGCATCTTAGAAACAGACTTTCAGTTCGAGTTCGTGGCTGCTCTGTCTTGCCAGCCTGTGCACAGCATCCTCCAGACTAGGAAAGGTTGTGAGGAAGGAGACTATTGTGCCTAGCATCTCATAAGAGCGCTCTCTCAGGCTGGTGGAAAGTTCAGTGCTTTGCATCAGTCTGTCAATACATATTTGAGTCAATAGGTGCTTTTTTTTTCCCTCTCCATGTGGATGAATTTGGCTCATGGGTTTTCCAGTAAATCACTGGAAAACTATTTATGACTTGGCCTTCTTTGTACAACTTCTACTCCAACTGCCAATTACACCAAATAGGAAAACTGACAGCAGGGCAGATCTATGCTCCTTGTCTCAGTATAAATTGGAGCCATTTTTTTGCCTAGTAATGGGTGGCAGCCAGCCCTTCCCAGTGCCTGCAAGAAATGGAGGTTAGGTGCAAGGTCATCCTGTTAGCAGGCAGAGATGAGTGGAGCATGACAAACTTGGGAGGCAAACATGATAATGTGCCAGGCTCCAGCTAGGCTGCTTTGGGGTGAGCCTTCTCTCCTCAGTTTGGATCTGCTGAAGGGAGAGAAGCCCAACACCTGCATTGCTTGTACCAGCTCTGGCCCACAGGGACGCTAGCAATGCCTGTTGGGCAATGATGAAGACAGGATGGAAAAACTGGATCAGTGTTAGCTTTTGCGCAAGGTATGGGGGCAAACTGAGCACCTCTAGCTACTTCTGGATAACCTGAACCACCAGGCTTTTCCCTGCTCTGAGCTTTGCCAAGCCAGTCCAGTTTGTCCCCGTTCTGGAAATCAAATCTATGTTCTGGGCAGAGTTAGGTAACCACCGTGGTACATTAAGTTCCTCCTTGTGCTTCCCAGTGACAGCTTCCCCTGAAAGGGGAGAGGAGGTTTGGCACTCCTTTTGCTGCATTGCTAAGAGCAAGTCTCCAGTCACTTTCAAACCTCATCTGGGCAGCAGCTGGGGATACTAGAGAGGAAGCTGGACCCCTGGGACAGTGTCACCCAGCCCTGGCTTTTAAGCAGCTGCTCTCTAACCGAGATAAGAAATTCTCTGGCCAGTCCCTCACTTCCTTCTTGGCTGCAGAAAGCATCGGTGCAGTCTGTAGAGACATGGAGACAAAGCAGAGGGGAAGGAGCAGAGGATGTGAGGGGAGGATTTTGTATGACAGAGTCATGCACAGAATCAATTTAAAATCAGGAGCTGAAGCGAAGTACCTTTAGGGGAACCCAGGAGCCATCCCTAGAACCTCTGCTGTCTGGAAAGGCAGTCTTTGTGCTGTGGCACACAAAGGAAGAAACAATCAGGACTTTCTCCTCTCTTATAACGACGGTGCTCAGCTCTTAACACTTCGGCTGTGAATAGGCAGCCCCAGCACAGGTTACAGAAACTGCTGTGTTGTGTTCACTGTAACTTTGCAAAGCCCTGCGCTGATCCATCCTGGCTGCTGCTCTGCGCTGCAATGGTGGCTCTGGAGAGTTGCTATGGAATTTGATAGTTCGTAGGGGCTTGTGTGTGTGGCTTGGGTTTGTTTTTTTCTGGGACTGTTCGTGATCTGCAGTTAGAGGAGCGTTACAGCAGCACACCGGTACTCGGAAATAGCTGAAAGCAGGTTTTGGGAAGCTGTTGTGCTGCTCGTTAGGGCTGGGACATCCCTTGGAAATGTTCTAGCCTTATGTAATTCCTGTTTAGCCTGTAGGGATTGGATTCACATCTTGGGAAACCTGCACTGCAGAGAGGAACCCAACAATCCATTTTTACTAAGCACTTCCAGTCACTGCTAGTTGGCTTCAAAAACTTCAGCTTACTTTTTTATTATATCAATGTTTATATGCTAGTGTGTGTGTGCTATGGACCAGATGGTACAACTGTTGTTACCTGCATTGCAGATACCATTTGGCCCAACTGATGGTGTAAGTCACCCCCAAGTGTCTCCCAGGTGTCAGAGTTAAATGGTAGCTTTTGTGAATGTTACTTTTTTTTCCCCTCCTCAGAGGTGAAACAGGGCAAAGATGATACAGTGAAAGGAAAAAGAAAAGCAACTAACCAGTACAGCTAATACAAGGCTAATCCTTGGCTGCAGCTTTGAGCTGTTGCAGCATCCTTCAGACTTCACTAGTCATCCTAAAAAAGAACAGGTCCCAGTCACCCACGATAGGATTAGGAGAGTACAGAAGCATAGAGCCCATGACGCTTTTTCAATCCTTTCCATCCCTGTGAGCTGCTCTGTGCAAAGATATCCTCTAGACGAGGCTGGGCAGAGAGGCAAGGTTGAAGACAGCAGGAAACTTCAGTCCTGCTCAAAGTGTTATGTTCCCCAGTTATTCCTCATAAGGGGGATTTAGTGTGGTCACTTTGAAAATAGGCATCTGCTCTGCTTTAGCAGCTGCTGTAGCTGTGTGATGCCTAATATACCTGACATGTTCTAATGGATGATAGGCAAAAAAAAAAAAAACACATCAGGAAGGCAGGATGAAATGACCTGTAATCACAGTTGCTATCACTCATGATTTTATCAGATGTCTTGGGGTATTTGGTAACGTTTGAGCCCTGTGATTACACAAGACTACTCGTTTGCAGAGGGGGGAAATAAATATTTCAAAAGCAAAAAAGACTCAAACAACAGAGAATAACAAGAAGGTTGCAAGTGTTTGGTTGTTCTTATAGAATAGAATTAACCAGGTTGGAAAAGACCTGTGAGAGTCCATCCTGTCACCCAACACCATCTAATCAACTAAACCGTGACACTAAGTGCCTGATCCAGTCTCTTCATAAACACCTACAGTGATGGTGACTCCACCACCTCCCTGGGCAGCACATTCCAATGGCCAATCACTCTTCCTGTGAAGAACTTCTTCCTAACATCCAGCCTAAACCTCCCCTGGTGCAGCTTGAGATTGTGCCCTCTTGTTCTGTTGGTGGTTGCCTGGGAGAAGAGACCAACCCCCACCTGGCTACAACCTCCCTTCAGGTAGTTGTAGAGAGCAATAAGGTCTCCCCTGAGCCTCCGCTTCTCCAGGCTAAGTAACCCCAATGTTTTCAAACATACAAAACAGAAAGTGCACCACTTTAACCTCCTGGTTTTCTGGCCTGCAGCTGAACTCCTGGACCTGGCCACTCTAGACTTTAAGGATAAAGTACAGCAGCAAGGTTTCGGTGCTGTGTGGGTTTTCCAGTATTTTGTGTTTCCAAAGCAGGGAGTCCACAGAAAAGAGTGTAGACACCCTTTGTCTGCCACAGGCTTAGGTTGTAAGCTTCACAGGAGTCTGAAGCTGTTTCAGACTTAATCAAAGAAGTGTGGGCTGCCCCTCTTGAGAATAAACTGGTGTAAGTGCAGCTGATGGAGAGGAGAGGCTACCTGGAAATCAATGTAAAGACTTTAGTTCTTTCCCTGGCTTTTTTTTGTGTGTGTGGCTTTTTCCCAGGTGTGGTGACTGTCTTGGGGGAAACCAGAAAATGGCTTTTAGAACAAATGAGACAAATAGTCATGTAAAGATCAAGGATGCCTGAAATGAAATGTAACATCCTTGCACTCCTCCCTTTAATGCATTGGAAAATAACTGCAAAAGGAGAAATAGGAAGTGCAATGAATTTTGACTCCTTCAATACTTGCTTAAAGGAATGAACATTTTTGCTGGGACTTGGATTTCAGGAGTAATTGCTGTGTTAACCTTGCCACGTTATATGTTCCCTCTGATCTCTTGCAGTGTAATTGTTGTATCGCTATGGTCAGCTGCATTCCCTCTTTCTGCAATTGCTTTATGCTTCCCCTGCAGTAGGAATGCTGAATTCAGGATCCACCTTTCAAAAACAAGTCAGAAAGAGCATCTGCATACAAATGGCTCTGAAATAAGGGAGCTTTTCTTCCTCATCACAGAGGTCTTTTGAGCTATAGTACTACCATGAATATTTTCTTTGCTTGGTTTTTCTAGCAAAGCAAGTAGGAAAGAGCCCATTTACACTGAGATGAGAAGAGCCTGGCAATGGGATTAGATCTGGATGTAGGACTACGGGAGACTGTTTCCACCTCTGCTACAGTTCCCATGGGTAACCAACACGATGGATGGATCAAGGCATGAGGCATTTCAGTGGTCAACCCCAAATGCTAAGGCCAGGCAGAAGCATGACTCGGTTCTTTCTGCCAGCCTCACTGCCACACTTGTGTGTAAAAGTGTTTGTGTTCTCCATCAGCACTTCTTTTTTGTTTCCCCTCATATGTTACTGAAGGGGTGGAAGTATTTCTGAAGGACAGGAGTCTTGTCCCTTTTCCTGAGCCTGTGATATCTCTGACGGACTAGAGGCAATTCTGCACCCACACTGGCATCTCTGCTGCATGTCCTACAAAGTCATTAGGTTATTTGCTGCCAATGTTGTCTTACAGCTTGGGTTTTTTTCGTCCTTGATGTCTGCAATGCATCCAAGTTTAGGCTGAGCTTTTCGAAGTGACAGCTTGGAACTGGGCACCCACATCCTAGATTTGCTGGAATTTGGCATCATTGTGCAACTCTGCTTCGGTGACGCTTTTGGTGTATTTCATCCCAGCAGGATGAATGCAGGAGAGATGTGTGAAGTGCAGAGGAGGGCAAGGAAGCTCTGAAGGTCCTGGAAAATAAATCTTGTGAGGAATGACTGAGGGAGCTGAGGCCGTTCAGTTTGGAAAAGAGGAGGCTGAGGGGAGACCTCATTCCCCTCCACAACTACCTGAAAGGGTATTGTAGAGAGGCTGGTGCTGATCTCTTCTCACAGGTAATTAGTGATAGAACAAGAGGGAATGGCCTCGGGCTACAACAGGGTAGGTTTAGACTGAACAGTAGGAAAAAAATTGCACAGAAAGAGTGGTGAAGAATTGGAATGTGCTGCCCAGGAAGGTGGCTGAGTCACCAACCCTGGATGTGTTTGAATGTGGTGCTTGGGGATGTAGTTTAGTGTATGCAGTGTATGATTATGAGTTGGACTTGGTAATCCTGAGGGTCTGTTCCCACCTGAATGTTTCGGTGATTCTGATAGCACATGTTCTCCAGGTCCAGGTAATAAAACGTGCCAGGGAACTAACGTTCTCTCCTTCTCAGCTGCAAAGTTTCAGTTCCTGATCCTTCCTCAAAGACAGAAATTTAAAGTAGATGGAACTGAGTGGTTTTGTGTCTGGACAGATCTCCTCGGCCTTTGGACTGTCAAAGGTTGCCTCCTCAAAGATGAAAGGCAGACACTGGTTTTAGCTCTATTTGTGTAAGTGGGGGTCTAAAGTATTTGTGGGAGCTACAGGAAAGGTTTGCAACCCACGTTTTCTCTGACATTTAAATAGAGTGGAAATACTCAGAAACAGAATGTTGTAGCTCTTCACTTAATTAAAGTGGGCCTGATCCAGCTCAATCCTGAACCCCCAATCTCCCTTCAAATTCAAGCAGACATGCTTATTTCCTGCAGCCCTTTTTGCCACAGTTGGGGGCGCTTGGGCTGCTCAGCCTAGGCTGGAGGCTCAGGCTCTTCAGGCTGGAGTTTCACGAAGAAAGTTGTGTCTTTTATTTGAATTTGCTTGTTGGGGGATATTTAACTAGAACTGATGTGCTCAGGGCATTCATTCCTTTCCAATTCTTTTTGTTTTGTGTAACTCATGTTTTCCTCATGCTTCAAATCTGTCCCAACAACAACAACAACAAAAGTTTCTCATTTACTTACGCTTTCATGAAGTTTCAAGGCCTGTTAGTTCACAGAGCATGAAAAAGCTGAATGCTATTATATTTCCTATTTACTCTTTGCAGTTATAATACCCCTCTTAATGATGTGAAATATAAATGAATTATGTGCCCTCATTTGTGGTGACAAGATGCTATTATGAATAATGCAAATGGATGCTTATGAGGTGGTAGATGAGATCATTGTGTTGGTTTTTTTTGAGGGGAAATGACAGGAAGAGTGGAAGAAAAGAATGGAATGAAAGAATGGTTTTGCTTGGCTTGTGGCATGCAGTAAGATTGTGCCTGGCTTGTACAGAACTCTTTATACCCTCACCACTTGTTTATTTATTTATTTAAACCTTTTGTCTTTAAAACTGCTTACATCCCAAAATGCCATCCTGGTGTTACTTCTGCTTTCCTGTTAGAAAGGAGAAATACACGTTGAAACTGAATTTCATCTCGGAATCTGTTTGCTGCAGGAAAATGAGAAACTTGACATATAAATCTTTTGCAAGGACTGTGGGGAGAAATGTTTTCTGCAGCATATAGAGTGCAGGACTGGTTTGGAAATCAAACAAAAAGTTGACTTCTTATAGCTAGGGTTCCATATATAATTCATTTAGTGCTGTAATTTTTCATTACTTACTACTACTAATAAAAAGATAGCTTCTATATATTTGCTCCTTAATATGTTTGCCAGCAGTAACAAAGTTGGTGAGGGGTTTGGAGCACAAGCCCTATGAGGAGAGACTGAGGGAGCTGGGGTTGCTTAGCCTGAAGAAGAGGAGACTGAGGGGAGACCTTATTGCTCTCTACGACTACCTGAAGGGAAGTTGTAGCCAGGCAGGGGCTGGTCTCTTCTCCCAGGCAACCAGCACCAGAACAAGAGGACACAGTCTCAAGCTGCACCAGGGGAGGTGTAGGCTGGATGTTAGGAAGAAGCTCTTCACAGAAAGAGAGTGATGCCCATTGGAATGCGCTGCCTGGGGAGGTGGTGGAGTCACCATCGTTGGAGGTGTTTAGGAGGAGACTTGATAGGGTGCTTGGTGCCATGGTTTAGTTGATTAGGTGGTGTCAGATGATGGGTTGGACATGATGATCTTGAAGTTCTCTTCCAACCTGGTCTGGTCCTATCCCAGAACTGCCTCCTTAATTGTAAGTGCCCATTGGAATTGGCTGCCCGTGGAGGTGGTGGAGTCACCCTCATTAGAGGTGTTCAGGAGGAGACTTGCTGGGGTTCTTGGTGCCATGGTTTAGTTGTTTAGGTGGGTTGGATTGGTTCATGGGTCGGAAGCAATGATCTTGAAGGTCTCTTTCAACCTGGTGTGGTGTATTGTCTTGTATGTGGAGAGTCAGATCTGATTGTACAATTTCTTTGCAAGGCTTGGGCTATATCTCCCTCCCCTGAGCCAAAATTTGCTGCAGCTTTCAAAAATGGGAAACAGACAGAAGATAACCTGAAGACATGTGAAAAAGGAAAGAAAACAAAAACAGCAAACAAAAAAATAGCCCAATCCTCTTAATTTCAGGGCAGGATATGTGGTTCATATTACTCTCTTAAGCATTTTGTTGAATTGCAGCTCCAGTTGTAAGATCTTGAGTGATGAGAGTCTAAATACATGCTTTCCAGCTTTATTCTCTACTCACTGCAATAGACCAGATCATAATTCTTTATTATGTCTTAAGTGTCAATAAAATCCTTTTATTTTTCCAGAAAAAATACGTATGTTAAAAGCCTTCTGAATCTTGCAAGTATTACATTAAAAGATCATCTTTCTTGTTCTTTTTGGCACAGCCTTTTTTATCCTGCTTCTCTTTTATTCCTCCTTGCCAGGCTTGACTGCTGGGCTCAGGCACCAGAGTTTATCAAAATAACAAATGTTTTGTTTTAGGTAAGCCTGAACATCAGCTGTGAAATGATGAAATGAAAGCAGGAGTGAAAGAGTAGTTCCCTGAACATCAGCAACTAGAGTGAGGACTGGGATTTTATTTGTTTGGTGTGGGTTTGTGTTTTTTTGGTGGGTTTTAAACTGCCCATTGCATTTGTATTAAACCATCCTAATTAGCTGGCATGAGCACGTCCTGCAGCACCTCCTTATGCTTGCATGTAGGAGAAGGATTTGGTTTTGAGCAGCTTTGAGGAGACTATGGTCAGTCCTTGGGTTAGGAATGTACATCTTATCAGGAACAAAGTGTGGCTTTGAGGTTTCTTAGAGTAACTCACAGAATCTCACAATCGCCAAGGTTGGAAGAGACCTCAAAGATCATCAAGTCCAACCTGTCACCACAGACCTCATGACTAAACCATGGCACCAAGTGTCACGTCCACACCAAGAACACCTCCAGGGATGGTGACTCCACCACCTCCCTGGGCAGCACATTCCAACAGCTAATGACTCTCTCTATAAAGCACTTTCTCCTCACCTCGAGCCTAGACTTCCCCTGGCATAGCTTGAGACGGTGTCCTCTTGTTCTGAACTCATGACTGTATTATGTGGTCATAGAATTGTAGAACTACTCAGGTTGGAGGAGACCTTAGAGATCATCTAATCCAACCTCCCTGCCATGGGCAGGGACACCTCTCAACTAGACCAGGTTACTCAAGGCCCCCATCCAACCTGGCCTTGAACATCTCCAGGGAGGAGACATCCACAACTTCTCTGGACAATCCATTCCAGAGTCTTGCCACCCTTGTAGTGAAGAATTTCTTCCTAAGATCCAATTTAAACCTATTCTCCTTCAATTTAAATTAATTTTTCCTTGTCCTATTGGTGGACACTCTGGTAAAACATCCCTCTCCAGCCTTCTTGTAGGTTCTTTTCAGTTACTGGAAGGCAGTTATAAGGTTCCCCCAGAATCTTGTCTTCTCCATGCTGAACAATTCCAGTTCCCTTAGCCTATCCTCACAGCAGAGGTGTTTCAGCCCCTGGACCATCTTTGTGGCCCTCCTCTGGACTCTTTTGAAGCAACAAGGTTCATTTCAGGATTTTGGAGTCTCTAGATGCAGCCTGAGCCCTCTGTGCTCTGGAGCAGCAAGCCGTGCCTCTGCAGCTCTGTGAAGGAGTCATTTAAACCTCTGGCGAGTTCACAGTCGTCTGTTTTCCTGTATCCAGCACCGAGATGATGTATACGGTCTCGAGTATGCAATGAGTTGTTAAGTTTACCCAGCGAAGCCAATTCAGTACTACAAGGATCAGCTAAAGACATATTTGGGGCTGCTGATGTGTTACTGCAATAGACACGGTGGTGCTTTTTGCCAGGCTGGGCGAGTTCAGGGACGCTTTGTCTTCTGCTCTCTCTCTGCTGGGCCTGCAGGAGAGGGAATTCGATCAGTGTGCTTTTCAGATGATGATGATAGAAGAAAAGACTGCCATGAAATCACAACAAGGATCCTCTCCCCCTCTTTTTCTTGCACTCTACCTTCATTTATCTCGGCAAGCTTGAATTGCAGTCCCATTGCTATTAACCTTTCGACTGCTGGCATTTTACCCAGAGCGCTCGGCCCCGGCTGGCAGCGGGAAGGAGAGGACTTGAGCAGCTCCACAGTGATGAATTGGTGTTGGCACCTCTCTCAACGGCTACTCTCCAGGAAGTGCAAAATGCCTCCTGCAGTTCAGCAGTCTTAATATTGCCTCTGTACAGGTAGCCGCTTGCAAAAGCCTGAAATCCAGGGGCAAAGAAGAGAAGGGAGAAAACTTGCAGCACTGGGAGGCTTGTTTTGCTTGGTGCCCTCCACAGCCAGCTGCTTAGCCGCTGTACAGGGAGACAAACTTCCTCAGCTGTCATGGCAGCAGCTGCCTTCCAGTCGGTGCTGACGAGTCAGGCTGGGTGACTTTGCTTTCTGCTGAGGGGCTGTTGCAGGAGGGGAGCACTAAGTCAGCACATCTCTCCCAAGCACTGACTGCTTCTTTCTCAAACCTGGCACTCAGCTCTAGATAGGAATCGTTTTCCAGGCTGTGCCACCAAGTTTCAAGGTGGATGGCAGTGTTGGTATTTGTGCTGTCATGATGCCTTGGGTCCTCCCCAGGGCACCTCAACATGGATACACAGCACGATGCTCAGTGCTGTGTTGGCTGGGTCTTGGCTGTGTCATTGCCAGTCCTGCCATCTGCTAGGCACAGGGCAGGGAACATTTTGTACTGGCTTTCTCTGGCCTGTCAGCATAGCGGGTGGCAGGAGGTATCATAAAACACAGAGGTGTGATGAAGCCTGGTTGTGTTGCCTGGCAGGGAAGGGAGGTTGGCTTCTAGGGGCCCAGCCCTTGGGAACTGCTGGCAGATCTGCCTGTGACATCAACTGTCGTGCCATGAGTCTGCTGGGCCCTCGCGGGTACGTGGCTGAGCACGAGCAGCCTGCGTTCTGCTACCCTCATTATTCTGCTCCTGAGGATCACACTAGAGAAATGTCAACAAATGACTCTCTCTCCAGTTAATGAAGAGAGGCTTTTGTTTTAAAGAGCTAATTGTCCATTTCTTCAGCATAAGAAAAGCAGGGCTTTTTTTTTTTCCCTCTCCAGAAATGTGACAGACCTTACGGATGTGCAGATGTGGTGGGCAACATCTATTATTTAACTTTCATTAGCATTAATATGAATTAAATTGATGGCATTTGTCAGGATGCTTTTGTATCTTGTAGCAGATGCCTTAGGGAGCAGCTTTTTGAAAGAGGAGAATTTCAGGAAAAGAAAAGTCAGTTCAGTGGCTTGAAGGAGAGGACTGTGGAGAGTTTAGGTCGCAGAAGTGAGGGCTGAATTTGTTTCTCGTGTAAATATTGCAAGACCAGAGTTTCTGTCAAACTTGTTTCCTATTTACGCAGCTTCCTGAAGTGTCTGGATTTTCAAAACAGGTCTGGTAACCCAAACTAGAGATGAGCTTAATGACCTTCTGTCCTTTTTCAGGGAAACATTGTAAAACTATAAGAACAGGTGGCAGGTAAGGCACGTGCCACTGGTCAGCTCTGGCCAAGAAGTTTTGGCTGTGATTTCCATGTTCTATAGACCTGATTGTACAGTGACCTAACTGGGATTTCTCAGTCTTACTAGAGCTTAAGGATGACTATGTAGGAAAGAATGTCTGATGAGATCTTGATACCTGATTTTTGGAGTACAAAGGTTGCAGACATGAAACTGAGCATCAAATGGCTCTGTTGCCTGGGCAGGCTGGTAGTTTAGAGGCTGGATGATCTGTATCCATTAACTGTAAAGGTTCCTCTGTTGCTTTCAGCTACTGAGAGCAGGTGAGGAGGAAATGAAAAAACAGCTTGAATAGAAGAGTTTCACTTTGAAGACTGAGGTGGTGGAAGGTGACTGAGTGGAGGTACTGCAGCAGGAACAGGTTCCCACCTCTTCTGGCTTCTGCAGATGTGTGGCCAGATCCTCTCTGGGGGCTATGCCCAGCCAATGTGTGTAGTAGTGCCTGCTTTATTCGTTGTTTGTGTGGGCTTGGTGAGTCACAGAGCAAGCAGGAGACCTCTCTCTTAACCCCTTGCACAATTTCAGAAAAATAACCTCTTTTCTAAGTGGAGTTAAAGAAATAGGAGAAAATAAAAGAGAGAGAAATTCAAAACCTGAAAACCCAGTTGCTAGTATTTTTAACCTAGGTTAATGGGAGTGAGCCATGGTGAGAGAGATTAACCCAAACTCCTGGTTACTGTAGTGCAGATCTCGCTGCAAGTGACAGATTTCATCTGCCATCCTCTCCTTTCTCTTCTGGTGTTAATTTTATTTGCTGGAGAATCAGTACTCCTTTAACAAAAGCATTGGCTTGCACAAGAGGCAATGTGAAAGAGCCTCAAATAATACTCAGTTAATTGGTGCTGGGCTCAAAGTGAAAGATGACCCCAAAATATAAGTTATTGCAAGCTCTCACCTAAACCACTTGGGCAGTAGATGGTTGCAGTTAGCAGACAGCTGTGCTGCTGGGAGCAGGTACCAGTCTAGCCTTGCCCAGACTCAGTCTGTAGATAAGGAGTCTCTCTGTGCCTGCCAGTAAAGTGCATGAGTGTTTCTTCTGTTGACACAAGAGAGCTGCTCAGTCCCCTGTGGCTCTGTTCCTTGGACATGAATGTTTGAGACAAGACTTTGGGTGCAAATCTGGGTTTATTTCCAAAGGCTGTGGGGAGATTTTTGAGAATCACATGGAGGCTTCACTTTTGCATTGAACGTGAAATAGTAGCAACTTCCTGAACTCTCTTGTTCCAGGCTAGGGCTTGAACTGATAAGGAAGACACTTCCGAGCTCATTGCAAATCCCCCAGATCCCACAGTTACATTTTTAATATCTACTACTACAAAAAAGAATCTATGGCCATGGACCACCTCTTTTTGATTCTTATGTACCTCTGAGGGAGTGTTCCCATTAAAAATGGAGGAGTTCTGGCTGCCCCTTTGGTTTACATATTCTATCCATGTCCAGTAGCATCTCCTGTAAATGCTGGGGCAGCTGCAGGTAAAGCTGGAGTTTCTCTCAGTGCAGGCAGCTGGTGGGAGCTCTTGTGAAGAGCAAACTCCCCAGACTGAAATCACTTAACAGTATAAGCTGAAAGGTCAACAACCTGTGAAAATCTTCACAGCACTGATTTTTTTTCAAGTCATTGCTCATACCGGGATGAACTCTATATGGATTCAATCTTTTTATAGTTCCTAAATACTAACATTGTTCTTTCTTCCTGGACCTTGTATCCAACCACACAATAATAAGAAAAAGATTTGTGAGAGGCTCTTGAAGTTTCATCTTCTGGGGCAGGAGATGAGCGATCTTTCCTTTGGCTTGCTTGCTGAGGCACACAGAGGTGTCACCTTCTCCAAGCTGGCCTGAAACAAGTGCAATGTACCAGGCCAGTGAGGTCTGGGAAGCCCTGAAGAAATACTTATGCTGTCTTTGAACTCTTTATAGACATGTAATGAGTCTTCTGGACAAAGCTGTGGGCTTTGGGGTCCTTTGTCTGCCTGCAGCTCTTCTCCAAGATCACCAGGTGTGCGTGGTGCTGAAGAGGTATAGCTAATGCTGCCTTCAGATGTAGTGAGGGTCAAATATTTTGAGATTCGTGAGTGAACAGCCCTTTACAAATAGCGAGGCTTTGCAAATTCCTGAGAAAACAATTCATTTTACATTATCAACACTTTGGTTGGGGTGGGAGGGGAGGTGTGGAAAAAGGAGCTGACTAGACCTGTTTAATGACAGAATCTCCCTTCTGTGTCAAGGTTCTTGCTTGGTAAAGGCAAAGTTCAATTTCCTCCTCTGCATTAACATAATTTATTCAATGTGAGACACTGCCATGGTGGAGCTGTCCCTGAAACAGGCAGCAACCAGCAGGCACTCATGGGCATGACAGAGGCTCCAAGCAGGAGCTTAACTCACACTGCTTGCATCCTATGCAGGGGTTCTCCTTTATATCAAGGGGTTTAGGATTACCTTGATGTGGAAAGAGAAAACTTTTTAAAATCCTTGAGAGATTTCATCAGTTTCTGAGTTTGCTGTCCTCAAATCAGTACCCATGTCTGTGGCATGAGACAAAATCTCTCAGTATTGGAACACAGTAGACCTGGACTCATGCAAGAAACTAAATACAGGTTTATAGTCTCTAAGTTCAAGCTTGTTTGAGAGAACTTCTCACTGAACTTCCACTCCCTGTAAAACAACATGCTTGGCATGTAGTAACCTGGTGTAACATCCAATGGGTAATTTGTTCTGATAATTTTTATGAGCAGGAAAAAAAACCCCCAGACCTCATCAAATGTGTGTTTCACTTTCTGACCCTTCTCTGTGGTTCATTTACCTCCTGGAAGAACCACCTGCTTTCTGCTTTGATGCTCCGTTTGCAATACTTGAGGGAGGAATAATCATAGTGGCATAGAGCCACTGGTTAACTTCTCCCAGATGTGTGCTCCAGATGGCTATCCTGAGAATCCGACCCAGATTTCCTGTTTAACACTGACAGGCTTGATTCAAACTGAAACAGTGTCTTCTGCTGTACTTTCCTCCTTTCTAACTGGTAGCATCCATCTAGTGGTGTGAGCCAAACACAGTCCATGGGAAGCTAGACTAGATGTGTTTTTGTGTGTTAGATGTTTTCACTGCTACACCAGTAGCATTGAAGATGAGGGTATTAGCCTCTTCTCTTAATGCCTGTCTCCATCTACACAAGTGGCTACAATTTCATGCATTTCATGAAGATCAGAACTGACCCTCTGAATCCTGAAGTGTTGGCACTGGGCAAACTGAGCAAATGTGGATACCTGTTCATAAGCATTCCACTGGGTTCACACAAAATAGCAGCTTCTCTCTTTGTTGCCTCTCTCACGTTTTCTGTTCCATCTCTTTGAACAATAGCACTGTCCTCTTGATTCCTGAGCTCTCTCAGGATGTTATTGTTTATCAGCTTTCTTTAGTAACAAGCAGTGTAGCTGAGTGATATAATTTAGCTTTGTGATGTCCTGACCATAGTAGAATGCAAAGTGGCTCCTCTTATTTCTCTGGAGTTCAGGAAAGCTGCAACAAAAGGAAGAAAGCAAGTCATGCTCTCTGTGTGATCACTTCTCTATGGCTGCCTGCTTCCTAGCAAAAGACTTGTGTTTCTTTTTAAACACAGAATCATTTTTTCCCCTCCCTCAAGTTCTGCTGATTTTCTCAGGGTACTTAGCAGAGCTAGGCTGAGCATCCTCCTTTCAAATCACATCCCCTGCAGATGTGATACCAGGCATAACAAAACATCAGATCACTGTGTGTTGGGGCTTTTTGCTTGGGATCAAGTAACCTTAGGGCATAGTGTGAGTCCTGTGCAAGAGAACATCTCTGCTGTGGCACCACAGTACAGTGCAGTTCATGTATGAAGCCTGGAGCGCCCTGACAAGCTTTCTTAGAGGAGATCCATTTCTCACCTCCCAGGTTACAACATACAGGGCTAGGAAAATGATTTCAGTATTTGGAGGTAATGCTGCTGGATTAGGGGAGCCTCAACTGATACCTTCTGGATGAAGTCAAATCTTTAAAGCTAACAAAGCTTCTCAAGCAGTGGGCTGCTCTGACACTGCTCATGTCTGCAGGAATTCAGAACATTAGGACATTACAGCCAGCAGAGGCAGGAGGGGGATGCTCTGTGTTGTAACTTCTAAAAAGCTTCACCCAAGATGCTGTGGTTCCCAGCTCCCTCCTGGGACCTAGTGAAAGGGTGCAGCAATTACTTGGAGGTTGTGAAATCCGATCAAAGCTGGTCAGAGCTCCCCAAAGCACGGGTGAGTCACAAGACCAAGGGAATCATGATTGTAGCTTGAAAAACTGGACTGTGGGGATCTGCATCCCTCTGCCTGTGATGCCACAGGAAGGGAGCTACTTGCTGCTCTGATGCACTCCTTCCCATCAAGTCCTTGGAAGTGCTTTTACCGCTTTATTCCAGGAAATATGCCAAGAAAGGGCAACTGTATTGATTATTTATAAGCCTTCTTATGGCCTTCCTTATTTTACTGCCTGGAGTCCATCAGGGTAGGCATTTATGTACTGCTCTGACCTTTTCTGCCAGCTGAAAGAACACAGATCCTCTGGTTCTCCATTGACCTTCCAGTGCGCTCTCTCCTGGGAAGACAGAAATAAGATGCTCCAATGATGCTCTAAGGAAGAATCATAAGAATCTTTTTTTTTTTTTTTTTTCCTCTCTCATTAAAAGCTCCACTGTAAGTGTTCATAATTGACAAAGAAACAGGTTTTGTAGACTTCTGGGTTCCTTTGTTGTGGGTGTCCCCTCAGCTCAGGGTGATAGGAATAATTTTTGTTTGTATGAAGTCACTCTCGAGGATGTTTTCAGTGTCTCCTGTGAACAGAAGAAAAACTCCTATGGCAAAGACTCCATTAATCTTTGCTGCCCTGATCTAGATTGACTTATTCAGTGCATGAACTAGATCATTAGCAACACCAGGGATTTCCCCTCATCCTGTGGTGGAGAGATCAGTGGAAATAATAAACAAGTGTGAGTGAATGTGCAGGCTGATTAGCATAGACACATATTTTCATGCTTGCAGACCTTTGTAATACCTCCCCTGGCGTTAGGTGCTGCTTATTGACTCTCGTGTTGCAAAAGGTCAGTAGTATCCCCACTCCCCAGGGCCGCTGCTTATCATAGGTGGGATTTATGTCTGTCTAAATTTCAAGCAACTTTGACCTTTTTGTTATCTTTGCATCTGTGCAATTTAATGCTTTCTCGGAGGGTGGATGGAAGAAGAGCTCTTCCGTCAGCCTTTCCAAGAGTTGCCCAGGGGAGCTGGGTTTGTGGTTTTTTTTTTTTTTTTTTTGCAAAGGCCAAGTTATCTCCTTCAAGGCATAATTTCCCTGAAAATAGAATGATTTAAAACCTAATTTTCTTACTTAAAAATTTGGAATATTTTGCGTGGGGGTGAGGCGGATGCAGATGTTTTCAGACGCTTGGGAACTGCTCACTGGTTAGTTTAAAATATTTAGCTATTTGCATGCTTCGTTTTGAGGTGTGTGAAGTAAATGGAATCATAAATCACTCCTTAAATATTCTATTTGGTGCTGGGTGACTGGAAATAACAGATGGATGCTTACAGGCGGGATTTAATTTTGCTCTAAGTTAGCAATGGGTTAGAAACCACCAGATCTCAGCCCCTAAAGCTTTGGCCTTATTTGCATCTGTCTTGGGAACTCTGTGAGACGTAAGACTTGCATTAACTGGGTAGCAGCTGTAACCCCGGATCAGAGTAAACTCCAACATTGGGACAGTTTAGGTCCAGGCCTGGGGAACGCCTCCCAGTGTTCCGCTTGAAGCGTGGAGGTATTTAAACAGTGTGGGTGGGGCTCTAATTTCTGCCTTTTCCGAAAGCTTGTTGAAAATAAAGAAATCTGGAGAAGAGAAGGGGGACCCAAATTCCCCTAGTACAGATCAGATAGGTCAGAGATGTAAAGCTCACTTGCACACTATCAAGTTCCTCCTGGCAGTGAGTGCAAGTCAGTCTCACTCCACAGAGGGAGATAAGGCTGAATGCTGGCTGTAAATGCCTGCACTAGCCAGACATTCATGTGATAGCCTCGTTGTCTTCAGCTGTGCCAATACTTTTTATGCAAGAAAAGGAGAGAAAGGGAGAAAAGAGATTGTGATCCTCTGCCAGGAGGCTTGTGCTCTCTGTATAGCTCCCTTCACATGGATGGCTGCTTCAGGGTGAGATTAAGTCATGAGGAGGGATTGCATGGGATGAGAAGAGAAGCAGTGTTATCCTGTGTTTCTTGCATGAACAAAAGTTAATAGAGATGTAGAATTGTTCCCAGCAGCCAGCCCACTAGACTTAAATCAAACTTAAATTGCAAATCCCAGCTAATGGGAACAGGTCTCCCTCAGGCAGGAGAGACATGGCTCAGAGCAGAATTTGGACCACTGTGCACACTCCTCCTCTTCAGGTGGCTGGGGCTCTGAGCATGCCTGTGTACCCTGCTCATGGTGCTCACCAGTTCTCGTTGCAATGCTAAAGCTGCTGAGCTTGAGAAGTGTCTGCTGCTGTGCCAAATTCCTCTTCTCTTGTGCTGTGTACCTCAGCATGCCTTGTGTTCCCCAGCATGCCTTGTGTTCCCAAAGGCTGCACTGCAGGTATCTTCATAATGATACCAGGATGCATCTTTGGAGGTAGATTTGCCGTTCCTGGGAATCTGGGACCGGGCAACTGTGGTGCTGTCTGGGACTGCAGAGAGATACAAAGCTCTAATAACTGATGAAAAAGATAATTTGTTTTGCATATTTTTCTCATTTTTCTTGCATCCACTGTGCACAGAACTCAGGACCAGTCTGTTGGGCTCCTTCCAGCAAGCTTCTGCTAACGTGTCTGAGGGAAATCAAATTTCTACACATTTACCCATTTGCCTACTTGCTTTTTCTAGTAATAGGATCCCTGGTAACATGAAAATGGAGAAACCTACAAATTATTTAATAGCAGATGTGGCTCTCATTTCCATTTGCCAAGTCACTGTCAAGTTCAGTGCAAACATTTAGTTTTTCTTTTAGCTGAAGGTGAAAGAGTCTCTCTAGCAGTAATCCTGCAGAGCCCAGTGTACACACTTCATTTTCCTTGCTGGGCCTGCAAGGCCAGCTCAGCGACATTTGGCTCAGAGAACTCTTTCCAAGTACATTTAAAGTTCAACCTTGACTGCAAGGATTCTCCATCACAACAGCATCTTCATTACTACCACCTTGCAGAAGAGGGAAGAGAAGGAATGGCACCGTTGAGGTCAATTTGCAGGCGCAGTGCTCCTGGCTAGCTGAATAAACTGCGTTTCGAGATGGTGCTGATGATTTTGCTTGTATCCACCAGAGAAAGGTTATTGAGCATTCAGTAAATCTCCTGGGGATCAGTTATAAAGAATGGTATTTACAGGAGGGTAAACCATAAATCTTTATGACCTTCTTGCAGTTAGCAGCATTTAAAGTTGCATTATTCTTTTCTTCTCCTGTAGACAAGGCTTTGATAAAACTATCCATCAGTTAACTTAAATAATCTATGGGCAACTGGGTCTTTGCTGGAGAAAAGGAGGAATGACTTAGTTGAATTTTAACTTTCTTGCTTAGTCTACTTCTTCCCATTTTTTTAAATGATTTTTTTTTTCCCCAGGAGATTAAAGATGAATTTAATGTTTTGATGGATGCTCTGAGGAACATTTACCTTGACAGGAGTCAAAAAAAGGCCCCCTCAGGTCACTGTTGCCTTCCTTTCTGATCTTCTTGTCAGATCAGTGATGACAACAGGACTGTGGAGAGTTGAACAAGGGAATCTCTGTCATTCAAATTGTTGCATGCTTGATCCCTGCTGTTATGTTTTCATGAATTTCACATGCACAGTGTGTGGCTCCAATTGTTACAAATTAGCACCTGGCATTTTTCAGGCCAGCTGGGCTAACCTCCATCTTAAATAATTCACATTTTCATTACTTTGATTTTTCTGCTCAGTTGTGAAGTTTTTATTACTTACTTAGTAGGAAATCAAAAACTGACTCCTGGTCCTTCCTCTTCCATCGGTCTCAGTCAATGCCATGATGTCTTGTCAATTGAGTTTCCCTGGCTTTTTAACACTTACTGATTGCATATCTTTTGAAAATCCACACACTACTTATGTTGAAGCCCTATAAATGTGCCCAGCATGGATACTTTCCCTTTATGTCTGTATTTAAGTCAAATATTTAGAAAAAGGCTATTTAAAACCGAATACCGATGTTCTAAGCTCCAGTGGTGCACTAAGCTACACTGATGCACTGTCTGTAGCATGGAGGTAGGTGGATAGGTAAGAAGGAACTTCCTCTGGTCTTGTTCATTTCTGTTCCTGTACAGGAATATTTATGCCTCTATAAAACACTCTTGTGCTAGCAAAATTGCATTCACATTTATGTTTTTAAGCTGGTGTAGTTATATCAGAGAGCAGGTGTAACTCTGCTGGAGGAGTTCAAGCAGGACAGCCTATTCCACAAACCTTCAGGTGTATATGGAGGCCTGGTTGCTCTGTACTTCTCCAGCTGCAGGATCTGGCAGAGGAATGGAATGGAATGGAATGGAATGGAATGGAATGGAATGGAATGGAATGGAATGGACCACGTTGGAAGAGACCTTTGAGATCATCAAGTCCAACCTATCATCCAACACCATCTAATCAACTAAACCATGGCACCAAGCACCCCATCCAGTCTCCTCCGAAACACCTCCAATGACGGGGACTCCACCACTTCCCTGGGCAGCACGTTCCAATAGCCGATCTCTCTCTGCATGAAGAACTTCTTCCTAACATCCAGCCTAAACCTCCCTGGCCCAGCTTAAGACTATGTCCTCTAGGACACCTGTTTAAGTAAAACTGTATGAGCATAACATACAGACCTCTGAAGGAGCAATAAGCCATTTAAGCCTCCCTAAAAGGTGACATTATGATGTTAAGAGGGAAAAATCTGACCTCTTTGGTGCAGTACTTGGAGTTTGCACGGTCAAAAAACTGAGTGCTAAAAGATTTTTTTCAGGAAAAAATGGCTGGAGCACAGAGGAAACATTAACAGCTGATGGGAGACTGGCATTGCTCTCTGTTGAATATATTGCCTTTTTTTTTTTTTTTTTTTTTTAAGAAGCAAATGTCACAGCAGGAAATCTTCCAAATTGCTGTCTTTTTGAAGTAGCAGCTGTAGGCTGTGGGTGCTGGAGGACAGAGCTCCCATACGTGGAGTCACGTTCGATTCCTTACCAAAAGAGACACTCAGTATTTTAAAAGCTTCTGTAGCCTGGGAGTAGACAGTTTTGTTTTGTCATTTGCAAATTATGCAGAGCAAAAACTTTCAGGAATAGCTGGTAATGTACAAACATTTGCCATCTGGAACGAGGTTAATCCATATCTTTGTTTGAAAGGAGTGTACACGTTGCTCCAAGGGTCTGGTTTGTGAAGCGTTGAAGTTACTTGCTTATGTCCTGCTGAAGCTGAAGAAATACTGTAAGTACAGATGGAGCCAGCTTTTCCTATCAGCTTCTGCTCAGGTGTGATTTGTAAATGAGGTATTTTGGCTGGGGGGAAGGCTTTCTCTGGAGAAGCTGGTGGTGACACGTGGCACAATCGTTTATGGCTCTCGGGCATTGCGTGGGAAAGTTTCACAGCGCAACAATAGGGCAGTAAACTGATGCTGATAATGGAGTAATCAGGAGGGTATGGCACAGCGTGGACATACTTGGTAGTGCCTTCAAGTTCTTTGTGCCCCTTGCTTTAAAGTTAAACAGATGGCTGGTTGGAGTTACTTTCTTCCCCCTCCCTCCTCAGGTGCTCATTTTATGCTAAAGGCAGCCATCTGCTGAGGACTGTTGACTTGAACCTATGGAACATAAATACTGAGCAGGTTTCACTCTACTGTAAGTCACTTTTAAGCTTGGAACATGGTACTTAGGTGTGGCCATGCTCCTGTTTGTGTCTGTTTCTTCTGTGACACAGAAATATATGTTTAATATCCTAATTGTGTGGTTAGGAAGGACTAGTTCTGAAGTATTAGTGTATGACACATGTTTTGTTCCTATCCAGAGAGCCATGCCCTCTAATGAGTATCTTACTGTGCTCCTTTGTAGAGTGCAGCTGGACTCCTCTTCATTTGCCCCTTTTTGTTGTAAATTCATCTGCCAGTGCTCCTTTTGCTTGTGACTATCTGAAGGCAGACAAGAGTTTCCTGAAAGCTCCTGCTCTATGTGAATGAAGGTACCATGTCCTTTTTTTCACCTGCAGCTTGCTCATTTAAGCAAATGCAGCACCACACAATTTTCAGGCTCCAAAGGAAAAGCCTCATTATTTCCTTTAGTCTTCCAGATCCCTGAGGATCTTTCTCTGTTTGTGTCTATGCCTTTGTTCCTGTCCTCTGTGGCAGATGCCAGGCTCCTGGTAGGACAAGTCTGACTGGTCTTTTTATTGGTGATTTGCTTCCAGCTCTAAAATATACTGAATTTGGGGCTGAAACCGTACAGCATTGTGGGAACAATGTTATCCTGGTGCTGCATGCCTCTGCTCCTTCCTGTTGAGATTTGTGCCCAGGTTCGTGCCCTGCCAGGCTCTGTGCTGGTGGCCTTGCTCCCTGCTTTGTGCACAAGGGTGCAGCTTGTGCTCTGAAGCTCAGGTTTCTGCAGGAATGGAAGCATGACATACTGTGGCGTGTGTGAATGCAAACAGATGCAAAGAATAAAGCTCAGAGCTTTAGGAACTGGCTCTTTGGAAATGCAGCCAGTTGGGCTAGATGCACCTCAGGTGTGGGCTGTGGACTTAAACTCACCACTGCTCTAAGCTGCTTGCAGTGGCTCTCTGATATGCTCAGGCATGATTCTTAGGCAGAAATCGTGGACATGAGGGACCTACATCTACAGACACCATGACCTGATGATTTTGTAGGCATGTAAATAAGGAGATCATTCCTGGTCTTCTTATACAGAGTGAATGAATTAAATATTGAAAATGTTTGTCACAGATTCTGGCTTGAGCAGAAAAATTCCTTTGTCACCACCACTCTCTCCCTTGTATTATAAATGGCACAGCCACACCAGAATGGAGAGCACCTGTAAAATAATGAGCACTGCTGTCCATCAGTTCCTAGCAGCAGGTCAGGAGAGATGTGAGATTGCTGCAACTGGCTGAAAACTTTGCTGAGAAAAATCATAACGGGGGTAAAGTACAGCAAATAGGAAATGAAGGCAGCCAACAAAGTACAAAAGGAACACGACTGAAGAGAGGAGAAAAGCAGAATTTGAGTGGAAAACAGTTTAGCAAAATCCTGTTGGAATGGGCTGAGTTTGCAGGTAAGAGGTGCTCTCTACTTCTCTGTTAGAATTGCATTTTGATTCTTTTGTCAGCTTCTTTGTGCAGCTCTGCTACCTCTTCTCAGGATTAAGACAGTCTCCCCAAATGAGCATAACTAATCCTTGCTTGCCTACTTAATGTGTTCTCCTGGCTTCCCGCCCCCCTCCTTTTTTTTTTTTCTTCTCTAGAGCATCTTTTGAGAGTGCTGTTGGCTGCTTTGCAGTTCCTCATTCAGTCCTTCGAGGCTGGAGAGCGGCAGGGGGGAAGAGTCTGAACAGCAGTCAGCGATGCAGGAATTTCCTCAGCTTCACTCCTGGGTCAGCGTGGTGCTAGATAATTCATTTTCTCACCTCGGTGCCAGAGGTCCTGTGGTTACCTGTCTCTGAGAAGGTGAAGCAATGTTTGCATGAGGCTTGTAAGGTGCCGAGTGTCGGGAACAGCGTTAGTTTGGGATTAGCCCCTGCAGCACAACCACTGTGGGGGTAGAGCTACAGCTCAGAGGACGATCTCTTCCAAACCTGGAGTGCTGTAAGTGAGAGCAGTAGAGGAAATTGACCATTTCCTGATGTTTCCAGTATTCACAGTACTCAAAAGGTTGCCTGTGTCTGTTACCTCTGTAAAAAGCAGAGCAGCATACTGTGTAGAGGGGAATACTGGGTAGGGATGTGGCAACGTCTGGTGTAAACTCATTTGCCATGTCAGATTTCTGCAGAACTCTGAGGACCAGCAAGCTTAAACACCTCTTTTGAGGTGTTTCTTGGGCTGACAATTGATTTGGTGTTGGAGGAGAGAGGCACTGTGAATTCTCCGATGTGTCACTCACCTGATTCAGCATGCAGCAAAGATTCATCTTTGGGTGTGGACTCTTGAGGCAAGATCCAAGCAACATTCTTAGCTATGAACCAGTTGCCTTGCTGTCAGGTGAAAGGGCTGTGCAGTCCAGCAGCCTCTCTGACTGTTTCAGCCTAGAGTCTGTGTATCTAGCAGGTCATGTTGCAATGCTAAGATAGTGTTCACCAGTGAAGAGATAGCTGTCTTACTTCAGCTGGCTCAGGTAAGAAAGGTTTTTCTGCACTTTAGACCCAATTACTTTGGGAGATGTTCTTAGATGCAAAGACACCCATATCCCAATTGCCTTGTGACCAAATGCAAATTTTTGGCGTTGCCTGCTGACTCCACCAGCTGGGGAAGCTGGAAAGTGAGTGGTGGTGGAGCAAGGCTTGAGTGATCCAGGAGAGAAGTCTCTTGGCCTTCCTGTTAGGATATGTAGTTTGGCACTTTTGCAGAGGTAAGCTCTAAAGATGAGCTGCTCTTTGCTGTAGGTGGCTTGGGCATTCTCTGCAGCAGTGAGGAGAGGTGCAGAGTATTAGCTTCAGTTTTGTGATATCAGTGAAATGCTCATGCGGTGTGTGTGGTAAGTTAATCTTGACCCATGAAGACTTGTACCAACAGGAAGAAAGCTGAATAAGAAGTAATTTAGCAGGTGAGCTTCTATTCTGTTTCCTGAGTGAAGGTGTTTTCTCTAGTTTGATTGCATTTGGGAAGGAAGAGTTTTGTGCTGGGAGCATACTAAGCACAGTATTGCACTCCAACTCGCACCCCATGAATTGTGACAGCACAGAACAACATCCCAGGACAGATGCTAACCCATTGCAGTTGATACCAAGAACTGAATTTGTGTGTGTTCTCCTGTAGTTCATCTCACTGGATGGGCTTTCTGTGGAAATTTAATTCTCAGTAGCATGTCTCCAGACAGATGTCAGTATTGCCTCAGGAAGCTGCAGTGGGCATGTCTGGAAGTGCTAGGCAGTGGGTGGGATTGGAGAATAGGGTTTAAAGTCTGGACTGTTTGCTTTATTTCTGCTTCAATGGAAGGTTTATTCTGTATGGTGTCTGCTTCGTGGTGTTTGGACGGTGTGATCTGTCAGCTGATCTCCATGTTTGGTAAAAAATCCGCGAAACAAATGCCAACAAGCAACTGCAGAGTGGTGCAGGCTCGTACCGCACCTCCTGTAAGCAATCAAAAGTGAACTGCTGCTTCACGTGGGACTGCTTCTGCCTTGATGATTTCTTAATGCCTTTTGTTTTCTTCAAAGGTTAATCTCCTTTAGCTACCTTGTGATATCTGGCCCCTTTCCACATGCACCTGCTTTTCTCAACTGGGTCTTCAGGAGTGACCTTATAACTCTGTAGACAAACACGATCATTGTTGATCTGTCAAATCCAATATCCCCTTGCTTAAATGTTAGGTGAATTCATGTTATTGCTTTGGGAGGGAATAATCCAGAAGGGAATTCATTTTACAGAGAGGTCTTCTGCTTTGTTAAAGGGCTGTTGGTTGGATGAGTCACCTGCCTATCATCATCCCAGATGGTTTGCTTCTTCATTTGTTCACGCATCCATTTGTCTCTTGCACTTAGACTAAGAAGTAAAGTCTGATCCTTCCATCTGAGAGTTGGTAATCCTTGCCTACAACCAATGAAAGAGTGTCTCTGACTTAGCAGTGCTGTATTCACATGCCTGAGGCTTTACTGTGTAATGCTGTTGCAAATAAAAGACAGCAGATGAAGGCTAGTTATCATTTGGACCTTGCTGCTTCTTCAGTTGCTTACAACAGCAGCTTTAGAAGCCAGGAAAGTGAAGAGTAGGGACACCAAATAAGAGTTAAGTAAGCTAAAACCTCTACAACCAGCTGTAGCTGGCTGTGCTGCTGGAGGCTTTAGGAAACCAGTGTGTGTATGACTCTGATCTCTGCTATTCAGACCTCCAGAGCACTGCCAGCACTGTAGATTAATGACCACTCTACTAAACATTATCATAGGCTCTTCTTTCTAGAAGCAGATAGAGTACGCTGAGCTTAATGGAATAAATAACCATTGCAACAGAGTGCCTGAAAAGGAAGTTTGTTAATACAGTCACATTTAATGATATCTTCTATGGCTGTATAGTCTGAAAAAAACCCTAAACAAACAAAAAACCCCACAAATATTTTCTAGCTGGCTGTTGGTCTGGCTTGACTAGAAGAGGAATAAACATGCATCTAGTGTCCAGGGTTTTTAAGCTCTTACCTGAGTAACCAAGCTGTGCAAGAACACCCCCTGGAAGCAGGATCTGTTTGTTTGAGCTGCCGAGGTGATGGACTCCTCATTCCTGAGAGCTTGATGTCACCTTTGGCACTTTATTCAGCATCTTCTGCTCTATGATTTCAACAGCACTTTTCACAGTCTCCTTTTAAAAGTGCCCTTTAAACGTTTAGCTGAGGAGTAGAAACATCTTAATGCTTGCTGGCTGTGCATTCAGCTCAGACAATTGTTTCTGGCTATAGAAAATAGCTGTAAATAAATCAAGATCACCAGCACTTTAAGCATGGGCTGTTTCTTTCATGGGCATCCATGTGGAGGCCAGCCAACCCAATGGAGTCCAGCTACATAATGGAGCTGCTACTCAAGGCAGGAATATAAATATTAACAAGTGCAAAAAGGTTTCTCAGAGGGCTAGAAAACCAGAAGTCTCCTGAGGTGAAATGACTTCATTTGATTGTGAGAAGAGGCAGGGAGCCAAGCACCCATGATGAGCTAACTGTTCTTCAAAAGTGTTTACAGCTTTGGGTCGTTTGTCAGGTAAAAACTCAAAATGTGCCTTCGTATGTAACTATTTGTCACCTTGTTTGTACAAACCCTGTCTCTGTTCTGGCGTTATATGCCCAGATTCGGTCCAGACAGGATGTGATACAATGTTTTTTGAATGGGTTTAGCAAACAAGCAAACAAAAAAGGTGGCATTAAGGATATGTGTGCATTTATTTGCTTAGAAGCTGATCTGGTATTCCAGGATGCGTGTTTGCTTTAACAGGCCAGAAACAGGGTGTAGGCTCAGCGCTTTGTACCCTTTGATGACTGAAGGTAGCTGGGCTTGTGTGTTTGAAAATGTCCAGGAGTCTCAAGCTGCACCAGGGGAGGTTCAGACAGGAAGAAATTCTGCACAGAGAGAGTGATTGCCCATTGGAATGGGCTCCCTGGGGAGTTGATGGAGTCACCATCACTGGAGGTGTTTAGGAGGAGACTTGACGGGGTGCTTGGTTGCATGGTTTAATTGATTAGGTGGTGTTGGATGATGGGTTGGACGCGATGATCTTCAAGGTCTCTTCCAACCTGGTTTATCCTATTCTATTTGAGCTGCTTGCAGCTGTTAGAGCAACAGTGGAGGATGTGGGTGCCTCTGCATCGTGACCATTCAGAATAAATGTCAACTGAACCAACCTATCTGCTCTTCCTTTTCTATTCCCTTGCCTCTCCTCTTCGTCATTTTCCCAGTAACAGGGAAATTGCTGAAAGCTACTGTCTGCTTAAATGCAAATTATTAGAGACATCCAGTGGTCATTTAGCTGTCTGTTCTTTTATGGGCTCTAGATATAAAAGACAGGTGTGTGGATATTAAGTCCTTGCCTGTGGGAAGAAGGAAACTGTGGGTTTGCTTCAAAGTTTCTCAGAATATTTTTATTCTGATATTCTGGGCACTTTTTTCCTCGAGGTTGTTTGGAAGCTTCAGGCAGTTTTGTGGTGAGGGTTTTTTGGTGGTAGTCATTTTCGGAGGGATTGTTTTGCTTCCTCTGACCTGAGTAACAGAGCAATTTTAATACATTCATCTGCCAGCACCAGGACTCTATGCACTGGACAGATTGGGGACCTGAAGTGACCTGGAAAACAATTTGTTGTGAATTCCCTGGAGGAATGTTAAAAGTTCAGTAGATTGCTCTCTGCTCAACTCTACAAGTTGTGAGTCATTAGGGATGGACTCACTCTGTAAGAAGAGCATTCTGTGGTTAAAAATTCATCCTGCTAAATATTACAAGAGAAAATATTGATAAACATGGAACTTCTCAGTAGCCATAGGTACTCAACTTCTTCCAGTTTTATGACAAATGCATACCAGGGGAGCTAAGGCATATTTTCAGGAACATCTGTGCAGTTGGAACACTTGAAGCTACTGTGCTGTTAGCAGCAGAGCTTGGAGGACCTTGGGTTTTATGGAAGTGCTTTGTAAGAAGCTACATGGTGGGCAGTAGCAGTTGGTATCTGCCCTAGGAAAAAATCTTAGCTCAGCTTTTGCAAGCTCAGTCAGAATGTTGCCTTGCTTTTTTCTTTTGTACATCTAGAAAGGCAAAACATCTGTGCCAGCACAGTGGGAACAACCTAGTCTCAACCTCAGTTACTTCTCAGCATGTCTTTGTGCCAGCTTAGATGTCTTCTACCACGTGCAGCACCGAAGGCAGAGAGCCTTTCCGTCTTGCTGACAAAAATGCATGTATTGATTGGCACATAAAATTGCAGCAAGTGGCATTTATTCCATTATATTCTGCACTTGGTAGCAGTAGAGCTATATGCACCAAGTCAGTGATGCTATCAGCATTTACTGTGCTTTGAGTACAGATGTTTGCTGGTGCATCCTCCTCTGCCAGATGCTTGTAAAAACCTGTTACCAGGTTATAGCATACAATAATATTATACTATATATATTACACTATATAAAATAAAATAGGGAGGGGAAAGGCTGCTTTTAGGGGGGAAAGGCTGCTTTTAGGGAGGGGAAAGGCTGGCTGCTTTTAGGGAGGGAAAGGCTGCTTTTAGGAGGGGGAAAGGCTGCTTTTAGGGAGGGGGAAAGGCTGCTTTTAGGGAGGGGAAAGGCTGCTTTTAGGGAGGGGAAAGGCTGCTTTTAGGGAGGGGAAAGGCTGCTTTTAGGGAGGGGAAAGGCTGCTTTTAGGGAGGGGAAAGGCTGCTTTTAGGGAGGGGAAAAGGCTGCTTTTAGGGAGAAGATATTATAAAATATCCTATGTTTCCAATATTAAAAGAAACCTCAAAATCATTCCTCTAACTGAAAGATTTAAAGAATCTGTTTGGATGGTGCCATGAGTATTGAGAGTGATGAATATGGGACTGTGGAAAGAGCTGAAGTAAAGTTTATTGTTTGTGGATGCTACAGTACTTGAGAGAGATTAGAGAAATAACTAAACCCAATGGTGGAGGTTAATAATTGTGAGGAGGTTAACAAATGGAGCTGTTTGGAAAAGTTTGGGAATGATTTCTGTTGAAACAGAGGCAGCTGCTTAACAGAATGAGGGTTTCAAAAGCAAACACTTAGGGGACTGAAGAAAAGAAATTAATTTCTTGACAGAAATAGTTATTGGTCATTGGAATGGGCAGGGAGGCAGTGGAATCATCATCACTGGAAGTAGAGACTGGATGAGGCATTTGGTGCCATGGTTTAGTTGATTAGATGGTGCTGGGTGATAGGTTGGATTTGATGATCTCAAAGGTCTTTTCCAACCTGGTTAATTCTAATCTCTTCTGAAATAACTCTGTTTAATGACTGCATGGAGCAAGCTCTCAAAAGTGATATCTAAAGGTGCCAACACCTGCTTGTTGGCTACCTGTGACTTGTCCCACAGCCAGCAATGATGAGCATCTTGGACTGAGATTCCCAAAGAACCAGGAATTACGTGACTGCAATTTTTCTCTCCTGTTAGGAAGGGCCATATCTGTATGGAAGCCAAGAACTTCCCAAGGAGGGAATTACTTCAAAGGTCAAGCTCATGCTCATTTTGTATGCAGCCTCACTTATAGTCCCACTCAGCCCCACTGCAGCAACAGGCTGTAGATATCTGCAACACCTCCATTATTTTTTTGGGCCATGGGTGTCCTGGGAACCATAGCTTTTATTTCAAATTCCCTGGGTTTTGATTTGAGTTAGTTGAAAGATAAATACAATTAGGCTTAGCAGAATACCTCTGACTTCGATTTTTGCCCTCTCATTTATGCTCCAGGCAATATGCTTTAGGCACCAGCTAAAGTGAGATCTAAACTATTAAAAAGCCCACAGGTCCTAACTCAGAACTGTTTCATGTTTAAAGGGAGAGGCTGAGCTATCAATGCTTTGTAGTGATGCCTGCTCAGTGGGGATGATACATTGAAATTTGCACCGGGTTTGGATCCTGTTCTACAGCCACAAAGAAGGCAAAAGGATTGAAGTCCAATTTGAACTGAATGAGTGAGTTTGTGGAATGCATAGTAAGTTGTACCTGGAGAGCTGAAAAGACTTATTTCTATTTTATATGACTTCAGAACCCCAGACTCGTCCACAAAAACGTAAGTTTAGAATTTTAGCATGTATCACAGAATTAATAAGGTTGGAAAAGACCTCAGAGATCATGTCCAACCTATCACCCAGCACCTCATGACTAATTAACCATGGCTCCAAGTGCCACGACCAATCCCTTTTTGAACACCTCCAGGGACAGTGACTCCACCACCTCCCTGGGCAGCACATTCCAATGGCCAATTACTCTTTCTGGGAAGAACTTTCTCCTCACCTCCACCCTAAAATTCCCCTGGCACAGCTTGAGACTGTGTCCTCTTGTTCTGGTGCTGGTTGCCTGGGAGAAGAGACCAACCCCCACCTGTCTACAACCTCCCTTCAGGTAGCTGTAGAGAGCAATAAGGTCTCCCCTGAGCTTCCTCTTTGCCAGGCTAAACAACTCCAGCTCCTTCAGCCTCTCCTCATAGGACTCGTGCTTGAGACCTCTCACCAGCCTCTGAGCTTTGCATACAGAAGCATTTTTGTGTACCTGGGGGCTTATGTTGTCTCTGGATACAAATGAAGTTACAAAAGCACCTTAAGAAGTTCCTAGAAGGAAGGCTGCTGCTTCTGCAGGGCTGCCCTGTCACTCTGCCTGGTTCCATGGTATTTACAAACCACGGTCTGAGCAGGGATGCCTCAGTTTTACTCGCTGTTGCTTGGCTGTTTTTACAGTCATATGATTCAGGGTGTCATTTTCTTATTCAGCCCAATTTGCATTGCTGCTATCACTTTTTACAGCTATCTATTCCAGGCTAAGCCCACTCGCTGCATTAGCCTGTAAATGCAGACATCAGCTACTGCAACTTCCCAGAGACTGATTTTATGCAACTTAACTGGAAATAAACCGATACCAATAAAAACTTTTTCTTACTTTGCCTTGACAAACTGCAGGCAAAGTCTGCCATGCATCTTATGATGGCTTCTCCTGTAGTCTGTGAAAGGTCCTATTTTCCTAGGAAAAAGGGAAGTGTGGAGCGCTGCTCATGGTGTGCTGGGATGCAGCAGAATCTGTAGCCCTGTAAATAAGGGGCTATTGCTCTCAACTGGAGTCATAAACTCTTCCACATTTCTTTTTTTCAATTACCAGCAGTTGCCATCATTTGAAAGGTGGTAGCAGAGCTCTAGCTGAGCGAAACAGTTTTAAAAATGAGAGAGAGAGAGAGAGAAAACAGTTCTTCCCTGATTCTTATTTCTAGTGGGAGGGCAGGGGATAAAAAAGAATTAGCATCCAGCACGGCTGAGCACAGGAGGTCTCTGACCTTGGCAGAGTCGGTGTTTGAACTGAACAGTCCTCATAAGCTTTGTAGGAATTAGTTATGCAGGAAATAGGTAGAGAGAGGATGTGAAAGATACTGCCTAATGAAAACTCCTTATGAACGTGAGCAACTGGCAACCCCACCTGTTAATGAGGAGTGCTGCAGTCAGAAAACAATGTGGTAGGAAGGTAAATGATAGTAACCGTCACTGTGGAGAGGTGATAGAGGAAGGAATAGGTTTGATTAGACTGCTTAGCACTGGAAAACCAGACACACAAACTCTCCTCCAAGAAAGGAAAGTCATTCCTGTAGTAAAACCCTCTTTCATTTTCTCATGTGTGAGCTGATTAGGGACCTTTCTTTTATGCTACTTTCTTTGCTTTATCTCAGACCAAAGATTATTTCCCCCACTTCCCTTTCAGATATGATCAAAATAAATTTGTTTGTGCCTGAGAAACTCAGGAACAGTAGCAGTAGCCATGTTTGGAGGGATAATGAAACACCAGCAAAGCTCCAGTTTGCTGAGATAGAGACATGTGATACATATGTGCTGGAATGTGTCCAGAGAAGGGGCATGAGGATGATTAGAGGGCTGGAGGACCTCTCCTATGAGGACAGACTGAGGGAGTTGGGGCTATTCAGTCTGGAGAGAGAGAAGGCTCTGAGGAGACCTAATTGTGGCCTTCCAATATCTGAAGAGGGCTGCAAGAAAGCTGGTGAGGGACTTTTTAGGGTGTCAGGGTGTGATAGGACTAGGGGGAATGGAGCAAAACTAGAAGTGAGTAGGTTCAGATTGGATGTTAAGAAGTTGTTTTTCACCATGAGGGTGGTGAGACACTGCCACAGGTTGCCCAGGGAGGTGGTGGAAGCCTCATCCCTACCTCCCTGGAGGATTTTAAGGCCAGGCTGGTTGTGGCTCTGAGCAACCTGATGTAGTGTGAGGTGTCCCTGCCCATGGCAGGGGTTGGAACTAGATGATCCTTGAGTTCCTTTCCAACCCTAACAATTCTATGATTCTATAGGATAATAGTGAAAATATTGTAACATACTTTAAAAAAAAACAAAGGCATGGCAAAAGATTAGGGTTTAGTTACTGATCTCCAGTGATTTTCCTTGTAATATTTCTTATGCTGTTTCTGCATTAGAATGTCTATTGTGTGTGTGTGTGTGTGTGTGTGATTGCCATTTGCCATTAGGAAATCCAAAGATCAAATGTCCTTAAAACTGCAGAGAATGTGCAATCCTGAAAATGAAATCGATGTTGGGCTACTCACTTGTGACTCAGTGGCAGTGTAAATGTACATTGAGCAATCCCAGGGACAGCATGGCTGTGACAAACACCCCTCCTTGGCTTGAGAAAGCCAGTTGAGGGGTCTTGAAAGTCTTTCTCTGACATAGACTTAGAGTGGACTGTGCAAGAACTGGATTCAGCTGGCAGTGTCATTCAAAATGTCCATATCAGCATGATGGCATTTGACCAAACAATCACATTTAATACATCTTGTCACAGCTGATTCTTGCTTTACATGGTCCCTTTGGCTCTTCCTCTGAACAATGGTGATGTCTCAATAAAAAAAAAAAAAAAAGGAGCTGCATTCTCATTTATTTATTTATTTTTAGTTTCCCTTCGTCAACAGCCTTTCAATTTCTGCAGAGAAATTCTGGGTTTGCAAATTACTGAATCTAAAGGCAAAGCTCAGGGAAAGTCCTCGTAATCACAGCACAAGTCACATAGGGGCCCTCAGCTGCTCATTTAGGGAGAAATAATAACTAGCAGGCTCTGAAAATGCTCAGCAGGGAGAAACTTGCTTGTGGAAGGAAGTTAGTCTAGAAGAGAGACAGCAGCCCCGTGCTTACTGCTCCCTCACTCTCCCATAAAAAACAAGCCCAAATCGAAAGTGTTGCCTTCAAAGTCTGCTCAGAGCTGTGGATGCTGAAGTTCTGTGTGTTCTTGCTTTTGCAAATCTCTTCATTTATGCTATCTGAGAAAGAGCTCACAAGGAAGCCACTGAGCTGGCACTCCCTGTGTTACTGGTATAGTGGTGCGGTGGTTGTAGCACAAAGGGACGAAAGAAGGTGTTCACAATAAGGAGAAGACCAAGTGCTCAGGGTTCATCCATTGCACCCTTATTCCCTTTCTTTCTCTGCAAGTCTTTGTTTTCAGTGAGGTTGTTGCAGGGAACCCCTGCATGACATGATCAGCTTTTTGCTGTTGGTTGAATGATGGACAACGTTGCCTCTTTGCTGAAGAGATCTCAGGCCCACTAAGAGATCTTTATTTCACCTGTTTGTGATTTATCTCTCTGTTGCAGCCTTATCATCTTTTCTTTTCCTGCTGGCCACTCCCTGCTTCTCAAAGGTTTAGGCTGGGGCCAGGAGAGCTTCTCTGTGGGTCAGGCATGCTTTTCAATTTTGCTGGCTTTTGTATCGTGCCTTTTATCAGCACAAAGTCTGTCTTTATCTGCTAGGCTGTAGGATAGAAATTATGCTAAAAAATTAAACTCGTCTTCCACTTGAATATACACTTTTTATCGTGCATTTAGCTGATGATTTTTCATGTTAGCTGCCTCCTGGGGCCTGGAGCATCTCTCTTTCAAGGAGAGGCTGGGAAATGTGAGGCTATTTAGCCTGGAAAAGACAGAGAGGAACTTACAAATGCACATGAATATCTAGAAAAACAGGAGGATGGGGCAGGGCTCTTTCCAGTGGGCAACGGGTACAAACTAGTACATGAGAGGCTTCACTTCAACTTAAGCAGAAACTTCTTTATTGTGAGGATAATGCAACCCTGGACCAGGCTCCCCGAGAGGTTGTGGAGTCATCTTCTCTGGAGACATTCAAACCCCACCTGGACATGATCCTGTGCCACCTGATCTAGGTGTACTGCATTAGCAGGGAGGTTGGATTGGATGATGTCCAGAGCTCCTTTCCAACCTGTATCACTCTGATTCTCTCTGCTGCTCCACCTGAGCAGAGGTGTTTCTGGCAGGCTCCTACTATTCACCTGAGTCCAGCTCAGGCTGAAACACTTGCAGAAGAATTCCAGTGGAAAACAAAACAGAGCCAAAACCAACAAACACCACCACTTGTCCACGAGTAAAAAGAAGGTGATAGCAGAAGAAACAGACATTTCTTCCTTTTCCTTTGAGTACAAAACTGTTCTGAGCGATTTTTGTGTTTCAGTTTTGTATTTGTATTTTCCTTTTCCGTCTCACCAGTTAGTGGAAGACTGCCTCCAAGACTTAGCCTGAAGCACCAGAAATGAAGAGGCAACAGTAGCAGGTGAAAGAAAAGGCCAAGAATAGACCAATATTTTTGTCTTCATTTGTTCTGTTTTCAGCATCTTGTCACAGCCCTGCTCTGTGGTGAACGTTTCCAGCCCGTTTTTTCTGCACAAGTTCTTCATCCTTCAGCTCTAGTGCCAGAACCTGAAGCAACCCTCTGGGATTAGGAGGAGGACTTTAATTGGCTGGTTTTATATCAGCTCAAAGAAAAAGTGTATTTTTATCATCAGGCCAGTAACAATGCTTGGGCAGTTATCTATCACTGTAGACTGACAAGCTGGTTTTCTTTGGTCCCCCAGCCCCCTCCACCCTCCCTGCTGTGAAGGAGAAAGCCAGAGAAGCTGCAGCATCCTAATTTTCCAGATGACAGTGCTCACAAGCCTCCCAGGGAGCTGCAGACGGATCTGATCCCAGCTGTGTTTGGCTCCCCTCAGCTTGTGGAGGTTCAGCCAGGAGGTTGCTGCTTCCTCTGGAGGAATGTGCTCCTTCTAGACTGGCCTATAATAAACAGGGGAGCTGCCTCAGCCCCTTTGAACAAACAAGGGACAGAAATTGTAATAAAGCACCAATATGCCAGAAGTTGGCCAGGTTAGCAGGGCACACACTGGCAGAGCTGTGAAGCAGAGGATGAAGTTCAAACTGCTTGCAGATATTTACAGGCTTCACATTGTTTTCCAGAATAAAGGACTTGATGGGGTTTTTACCCAGGAAAGCAGGTGGAAGACAGCTCCTCACCCCCTTCCCTGAGGCATCCTGACCATAGTCCAGCTTTTCAGCAGGCTCCTAAATAACAAAGCAGACATGGATGAGGAAGGAAAGGGAAGGCTCCCCATTAAGCAAATGGATTAAATAAACCCCTTTTCTTCCATTTTAAAGCCATTTTCTTTGCATAGAACTGCAGCATCTTCCCCAAGTTTTAGGATCAGAGAACCGTCAGGGCTGGAAGGGACCTCCAGGATCACCCAGTTCCAACCCCACTGCCGTGGGCAGGGACATGTTTTGTTCTTTGATTCTAGAATGGGATTTAAAAGATCAATTGAATGTTCCTGGTGGTTGAGATGTCACCCCTTCCTTTGAGCAGGCCCAGCTCATGCTCTTTGCCAATTCTGCCTGCAAACCTGGAGTGCAGCTTGAAGTCGTCATACCCTTCCCAAGGAAGTCAAAGCCATCTTTAGAGAGAAAGTATAAAAGCTGCTTTACAGACGCTATTAATGCTTTTCTGAGCAACAGATCTGATACATGTTTTCTTATTAATACACAATCCCAGCAATTCTCCCCCACCATTCCTCAAGTCTCTTTTTCTCCTTTGAGACATGCATTTGGTGCTAACCCACAGCATTAATTTCTCCTGTCCTGTGGCATTTTTACCCGTTGCTTTTCCTGTTATCAGATGCATGTCTCTGATTGACAGAATTACTAATCCATTATAATCATATTTTCATAATTAGTCCCACTGAGCCTCCAATGGCTGCACACAAGCATAGGTAAACCACAGCCTGCCACAATATGTTTTCACACACTGACAGCTCAGTGTGAAGGAAATGTCTGTCTGGTTCCTGCAATGGTTTTAAGAGCTGCTTCTTGATTTTTCCTTTTAGTCTTCCTTTTTTCTCACTCATTTTATTCCCTCCCCCCTAAGTCATTGCTAATGTGGACCCTTTGTTGATTATAAGTCACCATTATCAACTTCTAATCCTTAAGAATGTCAGGAAATATTGGAGATTGGAACTTCAAAGTCACTTCTGAATAAAAACACATGGAAATGCATCAATTATTCACCAGGTTAAGCCTGAGCAGACATAGATGCCAATACCTGTTTGTTTGCCTGATGGAGGAAAGATTGCCAAAGCTTTCAGATTTGTCTTTTTACATCTTTCACATCATGTCCTTATGGCTGTGTCCTACGTGCCATGCAGTCTTGTGTCCCATCCAGCCTTTTCTCAGTCTTGGATGACTTTGAGGAATTAGCTCACTGCTTGGCACCTCGTTCTGGGTTTGGTTCTGCCACCGGTCATGGACAAGTCCCTGGGAAGCTTGTGGGGACAGTCCAGCAGCATCCATCTGAAGGACTCTTGGGCAGCAAACACTAACTCAGTTACTCTGCATGGACCTTGTGCCATTCCCTGCTGCTTACCCTATTCCTCTGGACTTTGCAACCATCTGGACTACTATGTGACTTCACTGTTGATTTCAACAGCTTTCTAAAATTTGTTTTTCCTAACAAGATTAGTCTAAATCTTGGGTACTTCTTGTAGTCTCCTCTTCTAATGATTGAACAAAACCCAGTTAATAACCCCCAAATAAGGTAGTTTGAAAAGAAAATAAACCTGCTTAAAAATGATGGTTTTTCTGGGCCAAAACCTTCATTGCTTAGAATATTCTCATAAACAAAAGGTTTGCAAAAGTTCCTCTCGATTCAGCCTGCCCTGACATTTCTTCCCTCTGTAGCAAATCTTTCCCAACAACCTAAAGGTTTCAGCCATTAAATCTGAGCACCTTATCTGCCCTGCAAGTTCTTGATTAGGTTGGAGAGCTGCAGTCCCTAGGCAACAAGAAGTGAAGCATCCGATGCGTTCATTGATAGAAAGATAAATCGCTGCTGTAGGCATCGTAAGGAGTTCCCTGACTGGAGGGAAAGCTGAGGTCCAGAGGGGAGCAACAAGGACTTTGCATGTGAAAATGAGCCACCTTCTTAATTACTGCCATCATTAATCATCTGCACGTGCCATAAGATCTATTCTGATCACGCAGCGGGGAAGTAGGACAGCGGGAAAGGTAACTTAGAAGGGCTGTGTCTGGCTCTGTGGTTTGACCAGCAGACAGCTCAGCTGGTCAGAATTGCAGGCATAACCTCCTGCTACCTCTGTAACCTTCAGGCTGCTGCAGGGGAAAATGAGCTTCCACTTCATTTTCTGTCTCTGGCTTCCCTGGGACTCACAGCTGTTGAGACACCCTGCATCTGAATCATCCAGGTGACAGGATGCAAAATCCCCAAATCTCAGAAGCCAGCAGTAGATGGTGGAGAGCTCACACGGGACTCTAAGTGCTCTTGTCTGCTGCAGCTGCTCCCTGCATTGCTCGTGGCTCCTGTATCAGCAGGGTATGTGAATCAAGCACATCAGTGGAACCAGTGCTCTAAGGGCTTTCCTAGAGGGTGTTGGGAGGAGGGCACTTCTTTTCCTACTGCCCTTAAACAAGACAAAGGAGATGACTTCTCTCTAACTCCCACATCCTCTTCTTATTATATTATCTGAGATCCTATCTTCCATCATCCAACACCACATAGCAACTTTATGGGCTTTAAAGTGAGCATATGGTAGTGTGAAGCTTAAGTAATGATGGAGTACTGTGCTGAGCTGGGTGGTTTTTGCTGACACATTCATTTCTAGTAAGGCACAGGGGACTCCAGATGAGACAAATCCCTCCTTAGGATACTTTTCTGCAGCGATGCCCAGCACTAATCCCTCAGCCACAGAAGTCTGATTTGATGTTCTCTACTTTTTGTATTGGATTTACTTGCTTTGGCGAGGTTTTGGTTGCTGGAGGGCTACAGGAAGGGAGGGTCCCCTCCCTGAGGAAAGGGCTCATGCTGGAGGAGTTCATGGAGGACTGTTTTCCATGGGAGGGACCCCACGATGTAGCAAAGGAAGAGGTTGAGGAGTTCTCCCCTTGAGGAGGAAGGAGCAGAAGAGACCCCATGCAATGGGCTGACCACAACCCCATTCCTCTGTGCTGGCTGGGGCTGAAGTTGAGCCTGGGGAGAAGGGAAGGGTGGGACAAGGTGTTTTTAAGGTTTAGGCTTTATTTCTCCTTGTCCTACTTTGATTCTTTGGTCATAAATTAGAGTAATTTCCCCCAGGTTCAGTCCAGTTGGCAGTTGGCGAATTCTCTCAACCTCTGAGCCTTTTGGTGTATCACCTCTCCTCTATTCAGTTGAGGAAGACAGTGATAGAGAAGCTGTGGTGGGCAACTGGTGTCCAGCCAAGGTTAACCCACTACAGTTTTACAATCTTACAGCTTCAGTAGTGCAGTTTATGTGCTCTCTCTGGTAGTCTTAAGGTCTGAGCTGCACTGTTTAGCTGGGGACAGAAGCATCTCTGGGCCATGGCTTGCCAGCACCTTTTCTTTGTAATGAGATAAGTTGCAGCACACAACCAACAGAAAATATGATTGCCTTCCCTTGCACTTTGTGGCCAGAGCAGAACCAGCAGAATTGGGTGAAACACCTTTTTGTGTGGTCGAAGCTCCAGCTATAGCATTGTGAGATGCTTAAGGAGAAGGGATGCAGGCTCTGATCTCTGAAACCACATTGCTGTTGTATGGCTTTCTGTGTCTTTGTGACCTAGTACTTGCCTGATACCATGACACAGCAGTCGAGTTTACAGCTCCCCAGAGGCCTCTATAACGTATCATGTGGCCTGCCTTCCGCAGAGTTACCAGTCTTTGTTCTGGAAGATATTAGCAAGAATTTTCTTGTGCCTAATCCAGCTTGGCTGGAAAATGGCTTTTAAATTAACTTTCAAAAGGGGCAAAGAGCAGTGGATATTTCTGTACTGCTGAACGGTCTCAAAAACTGTGGTAGAGTGGAGAACTTTGGCTTTTGGCTTATTGTGTCTTGCAGTTGCAAAGCAGATGTTTTGAAGTGTGAGAAGTGTAGGACCTACGGAAGCTGTGGCAAGGTCTTCACTGTTGCTGATCTAATTAATGGGGGAGATGGTCTGACACTCTCTAGGGGCTGCACATGGTAAAAAGATACTGAAACAACAGGAAAGCAGCATCTTGGCTTTTCTAGTGAAAGTCATAGGTGAGCATGGTTAACAAAGCCTGTGCTGGTTTTTGATGGAAAACTCAGACCTTGAAGTCTTTCATGAATAAATTCATTATCAAATCCTTTAAAAGGGTCTAACTCAATTTTCCTTCCCATTACCCCCAAAATGGATTCTAGCACAAAGCCATGCAAGAGGAGTAAGGAGGGCAAAACCTGACCAGAACCTGCCAGTATCTTTTTTCTCAGTTGGATGGGAGGTGAGGCTGTGTATGTGACAGGGGGTGATTGCATCCTGCTGTATCTGTACGTGCAAGAGCACAGGGACGGGCTGCTCAGAACAGCTACTGCCCTGGTGCTCTTTCCAGCTTTGTGTTATGACCTGAAGACAAGGATTGAAGGTATGAGCTAGTAGTGCTGCTTCTGCTCTCTCCTTGTTAGTATCAAGAATTTTAGCAGTAATGTCACCTTTGTGGGAAGAAAAATTGTATGGTGTAGTATTTGTCTACTGGCACATAGCCTTTCAAGAAGAGTAGGAGGCAAACTTTGTCTCAGTGCCTGAGTCAGAGCTGCCCTATCTACATAGAATCGTAGAATCAGTGAGGTTGGAAAAGACCTCAAGGATCATCAAGTCCAACCTGTCACCCAAGACCTCATGAGTACTGAATCATGGCACCAAGTGCCACATCCAATCCCCTTATCTAGGGTACTGAGAGAGTAGCTCTGGAAAACTCTTCATGAAGCAAAAAGTGGATATGGTTCTTCCAAAACAATGCATTTTCATGGGCTGTGTGGATATGCAAGGGTTGGTTTTCCTTTCTCCTACCCCAGGACTGCAGCAGTGAATCTCTCTACCTGCTGCGGGAAAGCATGGATGGCTGAACTTTTGAGGAGAGCTCAGCTCAGAGCTGTATCGGTAGGTGTGTTAGATGCTGAATAATGTATCCTGGCAGCAATGCTTCAGTCAGTGACACAAATGTGACATTTGCCTGCATCATGTCTTTTTCCATCCACCTCCCTTTAGATCAAGGAGGCTTAAAAATCTCTCTGGTGTTCTGGATGGTTGGTCATCTGTGGAAAGGGGGCCAGGTGAAGGTGAAATGGCTGCGACAGTTGCATCAAAACATCCTCAGAGAAACAAACAGATCCCAAATGTGAACACAGCCCTTTCCCCAACAGCTTGTATGTGATGTGCAGCCATGAAATGAAACATACCAGAAAATGAGAGCAATGTGGCATGATGGACACTGAAGTTAGAGGGATTTGAGGATCATAGAATCAATAAGGTTGGAAGAGACCACAAGGATCATCAAGTCCAACCTATCACCCAAGACCTCATGACTACTAAACTATGGCACCAAGTGCTGCATCCAATCCTCTCTTGAGGAGGCTCAGGGGAGACCTTATTGCTCTCTACAACTACCTGAAGGGTGGTTGCAGCCGGGAGGGGGTTGGTCTGTTCTCCCAGGCAGCCAGCACCAGAACAAGAGGACACAGTCTCAAGCTGAGCCAGGGGAAGTTTAGGCTCGAGGTGAGGAGAAGGTTCTTCACAGAGAGAGTTGTTAGCCATTGAAATGTGCTGCCCAGGGAGGTGGTGGAGTCACCATCCCTGGAGGTGCTCAAGAGGTGATTGGACATCTGCCCATCAGGGCCACATGATTCCCATTGAAACTGCATGGGGTAATGCCATGTAGAGATAGATCTGAAGCAGTGTTACAGAGGAAGTTTTGTTGTGATTAATGAGATGGCAACATAAGTTCTTGGGGTGGCTGGTAGCTAAAAAATTTGTTTCTAAGGTTGAGAAAATGATCAAGAGGTGGACAAGGTAGAGCCAAAATACCCTGCACATCTGTAATTTATGCTTAATTAAACACACTGCTTGGCAGTCCCTCAGAGCAATTTGGGTACTCTGTATATCTTGACTTAAATTATGTAGGCAATAATACCTCTGTACCAGAGGCAATGAAATCTGCTCTTGGTAAAACTGGGTCAACATCAGGGTTCAGCACATCAGTTTTTGGTGAAAGTTCAGGAACAGATTTCACAAATTTGCCTTCAGGGCAGTTGTTTTGTGCTGTCCTTGCTGTCCATCAGGAGTCATCTGGATGACTTCTGATTTTTGTCTTCTGCAGAGAAAGAAGAAGAGTTTGCTAACCTGTGAACTAACAGGAGCAGGTCCTGAGCCAGCCCACCCCAACTGTCAGCCTCAATCTTTGCCCTTCCTTCTTTAAACTCTACAAATTTATCCTTTCTACATGTTTCCTGAGGGACTAATCACAAAATCATAGAATTGTTAGGGTTGGAAGGGACCTCAAGGATCATCTAGTTCCAACCCACCTGCCATGGGCAGGGACACCTCACACTAGATCCAAGCCCCATCCAGACTGGCCTTAAAAAACCTCCAGGAATGAGGCTTCTACCACATCTGTCATTGTCCTAACAATGTTCTCACTGCTTTTCATAGACCATAGATCTAGATGAAAATAGACCTGAATGGAAGAGCTAAGTGAATTGCCTCCTCTAATGGTGACCTCTGGCCATTCTCCAGCTGGGTCCTGCTTCTCAGAGAGGATTACCCATGCAGGGGTACTCAGGTAGTGGGGAAGAAACTTTGTATGGTTTGTTTTCCTGCTTGCTCTGCAAGGCAGAATAGTGCTGGGCTGCCCAGTTGCTTGACATGACAAACAGAAAATGGGCAGACAAACCAAGCACAGGTGATTTGGTCAGATGAAAGCTATTGCAAATAAACTTCCCAAAGTGAGGAAACTAACTTAGCTGTGTGTTTGTCAGCCTGTCAGTTTGTCTCCCACCCTCCATGTCAGCCTGTCCAAGCACTGAGCACTGTGGTGATTGCTTCCATTTACACTGTTTACAGAGATGGAAAAGTTGGTATTTGCCTCTGCATCAAAGTGAGGGAACTGGAGAAGCAGAAAGTGTGCAGAGCAGTTCCCAGAACCACAGGCACTGAGGGATAATTATAAAGAATACCAAAGGCATTGCAGAAAAACTAATTGTAATAAATTGGCTCAGAACCCTAAAACTTTGGTTGTGCATTGCAGCAAAACAGGAATTAATTCCTGGGAGCAGAAAAGGCCCCAGGTTGGCAGAAGGCTAATGCAATTGGCTCTGGGTGAGTTCAGACAGCACTGGCATCTCAGTGCCTTGGCATTTGAGAGGGTAACAAAGAAATGAGAGCCTGCCCTGCCAGCCACAGCACTAGAACTGATTGGATTTGGTGCATGTTAAAGCAACAGTGATCCTACTGTGTGGCCTCTGGATGCTCATAGAAGTGAGAAAATGTAGATAATCACACAGCAAGAGCCATGGTGAAGGAAAGGCCAACGAGGCCCCAAGCTGGGAGAGTCAGAATAGGCTCTAGCTACAGGAAATATGGGATTGCTGCCTGAGAGGTGGGGCTCCACCTGCACTAGGAGAATTGCAGGCATCAGGCTTTGTCTTGCCCAACAATTACTAAAATAGATTAACAAAGACAAGCTGGAGCACATCCTGGAGATGTTTTTATGGTGTGCTGGATTGGGTTGAGTTTTTAAATTTGGGTTGATTGGGAGTGGTTTGGGTTTTGTGGGGTTTGGGTGCTTTTGTGCTTTTGTTTGTTTCTTTTGTTTTCCTTTTGTTTTGGGTTTCCTTTTGGGGTGTGTGTGTGTGTATTTTATTTTGGTGGCTGGTTTGGTTTTAAACTGTAGCTACTCTGTCCTTCCAAGAACTAAATGCTGCAGTAAGAAAAGTGGAGGTATTGGTCACAGTTTGCTGAAAGGGCTGTACTTAAGGAAGTCTGAATTAGTTTACTGCTGGGGAAGGTGATCCAGGGTAATCCACATAAATTAATTTAAAACATTTTCCTTCTTTGTCTCAGCCTGGCTTGTGGTGAAGACATGACTCAATGCAGGGTTTTCCATGCTTTATAAGCCCTGAAAGAATTAGATGTCATAGCCATCTATTCAGAAATCATAATGGGTGGACTGAATATGACACTTCAAATTTGCCACTGGAATAAAAGTATCTCCTGTACTAGCGCAGTCCAGCCCTGTGGGCTGGAGTGTCCTACGCCACTCTGGCTTCTTTGGAAACCCCCTTACATTGGGGTAGACACCCTACAGGCTAGATGTGAGGAGAAAGTTCCTCACCATGAGAGTGGTGAAGCCCTGGAATGGGTTACCCAGGGAGGTGGTTGAGGCCCCATCCCTGGAAGTGTTTAAGACCAGGCTGGATGAGGCTCTGGCCAGCCTGATCTAGTGTAGGGTGTCCCTGCCCATGGCAGGGGTTGGAACTAGATGATCCTTGTGGTCCCTTCCAACCCTAACTGATACTATGATGATACTGTGATACAGGAAATGGAGGCTTTGGGATCCTCCTTTTTTTTTTTTTGTCTTTGTCAATAGATGGAAGAGTTGATGTGCTGACTGGAGATGGTATACCCCCATTTTTGCAGCCTTTCCTATCTACTTAGTTAAAACAAACAAACAGACCAGAAAACCCAAACCCGTGTTTCCCCCATTCTTTCTCTGGGTCTACTTTTGGCGGTCTCCCTTGGGCTATCTGAAGCCTGCTTTGTTTCTTTGTAAATCACTTGCTGCCCAGGGTCTGAAATACCAGATCTGTAGTTTTGCCAGTCTGTGAAACACAAAGCAGGTTGCTCCTGGAATCCTGGGTGTACCCAGAGTGATGCAGTGCTCCAAGCGAGGGCTGCACACTGCTGTGTGCTCAGTCACGCAGGTGCCAAATGCTGCAAGAAGAGAAAGTCAGCACTTTCTCTTACATCTTGTGTAGGTAAAGGGCAAGCTGTCATGAGTATTAGAGAGGTCATCTTCATATTTCACGTAGCAGTGCCAAATTTCTTCTGAAGATCCCATGTTGCATTATGCACATCCAATCAACTATGCTGGCAAAAGCTCCTGTGTCCTGAGACCCCAAGAGATGTTGATATGCAGGGACTGGGTTCTTTCTACCACCTAGTATCTACCAATGGGATTGCAAACCTTCAGGGCTGGAGTTAGTTGATCTCTTTATGTATAGCTGAATCATTTGTCACCATTGTGAATAATCTGCTTTTGGATAACTGCTTCTAACTGCACCTGGAACCTGATGTTTGTGCATTATCTGTGTTCTAGTTGCTGACTTCTTACTCTTGATAAACATATATTCTATCCATGCATTTACCTCAGAAGGGGCCTCAGGAAAATGTATTTTAAGTGCATGTATTCTTTCTAAGCTTGTCTTGGTTAACCCTGGAGAGAATTCTGTGCATGGGGCCAGGAACAGAGATGGTTTCACTAACTGCATTGGCTTCACAAGAGACACAGTGGACCTCTGACTCAGTTACCAAGGGGTTATGCAGATTTTTATTGCATTTTAATCTGCAAATCGAAGGCTAGTTATTCCACTTGAGCTATTGTGTCAGGAGCACAACTTGGGGAAATCTCTCAGGGTTGCTGCATGCTACATTCTACCAGGGAGCTGGCAGAAGTCTCATCCCTGGGGGTTTTTAAGGCCAGGTTGGATGTGGCTCTGAGCAACCTGATGTAGTGTGAGGTGTCCCTGCCCATGGCAGGGAGGCTGGAACTAGATGACCCTTGAGGTCCCTTCCAACCTTAGCAATTCTATGATTCTACATGAGACCAAAGAGTTCCCCAGGTTTCAGTGTCAGTTGCCCTGTTTGGACTGTCTCTGTCCTTTTCTGAAATGATATCATACTTAAGAGCAGCTCTGTGCTGGGAAGGATGTCATGACTCTCCAAATGATTTTGGAGCTGGTTGCTGGTCCTGCAGACCCACACTGAAGATTCACAGGCTCCAAATGTTGCATTTTCTTTTCATTCTGCTACTGCAGAGCTACCAGGCTGGTGCACTAACCTGGTGTGCAGATGTCTGTGGTGCCTGAGAAGAGTTTTTTCACCCTCAGTAATTCAGAGGTGCATTGGTAATAAGGCCTGTGACAAACTGCTACAACCTGACAGTTCTTAGCAGTCGTAGGAAAATAACTACGCCATGTGTTCAAGGAAAAAGAAACACCCAAGTCTTCTGTGGTCCAGTAACTTTCCAGACTAGTGCAGTGGTATGAAATCACCACCACAAAATGCATCCCTGAATAAAACAGTAGGCACTTCTCTGGTTTAAGTAGATTTATAAAGCAGATCTCCTGGATAGTTGTTCAATGCACGAACATTCCGCTGGCGTTTCGTCTTCAAACATTGTCATCTTACTGCTTTGTCTAGAGGAGAGTAGAAATGATCCTTTAATTGCAACTCATTTAATGGCATTGGTTATGCAGTATTTCAGTTCACACACAGCATGACAAAGCTTAAGAGTTTTAGCGTAGTCCTATTGCGCATCACTGATTCATCTTTTCGTCCTGGGGTGCTGAGTCTTTTCTCAGCCCCTGCTAAAAGCAGGTAAAAGATAATAAGCTGGAGCTGTTTAGACTGCCTCAGCCAAAAAAAACTTTAAATGGGAATACAGGGAGGCTTGGCCAAGGTAGGTTGTGCTCGTACTTCTGCTGTGCTGCTCCTGAGAAGGGAGAGGAAGGCATGGGAGTAAAAAGCTTGTCATTATCAAAACACAACACTATAGCGTGGAGAGGTGGAGTAATTTATCTTTAAGTAACAGGCTGACCTATTCAGAACTGTAATTTTAATGTAAAGCTAACCTTTGAAAATAGATCAAGTGATATAAATTATTAAGGAGCAGACATTCGTCAGCTAGATGGTCTCTATTAGTAATTTTATGCATGAATGGCTGTCTTCAAAGGTAGAGCTACTGTCTGCTGAGGAAGAAAGTGCAAAAGCAGGCCACCTTAAGCTGCCCTGTAAGACTGACTCTTAATCAGTGTTTTTCTAATCCAATACAAGAAAAAAACCCCAAACCAAAAGCTGAAGTGAAGTCATCTCTCTTGCTACCCAGCACGCTGGAGTGGGATGCAAATGATCATCATAGAATCATAGGCTTAGGTTGGAAGGGATCTCAGACACCATCTATTCCAACCTCCCTGCCATGGGCATGGATGCCTCTCAACTAGACTCATCTGCTCAAGGCTTCATCTAACTTGGCCTTGAATACCCCTAGGGAGGAGGCATCCACAACCTCCCTGGGCAGCTTATTGCAGAGTCTCACAACTCTTGTACTGAAGAACTTCTTCCTAAATGATGCAAGCTTCAATTTCCAGATATGTCAAAAGCTTCTTTTATGGCCACATTTAACAGCACTGTGATCTTCTTCAGAATACAGAATTAACCAGGTTGGAAAAGACCTTCGAGATCATTGAGTCCAACCTATCAACCAACACCATCTAAGCAACTAAACTATGGCACTAAGTGCCTCATCCAGTCTTATTTTAAACATCTCCAGTGATGGTGACTCCACCACCACCTCCCCGGGCAGCACATTCCAATTGGTAATCTCTCTGCGAAGAACTTCTTCCTAACATCCAGCCTAAACCTCCCCTGGCACAGCTTGAGACTGTGTTCTCTTGTTCTGTCACAGGTTGCTTGGGAGAAGAGACCAATCCCCACCTGGCCACAACCTCCCTTCAGGTAGTTGTAGATGGCAATAAGATCTCCCCTGAGCCTCCTCTTCTCCTGGCTAAAGACCCCCAGCTTTCTCACTGCTCCTCACAGGGCTTGTGCTCTGCATGTGCTCTGCATGTACAAAAGGATATCTTAAAAAGATAACCATCTCCCACGTTCTTTTTGTCTGTTTAGACAACCATAAACCAGACCCTGGATGTTTGAAACCCCTTTGCTTTGCTGCTTTGAACAGAATGCCTCCTGCTTGTGTTGAAGTGATACAGGTTAACACATTGAACAACAGGAAAAGATAAGCATTTGGTGTACTAATTTCAGGAGCAACTGTTTTCCGGAGCCTGGAACCCTTCTACACTATATTGATGTTTCAATTTGTACAGAGTAGCAGCTGCCCTTAATGATAAAGGAAAGCAACTGCTCTACTCTGCTCTCTTGATGATTTGACATGGCAGCAGTTGTCTTGTGGAATGTAACATGACAACTTGAAATAATGATATGTAGATATGATGCCACAGACATGTCATGAAATAACATGAATTACTGAAAATGCTAGGAAGAGGAAAACATCACCGGAGCAAACACACTGAGACAAGAAGATGTCACTTATGACCTGCAAGGTTGTGAGGAATATGCCAGTGTACATGATTCCTGTTAGAACTGTTTGACTTAAATGGTCTTTCATAACTGGACTTTTAAAGATCAGTGCAGTCATTGGCAGAGTTAGAGTAACTTGTCAGATTGAAAAAAAGTAGGATGATTTCCCAGCACCTGCATTGCTTTTTAGCATGAACTTTGATTATGGACATGTGTGTGACTATGCCCAAGTGCTCATGAAGGCTACTCCCCTATTAACAATTAATACATCTCAATGCATCTGTTGAACAAAAAGCTGCTGAAGGTCCAGGCTCCACTCTACATTGCATTTCAGAGGATTTACTTCAGATATTTGTAGTCTAACTTGCCTGCTGCCCACTATTTGCTTGAGGACAGCAGATGAGTTCCTGGAGTGCATCTTCCTGAGAGGAGGTGGTAGCCAGGTGGGAGTTGGTGTCTTCTCCCAGGCAAGCAGCACCAGAACAGGAGGGCACAGTCTCAAGCTGCACCAGGGGCAGTTTAGGCTGGATGTCAGGAAGAAATTCTGCACAGAGAGAGTGATTGCCCATTGGAATGGGCTCCCTGGGGAGTTGATGGAGTCACCATCACTGGAGGTGTTTAGGAGGAGACTGGATAGGGTGCTTGGTTGCATGGTTTAGTTGATTAGATGGTGTTGGATGTTAGGTTGGACTCGATGATCTCAAAGGTCTCTTCCGACCTGGTCTGGGCCACCCCCTGCCACCCCCTGCCACCCCCTGCCACCCCCTGCCACCCCCTGCCACCCCCTGCCACCCCCTGCCACCCCCTGCCACACCCCCACCACCCCCCTGCCACCCCCTGCCACCCCCTGCCACCCCCTGCCCCCCTGCCCCCCCTGCCACCCCCTGCCACCCCCTGCCACCCCCTGCCACCCCCTGCCACCCCCTGCCACTTTTATCCCAAATTAAAATGGGCTGCTCCAAAGCCCAGCAAGTGGAGATAACTAGAAGAGTGTCTTCAAAAGCACTCTGTTGATCCACAGTGTTGCACTAACACACACACACACACATGTCCAAAGGCATCTGGGCACTCTGAGCTCTTCCAAGAGATGAGCCAAATTGTTTATTCAGTCAATCAGATTAATCCTGTTGGAGGTAAGAGAATTATCATTGTGCTGATTAGAATTGGATCAGTGGATGATGCTTTTATTTAGGAGCTTCCTCCATCCAATTGGCTTAGCTCATTAAAAAAATAAAAAAAAGGGGGGGGGGAAAGGGGGAAAAAAAAAGGGAAATTGGTTCTGAATCATGTCTGATGTTGGGTAATGGAAAAGCTGAATCCTGACTCCTTTGAATAATTTGTATTGCAAGTAGTATTCATGTGGGCCACTTAGACGCTGTGCTGGACAAACCTTTATGCCAATATCTATTCTAAACTTTCTTCTCCCATCCCTGCACTCTTTGGCCTCCTCTTTCTGTAGGAGGAGAGACTGTGCTTCTATGAAGGCTTCTGCTGAACAAAAGCAATTGACTCTGAAAGTTGTGCTCTGACATCAAACCCTCAGACTTTTCAAAGCATTGCTCAGGGTTTTAGATGTGAGGCTCTTATTGAATTTAATTGGAGCTGTGCAGCTGTACCAAGGCTTTCAAGATGCACACCCTGAAATATTCATGCTGCCTTTCTCTCTCTCCTTTCTCTCAGCCACATTTGTTAAACTTTAAAGGAAGTGGCTCCCAGTTCTTGTAGGTGCAAATTTGTACTTGCATAGTCTATGAAGGCATTAGCATTTAGACATTGAACACCCTTGATTTGTATGAACCAGCCACTTGGTAAACAACGGAAGTAGCTGCATATATGCTGTCAGTTAATTCTGGCTGCAAAAAAAGGATTCCTTTTTTTTTTTTTTAAAGTCAGGCCCTGTCTGCTCTTCTGTTATTCACACAAAAGAAAAAGATTTCAACTCCAGCATTTTTAAAATCCCCCCTGTCCAGGCAGAGGTTTTGCATCGCTGGTTGCTTTGCCCTCAGTTCACAGGATCCCAAAGGTTGTTCAGGGCTGCTTTGCTTTGCTTTCCTTTTCTTCCAGGCAGAATGCATGATACAAGACAGAGGTAGGGTATTAAAATATGGATGTGTTCCTTCAGTTTGTGTGGCACTCTTGAGCAGATAGTCTAGGGGTAGAGCTTGGCTTTCTGAGATGGGTTTGTTCGGTGTCTAAGAGTAGGGGTAGTCCAGTGCTAGGCACAAGCGTACTACAGTGTAAGAAGGATGATATGTCCTAACAAGGAGGAAGGAGGTTATTACTCATTGTAGAGCTACAGATATAGCGAGGGAGCTGGGGTTGCTTAGCCTGGAGAAGAGGAGGCTCAGGGGAGACCCTATTGCTCTCTACAACTACCTGAAGGGAGGTCGTAAACAGGCAGAGGTTGGTCTCTTCTCCCAGGCAACCAGCACCAGAACAAGAGGACACAGTCTCAGACTGTGCCAGGGCAGGTTTAGGCTGGATGTTAGGAAGAAGTTCTATACAGAGAGAGTGATTGCCCATTGGAATGGGCTGCCTGTGGAGGTGGTGGAGTCACCTTCATTGGAGGTGTTCAGGAGGAGACTTGATGGGGTGCTTGGTGCCATGGTCTAGTTGTTTAGGTGGGTTGGATTGGTTGATAGGTTGGACATGATGATCTTGAAGGTCTTTATTCTATTCTATTCTATTCTATTCTATTCTATTCTATTCTATTCTATTCTATTCTATTCCTATTCCAGAGGAATCTCATCTTGAGAAAGTATTTCAGAAATAATTGTACTCTCTTCTTCTGACTTAAATATAGAGCCTCAAGAATTAGCCATCGTCTTATTTTCAAGCTTAACCATCTCTGAGGGTTGCTTAACATGGAAGAGTTCCTAATTAGCCAGCTGCAAAGCAAATCTGCTAAAAGAAGCAGGAGTGCTTCTGCTTATAGGAGGAAGCCCAGGAGAAAATAGCAGGAGAGCAGCTTTCCAGTCTCTACCTTTCTGCTGATAAGCTGTGTAGCCTTGAATCAGTAACCTGTTGTAGTATTAGCCTGCCCATCAGCAAAATGGGTATAAGGGTTGAAGTATGAGTAATGAAGGGCAGCCTATGGCAAAAGGTGACTTGTTCATGGCATTCACCATTTTACAGAGTTGCAAGCACGTGAGTTCCTGTGCTTCACCATTTCCTCCTCGTTAGCTGCACTGAATTAACTGACCACATGCATGGCCCTAATCTATTGCAAGCAGAGTAAAATGCATTACCTCAAAATGCCATGAAGGCAAGCTGGCTGCTAAGCAGAAAATCAAGAAGATCTGATTACTCATTTGTTTGTAATTAATGTTTCTGGGCTGATCTGAGGCCTTCAGAAGAAAAGGATATTAGGAGAACTTGTTATACTTTGGCTCATTGTTGTCAGGCATTGTAAAATCTCTTGCATGAACAGACTACAGAAATACTGGTTTATCTTTCAGCCTGGGAAGGATTTGCCTCATCAGCAAGGTGCTGCCGTTTGAGCTGCCTGCCTTTCTAATTGAATTTTGAATATGACAGACTCATCACTAGCAGCATGGCAGACTTTCCCAGTGTGTTTTGGATAATTTTGTCTCTCTGCTGCAGGGCTTTTTCTTTTAGATACTGTTGGGAACACCCAGTGAGGGAAAAAAAAATTGAGATTGTGACATAGAATTACATAGCTCCCTGCAACAAGCTGACCATAACCAAGTCCGTTCTCTGTGCCTGTCTTGGACTGCTTCTGGTTTCACTTGTCACGTGTTTAGCTCGGCAATTATTTTGTATAGATAGACCTGTAGCGTTAATTTCCTGCTTTGATGATGCTACTCTGCAGGAATATTAATGAGTGGCTTTGGTATGTGGCATCTTTAAAACCTTCCATTGCTGGCATTTTCATTTCTTTTTTTTTTTTTTTTAAATGGTGAAAGAGCACTGCTGAAGGCCTCTTGAGTAAACAGTGTTTAAAGTTAGTCCATGCGTTTTAATTAGCAAATAAATACGTAGATAAGGATGAAAGATTTGTTTTCCTCAGGCAAACCACGAGAACATCAGGCCCAGAGGTAGCTTAGTTCAACTCCAGAGAGATTACATTTATATCTCCTCATCTAAATCTTAGGAATGCCTTTCTGATACAAGCAGTACAAATTAAGGCAAGATAAAGGTGTCTTCTCTGCTGGAGGTTTAAGGTCCTTTCTCCTGCACATTATTAAGGTGTCCTATACAGGAGGGGGTGGGGGGAATAAGAAAGAAAGCAAAACTAGAAAAAGAAAGCTGCAGCTTAATCCATGTGTGAGACTGATAGTTAAAATAACCCTCATACAGTTGCTTGTAGAAGTGTGTTGATTGTGCTTCCTGGCCAGGAACCAGTGGATCCATGAGGCATATTTACATGTTTTAATTATTAAAAAAAAATCAATCTTCTGTGTTAGCAAGTTTCTGGTAGAAGATGCAGCTCAGATAATCACCTTTGTGTAGTTGTAAGTTAGTCATCTAACTTCTTAAGGAGGTTATTTTTGGGGGGTTAGGTGGGTGGGTTTTTTTTCTGTTTGTTAAATTGAGGAGGTTTTTTAAACCTCTTTTAAGAGGTTAAATGCCCAGTCTGAAGCTGCACACCATATATATGAGCGCTCCCATGCTATGCAAAGGGTATGTTCTGAGGCAAGAAGTTAGCAACGACTCAGAGGCAAGAATTTTTTTCAGAGCCTCCATCAGTCTCGTGACTTGAGCTCTAAGCAAGGATTACTGTTTGCTTAGGAGCAGCTTAAAGACTGAAAGAAGATAAAGCCATGCATGGTAAAGTCTGAGGAGAGATGATTTGCTGTGAGTTACTTTCCCTAGCTGCTGCAGCATTCCCTCTCTGTCTGAAAGGGTATGGAGATTGATGTGCTTAGAGATCAAGTGTTGTTGTTGCTGGAGAATCTCGGGAGGACATAGAAGGTGCTGCATATGCAGAGCTCCTCACAGGGCTACAGCTCATTTCCACATCATTTTCTAATGAGGCCATCCGCTCGGGAACAAGGAAATCTGGATGACTTGGCTGAGATCAGATGGAAGGCACACAAACCCATCAGAGACACCAGAAGGTCTCCCGGTTCCCAGCGCTAGGGATGCTGCTGCTTCCTCTTCATTCTGTCTTTCAGAAGCAGCTGGACTTGCTTGTGCCAAAACAGAGCAAATGACTGAAAGAAAATGATGAGATTTTTCTAAATGCCTACCTTGAGACCATTGTCAGCACAGTTCAGATAAAGATGTCTGCTAGGTTGGAGATAAAGGAACTCATTGTACCTCGCAGAGTTCATTGTGTAGGAGCTGGTCTTAAAAGGTGTCTGGTTCTGTGCTGTGAGAGACAGCACATAGACCCTGCACTACCCATTTTGTTTTGCTTCAAGAGGAGGCTGAATATGCAACAGAACTTGATTGAGGGCCTGTGATAGCAGAATAAACTCCTGTAGAGTTATTGTGCATTATTCAATGAAGCAAAGCAGTTTTGAAAGGCATCATCTCCAAGTGCATGCAAGTTTGATTTGATTTCCAGATCCCAGACAGATTCTTTAGTAGTACTAAGCCCAAAACCCAAATGGGAAAAGGACACTGTCTGCTCTCTGGGTTGTGCGCTGATCAAAGTAAGCCTGCGGGCTGCTCTAATTAATCTCTCCCCTGCTTTGGGATGTTCAGAGCAAGGAGGGAGGCAGGCTGGCAGCCAAAACCAGCAGGTCTGTGCCAGGCAACATTGGTGGGGTCTGTGGCTTTACCTCCCAGACGCCTTGCTACACTGATGCCATTCAAATGGGGCAACCCAGAGCTGAAATATGTGAGTCTTCACACGAAAGGCTCTGGAAAACCCATGCCAGGGCCGTAACCACTATTGTGTGGTGCACAGAGAGGAGGCAGATTTGTTGAAGAGACCACAGAGCTGAAGAGCCTTCAACTTCCTAAGCAGAAGCCTTTTTATAGAACCCTCTGCCATTTACTGGTCGTTTGTTGTGGTCTTCTGAGAAATAAGTCAGTACTGTCTCCAACCTAATTACCAGTGTAAAAGACAATTTATCATTTACCAAAGCTTTAACTGCTTTTTTCAGCCTTGCATGGCCTCTTGGTTGATAGCTGGAATTGTGTGTCAGATTGCCATTTCTTAAGGGGAAGCTAAGAAAAAGGGAGGGAGGGAGGATGGGAGGAAGGAGGGAGGGAAGGAAGGAGGGAGGAAGGGAAGAAGAGGAGAGGAATTAAAAATTTGAGTTCTAATTCTGTGCTTTGGTGTCTGTCTGATTATTATTTTTTTTTAACTTAAGTTCATAGTAGTTCTCATTTAGAAATCAGGGAAAACAGAATCTCATTTAAGAAGTCTGTGTTTGTGTTCATGTCTTTAAAAGATGTTGCCCCTGAGAATGAAGATGCAGCTTGCTGTAGCCTAAAAAGCAAGAGTCAGCAGGAGAAATAGCTCAGTGGAAAAAAAAAAAAATCTGAGACATGGTTATTAATTAAGCTACAAAAAAAAAAAGGATTTGGTGTGCAAAAATCTCTGGCTTTTTTCTCAGTTTAATCACTGGTCTCTCCTTCTGCACTTGGAGTGCACGAGCCACGACCTGGTGTGTATATATATATGTGTGGGTTTTTTTTGGCAGATCAAACAACCAGCAGAAAACAGGTCACGCATTTTGCCAGATACCACAAAGAAAGAAATATCCAAACTGCTGTAGCCATGCTCAAATTTTATTATAGGGAATGAAATTTCTCCAAAACAAATGGCTTGCTTTTACCTCTCAGTACTTCTCATTCAATTAGCAAGTTGCTTATATTAACTGGGTTGACAGACGATATTACTGATCTTATCAACTTTCACTTGTGTATACAGGGCCTTATTAATTCCTTGTTTGCTTATGAACTTCTTTGTCAACAGTAAAATTGGTGGGTAAATATGGAACATATGTGTCATGGTAATGCCTTGTTTGCTTTGCTTATCAGTGAATAACAAACTTTTGGCAAATAAATAAGAGCAGCAAGGGAGCAGGTGGGTCTTAGAGGTTTCTTTTGCCACTGTTGGCACTTGGTCGTGTTGCTAAGTTACAGCAGTTTCTGGCTTCTACTTTAGAGAGTAGAAATTGTTTTTAAATTTATAATGAACACAGTACCAGGGATTCCCAAAGCTGCTCTGGAAGCAGCTGTAATACGGGGAGGATTTTGAATGTGGTCTGAAGGCCAAGGCTGCCAAGCACTGATCTGATACAAAACCAGCTCCCACCATTGCATTACAATTACAGCGTTGTGCACATTACTTTTTCTAATCAAATGCCTTAAAAATAGCAAACACTAATAATTAACTGATAAATAGGATGGTGCCTGCCTGTGACTTTCAAAGTATAGGCTGAACGTGGTTCTTGTTCTGAGAACGTGGGAAGGAAGCAAAAAAATCTTCAAGTGAACACCTCTAAAGAAAATATTCTCTGAATAAATTATAGTTCCTTACTGGAGACATAGTTCTCTCTACCACTAGTCAAAAGTTTTTATTCCTCATGTTGCAACAGGGATTTCATTAATACTGCTGTGCTGATAACAGGCAGCAACACCCACATCCCTAAGTAAGAACTTTGAACTTGCTGCCAGGTCATCTATACTGGTCCCAGCTATTCATTCTTTCGAGGTACCAAACAGGAAACTTAAGGTTCAGTTGCTGTGGTGGCATTACAAAGGCTGAAGCTCTAAACTGAAAAATGGAATCAGGTTTCATACTGGAACTGGAAAATACATAGAGATTTTTATTGATATTCCACTTGTTGAGTGGAAAACATAATTTTCCTGCTGGTTAGGAGTTGCACTCCACCATCTGTTGCTGGGCAGTGTAAGCTCTTTGAAAGCTGGAGTTCAACTCTGCTTGGCTTCCAGCTTAACCTGCATCTCTAGTGGAGGAGAGGAGTCCAGGGGGTCAGATGGTGGCAGCATATGACTCAAAGCTGCTGGGAGACATTGGAGGATGGCCTGAGTCCAGGGAGATGAGCACAGTGTAGCTTAATGCAGAAAATCACCAAGTAATGTGCTTTGGCAGCAAATTGTCTGAGTGCTGTGAAATCGTACAGAGCAGTGTAGCAGGGGACTGAGACCCAGAGAGAGAGGCAGGAAAACAATGTGTCAATGGAGGAAAAAAAAGAGGGCAATTTCTGCCCATTGTCTCAGCTTCTGGTTTAATTAGTTAATAGTTTTCAGGCAAGGAGGTGAACTCAGCATAGTGTTTGCCAGAGTCAGGCAGCGTTGGTAGATCTCAATGCAGCAGGAGGTGAGACCTTGACAGTGTGTTCTCTACTCTGAGTTCTTCTACCTGAAGTTACTCTTTCATTCAGTGTTTCTTTTTTCTTGCTGAAATAGATCCTGGATGAAGGGTTTTATTTTCATTTTAATTTTATCTTGTTTTCTCTTATTTCATTGTTTTGTTTTCTCTTATTTCATTGTTTTGTTTTCTCTCATTTCATTGTTTTGTTTTCTCTCATTTCATTGTTTTGTTTTCTCTCATTTCATTGTTTTGTTTTCTCTCATTTCATTGTTTTGTTTTCTCTCATTTCATTGTTTTGTTTTCTCTCATTTCATTGTTTTGTTTTCTCTCATTTCATTGTTTTGTTTTCTCTCATTTCATTGTTTTGTTTTCTCTCATTTCATTGTTTTGTTTTCTCTCATTTCATTGTTTTGTTTTCTCTCATTTCATTGTTTTGTTTTCTCTCATTTCATTGTTTTGTTTTCTCTCATTTCATTGTTTTGTTTTCTCTCATTTCATTTCATTTAATTTCATTTCATTGTTTTATATTAAGAGTTTCGGCTCTGCCTCTGATGAAGTCTACAGGTGACCTATTCCTGCTTAAGATATTTCCATGCAGATGTAGCAAATATCTTTCGTCTATGCAAGGGAAATGCTTTTCTCTCTTTTTTTGGGGGGAAGCTGATAAAAGACTGGCAGTGATTATTTATTTTTCTGGATACCTCGATTTTCTTTCAGGCTGGGTTGTCTGATTTTTAGATACTTATATGTAAGAGCAGAAAGCATATGAAACCTCAGAGACCCAGCTGGGGAGAAACGCTAAGCCCCGGGACACCTGTCTAAGGGAAAAAACCAGAATAGCTGCAAAGATGACACTAGTACTAAGCGTTTCTTTTGCAGATGGTTACAGGTATAGACTGACTTGCACACGGACTACCTGAGACACTTCTCCTTTCGTGCCCCCAGGAGCCCGCTGGGATGTCTGATTCATCCCTGCAGGCAGAGACAGAAACGTCAGGCTCTGAAAAATAGATTTCAAGGGGATTTAACTTGTCTCAGCATGGCACTCTTCAGGACAGCTAGCCCTCTGAAGAAATAACCATAATTGTGCTAGGCTTCTCAAAGGAGGCTGTGCTGGTTTTCTGGCCTCCCCAGGGATCTGGGCTCCTTATTCAGTGACATGGCTTTAGAAACATCCTTTCTTCTTAAAACAGATGAAGTCAACAGGGGGTCTGCAGAAACAAGCTTTTGAAGAGAGTCAGTAAATGTAATGGACAGCAGGAAAGTTTCCATATGGTTTTAAGTGTGCCACTCTGGAGCCTAAGGCCATTATGCCTGCACTGAAACTATAGGTAAACCTCTAAATTGCAGAGAGAGGGTCTGGTCAAGTCGCTGTCCTTCTGTGTTCAGCATCATTGGGGTATTACAAACAAAAATGAGCAAGACCAATCACAGCAGAGTGGCTGTGGGTAAACCAGAGGGAGACCCAGCAACCAGCGACAGGTCTGGCTGTCTTTTGGGTTTTCTTTTCCTTTCTATAGAGTACAGATAAATTTTTGTGCCTCTTGCAGGTTTGTTAGATGCGAACCATAACTCTGTAATCTCAGAATAGACCTGGTTTAGACCTCCTATCACCTGTCACTCATCACCAGCACTGTCCCTCCAGACAAAGCTGTGGTAGGGCAGTTGCTGCAGGAGCCAGCTGTAAAGCTGTGAGCGGGGAAGCAGTGCAAAAGGATGATTATTCACAGGTTTTTACAGTAAAGGAGTTTGAGAATACCTGAATCTCACAGCAGGTTAAAATCTCAGAAGCAGCATTATTTCCACATAGTGCAGAACTCAAATGTGGAGTTTGTTACTGTGTGATTTGGTGGGGGTAAAAAGTTTAGGTAACTTCCAAAAGCCAGTGGGAAACCTGGAAGGAAAATGCACTGGCTGGTAAGCAGTGATGCAGAAAAATCTGGCACTGGTAACTTCCACCAGTCCTTCACCAGGGAAGGATCACTTTAGACCTATTTTCTCTTTACACACCTGCAATTGATGACTGCTAGGTGCCACATTAGATTTCAGGTGCCCATAAACCAGTATGACAAATTCCATGTTTCTTCTGCTGTCTTTAAAGCAAGGAACTATGTGGATTGAGGTTATTTTATACTTCTTCTGATGCTCAGCCCCAGGCCAAAAATTGGCCATGAAGAAAGAAGGGCAAGTATATGCACATGGTATTTATCACCATCATTTGCTATGGAACCATCTGGCAAACCATTTAATTCAGGACTCAGTTTGTAAAATAGCATCTGTATGACCATGTAGTCTTTGTACTGAGAGATGGGATAACTGATGGAGCCCCGTAAGATGGCTTAGGTTGGTTGGTAACTTGGCCATGTAAGAAGTTAAGCAGCTGGCCTTGCTCATCCTACCAGACCAGAGCCATGACCAGCATATTTCAGAGACTACTATATACAGTAGCAGTTCATACAGATGCTTGGTGCGCCACAGATTCAAAGTAAAGCCTATTAGCCTCAACCTTATGAAAGAGGTTAAGATAAACCCATCTTCATCTTTGTTGTGAGCTAAGAGTGAGTGTATGGGCAGCTGCTGCAGATCAACCAGCACGTGGTAACTGATTGCACTGCCATAGCTTGATCATACCGCTGAGCTCTGGAACTTCTCTGCTTTCTGCAAGGATTTTCCTTTACTGCTGAGCTCATAGCTCCTCTTTACTTTTTAGTGGAGCAGTTCCACTGGCATTTTCTGCCTTCCTCTCCCTTTACCTGCAACTCCTTTGACATTTGTCTGAAATACACCTCGAATCCCAGTGCCAGGATATGGAAACTGGTAGATCTTGTTGTTCTTGACCTTTTTTTTGGAACCTCACAAGGAACAGCCCTCAAGCAGTTTGCTCTGAAGTACACTGACCCATTTATATCTGTGACAGATGCCTGGGAGGTACCGAGATGCAGGTTTCCCACCTTGGGTAGGAGCAAAGGTCTGTGCTCATTCAGCCCTATGGAGGGTTAATTATTGTTTTGCTTAAAAAAGCATTTGGTTGCCCTTAGGTGTAGGAATTTATTTAAGCCTTATCTGCATAATTATCATGTTTATTGCTCAACACAGCTGGGTGGATATGAAGAGTATGCAGTTTTTGATACACACTTTATGTCAGAACCATTACAAGGGAAATGATCATCCCTTACAGCCCCTGCAAAGAGGCTGGCAGTAATAGTTTTCTGACTTTAAAAAACAAATCCTGGGATCAGATTTATTTGGCCCATTTGCATATTTTTGATGCTAAAGCTTTTCCTCTCTGGAAATGCATGCTGTGGTGATGAACTGCCAGGATTTTGAAGGGTGATTGGTGACCCGAGGTGCTTTGCTTAATAGACTCAAATTGCAGAGAGGAGGGAACTGCAGCACATGAAAGTCATTCGACTCTCTCAGGAACTCCTGTCAGGCACCCAAAATCACCATTTGTTTTCAGAAACCATAGCCACTTCTAGCATCTTTGTTGTTGAGTTGTTCCACATAGGAATTCTGGAGTAGCCGGGAAAAGTGCAGAGAGCATCTTCATCTGTGGCTTTTGTTTTTGTTTTTCAAATCTTGTAAGGTGTCTGTTGCTTTACTTGAAACCATAGAATGTTGTGTCCGTTAGAGAGAAACCTTTATGAGGCATTGGTGGGTGTTTCTGGGTTTGCAGTAAGTTACAAGCATTTAAACGGCTCAGCTTTGACTCATTCATCGGAGAGCGCTTACTATTTCAAATTCCTATTATTCCACGAGGCAGCACACTGCAGTCTGAGGGCTCCCTGGTCCAGCCTGCAGTCTGCAGAAGTCTTGCAGATACCTGCATCGCTCAACCCTGGGGCAGTGGCTGGCTCACAGGCTGGTGTGACTGCCAGCGACCTGGAATGACACTTGAAAATGAGTATGAGATGCACACAAGTGCAAGCAAGGGCAGGGATCTCTGTTGTATATTTTAGCCACTGAAAACCCTTTTCTGTCCAAAGCAAGGGGGGTTGGGGGGGTTGGTGCTATACTGGCAAAATGAACATTTAGGATTGTTGTCACACAGCTGATATTATCGCCAGATAACAGCTGATCTCAGCCACTGGGTGATGAAATGAGAATACAAAAGACCTAATAAAGTCACATTTCAGTCACTATCACCTCCATCAGTGATGTGAGAGCATTTAATTTGAAACCCTGATGGTGTCTTGTAGGAGTGGGTACCAATCAGTTCGTTGTCGTTAGCTGGAGTGCTAGCTGCTTTTATTTTCTGTTCGTTATACAAATGAACCTTTTAGTTGCAGTTGGTAAGAACACAAACGTGGTCAAGTGATAAGATGGAACTTCTGCACAAAAGCCAAAATAGTTAGAAGGGAGGGAGGCAAACACCCATTAATTATGACTTCTCTCCTTCACTCCACTAATCTCTCCTTGTTCCATAGATGATAAATTGCCCATCGCTCCCTTTCATTGGGAAACATCTCTTCCTATGCTAACATCTTGCCCCTACTCCTCAGTCACTCAACTACCTTCTCTCCTTTAGACCAAAGGAGATCAGTATCTCTAGTCAGACAAATTGCTTTTGACTTGCTTATTCTGAAGAAGCATTTGTGTGTAACTTCCAACTCCATAAGCTGGTCTTAAAAGTTACATTATCTCCACCCACAAACGTTACCTGGCTCTCAGTTATAGCTTAGTTCTTATAAAACAGGTAATGTCAGGTAGCTACTGAACCTCTTACATCTATATAAATCCCTTTGGCAGTGGAAAAAAACCTCCTGGGCCACACAGCACAGGAACTTTTATCTTACAGGTTGTGAAACTAGGAGAATATGGAAAGCACATGATTATCATTGTCTCTCCAGAACGCTTTTCCAATACAAAGGCATTTTAGAGCTGAGCAGTTGTTTAATCTCCTTTCCCACTTCTGTTTTACAGTTCTGCATGTCAACACAAAGTGTGAACAACTTGTTGGATGGGCCGGGGGATGGATGTCAAAATCAGGAGTCTGAGCCTGGGCTGTGAACTTGGGACTCTCTCAAGCTGAAGGATGAAGTACTCTCAGAAGAGCGTAAGGTAAGTGTTTTAATTGCTCCTTGCCACTGCCATATAACTGGGCATGCACACGGGGAGCAGAGCTTGTCAGCCCTGCTGCAGGCTATGCTGTGTTCTCTGCAGAAGTGACAGATGAGAGCTCTCACTAGGAGCTTACATATTTGGCACTAGAGTTTAGCAAGTTTTGCAAACACAGGACTAAGCCTCTCTTAAACACATTTGTCTGTTTTTTGGTTTTTTTTTAACCAAATGGTTTACAGTTTTTTGTTGTTGTTTTTCTGATATTTACCCCAAATTCACTTATTGTCACTCTGTTTCCAAAATCTTGGTGTGAGTAGATGAAATGCTTTCATTACTCTTAGCAAACTGACTGTGGTATGAAGAGTAATGTTACATTCCCAAAAGGCTTTACCCCAGCCCTTACAGAACTATCATCACAGCTCATCTTATTAATTTACCATCACAGACCATTCTTTGGAGGTGCTGATAAGCTTAGAGAGGTCTATAATTTGTTAGAAGTTCTTCCTCTCTCTTCTGTGTCTACACTCTGTCACATTATACTTCCCCACAGGATAAACGAACATATGGCCTCAAATTAGGAAGCAGTGAGATGTGACCATTTTCCCTCTTGAGTAGTACCTTACTCCAGATGAGGTCTTATTGGAGCAAAAATAACCCCATGGAGAGAGGCAGAGGAGCTGCTCTTTGGATTGCTTATTTCCCATGTTCTGGTATGTAGGTAGCTGCATGGTGAAATAGGTGTTGTTTTGTGAAGAGAAGAGTGATGAAATACTGGAACAGGTTGCCCAGGGATGTGGTTGAGACCCTATCCCTGGAGATAGCCAAGATCAGATTTGATGTGGCCCTGGGTAGCCTGATCTATTTGGAGGTGTCCCTGCTCACTGCAGGAGGATTGGACAAGGTGATCTTTGAGGGTCCTTTCCAACCCAATGCAATCTATGAATCTGTAGAGAACAGCCAGCAGCTAAGTCTATCTTACAAACCCTCTTTGTAAGGGGTGGCTGCTCAGTTGAGTTCCATAGATGGGAGACTATACAAGTACCACCTTTGAACCTCTCTCTCATACTCTAGACCTCTATGTTGAGGACTGGAATTCCTTGTGTGAAGATGACAGATCTGGGTCAAATTAGGGAAAAAAGTATTTGGTTTGGTCAGAGTAACAGAGAAATGTGGAAGATGGGAAGAATGAAGACCATGACAATTTTGTATTGATGATAAAGAGTTGTTTTCCTGCAGTCTACTGGAGGAGAAACTTCTGAAACATTTGAGGCATGCTCCTCACTAACTACTTTCACAAACAGATCTTCCTTCCTGCCTTTAAAGTCTAGCACTGCAACCCACTGACAGCTTACATTACATTCAGCAGGACCGTGCAGTATTACATCATGTCATGTTGGTTTCTTTCCTTCACTGCCTGGTACTAACAGGAGGTGACATTACGTGAGTGAGCTAATGTAGCTAAAGTAGCTGTGATGGTGTGAACTGTGAACTGAACTGGAGTCAAGAGGGTGGAAAAAAATGCAGCAAAGAGAAAATATCCTGCTCTTTGGAAAGTGCACTGATTTTGCAAGTAATAGGATTCAAAGCAGGTATTGCAGAGTTATTAGCAGAGTTTTCAGTGTTTCTTTTTCTTGGGGACAGGGGGACTTAGCGTGATCTGTTTCTGGCTTTTCAGGGTTTATTACCTGAGAGTAATTACCAATGGCTTATAGAGTGTTCTTAAACATTCACTTTGCTTGCTGGTTTCGGCAGTTAGCCTCTGAAGGCTTGTGTTATCATTTCTGCACCTTGGTCAGCTGAAAATGAACAATAAGCAAACAAAAGATTTTGAGTTATTTTTGCTAATCACAGGCCTCCTCTTATGGAAACACTCATGACCAGTGATGGTTAAATCCACAAAAAAAAAAGGCCCTCAGGAAGAATTTACTGATGTTGTTATCAAAAATGTCTTGAAATCTTATGATAATTCCAACAGCTTTTGGAGAGACACCATCATTATGGGCTCTTGGGAGAGCAAGCTATTACCTCCTGCCCAGATGGCCAAGAAGGCCAATGGCATCCTGGCCTCTATCAGGAACAGTGTGGCCAGCAGGAGCAGGGAATTCATTCTGTCCCTGTACTCAGCACTGGTTAGGCCATACCTCAAGTCCTGTATCCAGTTCTGAGAACTTCAGTTTAGGAAGGATGTTGACTTGCTGGAACGTGTCCAGGGAAGGGCAACAAAGCTGGGGAGGGGTTTGGAGCACAAGCCCTGTAAGAGGAGGCTGAGGCAGCTGGGGTTGCTTAGCCTGGAGAAGAGGAGGCTCAGGAGAGATCTTATTGGTGTCTACAGCTGCCTGAAGGAGGTTGTAGCCAGGTGGAGGTTGGTCTCTTCTCCCAGGCAACCAGCACCAGAGCAAGGGGACACAGCCTCAAGCTGTGCGAGGGCAGGTTTAGGCTGGATGTTAGAGAGAAATTCTTCACAGAAAGAGTGATTTGCCATTGGAATGGGCTGCTCAGGGAGGCGGTGGAGTCACCATCATTGGAGGTGTTTAGGAGGAGACTTGATAGGGTGCTTGGTGCCATGGTTTAGTTGATTAGATAGTGTTGGATGATAGGTTGGACATGTTGATCTTAAAGGTCTCTTCCAGCCTGGACTGGACTGGACTGCACTGGACTATTCTATTCTATTCCTGTGTTAGGAGCGGTGTTTTCCCATGCTCTTAGTCAGACAACTCCAGATGCAGTTGCCCCAAGTAGTGAGTTTTCTCTCCAATGCCAGAGTTTTGTGCTCAGTGTCATTGATGTTAACCTGCACCTTTTTGCTATGTCCAAATTCTCTCTCTGCTTTAGCCAAGAGTCCAGTTTGTAGAGATAATCTTCCAACATTTGGGTCCAGGCTGCAGGTCTGCTTGATTCAGAACAGAGAAACTATTTCAAATATCTCCTTGGCTGGATGGTGTGCTGGGCTAGGTTTCAACTCTGTACTGGATCAAGGAATATTTATTTATATTGAGTAAATAAAAATCTCCTTAAAGATGTATTTTTGGTGAGGTGGTATAAATGTCCTGCCTCATTTGAGTGTAGTTCTGCTCTGGAGCAGGTTTTTGAATGTGGCAACTACAAGATGGTTAAATTTCTCAGATTTGACCACAGGCTCTGTTCTGGATGTGGGAAATCTTTCTTACTTAAGGGCTTGTCCAAACTGACATATCTCTAAGAAATTTTGAATCAGAGTCTGTTAATAAAAAGCCCACTGTCCTTTTGTACTAAAAATAAATTCTTTAGAACTTCCTTTATTCTGAATTCTTATTGCTTTTTAAGTTCCATGTGGAGAGCTTCTCTGATTTCAGACATACATCTCCATGCTTGTTACCACATTCCTGATAAAGACCTCAGAGAAGAGCAATAAAGTAGTTTTGACCACAAATCACAGTATCACAGGAAAGCAGCTGATGACTACAGCACTGCCACTAGCACAGCATCTCCCCTGGTCCACACCTGCCTGCCTTCCCCAGCATCACAGGCAGACCCTGACCTACAGGGGCATCCTCACAGCCTTCAGGGCTGCAGGGCAATCCCCACAATGAGCCCACAGCTTCTGCTTGGGCACCTGTCACCAAGTGTTTTACAAGCAGAAGGGACACAGGCAGCTGAGGCCAGGCTGATGCTCCTGCGCACCATGTTAAGTGCTCCTTGCTGGATGATATGATTCCCATCAATAAAACATCACACTGATGCCCTCCTGCACCTCTGCAAATACGTGTAAAGACACAAAATAAAGATTACACAGTGTGGGATCTGAGTAAAGAATGATTAAATAGTGGGAAACAGCAAAGAAGATCTTAGAAGCACCTGCAAGAAGCGAGCTTTGGGGAGGGAAGAATTATTTACAGGTAGAAAGTATAAGGGCTGTTATAACATGATGAAACAAAGGAAAACTTGCTTCAAGTATCAGCCAAACTTGTGACATGTATTGTGTTATGATATAGTCTCCCTGGGCAAGTGGCAGTAGTTCAGTGTCTGGCACATTTAAAACTAGACTAGACAAGACACTCAAAAATGAATAATAAGGACCAATCCCATGGTGACAGGAAGATGAACTGGAAGACCCAAGTGATTGCTACCAATCTCAAGATTCCATGCTATCCCTCCACCTGTGTAGAACCCAGGGAAAGGGATGCTTTCATGCAAAGTTAAGAGGTTTAACTATGTGTAGTAACCATGCCTTGGCTGAGATAAAAGTAGAGATGAAGATTTCTGTAATCTTAACTCTCTTGTGCTGTGGTCAGATGCCGTGAGCAGTACTCAGCGCGCTGAAGGGTAACTGTGGTCCTGATGTGACCTATAGCTGCCTTCTTTCCCCTGCTCCCTGTGGCTCCTCTCTGCCACCCTGTTCTGAATCCTCTCATGCCTCCCAGTCCAACGTCCTGCCCTCTCTAACCCTCCCTGTCATCTAATAAAATCTGCAGAAGACGTTAAAGCTTTTCAGCAGGAGTACTTTGATTCTTCTTCCTGCCAGCTAACAGCAGATCTCAGTAGCTGTGTCCCAGCTGGGTCAATCCTGCCTTCAGGGTTGTTAGAATGGACCGAGATACACTTCTTGCACCCAGGACAGAGGAGAGTCCTTGTTGTCTCACTTGAAGGGAGCATCTCCAGCTCTTTTCAAGGTAAGCAAGGGCTGAGAGATGTTTGATGGAGCTCAGTTTTAAGGGCAGGAGCTTGCTGGTCGCAGCCTGTTGCTGTGGCAGAGGAGGCTACCACTCTCATCACTGATGCATAATTTCAGGCAAGGGCATTTTGATCGGTGTAGTATTTCCTGGAGACTAAATACTCTGACTTAACCTTATTTTAACCTTTGCAAGGCTGTAGAAGGCTGCTGGTTTGAAGAGATCCCAAGGGTGTGTTGAAACTGTCCATATGGGAGAGGTCATTTTATAAGTATAAGCAGGCAGGCAGTTTTCTTGGAAACTACTTAAATTATTTAGCAATAAAAGGTGCTTTTGATTTTAGGAGAGCATTGCAGATTGATAAGCTGACTTTGGAAAGGTCAGCAGCTATGGCTTAATTGCTCCAGGGCCCGCTCTGATGATCTCTCTGGTGTGCCTTGTGCCCTGGAGCACCCCTGTGGGAGCAGGGCTGGTGGGTGGCAGGAGCAGCAGCCGTCAGGGGCAGACATGCTGATGCCGTTAGGAAAGGTGTTACCAGGTTCAATTTTCAGACCTCATAATCCAGCAGCCCTCAAGTTGTTGTCTGAATCTAAAAGACCCTCAAACAGCTCTTGTGCAGATACTGTACAAGTCCAGCCTGTAAAGGAAACTTGTTGAGAATCTTCCTTTGCCTTTTCTTTCCCCCTCCCTTCCTGTTTTACCTTTCCCCCAGTACTCCCCGAGTTAACCCTGATTCGCCCTCAGACCTGCTCTTGTCTCACTGGTCCTTTATATTTTTTGGACTAAAAATGCCAATTGTGGGCACAATTATTTGTGTTGCTGAAGCGACTTGCAAAGCTCTCTAAATCCCTCATGTGTGCAATTCTTTTAACTAAAATTGCATTTCAGTTGCACATTTCCCAAGTCTCTGGCAGGTGACACTAGTCTGAGAGTGATGGAATTCCGTTTTTCCAGACTCATGGAAGGTTTCCTGCAAACAGGAACCTCTCTCACCACATGAAGCTCTCAGTTTTGTGGGGTGATCATTAGGAAGTGATAGGCTCTCTTGGAGGCTGTACGACTCAGTAATTTCAGTAGTTGGGACTTGGCTGTTTGCTTATTGCTGACTTGCAAATTTGGGGTTTTGCTGAGTGGAAAGTTTTGATTTTTGCCAAGTTGTGACCTGTAAAATTAGTGTTGTGCAAGTCAGCTTGCTGAGAGATGAAATTCACAGAATCACAGAAGCATTCAAGTTGGAAAAGACCCCCAGGATCACCAAGTCCAACCCATAACCCTACTCGATAAGGTTCATCCTTAAACTATATCCCCAAGCACCCCATCCAAACTACCTTTAAACATCCAGGGCTGGTGACTCAGCCACCTCCCTGGGCAGCTCATTCCAATGCCTGACCACTCTTTTCTGTGAAATGCTTTTTCCTAATATCCAGTCTAAACCTGCCCAGTTGTAGCTTGAGACCATTCCCTCAAATATCTGAGGTGCTTGGGTTTCTGAGATTCAATGAGAGAGTTTTTTGTCTTTTTAAGCTCTTAAACTTGCTTCCCAAAAAGGGCTTCAGTTGAAGTTTAATGCTAACAAACATGTACTCCTTCTTTTAAATCAAAGAATCAACCAGCTTGGAAGAGACCTCCAAGATCATCCAGTCCAACCTATCACCCACCCCTATCCCATCAACTTGACCATGGCACTAAGAAGATCTTGAAGATCTCCAGGGATGGTGACTCCACCACCTCCCTGGGCAACCCATTCCAATGGCAAATCTCTCTCTCTGTGAAGAACTTCTTCCTAATATCCAGCCTGAACCTCCCCTAAATAAGTGAGTAACTGCCCTAAACCTTCTAAGGAGAGTAGCTCTTCCTGGAGCTGAGGCTCGAGGTGAGGAGAAAGTTCTTCGCAGAAAGAGTAATTGGCCATTGGAATGTGCTGCCCAGGGAGGTGGTGGAGTCACCATCCCTGGAGGTGTTCAAGAGGGGATTGGATGTGGCACTTGAAGCCATGTCTTTGTTGTCATGAGGTGTTAGGGATTAGGTAATAGGTTGGACTTGATGATCTCTGAGGTCTTTTCCAACCTGGTTGATTCTATGCTTTACCATTGGGAAAGGAAATACCTCCACTGATTTCAAAGGATGCTGGATTGGGCTTCATAGGAATCTTCTGTATTTTACATAGTCTGGCCCGTTGCTCTGTAGGTAAGACTAAAATATGAGACAGCTTACCATGCACGTTGAATGGGGATGCTCAGACCTTCTGAGAAGCCATAGAAAACTGCAAGGGGAGCTTTAACTTTGCTCCAGAGCCTCCTTTGAGACACCCCATTTTAAGAGCACAGGTGAGCAGCCAGCATCCAGGGCTAAAGAGCGCTGAATTGCACAAATGGTCCTGATGTCAGCCAAGTGAACTGGATCATCCAATTATTTTCAATTACAATTCTGATCCTTCCCTTAATGTTTTCCTATGCTGATATCTGTGTTGGCAATGTTGCCAGCTCTGGCTTTATGATCCCCCTTGTTGCAACGTGCTGTGCTTAATTACTTCGCCCCGTAACAGAAGACATTTTGAACAATTAGATGATAATATGGAAGCAGGAAAGGAAAATAGCTCAAGATACTTCCATTTTAATTATGCTGATAGTGTACCCCATGGTTTTGAATCAATGCTGGAATAATGTTCTTCTGATAGTCTTCAATAACTTTAAACGAGATCTAATAAATTTGTGGTTTTATGCGAAGTTTAGAAGGGGAAAAAATATATCCCTCGTTGTTGACTTCATTTTCAATTGGAATTCACAGCTCCCCTGATTTGTACATTTGTGTTCTAATTGGATGTCTAACCCCACTGAACAAATCACTTAAATGCCTTAATTACTATACTGGAAGGTATTACACCTCAAGCATATATTTGGTATCTTTCTGAGTTGCTGCCTGATGCAAACCCAACCCTCTTGCATTTTAGAAATGGGAAGAATTATGTTTGGGGCTTTGTTGTTTTTGTTGTTTTTCTTCTTCAATGGCATCCTGGCCTCTAACAGGAACAGTTTGGCCAGCAGGAGCAGGGAGGTCATTCTGCCCCTGCACTCAGCACTGGTTAGGCCACACCTTGAGTCCTGCGTCCAGTTCTGGGTCCCTCAGTTCAGGAAAGATGTTGACTTGCTGGAACATGTCCAGAGAAGGGCAACAAAGCTGGGGAGGCGTTTGGAGCACAAGCCCTGTGAGGAGAAGCTGGGGTTGCTTAGCCTGGAGAAAAGGAGGCTCAGGGGAGACCTTATTGCTGTCTACAACTACCTGAAGGGAGGCTGTAGACAGGCTGGGGCTGGTCTCTTCTCCCAGGCAACCAGCACCAGAACAAGAGGTCACAGTCTTAAGCTGTGCCAGAGGAAGTTTGGGCTGGATGTTAGGAAGAAATTCTCCATAGAGGGAGTGATTTGCCACTGGAATGTGTAGCCTGTGGAGGTGGTGGAGTAACCATCATTGGGGGTGTTTAGGAGGAGACTAGATGGGGTGCTTGGTGCCATGGTTTAGTTGATTAGATAGTGTTGGATGATGGGTTGGACACAATGATCTCAAAGGTCTCTTCCAACCTGGTCTGGTCTGGTCTGGTCTGGTCTATTCTATTCTATTCTATTCTATTCTATTCTATTCTATTCTATTCTATTAACTTCTCTGCTTATTTTAATCTTTTTTTCCTTTTTTTTTTTTTTAATTAAAGCTAATAAATTACCAGTAAGCAGAGCAGACTCTTTGCAAGTAGCAAGGAAGACTGGCATCATAAAATGACTGCCCAGCTGCTTTGTTCTTTGAAATTAAATCAAGCTAATTTTGGAAGGGCTGCCACTGAGCCATGCTGACGCTCACACAACTGCTCTATTGTGCTATCCACAGGTGCATTTTTAGCTCCTTAAATCGTTTTTTTCATCAATGTCACAGCAATGAAGCAAGCAGCGCAAAAACAGCTAGTTTTCCAAGATGATATAGGAAGCCAACATCTTAATCCCTTTATTATGCAGTTTACAAGGAATTACCATAATTTTTAAACTGTTACTTATGACAGCTCTTCTGATACATTTAAAAAAGCTACTCAAAACATTTGAGGCACTTGGATAGCCTCTGTAAGCTGCTCCTGTAGTCTTAGGATAAATAAACAAATAAAGCGGGGGAGGGGAATTTAAACAGGATTTTAAAGCTCAGAGGATGTGATAAGAAACCTAGTTCCACCACTGGGAAATGTTTAGGGGTATCTAAGGAGATACCTGAGTGTGCCATGCTTGGCTGCTTGTGAACTCACAAAGGGTCATGCTGGGATACCACTAAACAAAGCTTCCCGGCTTAGCCTGGAGAAGAGGAGACTCAGGGGTGACCTTATTGCTCTCTACAACTACCTGAAGGGAGGTTGTAGCCAGGCAGAGGTTGGTCTCTTCTCCCAGGCAGCCAGTACCAGAACACGAGGACACAGTCTCAGGCTGTGCCAGGGCAGGTTTAGGCTGGATGTTAGGAAGAAGTTCTATACAGAGAGAGTGATTGCCCATTGAAATCGGCTGCCCGTGGAGGCGGTGGAGTCACCTTCATCGGAGGTGTTCAGGAGGAGACTTGATGGGGTGCTTGGTGCCATGGTTTGGTTGTTTAGGTGGGTTGGATTGGTTGATGGGTTGGACGTGATGATCTTGAAGGTCTCTTTCAACCTGTTGTATTGTATTGTATTTTAAACTCTCAAGTCTTGGCTGGGAAATGTCTGGAAGTTTATGACAGAATCATTAGATTTCAGGTGTTTGAATGGTTTCTGACTGTCCAAATTGAGCTTTGCAAGACTCAACACCTCTTTTCTCTTCATGTAATTGCTGGCAGAAATTGTCTTCAAAAGCCTTAGTTTAGTGTTGAGCACTCTGGGGAATATTTGGTTCAGTAAGGGTTTTGTGCTGGTAAATCTGCTTCTGAAAGCTCAAATTTAAATTTGTAGAGGAGCAAGGAAAAGAAAGGTCTGAATAAATTCCCAGTGCCTATGGGATAGCAATACAGTTGGCCAGGTTTGTGCTCACATGTAGCATCCCTGCCAAGCCCTTTGGATGTATCTGCTGGCTGGTTGATTGTGGCCCACATGAGCAATATATCAGCTTGCCTAAGGAGCCAGAAAAATGACTTTCAGTGGGTTCAAATCATTACAAAATGAACATGGCTTTAAAATAAATTATTTGCTCACTGGGTGATTAGTACTTTGAAATTCCTGGGTTCTTAATAACATCTGGCCTGTGACACCTGCTAAAATAAGGCAGTTCTCTGGTTACTGTTTTAGACAGGACAAGTTTTTGCGCTCTACCTGGGAAAAAACAAGTTTCAGCAGAGGATGTATAAATGGTCACCCAGTTTCAGATTAAGTGTATAAATGTTCAAGATGCATGGTCAGTTTGAGGCTTTTGAAAAGCAAGTAAATTATAGGCATCAGCCTTTGAAAAGGTGTCTGATGAGGAGAGGCTGAGGGAGCTGGGGTTGCTTAGCCTGGAGAAGAGGAGGCTCAGGGAAGACCTTATTGCTCTCTACAACTACCTGAAGGGAAGTTGTAGCCAGGTGGGGGCTGGTTTCTTCTCCCAGGCAGCTAGCACTAGAACAAGAGGACACCGTCTCAAGCTGTGCCAGGGGAGGTTTAGGCTGGAGGTGAGGAGAAAGTTCTTCATAGAAAGAGAGATTGGCCATTGGAATGTGCTGCCCAGGGTGGTGGTGGAGTCACCATCACTGGAGGTGTTTAGGAAGAGACTGGATGGGGTGCTTGGTGCCATGGTTTAGTTGATTAGGTGGTGTTGGGTGATAGGTTGGACTCGATCTGAAAGCTCTCTTCCGACCTGGTTTATGCTATGCTGCGCTATGCTATGCGACATTGGCTACCAAATAAAGAAGGCTCCAAAGCTGTTAGTCAGTGAAACACTGTGCTAGCTCAGGCTAAGCCAACATGATTATTTTTATTGCTGTTCAGTGTTGTGGTTTGACCTGAATTCTCCAAAACTGAGTGTAACACCACTTCTGCCTAGATGCTTATAGCTTGTCAAATGGTTTTACAAACATTAATATGTTAAGCAAACCTCTGTGCCACTTGCTGTGCAGCTGAACATAGATCCCAGTTATTTAGGCAATAGTGCTCTTGCTGTAATCTCTAGACTGGCTTCTTCTCAGTAATTTGCTCACAGGATCCCTTGAGTAAAAGTTTTGGAAAAGAAACTGAAGACCTGCTTGGTTTACAGTGAGCAGGTAAACAAATGCCTCTGCTTTCCAGACTGAAAGCTGTTTTCTGCTAGGCAGCAGATGTAGCTGTCAGTGGGGAAAATTATTTGATATGGCCCAAGTTTCTCAACCACAGCACAAGTGGAGTGCTTCCTGTAATATGGAGCACTTACAGATAATATTTGTAGAGTAATTGCCATGCAATCACCGCTCCACTGCCAAAGATTTCCATCGGTTGTCATGAATCTTGCAGTAAAAATCCTATTGGGGACAGTGGGATTGAAAACCTCACAAGTGTGTGTGAACATCACATGAGGTCAGTTGGTTTGATTTGACTTGAGGTGGGTACTCAATATGCTGGTGAGATTGCCTGGTGCTGAGAGCATTTCCATTTCAAATCTGAGAAGTGGGAAGCTTCTCAGAGGAAAACTTAGTGGGAAGCTGGAATGCAATTGCCTGTATTCGTGGTTCCTAGAAAGATACAAGAACCTATTGTCCTTTGAGTGAGTCCATGTGTTGTTCTCATTCAGAAAGGGAACAAGAAATTAAGATCCAAAATACTGGTTTGGGGTGGGTTTTTTTGCTACACAGCATATGTTTTATAAGCATTGCAGCCTTTTCTTGTCATTAGTGGAAATCAGATTCTTGTTGACAAATCCAACTTAACTTTCCTTTGACTTTTTCATGTGTCGGTAGTAAAATCTTGTATCTAATCTAAATCAAATCTTTAGTATATTTGATCTGTTTTCTTATCTAACATTGAACAATGGCTGTATTTAATTTTAGCTCTGAGTGTTCATTGATTTCTTCTGCCTAATGATAAATATTTACTCTTCTCTATGCATCCCCCCTGTGGGGGAAGGATCATAATAATCATCATATAACTTTTAGCTTGTGTAATCTAACTTTTTTGACAACTTCCAATTGAAAGCAGTGAGAAAAGGGATCCACTGTCAGCTGCTTTTGTGACTTTTAGAAAGTTGAGCCCTGGGTGTGGTTTCCCCACGGTTCTGCAAGCTGTGCACTTTCCTGAGTCTCTTGTGCTGAGTCGCCAAAACCGGGATCTCATCATGTAGCTTTTGCTGTCTACATTACCCAGCTACACGATAGTTGGTGTTTTACTCCCTAAACTGAGCTGTCAGAGTAGTGAGCTGATTGCTTCTCATTAAGGTCCTCCAAAATGCTCAGCTCTGTTTGGAGGAATTTGCTGTAAGGTGGCTGCAACTTTCCTTGACCTTTAATTCAATTTATTTGTTTTCCTTCTACCAAGGTTCTCAAAGTCAGCAAAAGAAATGTTTTTTGTGGGGCTGATTAAAATGAGGAAGTGTCTCACTTAAACAAGGGTGTAAGTTAGGTGAGGGACTTCTTTGACAGAAGAAATTCAGCAGAGAGAAAAGCTGCCGTGCAGCAAAAACTGGCTGGTGTGAAATGCATTTTAATGGAAAAGGGAATGGCAAGATGTCGTCTTTGCCAGTTATCGCATTCAGTGCAGAGAGCAGCCATGGCTGAACTGGCCAAGAGGGACTGGTCTGTCCAGAGGAGGGGACCTTGCAGAGAAGGAGGGCTGGGGCTGGCTGCCTTGGCCTGCAAGGGCACTCCTGAATAGTGGTGGTAATTTTAGCTAAGGGAGCAGCAAAACCTAAATGCTGTCACTGCTGTCATTCCCATTAATATTTCTTCTTGTGGAACTGAGTTTTCCATTTGCTCCTTCGACTTCTTTGGTCCCTTTGCAAAGTTTTAGCTGTGTCCAGAGAAGGCTTTGCTTTTGGGATGGTGTAGCTCTACCTCTGACTGTGTGATGTGGAGTTACCATGTGTGAAACACTTTGGGCTTACTAATCTCAGTCCTACTCAGTCATCCAACCTCCTAGACTGGCTATGCATGTGCACAGTGTGTTCTCTGAGGGTTATATCATGCAAGTTGGTGTATATAATGAGAATTGATGTTGCATCCCACTAAGCCTTTTTATTTTCTTCCCCCCCCTTTTTTTTTTCTTCCCAGTTATTCCCTTTTCTTGATGTGCTTGACAAATTTCCAGGGGCCCCCTTCTTAAAGAGAGCCATTGGAAAATTGCTTCCCAATGACCTGGAAATTGCTAACATTTTCTTCATACTGTTTGTGGTTTTTTTCCCCTGAAGCTTTATAATCTAGTGTCCAACCTACATCCAAGAATTAGAAAGATCCATGTTTGTATTCGTAGTGTCAGCCCTGTTGTAAACTGGTGTTGTTCCCATGCCATTGGTAAAATTCCAGTGGGGATTTGTGCATTGTATTTGAGGGGATTGCTTGATTCTTCCCTTCACTGATCTGCTTTTCTTATCGATATTTGCCACGCTCCAGCAATGTTATATTTGCTCTTTCTGCAGAACACCAACTTCTGGTCTGAAATTTCTGTATTTTATGCTCCACTGAGGTAAGGAATGGATTTCCTCTTGTACAGCAGAGATCTGTACAAATATCCTCTCCCTGCCACTTGGAGGAATCTAACAGCTAAAGCACTTCATTAGCAGAGTACCACAGTGGCTGCTGTTTTCTGTTGGCGGAAAGTGAGCTGGAAGAAACATTAAGCGTTTGTTTCACACTTCGCTTTCGGTGCACCCACAAAAATAAGCTCAGCTTCAGCCCTTTCCAGAGCTGTGCTGAAAAAGGTTGGCACTTTTATTTGAAACAGGCATGCACATTTGCATTCGGTGGTTGCAGAATTCGGTGAGATAAAATGTGGAACGTGAAGTTGCAGGAATCAATTCTGTGGTTGAAGAAGAATCGATGACCCTAAACAGAACAAGAAATAGGAGTAGCACTCTTGGAGGTGTTTGCACTGTCACTCTAGAGCAGCTATGAACACAAGGCAAGTGGGATGCTGTTTACTTATACCACCACATGATCCTTTCACACACACGCAAGGCACCATGCTTTTAGGGAAAATTCAAGGCTTTGTGGCTACATAGGCAAAAATTCTCTGGGAAAAAAATATACTGTACCATAGCTGATTAGCTCTGCAGCACATGACAGCAGAAGCAGGGTGTGAGATCCGTTGGAAACAAATTAGTTAAATTTTATTGAAAATTATTGATTTTCCTGGTCAGAGGTTAACAAAGTTTGCCTTTCATCTAGCTTCCCAGCTCTTGGGAGAATAATGAAATTACCTGAAGATAGAGACCATTCAATTAAAATCAACAGATGAGGCAAGCATATTAGAGCTGATTTTTGGTACTCTATCAAATTCATCCCCCCTGCAATTTTGGTACCTTGGGCTTTTGAAGAAAGAAGTGTGTGAAGGGATGGTTTCTGAAACACAAGGCATCTATCAGTTTGTTTTCTCTATATATGAGCCTCTGATGACTTGCTGGTAGGAACGGACCCTAGAGACAAAATTATGAGCACTAGACTGACAGATCAAGATAAGTGTGCTGGGGAGAGGGGATACATATAGAAGAGAGTAGGGTAGAGAGAAATTATCAGATGGCAGGGGTGGGTTGGTTGGGGTTTTTTTGTACTTAAATCATTAGCAGTTGCTCTAATGCAGCACATACAGACAAAACATGCCTTTCCCCACTCCATGTTTAATTTCTGGTGCTGTGTGAATATATAAAAAAGCCAAAGGATGCCTTGAGCAAAAAGCTGCCCGAGGGCTGCAGCACTGACGCCTGCCTCTTCTTTCTGCTAAGCCTCTGCCTCTCATTCCTGCAGCAAGATGCCTTTTCTCTACAAAATGTGAAGGAACTTAATACCTTTGAGATTCCTGCACCTCTGCCAAATTCAGGAAAGGGGTAAAAGACTCCTTGTAAGAGGAGATGGTACAGTTTTCTGTCATTTTGCTTTGATCCATGTTGCTCCAGTAAAAACAGTTTGCTCCAGAACCTGGAGACTGCCTTCTCAGTGCTGGATAATGTGATTTACATATGGCAAGGGAACTATCTAACCTTCCCTCTGGTGTTGCACTCTCATCAGGCTCCCAAAGATTGAGGGAGACCCTGGCTGTCTCTCTGTGGCAACTGTTTCACTGCCATCTCTCTCAGCTACACTGAGTGTCAGAGGTGTTGGTAGGACTCCAGGGGAAACCTGAGGACTCGGGATGGCATACCATGTGTGGTATCTGCTTCTGCTCAGGGGAGCTGCTTTACACAGACCCAGAAGTCACTTCTGTCCAAAAGGTTTCACACACCGCTCTACTACCCTGGTGTTAACTGAATGTGCCAGACACAAAACAGAAGTGCTTGATAGGGGTGTGTGTGGGGGGGTGTGTGTATGTAAAATATCACTTCCTGGTGGCTTTCTCTTGCTTATTTCATTCTTTTCTACCCCAGCTCTGCCTGACTCCATCCTGCCAAAACACGGTGGCACACATTATCCTCTTGTGTGTGTATCCTCTTGTTACCCTCTTGTGTATCAACTGAGGTGTCTCATAGGCTGTGCCAGGGGAGGTTTAAGCTGGATGTTGGGAGGAAGTTCTTCACAGAAAGAGAGAGTGCCCATTGGAATGTGCTGCCCAGGGAGGTGGTGGGGTCACCATCACTGGAGGTGTTTAGGAGGAGACTTGATGGGGTGCTTGGTGCCATGGTTTAGTTGATTAGATGGTGTTGGGTGATAGGTTGGACTCGATGATCTCAAAGGTCTCTTCCAACCTGGTTGATTCTATTCAATTCTATTCTATTCTAAAAAGAATTGATTTGCTAAGTAACTGAGAAAAAGGGAACTGAGGAAACTTAACCTTAGCATGTTAAACCAGTTGGTATAGAGCAGTTATTCATAGGAGCAGAGCAGAGCTGTGGGTCGAAAGGTACTGAAAAGTGGGTGCCAATAAAATCCCAGCAGTCGCTCGGTGCCCCACCAGCATTCTGGCTGAACACAGAACAGCATACTCCTGGGTGAATTTATAAAAGCAAATATTTTGACAAAGAAATTTAATGAGAGCCTATGGGGCTTAGTAAATGAGATTTGTGGTGGTTTGAAGGGATCATTGAACATGTTGATCCCTAAGGAGCTCTGTCTCTCTGTCTCTCCCTCCTTTCCCCCCTCCCCCCTCCCCTTATGCCGCCTCCTTGCATGATGGGGCCAAACCACGCTGCAAGTTTGTTTTAATGAATCCCAGAGCTCTGCTGTTCCAAAAGACAAGGCTAGGTGGGATCTCACCATGGCGTGTGCCCGGCGTGGGATCTACATCCTGTGGCGTACTCTGAGTGAGAAGCAGCATCAGGCAGAGTAAATGGACAGGCAGTGACTATGTACTGTAGCTGGTCCAGGTGATGATCTGAGGGTTTGCATGGAGGTCTGGGCACTGTGCTTGATATTGCTTGAGCCAGGAGCACTATTCCAGCCCAGCAGGGTGGTTCTGGGGGTCAGCACAGACAATCAATGTTTCTGCAGCATTTTTGACCTTTTGCACAAAGGAGTAGTGAAGGTGCCAAATGACTGCAACCTGGTTTTTGTCCTCTCTGTGGACAGAGGTAGCAAAGACGATTGTTTCCTCTGAAATCAAGCTGATTTCTTCACAAAAGGCTGCAGGGAAATCTTAAAAAAAATAAATAAAAATGGCACAAGATATTTAGGACTTAAAATTCCACTGCTGTGGGGTACCAGAAGCTGTCAGATAACCAGTGAGGAAGCTGTTAGACTGAATCAGACTGGAGTGGCTGGTGGCTTGCTTTTTTCTTTTCAGGCTGATGACCTATACCACACAGGCCAAATCTGAGTTTGGTGTAAAGTCTGTAAAGCTTAAATTCATGGAGTAAACTTTGGACCATGGGACAAACCAGGGTCATGTCAGGGACATACAGAGCCACACCACTAACTGGGATGATGAGAGTGCTGTGCAACAGCCTGCTGATAGCTACTAACTGCCAAAAAGTGCTGCTGCCTGAAACCTGGTGGACCTTTATGAGAATCTGCATCTATTGCACATTAGGTTTTAAAAGCGTTTCTCTTTTAGCTCATGTGATTCCTGTCAAATATTTCCTGTTACAGTGAGAGCTTTTTTTTTCATGTAAAGCAAAGTATTTGCCATTTTGCAGGCTGAAATCTTCCAACATAGGTCATGTCCTTCATCCTTCAGGGGTACCCAGAATGAGCTGGAAACTCATGCTGTAGGCAAAGACAGGCAGAGTGTTTAACCACTTGCGAGGTCAGTGTGAGACCAGGCTGTAAGTTGTTGGGCAGAGTGTGGAGGGTCTGGCTGCACTCCCATTATTACTGGCAGTGAAGTTGTTCTGTCCTTCACTCCCTGGCCCATGAGGATGTTTGTGAAACTGCCACATTGTTGGAGAGTTGATAATCTTCATATAATTTGAAAGATTTGATAACATTTGCCAAGGAAATTATTATTTTGAAGGTTTTCCCTTTTGTGTTCAGCTTCAGCAACCTTGGCATGGGCCAAAAGATGGATTTCCATAGATGTCCTGTACAGACATCCCCTATTCTCTGACTAATCAAGAGCTATGAGGAAACTAAATTAGCCTCTCAGAAGCTGAGTCTCTTTCTTAATGTGATTTCATTCCTAGGGCGTCCACAATGGCAGAACACTGTGCAGAAATCAGTATTCATGCTCTACCCTTCAACAGTTACCATGTGTGAATGTCATGAATGCTATTTCACCATCATGAAGATTAACCAAATGAAATAGAAAGGTCAAATACTAAAAAACAATTAAATGAGCATTCCCATCTACTGAAAAAATCAATCAAGAATGAAATTTGGTTTTCCACTTCCAGTAACCTCAAACATATTTCAGTGTATATCTCTGAAGAGCTGCAAAGACAAACTGCTTCTTTCCCACCCCTCCAACAAAACACACTTTGGTAGCAATGGAAAAGAAATAGTTTTGTTTCAGAAATGCCAAGCACCAGCACCTTTCATGCAATTCACAACTGGTTTCTTAGAGGACTTCATACAGACTCATAAAAGCTTTCTACTTTGCACATTTTGCTGACACATTTGGAGGTTTCTCTCATTCTGTGACACTGGACACTCCCAGCGGGGAAGGGTCCATGTGGCCCCAGGAATTCCTCTTCCCTGGAATGAGGAGAATAACAAAACCAGTTGTTCAAGAAAGCTGGGTTGCTTAGCCTGGAGAAGAGGAGGCTCAGGGGAGACCTTATTGCTCTCTACAACTACCTGGAGGGAGGTTGCAGCCAGGTGGGGCTTGGTCTCTTCTCCCAGGCAACCAGCACCAGAACAAGAGGACACAGTCTCAAGCTGTGCCAGTGGAGGTTTAGGCTGAGTGTTAGGAAAAAGCTCTTCACAGAAAGCGAGATTGGCCATTGGGATGTGCTGCCCAGGGAGGTGGTGGAGTCATCATCACTGGAAGTGTTTAGGAAGAGACTGGATGGGGTGCTTGGTGCCATAGTTTAGTTGGTTAGACAGTGTTAGTTGATAGGTTGGACTTGATGATCTCAAAGGTCTCTGCCAACCTGGTCTATTCTGTTCTACTGGGAAACAGGCAGCAAGGCTTGTAGAGAAATCTTCCTCCTCCCATCTTTCTTTGCTAATGTAGAGCTCATTGGTTTGCATGTGTAGATATTTTCCCCATCATGCAATGCTCTCCTCAGCAAAACTGAACTTCATTTACCATTTTATCATCCAGTTGCTTAGTACTGCAAGTTCCTTATGCAACAGTTCACGGTCAACTTTAGATTTGATTATCCTGAATGATTTTGTCTCCCCTGCAAACTTTGTCTTTTCACTATTCATCTCTTTTTCCGGATCATTTATGAATAGAAGTGTACATTTTCTAGCCCTTAATGATCCACCTTCAGAAACATTGATTTCTGCCACTGAAATTTGCCTTTTAAAGAAGCATTACAGAGTTCAATAGGAATAGCCAACTTTCACAGAATGGTTTTTCTTGGCTGGTTCATGGAATAGGTATTTTCAGTGGCAAAAGGACATCAAACACCACCATTGTCAGCAGCTGCACTAGAATTTTTTTGATAGGCAAGAGCTGTATGTGTGGAAGAGGCTGATACTGAATGAGTTTGGTGGTGAATAGAAGTGTCTTACCAAAGTATGGAGTTGTTGTTTAGTTTGGGGTTGGTTTGTTTGTTTTGTCTGGATTTTTGTTGTTGGTTTAGTTTGGTTTGGTTTGGTTTGTAACTTTCCCCACCCCTGATGACAGGAAAATAGCCCCAAATTCAGAACCACAAAACTTTCTACCTGTATATTTATTTTCTTCAGGTTTGAGAGGTTTTTGTTTTGGTTTGGTTTTCATTCACTTTGACAGACTTGTGCTCTCTTTCAAAGCAGTAAAACTTCTGCCCCTAAGCTTGGGAGAAACAAGCAATGTGGTTTTACTGAGCTGCCCTGTCTAAATGCCTGGGTTTGAGCACAAGATCATAGAATTGTTAGGGTTGGAAGGGACCTCAAGATACAGCATTGCTGGTCAAAATAGTTATTTCCTTAGGAGATAAAGTTGCTTGGAATTTCTTTTCCAGTGTCAAAGCCCATTGCTTCAGTAAAAGATGTGGTCATTCACTTTCAGTCTTGATATGCACCGAGACAGATCTCTTTTTTGACATCCAGGGACAAGAGACTACAGATACAGAATACAGAATTAACCAGGTTGGAAAAGACCTTTGAGATCATCAAGTCCAACCTACCACCCAACACCATCTGATCAACTAAACCATGGCACCAAGTGCCTCATCCACTCTCTTCCTAAACACCTGCAGTGATGGTGATTCCACCACCTCCCTGGGCAGCACATTCCAATGGCCAATCACTCTTTCTATGAAGAATTTTTTCCTAACATCCAGCCTAAACCTCCCCTGGCACAGCTTGAGACTGTGTCCTCTCATTCCGTCACAGGTTGTCTGGGAGAAGAGAAGATTTCAGACTCAAAGCCACCAAACAGGGACTTGGAGGCCCAAACTTGTTCATTACTTACCAATGATTCTGAATTGCAATTTAGCTTCATAGTGGCTAACAAAAGAGGAAAACCAGAGCTAAGGAGGCTTGTGGAACAGTTCTGAAAGTCAGTGTGGAGTTATCCAGGAATCTGCAAAATAACATCTCTTCTTTTCTTCCTTAAATTCTGTTTCTGTACCCTTGTTCCAACCAGGCTTTCAGTTTTGGCACAATGTGTTTTCCCTCATGCCTGAGAACTGTAAAAAATGCTTTTCCTAAACTTTTGCCCCAAGCTATTGCTGATGAACTGCAGGTCAGTTCCCCATCTCAGCACTCCTGTAAAGAAAATCTGAGTTCTGGTGTCATTCAGCCAGCGGCTGGGTGTTGATCACAGTTAATGCCAAGTATGTCAAGGTTACTTGTCTGGAGCACAGCATAATAAGCCCTACCTTGACAAGATTAAACCATATTCAATCCTTGTTACAAGGGAGCACAATTCACTGCAGACACAGACCATTCTGAGAAGGTACTCAGGTCTTGAATTTATTTGTGTGGCTTCCACAATTAGTTCAAAGGACTGAAAATATGAAAGTGCTAAGCCGGCATTCCCTGGCCACTTAACAGTCCGCTGTTGTGGTTTAAAGTATCTTATTTGAGCCTTTCTTCCACTGTTACTCAAACAGATGAGCAACATTAGCTATTATGTGAGCGTTACTGCCTAAATAATCCAAGGGAAGCAGTAACTTGGCACTAATAATAACTTCACCTCTCTAGAAGCTGATTAGAAAATATTCCAGGATCTTAGAGTGGCAGAGAGTTGCATGATGACTGAGACATGAATGCTTTTATACCATGTGCAACATAAAAGGGTAGGCACAGTTAACAACCGGGTTACAGCTGCCCCAGCGAGGTCAGTCGCAGTTTTTGCACTGACAACCGTCAAGCTGTCATTTGACCCTGCAAGTTTAACGTGGTAGTGATGTTTTGTCATTAACACCTTGGCTTTGTCAGCTGAGAATGAATCAGTTCTGTGTTAGTGCTTTCCGAGCCTCAGAGCAGTTTTCAGTGGAGTTGCAGTGCTCCAGCTTCAGCCTGAATCGGATTACCTCACGCATGCGAGTCCATCCACCAGAACAGTAATTCCACTGTGGTGACTGCCTTGCCTCTAATCCTGTTTTCCATGCTGTAACTCAGCTAACTTTTTTAGCAGTTATTCCTGACTTAATTTGCTATGCTTGTTGCATCTTGTTCCTCTATCCTGAGTGGGGGCAGAGCTATTGTTTTTTTGTGGGAGACTCAGCAACGGGAGCCAGAGGAGCAGAATTTCTTGTTTTCTATCTAGACACTCACAAAATCCCTCCTGTAGTCCTTTGCTGGTTCAGGTGCAGGGCTCTCTGGTCTCATTCCTGGTCTAGATCAAAGAAATGCACTTCCCGAAAGAAGTGTCAGGGCTGGTGCCATTGATCCCATTGGGAAGAGGCTCGGCGCTCACGTTGCTACAGCAAGTGACATCCCTACGCCTGTGCCAGCCGAAGGTGACACGTCGTTGGCTTTAAGACAAGGCTATCAGCGCCATCTAGTTAGCTGGGGAGTTTGGTGCAAAACCGTTTTAAGCAAAGGTGACACTTCTGGCATTAGCTGTGACAGCTGACCTTTCTTTAGATCATTGCACTCCTAATGGATCTCTTAACATAAGTGGCACTGACACATGACAGAAGTCCTTAGGCGTTCAGACGCTCTGCACAAGTCCATTAGATGTTACAGTCTGCTGTCAGCTACAGTCAAGTCCTGCAGCTGCTGCTGGGGAAATGGGGCATTTCTGCAGGTGATGGCAAGAATATGTCACCAAACCAGTAGTCTGTGTGGTTGGGGTGGCTGACAACTCTGTCAAATGCTCTCAGCTGAAGAAATCTGCCTTCCTGGATTGGAAGGGACAACCATGTGAGAGAGCAGCTGAGGCAGGCACAGTTATTTTTCTTTTGTGGCTTGGAGATATAGTTAACTTTCCTGGTTATGCTCTCATGCTTTTCAGACAGCCCCAGTAAGACACTGGTCTGAAAGGTCACGTACAGGACTAGACTTCCTATAGCTCAGTAAGCACACGGCAGGTGTGTAGCTGAATGCATGCTAGTGTGTAGGGAATACGCTCAGAGGATTGGTTTAGGGCATGACATTGCTTTGTGCTCCCTCCAGAGCCCATCTCTAGCATTATTTGTGTGAAAGAAAGTTAAATATGTTCTGCTTGTGAAGTTTTGTCATGTTTCCCTTCTTTTACCTGACAGCACTGGTGTGAATCCTGACTGTGAAATTCTCCATTCTTCCAAAGGGACCTCCTGGCTCTTACTTCTTTAGCTTCTCTGTAAATCTAGTTTAGAAGGCCTCTGCTCTTGCCTTTGCAGGTCCTCCTTTAACATTTCCTGCTGAACTGCTGCCCAGTGGGATTCACTGGCTAAAGGGTGGTTCATTAGTTGTGGGGAGTAACCCTTTCAGTATTGCTTGAAATTGTTTCCATGATATAAAATTAGTGTGTCATAGCAATCAGCACACTTAATGCATTAGTTCAGGAACAGGAGAGTGATGGGGTGTTTTATCAAGAAGTTTCCACTGGCTGGCCACCTTCATAAACATCACTATTACCAGGGCTGGGGATGGTCGTTGAAGTAGATCTTCTGATATCTAGCTTGAAGGCACTGTCTGCTACAGTGAAGCTATGACCAATAAAAGATCCAGAAATCCCCTGAACCACATGTACCTAGCTAATCAATTAGCTGTTATGTAATTAATCTTCCCAGATTAAGTGGGAAGCCCTGTTGTGAGCTGTACAGATTAAGGAGTGGTTTTTTTGTACTGTGGCTTTCCTCAGACTATGGTCAAAGCTCTGTAGCTATTTTAAGAATCCCATTTGTGAGCCTTAAATATTATTTGTGGCAAGGGTAAGAGAATATTCTTTCAATACCTGTCAGCTTTCTGCATAACAGCACCGATGAGAGATGAGTCCAGTTACTGAATCACAGAGATTGGAAAAGGCTACAATAGTGATTGACTGAAATTTGAACTATCATTCACAAACACACTCTTTAAAGTAGAAGATGATGCACACAACCTTCTGTTTTCCCTTGGTAATACTTGGGGATAAAATATTTGTAATTTGAGTCTCATGCTTCATGAATTACAGTTTCTGCAGCAAACAGCAATGACAGAATTGTTCTCCTTCCTTTCAGTGCTGCCAACCATGTATTTCCTCCTCCTTTTCCTATAGCTCTAACATTTGTGCAGTCTCACAGAGAGTTAGCTATATCTCTCCATTGATCTAATTAAAACTATGCCAGGCAAATAAAAAGTTTAGCTTTCAATCAGCCAATGGAAGCAATGCAATGTGCAGCTAACCCTGGAGAAGAGAAGGATCAGGGGTGACCTCATTGCCCTCTACAACTACCTGAAGGGTGGTTGTGGACAGGAGGGGGTTGGTCTCTTCTCCCAGGCAAGCAGCACCAGAACAAGGGGACACAGTCTCAAGCTGTGCCAGGGGGAGGTTTAGACTCGAGGTGAGGAAGAAGTTCTTCACTGAGCGAGTCATTCGTCATTGGAATGGGCTGCCCGGGGAGGTGGTGGAGTCGCCGTCCCTGGGGGTGTTCAAGGGGAGATTGGACCTGGCACTTGGTGCCATGGTCTAGTTGTGAGGTCTGTTGGGACAGGTTGGACTTGATGATCCTTGGGGTCTCTTCCAACCTTGGTTATACTGTGATACTGTGAACCCTGGAGAAGTGAAGGGCTGGAGCCCTAACTGAGAGCAAGCAGGAGAGACAGGGCAGCCCCTTCTGGTTATCCTTATAGGTAGATCAACTCTGAAGTTTCACCTGGACTTTAAGGATTGGGGATTCTTGGCTAAACAGGGACTTGCCTTGAAGTTTCTTTTAATGAAAATATCATAGAATCATAGAATCAATAAGGTTGGAAAAGACCTTAGAGATCATCAAGTCCAACCTGCCACCCAAGAGCTCATGTCTACAAGGCCATGGCTTCAAGTGCCACATCCAATCCCTTTTTGAACACCTCCAGGGACGGGGACTCCACCACCTCCCTAGGCAGCACATTCCAATGGCCAATTACTCTTTCTGGGAAGAACTTTCTCCTCACCTTAAGCCTAAACTTCCCTTGGCACAGCTTGAGACTGTGTCCTCTTGTTCTGGTGCTGGTTGCCTGGGAGAAGAGACCAACCCCCACCTGGCTGCAACTTCCCTTCAGGTAGTTGTAGAGAGCAATAAGGTCTCCCCTGAGCCTCTTCTTCTCCAGGCTAAACAACCCCAGCTCCCTCAGCCTCTCCTCATAGGGCTTGTGCTTGAGACCTCTCCCCAGCTTTGTTGCCCTTCTCTGGACTTGTTCAAGAGTCTCAATGTCCTTCTTAAACTGAGGGGCCCAGAACTGGACACAAGACTCAAGGTGTGGCCTAACCAGTGCTGAGTACAGGGGCACAATGACTTCCCCGCTCCTGTGTCTCCCAGGGATCAGTTCTGGGCTCCATCCTGTTCAATATCTTTATTGATGATCTGGATGAAGGGATTGAGTCCATCATCAGTAAATTTGCAGACAACACCAAGTTGGGAGCAGGTGTTGATCTGTTAGAGGGTAGAAGGGCTCTCCAGAGGGACCTGGACAGATGGACAGAGTCCAATGTGATGGCATTCAACAAGTACAAGTGCTGCACTTTGGTCACAACAACCCCATGCAGTGCTGCAGGCTGGGGTCGGAGTGACTGGAGACCAGGTGACAGGCAGAAAGGGACCTAGGGGTACTGATTGGCAGCCAGCTGAATATGAGCCAGCAGTGTGCCCAGGTGGCCAAGAAGGTCAATGGCATCCTGGCCTGCATCAGAAATAGTGTCATTACTGATTCTGTAGTATAATAGGCTGCTGTCATCATATATACAAATAATGAGGAACTTCTTCCACTATGCGTGCATAAAAGGGCTTGTGCAGGTAAAATAAACACTCTTGTATTCCAGCAAGATGAGTTGGAAAGCTTACAAAGCCTTCAGAAGAGTTATATTTTTGTTGTTCTTCTGAGCAGAAATTGACTCCAGAGTGCAAGCAATTTTTTCCAGTACCTGGAACAGCTGAGTGCTTTTTGCTTCAATACAATACAATACACCAGGTTGAAAGAGACCTTCAATGGGAAAGGCCTGAGCAAGCTGCACCTCTAGAGTGCACGAAGTGAACGCGTTGGTGCTTTCCAGAATAGGTTCAGAGTGGCATAGGTACTTTACTCACTATTTCTACCTGTTCTAATGCATCTAGATCAGGTGCTATGAAGGAATGCAGCTCCCTGTCTTCTCCTCAAGAGTCTAAAGGCATTAGTGCATTTTTCTAAATGAAATATGTTCACTTCATATCACGTTACAATAGATCACGTTGTAAACCAACATGACAGTGTGTCAGGATGTGACAAACAACTGGTGCAGTGCATTAAGAAATTCAAATGAAAATTAGTTCAGACCATTTTTCTTCCCATCAGCTGAAAGAACAAGAGCTCAATCTGATGCTTGTCGATCAGTTAGGTAACAGAGAGGAACTGTGTGTCTTCATCCTTCTCCAGTTCCTAACAGGTGGTCTGTCTTGGTGGGCATCTTTGGACATGCTTAACTGACTGTAGTGATCAGATTCTTTAAGGACATAGTATGCGGTTTTGGAGAAAGGAAATTGGTCACTGATCATTAACCTCAACTGCTTTTTGAGATGGGTTTTGGTAGTCCCAAAAGAAATATTTATGTATATGCATGCATTATTCTGCAGTCACCCCAAGTGCTCTGCAATGCTAAAGTGACATCTGGTTTCCTAAGAGCTTCCAACTCTCAGCCTCTCTTGCTTGATCTGCTGCTGGACTCTCTGGGTTAATTTTTGTTCTTAATTATTTGGGGAGTAAACAATTTCAGTTCCTCAGAAATTATTTCCTTTTTTTCCTGGTAAACAAAGAGCAGAATCTGACCTGTAAATCCTGTATTCTGGAAATTATATCCAGCCCATATTATTATAGAAGATTGGGACAATTTCTCTTAATATTATGCTGCAATGAAAACTGGTCATTTCTTGAATCCTGTGCCTTAGTTAAGAAACAAGAATCTTAGTTAAGATTCAGAGCTCATTCCTGTTTCTGAGTCCATGACTGCTTATTGCATTAAGGAAGCGTTATGAAAAGTTTCAGGAAAGACTTTTAAAAAGTCAAAGTTTTTTTGTGAAGTTGGTTTTCCAGACTTTGCTGACTCTTTGGAAGACTTTCAGGCCTGATTTTCATTTACAGACTGTGCTGATATTCATTATGTGATTCTCATCTAGATATTTTATAATTCCAGTTTTAATTGACTTTGAGTTAAGTATCCATTTTTTCATTCAAAATCAGTCTCTTATCAAAAACTCTTTAGCCAGCCTAGATGGCACTTAATTTACCATTTCAGCAGTTTCTTGCAAGACAGATATTATGTAAAGTGATTTCAAATGTTCATATTTTACAGGCTTGGGGGGAAGAAGAACTTTAGAAAGTAATTATTTGAGAAACAACTTATGAAGCTTGTTTCAAAAGTCACTGGTAGGAGACAGACAAACAGCATGTTTGCACAAGCTTTGCTTCTGTAGATGAAGACATAAGGTCTCAAAACAGCTGTACATATGGGAAACGTCTGGTTTGGTATGGAAGAGTGTGGGGGCTGCAGCATATTTTTACATCAAACACTTCAGAAGAACCCAAAGCAGTACAATTTCATTTCAAGCACACAGAATTGGGATATTTAACATCTGTGTTGTAATCAAAATCAGTATTTATTTATCATTTGGAGGGGGTTACTTGAGCCTTTGGTTTAACTTTGGTATGACTTCAGTTGATGTTTTCTGTCTCCCTCAAAGAGATGAAAGCAGGTAGACATGATAGCTCATGCCCTCTTCCTTATAAATTTAAATGGCATCAACCTCTGACAGATGATCCTCAATTTTCTGGGGAAAATTTTGAAGGGGAAAAAAATCCTCTCAGGGTGGAACTTCACTTGAGTCTTACAATAGCAACTGGGAGCTTCCTTAGAGCTGAGGAAGGCTGAAGTGATCACAGGCATTGGACTAGCATGTCCTTCCCTCAGGAATATGGAAAGCTGTGCTGTAAATACCACTGTTGTTCCAGGAATCTTGGAGAACTGAGATTTACAGAATTCCAGTGTGTTTTTCAGTAAGCAGCCTCACTTTTTGAAGAGAAACCTTTCACCTGCACCTAGAAGAGCAAAACTCCAACTTGTTCATTGAACTACTGATTGCAAATTTCTGGCATGTTGCTCTGCAGGTACAGAATTGTGAGGAGGGTAATCAAAAGGCTGCTTAGTGCTCAATCCTTTGGAAAAATGCATTGTTTTGTGCACTCAGAAGTGACCATTTTCTACCTTTAATCTATTATCTATAAAATAAGTGTTCATTCAGGTAATACATTGCATTGGATGCTTTCTGGAGATTATAAAAAGAGATTATTCTAATCACTGTGAATGTTTTCTCATTTGGTGTAGAGGAGATAACAGGGCAGATCTGGAATGGGATGTGCTGGAGAAGGACCAGGGTGTTCAGGGTGTGATTGCTTTTCTTTAGAGGACCCTGTGGAAATGTCTCTTTCAGATCTGCAGTAGTACTATGCAAATTAAGAGAGCAGTGGCAAAGGGGTGCAGCTACCACCTGTTAGCTTCAGATGTCATATTCCTAGGTTTATCAAAAATTAGGCAGTCACAGCTTCAAGGGCTGTACATAATGAAATTCATTGAACTGTTTTCACATCCTAGCAGGGCAGTCAAGTGTCTGAAGCACATCAGCCTCTCACTGAACCAAGGAAGTCATCTCTGCAAGGACAAATTTCCCCATGCTCTAGGGGCAGAGAGGTTACACCTTCTGTCCCCTTTGAGATGTTTTTAGGAGAAAACTCAGTAAAATCACCCTTGCAAAGGTTTGGGTGATATTTGGAATAAATGGAGTCATTTGGCTGCAACTTTGTAAAGGTTTTCCTTTTTTTCTCTTTGTCATTAAGTGTGCTATCGTGCAGAGTAGTTTGGTCCCTGTTGAAGACAGTCCCTAAATGTCAAACTTTAAAAGACACAGTTCCTTAATTAGCAAGGCCATTTTATTCTACAGATGCTCCTTAAAAGCTTCCCTAGACCCCATAATTTCTGCTCTGATAGATTGAGATTTTTTTTTTCCTATATACACTTCTAAATGTCTTTGTTTCTTTTGTAATGGATTAAATTAAGTTTTAACAAGGCTTATGGAGAGATTCCTCATCATTAAAATAACAAATGGTTGAAAAGCTGCCTTCTGTCTTGCAGAAATCTAACAGCATTAGTGGACCATAATCCAGCTGGTAACTGATTGCTGAACAACTGCAAAATCTTTCATACTTTGAGGTGCTATCAGTACATAAAATATGTTTTCATGAAGTTTATTGAGCAGCTTATTAGCAGAGGTTAAGGCAATGGAGCTTCACAAATTCCATTTAGCATTCACAAATATTTTATCTGAGAGCTTCATATTTTTCAATTGGGTTTTAATTGGGTTTCTTTTATCTATTCTGGATATGTCAAGGTAATATTTCCTAGAAGATATGCAACATTTCCTAGTTCTGACTTGGTGGTTTCTTTGCTTCTAACCTGATTTGAGAAACTAAAGATGTTTGTAGCATCCCAATATTCATTGTTTTGTTTTATTCTTATTATAAGGTACTTGTTTCATCAGAAGGATTCTCTCACCTCTCCCTAGAACTTTTGCAAAGAATTAAAATGTTGCTGACACTGTCCCAGTTATTCTGTCCTCATTTTACCACCTCCCTTAAAACCCTCCCCAGAGACTGTGCTCCATCTTAGCTGACTTGTCCAGGAACATTTCCTTCCCAGCTGGAAGCTGCCTTCTCCATTGCATTGAAGATTTTTGCTGCCATTCTTGTAATGTTAAGCTGACACATTGCTAGGATTTCCTCAGGCCAAGGGGAAGCACTGGGTGATGCAGGGCTGCGTGTTCTCTCTGCTTCCCAGATACAGAAGAAACAAGGGATGCAGTTGTAGAAAAGGCACATGTGCATCCTCCAGCAATTTCTCTCCGCTCTTACAGTTTCTTGGGCTTATGGGCACCCAAGCACAAGCTAAAGTTGTCTTGAGGCTATATTTGTTCAAATCACAGATCAGCAAGGAGAAGTGCTCCAACCCCCTGCATCTATTTGAAGAACAAGACTGGAACAGAGTGCTGGGAAACATGACCTTTGTTATCTCTCTCTGTTTTTAGACAGCCAGCACCCCTCCATCAGGCAACTGGCTGGAAGCAATCAGCTGCAGCTCTTGCTTGGTCGATCTGTCTGTCTGTATCCTTTGATTGTGAGATCTACAGTCTGTGGATGCCCTTTTTAATCCGTCCTATTTTACACAAGTCAAAGCCCTTCTTCTAGCTACCATTACCGTCTCATCCAAATATCTTTTCAGAGAGTGTCAGTCTGTTCTCTAGTTTAATCTAGTGATCAAGCCCTTTCTAGTGTGTTAGCAACAGCATAAAGCATTTCTTGACACTTCTTATGCCTTCTGGACACTGAGTGCTTGACAGCGAGTTTTATGGATTGTTGGCAATGCAAGTTAGGAGTGCTCAGTTCACAGCTGAAGAATGGCATCACACAATTTCCTTCTGGAACTGCAATTTCCCTTTGTTTTCTTTAGTATTGATAAGTGGGATGGGTCCTGCTTACATGCTGTGCACACCAAAGGAAAACCGGTGAAGGGGAACTTTGCTATTCTTTTTCATGCTGCCAGGATATCAGACCTCAGAGTTCAACTTACTGGATCCAGTATAGCTTTGTCTATACAGAAATTTCCAAGATCTGTATTCACCTTCTGCCTCATTCATTTGTCCATCCTGGATATCCATAGAGAAGCACCCTGGTACCTTCAGGTTTTTACATTGAGCACATATGTATGACTTTCTCCCCGCTCAGAACTGAGAAGCCCCATTCTCAGGTGGAATTTAATGCTACTGAGACTGGAAATTACCAAAGGAATTTCCCAAATCTCTTTGGAACTTCATTGTCCTCAGACTTTTAGGGTCAGTAATCAATCCTCACTACAGAAAGGCAGTCTGCTGTCACAGCTCAGTTGAAGGAATTTGAAAATCTAATAGAACTAAGCACAGCTTATGCTCTTCCTGAAACAGGAAGAAACTGTGCATTTCAGCTCTGCAAATTTTTGTTACAAAAGCTCTTGAATTTTGAAAATGATTCTTTATTTCTCAGGTAAGCAGCTGCCTGCACAGATGATTAAAAATATTTTTCACTGCATTCTGGCTCTCAGATGCAGAGACATAAAATTTGAGGTATTTTTACCATCCGGGATTTACATTTGAAACCATTTCATTAATTTGATGTTAGAGACTATAAATGTCCTTTTAAATTTTGATTGAAAGGCTGTATGAAAACCTGTAACTATTAAGTATTATCCCTGATGTGCCTTTCTGATATGTCAGCATCACAAAACTACCAAAAAACCTGAGGTTTTGGGTTTCTCTGGAGGTGCTTTGAGAGAGGTCTGTGTAAGAAAGCTCCAAGGTCAGTGCAGTGCTGTTTAGGAATGCCTTTAAAAACAGGACTGGCAAGAGATCTTCCAAAAGTTAGAAGTCTCTGCACAGATAAAATATGACAGCCCTGTCTACTGTGATTATTTCAGTTGTGTGGGTCATCAGTCATTCCCAGTCATTCCCTTTGACTTTTGGAGTCACCCTCACCACGATTCCTCCCCAGTGCTTGCCCACCCAGGGGCAATCTCCAGAAGAGGATCTCACTCAACCTCTTGGTCTTACCTCTCCTCCATTTGATTTCTTTTCCTGTGTGCCCCAGATAATAAACATGAATGCTACCTGTCTTCACCTTGAAAGGCAAAGGTGTTGTGGTAGTTTTAAGCTATGCCTTTAAAAGAGGTAAGATACTGGAGACAAGAAGAATGTTCATCTCTGCCCTTCATCTCACGAAAGGAAATGTAAGCTGGGAGAGGAAGGGATTATTTGTTTATTTATTTTATGCTAAGCCTGATCACAGCCATACTGTGCTTTCTTCTTTGCCCTCTCATGTCCCCATGATGGTCTTCAAATGCTGAAGGGAAGTCACTACTTTTATCTCCTTAAAGAAACTTGCTCTCTTTTGTTCAAGGCCTGGGGTGCCACCTGAAATCTGCTCTACTGGGGGTCTCTGAGCAACAGGAGGTGGGTTTGTGTGTCTAGAGAAGAAAATGGAAGCATTTTTATGTCCTTCCTCAAATAGTTCTAAGCTGTTTTCTGTGTTCAAAAGTAGGTTGTAGAACTTTTAAAATCAGGAATGCAAGTAAATGCCCATTTGCTGTCTCATTATGAGAGTGGAAAGTGGAGAGAGTTCAAGGGATGAGGGAAACGCAACAAAGAAGCCTTTGTGTTTAGCATTAATCAGTGTGACAAGCAGTGGAGATACCAGGGTGTCTAAATGCATCTACTCCTGAGGAAACACCATTAATTCAGGTTGGACTTGGTGATAATTGTTTGGCAGGAATGCTGGTTGACTTGCTTTTGGAATTAAGGATGTGGGGAAGAAAAAGGGACAATCTTGATAGCATCTCCTTCAGATAGCATGCACAGATAATACCTGTATTCACAGCATTGTGATTGTTTCCTCTTAAATTCCCTGAAGTTTCTCAGTAGTCTCTCAGTGAACCTAGTAGTTATCAACACTGGAAGAATCTGTATCTTTCTGCTGTGGTCCCCTTCCTTATGCCTGCCCTGTCCTCAAGATGGCTGACAACCATAAGGAACTGTTTGAGACCTTATTTGCCTGCCTACAGTTGCATTTGGAGACAGCTGATGCTGTTGCAGCTTGCTAGGAGTACATCCTGTTCCTCTTTCCAGTGTCAGCTTCCTTTTGGTAAGCAGTATGTCCGCCACCAGCTTGGATGAAGAAACGATTCGTCGAGCTCGGTAGCGTGAGGTCAACTTCCAGGCATTTTGGTAAATACCTGAGCTGCCCAATGAGCTGATGGTACATTCATCTCTACTGAGGAGTCATATCTAATTATGCAGTTTTGCAATAAGGAAAGGTGAATCTGGTAAAAATCAAAAACCTGAGACCGTGAGCTGAGAGGTACACGTTAGTCCTGCCCTATGCATCAAGGTTTCTTGGTTTCTGCATGTGACATTCTGCCATCCCATGAGTCCAGAGAGATTGCAAAGAGAAAAGGATGTGAATCTTCTCACAGTGACATGCCTGCCTGTCTCAGAGAGTTTGGCAGAGTTACTCCTCTCTTCTTGAGAAGCCTATCAGGGAAGGACTGCATTTCAGGTGCCTGTCACTCATGGCAGTGGGAACAAGCTGTGCATTTCTCACTGTTATTGATCATGGAAAATGCTTTAAATTATCCAAAAGGCCCCAGATCTTTGCTGTGTTCTTGCAGGTGTAAGAAAATTGACAAAGGCGCTGCTCTTCCTTCGCTGCTTCCTATTGCACTAAATTCACCTTGTGTTTAACATCTTTGCTGGGAAGCACTGAAGGATTATAGTAGTAATGAGGATAATTCATAAAGGAGCTTTGTGCCATTGAGAGCTATTAGTGCCTGAACTACAGTGGGGGCTGTCCCGAAGTGGGTGGAACACACTTCCCCATGAACTTCTGAGTCTGTATGGCTGGGACTTAGCACATAGAAATTCTTAATAGCATTAGTGACTCAGGAACAGCATTTCAAGCCTGCTCCTAGATGCTGCTGCTGTAATTGAGCATGCTCTTTATTTATAGGCTTCCAAATTAAGCATTCATTTATGCTGTGTTTGGAATAAATGGAATCAACAACATGCCTTTTGGTGAAAAGAGCCACAGATGCAAACAGAAGCATTCACAGCTTTCAAGTCTTGTGTTTGTTTACGTCAGTGAATGTGGACTGTTAGAGCAACTTCCACCACTGATTATATTCAATTAAAGCTTCAGGCACTTTAAGAGGAAACGGCCACAATACTGTGATCAGGCATATTATAGCCTTTGGGTGCAAATTAGCTACCAAACTTTAAAACAACAGATTCACAGGATCTGCTTCAAATTAATTGCCAACTGGCCACAAACACCTCCAGCTCTCGAAGTCTGCCTCCATGGCTGAAGGAAAAGGTATTGTGAGTCTGCCCAAGTTGTTGGGCTGTAGGTGGCACTTTGCCTGGGAGGAGACAGGAAAGTAAACAAGTTTCTTGAATGTCCTTCATGAAGCATCCTTTGAGAACCTTTTCAAGAGAATCTTCTCACTACAGATGATGGATGCAAAGCGAGATCAGGTCCAGCTTAGAGGCCATCTCTTTCTCCAGCAGTCATCCCTGAGCATGAGGCAGCCCACAAACACTGCAGTCAGGCAAGAGGAGAGTGGGAAGCCAGGTTCAGATTACATGAATTTACTCTAGGAAGACCTGCAGTGTAGTCCTAAAACAGCATGCTGACATGGGACTGAAATGGATAAGACTGATGGTGTTCAGGACCAGGTGTTGATCATTTAGAGGGCAGAAGGGCTCTCCAGAGAGAGATTGACTGGCTGGACAGATGGGCAGAGTCCAACATGATGGCATTCAACAAGTCCAAGTGCTGGGTGCTGCACTTTGGTCACAACAACCCCATGCGGCGCTACAGGCTGGGGTTGGAGGGGCTGGAGAGCTGCCAAACAGAAGGGGACCTAGGGGTACTGATTGACACCTGGCTGAACATGAGCCAGCAGTGTGGCCAAGAAGGCAAATGGCATCCTGGCCTGTAATCAAGAATAGTGTGGCCAGCACGAGCAGGGAAGTCTTTGTGCCCCTGTACACAGCACAAGGTTAGGCCACACCTTGAGTCCTGTGTCTAGTTCTGGGCTCCTCAATTTAAGAAGGACATTGAGACTCTTGAACATGTCCAGAGAAGGGCAACGAGGCTGGGGAGAGGCCTCGAGCACAAGCCCTACGAGGACAGGCTGAGGGAGCTGGGGTTGTGTAGCCTGGAGAAGAGGAGGCTCAGGGGAGACCTTATTGCTCTCTACAACTACCTGAAGGGAGGGTTGGTCTCTTATCCTAGGCAACCAGCACCAGAACAAGAGGACACCGTCTCAAGCTGTGCCAGGGGAAGTTTAGGCTCAAAGCGAGGAGAAAGTTCTTCACAGAGAGAGTTGTTAGCCATTGAAATGTGCTGCCCAGGGAGGTGCTGGAGTCCCCATCCCTGGAGGAGTTCAAGCGGGCATTGGACTTGGCACTTGGTACCATGGTCTTGTAGACATGAGGTGTTGGGTGACAGGTTGGACTTGATGATCTCTGAGGTCTTTTCCAACCTTGTTGATTCTATGATTCTATTCTATCATTCTAGGACTGAGGTTCTGCAAGGCAGTAAGAGGCAGAAAAAAACCTACTTGTTGCTTTTTGCATCGGGCAATACTTCCTGTGAGATTCTGTAGGCACTTAAGCATTCTGTAAGCATATGAGTAAAAGAAAATATGGTCTTTAACATTCCTTCAAGACATAAGCACCATTTCTCAGATTTGTGTCTAGTGCATAGCCAGCAGAGAGAAATCATTATTCATTCTTCTTTACTATTAGATCTCATGCCACAGAAACTTCAGATGTTTAACCGTTTGTGCATTTATATTTTTTTTAAGGCAGCAAGACAGAGCCATTTATTCCCACAAGAGAAGTCCTAGTAAATTTTGTCAGTTGGTGTTTTCATTCCTAATACACACTATTTCTTAGAATTTCTTAGGGGAATCAAAGTAATTTGCCTATTTGATATTATCTCCAGCAAACCTAAATAAAAGAAACTTGAGCCAGATCTCCTGTGGCTCTGCTAGATTTACCGTTCCTTGTGCCACAGTCACAAAATAACAGGCATAGAGTTGGTGAAGAATATTTCATTTTTCTTCTCCAAGAGTGTTTGATGTGCATAAAACTTAACTTGACAAGGACTGCTGCTTAAATTCAGGATGGCTTTAGAGGCCACCAGGAGAAGCCTTTGTTAAAAAACAGTGGTTGTATATCACCGCAGGTACCAATATGCAGAATGTATGGAGAAAGGATGAGTTGCTTATTATTTTGGTGCCAGAGCTTAGGCCAGAATAAGGTCCAGTGGAGTAGCTGTCATTAATTTGAAGGAATGAATAAGTACCATTAGTGCAGCCACCATGTCAAAAAATACGCTTGATCCAAATCAGTAATAACTGCCTAAAATAGAAAGAAGTAGTATGTGAGCTTGTGAATACCTAGGTGTTTTCCTGAAATAAGGAAGATTTTGAGCAGAAGAAAGTTTCATATCAGATATGGCCCATCACTTTGCAAATTCTGGCTGGCAGTTGCATCAGACTGAAACACACTGTGCAGACTGGCTCTGCATCAGAATTTCATTCGTTTCCTGCAGGTCCTGCAGGAAAGGGAAACTGTTTTCCAGATAACAGCTCTTGCATCGATAAATCATAAACGTTAGAAGGAGAAGTTTATTCATCTTTGTGCTGGGCTCTTTAGCACTGTGACAGGATGCAATAACTCTGTGTGGTCAGATCTCTATTAATTTTGTGTGAAATTGTTTGGTGCTTAAATAGCATAATGATGGGGGCGAAAGAGGAGTCGCAAGGGAACAGCCGACAACTGAAAGAAGCTGTTTGGCATCATCGGAGTGGTGCCACCTTTTAAGACAGCTCTGCTTTCCTGTGTGCTTCACATGCCACAAGGGGAACCTTGGGATGAAAGATAGAACAGTGCATGAGGTTAGCACTAGCACATTTAGAATCATAGAATCAATAAGGTTGGAAAAGACCTCAAAGATCATCAAGTCCAACCTATCACCCAACACCTCATGACTACTAAACCATGGCTTCAAGTGCCACGTCCAATCCCGTCTTGAACACCTCCAGGCACAGGGACCCCAGCACCTCCCTGGGCAGCACATTCCAAATCACTTTCTCTGCAAAGAGCTTTCTCCTCACTTCAAGCCTAAACTTCCCCTAGCACAGCTTGAGCCTGTGTCCTCTTGTTCTGGTCCTGGTTGTCTGGGATAAGAGACCAGACCCCACCTGGCTACAACTTCCCTTCAGGTAGTTGTAGACAACAATAAGGTCTCCTCTAAGCTGCCTCTTCTTCAGGCTAAACAATCCTAGCTATCTCAGCCTCTCCTCGTAGGGCTTGTGCTCGAGGCCTCTCACCAGCCTCGTTACCCTTCTCTGGACACGTTTAAGAGTCTCAATGTCCTTCTTAAATTGAGGGGGCCCAGAACTAGACACAAGACTCAAGGTGTGGCCTAACCAGTGCTGTGTACAGGGGCAGAATGACTTCCCTGCTCCTGCTGGCCACGCTATTCCTGATACAGGCCAGGATGCCATTGGCCTTCTTGACCACCTGGGCACACTGCTGGCTCATGTTCATCCAGGTGTCAATCAGCACCCCTAGGTCCCTTTCTGTCAGGCTGCTCTCCAGCCCCTCCAACCCCAGCCTGTAGCGCTGCATGGAGTTATTGTGACCAAAGTGCAGTACCCAGCACTTATTTAGGTAGAAGCAAAAGCGCAAAATTGCGGCTTTTTTTTTTTCCCCCCATTGTCCACCACAAAATCTCTTTATAGCTCTGCTTGTAGCTCTTAGTTTGCCTTCATCATAAACCACGATAGATTAATTAATTTCTCCAGCTGTGTAGGTTGTAGAGCAATACCAGTAGTTTTATGTTCAAGTTCAATGCAATAATCAGTCTTGTAGGGGATGAACAGCAATGAACAGCATGCAATATTTAAAGACAGATGCCATACTATGACCTGCAGTGGGGTGGTTTTGACAGTGTAGCCAAAATGTTGTTAAGATGCTTAATATTTAATTTGAAAGTTATGAAAAGTATTATGCCATCCAGCCATTAGCATCATCCCTAGTGAGACAAACTGGTTTTTTTTAACCAGACAAGTAATTTCTTCAGGCCTCTTGTCCTTAAAAAAGATGACTAAAGCAAATATTTTGCAAAGATTATGCATGAATATAAATTGTTCTAGGAATTGGTCTATCAGCTTGACCCTGTGTTAATCTCTGTGTGTGTCACACAGCTACGAAGAGCCACAGCTCCACATTTAGAGCAGCATAAGCTCTAAGAGTAGAAAACACCATGACACATTTGTTGGAAATCAGTGGTCATTTCTGATTCAGCTGTCATTGTCATGCTTTTGTGTTTGTTTTCTGCAAATGTTTCTGTGCCCAAGCTTTACTAATGAGATGATGTCCAGGAAGTAAATATTTATCTAAAAGAGTTCCTGAAAGCTGACTGTGAAATCCATCACGATGTTTGGCCTTGACAGTTTGTACCGTTGTGACCACTGAAACCCAAAATCCAGACTGGAAGTTCCAGGCAGTCATGCAACTTTTATATAAATTACAGCATGAAAGAGGAATTATAAAACATTGATTGCAATGTTCATTATTCAGTTGATCTGCCAACCAAGATTATTTGCTGCTGACAGGCGTAAGCAGGAGTATACATCTAAGTGCTGGGTTCTACACATTGGCCACAACAACCCCAGGCAGCACTACAGGCTGGGGTCAGAGTGGCTGGAGAGTGGCCAGGCAGAGAGGGACCTGGGGGTGCTGGTTGATTGTAGGCTGAACATGAGCCAGCAGTGTGCCCAGGCGGCCAAGAAGGCCAATGGCATCCTGGTCTGTATCAGGAACAGTGTGGCCAGCAGGAGCAGGGAGGTCATTGTGCCCCTGTACTCAGCACTGGTTAGGTCACACCTTGAGTCCTGTGTCCAGTTCTGGGCCCCTCAGTTTAGGAAGGATGTTGACTTGCTGGAACATGTCCAGAAAAGGGCAACCAAGCTGATGAGGGGTTTGTAGCACAGTCAAGAAGAGGAGGCTCAGGGAGACCTTATTGCTATCTACAACTACCTGAAGAGAGGTTGTAGCCAGGTGGGGGCTGGTCCCCTCTCCCAGGCAACCAGCGTTAGAACAAGAGGACACAGTCTCAAGCTGCACCAGGGAAAGTTTAGGATGGATGTTAGGAAAAGGTTTTTCATAGAAAGTGAGATTGGCCATTGGAATGTGCTGCCCAGGGAGGTGGTGGAGTCACCATCACTGGAAGTGTTGAAGAGGGGACTGGGTGAGGCACTTAGCGTCATGGTTTAGTTGATCAGATGGTGTTGGGTAATAGGTTGGACTCAATGATCTTGAAGGTCTCTTCCAACCTGGTTAATTCTGTTCTATTCTATACTGAAGTGACTGGATGGCCACCAAGGGGAAATGCCTGAGGGAAGCTGGGTTTGGGATGTCTTTAAAGATAGTTCAGATGCTGTAGAACCTTTTTCAATGACAGGTGAAAACAAAATGTAAAATGTTATCCAAAAAAGCAACTTTTTACCCTTAAATAGTTTTGATTTCTTTCATACCAGAAGGGACTAGGATGTTCAGCTAATCTCACTAGTTGTAAAGTACAGGCCACATAGCTTGCCATTCACAGCATTTGCACTGAGCACCTGGCTCCTGAATAAGACCAAAGGCATCCACTCCTTGCCTAAACCAGAATACACTGTTGTTCCCTTTAAACAGAGGGATGGAGACTTTTGGATCTTGCTCCAAAGGTTTAAGAGCTCTGCTCTTTTTCATGTGTGTGAAGTCCATGCTGTATGCTATCTACCTGGGAAAGATGGACATCAATAGGATCCATACTGCAGCCATGAGACAAGCTCAGCTTAGAACAATAATTTCAGGATAGCTTAAAAAAGGAATGTGTTTTCCTTTTTGTGGGGAAGCTTTGAAAGAGACCTTACAATGTTGTTCTCTGAGTGATAAAGTATAAAGAAACTCGTAGTGGAAAAACATAAGGAGGAGAAAACTTGGCAGAAGCAACAATCCATAATTTAGAAATGATGCCTTCTTATCACACTCTGCAAATATCATTCCTACTGGGAAGTTAAATTACTGCACATCGAAAATGTGGGCAAAGACAGCAAAATGGTGACACAGAAGAAGTCTTTCTTTCACATATCTGTGTGGATGCATTCCCCTGGCTACGTGCACAGCTGCATTAACGCCTGTGAGCTCAGTCCCTGTGCTGCTGCAATTCGTATGTGTGCACCAGGGCACACGAGCGTTTTCCATCTCTCATGCCAGAAAACTTCTCCCATGCAGAATTGTCCTCGCTCACAAGCTTTTCTTGCTTTGGCTTCCTAGTGAGAAAAGATCAGAGAATCATAGAATTGTCAGGGTTGGAAGGGATCTCAAGGACCATCCAGTTTGAACCCCCTGCCATGGGCAGGGACACCTCACACTAGCTCAGGTTGCTCAGAGCCACATCCAGCCTGGCCTTAAAAACCTCCAGGGATGAGGCTTCCACCACCTCCCTGGGCAACCTGTTCCAGTGTCTCACCACCTTCGTGGAGAAGAACTTCTTCCTAACATCCAATCTGAATCTACCCATTTCTATTTTTTTTCCATTCCCCCCAGTCCTATCACTACCTGACACCCTATAAAGTCCCTCCCCAGCTTTCTTATAGGCCTCTTAAGATACTGGAAGGACACAATAAGGTCTCCTCAGAGCCTTCTCTTCTCTAGACTGAACAACCCTCCCTCGGTCTGTCCTTATAGGAGAGGAGCTCCAGCCCTCTGATCATCCTCATGGTCCTTCTCTGGACACACTCCAGCACATCCAGATCCTTCCTGTAATAGGGGCTCCAGAACTGGATGCAGTACTCCAGGTGGGATCCCACCAGAGTGGAGTAGAGGGGAAGAATCATCTGTCTCGACCTGCTGGCTATGACAGAGGTCAGATAGGTGCTCAAAATTAATGCAAAAGGTTTTCAAGTAGTAGACTAAGGAAAGTGATATAAACCGTGGGTGTGGAGTAACTAAAGGCTTCTTATTAAAGCAGGCAGAAATTTGGTGCAATTGCCTGTAGTCCAGGCTGTCAGCTTCTGCAGATGCAGTTAATTTGTGTTATAAGAACAATTCACAGTTCTGAACAAGGAATAGCAGCCTGAGGTCTCGTGCACAGGTATAACAAGGAGTTTCCTCTTCTAAGAACTGTTGGAAAATGTAACCCAGCAGGTTCAGATGGAACTGTATTTCCCTGCCTTAGGTCCCACATGCTCAGGTGTAAGCCATCTCTATGCCAAGGATCACCTGGGCAGGCCTGTGTCCAGGTTTGTATCAGCATTTGGGAGTACCACCGCATTATTTCAGCCCTGTTGCTACGTTAGTGTACTGTTTTTATCCCAGAGCTGGATCACATCTGGCTGGATCGAAGCACCAGCTGTGGGGCTTAGGTCCTCCAGCACCCACCTCAGAGCTGTGCCTTTGGGAAGATTTCAGATACAGCTTAATTTTCAAGGGTAAGGGCAGAAAAACGTTCACGTTAAAAGTGTTTCTTAATTAACTTCATCTGAGTAAATAATTCACAGTGAATAATTAACTGACAAATTTAGCCTGTCTCCCTTTCTTTCTCTATCTCTTTTTTTTATTTCCTGTGCACAAAGCGTCCTTGAACAGATTGCAGGTTTCTTAACTTGCTGCAGGAGTGTGTCTGGTATTTTATCTGCCTTCCTCTTTTTTTATTGGGTTGTTTGGAACAGGTCTGTTCCCTGCTTGCTTTACTGAAACTTTTAAAGGCAGGAATCGAAGACTAGAAATAGTGCTCTCTGCAGGGCAATTTAAGGACCCATGCCAGGGGAAAAGCACTAAGGAATTTACAAGATTTAAACACTTTTATAGGTAAAGCTCTCTTCAGTGTGACCATTTTATGCCTGTACATAACAGACAAAGACAATGATATTTCCTTTGGTGAAGTCCTTTGGTTTGGACTTGTCTTAGAAGAAGCTGATTGCAATATTGTGCCAGATTGTTGGGCATTTGGTAATAAGTATGGTAATTTGGTAATAAGAGAAACGAGTTTATTCCAAACCTGAAAAGTATTCTTCTGGATCTTCACAGGCCTTTTTCTGGCTGAAATCTCCTGGCAGAAATCAAGCCCATTGCTAAACAGAGCCTCACCCTGTGCAGAGGTAATGTCATTAGTCAGTCCAAAATGGCCCTGCAAGGACAGCATTATCACAGCAACTGTGCGCTGCGAGGACAACCAGCCAAGTCTTGGCAGGTTATTCCATCGAGGGGGTGGGCACCTGTCTTATAGTTGGGAAATCATTGCTTTAGGGGATTAGATACTCATTGATGGCTTAACCCATCTGTTTTTGTGGTGCTGCTTTAGCAGCAATACCATCCAAATGCAGCAGCTCCTCTTGCTTGTTTGCAGACAGATGCAGAAATATCTGCCTCCTGCCTACATGAGCAGAACATTTTGCATAAATCTCTTCTGGGCACATCACTGGGAATGGGCCCTGGAGCATAACCCAGCTGACTGGCTGTTCTGTGTGCTCAGCTGATGCTGTAATTTCACCTGTTGCTTTGGGAGGCAGAGAAGGAGGCCAAGAAGTTGCAGGTGTGGTTGATGTTAAAATGGGGCAAAAAAGTGGGGTACCCAAGTGTCCACAGCCAGGGACTGTGGCAGGAGATCTTTCTGGGCTGGTTAGAAGTACTTCTGAACTCCTGATGAGTACCATTTCCACACCTTGTCACAGGGCTGCAGGCACTGCTCAGGTGGAGGCATGATCCCAGCTACAGCCCTCCGAGCTCTGACTTGGAACAATATAGAGGAAAAATGCCCCAAACCTAATGTGCTCCTTGCTGAATTAGCATAATGTAAAGAAAAGATAAAGTAGGGCATTTGCAGCTGCTTCACACACGGTAACTGTGGCAGGGTATTTTAGCAACCTGCGGGAGATGCTAGCCCCACAGCACCGAGTAGCTGCTAGGAGAAAAGGCTCAGTGATAGCAGTTAATGAACGTTGTTCCTCACACAGGAAAACCAACAGAGAACAGCATATGGACTCTGTGACAGGAGTGACTGTAGGGTGCTGGACTCCACTGACTTGATAGTTTTCCTTACATCCTACTTAGCTGTAAAACCCTAATAAAGAAGAAAGAGGCCATTATATTAATGGCATTATGGAGATTGCAGCATGATGTCTAGGACCCATGGGGATTTCTCTGATGTCCAGAATAAATGCTTTACTACTCTAATGACCATAAATGATCTCTTTCCAAACCTGGTATTGATGAAATAGCTTTAATATTTCAACATCAATACTCTGAGCTTTGCTGAGCAGTGACATTAATCTGATATCGTGTAGCACAAGGGGAAGAGCAGTGGAAAAGAAATATGCTGCAACTTATAAAGTTGTGCAGCTTTCTAGCCTGACAGCAGCTTTCATGCTATTTTCCCACCAAGTGGAAACAAGTCGTGGGATACAAATGACATTTTCTTTTCAAACCTGATGGAAGGAACTCACAGGTGGTTGGAAGCTGCTTATAACATCAAAGGGCACAGCGTAAACAGAGGAAGTTTGTGGAGAAGTTGCTGTGCCACACTCCTGTGTTTGCTTCTGTCAGGTTACAATCTTTCTTTTTTTTTAGTTCTTTTCTTTTTTTTTTTTGTTCCCCTAGCAAACGTTTTTGATTACTTAGCATATCTTAATTAATATGCAAACACAGACATGGATTCTTGCTGCATAAGAACAGAGGCATTGGCTGATTTATGATTTTAATCAGGTCAGCCTTAGCTGATATGCAGTAAGAAATAATTAGCTAGCTGTTTGTACACAGAATTGCATTGTACCCAACCCAGAGGAGACAGCTTTTCCTGACACTTCAGTCCCCTGCTGGCTTTGTTTTCATAGCTTTCCTTCTCATCTCGAAATAGGAGCGTGTAATAGTTTTCCACCTCTGAGATCATTGCCCTCTATTCTTGACTAAGGGCAGGTAGGCCATTTGCAGGCCTTTGGAAGCAGTTTGATACACAGCTGTCTGAAATACTGAGATATGAGTTTCACTAGTAGTCACAGTAGGCAAAAGACATTGTTCAGGAAAATCTCATTCTGGATATTTAGTAGCAGCTCTCAGTCTTTGCCTCGCTGGTTTGGGCATTAGCAGTGCATTTCAAATACACTTCCAAATTTCTTCAGTCTGCCCAAGGGCTCAGAAGTGTCACGGAGACACATTGGTATTGACTGGTCTGAACTGGGGCACAGACCCAAGATTCTCCTAGAAAGAGAAATATTGAAGCCACAGTGAAAATGACTGTTTCCTTTGCTCAGCCCTCAAAATCCCAGCTATGCCAGGGTCTCTAAGCTGCAGAACCCAGCTAGGTGGTAATCAATTAAGCTGCTCTATCTGTCCTGTGGAAAGAGAGGTTTAGCCTGCAAGAGAGGTTTATCAGCTTAATCATTTTTATCAGTAGTTGAATGTGAATTTTTTGTGCCTGGCACTGCCTCTGTAGCTACTGGACATTATATGCCACACTGTACCATATGGGAGAGTAAAGACTGTGTCTATGTGTTGCTTCTTTGCAAACACAGGGAATTTTGCAAACTACTCAAGCTTCTCTGAGATCTTGACTTTCATTAACCCTTTGTGAAAACCTGTAAGCTTGGAGACCAGACAGATCAGTAGGTTTCTAATATTGCATCTCCGCAAACTGGTTGATGTATTTGGCACCAGCCAACAGACATCAAAACACTTGTAGAGACGTGAGGGTCTGTCTAGACTAGATAATTGCTTTCCCTTTTGGCTTGATTTCACCAGTTGACAAGTTGGGTAACATTTAACCTTGAATTCTGGAGGCACAGTCACTGCCCAAGCCCTCCTAATGAGGAGCTATCTACCAAGTTGACAAGACAAGGCCATGCTAATCTGAGTCTTCTGTCTCTGAGCCTGGTCACACTGCGGTCAACGCTGATGTATTTGCATTAATCCTATTTCTGTCTATACATCTTAATTCACCCCAAGAGCACTGCTAAGTTCTTCTGTTAATCGTTTTCTTTGTCTCCCCCTGTGAAGTGAAGTTCATTCTGTGAGCGACGCTGATGCAGCCAGGTTAATAACTATTGATGTCGCCATGTTAATAACCATCTTGCTGCCATGAATCTGAGCCTCCCCCTGACAAGGTGGTGGACATCACCTACTTAATCATTACATCTCCCTGTCCATGGATCTCAGTTTGCCCTGTGAAATTTTAATCATTCTGACTACTAATCGTGATCATTTCTCACTGTCCAAGGGTGTGAGTTCACCCTATGAACAGCTCCAGTGTCCTTGTTAATCATTGTAATCTCTTACTGCTCACAAACTGCAAAACACAGGGGTGTCTCTGCTGATTGCTTCAATACCTCCCTGGCTGGAGGCTGGAAGAGCTCCCCATGCTTTGCAGGGGATGCTCAGGGCACTTTATTCTCCTTCTGCCCCCCAGTTCTGGAGCCACTGCAAATCCTTCTCTTCAAGAGGCAAAGTTTTCCTGGCAGCCGCCTACATGCAACCAGCTGTGTGCAACCTCTCTAAAGTGACATGTTGAATAACAGAGTGAGTCTGCATGCAGAGCAGCCAGGCTCTGTTGGCTGAATGGTGCTTTCCTGAAAGGTGAGCTCAGAGCACAGAGATAAGCATTAACTCAATGAGACATTTCTGTTCATTCTGCTGAGATGCACCATTGTACTGGGTAGGTCTGATAGGACTGTAAAACTAAATAGGTGTTGATGTGGTGCTACACGCTGTTCCCTTATGTTGGTTCCAGCATGGTGCCCAGTGCTTTTAATGAACACTTACAGCTGTTAATGCCTTAGCCTGTAACATCCTGAATCATTGCAGGAATCTAATGGACAATGAGAGGGAAGATCAATCACAATTTTAGGTCATTGTAAAGTCCCAACACGTTTTCCACGAGAATATGGTCCTGGTTGAAGCCTGGAAAGGATATAAAGGAGTTTATTGAAATGGTCCAACTTGTAGACATTTTGCAAACTGAAGCCCAGATCTTCGATGCAGGTACACACACTGCAGTGAAGTCTCTGGAACTTGTAGTATTGTAGCAACAAACCTGGTTCATTTTCAGCAGATTTATTCCATGTGCTCTGTACAGCTCTCCCCACAGTTCCTCAAAGTGTTGGTTTTGCCTCTGAAAACCCAGCTACCTTCAGCTGCACATAGAATTAAGAAACAGCCTTAAAAGAAACTACTGAATGCAGCTCTGTGAGGCAAAGATGCAGAAATAGCAGTGTGATGCAAAATCTAAAAGGAGCCATCTCCATCTTCAGAGCCCTAGGCTGGTGTTACCAGTGAATTTTTGGAGGCAGCAGGCAAAGGTTGTCTTCCCCACTGAATCCTGAGTGATTGATTTTTCCTAGAGACCTTCATTTGGGCAGCTTACTGCAATGTTATTAGATGAGACAGTAGACTTGTCAAGATTTTGTTTCTTTTTTTTTTTTTTTTTTTTAATTTTCCTCCCTATCATCCCAAGATTGGTTGGGGAGTTTAGATTAATAAACAGAGAAGCAGTTAGGTTGATTAAAAGTGGCATATGTTCTGCTGTGGTGGAGGCAGGCTCAAGGGTGTTCCATGCCTGTGTTTTGAGAATAAGAAGCCACTGTCACTCTTGGGTATGATGGTAAATAGCCTTTTTTTTTTTTCCCCCAATGAAATATTGGAAGTACTTTCATGCAGATGATGATGTGCTTTATAAAAATCCAAGGGAAGGAAAGGCTGGTGTCTTGGAAAACAAACAAACGAATGTAAAAGTTGGAGGGAGGGAGATTCACCTCAGTGAAGCTAATTAGCATTAAAATAAAGCAGGCTATGAAAAGGTGAAACTAAGTGGTGCAGAAATGCTGAATTAAAGGGACAGCGGTTAACAAAGTCTGAGCTTGCAAAGGTTCATGAAGGTATTTTCCCATCACTGTAATCAGAGCAGCAGGGCAAACCAGTGCTGCTGCTTTAGGTGTGAAGGAAGCAGATTCATCCTTATATTTGCTCGTGTTAAGACTGTCCACAGCCTGGTTGTGGTGGTTAGAGCAGATGCAGAGAAGCTTGAGCAGATGCAGAGAAGCTTGAGCAGATGCAGAGAAGCTTGAGCAGATGCAGAGAAGCTTGAGCAGATGCAGAGAAGCTTGAGCAGGCCAATTTCTGGGTAATCAGAAATGAAAACCCTCCCACCCCTGGGCTGCCCTCTCTGCAAAGGGAGGCCAGTAAACATCACAGCTTTTCATTATTGTTTGTAAATGTCTCAACACAAAGTATCTTTTAGGACCTAACTTCTGGCATGCCCTGAGCAAACAGCTCCCAGTCTCTTCCTGCCCTGGTCAGCCCCAAAGTGAATCAGCCCAGCTTCAGCTTCCCAAACAGCTCCCTTCCCTCCCACAGATTTCAAACATCTCCATCACTGTGCACAGGCAAGGATAGAACAATTTTAAAAGGAGCTTAGGAACAGGAATCTCATTTATAAAGACAATTTCAGCCATGCCTGCAGTGCAATAAAGCCCAGGACTAGGAGTCAGACTGCTGTTTATATTCACCTTAAATCTGAAAATGTGAGCTTTTAAAAATTGTTCTTCCTTTTAACCAGGCCAGGAAACTTTTTCCAAGCTAAGATCAGAGCACCCTAACTATATTTACCACATGTAGTTCACCCCAAGAAGAGTGACAAGAAATACTTATCTCGAGAAACATGAAAGCTGGAGAAAAGAAGAGGCAGCAGGGACATGAAATATGAACTTTTCTCTTATGTGTAGCTACATGAGAACAGAAATGTTGAAGTTTGGAGTTTGGGGTGGGCTGCTCTGGATAACTCCCCTGGTTTCAGATGGAGATCTCCTGCAGACAAGCTCATATAGGCATTAGAAAATATAAAGTGCAGGCCTCCCATCTTATTCCTTGCTTCATTAACACCTTTTAATCCCACTGAGACAATTGTGTGTCCCCCAGATTACCCTTCCCAGACCTGGGGCAGTGTTTTCTCTGTGTTATGGTAGATCAGAGAGATGCTCAAGTAGGTCAGAGAAGTTCTCAAGTAACTTGCTGCTCAGCTCAGGCCCATCTAAAGAGCTGGGAGTTGGGCTGTCGCTTCTTGAAAGCCATCAAGCAGGGATAGTGGTGCCCTGAGTTGTGACAGGATTAATGGAGAACCAAGTATTGGGGTGTTTTCAGGGTGAAAGGGTGATAAATAAAGCCCAAACCAAAACGATTCTATGATTAGTGCCATAAGGATATATTTTTTTTGCCTGGCAAATAATCATAGATGTGGTGCTGTGGGATTCAGACACAGAGGTATGGTGCTAAGGGATGTGGTTTAGCACCAGACTTGGTAGTTAGTTAATGACTGGACTTGGTCATCTTAAAGGTCTCTACCACCCAAAAATGATTTGATACTTCTGTGATCATTCACTCTTGTGTACATCACACTTTTTCTCTTGGGCAGTTGTATTTATATCACAACCCCTAACAATAAAGGCAGATAAGGCAGGGAATAAGCTTAAGGTTATTGGTGTGTGGGGTGTTGTTGGCTTTTGGGTGTTTTTTTAATGACAGCAGTTCTGTGTGTTCATGTATGTGATGCTTATGGCATGTGCATAGCCAGTCTTTGTGTTTATCCTTGTGTCACAGATTCATTCCTCCTTTGTAACCTCACCCTGATGATTATGATCTTCTGGGACTCTGCTGCATTTTGGGTCTTCACTCTTTAGGTCTTATCTGTGGCAACTGCCAGCTGATGGTGGCAGCAGATGTGGAGGATTTCAGTTGTCTTGTGTTCAGTGCTTGGGGTGGACATGACAGGAGGGTGTTTACAAGAAGGTTTTTCCTTCTGTGACAGAAATTGCAGGCTGATCTGCTGTTACATGTACTGTATACAGAGGTAGGAGTTTACAGTCCCCAGGACTGAACATAAATGAACTCTCCTCTGGTTTGGTGAGGCTTTTCCAGTAGAGATTGCAGCAAGATCTATGTGATAATTCAAGTGTAATAACTTCTTGTTCCAAGATGGGGTTGACTTGTGAAATCTATTAAGCCATGTGGTTCTGGCTCTGTTACTACACTCTTGAAGATAAAAGCTTTTTAGTTGTTTTGTTCAAAGCAAATGTTGATTTGTTATCAACAATTTAGACTCGCCAATTACCAGCATTTTGAACCTGCAGATAGCTCTATCTAGAAAATATTCCTATGTTGACCATGGTTTATGGGGAAAAGCCAAGCACAGTACTTCATCCAGACCCCACAATTTCCTCCATTTGAAACCTTGAACTAAACAAAACATAACATACATAATATAAACATAACATAAACGAAGACAAAGTATCTTCTGATTTAACAGACTGGAAGGATTTTCTCTAACAGTTTACTGACACCACCTCAGGCTTTGATTCCACAATCCCCTGCTCCTATCCCTGTTTAAAACAAAGACTTTCCAAAGATTTTCCTGCACTTCCCCTTGTCCTTCTCCCTGAGAGCTCTGCAGACCTGCTGTCACTGGACACCGGCACCAGGTCATGCCGTCCAACAAGTGTGCTCATGCTGGTGCCATGTGCACCCCACCCCCTGTCCAGCCCTTCTCAGCTGCAGGCCAGACACAGGCTCCCCACTCGTGTATGGGTGTTGCTCTGACTTCCAGGATCCTCTTTCTAAGCTGTCCAGGATAAAAATAATGAGAACAGTGTGCTTTATGCAGTGCTGCCTCTGTCAGTTTTCCAGTTTTGGACTTCTTCACGGAGGAAAAAAGAAACAATTCTGCACAAAAGAAAAGAATGGGGAAGTTACTATCAACTCAGTTAGGTGGAACAAATATCTTTGGGAGTTTCATGCAAATGGAAATGAGGAGCCCCTTGAGAAAAATACAGACTTTGTTTTGATTTTATATTAAAACTCCCACATTCAGTGGAAATTTGCTTGGATTTGCACAGGATGCTGCTCCATTACTTTAAAAGAAAATATCATTTCCAAGCTGCATTATCTGTGGGGGATGAATAATTTTCTTGATTTTTAATGGCTTTTATCCAGGAAAAAATCAGGCCAGCCTCACTTAACCAAATCACAACTTGGACTGTAGGCCTGGAAGCAGAATCCATTTGGATGTTTTAACCTCCAGTGAATAGGAAATAGAGAATGTTTGGTGTCACGCAGTGCAAAGTAAAACAATATGTGTAATGAGCTGATTTGAAATGCAGCTTTAAAAACAAAAATCACTTTCCTTTTTCTCACAATCCATCAAGGCATCAATAGGTCTTTCATCGCTTTCACACATTATTATTAATAGCGCAGAAAATTGCAGATCATGGAGCCTGGGGGCCCCATAAGTTTTCTATGGAGACTGCAGGAAAAGTAAAAAGAAAGTTTCATGTGTGGCTGGACAGATGGGCAGAGCCCAACATGAGGGCATTTAACAAGTCCAAGTGCCGGGTGCTGCACTTTGGTCATAACAACCCCATGCAGAGCTACAGGCTGGGGTCAGAGTGGCTGGAGAGTAGTGAAACAGAAAGGGACCTGTGGGTACTGATTGACACCTGGCTGAGCATGTGCCAGCAGTGTGCCCAGGTGGCCAAGAAGGCCAATGGCATCCTGGCCTGCATCAGGAATAGTGTGGACAGCAGGAGCAGGGAAGTCATTGTGCCCCTGTACTCAGCACTGGTTAGGCCACACCTTGAGTCTTGTGTCTAGTTCTGGGCCCCTCAGCTTAAGACGGACATTGAGACTCTTGAACGTGTCCAGAGAAGGGTAACAAGGCTGGTGAGAGGCCTCGAGCAAAAGCCCTACGAGGAGAGGCTGAGGTAGCTAGGATTGTTTAGCCTGGAGAAGAGGAGGCTCAGAGGAGACCTTATTGTTCTCTACAACTACCACAAGGGAGGTTGTAGCCAGGTGAGGGTTGGTCTCTTCTCCCAGGCAACCAGCACCAGAACAAGAGGACACAGTCTCAAGCTGCGCCAGGGGAAGTTTAGGCATGAAGTGAGGAGAAAGCTCTTTGCAGAGAGAGTGATTTGCCATTGGAATGTGCTGCCCAGGGAGGTGCTGGAGTCCCCGTGCCTGGAGGTGTTCAAAAGGGGATTGGATGTGGCACTTGAAGCCATGGACTTGATGATCTTTGAGGTCTTTTCCAACCTTATTGTTTCTATGATAAAAGGCAAAAGAGGTGGGTGGTGTGGGAAGCACTGTGACACACTGATGAGCCTTTGACCACATAGAGATGCTCAGACTTTGTCCAAAATGTAACCTGTAAATTAACTAAATCCAGTGAAACTCCATGTGAGCTTTCCAGTTCACAGCTGTGAATGCCTTTGAATGCACTTGGTGTAACGTACCTCTAAAAAAAAAAAAAAAAAGATGAATTCTAGTGCAGCCCTTCCTAATCAGAACTTAAACTGACCATGGTCCTGCTTAATACAGTCAAGGAATCGGTTTCAAAAGTTAATTTGGATTTGCTTTCCTGAGAGTCCCTATGTGTGCAAATGCTGATGCCTGTCAGCATGTCCACACAGCCTTAGAGCCATATTTTCCAGTGGTTCCTTCACAGTATCGCTAAGGTTGGAAGAGACCTCGAAGATCACCAAGTCCAACCTGTCACCACAGACCCCACGACTAGACCATGGCACCAAGTGCCTTGTCCAGACCCCTCTTGAACACCTCCAGGGACGACGACTCCACCACCTCCCCAGGCAGCCTATTCCAATGGCGAATCACTCTCTCGGTGAAGAACTTTCTCCTCACCTCGAGCCTAAACTTCCCCTGGTGCAGCTTGAGACTGTGTCCTCTTGTTCTGGTGCTGGTTGCCAGGGAGAAGAGGCCAACCCCTTCCTGGCTACAACCACCTTTCAGGTAGTTGTAGAGAGCAATGAGGTTGCCCCTGAGCCTCCTCTTCTCCAGGCTAAACAATCCCAGCTCCCTCAGCCTCTCCTCGTAGGGCTTGTGCTCAAGGCCTCTCGCCAGCCTTGTTGCCCTTCTTAAACTGAGGGGCCCAGAACTGGACACAATACTCAGGGTGCGGCCTAACCAAAGCAGAGTACAGGGGCACAATGACCTCCCTGCTCCTGCTGGCCACACCATTCCTAATGCAGGCTAGGATGCCTTGTCTGTTTATATTTCCTCCTGCCGCGTAGTGAGTGTCATACCTACCTACCTACCCACCCCCACACCAGCACAAAGCTCTACCCTGTGAGCTTGGCGCGTTTTCCTTCCCGCTGCTGAATGCCATTCTAAATTCAGTACAAAATATAAACAAAAGCTTTTTCTTTTGTTCCTGATGTCAGATCTTATATTCTTTTGAACTGTAGCAACTACATACCCAGCGAAGAAATTGCATTTTGACTTTGAGATCTCTGCTGATTACTAACTTATTTGTAAGGAGCACTACAGACTGCAGGAGTATTTTATAGCCTTTAAGAAGATGGTTCTCTGGATGGGTCAATTTAAAGACCCATTAATAGAGATTAAAGAAAGTTCATGATCTCCTTCAGATTCTGGATGTTTCTGTCAGCCAACAAAGCATAAAAACATAACTACATTTCACAATATTAATGACCAGCTCTAAAAACCTGACATAACACTTTGATAGCTCTGTAACTAATCTTTATTATTATCAAGTCACAATGGTTTGCATCAAATATGTATCATCTGTAGTTAACTTTAAAACTTTTACAAGTTGATGGTGTGGAATGCTGTTGTAGAGTAATTAAGTTTATAAATATATGGGTTTGTTTGAAATGCTCAGTATTTTTATGAGGGATGTAAGAACTTTGAATGAAGTACCACTGCTCATCAAACTTTGCCTGCTGGAACAGCTATGAGAGTGTATCTCAGTTCACAGGTGGAAGCAGAGCCTGAGAGATGAATTATGGCTTTGCCTGTGATGTTAGCTTAGGGCACAAACCTGTCTGCTGGGATGGTAAAGTGAGCTTATCAGTCACTTGACCTATTAACAGAGCTTAAAATTCTCTAATGCTTGACTTGAAGGGATGCAGTGTTGCCTTGAACTTCTGGAAATGCAGCTTTCAGAGGTCTTGCATAGTCACAGTCTTCTGGCGATTTTTTGTTCTTGAGGAAATAAGAGGGAAGGGGGAGAGGGAATGGAGGGAAGGCTGAAAGAAGAGCTCTGTAGACTAACTGGTAATAGACTATGGGAAAGCAAAATGGGCAGAATCACAGTGCTTTGGCTAAATTATTGCCCAATGGAAGTGCTTGAGAGATAATTAAAGGCTATTTCAGACTGCTTCACCATGTTTATTCTGAGTGACTTGCGATAAAAAGGAGCAGGAGAGGGAACTGGTACAGGCTCATCAGCAACTGCTTTTCTTCCTTTAGCAGAGCAAAATCTACCCTCTGGCTGGTGCTTCGACAGCAATATATACTTTGCCTTCACCTCTTGTTTAAAGATCTCGCATGTTTTGCACAGTAATGTCTTGGCCCCTCTGGGGCTACTTTTGCAGCAAGTCACGGGAAGGCGAAGGGGCCTTCTCTGTGTCCTTGGCGCTGCTGGTTGGGACATAACGATACTGCGCTGGGAAACCTGGCTGGTTACACTGTAAAGACTTGAAATAGCTCCTGCAGAGCTGGAGTGGATGGGGATGATTGAAATATTTGCTTGTAGCTGCTGTAATTGTCCCAGCGGTGGCCCTGAAATAAAAGTCATTGCTTGTGCATGAACTTGAACCACTTAAAAGTATTGCAAAGATCTGATCCTGTGCTAGATGTATTGGTGCTGGGCTCTAGAGGGGAATTCAGAGTATCCTGTGTATTCCTGAGAGATTTCCTCCCCCTGCCGTGTTTCCAGCCGACTGCTACTAATGATGCAGAAGTATGAACGAGCTGATCGAGCACCAACTGCACCCTTTTAACAGACAATGTAAGTAACAGATCTGGCCAGCTTGAGACATCACAAATTGGAGCTTAATTACAATGCATTGAAACAAATGCAGGAAAAGCCCAAAAGAAAGGGGGACTGGCTGAAGTAATTTCGGTTCATTACAGACATTCTGAACCTGCCTCGCTTAAGTGAGCTTAATTTTTTTTTTCACCTGTCATTTATTTGCTTTTGAGAAGCATAATTGCAGCTAAGAGCTGAAATAGGAGAATGTTGGTTTTGTTTTGTTGTGTTGTTGTTGTTGTTTCCCCCTGTGCAAACATTAAAAAGCAAAGGGGGAAAGGAAAGACTATTTTTGAGACAGGCTTTGCCACACAGATGCCTGTCTGCAGACACATGGCCCCTTTCAGGTTTTCTTTCTTTATCTTAATATCTTAAAAATACATACATCTCTGGGGGAAGCTTAATAAGAAACAGCCAGCTGAAGCAAAGATTTTAGGAGGAAAAAGAAGTCAGGGGACCTGTGCTGTAGAGACAGCAGTTCAAACAGTGAAAAGGAGGACACAGCTGTGCACATCAGACATCCACAGCTGGGGAAGTGGAAAGAGAATATTCCCACATCTTCCCTTATAAATCATCCCTCACTTTTCAGATGCCTGAGTTTTCTGTTGTGTTGAATAATTTTATATAGAGGGAGAGGTATTTGCATTGTTCTCTTCCTGCTGTTTGTGATATCTAGGTCAGTTTCACCTACCAGAGCAACAAAAAAGCACTGCAGATTGCTTCACCGTCCTTCCTAGCAGAATGTTTTTCTTACCCTTCAAAGTCAGGCATCCTCCATCAGAAGAACAAGGGAGGCCTTAGCAGCAGGTGCATAAACCAATATACAGCGAAAGCTGAGAGGGAAAGGCAGCACAGACTTAGTCTTCAAAAGACTCCTGCTAGGAAGGTCTAAAGAGAAGGTGGAAGCAGCATTGTTTTAAAAGCACCTCTCTGGACCTCAGCTGAGCAATAAACCAAGCCAGACGTGGACACTCACTATAACTCTTTTGGGAGAGAGCATAAAGGAGCATAGCACTGAATCTTCTCCAGCTTCAGGAATTACTGATTTCCTCTCTATTCTTAACCACAGCTGAAGACAGAGCAGCAAAGATGCTGTTTATGCTGGCTCTCAAGGTTTGAGTGCAATGACCAAAACAGTTTTAACAGAGGAACTGTTCCAAGCAAATACAAAATAGCTAGATCAAAGGAGTGTGCTTAAATTTTCCAGGGAGCTCTGCAAACTTGGTCCTATATCGTAGAATCACATCAGCAGTTCAAATGTTGAATACTCAGATTCCTATTTTAACTAAGGATTAACTTGGAGGCTTTCAGTGCTCACATCTTCCTTGGGTTTGATGCAAAACAACAGCTCATAAAATCTGGGAGAGGCTGATCTAGATCTGCCTTTTGTTTTGGTTTGGGGTTTTTTAGGATTTGGGGGGGTGGTGGTGCTGGTTTTATTTTAACCATTAATGAGAAAAATAACACAAATGAAAATATTCTGAAGTTGTGAAAGCTCCCCAGAAAGAAGAGTGAGACCTCATAACTATTGTCAAGTTTATAGTGAATTCTTTTTAATGCTTCACTTGGGGGAAAAAAAAAAAATCAGTAAAAAGACAGATTAGGTCTATGCTTTGTAGTTATGAACACCCTGAAGACATTAGATACCAATATATAACAATGAACCGTTTCAGTTTCTGAGAGAAGCCCGTTTTGAGAAAGCATTTTTTTGGTGCTTAAAGTCAGTGTTCAGCAACAAGAAAATTCATTGCAGGAAAACATTTTAAAATTACCAGAAAGCAGAAATCAGAGTCATCTCAACTTGCTGCTCCCCAGAATCTGTCATCTTCCATTGTGTGCAAAGCAGGTTTTAGCAGAGGGAAAGGTAATTATTACCACGCAAAATAACAGAGCATTGACACCCTGCCACTGGATCAATCACATCTGCTCTGTAGGCTCGGTTAATAAATCCTTGTGTTAAAATATGATGGCTTCTTACAGGACACATTTGTTTTCTCACAGCATTTATTTTGACAATTTCTCATGCCAGGAAGTTGTGGGCCCCTGCTCTTTTTCTCACGCTGCACGCACACCTTGCATAAGGCCATTTCAGAGGGGCTGCACGTCTCCGCGTTAGTGCCTGCCCGTCCTTGGGTGATGAAGGATGAGTGGCAGAACAGTTTGAAACCTGCAGCAGGGTGCCTTAAGGCAGCCTAATTATCTCATGTCTGGGTTCATACCTGCAGTAATCTAGACAAGTTTCTAATTTGTTTTTCAGTACTGTAGGATGAGTCAATTCTAATTAAACATTGGCCATTGCATAACACGGACAGGAAGTCAAATGAAACCATGGTCTGCCATAACTACCTGCTGTGGTCAGCTTTTCTTAGCCCTATATCTATTTGTAACCGGTATGGTTACTGGTGTTTAACCAGTATGGTCAAAAATGTGCAGTAATGGTTGGGGCAGATATTATTCCGTGAGATTTAGGACAACACTTGTGTTCTGTCGTGCCAGAGGACTGTCAGTGAGTGCAGAGAGCTGTGGAGATGCCATGGGTCAGTTTCCTCTGCCTAAAGTATACAGGTCAAAATCTTGCTCTCATTTCTACCAGGTCTCAGACTTATGAATTTACCTTTTCTTGTCTATGTAACAGTCAATCTCATGTACCCTACTGAAGCTTTCTTGACTTTACACCTCAACAGCCCAGGAACCCCACACCAGTAATGAAGTGCTGATGAATTTCTCATTCCAGGGTGGCAGGAACTAATGGAACTAATGTCACAGTATTTTCTGCTCTATCAAAAGCTTGGTGACAAGGCACTTCAGATTATTGTTCCCTCATGTAAAGGATCAAGTGACTAACTGAATTATGTATGGGAGGGCATTGGAGATGCCTGATGGTTTATGGATGTTTGCAAAAGTCACGGCTGGTCTGGCCCTTTCTCTTCTCCATCACCAGCCACAGGCATGCCATCACAGACCATTGTCCTTTGCTCTGGTTACTGAATATTGGAAAATCAATGAGGTCTCTCCAGATCCTTCTCTCACCACCCTCCATGCTATTTCTCCTTTTCCTTTGCATATTATCATCCCCACTCATTCCCTTTCCAGCAATTTCCTGGCCCCAGTATATCAGTCTTCTGTTCCCATATGACTCCCACTAATTACAGAGCTATCTTGCTGCTTAATGCTGTCACCTCTTTTCCAGCTACTTCTTTAAAAAGGCTGTTAGTTAGCTAGAAATATATCATCCTTCAGCTCTGGACCCAAAGTCCACTCAGTAAGCATTTTATACAGTCTTAAAAAAAATGAGGAGAGAAAAAGAAAGCAGCAGAGGAATACAAAAAGGGTCCCCTGGGAGTAAGGTTGTCAGAAAGTCATGGCTACTTCATAACTCTGGGCATTAGTCATTTTTCTTACCATGGGTGGTCCCACTATGGGCTGAATTTTGAAAGGTTTTTTTATGCTGTTCAGCAAAGATGTGACATTGCAGAGAGCTGGAGGAGAGGTGTGAGACCTGCAGGTGCTAGCAGTGCCATGCCATGAGAGGGATGACTCTTTCTCACACTTTTGAGCATGCTTGTTCTTGCAGTTGCTTTGGTGCTTTGTGAGAAGCCCTAGCCCTGCTGAGAGGAGAGCAGCTGGGCTTGGAGAAGGGGTGAATGAGAAGTTTCACCATTTGTGTGGCTGCTACCACTGGCTGCTCTCATTGCCCTGCTTCAGCTCCAGCATAGTCCCAAAACAAAGGGCCACCACCAAAACTAAGAGAGGTGACCAAAGGACAGATCGGAGGCTTTGCTAGTGTGTATGGCTGTGCTATGGGCTGTGATTCCTACCTGGACCAACTCTCTCCATTTCTCCCCATCCTGGGGAGGGGACAAAGCTCAGCCCTTAGCAGGTACCAGAACAAGAGGACACAGTCTCAAGCTGCACCAGGGGAGGTTTAGGCTGGATGTTAGGAAGAAGCTCTTCACAGAAAGAATGATTGGCCATTGGAATGGGCTGCCCAGGGAGGTGCTGGAGTCACCATCACTGGAGGTGTTTAAGAGGGGACTGGATGAGGCACTTAGTGCCATGGTTTAGTTGATTAGATGGTGTTGGGTGATAGATTGGGCTTGATGATCTCAAAGGTCTTTTCCCTTCTCGCTTCGCTTCTCTCTTCGCTTCTCTCTTCGCTTCTCTCTTCGCTTCTCTCTTCGCTTCTCTCTTCGCTTCTCTCTTCGCTTCTCTCTTCGCTTCTCTCTTCTTCTCTCTTCGCTTCTCTCTTCGCTTCTCTCTTCGCTTCTCTCTTCGCTTCTCTCTTCTTCTCTCTTCGTTCTCTCTTCGCTTCTCTCTTCGCTTCTCTCTTCGCTTCTCTCTTCGCTTCTCTTCTCAGTGTGTGTGTTTGCTCAGCATATCACAGACCCTGCTGCTCTCAGACCCGGCTGTGTAACAGTGGTGATCCATTATGGTTTTAAGTCAGGTTCCAGGAGGTTCTTTCAGGGAAGTGAAAGGATTTTGGAAGCTGACAGTTATACACAGGGAGGCTGGGAGGGCATCAAACACTGCAGTAGTGTGGTGCTTCTGGAGGAAGTTCCTCCTGCTGAGAAGCTCCTCCAACAACACACAGACTTCCCAGTGAGAGATGTGAGGCTTCCTCCTGAGCTGTGCTGTTGCAGGCTGCCTTCAAGGACACTGGTTCAGGTCTCTTCTCACCTGCCTGTGGTCTGGAGGTAGATGTAGTCTTAAGCTTGAACCAGAAGAAAACCTGTAATCCAGTTGATTATAATTTTTTTGGTAGTTATTTTCTTAGCCTTAGTTTTGTGCTGTGTCATTTTCTCACCTGCATTGCCAAAATACAACATTCCTGTGAAGGACCAGAGGAGCTTGCTCCCTTAGATACTGATTTTTCACTTGTGTCCAAGCCCAGTTTCTTGTCTGTTTACAGCTTCACTGACCCAAGAGAGCAATTGACCAACAAGATATATCTCAAAGTAGAAAAAGGTAAATTATGTGGGCCTGATTAGTTGTTGCAGTAATTCAGATGAATGAAGTAAGAACAGTGTTGGACCTGCTGCTGATGTTTGGATGAAAGAATGGTCACTGCTCCAGAGTGTGGAAGATGTTATCTGTTGATTTTTTGAAGGCTATTAGAAGCCTGCTAGATTGAGTGGTAACAGCAAAATTTGGATATGTGTGGTTCCTTCCTATTCTGTTACCCAAGCAGGTTGTGAGGCAATATGATCCCATTGGAATCGGCTGCCCGTGGAGGTGGTGGAGTCACCTTCACTGGAGGTGTTCAGGAGGAGACTTGATGGGGTGCTTGGTGCCATGGTTTAGTTGATTAGGTGGGTTGGATTGGTTGATGGGTTGGACGCGATGATCTTGAAGGTCTCTTTCAACCTGGTGTATTGTATTGTATTGTATCCCATTTTATCCCCTTCCTTAAGTGAGACAGAGCATCATGGGCATGTCTTCTCCTGGAAAGGCCCAGAAAAGCTGAAGGCTGAGGAAGCATGCACCTGCAGTGTCTTTCTTTAGCCAGGCCTCATCTGTTGTGGCTCTGGTGGCTGTCAAGCCCATTGCAAAGCAGACTTGCTCACCCAGATGTCTGTGCCTCTTGGTTTTGTGTGCCCAGATAGGACGCTGGTCCTAAATGGCTGTGTTTAGCTGTGTCCCTCCTGAATTCATATTATACCCAGAAGCAGTATTGTGCATTTACTGAAGCTCATTAGAATGAAATGGGAAATACACATATTTCAGATGTGTTTTATTTGGAATACTAATCTTATTTTAGAATTCACGTTAAGCTATTGAATCCTTGGCAGCTAATGTGAAAACACAGTGAATCATAATGAAATACAGTGCTACTGTATTCCATTATACACCACACCAGCACCACAGCAGCTGCTTCTCTTGCTGAAAATAGGATTGCTTACATTTTATTTTTATTTATTTGGGGGGGGGGGAACAAGTAGGAAAGCATTTAATAATAAAACTCAGCCACCAGCTCATATTTTGCTGTATATACTGTGGGGCAGGGGGAAGGGAACTGATGACAGCACAAAACTCTAGCAAGTATTTCACTGCCTGGTTACTTCCAGTCTGGACAGTCTGCACCTCTAGTGCTGCAGAGGGTCACATAGCCACATTGCAAGTGTTAGGCTGGGGGCTGCAATATACAGCACATCAGCCAGAGAAGAGATCCAACACACATTGTATGTCATCACAGCTCAGAAGGTAAAGAATACTGTGGAGATATAGAGGAATATGGCTGACACCACTTTATGGCAAGCAGTTGTTATACAGTCGTGTGTAACTCCTAGGTGTCAACACACTGCAGCCTTCATTCTCTGCCCTCTTGTGGAAACAAGCAGCTGTGGAATAAGGATTACAGAGTACACAAACTGGTGTAAAGCTGCTCCTATCCCTTTCCCGAGCAGATATATAAGTGTGGTTAAAGGCTGAGGCTTGGTTGCTTTGGGAACTACAATTCAGAGGTACTGATGGAGTGGAGGAAGAAATACATAGCATCCTGAGTGGGCTGAATCATCCCAGTTGTTTCACTCCCTTTTATGCTGAAACATTTTATTTTTAACAAACAGCCTTAGAAACAGAGATTTAAGTCCCAATAATAGCATGATGAGAATGAATTTGTCTTGTAAGAGCAGAGAGTGCCGTGAAAATGCATTATGCTTGCCACGGTGATTACTAATTTTAAGAAGGTAGATTATACCAACTGCCCTATATTATTTTTTTCTTCCTGCTTTCAAGAGTGATGCTTGTATGGAATACAGCAGAGAAAATATCAGGCTTTAAGAATCAGGGAAAAAAACCTGTAATAAGCAGAAGCATAGGGAAAAAAATAAACATAGGGGTGTTTTATTTGTATTGTGGTTCAAACCAGCTCCAAGTTGCCTGCAGGCTACTGACTCCTTTCTTCAAAGATAAGTCAAGAGTGATTGATCTCAAGGGAAATATTGAGGATGGTCAGGACAGGATGCAGTGTGTATTCTTTATTCTCCTGCCCAAGATCTCAGTCACAAGTTAATTTTTCTCTGGACTACAGTTTTTGGTTTGCTCAGCTTGCTGTGTCCTTCATCCTGCTAGCTAAGCATCTGAAATACTCCTTTGTCCTGTCTCCTTCCTCTGCTTCATTAAAGAAGTGAAAAAGAGGGAGATGCTACACAGATGAAATAGGAATTATAAGAGTGGAAGGGACCTTGGGAGATCATCTAATCCATCTCTCTGCCTCAGAGGAGGTGAACATGTAATTAACTGCTCCTAGTAGCTGGCTGATCTGTTCTTCAAAACTTACTGCATGAGGATTTTCATCACCTAAGAGTTTAGCCCAGTATTTCAATAGTTTCATGCTAGAGAGTTTTCCTTAATCTCTAACTAAAATCATCTTTACTTTCATTTAAGACCTTGAGACTTATTTTCATGCTTTTCTCATGGTTTTTGAGAACTTGGTTTGTTTCTGAGGGTCTCTGCTGGACGACTTCTCATTGGTCTGTAAACTTTCAAAATAAGCTCAGGTGAAATTTGTCAGTGTTGCCCCCAATGCTGGGAGGAAGAGGATAATTATTTATGCATCATTTCCAGCTGATGGCTGAACCTATAACTTAAAGGCATTCAGTACTTCTGCAGTTTGGTCACTAGGCTCTTCATTTCAGATAATTCCCTTAATAGTACTCCTAAATTTTCAACCTTCCCTTTTGGAAGTAGGGAACTTTTCTTGGAACTGGAGATTTTTTCTTTAAATTTGCTTTTAATTTTAAGAAAATAAACTCCTGTTGATTCACTTGTAACAAAATGATTTGCTAGAAGTAAGGGTCCTGTCTGAATTTATTGCTCCCTTGAAGCCAAGAACGAAGCATCCTTTTTTACTTAGAATCCAGGCAACAAAGAGATGTGCTGATGATCACAATCAAGTGGCTGAGGCCTACTGTAACAAGTAGCATTTATTTAATTTATTTTCAAACTTCCATCTGGAACATTAAAGCCTTCCTACTACAATTCCTGTAACCACAACTCCAGGATCATTCATATATCTTATAGCATCGTGCAGATTTCTGTTCGTATCATGTCAGATAGAACTGCAACTCATCTTGCTTTCCATCTCTGTCTTCAAAGAAGACGTTATTGTTCTGAAGATGCAATGATCAGCTTATTTGAAGTGTCCTAAAGAGATACTGGCTCTTTTAACACCAATTTTAACAGCTCTTTAATTACTTGGGACTTTGTCATGCAACATGTGAAGCCGTGTACACGTCATGGATAAGTTTTGACTTTCCCTCAAGCTGCTAAAACAAAAAGGAGTTTCGTACAGAAAGCTGCTTCAGGTGACCTGCTGCTGTGTACCCAGGCATAAACCCAAGGGAGAGTTTTGCTCACCAAGAATTTGGGCTCTTCTATGATACTGTGTGGATTTCAGGACCAGTGGAAATACCTGGCTGTAGGTCCACTTGACCTTGCTTAACTCTCCTGAAATGCCTTTCAGCTCTCTGCAGGAAGCTAGCAGAGGTTCCCAGACTTCCCCATGCTCAGAATATGTTGTTCTGCCTGAACATGCACCTGAATGTGCTCTGAGGTCTTCACTTCCCTTTCTTACCTTTACCCTTACCTCTTTCTCTGGGCTCCTTTTCCCCAGCTCGCTGCTTATATTTCTCCTGATGAACACTAGCGTCCCTGCTTTATAAACCAAACAGGGCTGGCCAGAGATTTGTCCATTGCTGGCATGGAAGTGCTAATTTATCAGCCTTATCTAACTAGTGGCAGTCCAGTATTTATGTAACTGGAGAGACATTTTGTTGTTTATTGGAGACAAAACTCCCATCTCAAGTCCACAGATGATTTTGCCTAAATAAATGTCGTATGGTAGCTGCAGATAAAAGTAATCGTCTGTCTACTTAAAGTAAAAGATGTAAGAGGGATTTTGTATCTTTGTGAACTGACTCTTGCTAAAAAAAAGAAGCAAAGTTTAACTCATGTTAAACAACCTAATCCAGGTTTTTTTTAAATGATGAGGTTTTGTGCATGGCAGCCACATCCAGATGTTCTTTCTTACCCTTTTCTGGTACTTTCGTGTGGGCAGTCCAGTGAATGGTGGCAGAGAGGGCAGCACAGCCCTGGGCTGTATAGTGACAGCCACAGCTCCTGACCAACACAGCTGAGACCTACAGAGATTGGTGTGATCATGGGGTGTCCTTCTACCATCAACAGAAGGGCAAATCTGGCCAACAAGCAGCGGGAAAGATGAGCTGCAATGCAAAGTGCCCGTGTGTTTTCAGTTTTCATGCCGGATGACTGCATTTGACTCCAGAGATTGGTGCTTGCTTGCCTCTTAATCCCAGCACAGTTTGCTTAGGTCTTAGTGAAAGATGCTCGTGGAGGAAACAGCAGGAGACTGCACTGCTGTGGGGCAGCCAGGCAGCACTGATGAGGTGTGGGTTCGTTAGCCTGGCAAGGAGCCATACTAACACAGCTCTCTTGTATGGGGATTCTCAGCTAGTTTGTCTACCCAACTTTGTATAGTGTGTGCGAAGGGCCTTCCACGAGTTGTGGAACCCCTGGTGATGTGGTGATTGTGTGACAGCAGACAGAACATTGCAGTGGTGGCTGCCATGCTACAGGGCCTTTGAGACACGGCCGCCCAGGATGGGTACAGCAGGCAGGTGAGGGAGGGCTGAGGCGAGAGGGCAGGGGGAACCTCCACACCACCCATCTTCTCTGTCTGGAAAAAAAGTATTTCTGATTCATGAGCTATTGGCTGGTTCTTTTGGTTTGTGTCTTCTCCTTACTATCACCTATGTCTTCTCCTTATTATCATAGAATGTTTTGTGTTGGAAAGGGACTCTGAAGATGATCTAGTTCAAATCACTTTTTCAAGGACAAGGACACCTTCTAGACCGAGTTGCTCAAAGACCCATCCAACCTGGTCTTGAATGCTGCCAGGGAGTGGGTATCCACAACCTTTCTGGGCAATGTGTTCCAACAACTCACCACCCTTACTGTAAACCATTTCTTCTTAATATATAATCTAAGTCTACCCTATTTCAGTTTAAGATCATTGCCTCTTTTCCTATCAATACACTCCCTGATAAAGGGTCCCTCCCTATCTTTAATCTCTCTTTAGGTACTGAAATGCTGCAATTGGATCTCACAAGGGCCTTTTCCAGGCTACACAACTCTCTCAGGCTGCCCTCTGATCCTTGTTGTGGTCTTCCTCTGGACCTGCTTGAACAGATCTTTTTTGTCCTGAGGACTCCAGATCTGGACACAGTATTCCAGGTGGTGTCTCGTGAGAGTGGACTAGAGGAGCAGAATCATTCTGCTTCTTTTGATGAGGCCCGGGGGTACTGTTGCAACCACACATTGCTGGCCTATATTCAGGTTTTCATCCAATACCCCCAAATCCTTCTCCTCAACGCTGCTCTCAATCCACTTATCACCTGTGTCCAGATACAAGTTGGTAGTTTCATTATTCAGAAACCTCCCTAAAGAACAAAATGATATAGATTTCCTATCTGTTCCTCAGTTCTATTAGGAATCAGTTGCATATTCATCACAAGCTGCATAGCTTAGCAGTAGCATCAGCAAGGGAAAGAGCTGTATTCCATTTCCTTTGAAATTTTGTCTACTGCAGCATGGTTTGAGCACTTAGTTCACAAGTCAGTATGTTATAGAATGTTTTCTAGGACAATAAAATCCTTAAATGTCATCTGATAGGAAGGTTGCAGAAGTACTAGGATTTTAAAGTACCCAAGTGCCACCATTTTAGAAGATGGAGGATGAAAGTCAACAGCAATAGAAGAGTGGTTTAACTGGCCTGTCAAGCTGGTTTTATGGTTTGTTTCAGTCCCTATAGTGAATTGTCACATTTAGCCTACAGTATATAAGTGTGTAGTGAGCATATAAAGTGTTCTTATTCCCAGGTTGGTTTAGATTATTTTATTTGGTAGGGTTGCACAGGAATCATAGGACCTTAGCATTGGCTATTTAAGATCACCGAGCGTGGGAACTTTGTTTTGTTATAACAGTGTAGTGCACATTGACATTCCACATGAAAATCATACAAAATGGAAGAGTCATGGGCTGGGGTTTTGTTTGTTGGTTGGTTTTCCCCCCCCATTCTCTGAATTTCCAAGCAATTGGTATGAAGCAAATCCCAGTTCAATGGGACACCTTCCACTGGCCGAGGTTGCTCGAGGCCTCATCCAACCTGGTCTTGAACACCTCCAGGCAGGGAGCATCCATAACCTCCAAGGGCAACCTGTTCCAGTGTCTTGCTGCCCTCACTGTAAAGAATTTACTTCTAATATCCAATTTAGATCTACCCTCCTCAAGCTTCAGTCCATTCCCTCTCATCCTATCCAAACAAGCCATTGTATAACGTCCCTGGCTTTCTTGTGGGTCCCCTTTGGGTACTGGAAGACCTCTCTAAGGTTTCCATGGAGCCTTCTCTTCTCCAGTAGAACAGCCCAAACTCTTGCAGCCTGTCCCCATAGGGAAGACTCTCCAGCTTTGATCACCTTCATGGCTCTCTTTTGGAGCTGCTTCAGTAGTTTCATAACTTTCTTATACTGGGGGCACCAGAACTGGATGTAGTGCTCCAGCTGTGGTCTCATGAGAGCAGAATAGAGGGGGAAAAGTACCTGCTGGTCATACTTGTTGTGGTGCATCCCAGGACATGGTTGGCCTTCTGGGCTGCAAGGGCACCTTGCTGGGTTTTTGTTTTTCATGTTGAGTTTTTCATCAGCTGACACCCCCAAGTCTTTCCCCTTCTTGTCCTTATGCTGAAATAAACCACAACAAATACCAGCAGCAGCAGACAGGCCCTACAGCCTTGCTCTGCCAGGCTCACTGCCTGTTTAGACAAGATCTGGGTGCACAAAGCCTGGTAGCTCAAAGGGCCGGGCATGCAGGGCCGGGCCAGGCACACAAGGCTGCTGCACACTTCCTCTTCTAATCTCAGCTGCTGATAAAGAAAAAAAAGTCTTAGATACCCCAGAGTTCTGCAGGGTCTAACCTTCCACTGACTTCTCAGAGAATTTAAACCTTCACCATATCTTTATATGTTTGATGGTTTGGAGTCCAGAGAGTGCATGTAGCATCCTGTGAGAAGCAAATATGTACATATGACACCCTAGAACAACAATGAATACAAACAACTAAAATGCTGAGCAACCTTTGTTTATTATTCATTAGATGACACAGTCTCAAGCTGTGCCAGGGGCGGTTTAGACTGGGTATTAGGAAGAAATTCTTCATGGAGAGAGTGATTGGCCATTGGAATGGGCTGCCTGGGGAGGTGGTGGAGTCACCATCACTGGAGGTGTTTAGAAGGAGACTGGATGGGGTGCTTGGTGCCATGGTTTAGTTGATTAGATGGTGTTGGATGATGGGTTGGACACGATGATCTCAAAGCTCTCTTCCAACCTGACCTATTCTAGTCTGGTCTAGTCTAGTCTATCCTATTCTACTCTATTCTGCAGAAATCTTAGCTGAATTTTTGCATAGGAGGTAAGGTTTTGTCATGACAGTCCAACTGCTCTTTACTTTTCCCCAGGTTTCCTGGAGATTTTCTAGCCCCTTTTATCCTACAGCACAGTTGGGCTGGAGTGACATGAAAAGGGACAGGAAAGTCTCTGATGAGAATAAGAAAGGTTGCCCTGTCAGGTGTGATTAACACCAACATGGTTAAACACCTTACCGACGAAGACCTGCAGGATGTGCATGAAATATTAAAAAGCCATTCTCTTTCCAGTCATGCCCTCTTGGTAAATGATAATTTCAGTAAATTAAGCAGAATGCTGATGAAAAATTTAATGTGGTGGAATCTGGCAGTTCTGACAGCCCAGCAAAGCCTACAGTGACCCCTGGCAGACTCTTCCTTTTGATATCATAGAATCATAGAATCAGTCAGGGTTGGAAGGGACCACAAGGATCATCTAGTTCCAGCCCCCTGCCATGGGCAGGGACACCCCACACTAGATCAGGCTGGCCAGAGCCTCGTCCAGCTTGGTCTTAAACACCTCCAGGGATGGGGCCTCAACCACCTCCCTGGATAACCCATTCCAGGGCTTCACCACTCTCATGGTGAAGAACTTCTTCCTCACATCCAGCCTGAATCTCCCCATTTCCAGCTTCATTCCATTCCCCCTAGTCCTATCACTACCTGAGATCCTGAGAAGTCCCTCCCCAGCCTTCCTGTAGGCCCCCTTCAGATACTGGAAGGCCACAATGAGGTCACCTCAGAGCCTTCTCTTCTCCAGACTGAACAGCCCCAACTCCTTCAGTCTGCTCCAACCCTCTGATCATCCTTGTGGCCCTTCTCTGGACACGCTCCAGCACGTCCACATCCCTCCTGTAATAGGGGCTCCAGAACTGGATGCAGTACTCCAGGTGGGGTCATGATGCAGCCGTGAAACACAGCCACACCCCTCCTACCATACGCTGCACACCAGAAGTCAGTGATTACAATTAGGATTAAATGTCAGATTTCCTTGGCATTGTCTTTCTCTGATGGAAAAACGCCCTACAAGGAAGTTCCCCGATCATAATGAGATTACAGGCTGCTTTCTGCTCTCGCGTTAGCTGCAGAGCGTGTGACAAGATGAGCTGTGAGCACAGGCAGCCTACACCATGTGCCGTGAACGCTACAATACAGAACCTCTTCACTACCACTGGAGTCAGGGCTCTCAAGCTGTCATGTACAGATCTGGTTATAATGAGCAGAGCATTAGTAATAGAGACTGAAATTTTCAAGCTGCCTAAGGGATTTAGATGCTCGGTTCCCATTAAATTTAATGGGATGTGTGCCTCAAAATCCCACCCACAATAAATTTTTACCAGCCATTCTTCAGACAGGAGAAGGAGACAGGAGAGAAAGATAGAGAAAGATGGAGAGAATCAGGTTTAGGAGTGTTTCATACTGGTACTGAAGGCCAGATGGGTGTTGTAAAATAGTATCCAAAAGGGGACTGGAATGAAATACTGAACAGGGGTCACTTCTAATGCTCAGGTAATTTGGGTCTGGACTCTACTTCAGTCTGCCCTGTGAGGTGGATATGAACATAATGCTCTCTGTGCTTTGAGGGTTCTATTTCTGGACTGCAGACCTACTTGGAGTCATTAAAGCACATTTAAAAATGAAAATTAGGTAGAGAGACATAGAAGGGATTGCAGTGGTCTTTGGAGATATATAGGAAGGGAATGAAAGGAAGCTGTGTTACACCAGTTCACTTCTCTAATTAAGTCTGGTTGAATTTACTTCTTCAACCAGATTTATCTGTACTTAAATCAGGTGCATTAAGTAAAAAATGCTAAAGATCAACATGTTTCCTTAGTAACTGGTGGCACTTTGCTTCCAGGAAGGCACAAGGTCCTAGGGTCAGCTCTAACCTACCTAAGTTCAGGCTGAGCAAGAGTCACTCTCAGTTTCCTCTACAGATTAGGAAAAGAGAGAGGTAGAGAGTGATGTAGCAGTGGCTCACTTCTTGCCCCTGGGGAGCAGAGGGCTTCATCTCATTTAACTTCAACCACTCACATGCTAGGCACTGTCTCTTAGAACACTGCTTATTCTTCATCCATAGACTGGCACATGCTTCCAGTAGGAAAGTCCTTAATCTAAAGTTACATAGTTAAGACAGGTGCTCTGACAGAAGCCTACAGTGGCACGGTCCTGGCTCAAAAGAAAGATGAGCAGTAGCTAGGATGCCCAAACAGTCAGGTAAGTGTGAATACCTTTGGGTTGCAGTTGCATCTTCAATGTTTCCATTTGCTTTAACTGAGACATTCAGTTATTCCCATACTGATCATCTCTTTTACCTGTTATTCCCCTACAAGAACCCTAGGTGAGCAGCAGAAAACACAGCTCATGTGTCCATAGTTCCAGATTTCAACCCATGACTTGTATTTCCCTTTTTTCCCCCAAAGAAGAGTCAGTTTCAAGATGGTTAAAATTTCCCTTTGTTGTTTCTCCGCAACCCCCCCACCCCGCTTTGTTGTCTATTTCCAAGGCTTGATTTCCATCTGGAGATAAATAAGGATAAAATGCTCTCTCCACTCTGTGTTTGCCCTGCCTGTTCAGTGTGAGCGATGTGGAGGAGGGTAGGAGGGATTCCAGGCAACCTGCTGCAATGTGGCATCTGGAGACACAAACTTGGAGGGGTTCCCAGGAAGGGAATATAACATTTGGCAAAGAAAGAAGGAACTTAGATGAGAGAGGACTGTGAGGTTTCCCCCTCTCTTCTATCTGCATCCTGTTGCTTATTTCTGAATATTTGTTTTATTCCCCAGCCATATTAGAGGTGTAAATTACACAGATGAGCTAATGAGATCATCTATGTCTGTGTCATTTGGGGAAGAGGGAAACGTGGAGATGCTTTCTCCTTTCTACCCTTTCTAATCTTTATTTTGAGACTAACCTTTATTTTGAGACTAGATGCTCAGACTCTTCATGCTCAGTCCTGCAAGCCTAGGACAGATCCTACTGCATTGCTTCTGTGACTTGATACATATTTCTCCTTTATGTGGCACATCATTCATCCCAAACATTGTTGTGTTACGCTCTATGTATGGCTAAAGTTCTAGTCCAGGAAAATTTTGGGGTTTATAGAAACAAGACCTGGATTCTGCCCACAAAAAGCTTTAGGTTCAATAAATATTATGAGTCACCATAAGGAAGAAGGGGTTGCTAGCAATCTCCTTGTTCTGTTTGTCCCTAAATTCTCTTGAGCGATGACTGTAAGCAGTACTGGGTGAATGTTCAGCTGGCATAAATGTAGGCACCTTCATTGCAGCTTTGCTGATTTATTGGGATGTGACCCTATGTTTGCAATTAAGATTATGTCCATGGAACAGATGGGTCAGAGTGATGCATTTGCCTTTATGAGGCACTGAATCAGCTCCACCACAATAGATCATTCATATCACAAATTGGTGCCGTGCTGTTTTAAATAGCAGTGGTGCAAGGAGGAATTTCTTGCAGCAGTTGACAACTTGCAGACTTTAGTACATGAAGTTGCTTCTCTTGCTAAATGTTGATTTGTGTGGAAGGGAAGCAAGTCTGTAGGATGTTTTTAGTTTCTGTGCTGAAACTGCAATCCTGTTTTTAAACAGAGTTTGAAAGATGCTCAGTTAGTAAAGAGCCTGTTAGTGGAAAGTAAAGACAGTTATTTATTCAGAAGCAGTTTGTACAGTTGGGTTGTGACTCCCTCCATGGAGACACTGCCATTGCTTTCATCCTCATTCTTGGTACTTGCCTCAAATGTAAATTTTCACAAATACACAAACTCCAATTGGGAATCACTTCATGAGTTACTTAGCTGAGATAGTGATATAATTACTTGAGTTTTCTGATGATAGAGGTGTGTAGTAAGTGGCTAGATAACGGACATCTCCATGGCATCATCAGGTTATTGTCGAATTCCCCATTACTTGCTGTTTTTAAACAAGCCTTCCTGGTAACTGGAAGATGATGCTTCTGCTTAGGCCAGAACTGGTGATGCTGTTGCCTTTAGCTCCTTGAATGGAGCAGAATAAATGGAGTTTGTTTCATTCATCTCAATTGTCAGTAGATGTGAGGAGACACAAAAAGGAAGTACTTACAAAGAGAGAGCTGCAAGATCAAGATACAATTATAAAAAGATAAAATATCTTGTGTAGCACAGATCTTTCTTCTTAGCTTTGCTCCCCAACAAGCTATCCTGCCTTCCCTCCTCTCTCAACTTACAGGTAAGCTTAAAAACGAAGTGAAATGTGCCATCCCAAACTGGGATGCCCAGTCCTTTTCTTCCAAGCTTTGCTTTCTCATGTCTTGCACTGGAACACCATACAGGAGAGAGGGAAGAGGCAGAATGATGAATTATCTCTTTTAGTTTTTCTCTTTAAGATCCCTTGACAAACACCTTCATGGTACACCTTAATATCTGGCTTCAGGCTGCTTTTCTGTTTGGATGTCTTCTGCATGGCAGCACAGAGAGCAAAACTGGGGAAGGCAGTGCTAAAGCTGAGCAACCCTGCTCAGGGTCCCTCCATTCACTGGGACCAGGCTACTGACATTTTGGACAGTATCAACAATTAAAAAAATACTGAGTAGGAGAGGAGCAAATCCCTTCCATAGGGCCACATCTTGTCACTGTGACTTCTAAGCCCTGGATGAGGAAATGTTAAAAGCAGAAGTAATGTCAGGAAGGGATGGCTGTGGGCCATGACCAAGTCCTTTGAGGAAAAGCCCTGCTTCTTTTACAATCTGAGTGGTCTCTTCTACCAACCAGACCACTCTCTTTCCCATTTATTCCTCTGAGGAAGTTCAGGCATGTTACAGAGAATAGCACCATGAGCTCAGAGTGAGGGTTTCCCTCCTTAATCTGAAGCACAGTCAGAGCTCTCTCTGCATTTGAGTCATCAGAATTCAGAATGCGGCAGCAATAATTCAGATTTGAACATACTAATTGCACCAGGTCAAGGTAACAGTTGTTTTTTGCACGGATCATTACAGAATATTTTCTGTGGGTGTTTGTAGCAAGCAAATCATAGGATACAGTTGTTGCTATAGCAATAAGCCTCCTTTAGTGAATGAGGTGGGGCAGCCCCCTCAGACAGACCAGCACACTCCCACCAATTATCACTGCGATGTAGGTACCTGACACGCTTTATTTACCAGGGATGTGACAGGTATTGATAAACCCTGAATTCCAGGAGCAAATGGATCCTGTGGGATTTATACATTTCTGAAAATCCTCCTTTACTTGAGGCTTGAGTCACCAGCAAATCTCAAATTTGCTGACTATAATTGCATTAATTACACTAATGAGCAATCTTTTTTCGGCTGTGTTTGATCTGGGTGTGGGATATGCAATTCAGGTATGTGTGGCACGTTGCATTTTAATTTGGAAGCTCAGAGAAACACCGTGACTGGGATGCTCTCTGCAAGCAGTCTGGACCAACTGAAATAACACATTAACTCCAGCCTTAATTCCCATGGGGAAGATTCAGTAAATTATGCTTGAAATATTTCATCTAGAAGAGAAAAAAATTAAAGCATAAGAAAGGCTATAATAATAACAACTTTATCCTGGTGTCAGCTAGGACACCAGGAGACTATATTGGTTCATATAGTGATTGTGGCGTGCAGCCTTCATGGAATGAATATTGGCTTTAAATAGCTGGTGGGCAGGACTGCCTGACACACGCTGTGTGAGACATCTCATAAGTAGGACATCGGACTGTTGGAGTGAGGCCAGAGGAGGGCCACAAGGATGATTGAAGAGCTGGGGCATCTGTGCTATGAGGATAGGCTGAGGGAGACCTTATAGCTGCCTTCCAATACCTGAAGGGAGCCTGCAGAGAGGGAGAGGGACTTTTCATTAGGGTGTCTAGTGATGGAACTAAGGGGAATGGTTTTAAGCTTCGAGTGGATCTTATAGGAACCATCTAATTTATGATGATGATGGAGTTGTGGCTGGTGGAGAAACAGAATGGAAGAGAAAAGCAGTTGTAAAATTGCTGCTTTTTGTGATCTGCTTACGCTTGCCTGTAAGTATTTATTATCCTAGATGGAAATCTAAGTGATTCTCCTTGATGTACTCCAGCACTAATAAAGGAATTTTTGCAGTATTATTATAGCAATTTTAAATCAATTCACTCAGTGAACGCTGCTGGGCTCCAGAAGACAATTATGGATATCACTTAAAAAACCCCAGATAATGCAAATCTGGACCTGTGTTTTCGTCCCTACGCAGAGAGCAAAATAAAAATCACAGTAAATGAAAAGCACATTAGAAAACTGGAGGTGGTGTGGAGGAAAGGGGACTAGCATGAAAGGTGATGTTTCTGCCGCAAGGTTTTCTTCAGGCTTTGGAGCATTACTGACACTCTGCCACCTGCTTTGCTTTCCTGTCCAGCTCTCAAGTGGCCTTCTGGCAGAAACATCACATCTTATCACGGCTTTGCTTTCTAGAATAGGTCTTGCTAAGGATCATGATGAAAGCATCCAGGAGCCATGTCTGGACCTTGGGTGAATTAAAAGATTCTGCCTGAGGTTAATGATGGGTTCATCCTTCGAGACCAACAAAAAGCCAGAAACTGATAAATATAAAGCACATTTCCACCATGGAAGGTAGATGCCTACTTCTTTAATATTGTGTTTCATTCCCTAGGCACCGAAGGGCCACATAATTTTCAGTTCCTTCTGCCACCACATCCTTTGCAAAAGTGATTTTTTTTTTCCATGTTGTTAAATCTCCTGGGAGCATTAAAAGAATTTCTATTCTAGTGGCTGGAAAGAGTAGCTGTTTTTTAATTCTTAAATTCCCTTCTCCTCTCTCTTACAGAGAGAAACTTTGAGGGATTTCTGGGTGTTAACTGAATTTGAATGCAGGGAGGTGCCTAAAAATGAGAAATAAAGATAATTTGTTCATTACCCTAGGAATTTGATAAAAACATTACCTAAAACAGGGGATAAAGCAAACAAGTGCAGGTAAAAAGTCTGTGAAAAATAAGCAAAATAGTGCCTTTTGAGGCTTTTTCCCCTTAGGCTCTCCTTTTTTTGCAAGATCACACTTTTTCCTTACAAATGTGGTTCTGATGCCTGTTAATTGCCACACATTTGGGCAGGAGGAGTTTGAAGTTTCAAGGCAGATAATACCATGCCAACACTATGATAAACAACCAAGCAACTATACTTTATCTTTGGTAAAAGATAAGCTGGAATGAAGAGTGTGATTAACAGTTGTGTTCAAGATTTATCTAATCAACTTGGAGAGCAGGTCCGTGTATTGTCTCAATTGAATAGTTAAGGTAAACTTGCAAGTTCAAGCAGGTTTGACCTCAACATACTTGCTGTGCAGCCACTGAACTTCTTTTGATTACTCCCTGTGAAGTTTTATAGGCTAATGAAACAAATACAAGTGGGAAGACAGAACATAAAATATAATTGCTTTTTCCTCCAGTCACCCCTGCCAGAAGCTATGTTATCACACAAGATGTGTCCTGGTCCCTGTCACTGTGCACCGAGCCAGGATAGGGGAGCTGTAGCATAAACGGTGCTGCAGAAAAAAAGATGAAGAGTGTTCGTGGGCTTCTTTGGTCCTGATCAAATAAGTCTTACCTGCTCCTCAATTCAGAATGCGTGTGCTTGGGGCACCTGATTTCTAAATATCAGTTCTGATATTTTTCCATTCAAAGAATATACATGTGCAGGCAGGGAGGGGCAAGAACATAAAGCCGACAAGCAAGTCCTTTGCGGTTACTGATCAGCTTAGATCCACCAAGCTCAGTGCAGAGGCTCTGATGCAGTCACTCAGATGGTAGTGCCAACTCTCAGTGAAGTGAGAAGGCACACATCAAGGAGAAGAAGTAACATAGTGTGAAAAGCAATGACGTCAGTAATAATTGCAGTAGTAAAACATTTTAGACCACTTCCAGAGAAACTTGCTCTGCTCTCCTTCCACTTCTATGCCCCCCATATGTACTGGAGTGATGAAATCCTTCCATCAGTCTTGTGTTGCCTGCAATGAAGTAAAATTGTTCAGCCAGCCTTGGGTCAGATTAAGCAGAGCTGCTGTCACATTGCACCCACTGCAAAGTGGTTCCATTATTTATCTCTGATGGAGATGTGTACAATGGAGAGAGGGGAGAACGAGTGTATATAAATGTTGCAATACACACAGTTCCCACTTGGAATTGATTTTCCTGTGTGAGATACACCGTTTTGCTAAAACAGGGAGAAAGGCATCATTTTAAACCTGACTCCTGTAAGAGGAATTAAACTGAAAAAATAAGAGCTGAGAAAGTGGAGGTGTTCTCTCAAGGGTGCCATTAATTGTTTTGTTAGGAAAATGGAGTCTTGTTGTGCACATTCTTGACCTCGTGAAACGAGACTTCCTGTATCTTCCCACTGCAATACATGTAACATTGAGTCCCTCCAGCTCTTTCTCTCTGCATTCAGCACCAGTTTGGCTTACTTGTTGCAAGTGGAGGTTACCTCTGACAGAACTGTCAACTGAAATTTATCCTGACCCCTGCACCTTCTCCAGGAGACCCCATATTCATAGCAAAGTACACATAGCTCATAAGCATTGGTTTTCAAAACCCCTTTGACAGCAAATAATAAATATAAAATAATACACAATCCAATATGCAATTGACTTATATGCCTCCCAGTCAATGTAAGTGTTATCCAGCATACATAATTACATTGCAGACAGCATATCCTTTACCTGGGAATGACATACTCTGATAAAAATAATTAGTAATAACACCGCCACCCCCCTAAATATGCACCACTGGGTGCCTTGTCTCAATCTGGCTATGAGGAATGAATGTGAAATTAGCATTCGATTAGAAGTGAAGGAAATGCAGGCTGTGAATGTAAAGCAAAGGACTATATCAGTCTCTAAATACAAATGTGACATTCGTATGGCTATATAAGTAGTTTCCTTGTGCAGCATTGCTCAGGCAGAAGATCTGCAGCAGGAATACGAGAGTGTGGTTTTCCGCAGGGTAGGAGAGGTCTCAATCTAAGATTGTTTTCTCAAGGGGAAGATCGGTTCTTCTGTTCCCATCCTCTTTCCTCTGGGATCAGCAGGGACCTGGGAGCACTGCAGTTTTTCCTCCCTGTCTTATTTATCTATCATCACTGTACAAGATTCATAACAAGTAGGGTTCCTCTCAAGTTTTTCCCCTTACATTTTTTTCCCTCGGATTTTTCATAGTGTTCAAAGCAGAGCTTACTACGTGCTCTGAATGATTTTGCAATATTTGCCTTTATCTCTTGCTCTTCCTCCCCAAAATGTAAAGTGATGAAGTGGGAGTATTGGTCATCCCTTACCCACAGGCAGGCATCATCAAAAGAGCATTGGGCCAGGCCACACAGCTGGTTCATGCCACTTAGGATCTGATGGCAGCTTTCAGGCTTTGTCAGCTTGTCACCAGATAGTTCCTCATCTCTCCCAGGGGTTGCTGGTGTGCTCAGGAGTACCATGCACCCATGCAGCCCCTCTTCATGAACTGGGCTACAAGAACTATAGATAACATTTGTCTTGTTTTCCTAACTTCATACTCTGAGCATTACTCTGAAAACAAGATGATGTTGCCACTTCCCTGTTGGTTTTGACCATGAGAATCAAGGCAGATGGACCTGACATTTTTCTTCCTCTGATTTGTCTCCATTCAAGACTGAGAGTATACCTTTGAGCTGTTGTATTTATTGCCAATTATGCTGAAACAAGAAGGGAAGGTATGCAGCTTGTCAGGGTAGATGGGATTAAAGCTAAGCTCACAGGATTTGCTTTAGGTGTGTCTGATGCCATCCTCAAATCAAATCAAATCTAAGAAAATTTATCATTTTAGAGAAATAACGTTGTCCTTTGCCACCTTCCAAGGCTATCAAGAAAAGTTTGCACTTGTAACAGCTAACTTTGCCACATACTTGACCTTAAATCCAACCATTTGCGTGCTGCTTCCCAAAATAAGCATCAATTAGGTTTGGGAGAATGCCTTAAGGGAGTGCAAGCCAAATTGTACCAGTTGCAAAGACGCCGTTTCAAAAGTCAGCTTTATGGGTGAATCTTCCCATCGCTGTTAACGTTTAACATATCCCCCTAAGCCTGGATGCTCTTTGAAGCAAGTTACCAGCTTAATTGGGACTGTTTAATAAAATTTAATGCCTTTTTTTTTTTTTTTTTTTTTTAATGAAGAAAGATGAAAAGTTGCCTAGGGGGGAATCTCGAGCACAAGGTATTTAAAGAAATTGTTCTTTGAGAACGTCGATCTCATCTCGTTCGCCACAAATCATTTAATGAAATAACATTAGCATTTCACTTCCAGTTAGGTTCACTTCTCCCCTCTGCACACACCTCTTTATTTTTGTTTCTTTTTCTCCTCTTCAAGGGAAAAACAAAGCACAGCAAGGTTCTTGAGCAGCAACCTTGCGCTATGAGCGACAATTAATGATGAGCAGAGGGCTGGAGCACCTCTCCTATGAGGACAGACTGAAGGAGTTGGGGCTGTTCAGTCTGGAGAAGAGAAGGCTCCGAGGTGACCTCATTGTGGCCTTCCAGTATCTGAAGGGGGCCTACAGGAAGGCTGGGGAGGGACTTCTCAGGATCTCAGGTAGTGATAGGACTAGGGGGAATGGAATGAAGCTGGAAATGGGGAGATTCAGGCTAGATGTGAGGAAGAAGTTCTTCACCATGAGAGTGGTGAAGCCCTGGAATGGGTTATCCAGGGAGGTGGTTGAGGCCCAGTACCTGGAGGTGTTTAAGACCAGGCTGGACAAGGCTCTGGCCAGCCTGATGTAGTGTAGGGTGTCCCTGCCCATGGCAGGGGGTTGGAACTCGATGATCCTTGTGGTCCCTTCCAACCCTGACTGATTCTATGATTCTATGATTGTCTCGTTCTTGCAAATGGGGTGGGGGGTTGGGGGGAGGGCATAGTTTTCTTTGAGACAATTAGGTAAATAGCTTTCTCTAGCGTTTACTAATGCTGATCTGAAGTTTAACAGGCTTGGCTTTGCCAGTTACATAATTACTGCAAACTTGGGCATCTGCAGCCAGCCTCCAGATAAAAAGCAGCCCTATCACTGTTTCCCGTAGGCAATTACCTAAAACAGGAGATGGCTTTCTGCTCCAGATGTAGATACTGAGTGCTCTCCCTTTTGATTAAAGAATTATTTGAGTCCTGCTGTCAGTGCCTATGTTTGTCACTGAAAGGCTCTGCATCAGTGCCTGGGTCTGTGAATGGGGAGAAGAGGCATTAGTTTTTCTCTGCAATTTCCTTAAAAGCCTCATTTCTCCATAACAATCTGTTAGGATGTAACTGTTGTGTTTTGAACTAGAGAAGGGAATATTATGACTTCTTTTCCTTGACAATTCATTGTCTCATTTCCCTCTTTGCCACTTCATCTGTGTTATCTTGGGCCCATTTCTTTTTCTTCTGTACTAATTGTTCAGGTTTTCTTTGTGACACAGCTGACGGATGGCTTGGAGTGGTGTCAGCAAATCTCTTCATGTTACTGCACATAGAATCAGGTGGAGGAAGGGGGATGGTCTACAGAAGAAGTGGAATGAAATACAAATCCAGTCTGCTAGTTTCCCATCCAAGACAAAAAATTGTCTGTTCTAGATCTGCCTTGCTTTTGTCTTACTCTTTTGACCAGGTCATATTTTAGTACATTAGACTGTCCTTCATATATTTGTTAGTACTCCCCCTCTTTTCAGGAAGAAAAGAAAACAACAGGATGTAATTTTCATAGAACCTGGCTCAGCCACATCTTTTTCTCTGACTTTTCCCCCTGATTTCAAGGCTCTGTTATTTTCTGTAACACTGCAATATGATCTTCGTAACACTGCTATATGATCTTCATGGTTCCTGTAAGATTTAGGAGACAGTGGGTTATATGAGAATTTCCTGGGTGATCTCCAGGGTTTTGCCTTACATTTCAAATCATCACACACATCCATAGGAAAGAGAAAGGAAGCAAACAGCATGTTCGTTTGACTCCTCCAAACTTGGTGGCAAAAATTGTCCTTCAGCACAGAGGGAAATTAATACACATGCCGGGATCTGAGTTGTGATGCTGAGATTCCTCCTCTGTCTATGGTCCCATTGATTTTAAGGTTCTCTTGCAGGACTAGGATGTAGCTTTGCATTAATATAATGTTTGCTGACCTTTTCCAAAAAGGAGACCTATTTTTAAAATATGTGGAATTCATATACACAGGGAGAGAGAAATGTGTGTGTCTGTGTGTCTGTTTTTATGCTCAAGAGAGAACATGCATCACTGCACCCCAGGAAACAAAGCAGGCTCAAGCAGAGAAGGAGACTTCTGTCTTTATTCAGATCTAAAGTTCTTCAGGATCCTTCTGTCATTTGTGAGCTATCTGCAATAGTTGTACATTCAACAGGTAACTCAACAAACCTCAAGCTCAGCCCTCTTCCACTCTGCCAACTCTGTTCTTTCCACCAGGCTGATCCACAAAGACACCCCATACATCCATCCCAGCCCTGCCTGGATATCTACTTCAGAAAGGGTTCTCCAGCTGAGTAACAAGTCAGTCAATTAACTAGAGTGGTAAAACAAGCACAGTGCTTGAAAACCACTCTTGTGCTTCTTAATGAGGACTCATAATAACAATACTGGATTTCCCCCCTTCCCCCCCCCGTTATATTTATCAGGATATGATTTAATTGTCATGAACATTCAGAAGATAGGGGGAAAAAAATCACCTAAACACCATCTGACAGAAAATTCTGGGAGGTTTAGGTACTCTGTAGTAGTGATTCATGCATTTGCAGCTGGGATAATAATAGTCTAATACCTTGATCATATTGCATTTTACATAATTTTACATAATTGTTCATAAGGGCTACAATTATTGCGACTGTGAAGTGTAAAATTACAGGAAGAGAATGAAAAAACCCAACTCAAACTAATATGTTTAGTCTGATTTCCTTGTACTAATTACTACTGGGAAAACACGTATTTTAACCTAGCAGTGTTTGAATGGTTTTGCAGCACGGTGCTGCCACGAATGAAACAGTATAAAAACCAGAGTGTTTGTCATCCCAAGTGCTAAATTACTGAGCTCTGCTAAGTGTGTTCACAGGGCCATGGAGGTATCCTGGCTTTCTGAAATATTTCTAGCAAAGAGACTGTGGTTGCTAGAGGTTTGAAGTACAGATCGTGCTCACCTGTTTGGTTATAGAATGTGCTAATATTACTGCTTTCTTCTGTACTAAAAGGCATTCTGGCTGTCAGTGTCATGAGGAATATGCTGGGTTTGTGTTATTTTGACCATTTTCTTATTGCTCTAATTGTTCCTCAGTGTACCTGAGGAAAAGCAACATTTAGCTGTAGGAAAGAAGGCGAAAAGCACTCCTTTGAAACACAAAAGCAGGCCTGAGGAATGAGAAGCTGGGACAGCCGTTCACTTTGGTAGATGAAATATCCATGCAAAAATTCCTACCCATGGCTGGGCTTCCAGTGTGAGGGTTTGTGCTCACACAGGCTCTAGCTAGCCATGTGCTGCTGTGTGTCCTGCCCCCTTTGGATGGGGTGCTTTGTGCCATGGTTTAGTTGATTAGATAGTGTTGGATGATAGGTTGGACTTGATGATCTCAAAGGTCTTTTCCGACCTGGTCTATTCTATTCTATTCTATTCTATTCTATTCTATTCTATTCTATTCTATTCTATTCTATTCTATTCTATTCTATTCTATTCTATTCTATTCTATTCTATTCTATTCTATTCTATTCTATTCTATTCTCTGAGTAGCTATTAGTAGCTGTTCTGTTCTGTTCCATTCCTTTCTGCGGATGGGAGGATGTGGTAGCTGTCTGGGAGGCAACTACAGCACCTGGAATTATGACAGCTCCCGGCTCATTATTTGCACCCTCACCAAACCGCCCTCTCAAAACAGCCTGGCCAGGAAATCCTGCAGAAGTAACAAACACCATGAATGGAAACTGTGTGCTGAGGGCGAGGCAGGGTCTGAGGTCATGAAGAAATGGGGTCAAGTGATGAGACTAGCAAAGATCCGACCACTTGGCTACTGTCCAGGAGCCAGAATCACACCGCCCCTTCTGCACAAAGTTCAGTGCTTTGGCTGAAGATGTGGCTGATGATAGGCTCACATTAATATGCCAACCTCAACACTGAGGCCATTGAAATGCAAGGACATGTGTGCCACTAATTGTTCTGTGGAGAGCAGACTGCTGGGAGCACTAACTTTTTAAATTGCCTCCACTAGATTCCTCAGAGCTTTACTACCAGAGCTGTCACCACCATTTAAAGTTGTGAAAAGACCAGCCTTCTAGACTGAGGTGGAAACAGGCCTTGGGCATGGCCTTCACCCTGTGCAAGGAATGAATTTTGCCCAGAAAGCTGCAAAACTATGAAAAGTGTTAAGGGCACACAAACTAAAATTCAAGACTTTTTCCAATTCAAAAGAACAAGCTGAGGCAGCAACAGAAGCAGGCTTCTGGTGCACTGAAAACTGCTCATTTGCCTTCTTAGTAGTTTATTGGAACAGCCTTCAGGTGTGATTAGTCTTTTCTGGTTCAGAAAGACCCTCTGGCTTGTTGCTGAGTGGATCAGGACACAGATTTCTGTACTGCACTGAAGTTTGTTCCTGAGGTGTCAGGAAAATATCACCTTCTCTGCATCATTTTCTCTGGGAGGTCACGAGCAGGAGGAGATTAGATGCTGTGAGCACTGACTTGCTGTCTTCATAGGGAAAGATTTTCAGAAGGATTTACTCAGGCCTGTCATTACATTTCTGTTCTTCATTGGTTCCTGCAGTAATGGGAGTGGAGAAGATTAATAAACCACGACAGCCAGAACAGAAAGGCCACCATGGTAATCAAGTCTGCATGAGGGTTTGAGCAAAGAGCTCATTTTCAGAACAATATCTTGACTTTAAAATCCTCCAGGATGGATTAAAACAGAATTTGCTCAGTCCAATATCTTCAGGAGTCTGAATGACCATCAAAGCAAAGGCTTCATGGTGGCACTTCTCCAGCTGTGTTATCTTGAAGTTAACCAATTTCCTCTTTTCCCATTTTCCCGTCCCTCAAAGGCAAACAGTAAATGCACTGCTGGTGCAACGCTTGGACTTCTCAGGACCTGCTGTTCTGGCAGATCAGAAATAGATTTCTGTGCCCCTCTTATGTCAGTCTTCAATCTCTGGAGATTGACCTGCACAAGTTTAAATTAGTTTGTTCAGACAGTGGTAAAAATCAAAATAGTCAGCTCATGTGCAATGGTCAGTGTGCCTAGTGCTGCCTCCTGCAGTGCTTGGTGGCCCCACAGCAAGGCTGAATCTGCAAACTGCTTTTGCTAGTGAGGGCTCAGCTCTGGAGGTCTCTTCATGATGGGCTGGGCATAGCAGAGTGATGCCCAGATGGCATCTGGAGCACCTTGTAGAAGATGTCAGCAGGGGGATCTGCATCATCCTCCTCTGCATTTTCCTCTGTGAGTTATTCTTCACTTCTCCCATCCCCATGATGACTGCTGACACACGGTGTTTTCCATTTGACTGACAGTGGCATTTGTCTATATCAAAGTCCTTCAAGCTCTATCAGATGGTACTTAAGGAAGGAGTAAAAACCCATCATCCCTGTCTAATGTGGGACATTGTGTGTCCCCTGTGCATATGCTGACCCTGAGTAGGGTCGTGAAACAGAATGTACTCCTGAGCACATTGCCATTTCTCCATGGCACAAAGGTTTGGCAAACGGCGATACTAGGTCAGATCTTAAAGACAACACGGCTGCATTCACTGCATGTCACCAAAGCATTCACTTCATCCCTTTGTGGGATCAGCACTTGTCTTATTCAGTATGACAGCTCCTTTGAGCTATCAGAACGATGGGAAGCAACCAAAGTGAGGAAAGCATCTGGCACCCCATTAAATAAAACAAAATAATTCTTTAAATGTAATTTATTTATTTGATTGTGTGGTCTGAAGCACTGGTTGGCTGTGCCCACATCCTGACATTTCATCCTGCTGAGGAGTGAGCACCCACCTTTCCCCACTTTGTGTGCTCAGCCCACCTTGCACGGCCGTACGCAGGGCAGATTAGCACAAAGCGTGTGCCGGGGCCACACATTTCCCTGTTAGCAGCACGCGTAGCTGGCAACACCGCCTTGTAGTCCTTAGTTACACATAAAGTTCTTTGGAAGCAGAAAGACAAAGGCAATCTTCTCTGTCGTCATTCTCGGTTATTTCAAAATTGCTACCCACAGCAGAGCATCATCAGTCATTAGAGTCACACACAGGAGCATTATATCCACTTTGCGGTCTCCCAGCTCCATCGCCAAGGACATCACAGGCACAATGAGACATAATCAGTGTGCTGCTGCCAATTTCCAGACATTGTAATTTAGCAAAAAATTTCCTGTGTTCAGAGCCCTCTGAAGTTGGAGGAGCTGCTCTGAATTTCTCTGCATTCCTTTCACCAATGGCATGGAGGGAGAAATAAGGCATGAGGGGCCTCTTTAGCATGCCACCGTTACGCCTATGAATTGCAGGGCACGTGTGCTGCATAATATCAGGCGTGACTGGTACAACAAGGGACAACAGGGGAGAGCTGAGGAAAGCCTCAACCTTCGGTGACCTTGCTGTTGTGAGTTGTTAACTTTACTCCCTGTTGCACCTGTGCTAACAAAATACTACACAAAACCCACTCTCTTGCTTAGAAGTTTTGGGAAGCAGCTTGAAATGACACAGCTGTGAGACAGCTGATCTGGTTCCTCAGGTTCTTCCGGGCAGCATTTAGCTGGTCTGATCTTCATTCCTGACTAGTGACAGCTCGATGGGTGGCAGCAGTGAAATCACACCTCTCTGTGCCTTACCTTTCCTGTGCACAGTTGTATTAAGCTAGTGCTTAGTGAGCTAAGGTTGTTTCTAAATGCTCTGTTAAGAGCTGGGTAGCATTGACCACTCACTGCAAGCTGGGAATTCACTAGCACTGTGTCTTATGATGACATTTTGTAGCATGCAACCATTTGAAAGGTATTTTTTACTTTGAAAAAAAGAAAAAAAAATCTACTGATACTGGGGCTGAAGAAATTCTTTATGATGTCTACAGGGAAATTAAAAGAAAAAACAAAGTGACTTTTCACAGCCTGAAAGTGTGGCTCTCCTCAGTCCTTTCTACTCAGGGCAGAGAAGATTGCCCACTTCAACCAACACATTGCTTCCAGTTATCATAGTATCATAGTATCAGTCAGGGTTGGAAGGGACCACAAGGATCATCGAGTTCCAACCCCCCTGCCATGGGCAGGGACACCCTATACTAGATCAGGCTGGCCAGAGCCTCATCCAGCCTGGGCTTAAACACCTCCAGGCACGGGGCCTCAACCACCTCCCTGGACAACCCATTCCAGGGCTTCACCACTCTCATGGTGAAGAACTTCTTCCTCACATCCAGCCTGAATCTCCCCACCTCCAGTTTCATTCCATTCCCCCTAGTCCTATCATTACCTGAGATCCTGAGAAGTCCCTCCCCAGCCTTCTTGTAGGCCCTCTTCAGATACTGGAAGGCCACAATGAGGTCACCCCGGAGCCTTCTCTTCCAGCCCAGCCAGATTGGGTCATTATCATTTTTGATTACCAGTACTTTGACTTTATTTACCCTCCCTGAAATGCTTATGAGCATTTGGACATGTATTTAAAGTATGCAAAGTATTTCGGGGTCCTTTGCATACTTGAGCATGAAGGGATATAAACATGAATGCAGACAGATTTATTGCAGCCTAATTTAATAAAAATGTCAACAAATAAATGCATGGTTGGCAGGGGAATAAATATCAAACAGGAGCGAAGCAGACAGTGGAATAGGTTGTAAGAAATTAACGTGAAACATTTTGGTTTGACAGCAACTATAAAACAATATTGTACTTTGGAGACCTGGGGAGAGATTTAGCAGAGGTGTGCTTCCAGGGCACGCAGAACCAGCTGGCACGAGCTGGGCACAGGGAGATGGGTTCAGGATGAGACCACACAGCAGCAGAGGGGAATGGTTTGTGGTCTGTGGCTTCCATTTGTAAACTGACATTTAATGTAAGGGGAGCAAGATGCTGCCTTGAATGGCTTTCCAAAGTTGTGCCTTCATGTTGCTTAGCAGCAGCATGCCAGCCCCAGTCTAAACTGGCTGTCTTGTTGCTTCTGCCTGGTGCTTGGGCTTGCTTGGCCCCCATGACTGCGGCTTCATGTATCTATGCTTCAAGGGAGAGGCAGGGAAAACACGTAATCTGTGTTTGGCATCTTGGCTGGCTGAGTGTTAGCTTACAGAGTGATTTACCCAGGGTGAAATAGGAAGAAGAAGCTAAATCGATTCTCTTGGTATCCCACATGCTCACACCACTTGCATTTTAAATTCTTCATCCTACACTGTCCCTTCCTTGTGTCTGCTTGCGCTGCCCTTAATGCCAGCTGCCTTTCAGGACTTTGGCCAAGCCAAGTAGCAGACGTCCCACTCCTCTCAGGTTCCACAGCCAAACAATTTCACCAGCTACAGTTTTGAGTTAAGCCTTGTCTAAAGGGAACATGAAGTGTTTCAGCTGTGGGGCCTATTTCCATGTCAGGCAGACTTAAGGAGAGTCGTACTTGGAGAATTTGAGGATATGAATACTAGAAAGCAGATCCATAGCACAGCAGCCGACTGTGATGCTAATGGACTCTTCTAGTGCTCTCCATTGATTTCATTGAAAGCATGAGAGCTAGGATGCTGTTCCTAAAGAAAGCACACAGTATTTTTTTCAGTAGTGGTGAAATAGCTGTTCAGACACCTTGCAATATTTCATTTGAACTTTGCCTTTTTTTGTGTGTGTGTGTGGTATTCCCTTTCTCCTTCTTCTTTTGGGCTTCAGTTTCTCATGAGGTCCCCAGGCAATTACTGAGGCTGTGGTTGCCACAAGCACTGTTCTCTTCTCTTTATTGCAGAAATGCACTCAAATCCTGGGAGAGATTTTGTTTTAATGGCACTGTTGATATACAGGGCTTATTCCTCCTCAAGCATTACAAAGAGATTTGGAAAACATGCTTGTACATCTTGATACCCCAACTAAGCTTCTGAAATGCCCAACATATGTGATGTGCCAGGGGAAGTTTAGGCTCGAGGTGAGGAGAAAGTTCTTCACAGAGAGTTGTTAGCCATTGGAATGTGCTGCCCAGGGAGGTGGTGGAGTCACCATCCCTGGAGGAGTTCAAGAGGGGATTGGACGTGGCACTTGGTGCCATGGTTTAGTCATGAGGTCTGTGGTGACAGGTTGGACTTGATGATCTCTGAGGTCTCTTCCAACCTTGGTGATTCTGTGATTCTGTGTTTCTTGACATTTCAGGACATTTCACATCCACTGTCATATTTCCACTGTAGGCACAGAATCACCACTCACCAAATCAGAGATAGTTTCTCAACGTGTGCACACAGACATTCAAAGTAACCAGTTGGCACAGGGCTAAAAAAAGTGCAGTGGCTAATGGGATGGAGCATGTGGGAACAGAGTTTGCATCACCATAAGTGGCATAAAAGCTTCAAGTTTTGCGTACCACAAGTTAGGGGGAATGTGGTGGGGGATGGGGTGTGGAGTGGAAACTTTTGGTCCTGAAGTTCTGGAAGAACTGATGTGTGAAATTGCAAATCTGGTAGTAAGAGTTTTTAATAAATCTATCAACTCAAGGGTGGCACTGTGTGACTGAAGAATAGCAAACACACTATCTCTATCTAAGAAAGAGAGAGAAATAGGCAGACCAGTCTGTACAGGCCTTTTAGCCTGACATCAGCTCTACAAAACCAAACATTTAATGCCCACTGTTGGGATGACTTGTGCAAAGGACACAGGCTGCTTCAGGACAAGTGTCAGCTGTATGGATAAGGAGCTGTTAACGTCCTTGCTTGATGCAGCCACTTGTGGAATATGTGTGCTCAAAGAAGAATAGAATAGAATAGAATAGAATAGAATAGAATAGAATAGAATAGACCAGACCAGACCAGACCAGACCAGGTTGGAAAAGACCTTTGAGATCATCGTGTCCAACCTATCATCCAACACCATCTAACCAACTAAACCATGGCACCAAGCACCCCATCAAGTCTCTTCCTAAACACCTCCAATGATGGTGACTCCACCACCTCCCTGGGCAGCACATCCCAATGGCCAATTCCTCTTTCTGGGAAGAACTTTCTCCTCACCTTGAGTCTAAACTTCCCCTGGCACAGCTTGAGACTGTGTCCTCTTGTTCTGGTTGCCTGGGAGAAGAGACCAACCCCCACCTGGCTACAACCTCCCTTCAGGTAGTTGTAGAAAGCAATAAGGTCTCCCCTGAGCCTCCTCTTCTCCAGGCTAAGCAAGCCCAGCTCTCTCAGCCTCTCCTCACAGAGCTTTTGCTCCAAACCAAATGCAGGCTCTCCAAGGCAAGTGGAGAGCCTGATTTACAAGAGAATACTAAAGACACGTGGCTTGTTGATCTTAGCAAAAGGAAGGCTTAGCAAGGTTATGATTGCTGTCCATAAAAAGATTAGGGAGGAAAGAGAACTGTTTGCACTGGAGAACAGTGTTATCATATGAATGAAGGGACATGAATAAACTCACACTAGTGATCAAAAGAGCTTTTCTAGCCATTAGGACAGGGAGGCTGAGGAAGGTTTTTTTGGTAGGAATGGCAAGGAACAAAACCCCAACTACTTTTAAGCTACAGCTCAGTAATTTTATGGAGAGGTAATACAGTGTAGTGCATATGATCACAGGGACTGCACTTGGTGACCCCAGAGATGACTTCCAAATCTTTGTAAAGATGCAGGACCTTATTTCAATGTCCTCATTAAACTTTCTGTGTATTTCTTTTTCTTTATCTTCCTTTAAAAAAAGGATTATCCTGTAATAAACAGGGTGGTGCCATCTGCCAGAGTCTCTGGCACAGAAGGGAGGCATTGCTGTTTCATGTTAGTTTGCTGTATTGAGGAGGGTGGGGAGAAGGATTTGGGGCGGCTTCCATCTGGCACTGGGGCTGATTGAAGGTGAGAGGCTGATCTCTTGAAATTCAGTGAAAAATTATGGGCAAGGCAGATATAAGTTGTGAAGCGCCTTAAAAATACCAACCAAGCAGCTTAGGTTTGATGTGGTCGCTGAAGGGAGGTGAGAGGAGGCTGTCAATAAGGGAAGGGCATAGTCTGAAGTGAAGCTAAGAAAATTGTCTGTACAGTGGTGATCTCAGAGGATACAAACAGGGCAAAATGGCAGTTTTCTATGCTAGAGAAAAGAAAATTAGTGTTGATCTGTGGTATAAAATGATGAGAGCCTGGGTGAGGTGTTTAGCTGTGTGGGGAGAAGGATGACCCTGTTTCATCAAGGGGAACTGGTGTGATGATACATTGATCTAGTGAGAGCACACAGTGCAAATCAAAAATGATGCTTAGGTTCCAAAACTGAGAGAAACTGAAATATTTCCCCAAGGCAATGGTTCACTTCCAGCACTGACTGTGCTACTTCTGTTCAAATGGAGAAGATTAGCAGGGAACCACTCACTAACCCACATGCCGTGCATGTGCCACACACAAGCCACCCATGTGCTGCCCACACACTGCCCATGCCCTGCACACATGTGGCTATGCTGGCCAGACCTTGCTTTTAAAGCACTTGAAGTACAGCTGCTGCAAGCTCAGTCCCCTTCAGGGAGCGGAAGATCACTGGGAGGCTGGAAATGTGCTACCAAACCCCATCCTCCAGCACCAGGAGGCACGCAGTGTCTGCATTGAGTCACTCACTTTTCTGTTGTTCTTCAGAGGTAAGGACACAGAGCAGCTTCTGGTGTCTTTCTGAAGTGCCAAAATTCTGATTTCGTTGTTCACAAGTCTCTGTGATGCAGACTCCTCTTGTCTTTCCTGGTCAAGACTGTAAGATTTGTCTTTTGCACAGTGGTTGCCATGAAAAGGCTTCTCAGTTGTTACCCACATCCTGTTGTCCTTCTGGTGTTCCTCCTTAATTTTGAAAAGGTTTTTCTGTAATGCCGCTGGTCCAAAATTAAGAGCATGATAAAGAGGATGATTCAAATGGCACTGAAAGCTTTGTGCAGGCATGCTCAGTCAGGCCTTTATTAGCTTAGCTTAAACCACTCGAGGCTACTTTGATTCTCAGCAAGTTCATAGAGGATTTTTGGGATTAATTTCCCTACATATCTCCATCCAAGCAAGCCCTAAAAAAATCAGCATATACAACATGCCTTTAGGAAAGGAGCCTTTCTAGGGATGAAGAATACCTCTAAAGAGCTGAAAGACTATGGGCATGAACTAGCAAATGGGATTGACAAGAGGGTGGCAATGGGCAACCACAGCCTTTCTCTCTCCCTCAGAAAAGCCTTCTCTTGAGCAGACAAAGGCTCAGGCTCAAAAAGAAAAGGAGGTGGCAAATAAAAAAAATCTAGAATATGGCCTGTGACAAATATCAGTTTCTGAGCTTTAAACATCTGCTCATGTTACTATTTGACAATACGGACATTGCTTCTTTTCTCAGTTTCCCCAGGTGTAAAATTGGGTGAAAGACACTGATCGCCTTTGGTAAGAGATTTTGATACTAAACAAGTGCTCCAAGTGTTCATTATCACCATCCCATTAATGCCACCGCTGTTATCATTCCATGGCTTACTTTACCGGAGTAATGACCCATTAATATCATTTTGTTGGCTGTATAGCTGATCTTTCAAAGCAGCAGTCAAATGTGCCATGAAGAGCTCAAGACAACTTACTGTTCTAATTTATAAGCAGATACAACCAGTAAGAAATAGGAGATTGAAATGAAGTAATGGTCGAGCAGGTTTTTACATAGAGAGCTATAATCCCAGCTTGCAGTCTCTCCAACCATCAGTACCTCTGCATGCACCTCTGCAGACAGGGAAGCAGCTTCTGTTTCTGTTGTGCATCCACTGCTTTCACAGACATTTAATCTATGCTTTAAAAAAATATAATCTTCAGCAGAAGATCCCTGTTCATTCATCCTGGAGACATAAGTGACATATCCTCTAACTCCTGAGACTCCTTCCTAGGGATGCTGAGGAAGAACTAGTAAAGCACTTTCAGGCAGTTACATGCAAGACCAAGTATGTTTTAAGAGTGATGTCAAAATAGCTAACACAGATGCTGTGTTCCTGATCACAGAAACGCTGTGATATACTTTCCCTCTTAGCAGGGAGAGTTTAATAGTAACCCTCCCTGCCCAGACACTACTGAATGTTTCATCAGCAGAGAAATGCAAAGTCGGCTTTTCCAGCTGAGACTGCAGAGGTGATGAGGGGGTCTGTGATGAGGGAAAATATTTATTCTGTCTCAGCACAATAGCTCAGCCAAAAAACTTCCCCCCCCCCCCCCCCAAAAAAAAAAACAACCCAAAACCCAAACAAGCAAAAAAAACCCAACCAAACCAACCAAAGAGACAGAGACAAACAAAACAAAACAAGCCAAAAAAAACTCAAAGCAAACAAAAAACCCCACCTGCAAACCAACCCAAAACCAACCAACCAACCAACAAATCGAAGCTCAAATGAAGTAGCCCTTACTGAAACATAAAAAAAAAAATAATATGCCCCTAGTTTATGGAGCACGTTGTTGGGTTGTATTTAGCAAGCTAAATATACATTTATTCTAACAGCACAATTCAAGGTAATGTTATTCCTTGACTTTATTTACCTTCTTAAGTGATAAGGCGGAGCAATTAATGATATCTCTTGCTAAATCTGAAACAGAATGAGATATAAAAATTAGATTCTTCTGCTATGAGATCATAGAATCAATAAGCTTGGAAAAGACCTCAAAGATCATCAAGCCCAACCTGTCACCCAACACCTCATGACTAACTAAACCATGGCTCCAAGTGCTGCATCCAACCCCTTTTTGAACACCTCCAGGGACGGTGACTCCACCACCTCCCTGGGCAGCCTATTCCAATGGCTAGCAACTCTCTCTGTGAAGAACTTTATCCTCACCTTGAGCCTAAACTTCCCCTGGCACATTTTACAATAATACAATATAATACACCAGGTTGAAAGAGACCTTCAAGATCATCACAGCAACCAATCCAACCCACCTAGACAACTAAACCATGGCACCAAGCACCCCATCAAGCCTCCTCCTGAACACCTCCAATGAAGGTGACTCCACCACCTCCACGGGCAGCCAATTCCAATGGGCGACCACTCTCTCTGTATAGAACTTCTTCCTAACTTCCAGCCTAAACTTTTGAGACTGTGTCCTCTTGTTCTGATGTTGGTTGCTTGGGAGAAGAGATCAAACCCCTCCTGGCTACAACCTCCCTTCAGGTAGTTGTAGAGAGCCACTGAACAAAGGAGAGATTTCGAAAGATAAACTCCCAATGGAGATTTCCCATTGATTTTTTTTGTTATGTTAACTATAACAACCTCCTGATTTCCAGTTCCAGAATGTGAGGCCCCACTGTGATGTGTGGTGCTTGGTGTATCTGCTGCTCTGCAGAAAGGATGGGTTGCATTTCCAGTTGTATTTTGTCATCATTTACTTTCTCTCTTTCTCATTTGTAAACGTCAGAAGTCCAAGACAGAATGTGCTGCTTTGCCTTGCCCCTTCCCTGCTGACTTCATTCCCCTGATCAAAGCAAAAATAAAGTAGGCCTGGTTTGTTTAATAGAGAAGGTCTTACACAGTCATGCCTTTTTGTTTGCTGACATAATTGAGGAGAAGATAGCTTTGGGAATAGTGCTTCTTAATTGCTCTCACAGACACTGCAAGGCACTCGGGGTAGGGCCAGGCTAAATTCGGCCTGTTGTGGATTTTTGAAAAGCTTTGGTAACGGAGGAGTCAAAAAACCCCAACCCAGGCCCTTATGTAACCAGCAAGGTGACCTTCATCTCTGCGTTGGCTTTGCTCTGCATAGACACTCCTCACAATGAAGTGGGGAAATAGTGCAGCAGAGGCATTTCTGCCCCATCTCCATGGCTCTCTGGTGGGCATAGAGAAAGAAGGGGTGGAACTGAGCATCTCAGTGTAACTTCTCCTCTATTATAAAGTTCAACCTTTTATTAAAGCATATGTATGGCAGTAAAAGCTTCCTTCCTAATGAGTAGTGGAGTGCAGAAAGCACCACTTCTCAAAGGAAGGCCAAGCTGTAACCCTCTTGATTTTAAATCAAAGGTTGGCTGTGACTCCTCAATCCCTCACAGCCCAGAAGAAGTCAGCTGAGCTGCTAATTAGAGCACTGGTTGCTTTTTTAATTTTTTATTTTTTTATTTGAAACCCTGAAACGAAGGGCAGGTCTGCTCTGTATGTTGTGACAGTGAAGAGACCTCAGATTTCTGGCTGAGGCGTTTAGATGAAAGAAACGGAGAAGGGCTTCCTGGGAACAGATTGCCCTGGCTGTGGAATGGATGAGCCTTCACCAACTCGGAACGACACTGAGTGCAGTATTGTCCTTGCCCTGTGGGACCGCAGGTTAAGGCCTGGGAACTGGGCTCTGATTTTAATGATGCTATTAATGAATTCTCGGATTGAAGCTCTCCTAAGAAATGGGTTTTAGCTCTGTGAAATGATTCTATTTTCCCCTGTTTAATAGGTAGGATTCAAACATAGTGTTGATAAGTATTCCTACACTGGGGAGAAGAGGGAGATATTTTATGTGACAATGGGGACAAAAGGCACATTCTTTTCCTATTAGATTCATTACAGTTTCTTTTGTTTACAAGGCTGTCTTATTCCATCAGAGGTATGGCAAATTGTCTCCTAAAGGTAGCAATGAATTCACTAGATGTACACCTAAACCTTGACAATTATTATCTTTTGCTATATATTTTTTAAAGCTTTGAAGAGCATTAATCACACAGCTGAGGAAAAGTTGCTCTGTATCAATCTTAGAAAGATCTCATGTATTAAGAAGCTCTCCACCATCAAAAAACCCACAAATGGCTAAGCAGATCAAAATGTCCCTGTGGTAAAAATGAGAGAGGCAAGACACCAGGAGCCCTGAGTTAGCTGGGTAAAAGTACACACCTAAAGTCAAGTATCTGTTTTCCCCAATGCTGCTCACAGCTTGGTTCTCTGTGCTCGTTTTTGGGCTTTGCAAAGGAAAAACATCTGTGAGCAGATGCATGAACATATCCTTCTCCAAGCCATCTTCCTCTGAAGCAGTTTCAAGGCTTGTCTTTCCTGCATGTACCATCACAAATAACCCTGGGCAGGTGGTAGAAGACTTTCATGGTGCAAGACTGGTTAAGAAATGCAGGTTGCTTACTATTTCTGTAACAAACTCAGTGCCCTAAACCCATTTTTTGGGTTGCTGCTTGGTGGAAGATCTGTGGGTTGGAGGCTACCGTTTGTGTGTTCATTTATTGTACCAAAATCACCACCCAAACAGCACTGACAATACTACAATAAATAATGCTGAATTTTAACATTTGGCACATCCTTGAATGCCTTCCTGCAGTAGACTAAAAAGCTTGACCAGAGCTGTAGTAAGAAACTATCATAGTTCAAGCTAAAAGGAACCACTCCATCTTTTGAAACTTCCTATTGCTAGAACTTACCAAACATACAGCTTCAAAAAGACAGGAAGATGGAAGGTTGGGAGGGGATTTTCTTTTTTCCCCTAGACTTTCTCCTTTATTTTGCTGGAAATGACAGCTGAGCATAAACACTGGCTCTCCACAAGTCTGCAAGGATGAGAGACATATTAACAGGGATAATTTTCTCCTAGACTTTTGCATGTATGCCAGCAACAGGAAAGAATTAACAACCAGATAGTGGGATGACTCCTCTGTTACGTCCTTATCCCTTGGGACTCAAAAGCTCTGGCATAGTTAAAAAGTATTTTCTCATTGGAAAAAAAAAAAAAAAAGGCTGTTAAAAAAAAAAAAAGAAAAAGAAAAAGAAAAAGAAAAAGAAAAGCAAAGCCAGATTTAAGCTTTGCAATTTTTTCTTGGCAGCAGTACAGAAATCTCCCTTTTTCTATTTTGGAGGCTTTCCAAAAGTGTGGTTTTGTTTTTGTTTTAATGGGCCTTCAAACTGGCCTTCACTTTGAACAGATATTTTAGCTGCATCACAGTAACTGGGAGCAGGGAACCTTTATTCAGTGTGGCTGCTTCTCTTCAGTTGCCCAGCAATCTATTTTTGGTTCACTGTCATAGAGCATCGTTATTGATGATCTAGAAGAAAATATCCAAATGTTAATGATAAAAAATTACAGATTACAGAAAAACATGCAGATGAGTAAATAATTAATCGGTTTCCTCAAAGCGATCTGGATCCAATGAGCAATGCTCATTTGAACAAGAGAGAATACAAGGTCCAGGAACCAAGAAAATAGGTCATGCTTACTGGCTGAGGTGTCTGTATTTCTGAAATGATAAACACCTCAATATCAGCTGGTGGCAGTGGCTGAGAAATTAAATAGGAACCTTGAATGTGTGAACTGAGGAGGAATGAGTTCATGCAGATATTACCACTACCCAGAGCAGCAAAGACAGGCCATTTTTGCAATGGTATGTGACAAATTTGTAATATAAATACAAGAATGGTTTGAGTACTAGAAGTCCTGCTTTGTAGACTAAAAGTGGCTCCATCTCTTCACCTTCTTCAAGGAGCCAATAGGAATCCTACAAGTACTGGCACTGAGGAAGAGTATTGGCAGGAAAGGACCCTTGGGTGTCATGGAGGATGCCACAGCATGATCCCAGTCTAGCAAGTGGTGTGAGGAACACACATAATAGAAAAAAGGCAAATGGATTTAGTAATCAACAGCTCACATGGTGGATTTCTCACCTTTGGCTAAACATTTCAAATAGATTTGGGCGTCTTTCTAAAAATTATAGTAGCAGTCAGCCCAAAATGGTGAGATCTTCAGTATGGTCACTGCCTGGCGGTTTCTTTGTTGCCCTCTGAACATCTGGAGCTCTTGGCTCAAGCTGTAGATGTAATGTCTCCCTCAGGTTGCTCTTACCCATGATCCAAGAGAAGGAAGTACATTTTCAGTTTGTTCAGCTTCAGGAAGAGAAGGGAAAAAACCAGGGAGTTTCAACTACTGCTTTCATGCAGGAGGAACCTCCAGGGTCAAGCTGTACCCCCCAGAACTGCACTGTACTTCCAACAAGTGGGGAACACACAAGGCACCGGCTGACTGTGGCCGTCCTGCCTGCTGCCTCCCATCCCCTGGAAACATTTGAGTGCATTCTTTTAGGCTTAATGTAAAGCAACTTGCATCAGGCAATCAGTGATGGCAAGCAGATAAGTCCTTCCTTTTTGTAGCAAAGACAACTATTAGAAATATTCCTCTTTAAAGAAAGCGCTCTTTCAGACATGTGCTTTGGATTTAGGGACTCTGCACAGTCCTTCATCTGTCAGCTTCCTCCTGCGTTCCTCACATTTGATGGTTCACTGCTTTTAGATTTGTTTCTGCCTAGCTATCTGTTCCTGTTCTCCTGTGACTAATATTTAGTTGTACAGTACCACCGAGAGCCTCTGCAAGGTGGTAGCACAGCATGCATGGGACTCAGGGGAATTATGAAATGACCCTTTTAAAAAACAATGGCATAAAATAAATTAGAAGGAGGGAGCAGCTTTTGGGAAGGCTTGGTGCTTACAGCAGCAGCCACAGAGAGAAAAAGTTCACTGTTTCAGAAGGGGTTTTGCTCCGCCTGAAGTTGATGGGGGCAATTTTCTTGAGTCACGGGCACCACCTGCCTGTTCCTCCTCCTGATCTCCAGTCTTTGTTTCATCTTCAAAACTAGAGTGCTTTGGTTGCCTGTTTTAAAGTTACTGGTGACCTGATGCTAGATGGCTTGGTGCATAGTCAAAGGTTGCAGCTGCCTGATGTTCACAGGTGCTATGGTGCTGATAGAGCAAAGGACAGAAGCAAATCATGTGCAGAAGAGAGTGGCCAAGCCCTGTTTCTTTAGGGGTCAGCTCAAGGATGAAGGTAAGGAATGATTCCCCATTAAACAGAATACTGTGATTTTAATATATGGCTGGAGACCTTGTAGGCAGATCCAGCCAAGCATCTTCATTCTCTCTCTTTCTCCTCTCTACCACTAATGTGCTCACAGGGAGGTGCAGCCCCTCCAGTGTGCAGAGTAATCAGAGGATGAATGTTGCATTTACAAGGAAGCCTTACAAGGAAGTTGTAGCATGTACCAGAGGTGGCATATGGAGGATAGAAAGCTTAGAATAAAATATTTTAGGCAGAAACTTAGTGTTTAATATGTTTGTAGAGTCTAGTGAGTGTCTGGGTTCTCCCTGGGCAGAGTAATAATTGCACTTTTGCTTTTCTCTCTTATATTTATAATCCAGAACAGTTAGCCCTTGAGTAAGAGTAAACTGCACCTCCATCATATTTCCATTTGGGTTATGAATATTTCACACACCTGCAGTCTCAAAAGCACATAATTACAGAACCACACTCAGACAGGGACTGAATAAACACTGTTGCTGATTCTTAATGAGCCATTAATCAGATGTTTAACTACAGGTAATTCCCTGGAGTCCTGGTGTCCCAAGAAAAATCTGTATTCCCTCTAAGCCATAGAGAAGCAGATGACTTATAAACAGAAAAACTGCGAGCTGCAGACTGAATGCACAACATTGGCTTCCCATGGCAACTCCTAATGGTGAAAGGGAAAATCATAGATGTTAGCGGTTGGAAGAGACCTTCAAAGGTCAAGTCCAACCCCACTGCCAGAGCAGGACCATAGAATCTAGCACAGGTCACACAGGAACACATCCAGATGGGTCTCGTAAGGCTCCAGAGAAGGAGACTCCACACCCCCCCAATTTCATTTGGGAGTTTAAGTCTCACTGCCAAGAGCCATTGGCTCCAATGTCAGATAAAGACTTTGTAGTAGCTAGAGACTAGTGTTTCAGTTGTTGCCTTATTCTGGCAAGAAACTCTGCCTCTTGTGAGCTGGCGTTACCTGCTCTTCATGGATGGGGATAAGGCTGTGATTCTTCACGCAGTGTGAAGTCTTCCTCTGGAATCCACTATCAAAGGAGGGTGTGCATTCCAGCTGCATTCTAACAAGGGCTGGATAATTTCACGGCCACTGCTATTTGTAGCTTTGCATGGTAAATTAAAGATAATAAAATCATGTATTTCACAGTGCACAAGAAACTCTGCAGGGGTTAGGAAGGAAAATTTTTTCCACCAGCAATATTGTATTGCTGCTTAGCTGGACCGAAATGGGCATTTCTTTCAGGGGGAAAATAACCATTGCAGAACTTTGTTTCATTTTTCAATGAGCCCAGTGTCACACTTTGAGCATGAGAGCATGGGCTGAGAAGGCTTTGTTCAGAAGCACTGCAGTCTTCCGCTACAACGGATCGAGACGTTTGAGTTTTAAAAGAACGCAGCAGAAAGGTTTTCCTAACTTCTAAACTTGTGGCAGAATGTGGCCCCTTTCACTGCCAATTTTGTTGGCACTAAAATGCCATATTGCACGAAGGCAGCTTGGTGAGTTACTGAGGCTCGTCACAGACCCGCTGGAAACAGCGTTTCGTAAGGGACACGACGGTTTTGAGAGCTTATCAGTTTCTCCTTGTAAAACAGTTGCCCATTTTCGTGTGAGCCAACTGGTGACTGTAGTTGGTTTTCCTCTGAAGAGCCTTCACACGGAGATGAAGCCAACCTACACATGTTAGATATTAGAAGAGCTCTGGGTTATTAACTATGGAGAACAAAAGGTTTTAGACGATCTCTCCATCTGTTTCTCCCTCCTGTGCCAGAGACACAGCGTAGCAGACCGTATCTTCACAGACAATTTCCAGGTGGGAAATGTGCATACAAGGAGCATATACATCAGCTCCTATACCTCTTTCCAGAGTCTAAGCTCCTTCCATCACAGCTGAAGGAGCTGTATCACAACAGCAGACGTCCATAAAGCTGGCAATTAGATTCTTGTTCATGTTTCCACTGCCTCGTTGTTATTTCCTCAAAGGATGCTCAGTTTAGCATAGCAGTTATATAATAACTTAATAATTAAATACTCATTGACACTCCATGCCTGCCTATTTTTTGGTGGGGATGTGTTTGAGGGATTGCCTGAGGGAAGAATTAAAGTGCTTGTACTCGCCTTCTTGCAGAGAGATCCGGCCTATGTTCCCTTCTTCCCTTCTTGTAGGGACTGGACTGAAGGAGGCTGTAGGAAGCTTCTAGGCTGCCAGGCACGGCACCATTTTACAGCTGCATCCGAAGTGCTCGCAAACCCAGAAGGGAATAGTTGAAGTGGATACATAGCTCTGCTCAGTAGCCACCAGCATAGCTGCCCCAGCAAGCATGTCCCATCAACATGTATGTTAAAGAATATTGATATGACAAAAATAAGCAAAGTTCACTTAGGGCAAAGGTGTTATTCTTCATCCCCTCCCATCAGAAGCATGACTTGCTGTCAGCAGACATTAGACATGCTGCTGCATCATAGCTGGAGGTGCTGCAGCCGAGTCAGAGGCTGTAACACACGATAGCCCTGTCCCATACTCACAGGTGCAATTGCCATCTTTATTTTGCCTCTTGCCTGCTGTTTGGAGCAGCTTTCAGACCTGGCGTCTCCTCCTCTGCTGAACAGAGGTGATAAGAAACCTGCCACCTTAGAGGCCTCTAGCTAGAAGAAGCAGTGGCAGATGTGGACTTGTGATCACACTTTGGCCACCTGGATTGCAGGTGATGAGCATGAGTATCCTGTTGGCTAATGAGGTTGCTGTGATTCATGGATTGGTGTCACCTCCTCTTGCCATGGATGAGGCTTCTTCTTGGGTTGTGGAGCATGCTAATGGTAGGGGAAAAGGATGTGGTAAAGGGGGAAAATGACACTGACTAACAAAGGAGGCATTACTGGCTTCAGACTTGCTTCTGCAGACAGAAAGGTGACAAAAACCTAGTCTGGGCTGGGCTGTTGTACAGTAAGATCTGTGTGGCCACTTCATGTGCAAGCGGAGGTGGGGTGCTCTGGAAAAATCTTATGAGTATGATGCAAAAGTCTTGTTAGGCTTTTCTTGATGAAACAGCACTTGTCATACAAATGGGAAGATAAATCCTTCATCATTGCTGGGTTTACCTGCCAGAAGAGCTATAAATTTTCTTCTTGTTTTGTATCTACAAATCTTGAAGTTTCCTATGACCTGTCTAGATGGCTTCTCTCTGGGAAAAAACCCAACCCAAACCAAAAGCACCCCCCCAAAAAATCCCCAGACAAAACCAAACCCCACTTTTGAACATAATAAATGATTCTCTGGCATATTTACAAAAGATACATAAATGCCAACACCTCCTCTAAGGATATAATTCAGTGGTTTAAAACCAACATATGCACACTGGGTGTATGATTGTGGATAATTCTCCCTAAATTAAAAGCCAGCCAGGCAGGGCATTGGGGTGTTATGCAAATGGCTGAAGAGCAATTATCTGCCTTCATTGCAGGCTTAATTTATGAACTAGATCTATTACTTTTTTCTTTTTTTTTTTATAGGATAGGATAGGATAGGATAGGATAGGATAGGATAGGATAGGATAGGATAGGATAGGATAGGATAGACCCAGTTGGAAGAGACCTTTGAGATCATTGTGTCCAACCTATCACCAACACGATCTAATCAACTAAACCATGGCACCAAGCACCCCATCAAGTCTCTTCCTAAACACCTCCAGTGATGGTGACTCCACCACCTCCCTGGGCAGCACATTCCAATGGGCAATCACTCTCTCTGTATAGCACTTCTTCCTAACATCCAGCCTAAACCTCCCCTGGCACAGCTTGAGACTGTGTCCTCTTGTTCTGGTGCTGGTTGCCTGGGAGAAGAGACCAATCCCCACCTGGCTACAACCTCCCTTCAGGTAGTTGTAGAGAGCAATAAGGTCTCCTCTGAGCCTCCTCTTCTCCAGGCTAAACAACCCCAGCTCCCTCAGCCTCTCCTCACAGGGCTTGTGCTCCAAACCCCTCACCAGCTTTGTTGCCCTAAATTACTGCATATCCTACTTCTTCCTGTGTCAATAGCTGTGTCTAAGGAGAAGGCAGATGACCCAAAACCTAGCACCACTTTGCATGTGCAAATCAAATATTTGCAAATATCAGTCTGAAATTCTTTCCACTTGCTGCTTTGTACCCAGTAGCAGCTGATCCTGGAAGAGACGAGACTAGAGTGACACAGCAGTTGAGAGTGAAACCCTGTATCAGGAAATCCATGTCTGAGCTTGGTGTTTCTCTCTGCCATGTGGCAGGTCAGCCACAAAAGACGGTCCCAAATCCACATTCCTGCTGCCTCCTTTATCGTGGCCCTACCCAACACCCTTGCTCTTCACTGCCTCCCAGGCAATGGGTGCAGAGAGGCAGCACACAAACCCAAGCATTAGGGGCTGCAATGGTGCTCCTGAAACAGGTGTGAGATAGCAGCAGAAATAAAAGGGCAAAAAATGGTGTCATGCACAGTATGTCTTGAGCTTCAAATTATTGGCCCCTGCTGTATCCTAGGTGCTGCCAGTAACTTTTTCAGACTTGTTTGGAGGACATAACTGAGTGTCCTTCACCTGTAACTCTGCAGTCCCATAAAAAGATCGTTTACTTGGAGACTCTGATTCCACATAATTATTTTTTTCCCTTCTAAATTGCAGGTTAGGGATTCCCTCAGCTACTGCAACTGATCACTGAGGAGAGTGATCTAAATTCAAATATAAAATTACAGACAAGTGATAAGACCTAAAACCATCTTAATACATAATATATAATGTGCTTAACACATTCCCAAGAAATATGCTTAGCACTGCTAGATCACACGTCATAAAATTAAGTTATGGACCACTGAAATCATAGCAATTCAGCTTCTTGCCATTGCAACACAACAAGAGAAGCTGATATTTTAGTTCTGATTTTCAAAGCTGCATCTATCATTATTGAGGCTTTTTTTTTGCCTGCATGCTTTTTTTGGACATCTATTTATTTTTTCCCCCAGCCCACAGATGTTTGCCCTGTATTGTATTCCTATGAACAGACCAGCCAAATAAGCATCCAGCTGCCTTGTGCATGCAAGTACAATCATTCTGCATGTAAGGAAAGGAAAACCAAAAAAAACCCAACCAACAAAAAATGAACCAGCCAACCCCATAACTGAGGAAAATGTCAGCTGAAACATAAAGAAAAGAAGAATCTGTGTGTGAACATTGCATTTGGTGCTAGACGCCTGATCTCTGAGGTTTTGGCCCTTTAATGTCAGATTGATGCGGAACAGTTCTCAGTTTTGACGTCGTGTTGGATTCATCAGAGATGTTCCCATCTTCACAGGGAGGGAAAGCCAGTGTCTGGCTCAGCAGGCAGCAAAGTAAAGCAGCAAAGGCTGGAGGAAGTCTGATATGTCTTCTTAACAGTACAGCCGTTTGGGATTTCAGAATGTAAAGCTTTTTATTTGTCATGTGTTGTCTTTGCCCTCAGATGCCCCTCTGCCACATTTGCTCCTCTTCATCCATTCCGAGTTCAGCTCCAGATGATACTCATTTGTTTTTTCATTTCAAGGTTGTTCTGAGAGGTGCAGGGATCCCTCAGATACTTGAGGAATACTTCTGAAGTTGAATAGATTAATACAGCATCCTCTGCTGCACATGACAGGATGAAGCAGGGCAAAAGTTTGGGCTACATGTAGCACGGGGACATGAAGAGTGGAGTTTAATTCTGAACTAATTTTAAAATAATGGAATTTGATTTTCTATGCTCTTAATTCTGTCTAAGTGAACAATGGAATCAAATTCCTTTAGACAAGGCACATTATGGCCCCAAATATTTAAATAGACTTGGAGTGTCACTGAGGGCTGAGCCTGCCTACGTAAATAAGCTGCAGCAATCCTCAGATGCTCATGAAGGGGAACTCTGGGCATCACTTACAACGGCACAGAAGAGAACAGAATCAAGGCCTTTGTGTTCAGTAATTTTGACACACTAATGTATTCAGCTCTCAATCACCTAGGCATCAAAGCAATTAAGCATAGGTTCTCTGCAGTGCATCTTAATTGTGCAGTCTTCATTGCAGATGATAGATGATCAAGCTCACATGGCAATGCAGAGCACAAGGCAGGGATGTCTGTGCCCCAGCTACTGCCTCTTGGTTCAGGCTCTCCTTCCTTGCACACAGTATTTGGTGCTCAGAGACATGTACCCTTGACCTGCCTCCCATTCAGTGTCTTAAATCCCATTATTGGTATTGTTTGGCCTTGCAACAACCTTTATTTTTTGTATTTTTTTATTTTTTATTTTATCTTTAAGTAGATTAAGAAGAAAGCTTCTTGGAGGGCTTAAAAGACTGTATGCTAAAGATGATTTCTGCAACCTGATATGGATTACCATAGTTACTCTGTCTGAGCATGGCAGCTTTCCAACTCCTCTGCCAGGAATGATCTAAAAGCTTTTCTTTTATTGTGTCTTGAGGTGAGAGCCTGGTTTTAAAAAGCTTTCAGAATTCTAATTCTTTCCTCCAGTTCGTTGGCAGGGGGAGTCCAGGGCTGCTCCATCCGAACACTGATAACCTACAAACAGCGCGTTCAGGATCTCTGATTGTGCATGTCCAATCACTTAGTTAATTGAGAACACAGAGACCTGCAGCTCATGGCGTCCTGATTATCTCTTTGATCTTTTATTCCTCCAGCCTCTTTCCAGGCATATTGTTTAGGGCTTGTGGTGCTCTCCCTTCTTCATGCAACGTGTGCGTTTGCTGGGCCAGATCTGTAGTTAGCAAGAGCAGCAGAATGTAAAGGGCAGTCTCTTGAGTCTTGTTATCTTCTTATGCACAGTAATAGCACAGTCTGCATGCCATTCATGATTTTTATTTAATAGAGTTTCCTGGTGTGTATTTTAGGATTCATTTAAAAATACATCAGTGATTAGCAGGGTGGGAAGAAGAAACTGAGCCAAAAATTCTCTCTAAACCCAGACCATTAACTATCTTCTCCTGCCTGCAGCTGACATTTAGGACTATTCTTAAATCACTTTAAGTAATTTTTAAAAATCACTTTAAAAAAAAAAAAAAAAGAGAGAGAGAGAAAAAAGGAGTCTGAGGGACAGCCTACTGGGTGGATTGCCTGATGCCAACATGAGTTGGTTGAGGAAGCTGAGCCCAAAGTTAATGTTGAATTAATGTTGATTAGCGATTAGAATGAAACTGGAAATGACCGACTGTGTGCGGAATATCTCGTCACCACTTATGGCACTTTCTTAATGCTGAAAAATCCAGGTTACTTCATATAACCTCAATTTCTTCCTTGGGTTTTTAAGTGGGGCTTTGCAGTAGAGCTTCTCAACATGGCATGGACTATTCTGATCACATCTGGGGCAGGGAGTATTTTTTTCCACTTTATGTCTCTATTTGGAAACATTCAAGATCAGCCAGGAAGTATGAAGCTGAGGCTGGGACATACCTCTTTCTCAAATCAGTTATTTATCCATGAGACTATTTTTTAATCCTGCTTTACTGTCTGGAAATAATGACTTATTGCTCTAGATGACAAATAATTCCTCCTTCTTCCTCACCACTGCTTACCCCTTTTCATAGCACTGCCTTTCCTGACTTCAACCGGTGGGTTAAAGCCGGTGCAAAAATCCAGGTTATAGTGAAATGTCAGCACGCAAAACCTGTCCAAGATGTCTGGATTGCTGATACAAACATGCTGCACATTCATCAATCTCCCTCCTGAAATCAATAAGAGCACTCAGCTCCCTGTATGAGGGGTCCCAGCAGAACCTTCACTCTAAGACCTGCGCTCAGATCTTTTTGTTTGGCCCTAGTGTCCTCTGAGCTGAGGCTGTTCACCGCAGGGAACGCCAGAGCTGGTTCAGCCATTTACCATCAGGTCCACCAAGCTCAGCATGGAAGACATTTAAAATGCCATGAATATTTAAAACAAACAAAAAGCAAGCCCTCGAGCATCTTTCTTTTCCAAATCATGAAAATCGAGACCAAATGCAGATGCAGGTAGTTTACTTAATTAAAATCAAGCCTTCTTTTCCTTTTCCAGCAGCAACCCATTAAATGCCTGTGGCAAGATTCATCACCTGGAGGCTGTTTTTTATGAGAATTGACAAAGATCATTCAGGAGTCAGCATTTTACTAAAAGGTAAGTTATAAGTCTAGTGGCTTGCATGTAATTATAAGCAATTCCGTTAGTTCTTTCTTCCCCCACCCCTTCTTTTCATTGGGGTTTTGAGTTCCTGACAGCAGAGCAAATGAGGTATGCTTGTGAAGTATGAAGGTTTCAGTTCTATACCTTGCTTTGCTCCCTGCCTCAGCTTCATTTTGCATGATTTCTGAATAACAGCAGGAGCACTGAGAAACCATTGTGTCTTTATGTGCAAAACACACAGCTCTCCACTTGAGGTTTCGTTATTATTTGATGAGGCTGGCAACAGAGGTTCTGGCAGGACAAAATGAACTTTAAAAATAAAGGAGTTGGGTGGGGAATGGGCAAAGACAATGAAGTTCATAGATACCTTTAGGCTCCTTGAAATAACCTGGGTGGAATAAAAAAGGGGGTGAATACAAAGAAATTCTCTAGGCAGCTGGATGGCTTCCTAAACATGGCTGTCCTTCAGTCCATAAAATTATGGCTCTAGCTTTGTACCAATGTAGTTAAAGAGCAGATGTGTCTGGGTCCCTAAATCACAAGACCACGTGCAGGAACCACTGTGTGCTGCCAGGTGCATGCAGAAATGCCTCAAGTCACGTCTTTTGCCTTTTGCAAAGAAAATTACGCCAAAGTTTTTTGATTTTGTTTAGCTGTTTACCTTATGAGTGCTACAAGGCACTGTAAGGAGGGTAGGTATGAAAGGTACTGAGAGGAGCAGGGTCCTCTGCCCCTGTGGTTAGACATCTGGTCCCATCAAAGCCCAGTTTACCTGTGAAAGCTTCCACAAGAGACCAAATCCAGTCCAGTCTTCCTGAAAGTAATGATCTGCCCTATGAACGAGCTAAGGCTCACCCAGCCATACAAAATGTGTTTGTATCAATTTTAGAGAGAAGGTTGTTATGAGCAAGTATTTCCTAAGACTCAGGCAGGCTAGTTAGTTTGTAATCATTTTGGGTTAAATAATTCAAAAGCTGATGCAAAGGTAAATTAGTGAGTAGTCTAAATGAGATGGGTTTATGGCAAACCATGTCAAAGAAACCTAATTTTCGCTCTGATTATATTACATGTTTGGTTGACAAAAATGACTGTATAAATTTAGTGCATTTAGACTTTTGTAAGGTGTTTTACTTGGCACTGAATAGCTGCTGATTAAGCATTACCTCTATTCAGTAACATTAGAATACACATCAAATGAATCACAAAGTGCCTGGCAGAGCTCAGCAAGCAGCTGTTGATGGAGAATCAGGACAGAATGGACCTGTGGTTTCTGGAGCACCTCAGGGTTAAGTGTAAGTACCAAAGCTCTCCATTGTTGCAAAACATAAGCACAATGACCAAGAGAGTGGTGTACAGTGAAAAGGAAAGGAAACTGACACTGGGGAAGCTAGATCTTTCAGCAGAGAGGATGAGGAGTCCATCAGACTACATGTTGGTCTCTGCAAGGGCACAGCCCCGCATGCAGGGGCACAAGTAGTGCTCATGGGATGGAAGGAGCCAAGCTCCAAAAAGCCTTTGTGCATCGATCCCACTGTGATGACCTGACAAAAGGAATTTATGTGGCTTGTAAATATATAAACAAGAGAGCAGTCAATAACAGGAAAGGAGGTAATTTTACTTTTATCTGCAACATCATTAGAACCTGGTCTCAAATAGCATAATGCCATGTTGAAACTTTGAGAGGATACCAAAAAGTTGGAGAATGGGTAGGAAAGAATGGCTAAAATTATTTGACAGTCTAACTAAAGGTCTGAAAGGTTTTGTTCACCCAAAAAAAAACAGGGTCTGAGGTGATTTTTGTTTTGTCTGTGAATCTATTTCTGGGAAGAAAATACTCTGTCATAAAAGGAGGAAAATGTGAAAGAAGAGCTCACATCTGAAAGCTGAACCAGATATCATTAAATGAGATGTGGGTTTTAGTGGGGGATTTTCAGCTTTGTGTTTTTGTCGGGTTTTGGATGTGTTGTGGGTATTTTGTTTGTTTATTTCTTGTTTTGTTTACCTGGGAGGTGATTTTAGTCATTTGTGCAAATTATCCAGAGGGAACAACAACAAAACATTCTCTTCTTTTTGATGGCTCCAGAGTAAAACTTTCTGCTTTTCTCCACTATTGACTTTCTCAGGCCTTATGGCTCCATTCAATTAGAAATAGCTGGGTAAACTACAGTGATTTGTTGTAAGGTCAGATGAAGATCTAATGAGTTTTCCTGGCCTTCAAGTTGATAAAACTATAACTGCATATGAACTCACTGATATTAAAACCTCTCTTATCTGTTCTTGAAAAGAAAACCCTACCAGTGTTATTAGCTCCCTCATGTGCAACAGTTGTTGCTCATACATTTTTAATGTCTTAATCTGGAAAGCTCATTGACATTTTGTTGGGAAACACACAGTGCTGCTCAGCAATGGAGCACATTTGTTCCTGTAGCTGCACCATCTGGGGCAGGGAGAGCAATGGGGTTGCCTGGGTGTGCTCTGCCCTGTCCAGCTGCAGAGGCTTGGCAGGATTTCTTCAGGTGCCTGAACTGCTTCACTGCCATTAAGCGTGGTTTGTGCTGAGCTGTTGTTGAGCCTGTCTTGGGCTGCTCAAGCACAGCCAGGGCTTGGTTCTCTGCTCAGGAGTATCAGCAGCGACAGGTAAACTTATGACAGAAGAAAGAGATTTATGATGCAAACATGATTCCAACATCAAACTGTAAAGATTTAGAGGCAAAAGGAACAACTGCAGTTACAAAACATGTAAGAAATCTTCCCCTTTAGGGAGCAGTGGATGAATTCACCATGGCTTGGCCCAGCTGTCTCTGCCATCTTCCCTGAGCTGCAGGGCTCTGTTTCTGAGGTTAAAGCAGTCATCTAGTTCTCAGCAGACAGGAGTCAATGTCTCCCTGCTCTTCAGCTGTTAACCACCCTGAACATAACTGCTCTTTGTCAAACATCCTACATTTGGACACAAATTCTGCAGTGCTCTTACTCCCACAGCCTTGTCAGCAGGGATTGCTGCCTTCCTGTGGTCAAGTTCCTTCAGGCACACAGCTAGCAAAGCTTTGGCTTAGATTATCTCAGCTCCAGCTGAGAGTGTAGGATGTTCTTTATAGATTTTCCCCTTGTACCTTGATGACCTACCCACTTCTAGCAACCAAACCTCAAATTCCATGTGCCACATAGCTTGCCTTAGGGGCCACAGTTACTACAACTGGAAGCAGCAGCCACAAGATCCAAGGGCAGTGCCTCTAAGTGGCAAGAAGAGGGTGTTGCAGGGGAGCCTTTGAATTCTAAAGTGGAACTATAATTAGCCGTAATCATACCCAGACTAACTTCTCTGCTATAATTCTCAGCAGGAAAACAATTATATTGCAGCAGTATAACCCGACAGACACACTGAAAATACAAAACATCCTTTGGAAATATATGCTCCATATTCTAAATACACTTAGAATTAAGGCACACAAACAACAACAAAAAATAATATATATTGGGATTCAAAGGTAGACATGCAGAGGAGTTGGGGTTTTTCCCCCTTCTACTTCTACTTTTTGGTTTGGCAGACATACAGAGGTTCTGTGTTAGTGAAAATGTTAATGGCATGCTCAGAGTATCACTGGAGAAATGGCAGGGTGGAATACAGAATTAGCCAGGTTGGGAAAGACCTTCTAGATCCCAAGTCCAACCTAAACTTTCCCTCATGCTTGGTTTGTAACTCCCTGTCGTGGCTGGTTACTTCTGTCCTTCTGAGATGAATGAAGGTGTGAAGTGTGGAGTTTGAGTGGATTTTTGGCCTGGGAGAGGACAGCAGGACTCCTGAAGCACATAGCCAGGCCTACGGCTGGTGCTTGAGAGACACAACAGCTCTGCTGAGCTGGAAGGCTGCACGCCCTTAGTATGTGTTGGTCACTAGGGGGGAATAGAGGACCACAGAGCTTGTGGGTCAAAATCCCAACTTCTTCAGGGGCTACCTGCCTGAAATCTTGCTCCTTCTGCTACAGAAGAACCTGGAGAATCAGGTAGATACATAAGGGAAAGGATCCATGAATTTTTATGTGTATCTATATACCATTATTTGGTGAAGAAGACCCAGGGTTGGTATTTGGGACATTTTGCCTTTCTTTCCCCCTGTACATCCAGAACATGGCAGATGGTGGGCTTAAGTGGTAAAATAATGATTTGCCAGGGGTTATTTTAGATTACTAGGCTTGAAATGCATTTCTGAGCTCTGTTCAGAGAGCCTAGAACACATGCAAATGTAGTTTTTCAGGAGCCTCATTCATCTTTTGAGGGGTTTTATGCAGCACATGTCCTAAGCTGCTCCAAGACGGACAATTCAGTCGTTTGCTGCTGCCTAGAAGCTGAGCCATATAGACTGGGATAGTTTCTTAGTTTCTGTCATCCCTGGAGAAGTGAGGCAAGGGATGGGAGTAAAGAAAATAAAAAGGCCAAAAAAAGGCAAGGCTCTAAAGAAATACATTTGGAAATCTGCAAAGGTCTCTGGAAACAGGTATCATCTTTATATATATTTTAGTCATTCTGTTCAATGTGTTGGCTTTGTAAATCTACAGCAAGGTTTTCATTACCCATCAAATACTTGAGGTGTTTTTCTGATGGGGGGAAGACACAGGTTGATGTGGTTATATCAACCATGATATGGTTTCACGTGTTGCAGTGCTTGATACTGATTCTGTTGAAGAATGTTAAAGTTATTGCAGGGTGTTCTATCATCATCATCATCTCCTGTCAGCATCCATCCTAGTCCACTGGTGCTAGTGGACATCGATGCAGTGCTACAGGCTGGTGTCAGAGTGGCTGGAGAGCAGCCAGGCAGAGAGGGACCTGGGGGTACTGGTTGATGGCATGCAGAACATTAGCCAGCAGTGTACCCAGGCGGCCAAGAGGGCCAATGGCATCCTGGCCTGCATCAGAACAGTGTGGCCAGCAGGAGCAGGGAAGTCATTGTGCCCCTGTACTCAGCACTGGTTAGGCCACACCTTGAGTCCTGTGTCCAGTTCTGGGCCCCTCAGTTTAGGAAAGATGTTGACTTGTTGGAACATGTCCAGGGAAGGGCATCAGGGGGTTTGGAACACAACCCCTATGGGGAGAGGCTGAAGGAGCTGGGATTGATTAGCCTGGAGAAGAGGAGGCTCAGGGGAGACCTTCTTGCTGTCTACAGCTCCCTGAAGGGAGGTTGTAGACACGTGGAGGCTGGTCTCTTCTCCCAGGCAACCAGCACCAGAACAGGAGGACACAGTCTCAGGCTGTACCAGGGGAGGTTCAGACTCGGTGCAAAACAGAAATTCTTCACAGAGAGAGTGATTGCCAATTGGAATGGGCTGCCCAGGGAGGTGGTGGAGTCACCATCATTGGAGGTGTTTAGGAGGAGACTTGATAGAGTGCTTGGTTGTATGGTTTAGTTGTTTAGATGGTGTTGCATGATGGGTTGGACGTGATGATCTTGGTCTATTCTATTCTATTCTATTCTAGGATCTAAGGACAGTCAGGTGAGCTAAGGTTAAGAAGGGCGAGTGTCCATCATGAATGGAAGTGTTGCCCAAGGCAGAAGATGAGGACAATGGCTTCCTTCAAAGACAGAAATAACCAAAATTTCATATTTTGGGGAAAAAAAAAAAAAAAAAAAAAGAAAAAAAAGGAGAGAGAAACAGGAAAGGAATAAAAGAGAGATCTCCCAGAAATCACAAAGCCAAGCCTAGCAGCTCTTTACTGCAGCTCTCAAAAGTTTAGAAGTGCAGCCCATAACAATGAAATGTATGGCTTGGGGGTGAGAGCTAAATCAGGCTCCTAGCACAGACCAAAATGTTGTTCTAGAGATATGTTTGTCGCTGCAAGTTATGGCTGTGAAATAAACAAGGGGGAACACCCCTGATGTTTAACAGCTACTGCACAACCACTCAGCTAACTTCTACCTTCTTTATGGAAGCTGATATGGGGAACATGTGGTAGATTTCTCTGTGCTAGCAGGTTATAAACCTGAATTTCCCCTATATAGGCCCCTTTACCATGCTTGCTCATTCTTACTGTGTGTAAGCAAGGAAGATAGGTTCAAGATGGAGCTTTAGATTTATAATCATTGAATTTCCATTCATGTTTTCAGTGGAAACACAAGTTTATGTGTACCAGAGCAGGGGCTTGCAAGAGTACAATCACTCTGTACACATGTGTGAAAATACAGATGTGTGCATACACGTGTGCCACAAATACAAATAAACATTTTTCTGCTACACATCTCTAGAGCTTCTTGTCTGAAGAGAACATTAATTCTCCTGTGCACTTGTGCATTGGCCACAACAACCCCATGCAGTGCTACAGGCTGGGGTCAGAGTGGCTGGAGAGCAGCCAGACAGAGAGGGACCTGGGGGTACTGGTTGATAGTAGGCTAAAAGTGAGCCAGCAGTGTGCCCAGGTGGCCAAGAAGGCCAATGGCATCCTGGTCTGTATCAGGAACAGTGTGGCCAGCAGGAGCAGAGAGGTCATTGTGCCCTGTACTCAGCACTGGTTAGGCCACACCTTGAGTCCTGTGTCCAGTTCTGGGCCCTTCAGTTTAGGAAGGATGTTGACTTGCTGGAAGGTGTCCAGAGAAGGGCAACAAAGCTGGTGAGGGGTTTGGAGCACAAGCCTCACGAGGAGAGGCTGAGGGAGCTGGGGTTGCTTAGCTTGGAGAAGAGGAGGCTCAGGGCAAGACCTTATTGCTGTCTACAACTACCTGAAGGGAGGATGTAGCCAGGTGGGGGTTGGTCTCTTCTCCCAGGCAACCAGCACCAGAACAAGAGGACACAGCCTCACGCTGTGCCAGGGGAGGTTTAGGCTGGATGTTAGGAAGAAATTCTTCACAGAGAGAGTGACCATTGGGATGTGCTACCCGGGGAGGTGGTGGAGTTGCCATCACTGGAGGTGTTTAGGAAGAGACTGGATGAGGCATTTTGTGCCATGGTTTAGTTGATTAGATGGTGTTGGGTGATAAGTTGGACGTGATGATCTTGAAGGTCTTTTCTCGTCTGGTCTGGTCTATTCTACTTCTATTCTATTCTACTTCTATTCTATTCTATTCTATTCTATTCTATTCTATTCTATTCTATTCTATTCTATTCTATTCTATCTGCTTTGCACTGATTGATTTGCTTAGAGTAACAGGAAGACACAAACAGCACATGGGGTATGAAGGAAACTAAGTATTGTCTTTACGTTTTGCCTATGTATATACCATTAGCTTCACACAAAGCATGACTCACTAGCAGCAGGTGTCCTGCTGTTATGTTAGGCAGATTAGTAATGATAGGGAGGGGGCTGCTCTCCCTACATGGCATCCCCGAGGGAAGCTAAAATTAGTTCAGAGACTTCCAGTGAAGTAAAAGTATTTGTGGGCATTGAATGAAGTCTGCTTCTGAAGGTAAGAATCAGAGCTGAGCCACTTAATCTGCCATTCCTTTTTTTCCCTGCGTGAATCTTGCCTTGGCAGTTGATCAGCAAATGTTATCTGGCACGAGGCTGGGAGCTTGGAATGATAAACAGTTGCTTTCCGTGTTTGTGGAAACAGGGTAGGGATTGAACAGTTAAAGGAAATCAGTGAAACAGAGAGCATTTGCAGCTGAGGCAGAGACAACAAAGGAATGTGTCTCAGCTAGAAACAGTTGCCTTTTTTTTCCTCTCCTTTTTTTCCTCTCTCTCTTTTTTGGTGTGTCTCTGAGTTGTTAGAGAATCTGAGCGGCATATGAGCAATCACAGCATGTGACTCTGCTCCCAGGCGCAGACAAGCTATTGCTGGCAGTTACACCCACCGTGAGACAGGTCCAGTAAGCAAAGTTTTCCACAAAGTTATTGGAGCAGCAGAACATGAAAAGAGAACAGTTTGTACTTCTGAGATGCCTGCAAATTGGGGTGATAATGTGTGCACCGTGGAAGTGTGGCTGGGGAGACTTTTTAGCCTTGCTGGTAAATACCTGTGTATCTTTATAGCCAGACCCACTGATAGGCAGACTAGTGCCTAAAAGAACAAATACTATTTCCAAGGAAAACTGTGAAAGACAAGTTATGTGTGAGTGTGTGCGTGTTTGTGTGTGTGTGCATCCACACCTGAATGCGTGCAGGGAGATTATGAGTTACTGCCAGCAGAAAAGCCCCACAAGCTTCTCACGGAGCCACCACCTTCACAGCTTTGTGCAGCGCAGAAACAGAGAAGGGCTGAATCTCAGTTCTGAAAAATGAGATACAAGGGCTGCTTGTTACGCCAGAATAACCTCACAGGTCGTGATGGATTTCCTCTGATTTGTAGAGTGGCATCACCAATATTGGTAACAAGTGATTTCTGCGTTGAGGAAATGGAATGAAAATCTGACAGCCTCGCACAGCTCTGAGGACAGTGGTGTGTGTCACACATCCGCATGAGCATACGTGGGCACCTCCCTGGAAAGCTGCTGGCCCCTGCCTGTGAGCCTTCATAGATAAAGATATTCTGTGTCTGTCTCCTTCTCTGCCCTCATTTAATGCTGATTTTGGCAAATGAGTTCCCAAGGGATGAACGTGCCTGGGGCCAGGCTGCAGTGCTGTAAGGGCAGAGATGGTGCCACTCGGATTCTCATGGGGCTCCCACTGCCTGAGCTCCTTCAGTACCTGTTGAGACTTAGCAGATCCTCAGATACCTGGGCTGTTCCTAGTAACTCCCTCAGTACTGGCACAGGGGAAGGGGGATGACCAGCAAATAGCAGAAGCAGTCTAAATTTAGCTCCCTGATGTTGGGCCAGCTTCTGCTAACATCAGCGTCAATGGCAAAAGCAATGTTAATTTGAGTGGGAAAAGGGCTGAACCCAAATTAATATAAGCTGGCCTGCGTAATTATCTTTATTGGCTGATAGGGAAGGAAGACCTGATTCACTCAGTGCATTTCTACGGCTGCCTGGCTGTGCTCCAGTGATGCACCAGGTTGTGAGCAGACAGGCTGGGAGAGTGGGACAGGAGTGCCGATCCCTTCCTGAGGGGCTGGAACTCACTGTCACCCCCAAATGATTAAATTCTGCTTATTTCAAACCAGCAGGTAATGGAGCAACATGCACAAATGTGGTAGGTAGGATTTAGCTCCATGTCCTTGTGGAAAAACTTTTCCTGTTAAGTCCAAACTTCAAAACCTTGGTCCCTGTGGACAGCCATAGAGGAATGCATGCAGGGTTCAGTCAGTGTTAAACATTGCATTTCTACACTGGTAAAAAGAGCAACAGCTGAAGAAAAGGGCTACATGTTTAGGAGCACAAGAAGACAGCTCAGCATTGCTAAGAGCTAGGTATGGACAGAAAACAATTGGCAGTACAGAGAATCTGCTGGGGCTGGCAGCCTGAAATCAGCTCCTCCATAATTGTTTTCTTCTCCAGTAAACCAATGTATTGATTAGGGTAAGCAGAAAGGATCAGTCCCAATGGAGCTCTGCTGAGCATTTTACCACACTGCTTAGTTCAGATGGTCACTGTTGATATTCATGTGTTTTCCTCTGCTGAGCAAAGTGGATGTGACAGAAGACAATGTAATTTAGGGCTCTTTTTCTGAGAATGAATATCTGCATGTGATTTCATATGCACACACTTGCAAATTTATGGGGAGTCCCAAAATCTAATTTCCATTGTGCAAACTCCTGTTTAGCACAAACTTAATTTTGCAATTTTAAAGTAAATTCTCATGAGACAGTATTGTTATGGCATATTGGAACAAAGCAGACATTTTAACAGAAGCATGCCAAGAGCATTTGTCCTGAAAGCACACACCAATGTTCTCCTTCTGCTAGGGAAATATACACCTTTCTTTACAGTAAGAGTGGTGAGCAGAAGAGGTTGCCCAGGGAGATCATGGATGCTCCCTTCCTGGAGGTGTTGAAGGCCAGGTTGGATGAGGCCTTCAGCAATTTGGTCTGGTGGAGGTTGTCCCTGCCCGGGGTTGGAACTAGATGATCCATAAGGTCCCTTCCAACTGAAACCATTCAATGAGTCTATGAAGTCACCAGTTAAAGCACTGTAGGCCCAAGAGGGCATGGAAATGTGGAGTAATGCCTGACCCTCCCTTGGGCTCTCCAATGCTCTCCACTTGCTATGAGAGGGTATACAAATGATTTGCAACTGAGAAGACTCTGGCTTGTTTAATCCCCTTAATAATAATTAATGACATGGACATCGAGATGTAAACCATGCCAGGCAAGTTCATAGGAAGGAGACCACCATGGTGCATGCTGTCAGTAATCTCCCTGCAAAGACTACAGTGACTCTTCGGGCTAGTCTTCTTTAGCTGGCCATCTGCTTTGCATTCCCTGGTGGTACTTTGGTTTGGATCTCCAGTTTGTTTGTCATTTCAGTCTCCCACTTTATTATTTCCAGAGCCAAGTGAACCGCTGCCAAAGCCAATGCAATGAGATTGCATCGTGAGCTTTGTGACATGGTATACTTTTTTTTGATCTTGAAGCCTCAGCTCCTGGAATTAGTTGATTATGTTAGAATCCCAGTAGTCATTAAAAAATCAAGGCAAGAAAAAAAAGTGGATCAGTGCTCCTTAAAAAATAAGTTAAAAAAGAGATTCCTACAGACCTAGTAATCACAAGCCAAATAAAAAGAGGCTCTATGTTTTTGTCTTCCCCTTTCTTTTTGTTTTCTTCCCAACATCAGAGTATCTTACAGGCAACCATCTTACTTCTGAGTCTTTCACACATAGTTTTTTGAGTGCTGGGCACTGGCAAGCCTGAGCAGCAGCTGTTAATTTCTAAAGGCAGGGAAAATAAGTAGAGTCATTGCTAACAGAAGTTACTTTCCCTTTGCCTGGGCTGCCTTTTCCGCTGACCCTGCAGCATGCTCCTGCCTGCGGTCAATGCAGCCCTGGAACCCACTGCAGCAGCTCAAACAGCTCCTATCCCAGTAACTCCCAGAGCAAAACAAGTGTTTGTGTTAACCAGAACTGTGATTCCCTTGAGGTCAGGAGCAACAGCTGCTGCTGTCACTGACCTCGTACCTTTAAATACTCTCAACTGCAGTCCTACAGCATTTGTGTGTTCAAGGCACATCTGAAATGTGATTAGGGCTTGACCAGTGATGGAATGGAGACTGTTGCTCTTGCCCCAACTTGGAGATGTATTTGAGGTGCAATTATTAGAGCTGAGAAAGGTTCCTTATTTATATTTCAGTTTACACTTTTATTCCCATTTTTATTTTTCTGTGGGATAAAAGGTGACATTTGAGACTGATCTTAACAAAATATGGTTTTGGTCTGGATTTTTCATCACTCTGGGCTGGGGCCTTAGGGAAACATATTTGCTTTTATTGCTTTTTTTCCCCAGTAACTAAATGGAATTAGCATTCCCTGCCATTGCTGGCCAACTGGATACAGTGCAGAGTTCAAATAAGTGCAAACAAAGGACAACAACTGTCATGAATCTGCAGCAGGAAAGTACTAAAAATTAAAAGAATAACAATAGAGAAAATGAAGAGCCATAGGTCAAATATGCTGCTGGCCCAGCTTGATGAAATGCGTAGTGCTTGATACTTGCCAATTTTGCTGATGTGCTTTAATTTTCTTTTGGTCTGTCAAATTTCTTCAGTACTTCCACAGCGTTTGTGGCTGGAGATGAGATGAAAACACATTCCATATAACCTACCACATGTAGAAGGAGTACATCTATAGAGGCACCAGTATAGGGCAGGACCTTCGTGCCCTTTCCAGGTGCTGTTCAAAGCACATGTTCTTGTCTGCAAGCTTTTTAGATGGGCCAGAAAACAGCTTCGCTATACCTTCAAGCTATGTGACCCTGAGACAGGAAAGATCAACTTTTTTCTACTTCATTAAATTTTATCTGATGCTGTTTTAGTGATGGTGAGGTTCAGCGGCACAGAAGTAACTCAGTGAGTCACAAAGACCCAAACGAACTCTTGATAAACCTTTGTAAGAATCAAATTTCTATTCTGTCAGTGATTAGCTTTATAGTCTATTATCAGTAACTCAATTAAATTGACAGAAGCAATCCCTCTGATTTGTCTATCCATACTTCCCCTTGAGTTGTTCTAAAGTTCATCAGTAATCACTCTTTTTCCTCAGAAAAGAATCAAAGTCTTTAACCTAGAAAGGGAGGAAGGAAGGAGATCTGAAATAGCATAATATCTGCATCTTAGGTTTTGGTTTTTAACTGTATTCTCTGCTTAATGTCATATAGTTGGGCACTGGCGTTATAGACCATTAATGAACAAAACCCAGGCACTTTACTGGCAAAACAACCAACTTTCTAAGATAGAATAAAAGTGTTTCCACTGATCTCCAACACATGAAATGCAAAGGGAAGATGAGACATGTTGCTTCTGAAGTCTGCATCCCACTCTCTAGGGGCAGCTGATGCTTTGCAAGACTGGGAAGTCAGGGACCAGCTAGACCTAAGGGCTGGGATATTGAGGCTATTTCATTGCAGCCAGAAACAGGGTGAGCTGGTGAGCTGATTTGGATTAAATGAAAAATAAGCCTTGCTTCCTTGATTTTTGTTGGATCCTTTGGAAAAACTGCACTGGCTTACCTTGACCCTCCCAAGGGGTGGCAGGGAAGGACGGCCCTGGAAGCAACCTCTTGGGCCAGCTATGCACAGATCAGGTCCGTTCAGATAAAGGGGGGGCTATGTGGAGTATGTGTGCTGCACGTTGTGGCTGCTGCAGCCTGTTCCCCCCGGGGCCATCCGCTTCCTCAGCTTCTGGCCATCTCCTTGGAGAGAGAGGCTGCTTGGCTGCTGGCCACGGTCTCCTTTGCTAAAAGGCTTTGGCAGGGAGACAACGGGGACGAGAAGGAGGAGGAAAAAGGGAGGAAGGGAGAATGAATGTGGGGGAAATAGGGAAGGTGGTGGGAAAAGGGAGGGGAAAAGAGGGTCAAGAAAAAGGGAGGGGAAAAGAGGGGCAAGAAAAAGGGAGATGGGAAAATGGGAGGGAATGAAGAGAAGGGAAAAAAAGAGGAGAAATGAGGAAAAGGGAGAAAAGTGTGTGGGGTTAGGGGGCATAGGCAAGGAGGGGAAAGGAGAAAAGCAGAGTGAAAGGCAAAGAGAAATAAAAGAGGAGAAATGGACAAGGGAAAAGACGTGAGGAGAGCGGAGCCTCCCTGCCGCATGCAGCCGGTGCCGGGGAGCCGGTGCCGAGAAGAGGCGCGGGCGGAGCGGGGCGGGCACAGCCGGGTCCGGGTCCGCCCCCTCCCACCGCCCCCTCCGGGGCCGGGGCGCCGCGGCCGCGTGTCGGAGGCGGCGCGGCTCTGCGCCGCGGCGTGAGGCAGCGCCGCGCCCCCGCTGCCGGAGGAACCGCTCTGCCGCCGGCCCCGCGCTCGCGCTCCCGCCCCCGGCCGCGGCGGCCCCGGCGGCATGATCTCCTGAGGGGCCGAGCCCGCCCGTGCCCCGAGCCCGCCCCGCCGCACAGGTGAGTGCCGCGACGGACCGACCCACCCGCGGGGATGCCCGGGCGGCGCTGCCCCTGCCCAGCCCTGCGCTCCGACTTGGTGGAGTTTCGGGGTCTGGACAGAGCTGCCGTTCATGGGGAGCAGCGGCCCTTCGGGTACCTTCGGCCGCGGTACCCAGGTTGCCGTGGCCCCGCGCTTCCTTCCCTCGCAGCGCGGTGGCTCCGTTTGTGCGTTCCCGGAGGGAAAAGTGGCTCTTGGCAGCGAAGGATGCTGCCTGGTACTCTAGAGGCTCGGCTGAGCTGTTGGGAGGGGGGTGCGTGTGTGCCGTGTCTTGGGTGGTGGTGAAGCTGCCGTGGGAAGGGACTTTCAGAAGTGCCCCGCCGAGGCTTGGGCTTCGTGGGGCTGCCGGCTGGACAGAGCTGCTGGGATGAATATTAAATGCGTGCGGGAGCTGCGGTGGGGGAAGTGGCTCGGCACCCCAGGAGCAGCAGGTGAAAACGGGCAGAAAGCTGGAAGAATCGGGGCGGGAAAGCAAAAAACAAAAACCTGTGGGATCGCCCAGCTGGGTGAGAGATGCGGCTGTGTGGTACCCAGGGCTGTAGCTGGGGCGAGGGTGGGTCACCAACAGGTGCAACGGCTGCTCCGGAGGGTGTGCCCCGACCCCCGGGTCGCTCCCGTAGAGCCGCTGTCGTGGATCGGATTTGGGGAGTCGCGCTGGACCGCTCCGGCCTTGAACCCCGGCTCCGTAGAGGGGCTTGCGCTTCGCTGTGGGAGCTCTTGGTGGGGCAAACTTATGTGAACGAAGCACGGCTTCCGTGGGAGGCTAAGGCTTAAGGCTTGCCTGCACTGATTATTATTTTTCCCCTGTTAGGAGAATGTATTCAGGAACAAAAACTTTCTAAGAAAAGTAACGGGTTTCCAATGACAAGTGCCTTTCTCCAAGTGGTACAGAATTCTACAGTGTTGTTGGTTGTATTGACAAGGCATTTAGTTTTCTGGGGGTCGTCTTAAGGAGCAGCAAATCCTGCAGAAGATATGTTTTGGTTTGCAGCGTTAAGAATGTTCTTGCTTTGCTTTGGTATTTGTCAATTTCAAGCACAACATGTAAAGGGCAAACAAAAACAATGAGATAAAAATATCCGTCAGAGTGTGTGAGGGTATAAAGCCCATAGACCCAAGTACTCCTTGTTAAATCAACTTTTAAAACAGGCTTTCCCTAGACAGCAATTCACATTCTTCAAGGGGAGAAAGGATGGGTGAAATTGAATTGTCCAAATTAAGTCAAAATGAATTGCTTAATATTCAGCGGGGTTGATAAATGAACCATTAAATCAACACTTGCATAGTGCCTCATTGAAAAGAGGAATGAGCAACTCTCAGCTGTGTGCTGGGCAGAATAGGTCAGGCAGTGACGTTACTACAGAAGTGTGTGGAGCCGAGTCCTCCTCCTGCTAACAGATGTAATTTGGTCTGTGACACATAGACATGGGCATGAGCAGTCGTGCCCTGTGCTATGAGGAGCAGCATCTGCTATAAATGACCGTAATTGTCCCAGCTTCATCTCGGTGGAGTGAAGTCTTGGTTATGTTTCCTCTGGCATAAATTAACAGAATTCCATTGACTTCTCCTGCTGCTGTGTATCTGTTGACCAACCCACTGTTGTGTTTCCAACTATTTTTATTATTATTATTTTTTCTTGAGGAAGAGCTGTAGTTTTGAATGCCAGTTTGAGGGGGAAAAATGGTACTGATAAATGGAAAAATAAGTGTCATCATTCTGAAACGAGCCAGACAGGATTCCTTATAGAAAAGGCTCTTGAGAGCATTACCTCTCAGTAGCGGTGCATGAGCTTTGCTTCTAAAACTTTCCATTACCATAGGTAATGGCTGTGTTCTGGTTGCCACTGAAAAATTACCTTTGGGTAATCTTTGGCCCTTGAAATCCTTGCGCTGGAGTGCACTGGGGATGTTGACTCAATCCTTATTGTGCCTTCTGGAAACTTTGAACACTTTGTTTGAAGAATCATAGATTATATGACCCTGATGTTTAGCACCTCTTTGCTTTTGCAGGTAGCTTAGTATAGCTAGTCTTGCTTAAAGCTTTTAACACTTAGGAAGTGACAGCTCTCTTTGTTTTGTTAGTTCAAACTGAGCATTACAAAGAGGGAATTATAAAGATACTTTTCTTTCTTTCTTTCTTTCTTCCCTTTTTTTTTTTTTAAAGATGCTTAGAGAAACAAATTATCCAGGCTGCAGCTGAAGGTGGGATTGTAATTTGATTCACACTTGAGAAAGCTGCTTGCCTACATTTTGTTTGGCTGGGAGAGAGAGAGAGAGAGAGAGAGAGTCTGTATCTGCACCTTTAGGCATGCAGGGCCATCATTTATTTGGGTGTTTATGATTTTATAGAAGTGTGTTACGTAACGTGGTTTGCTGCCCTTTAAGGTGATGAGTGTGGCCATAATATGTATGCACAGATCCTGCGGGTGCTGGGTTATTAGCTGGGTGCACTAGAAGCGGCTTGAATGCGTTGAGTGCTTTGTATCATCTGTGGTGAAGCAGATGGAAAAGTAGGTGTGTTACCCTCATGGGAGAGGAGTTTCTGGATCTGGAAATGCCTTTAGGTAGCGGCTGACAGCGGTGTGCGTTTTTCACGTGTTTTGCTGTTCCTGAGTTGCAGGGTGGCTGTGGATATTTTTGTTCAGCAGCAACCTGTGGTTAGTTAGTCTTTCTTTGCTTCTAATCATCCTGAAAAAGAAAAGAAGTTAAAAAAAAAAGAAGAAAAGTTTCACTGAAAGCCTGCCATGCCTTGCAACGTTATCCTGCTGCTTCTGTTTGCTTGCTTGCTCTTTTTCTTTGAAATCATAATCATGGAATCATAATGCATTTCTTGAGTTCTTTTGGTAAAGTCTGTAACTTGATCTTGCTGGGAAGTGGTCACTCTGTGCTGAGAAAGTGCTGGCAATCGTATTGACTTATTTTGGGAATACTGGAGGAAAAATAGAAGAGATTCACTTGCATTGATTAAAACCTCCAGGGTAATCTTCTAACACTGCAGTTCTCTAGGTGAAAAATTAACTTTCTCTGTTGTCTACTTCTGCTTTTATTTCATCTGTGAGAATCTTAGGCTCAGTTTTCAGTTTACATTGAGTCCCTCAAGTGTGCTTGAAGTGGAGAGCCTTTCAATCTAAAAGCTCACACAGACCATCACCCTCAGAGTCCATTTGTCTCTGGCCACCAGCAGATATTTCTTGATACCACTGCCCCCCAGAAGAGTAACAGAGGCAGGTTTTGCACCAGCTCATGGTTCCTCACCCAGGAAATGTTTCCTAAGTGATAGTAAAAAAAAACCAATTAACATCTACCTTGATGTTTTCCTGGATGTTTGGCGAGATAGTACTTTAGGAGTAGCTGAACTTTGATTTCTGAGGTATCAAAAATGTATGAATTTTGGATGTGGAGCCTTCTCCATTTCAGCTGCAACTGTCCAGCACAACATGCACCCCACAGTTTGTCTCTCATTGATTTTAACAAGAGATTTTTGCTGAATATGCCTGGAGTAATTTGAAATCAGTTAACTTGTGGGGGGCCAGTAGGTTACTAAACCTAACAACTTCACAATTTCTTTTTAAATAACTCTGAAAAATCTTAGGTCTCATCTACTTTTTATGCTCCCTGAGTTTGAGATGGATCCTATGGGGAAGTTGGTTTGTTTGGTTTGTTTTCAGTTTAGGGCTAAATATTTGAAGAAAGAAAAGGATGCTTTTCTCAGCCCACTGATCAAGGGCTGGTATAGGTGTGACTTGTGTGTCTGTGCACCTTGTGAATTCTTCTCTTTCTTTCCTTCTGCCTCAGTCAGCTGTGCTCAATACAGGCCAGGTCTGGGTGAGCTGTTATCTGACTCATTTTGAGGTGGTTCAAAAGGATCCCATTCACATTACCAGGCACTGGGTCACCCCTGAAATCTTGCCAGTCTGGTGTCAAGCCTTGTCTTTTTCCTTTTCGCCCTTCCCCTCGGCCCCCTTGATTTCTGCTCTTCTGTTGAATTTGAGCAGACCTAGTGAAAATGGATATGTTTGGTCTTTAAAATATTGGGGTTTGCTTCTTAAATGAAGGATCTTGCTTTTCACTAGAGGTGGAGCACTGGAGTGTTTACCTGCTCTCTGCTTAGCAGGGAAGGATACTGGTTCCTCGCAGAGGTGAAAACTTTGTTGAACCTGAGCATCACACTCGGTTTAGCCAGAGCATCTGATATGTGCACTGGGATTTTTATTAAGTTTTACTTTTGAATTTTATGATGATTTTAAGAATGTGGTGCTACACAGAAAGCTTTCTCAATCTACTGCATCAGAAAGTGCTAAGCTGGTAGTATTGGGTTGTGGTGATATCCCTGTTGCCCTTATTTGTCTCAAAGGAGCTGTGGGGCTTGTCAGGGTGGGTGCTGGTGAACTGCTGTGAATGCATAAGAGCAGTGCTGGGACCACATCCAGGGAGATGTTGTCCACTGCTGGGATGAGCCAAGATCTGCTAGGATCACCCCAGTGGCTGAAATGCTGGTATAGTGTTTTCCTCTGTTTCTTGTGTGGAAGGTGTCAGTGTTAACACAGGCTTGTTTCTTTGGAAATGTGTCAACCAGGGCTAACCACTTCCTTAAAACCATCCCCAGGGCTAACCACTTCCTTAAAACCATCCCTGCCTTCTCAGGGGGTTTACCTGTCTACAGCTGCTGTTGGTCATCATCTGATGCACTGGTTTTGACACATGAGCGGGTGGATACCTGCATTATGGGGGCTTGTACCAGCTCAGTTACTGCTCTGAAGACCTGCTCAACCCACCAAACTATGGTGGTTAGCAGCTATGGCCTGGGTTGGTGCACATTTCTGTGGGTGAGGTGGGAGCGTAGGGCTGAGTAGAGCTCTGTGGTGTTTATTTCCTTTGATGTTGGCCCGAGAAATAAAGACTATTCCCTTGCAATACTGACACGTCTGAAGAACCTCTTGCTGCAAGGCAGCTCCGATATTCTCTGTAGTGCTTGGATTGCTCAGCAGAGGGAGAACAGACCGTATCGCACAAGCACCCAAAAATGCCAGCAGCCAAAGCCACATCGCTCTGACTGACAGCGGGGAAGGACTCCCAAAGCCTCCCTCCCTGCTTCAGTGTTGTGTGGTGTTGCCGTTGGATTTTTTTTTTTCCCTCTCATCCCATCTTGTTTTAAAGCTCAGAGCTAAGCTATGATTTTTCACCTCTTGATCAAAAGTGGCTGCCTCAATCTCTAGGTTAATAGACTAATTCAGATGGCAGAGTAGGTGGCTGTGATAAAAAAGATGTGTCCAAATCCGAGAAGCAGCATGCTTGAACAATCTTGTGTATTCCAAGTGCTTCCTAAATATTTAGGCCCTTTCCTAAATATTTAGGGAGAACTACTAGAGTTGACCTTTAGTTCCTGAAGATTTACCAAACGTTCAGAGACAAGCAAAACAAAAAAGATCAAAACCAAAACCAAACCCTTAAATTAGTTGGAATTCAAGCACCAAGTTCTCCACATGGCTTTTCTGCAGGCCACATGGTCACAAATCAGCATAGCTCCATTGACTTCCTTGATGCTGTGCCACTTCTGGCACTGGCTAGAGGGCTGGGCTTCTGGGGCTGGCCTTTTTGGGGTGGAAGTTTGATGAAAAGTTTGTCCCTGAATTTTTTTGTTTTTACTTATTTAATATTTTTTGAGGATGGGAAAAGTGTTTGGTTAAAGAGAAAAATTTATGCTGCTGGGGCAGTATTTTCAGTCAAGATTTCCTTCCCTACAGCATACTGTGTGGAAATCCAGGAGATTTAGACATGCCTCTTTTTTTTTTAGTCAGAGATGTCAGTTTAATGTGATAAGAAAACAGCTGTTAAAACACTGCCAGATAAAGGCAAGATGAGAAGCATGAAGGGGAAAAAACCCAGTGATGGGTTCCTCCAAGTGGATTGAATAAGGCAGTGTTTTGGAGACCTGGCTTGTTCCCCATCTGCCACCAACACAGCAGGTGCCATGGTCAGCTTCAGAGCTTGTATTCCTCAGAGCAGGGAGTGTTTGTGCTCTGACACCACTTAAATCAATGAGGTGCCATTTACTGAGGTTTTTAGTAAGTGGAGCAGATCAAGCTGCTTACTCTGGTGGGATGAGGAGTTTAAGTGGAGTGAAGCTCCAAGCACTCTCCCCTGCTTGATCAAAGGGCATGACCCAACTCTGCACCAGGCATGTTCTAAATAAATGGAAGTGTTCTTTTAAAGCATGAGATGAGAGTAAGTGGAGGATGATGCTAAGGGCCTTAACCCTCTTTTAGACAGGGAAATGTGCCCAATTGGTAAATGTGGAATGTACTACTCAACAAGCAAAGAGGAGGTATCTCCTCTTGGAGGTATCTGTGAGCCAGGGAGGATAGTCAGCCTCCCAGGGAAGCATCTTCTGTGCTGGCTTGTGAAAACAAATCAAAACCAAAGCCAGTCTTGAGTTTACTTTCAGTTTCTTACCCCCTCTGCAAAACTTGTTATGAAGTAGTTCAGCTCTTGTTAGAAAGCAGTCTCCATCCTTGCTTCCACCCTGTCTCTGCCAGATCCTTCCCAGCACACAAGCTGCCTGTATGGTCACACCAGCTCTGCCAGGAGCAGGCAGTGGGGGCAACCATGTTGAGCCAATGCTATTAACGGCAGGAGAAGCCCCTCTCACCAGAGGAGAGTTCATCTCTGCAGGATAATGAGCTCTGGCTTGCTCAGTTCTGAATTGCTGCTGTGTGGATCACACCAAAGCACAAATTAACATGCAGCACTGGGCCTTTCCTACAGCCTCTCTTATACATAGCGAATAGCTAATTAAATGTGAGCTCTTTGGAGCTATTGGGCTGCTGCTAGCCTGACTTCTTGTAGAAGAATCTTACGCAGTTTGTCTTGCTCCGCTGACTTTTTGAAGTCTTTCAAAGCTGTGAGTTGCAGCAACCCCCAGCTTCTAGTCTGACTTTAACAGTGTTGCAAGTGTGAGATCTAAAGAGAGGAGTTGGGGGTAAAGCTTGAGCTATACCGAGCGTGGTTCAAAATGCATAGCCATGGTGTAGGGTAGGAGAGTCTTTCCATGACTTGACTAACATCTTTTATATATATATATATATAAATAAATTACAAAATGTTTTCTACAGAAAACATAAACTTTGGGGGTTTTTTTTTGAGTGTCAGCATTGGCAGCCTTGCTCTTCTTGCAACTTATTTTATGGATAAAATGTGTTGTAGGTGGCTTTTTTACCTTATGCTACCTGTCTGAAGGAGGGTAAAATTCACTGTTCTTACTGATACACTCAGGTAAAACGTTTACCCTGAATTTTAGCATCTCTGTGTTATCAAGTTTACAGATATTCCAATGCTGAAATTGCATCTTTCATTATACATGACTTCTTTGAGAGTGAAACCAGCATCTACCTTATTTAACTTGACTACTTTTAATTTTGTTTCGGTCAAACCAAAGAAGAATCACAGCCCTTACAGGCTTCAGCTCAGTTTTCTGCTTACACATTGGTCCTGAATAACTGAATTATTTTGCAGCTTTGTTCACAAAGCTTGCCCTAGCATTTTGTAGAAAGTCATTAGCTGTGGTACTGTTTCACTGCAGGCACTGGGAAATCCGTTTTACCTGTGCCTGCATAGCAGTGTGCTACAAAAGGCTTCCCTTGCATGTAGTGAAACATGGGGGGAGGGAGGGATAATGGTGAAGTTGTAGTGCTTTGATGGGATGGTTATTTTATGCTTTGCCAAACATTGATATTTAAGAGGAGAAATATCTCAATGAGGTATCTGAGAGCAAGTTACAGATTTGTATTGGCTAGTAGGGATGAGGCCAATCCCTATTAGAATAGAATAGAATAAACCAGGTTGGAAGAGACCTTCAAGATCATCACGTCCAACCTATCATCCAACACTACCTAATCAACTAAACCATGCAACCAAGCACCCCATCCGGTCTCCTCCTAAACACCTCCAATGATGGTGACTCCACCACCTCCCCAGGCAGCCCATTCCAATGGCTTTAGTGCCACTCCTGTTAATGAAAATGCTGGGAATGGCATCGAGCATGCAGTAATTACTTACCGACAGATGATGGTTTTTGAAGGTGTGAATAAAAGATCTGATGCATCGATTGGATTGCTTGAAAAACAAATCTGTTAGGTAGTCTTTTTGTTTTCTTGTTCTCTTTGATCCCCCATGGAGCTTTTTGGCTGCTGAGCGACAGGTATTTTGAAATTCTTCTGCCCAAGTTGGTATCTCAATGACAGTTAAGTCATGGACCCTTAGAATAGTATTAACCAGGTTGGAAAAGACCATCAAGATCATAAAGTCCAACCTATCTAGTCAACTAAACCATGGCACCAAGTGCATCATCCAGTCTCTTCTTAAACACCTCCAGTGATGGTGACTCCACCACCTCCCTGGGCAGCACATTCCAATGGCCAATTGCCCTTTCTGTGAAGAACTTCTTGCTAACATCCAGCCTAAACCTCCCTGGCACAGCTTGAGGCTGTGTCCTCTTGTTCTGCTGCTGGTTGCCTGGGAGAAAAGACCAGCCCCCACCTGGCTGCAACCACCCTTCAGGGAGTTGTAGACAGCAATCAGGTCTCCCTGGATGTGGATTTGGCACTTGAAGCCATGGTTTAGTTAGCCATGAGGTGTTAGGTATTAGGTAATAGGTTGGACTTGATGATCTCTGAGGTCTTTTCCAACCTTACTGATTCTATGAGTCCGTGATCTAGGTGCATACCCCTGACCATGTCACATCATTCCCCTACTTGTTAACTCCTTCGGGGAGGTCTTAACAGATTTGTTCTGCGTGACTGCGGTCTGCAAAATGTCTAACTCTTCCTGAGTATATAATTCACTCATTCTGTTCTTTATTATATTCTCTATCATTTTTCCTTGTACTGAAGTTAAAACTCAGTGGTCTGTGTCTTTGAACATTTGGCTTTTTAATGAAGTATTCAACTGCGGGAAGCCAATGAAAGAAGTGTTTTACATAATATTTTGTGTGTAGTGTGATTTTGATTTTATTTCCTCCCCCTCTTTTTTCTTTTTGTCCTCACTCTGAATTTCAGCATTACAGCTTTGTTCAGAGCTGTGAGGTCAGAACCAGAAAGCATGAAAATGATGCATCTGCATCACTGGTACGTCACTGTGGTCTTATCGTGCTGCGCTGCGTGGCACTGCCAAATTTCACCATGAAAGTTGTCAAAGCAGTGTCCTGGGGTTTACAAGACAGACTTTATCAATTGTAATAAGCTTTAATGTATTTATTGTGAGGAATAAATTAAACACTAGAACTAATGTTGACTGAAACCAAATGTTTTACAGTTGTAAGCCATTCTTGTCTGTGACGGTACCAAGGCATAGGGCTCTCTGTGTGCCCAGGAAAGGAACTTTAATGAGTGTTTCACATTTTGAAGGTTCCAGAAATAAACTTAAAAGTTGGGGAGAGACTTTTTTTACTCCCTTCATCTTTGCTCACTCTCTACACAGCCCTAACAGAATACCAGTGCTGCAGACTTCTGATGTCAGTAGCCTTGTACTGTAACTCTGTTTTACGGAAAATTTAACGTTAGAAGCTTATCTGTGCTCTCAGCAGGAGAGTCTGAAATATATATATGAAGTCTTGTAAGGAAAAGTGGGAGAAAACTGTAGTCCTTGTAAGTGCCTGCCTCGGAAGGGGCAGGCTGACATTCTTGGATCTTTCCTTTTGTTTTGCACTGTTGGTCTCTCCTGAAGCACCAGGTTGTTGTGGGTACATGTTCCTTGTGACCTTTTGTGCCAAGGCTAATAGAGCTATCAAACCTCTCCGCTCTAGCGGCAGAAAGCATTTACTCACTAAATTGTCATCCTATTCACCAAAGGGCGAGGAAAGCCTTGTCCAGAGGTTATGGGAGTGTTAGGTGTAAATCAGCACAATCTCCCAGTTTTGTCTGATCAGGAGTTTTCTCTCTGGTTCACGATGGTGACCTTGCATTAAAAAGGGGCATAGATATATGTTGGGCTTTTTTTTTTTTTTTTTTTTTTTTTTTGTAGAAGTACATGCTGTCCTCTTAGTGATGAGCCATGGGCCACCTGTTTTGGCAGCAAGCAGATTTTAAAGAGATTCATGTAACAGCCTCAACATCTTGTGATAAAATTGGAACAGTCAGTCTGTGGAAAACCTGCCCACAAAATTTTATGATAATTCCACCTAATTTTGTTGCTCTTCGTTCCCTTATTTTGGGGATTTGCTGTGCCTCAATTGCACACCTGCTGTCAGAAGAGGAACAGCTTTTCTCTTTCATAGACCAGCTGCAATCTCAGTCCTGAGATCCACCCTGGGGTAGTGGCAGCCAAAAGAAATAAAATTTCCCCTTTGCTGGTCCCAAGAAGGCAGTGCCCTGCAAGTGACAGTAACTCAACTTGTTCTTTGATGTTGCTCTAGAGCTTCCAAATGCAATCTGCCTGCATTGCTGCCCATGTGGTGTGCCTCCAAAACTGAGAGAGATGTCTCTGGTCACTCCTTGCTATGCTGGGTACCTGTTGGTGCAACTTAAGCAGCCTATTGCAATTGCTCATCTTGTCTTACAGCACCTGAAATTGAAACCTGGGTTTTCTGCAGATGGGTGGCCACTCCATGGAGCATTTATCAAATTGTAGATGCCTTAATCTGGTGGCAAAAAAAGAGAATTCCTTTTTTCCCCCCTCCACACATCCCCCTTAGTAAGTTGCTTAAGCTTTTTCATGTTTTTGCACCTACTTTTTCTTTTTTCTCTCCCCGTCACCTTAGAGTTATGAGTTTGTTTCAAATGAGTTCCCGAAGACAGCCCCTTGAGAAGGTTAACAAGAGGCCATCATTGGATCACAAGTTCAACTGAGCTCTAGATAGAAGATGAACTTGCAATCATCAGCAGGGCTTTTATGCTGCCAGCCAGCCAGTGTTTGTCTGCTTCATTTCATTCCAGAGCTACTTGCTTGTCCTTATACTATATTTCATGACCCCTCATACAGATGACCACAATTATAATCCTCTGTATTGAGGAGTGGAAATGCCTTGTGCCAATGGAAATAAGACCCAAAACATGACACATTCTTGAGTGAGGTCAGTTAGAAACATGTTTTAGAGAAGTAACAGTAGGCAGCTTGACTGCTTCTAAGGAGGACTATCCCTGCAGGGAAGAGGAAAGAGAACTGGCCTGTTTCTCTACTCACTGAGATTAAGAGAGCCTGCTTTGTGTTTGTAGGGCTGCTTGTCCGCTCAGTTCACGGCGCTTAACGCTTATTGGTGCTGCACTGACTTTGATAGGTCAAGAGGAAATGGCTAGGGAGGTTTATATTAGATATTAAGGAAAAAATTTCTTTACTGGAAGAGTGGTCAAGCATTGGAACAGGCTGCCCAGGATAAGTGGTAGAGTCACCAGCCTTGGAAGTGTTCAAAAACCATGTAGACATGGCACTCTGGGACATAGTCTAGTGGGGCAAAGTGGTGTTGGATGGACTTGATGATCTTGGTTCTATGCAACCTTAATGGTTGCAACCTTAATGGTTCTATGATTCTAAAGAGGGGTGGGTCCCAGCAGCATTGGTATCTCATTGTGTGGAAAACCATCCAGCTTCACTGCATCAGCTCTGTGATGGAAGGTGGAAAAACTTAAGTGTTTCACTGGGAGAAATTAATGAACTCTCTTTCCTAATGTAGAAATGGCTTGATTTACCACTTTGAAATAGATGTGCAGGGCTGAAGGGCTGCACGGGTGCTTGCTCGTTCTGGGCTGTGCTGCCCAGCTGCTGGCAGGGCTGTGGCACTGCCCTGGCAGCTGCCTTGGTGCAAAGTGTGTGGGTTGTGAGCTGCTTCTTGAAGGTGTTGCCTGAATATGCACCTTGTGCTCTTGATCACGTCTGCTTTTGCTGGGTTTCATTGCACTTGTATAAACAAGAAAATCATGGCATCAGATTTTTACACAGCAGGGCTGATATTGGCAGTAGTACCTTGTTAAAATGAAGGACTGCCTGTTTTATAACAGATAGCGTGAGCCCAACCTGCATTTTCCGCTTTCTGACAATATCCTGTACCAGATAAAGTCCAGTGAGAGTTATGTGCAAGTTCAGTCACTTTAATACCGTTTTTCAAGAACTGCTGTGCTTAAAAAGAGTTTTTATTAGCCGGGGAAAGCTGAGAGTTTGGTGTTTGCTTTCTTGTAAAGTTGTATGATAACTGAGGAGTCCTTTCAAAGGATACATGCGACACAGAAAAAAGGAATGTGGTTTTGTTTGCACACTTCCTGTTGGCATGAAATTTGCTTTGTCCATGTTTATGGCAAAGACATATCTCTTTCTAGATCTGTTTTAGAGGCTGAAATGTCAAGTACATGAATGTAGCATGCTGCAGATAGTAACTTTTGACTGTAAGCTCATAGATGGTTGAGAGCATCGTATGCTTTAGTTACAGCATTGCCCACTCAAAAAGAGAGAAAACTCTTCAGACAGTTGTCACTACAGTTAAACAAAAATTTAGAAGCAGTATTGGGAATCCAAATCCCCAGAGTGTGAAATGAAAATTAGCTGTAGTCATATCGAAATTCAGGGTGTCAAATTTGGGAGCCTCAAGGCCATGGACAGTCACTAGAGCCTCCACAGAGTGAGTCAAAGCTCTGAATTTAGAACCTTATCCTTTCCAGCTATGTGAGGAGTTGAAGTTCCTGGCTTGGGTGTTTAAATTAGCTGCTTAGATGGAATTGATTCCCCACCTCTTGCCCTTTGCATCTTTGAAAACAGTTTCCTTCTCCCCCACCCCTTTTTTTTTTTTTTTTTTTTTTTTTTTTTTTTTTTTTTTTTTTTTTTTTTTAATTATCCAGGATGAATTAATGATCATGGAGGAAGGTCTATGTAATAAAACTGAGGACAGAATCACTTCCCTCTTTATTGAAACATTGCATCTTGTTTCTGTTTTGTGCCCTGGTGGATCAGGCTTTGATTTTCGGACCCTAGAACTCTGAAGGGGAGCCCCATAGTAGGAGATGTACTTTCCATGTGCAGGAGTTAATTAGCTGTAATTAGATTCCTTATTTATTTTTTTTTTTTACTCATAAATGAAATATCCTTAATTCCTTTATTTCCCTCCCCCCCCCCCCAGGTGTTTTATTCAGATTCTGATTAATAACCAAGGATGGAAATACTTATACACTAAAGTACTGTATGAGCACCATGCCATAGGGATGTACCTAGAAAGTGTGAGGGGACTGGGGGAGGCTTTCAGCATGGGGTCTGGCTTTCAGCACTTTCTGCAGTTGTCATTGCTTGAGCGGGGTTGGGAGTCAGTGGACATTCAGTACCCATAGTGGGCTGGGAAGTCTCTTCACAAAGAACTCCCAGTGCCACGGAGCCAATGACTCTGCACAGCCCCAGAGGGGAAAATGAGGCACTGGTTGTAGGATAAGCAAGTGGAGGGAGAGTAGCAGTAGGTTCCTCTTTTTTTGGGGGGGGCTTTTTTAGCCCAACATTGATATTGAGGCACTTCCCAGAGAGAAGGAGCAATTGGAGAGAGATTAGCTTGTTTGTTTGTTTGTTTTATTTTATTTATTATTTATTTTGTTTGTTTATTTTATTTTTTATTTGCTTTTAAGGTGGGGTGTATGTGTTGATCTGTAATGGCAGTGGTTTATGCAGTTGCTTATGCTTTGAAAAAGTCACCTCTTGGTAATACAAGACAGTGTGTAAGATCATGCACTGGAGGACTTGTAAGGATTTGTCCTTTAAGCTGGAAGCTCTGCAGTTAAAAGCAAGAAGGGAGTGAGACATGTATTGGCCAGTCCCCGTGACCGCTGTCTAAAATGAAGCTGTGGAAGGTTAGAGGTAGACAGCAGGTCAGCTTTTCTGGTGCTGGCAGTGGAATTATCACTGGTGATGTCTCCACTCGAATAGTGTTGGTATTTGGAGTGACTCTCTTTTAAGAAAGATAAATCTAAACATGGACAGCACCACAGGAGAGTTGGTGGTATGATGAAGGGTCTAGAAAGGAGCCCTGACAGGAGATGAGTAAAGGAGAATGAAAGCTGAAAAGGATCCTGATCACTAATTAAAAATGTACTGAAGGGGAGTACAAATGAGGGGGAAAAAAATAGTAGTAAATAAGTTAAAGTAATGGAGCAAGAATAAAAGAGGTGCTTTGGCTATGAATCAATTTGGACTAGAAATGAGGACTATAATTAGTAGAGCAACATACTTTGAAGAGTGGGTAATGGGGTGTAGCTCATGGGAAGGTTAAGGAAGATGATGGCCCTTGAGAGAACCTTGCCCCTGGGAGGCTTTGCTGCTTCTAAATAAGGTATTTGTTGATGCATCTTCCAACCAGCAAGCTAGTGGCTTTTCCCCTTTCCATTTCCAAATTGCACATTTTTTTCTTCAAAAAACCCCCACAAAAGAGTTCACAATCTGCACTGCCTTAAGATTACATTGGTCACCTTTACAGGCATGTGTTGTCCATCCAGAAAAGCCTCGCTTGCTTTTGCTGTGTATGACTGTGTGGCTTAGTAATGATACTGTCTTTGCCTTGCCAGCTGGAGAGCACCAGAAGGGTGTAGTTTCTCTGCCCCAGCTTACCTCTGCAGCCTGGGCTCCCTTCCCAAGGCAGGGATACATTTCTGGTTATCCCATTCCTGAGAACTGAGCTCTTCTGTTTACAGAGACAATGGGTCCTTTTCTGTCACATTCATTTATTTTGAGTGCAGATAGTGAAACCCCAATCTGCTTTTGTGTTTTGATAGGACCGGATGACAGAGCTGTTGTGTTCAGGGGAGGAAGGCTCAGATAAAGCAGCTTTGGGTGCCCATGCCTGAATTCTCCCCTGCACAGTGCTCCATCCTCTCTGGTCGAGACTTAGTAAGGCAGCAAAATCAAGATTCCTGCACAGGCTGCAAATTGAAGAAACCATTTCTTAGTTCCTGCCTTTATCTCCCAAAAGGATAGAAGGGCATGGAACAAGCCATGCAAAAACTGATTTGCATTTCCATTAAAACCAGATAAAGCCAGAAGTGAAAGTTAATATGCAGCTGTGTAACAAGGCTTGGAGAATGACAGCATCATCATTAGGATCACAGAAAATAAAGGTCAACACAAAGGAAATATTTGGCTGTCAAATCAATGGAGGTTGTGCAGGAGATGATCGGTCTGTCCTCAGGTTAGCTTTCTGTGTGCTTCCTGATTCAGGCCAGTTCCTAGTGTTTATTTTAGCTATGTACATGGGTTCTAATAGTTTGTTGTTTGCTTGCTTTTTTTTAAAAACTGAATTAGGCTAGAAATCCTGTGCATTCCTTTCAAGAAGTTTTAGCTAAGATTGCCTGGTGTTCAGTGAATAATGGCAATCAATAACAGGAAATGAAATCCGAGAGTTCTCTTTTTCTGTGCCTAATTAACCCCGAGAATTAGCTCCCTGTGTTGCAGCTTTCTTAACCAAGATGAGTGAGGAGCACAGGTAGCATTAATGCTAGCATGGTATGAGCAGCTTAGAACACGTTTTGATGGCTCTTTGGTATTTTGGATCAGTAATACTTTTTTTTTGGCAGAAACTGATGTCAGGAATGAACAATCTTTTTGAGCAGCCAATTAAAATAATGACTTGGATGGCAAGTTCCTCTCCTTTTTCCTCCTGTGTATGGCTGAACCCTTCCTATCAAAGAAGTTGTATCTTAATTGGCAAACCCCCCCCCCTCGCATCTGCTCACTCTATCACCCCCCGCAGAGAGGCACAGTGCTTAATTAAAAGGGAGTTTGTGTTTGTTTATCTCTGGAATTTCATTTGTGCTTTTGTAGATGTTTCAAAGGTGGATGAGTTTGTAGAGACCTTGCTAAGTAATTAATCCTGTAATGCTATTACTTTAGGAGAAGAAAAAAAAAAAACAACCAAAAACCAAGGCAAGAGCTGAATTCATTGGAGATGAGAAGTCCCAGAGTTGTCCAACTTGATATGTGCTGTGAAAAGAGGAGTGTGGTAAGATCCAGATCCATCAGAGGAGCCAGTGTTATTGGGAGGGTGATATGACCACTGTGAAAAGGAAGGAAGTGGCTCCTGGAAGTGGCAAGCTTGATCTGCCTTCAAAGAAATCATACTCTGTGGCGACTCAAATGGGCCTTTACGTGGGGGAATGTTTTATAGTCATCAAACAAAATGAAGCAGTCAACTCCTTACTTCTAGGTCTATAGTTTTATAACTGTGTGGGTCTCAGGCACTTTGAGGCTGCCTGTCATCTTTAGCTCTCTAAATTACTTGCCTAGGACTCTGCGCTTTTGTCATCAAAATTTTAATTAAAATCACTGCTGAGGTGTGCTGGGATCCCCTGAGACAGAAGGGAGCTTCTTCACATGCTTTCAAATACCACTGGTCTGGAAAATGTTGCTCTTCATTTTAAGAGAAAATGAGTGAATGAGTTTCTTGGGAGCAGCGTTTTCCCAATACTGTAGTTTTTTTGCTACTTCATATCCTCCTCCTTGTTCTGCTCAAAGGAAGGCACATTGCCAGGGATCCACTGACTAGACTTGGGGAACTGCTTACAGAACACTCTTCCTACCAGAATCCTCATAGGATTAATGCTGACCTTGAGCTGAACAAGCTGCTGCTGTGCCTGTTTCTTCTGCGGAGGTGTTCAGCTTCTGCCTTAAGTGTTCACCTTCTGCCATGCAAGGTCTTGTATTGCTTCAGCTCTTTGTGAAGCTAAAGGGTAGTTGGTATTTCACACCACTGGGCTTTAGATGGTGCTTAAAATCAGGTGAAAAAAAAAAAAAAGCCCAATGATTTGGAGCTGGGTTTCTTCCCCCTCTCTTTTATTCTCTCCACCTAGGCTTTAGTCAGAAGACTGCTTCTATTTTAGCCTGGAGAAGAGAAGGACCAGGGGTGACCTCATTGCCCTCTACAACTACCTGAAGGGTGGTTGTGGACAGGAGGGGGTTGGTCTCTTCTCCCAGGCAACCAGCACCAGAACAAGGGGACACAGTCTCAAGCTGTGCCAGGGGAGGTTTAGACTCGAGGTGAGGAGGAAGTTCTTCACTGAGCGAGTCATTCGTCATTGGAATGGGCTGCCCGGGAGGTGGTGGTGGAGTCGCCGTCCCTGGAGGTGTTCAAGAGGAGACTGGACATGGCACTTGGTGCCATGGTCTAGTTGTGAGGTCTGTTGGGACGGGTTGGACTTGATGATCCTTGGGGTCTCTTCCAACCTTGGTTATACTGTGATACTGTGATACTGTGCTTAACACAGCCATTTATTTGCCAAAGCTGAAATAAGTATGAACACAGTTGTGACTGCTAACAGTGGCACACTGATATTTCATATAACCCTAAGGGACAACATTGTAGTTTCTTACATCCAACAATGCTAATGTCCCATGATTGGTACTGTGCTCCATAGCTGTGTGAGGACTGGTAGTGCATAACTGTGACTGCTCTGACATTCAGATGTGTATGAAGGTAGAGATTCCATTTGAATAGAAAGCTGCTGAGCATCTGGGATTGACTCAGTGATGTTCTTTCACATCTACTTGCCTGATGCTTGGCACAATGTAGCATGTTGCAATCCCTTCTAGACTTCCGCAGTGCTGAACCGTGAGCACAGCACACTGAAGGGAACAAAATAAAGGGGGGAGTGAATTGATTTTATGCTGGTGGTATGGAGTGGAAATAAAGCTGCTGGATGGATTTGTAGCACTTACTCTACCTCCACTGGCTCATTAAATATGGTGAACCTAAGCAAAGGAGGTCGCTCTCTTGCTTTTCCCCAGGTTCAGAGTGATTTAGCTAAAGTGGTCCTGTGATGATCTGTGTGGCATGTGGTTGGAGCAGGGACTGGAGCATGAAGTAGAAAGTCCTTGGGTATGTTGTACTCTATGCTGTGTTTCTGCTCCCCTGAGCCACAGAATTTTAACTGCATGTCTAGTGTAGTTAGTGCAGAGGCAAATCAGTCCCTTGATATGCTTGCTCAGGTAGGGGAGGAGGAAGTTGGAAACCAGAACATTAATTGCCTGAAATGGCGGTGGTAGTTTTAATTTGTTTGTTTGTTTGATTCAGGTTTTTGGGGGTGGAGGAGGGTGTAAAAAGAGAAGCCCTTCTGGAGTGCTAGTGCTGCAAAAGGAGTAGGAAACCGTTGAACAAATGGATTTTCTGTTAGCTCTGTGCACTGTGCTTTTCACTTTCATTAGGAACACATTAGACTCATGGAGATGACCAGTGAAATTGTCTTGACAAAGATTTCTGCCAGGAGATCAAAATAAGTAAGTTAAGGAAGACCGACTGGAAAGACTCCTCCAATTACAAGCTTCCCCAACCTCCTTGCTTAGTTTCCTCACAAGCTTAATGTGAGAGGAGGAGGAGGAACACACCTTCATCAGAATGCTGCACAGGGGAACAGGGTTGCTATTAAAAGCCCAATAATGACTTGTATCAGTTTATGCAGATTTGCACTGCTGGGTTACTGTGTGCTGGCACTTGACAAAGCACAGATAACATTTAAATCAGGCAGTAAGTGTAATTAAGTACTACCCTTCAGCGCATCTCTCCTTTTAAGACATTTTTATACGCCGTGATTTAGAACATGACAATTGGGTGAGATTAAAGCAGCAAATTGTGCCTATAAAGCAAGCCCTGAGAATAGCAGGAGACTGTAAAATTTTATAAAGGGGAATACAGCACATGCCTCCAATCCGATAAAACTTTTGTGAGCTGGGAGATTAACTGTGAAATACAAATAAGGCGATACCACACGCGCAGCCTTCCGATGGTAAACTGCTTGTTATTGTAACAACTGATTTCCTCTACCCACAAGATTGCTTGCTTAACTCTCCCAGAAAATCTCACCGTGTGACTGATTCATTAACCACTGGAGGAGTGGTAAGCAGGCAGGAAGTCAGACAGCAGTGATGTCGCTGTAAAGAAAGCAGTCGTGTACCTGTAGTGGGAAAGATCACCCGAGCTGAAACACAGGCAGTCAAGCTTGTGATTGGTTTCTTCCCCAGCTTCAGATAAGTTGCATTTGCAAAGGGAAAAATAATAGTAATAAAAAAATCCTCACCTTATTTCAAATCTTTAATAAGACTCAGTGGAAGGTTTTCTTGGGGAACAGAAAATGTTGCTTTATTTGAGAAGTCTAAAATGTTGTCTTCTGTGCTGCTTGAGTGTTTGGCTGTTTAGTTTCTGCAGCACTTTGAATGCATCAGAGCATCTTCATCAGCTGCATTTGGCAAAGCTTATAGAAGAGGGTCTGAGCCTTCCAGAAGTTTCTTACTTTGTACTTCTCAAAGCTGATTGGACACAAGCCACTTCAACAAATCACTCTAAAGTTGTCATTTATAGTATCTGAAAGGCAGAGACTCCCTTGGTATTACTGCTCTTGGTGGCTTCTGCTGTTGCCCATGTGTTATGGCATTGCCCTTCACAGTTTTTATTAATGATCTCATGTGTTCTCCCTTCTTTTCACTCATACTAATCCTGCCTCCTTCAGTCTTGCACTGGGAGTTTATTTTTCAGTTTATTAACATAATTACCATTTATTAAGAAACACTGATTCTAAATATGTTCAACTTAAATGCCTGGTGAAGGGATGCAGAAGCCAAAAGTTTGCTCGTTTCTTCCCACCTGCATTAGTTGTAGAGACAAATTGTGTTGCTTTGTATATCATTCTGTTAGTCACATTAGAAGGAAGATGGTGCATGTGGAATGGGGAGGAGAATGATGGCTGGCTTCTCTGACCACCTTGGCTCTGCATAAATCCCAAACAACTTTATAACACTTGGCTTGGATGATGTATTGTGTAAGAAAATAGCAAAACTGGAAGCGGAGGTTTAAATTATTCTGCAAGGACAATATTGCTGTTCTGTAACAGGATAGTTGGGTTTCAAATGCTGAGCAGGCGCTGCATTATGAACAGAATCTAATGCCAAGCCTTGGACAAATAACAGTGAGGAAGGAAAGGGAGAAGAAACAAGTGGGAACCTGTGATGAAAATGCGGCCATGTTGACAGCTAACTGTTCTTTGGGCATGTCGTGCTCAGCCCTTGTTTTGATAGGGGAGGTGTTTACACATTCTGTGTTCCTTTATGCTTGGCTTCCTTTTGACTTTTGGATTTATTAGTTGGTGCCATATGCCATATTTGTTTGAGGTTGTTTTGATATTGTTAGGGAGATATCAATACTTCTGAATCAACATTATAAAAGTTTTGGTGTATAGACATGTTGACCTTTTCTTCTTGTTTGGTTTGAAAAGTCAGTTCAAAATGGCAAGGTTTCATGCAGAATGGAAAATCCCTTGTCTGTGAGAGGCAGGTAACTGCAGCCAAAACAGGAGATCATATCTCATGATCCCATATTTCACCTACAAGTTGCTCTCCTGAAGAGGATGGGAATTTACTTCTTTATCTCCTGGATGTCCAGGAAGGTCCTGAGTGGCTTCACTGCTGCAGCTCTTCTTGGCATTTGCCTCCAATCAGAGTATCATTGGCTCACTGAATCAAACCAGAACAGTTAAAACATTTCAAAACATCTGTAGGAAGTCATTAACATAGAAAAGATTTTTGGCAATGGAAGTCCCAAATATTCAAGACATTGTTCTGACAAGCTGTCAGTGAACAGCATGTTGCTTCTGATCCCGATGGGAAAGCAGCTGCCTCTCACACCCATTGAGCCACATCTGCTGCAGGCAGAGCTCTGATGAACTTCAGACTGGATCTCAATACCAGCTGTGTCTGATCTATCTTTAACTCTTAATTTGCCCAGTAACTAAGTTCACAGCTCATTGTGTTCATGCTCAGGAGAAGCTTTCCCCATGCGATGACTTTGATAGGATTGTTTTCCTACCCTTGTCCATGCTGCTTTGCTTTTTGCTTGAGTGAAATGAGTCCTCAGTTTTCCATGAGATGCGTTCTGTCTCTGTTTTTGGTGAGGCTGTACTGGTCTTTGGGATTTTGCCTCTACTGTTCCTATATCTATCTATCTATCTATCTATCTATCTATCTATCTATCTATCTATCTATCTATCTATATATCTATATGTTAGTGCCTATAGTCAGTACCAAAAAATTAGGCACCCATCCCATTGTGAAGTCCAGAGTAAAGTGGACCTCAGTTGAAACTGCAACCTGAGAGTTACTTACGCTGACTTACTTGACTGGGACCAGAATCCTTGAATACTCTTTTTTCTCCCCTCTATGTTCCCCCCCAGGTTTTAGTGATGGATTTTTTTGTTGCATCATATACCTTTCAAAATAATCAGCTTAATTTTCTTTTTTTCCTTTAGAGATTGTGGGGAGTAAGCACAGAAACAAGTGGAACATCTGTTCTGTTTGGGGTGAAAAGGTTTCATCTCAAATATTTGACCTATAAGCTGTATTTGATTTATCTGTGTGCTTTATTCCTATTTGTTTTCTTCTTTGAATGGGTTTATAATTGGACTACTGGGATGGCTCTGCTTGTTGATTAAAAAAAACCTGAAAAAAGCCAAACAATGTATTTTCTTCTCAAGGTGATGCTCATCTTTTTTTTTAAGCTTACATTTAGAGCTCCTGAGAGTGAGCAAATTGGGCAGAGGTTAAAATCAGTGAATTGCTCTGCTTTAACTTCAGCAGAAGGTGCAGCAGCAGGAACGTTGGTATTCCACCTCCGGTAGGGATTTGTATGTCCAACGCTGTTAAAATTAATGGGAGTTAGGCAAGCAAATTCCCTGTCCATAGGTGGGGAAAATAGACCTATTAATTGAAACTGCAGCTCAGCAGCTCTAAAGGTTCTTTTCAGGTTTTCCTAGCAAGCATGTGAGCACTTCTGGGTTCATGAATACGTTTTAATGCTACTGGCTGTGACTCCTGTTTGTGCTGACGAACTAAATACAGCTGAAGTTGTCCATGTCATCTAGGCTTTATGAGGAGGTACTGTATTGCTTACCCTGTGTTACAGCATCAGAGGAGCCTTTGTTGTGACTGCTGGATTTACTGAAACGTCACAATGCTAATTTGTGGCACTTCACTCCAAATAACTCTCTTTCTTCTACCCCAGAGTTCTCTCTCAAGTGCTGTGTGCTGCACTTTGATCACAACAACCCCATGCAGTGCTACAGGCTGGGGTCGAAGTGGCTGGAGAGCAGCCACACAGAAAGGGACTTGGAGGTACTGATTGACAGCTAGCTGAAAATGAACCAGCAGTGTGCCCAGGTGGCCAAGAAGGCCAATGGCATCCTGGCCTGCATCAGAAATAGTGTGGCCAGCAGGAGCAGGCAAGTCATTGTGCCCCTGTACTCAGCACTGGTTAGGCCACACCTTGAGTCCTCTGTCCACTTCTGGGCACTTCTCAATTTCAGAAGGACATTGAACGTGTCCAGAGAAGGGCAATGAGGCTGGGGAGAGGCCTCGAGCACAGCCCTGTGGGGAGAGGCTGAGGGAGCTGGGGATGTTTAGCCTGGGGAAGAGGAGGCACGGGGAGACCTTTTCGCTGTCTACAGCTACCTGAAGGGAGGTTGTAGCCAGGTGGGGGTTGGTCTCTTCTCCCAGGCACCCAGCACCAGAACAAGAGGACACAGTCTCAAGCTGCACCAGGGGAAGTTTAGGCTGGAGGTGAGGAGAAAGTTCTTCCCAGAGAGAGTCCTTAGCCATTGGAATGTGCTGCCCAGGGAGGTGGTGGAGTCACCATCCCTGGAGGTGTTCAAGAGGGGATTGGACGTGGCACTTGAAGCCATGGTTTAGTAGGCATGAGGTCTGTGGTGACAGGTTGGACTTGATGATCTTTGAGGTCTCTTCCAACCTTATTGATTCTATGATTCTATTTCATGGCTGGTGAGAACTTCTTGAAGCTGCTCTGTTGCTTGAGGAAAGTGATACAGAAGTTACAAGTTTTGAACCTTCTCAGTGCCAATTTGTCTGGCATCCTGGTTACTCCTTTATGTATGAGTTTTGGGGATTATTGCTTAATTAAAGCCTTAATTTAGATCAAGAATAATTCTTAAACTATTTAAGACTAAGAATACTGATGGCTCAGGTGTTTTTGGCTACAAAGTAAACAGCAGTTGTGAGATGGCTTTATAGATAATTTCTGGTCTCTGTCTTTGGCTGCAAGTTGTGAGATGGGCTTGTCTCATATAAATAATTGTTGGTGTTCCTCTGTTGTGCTGCATGTATGTTTGGGCAGGCTTTTGCCCTTTGAGATTTTCTACATGAAATAATGTATACTATTAAAGCTTTAATAGCTTGTGTAGCCATGTTAATACTTGATTTATGGGTTAAATAAATGTGTACAGGACGTATGTGCAAGGCACAGTATAAAGCCAGAACATGAACTTAAGTCAAAATCTTCTTCCATTCTGGATTCTGTTTGAAAACTTCTGCATTAAACTTTCTGTCCTTCCACAATGCATATAAAAACATTTGGTGGGGTTTTTTTGTTGTTGTTAAGTATCATGCGAAGAGGAAGTTTTATTTTGAGTAATTCCCTTTACTGTCTTCATTGCAGTGATAAAAACCTCTACTCAGTGCTAGGTTGCAAGTCCCTAGGAGTCACCGATAAATCATTTCACTTAAAGATGTGCTTTACTAGTTAAGGGTCGTCTCACTAAGACTCAATTCTCTAACCATGTAAAAATGTTATCTGTTTCTGGGAAGAACAGTTTGTTGCTAGTCTTCTTTTTGGGACTGGATACCTCCATGATACAGCGGAAGGAAAGAAGGAGCAAATGCATAAGGTATTTACATTCTTAATATACTTTCTTCTTCTTATTTAATAAAAGCAGTAAAACATGTTAGTTGAAGCATTATGATACCATCATATATTGCTTACCTACTGCTGCAAATTGAGTTATGTTGCTCTTCTGTAATTGGTTTTGAAGAAGCTGTGTTTGAACATCAGTCATTAAAGGCCCAGAAAGCAATCAAAAAACCTGGGCAAATATTTCAGCACACTTGGGTTCCTTGGATTTCATTAACACTAGGTATTACATGTCCTTTCAGGACAAAATTACTTTTGCCTTGGAATCTGTGATGAACAAATCACGAGCTTCATGGTTCTCAGATAATTTTGTTCATGTCTGCCTGTTTCAAATGAGCCCCCCTTTAAGTGGCTTTCATGTAAGGTTGAAGCCAGGCAGCAGTAGATTGAAGTATCTGGCCCAGTATCTCATATGCTTTTTCCTTATTGAATACATGCTATGCATTAGCATCTCACACCTTTTTACATCTGAATATATTTATGTGATCATATCTAGGCAAAAAGACTTTGGTGGGGAGGAGAAGAATAGGCTATGTCTCTTCTCAAAGAAGCTTTGCAATGTAAGTGGATGGAAGAGTGGTCACTAGGTGTATTGGGAGAAATACAATGGGAAGTCATTTTGGAATTTACACTGATATCATAAAACTTGGAAAAGGAAATCCCTTCTTGTGCAGGTTATCCATTTTTTCTTCAAACCATGCTTAATTTCTGTAGAGAAACCTATTTCATAAAATTCAGCTGCAAGTAAAAGTGCATCTACAGTTTGTTCAAAATAAATAGCTGGCCATTATCATCATCATCATCAAAAGCAGGCTGAGTGATCAACACTTCTGGGAATTAGTTTGCTTAAAACCCCCTCTCCTTGAATGTGTTGAAGCCAAAGTGTCAGGCCTAGCATGTCTGCACTTACTGTCAAATCAAGCAGACCAGACCACTGCCTCTTTTCTCTGTCAGTGAACTTGTATCTCCATTGCCATAAATGAAACTAGTCATTCTTGCCTTGTCCTTGTGGGACCAGCTGTTTTTCCTCCTCATTCTAATCACTTTACACATTTGATGATGGCTCTTGCATGCTTTCCTGGTCTTCTTTTTTCTACGCTGCTTGTTTGGTTATTTGTTTCATTTAACATGAATGTTTCATTGAACTTGTTGGTGCATTTGAAGTGCTTTCTGCTGTGCTCTCCCTCATTTGACTGCAACTGTTTAATGAGCAGTGTATAAAACTGAACACTTCCTGCCATCCAAAGTTACTTCAGTGCTTAGGAGATGAAGATGTTGTGACATGAAACATGGCTTAGATGACTCTGACGCAGTGTTTGTGGTAGCAGCGCTTCAGAAACATGACCCTAAGCACTGTTAAGAATTTGACTTGTAGTAGCTCAGTGGCACAGTATTGTATATCCTCTAGCTAGGAGGAGGGTATAGAGAAACCTAACTATGAGATGGGAAGTGACTACACCTTTTAAATCCAAGCACCCATCTTCTACACAATGTAGACCAGCCAGCAGGCAATTCTGCTATTGGGTTCATAATTTCTGCTTGAGCCAGAACATGGCTTTCCAAAGCACATCTCTCTCTGTTGTAATGCATGCAGTGAAGAAGCGTCTCCAAAAAGAGCATTTAATGAAAGGCAGGGGGAGGCAGCCCAATCATGGCAATTATTCTGTGTTTGTCTGTACCCTTTGGGTACTCTCAGGACAACTAGCAGTGTGTTAGCGACTAGACTGATCATAAGCTGAAGAGAAATAGACATTTCTGAGCCAAGATAGCAGAACTAAAAGTTTGTTTATTTTTGGAAGGATTTTAATGCCAACTGGCAGCACAAACTTGGCTAGGCTAAGGGTCTGGTGCGACTGCAATAAAGCATAAGGATCCTGAATTTAGCAAAGGAGCAACAGGAATTATTATTGGTATTGTTGCTGGGGAGTGCAGATGCAGTCTGGCATTTTATCAGCATAATCTTAGTTTGAACTTCATGAATAAAATTTAATATAGGGAGTTTGGAATTGCTGGTATTGAATTTATACCCAGGGAGCAGGTACATTTAATTTCAGTAAGTACATTGCACTCCTCCTCCTCATTTGTGTAATTTGAATGTTAACTGTTTAGCATCCATCAGGTTTTAATCTTCCAGAAATTTTTTCTGGCAGAGATTAGATGTTGTGATATTTTCTTCCTGTGTTATCATTCTCTACAAATGAAAACATGGATTAGTTTTTCAATCTGCTGGTTAAATGTTTCAAGTGGAAACATTCCTCATTATGATGGTTGTTGTTTTTTTTTTCCCAAATGAAAAGGAAGTGCTTTTGCTCTGCCATTCCTGAGTCTAGAAAATTATTAGCTGCACACTGAGTGAAGAAATAACCCATGAAGTTATGTTACCTCATCCAAACCTGGCATGAGCTGATGTGAGAAATAAAAATGCCAAGGGGAAATATGGCAGAAATAAGGGATGATGTTGAGGAGTCTGAATGGTGGAAAACATTTGATCTAAGTTACTGCTGATTGTTTTGATTTTTATTTGTTTCCTAAAGCTCCACTTGAACTGATGCTTTGACTCGTGTAGAAGCTGTACTTGACAATAGAGTCCTCATCCAGTAAAGTAACTCCTCTTGCAATTGTATTTTCTTCTTAACTATAATTTCCTTTTTCCTTTCTCTAATGGAAAGGCTGAGGGAGCTGGGGTTGCTTAGCCGGGAGAAGAGGAGACTCAGGGGTGACCTTATTGCTCTCTACAACTACCTGAAGGGAGGTTGTAGCCAGGCAGAGGTTGGCCTCTTCTCCCAGGCAGCCAGTACCAGAACAAGAGGACACGGTCTCAGGCTGCGCCAGGGCAGGTTTAGGCTGGATGTTAGGAAGAAGTTCTATACAGAGAGAGTGGTTGCCCATTGGAATGGGCTACCCGTGGAGGTGGTGGAGTCACCTTCATTGGAGGTGTTCAGGAGGAGAATTGATGGGGTGCTTGGCTGCATGGGTTAGTTGTTGGGTGGGCTGGATTGGTTGATGGGTTGGACGCGATGATCTTGACGGTCTCTTCCAACCTGGTGTATTGTATTGTATTGTCTTACTGCTTTCAAGAGCCTATTCATCTGCGTTGATATAATCAGAATCATAGGACATTTTTCTGTGGTGTATATAATGCAATTTTGGGGACTTGGTGCTGATCTAAGTCCTCCCCAGCTGAGAAAATGTACCATTCATTATAGGATTTGTTTAATTTTTAAAGTATGTAAAACTGCAGCAGAGATTGGATGTGTTGGAGTGTGTTCCATCTGATTTGTTTCTTTTTCAGGGTTAGTGTTTTCAGTAATGGTGCTGTAGGGTGAACTGAGGAAGCCCAAACAGTGGGGAACAGGACTAACGTGCAATGCTTGGCCAGCCCTCTGTGCCAAAACCTCGTGACTATAGATGTGCTTGCCCTGGCATCGGCTCAGTGGGGAAGCCTGTGAGGTTGGACTGGTGACTTCAAATTTCAGTCTTGCTTGCCAGGTATTATTTCCTCTAATTTTACAGTAAGCTTCAAACAACTTGGTTTAATTAACTAGCAACTGATAGAGAAATGAATAATCTCTCTCTGTCCAATCACATCCACTTCCCAGAGCAATGAAGCTAAGTAATCTGGTGATAAAAATAGGAGACAATGCAGAGGAGCAGCTCTGTGGTAGACAGCAGATAGAGCCAAGGTGCTTAGCTTGGACCTAATTCTGTGATTCAGGTTATTATTCTAATGACTGAAGAGAAAGCCTCTGAATTATGATGTCGTTCCCTAAATCCTCCTGTAGCTTGCTGATGGTTTCAGCTGCAAGTAGCAGAAAGCTGTGATATTTTTTTCCCTTTTAAATTTTAATAATTATTTCAAAGAAAAATGTTTAGCCATCTTAGATTGGCAGCATTTCTGTGTGAATATATCAAAGAATTGAGATGTTGCTAGATTTCTGTCCTTCTGTTTTAGTAATTTACACCTGACTGTGGTTAATCTGGATTCGCACAGTGGGAAGTAAAGAGGAGCTGGTGGTGTCCTTTGTGTGCTCTGCTGTGTAGTCCAGATGAATGCCCCTGGGCGTGCCAAGACCTACTGTTAGAATAGAATAGAATAGAATTAACCAGGTTGGAAAAGACCTTTGAGATCATCAAGTCCAGCCTATCACCCAACACCATCTGATCAACTAAACCATGGCACCAAGTGCCTCATCCACTCTCTTCCTAAACACCTGCAGTTATGGTGACTCCAGCACCTCGCTGGGCAGCACATTCCAATGGCCAATCACTCTTTCTGTGAAGAACTTCTTCCTAATATCCAGCCTAAACCAACCAGAGACCAAACCCCACCTGGCTACAACCTCCCTTCAGGTAGTTGTAGATGGCAATAAGGTCTCCCCTGAGCCTCCTCTTCTCCAGGCTAAGCAACCCCAGCTCGCTCAGCCTCTCCTCGCAGGGCTGTGCTCCAGACCCCTCCCCAGCTTTGTTGCCCTTCTCTGGACACGTTCCAGCAAGTCAACATCTTTCCTAAACTGAGGGGCCCAGAACTGGACACAGGACTCAAGGTGTGGCCTAACCAGTCCTGAGTACAGGGGCAGAATGACTTCCCTGCTTGCCACACTGTTCCTGAAGGTGTTTTTGTGCAAGGCACTCACAGTCTGGCAAAAGGATGTGGGTCTATGATTAACTGAGAGGAACTCCAGTCATGATGTATGTGTCACAAGGTGAAAGCTTGACCCTGAGCTGCTGCTTAAATCTATTTCCAAATTCACAATTATTCTGTGGATCTCTGTAATCTTACCAAGTTCTCTGAGTGTACTCTTCTGCATAATGTTGAGTGAGCTCGTTCCATGAGTCAATGGAGCTGAGCAGATTGCATGAGGATGAGACACCTGGCTGGATCTCCTCCAGATCTGAATCCTGGCAAAGTTTCTCTCAACTTCACTGGGAAGAGTTGAATGCTTGGGGAGTTTGCTGCTGTTCTGGCTCATCATTAAAAGGGATGATCAGAAATAGGAGGAATCTGCTTATGGACTGGAATCCCAAACAGAAGAACCTAAGGTCCTAAAGAATGGAGAATTACACACCTTGAAGGCAGAATGGTAATCTTTAGGAGAGATAATCAGCTTTTGGATGTTAGCTATCATCAGCCCAGAGGGGAACCATTTTTGCAGTTTGCCTGCACTTCAGCCAGTAGGTATCAGTGTGTGGATTTCATTGTAGTTCAGTTGATGAGAACATTAGATAACCAGAGAGCCTGTAGGTACAGCTTGCACATTTCAGGTTAAAAGATCAAGTTTTGTAAAATCCCCACCTCGCTCTCTCTACCTGATAAGAGTCTAAAAATATTTTTATAGACCTTACAGGCTTCACAATCCTCTTCATGTGTGAGAAATTTTCTTTAAGCAGACCATTTTCCTGGTGATGGTTATGCTCTAGTACTCTGCTTTCTGTTCCAAAATACAGAGCACTACTAATAAAAAAGAAAGTAATTTAAGCTCCTTTTCATATGTTTTACATTGATTGTTGGTACCTTTCTGGAAAAAGACATTCTCTGTAGTGCAGGATGGGGAAGAGAAGAAAAATACCTAATGAAGTGTTCCTGTGAACCCAGTAGCAGTGCGTGTTGCCTTTCTTTTGACCTCTTCTAACCCACATCCCTGTGCTTTTATCTTTCTTTTAGATTCCTCTCTTTTCTTCAGTAAAGCTCATCACAGGAAGAGCTTTAGAGGAAGTCTGTTTTGTAATGTAGATGTTCAAGGAAGGGATGGGACTGAAGTGGTGTGGCATGTGTGCCATGTTGGAGGATCAGCTCTGATTTTATAACAAATTTGCAGTCCTTTTTAACCCTCTCCGTTACTGAGTTTCAGAAGCTGGTGCACATGGGCTTCATCCTTGTGTTTAATGTCCCAGTCTGTGAGGGGATAGAATGTTTTTTTCCCTAAATGCTATTAGTGCTCTTTCTGTTATGCTGGTTCCATGACCAAAAGTTTGGTTCTCTGTTGCTAAGTCTTGTTCTGGGGCACAGTGCGAGGTGCACAGTGAGAAAGCTGGGGAGGGACTTTTTAGGGTGTCAGGGAGTGATAGGACTAGGGGGAATGGAACAAAACTAGAAATGGGTAGATTCAGATTGGATGTTAGGAAGAAGTTCTTCCCCATGAGGGTGGTGAGGCCCTGGAACAGGTTGGCCAGGGAGGTGGTGGAAGCCTCATCCCTGGAGGTTTTTAAGGCCAGGCTGGATGTGGCTCTGAGCAACCTTATGCAGTGTGAGGGGTCCCTGCCCATGGCAGGGGGGTTAGAACTAGATGATCCTTGAGGTCCCTTCCAACCATAACAATTCTATGATTCTATGCTGGTTCCTTTTATGAAGCACATGGGAGGAGTTGTGGAGAAGGGTCTTGCCCAAAGCTGGTTGCTGGCAAAGCCAAATGCCCTTCAGTTAAGAGAATTCACTCGGGCTAGTGACTGTGGGAATGCACTGGAAAAATATCCTGGTCAAAAAGCGAAGTGCCTTTAATGAGTGAGGTCACTTATTTCCTGTGAGATCTGTTGCATGTGCAGCTGTGCTTCATCTAGATGACTCCACTGACAATATCTTGTGTTTCCTGCTTGGAAAGAGCATAACTGCAACTCCTGGTGGCCCAGGCGTTGGTCAGGGTGGACTGTGTTCACCAGCCCAGCGCAGGGGGTTGTCTGAGAGGGAGGGAGGTTTGGTGCAGACACGGGTTCCCATGTAGATCCCAGCCAGAGGGGATCCCTCCTGCACCCTTCATTCCACTGAGGTCTTTTTCATTAATGCTGTACTTTCATTCCCTGCCTTTTGGCATGCTTAAATCAAATTAAAGTTAAGGGCAGAGTTCCAGCAGACTTCTGGTTTAGGTCTAGTCCTTCATCGTTTAAAGCCTAAAATGCCCTGTAGAAAACGAATGCTTTATGTACACCAATTGCAGTCCCATTTGCTACACAGATAATAATAAACCATTCCCAGGATTACTGAAGGTTTCTTTCTGTATTAAAATACCACTATGGGGAAAAGCTGTCTGTTTTCACTTGCTGAACTGCACAGTCAGTGTCTCTTCCAGCTTGGATTCCTGCTAGAGCTGTGGCTCAGGACTTTCTCCTGACCCTTACAGGCTGTTATTAATGTTGTTTGGGTTGTGCATAGAGGAAATGCAGAGTGCCCTTCATAGGGGCAGATGAGGTTTAATAAACTGCAGTAAGGGAGTCTTGTGGAAAGGTTCAGTTTATCAGGGACAGTATTGAGAAATGGAGCATGTCACATCTGCTCGAAGGGTGGATGTGCTTTCTTTTAAACATGGCTGTGGTAACTTGTGCTAGGATTTGCTTTTCTCTTCCCCCTCTCCTCTCTGCTTATTACAGATACTGAGCACAATTTTTAGGTGTGGACCATTTTAGTCTAGCATCTCTAGTATCCAGCCTCTAAAATCAAAAAAACCTCCTCCTTGGTTTTTGTGCTGTTTGACTTGCTAACTTGCCTCACACCTCAGCCTCTTCCTGGGATTATTTCCCTGGGGTGATTCTGCAGTTTCGAAGCTATGAGGATGTTGAATGGTTTGGTGTTTGTATTCCCCCCCCCCCCCCCCCCCCCCCTTCTTTCTAGAAGAGGTGTACTGGTCCCCAGCTGCACAACCCATAAATAATGCATGAGGAGTTTATTTGCTTGTGCGTGGGAGAAATCTTTGCTTTCCATTCAGCGTTGGGCATGTCCTTTCTCTTGCATGTATTTCTTTTTCCTCTCCTCTGTCATTTTTTGAGCATCTGAGCAGGACATGAATTCACTTGCCTTTGCCAGCCAGGGTGATTTTTCAAGCTTAGTGTTTCACTCACTCCTGAGTTTGACTTGATACCCATTTTTGATCCTTAACGTGTTGCTGAGAGTGTTGAAACACTGCAGTGATGTTGAGCAGCACAGAGGGAGCAGGTGTCCCCTGGTGATGGTCTCCACTGAGGAACAAGGGTGATTGAAGACCATCTAACCAGTGAAATAAGATCAGTGTGCCATGGGAAAGAGCTGTGATAGAGGCAGCACTCAGGGATCATAGCTTTCTTACTGTCTTTGTGACCAACACACATTGCAGATACTGTTACGCATCTGAAAATCAGGTTGGTTGACTTGCTGGGAGATCCACCTGTGTTCCAGTATGGGGAGCCAGTCCCTCAAGCACAAATGAAGAAAGACCATGACTTCAGAACTGAATGAGCTGGAGAAGCTCATTTTTAGTATGTGCAGAATTAATTTGATTGATCATATTTGACACCAGTCAGGGAAGAGAAAGATATTCAGGCTGAGAGCAAGAAGACATTCCAAGCTTTTTTTTTCTCTCCTGTATCCTCCCAATATGATGAATGCTTTTTCACTCAGCTGTCACAGTCCTCTAATGAATGCTTTTCCTCCATTCCATTTTAAAAAATGAGATTCTCCCTGTAACACAATCCACAACTTAAAAATTACTTTTGTGACGTACTTTAGTGGTGGCAGTTTCAAAGCCTGGGGAGATGGTGCAGGAAGAGGCTTCTAATCTAATAATGAAATGTGTACAGTGCACGTGGAAGAGAGAGGACTAGCTGGAATCAGCTTATTTTTCTTTCTTGACTCCTGCTTCTTCAGCTATTTCTGGTATCTTCCCCTTTTAATTGCAGGGCAGAGCTGAGGAATGTAGAATTGTGGTTGTCAGAAAAAAACTAGAAGAAAAGGTCTATTTCCATAATCTTGTAGCTGCTTCTGTTGCAGAAGCCTGCTGAAATCACTGCATCCTCATCTCAGAAATGAAAAGTATAGTCTGCTTCATCTCTAACTGCTGTCAAACATTTAAGCTTTCCTTTTCCCAGCACTTACTCAGAACACATTTTCAGTTCAGCTAGGAACGTTATTGCTAACTGATGAACAAGCCTGAATACTGAACGCGGCGAACGATTGACATTTGTAAAGTTAATCATAGAAACTTTTCATCCAGAAGATGCTGAGGCTGCTCTGGATGCTGATATACCACCTGACACCGGCAGCAAAGAGCACTGTACAATGTCAGTTCAAGATGAGTGGCTATAAAACAGCAAAAAATGAGAAATATGATTCCCATGACACTAAGTCATCATTTGAGTTGGGCAGACTTTCCTGGCTGGGAGGCTGCTAACAAAAAGACACATTCTTGCTAATACCTGCATGCTCTAAGTACTGTAGTTTGAACTCCTCCTGCACAAAGTTTGAACACCCCCATCAGTGAGAAACTGCCCAACTAATTAAACAGCACCAACTGTTTGGTTTGGTGTTTTGTGGGGTTTTTTTTCCCCTTCTTGTGCAAGACTGAGGGAGCTGAGGTTAGAATCATAGAATCAACAAGGTTGGAAAAGACCTCAAAGATCACCAAGTCCAACCTGTCACCACAGACCTCATGCCTATTAGACCATGGCACCAAGTGCCACGTCCAGTCCCCTCTTGAACACCTCCAGGGATGGTGACTCCACCACCTCCCTGGGCAGCACATTCCAATGGCTAAGGACTCTCTCTGGGAAGAACTTTCTCCTCACCTCCAGCCTAAACTTCCCCTGGTGCAGCTTGAGACTGTGTCCTCTTGTTCTGGTGCTGGTTGCCTGGGAGAAGAGACCAACCCCCACCTGGCTACAACCTCCCTTCAGGTAGCTGTAGACAGCGAAAAGGTCTCCCCTGAGCCTCCTCTTCTCCAGGCTAAACATCCCCAGCTCCCTCAGCCTCTCCTCACAGGGCTGTGCTTGAGCCTTGTTGCCCTTCTCTGGACATGTTCAAGAATCTCAATGTCCTTCTGAAATTGAGGGGCCCAGAACTGGACACAGGACCCAAGGTGTGGCCTCAGCAGTGCTGAGTACAGGGGCACAATGACTTCCCTGCTCCTGCTGGCCACACTATTCATGATGCAGGCCAGGATGGCATTGGCCGCCTTTGCCACCTGGGCACACTGCTGGTTCATGTTCAGCCTGGAGAAGAGAAGGCTCCAAGGAGACCTAATAGCAACCTTCCAGTACCTGAAGGAAGCCTACAAGAAGGATAGAGAGAGACTGTTTACTAAGGCCTGCAGTGATAGGATGAGGGGTAATGACTTCAGGCTAGAGAAGGGCAGATTTAGATTGGATGTTAGAACAAGTTCTGCATCATAAGGGTAGTGGAACACTGGAACAGGTTGTCCAGAGAGGTGGTTAGGGCTCCATCCCTGCAGATATTCAAGGTGAGGCTTGACAGGGCTCTGGGCAACCTGATCTAGTTGAGAGTGTCCCTGCCAACAGAAGAGGGTCTTGGACTACATGACCTTTGGAGGTCCCTTCCAACCATTCTGTGATTCTATGACAGTAATATATTTCTGGAGAAAGAAATAGAATTGATAACAGCATTAGCAAAGAGGGTGAGGATTAGGGATGAAGAGGAAAGAATTGGAAACAAGTGGGTTTTGGGTTTAGAAAGGCAATTTATTCAGAGAGAATTTGGCTCCTAAAGCCATTTGTTTCTCTTGAAATGCTGTGCTTTGATTTCTGAAGCCTTGCTTAAGGCCTACACTGCAGGTGGCTGTAGTCATTCTGTGCTCTCCTGGCTGTGGCACCGAGACCAGGGTCCTGATCCCATTTTCTTGACTCAGATTGAACATTTTGCTTTTTGAATAATTGAATAGTTTTCAATGTGTCTGACAGAGATGTTGAATTTTCCCTAGCTTCCATCAGTAGGAACGGCAGGAGTCAAGTGGAAGAGTCTTGACTGCTTTCGCTCTTCCTCATTGTTTGTGGTGGGACAGCAAGCAAGAGTTTTCTTCCTGAATGAAGAATTTATGTTGGCTTTCTAGCTGTGACTTGGTATGATTTCCCTTTAGTTGGCGTTAGAGGCTACCCCAGTTCTCCTTATCAATTGTTCCTTTTGACTTCAAAAATCTCTTTTGTTCTTGAAGAGCTTCCTACAAATATGTTTTCTGCTAGGTGAGATCATTTAGTGAAGAGCCTTGTCAGCTCTCACCATGCTGGTAGCAGATGCTACCTTTGGGCTCTGGGCTTAAGTGTTGCTTACGCATGCTTCAGATCTACTGATCCTGCAGCACAAAGTGGGGAGAGTAATTGAAAGGGTGACACTCACGCTTAACAATGTCTTTTTTGTTGTCACATGCACTGAAATGAGCTGCTGCTCTGATGTAGGTGATGTTGGGATACAAACTCTTAGAGATCTCAGTACTTTCTAGGGTAACTATTTTCCCCTTCGTTCCCATTTTTGGTGAAAGCTTCCCTGCTATGAAGAACAACTTCCTTAGCAGCCCTTTCCAGTATTGTGTAATCACTTCTGTATTTAACCTTCCTCTGCTGAGATGCTTGAAAAAATACTTATTTGTAGTAACTGGAGTGATGATAAGACAGGAGGCTTTTAGGTGGTGTTCTAAATGGCTTTTCACGTTTCGCACAGCCTTGGCTGATGTGAGGGCTAAGAGTCCTTCCAGAAGTTAATAGGTTATTCACTGTCCCATTTTTTTGTACCTAGCTACTGGCCTCTTCTCCCTGATGCCATCTCCATGAGAATTTCTGCCTCTTCTTTATCCTTGACATTTTTCCATAGAAAGAATTGTCTTTAGCTGGCCCCTTGCTTGTGCTTCACAGTGTATGTAGGATGCTCTACAGCTGAACACACAGGCATGGGAGGACTATCTCATGTGGGCTGAAAGCATTTCTCTCAAAGCAGCAGTGAGCTTTAAATCTATTGATGAAAATCCTCACACTGAAACAAGTGCTCCATTACAAAGGATAGAGTGGCTTTTCTGTGCTGGGCTCCTCTGCCTGTGAACTTTGAGACAATCTTATTTACAACAGTATTGTGAAGACTTTTCAGTGGTTAATTGCATCAGTTCTGGAAGATGAACATCATTGAGGTTCTTAATACATTCAGTAGCTTTTATGAGCTCAAACATTTAGAAGAAGCACAAGTACAAATCCCATGAATGCCTCCTATGAAAAAGAACAACCACAAAACCAACCCACAAACTCCTGTCTTTGGCTTATAGAAAATCATAGAATCAATAAGCTTGGGAAAGACCTCAGGGATCATCAAGTCCAACCTATGACCCAACACCTCTAACTAATAAAACCATGGCTTCAAGTGCCACCTCCAATCCCTTTTTGAACACCTCCAGGGATGGTGACTCCACCACCTCCCTGGGCAGAGCATTCCAATGTTCCCTTTTAATTTTTTTTTTTTTTTTTTAACACCTAAAGATGTCCTAAGGTTTAGTATTATTTTTTAATTAAAATTGATCAGTTTAGAATAGAACAGAATTAACCAGGTTGGAAAAGACCTTCAAGATCATCAAGTCCAACACCATCTAATCAACTAAACCATAGCACCAAGTGCCTCATCCAGTGTCTTTTTAAACACCTCCAGTGATGGTGACTCCACCATCTTCCTGGGCAGCCCGTTCCAATGACCCATCTGTCTTTCTGTAAAGAACTTCTTCCTAACAACCAGCCAAAACCTCCCCTGGCACAGAATCATTAGAAAAAAAGACAAAAAATAGAAATTCTTGAAATCCTAGACATCAGGGTAACAAATTTAAAAGATTTATAGGTACTGGAATTCAAGCTTTGTAATTCAACACTTTTTGGTTGGTTGTTACTTCTGTCTGTCCGTACTGAGCATTTCTATCCATCATCTTCTGTCAGATTGTCCTGGGCTGTGTGGAATTTGCTAAGCCCTTTCAGTAATGGCTGCATTACTGTTCTGCCCTGGTATTCTGGCAGATTTGTCAAAGGGCACTTTTCCCAGAAGCTTAATACAAGAGGCAACAAAAAGAATGCTTTATCTTTGAACAGAGCCACAACTTCGCTGTCAACTACAAAAGAAGAGCCAACAGATTCCAACTTAGATTCAAAGTCAGCTGCAAATAGAGGCTAATATTCCCGTAGGCACAGGGCATCCCTCTGAAGAGAAATAGTTGAGAATGCAAATGGCTGAAAGAGTTCAGAGTGATTACTTTGTATTTCACAAGCACTGTGGTTTCGTGTGCCCTGGGTCAGCTCTTAGGAGATTTGCAGTGATGCATTCTGGAAGACCTATGGCAAATTTCCACGTGCCGTCTTCAGAATCCTCCCTTTTGCTTTGCAGGCAGATTCACTCTTGTGAAGGACTCCTCTCTGGGGGGAATGGATAGCAGGTGCCAGTACGGCCCCACCATGCAGCGTGACAGCACGGTGCAAACAATGGAGAAGGAGAAAAGCAACTCTTGATGTTTTTCTTTCTTTTTCTTCCCTGCTCAGAGCTGTCACATCAGCTCTTCCAGTTGTGAAGGCATCTTTGACAGGACATCACATCTTAATAATGCTAAACTTTGTCTTGACCATAGCTTATATAAGTAGGCAGGGGGTAATAATCAGTTCAGACTCCTCTGGGAGGCCATCAGCTAGATGAGGAACAATTGATCTTCCAGGAAGAGCAATACAATTAGAGGCACACCACATAAGGTAGCAAACAAGGTAGAATAGGATTGGAAAGTGGCATATTTGCATCAGGTAAGAACAAGAGGATACTGGAACTAAGGTTCTGTCTGGAGAAAATGCATCCAAAATCTACTTTACAGGAGCTGGGTTCACCACAGCTGTTGTCTTTGAAGGATGTGATAGAATTAATGGCTGTCCTCCTCCAGTTTTACTGATAAATCCATGTGCCAGTGGAGAAACCAGTCACACAGATGGTACCATTAAACTCCTCGTACTAATTGGCTTAAGTTGACAAAATAGTTTATGTCCCTAACTCACATTCAAGGCAGTGTAGAAGTTCACAGAAGTTCACAGAAAGTTACTTATTTTTGTGCCTTCTATCTGCCTGTCATTTCTTACTTGGGGCATTGAAAATGAGAATAGATTTGAGAAAGATGAACATAAAGGGGTAAGAATAAAAGCAAGGGAAGTTGTAAGTTATTGGCCACAATAACCCCATGCAGAGCTATAGGCTGGGGTTGAAGTGGCTGGAGAGCTGCCAAATAGAGACCTGGGGGTCCTGATTGACAGCTGGCTGAACATGAGCCAGCAGTGTGCCCAGGTGGCCAAGAAGGCCAATGGCATCCTGGCCTGTATCAAGAACAGTGTGGCCAGCAGGAACAGGGAAGCCATTGTGCCCCTGTACTCAGCACTGGTTAGGCCACACCTTGAGTCCTGTGTCCAGTTCTGGGCCCCTCAATTTAAGAAGGACATTGAGGCACTTGAACGTGTCCAGAGAAGGGCAACGAGGCTGGGGGGAGGCCTTGAGCACAGCCCTATGAGGAGAGGCTGAGGGAGCTGGGGTTGTTTAACCCAGGCTCAGGGGAGACCTTATTGCTGTCTACAACTACCTGAAGGGTGGTTGTAGCCAGGAGGGGGTTGGTCTCTTCTCACAGAGAGAGTTGTTAGCCATTGGAATGTGCTGCCCAGGGAGGTGGTGGAGTCACCATCCCTGGAGGTGTTCAAGAGGGCATTGGATGTGGCACTTGGTGCCATGGTTTTGTCGTGAGGTCTGTGGTGACAGGTTAGACTTGATGATCTTTGAGGTCTTTTCCACCCTTGGTGATTCTATTACTCTGTGCTTCTGTGAAGTTGCAGTGACCAGTTTAAGGACTCTGACATTTAGCACAGTGTAGAAGGCCAAAGTGTTCTGACCTGAACAGGTGGCAGCTATTTATTTTATTTTATGATTTTATTTTTTCAAAAAGTCTGTTGTGGTCCTGAGTTGGAAAAAGGGAAGGTAGGAGAAGCAAACAGCCAGCAAAGAGTCCTACTGGCAGGCGAGAGCAATTCCAGCTCTAGGATTTAATGAGCAAAAAAACACCCCATTATTTAACCTAGTAGTGGGCAACACTTGAGAAGAAAAGCTCTTGAAATAAGACTTAGAATGGTTTTGAAGATGCCATTAAAGCCTGTCTGGTCTTCGATGTTGAATTTGAGGAAAGAAGAGGAAGGGGCAGGGGGGGAGGGGGTAGTTTGAAGCAATGGTCTGATGCTTTTGAGGATTTACATTCAAAGGGAAGAAAGGGGTGTACAAAGAGAGAGGTTCACAAATTCTATTCATGACATTTTATCTCCAAATGTCAAGTGCTAAAGCTCTGGAAATACTGCTTACATGGTGGATGCAGTGCTGCATAATTGAAGCCACTGGAGAGTTAAGGAAATCTGTACTTTCTGGCCTTTATTTATTTAAAAATAAAAACTTTGGCAACACTCTCTGTGCTGCTGAGTACACATGGCACCAAATCTCAGTGCAAAGTACTGAGAGTTCAAGGGCTGAGTGGAAATGCTCCCTGTGGCACCGCTCCTCCTCATCTCAGGTTAACCTTTGCTGGCCTTTGCTCTTACTTTATTTCCATTGCCATTTCCTGAATTCCTGGAGTCAAAGATCGATATAAATTAGTTTGGAAACCGGGGAACGTATGCGTTTAGTTGGTACATGTGAAAGACGGTGGAGATGCTTATCCCTGTTTCTGCCACCGAGGAAATGGTTATCACTATGTGTTGAAATGTTTAAGCTGAGAAGCCTGGAAAGGTCCTAGCTCAGCAAAATTTGAAATCTCACATTCATCCCTGGTAAGCTTTGGGGAAGGACAATTAGTCCACCTCAGCCTGGCTTTATTTTTCATGCTGAGCATCTCCACACAAAAGCAGCAGCAGCAGCATCAGTGTGTTGGGTTGGCCACCTCTGATTTTTGTGTTGCTTTCCCTGTGCCGTTAAGAGATGTATCAGGAGCAAATGTTCCTGCATGACGGTCACAACCATGATGGTAGCACCTTTGAGAATCATTCCATACTTGTTATTTTCTGAGGCATCACAACACAGTGCCGTCACCAATATAACTTTTGCAGATGAAGGTAACCAAAAGTTTCTGGACTAAGGAATGATCCCTTTTGTCATGGTATTGATCTCCTGATTTCAAGTTCTGACCCAGAAACTAATGAGTCTTTGGCATCTTCATCTCCTGGGGACCCCACAGAAATGCAGCTACTGTTGTATAGAATTGCATCTGAGAGAATCTGATCGGGAAATAGCTGCTGAAGTCTCCCCACACACCTGTCATTCCCCAAGATTTAACTCTGACCCCTGCACTGCTATTGGAGAGAAATTGTCCTCCAGAAACGTTACTGGCTTGTCTGCAGAAATATTATTCAGAAGAAACAAACATGTGGGAGATGCTTTCCTGGTATTGGAGGAAGGCCTATTTGTGTCTAGTACATTAAAAAGATTGTTCAAGAGCGGTTCATCCATGTGTGAAGTTGCCCCTATCATTCTGCCAAGGCCGGGGAGCTCAGGGAGATCTGCTGGCAGTGGTGCTAGGGGCTCTTTCATCAATCCAATTTTTCCAAGATGCTGGAGGTCAGAGAGGAGCAGATATGTAATTTGCTTGTCTGAACCAGTTCTTCTGCCATGTTTTGTTTAGCTAGCAAATTTTCACGCTGCGTGCTGAACTTCCACAGACAAAATATCGACGCTGCGTGATTTCAAGAGGGGAACTCAGCCTTCTCGCTCCGCAGTTTGCATTATGCAAAAGTCTGAGACAAAGAGGGGGAGAGCAACGTGTTGCAGGCGCTCTCCTTTGGAAGCTCTTCAGCATGACAAATGGTGCAGCATACAGTACAATTTACAATGAGCCTTCTGAGTTGTTTACTTTTGTATAATTACACAGCTTGGACTTCTTTTTTTTTTTGGTAAGGAAAGCTTTGTGTGAAGCCGATTTGTTTCTCTGCATTCTAACTCTACCAGCTTCTTCCCCCCCCCCCCCCATTTTTTTTCAGTGCATGTGTTGGATGAAAAAAAATAAATCACTTTTTCTCTTGGTCAAAGTGAAATAAATGTATTCATTATAGCAACTCAGAAGAGGATTATGCATAGATTATTTTTTTCTTCTCTCAAGTTAAATATTTAGTTGCTTTGATTTAGTTCTATTCCTATCCCAGGAAAATGTAGCGCTGATAGCACTGGCATGCTCCTTTAGCCGTTCTTTTCCACGTAGTGTATGCTGCTTCGTACCTTGCACAACCTGACATATCCTAACCCTGTCCTTACTGGCCAGCACTCTGCTTTAGATATTTCACTTCCTAAAGTTTTAAGGAGAAGAGTGTGTGTGTGTGTGTGTGTGTGTGTGTGTGTGTGTGTGTGTGTGTGTGTGCCTGCAGCACCTCTCCTGTGAGGACAGACTGAGGGAGTTGGGGCTGTTCAGTCTGGAGAAGAGAAGGCTCTGAAGAGACCTAATTGTGGCCTTCCAATATCTGAAGGTGGCCTACAAGAAAGCTGGGGAGAGACTTTTAGGGTGTCAGGGAGTGATAGGACCAGGGGGAGTGGAAAAAGGATAGAAATGGGTAGATTCAGATTGGATGTTAGGAAGAAGTTCTTCACCATGAGGGGTGAGGTACTGGAACAGGTTGCCCAGGGAGGTGGTGGCAGCCTCATTCCTGGAGGTTTTTAAGGCCAAGCTGGATGTGGCTATGGGCAACCTGATGTAGTGTGAGGTGTCCTTGCCCATGGCAAGGGTGTTGGAACTAGATGATACTTGAGGTCCCTTCCTAACAATTCTGTGATTCTATGGTGTATGTATATAGACATACACATAAAAATATAAATAAAACCCTTGGCTTTCACTTCAACTTTGAAAGCTCTTTGTTTTCTTTCAGCTCCAGCAAACTGGATTGAATTGTAACTATAATGAATGCACTCCTATAGCACCTTCCCTCAGGGATCTAAACCAATTTTCTCACCACTGCTAAATGCTGAGCTTTCCCTATACACTCGCAAAGCAAGATACTGCTATCCGGGCTGTAGGGTGGAAAAATTAAGGAATATGCTGAATGCACCATTATGGAAGAGAAAGGGATAAGGTTTTTTTTAGCTCTTGGTTTTCAATAATGTGCATTCACATAATCATACTTTCCTGGGAAAGAGGAATCTTCGCTGGTTACAAAATGTAACTCTACTGTGCCAAAATGAAGTGCGGTACTTAAACACGCAGCAATACAACTGCATTTTTGCTCAGTGTTTAGCATAGATTGCTTTGATAGTGCAGGAAGAAATGACTGAAGCATCTTAGAGGACTTTTCCAACCAAAACAAGTCTATGATTCTATGAAAATAAGGGAGGAATAGTATTAGGGTTTTTTGGCAAATAAGAAGTGTATTCTCTATGTGACTCCTGATCAGTTGTAGCTTAACCAGTCACAGTGTGGACTCCAGGTTCTGAAAAAGGTGAGTTTAAAAGTCAGTTCAGCAAAAAACAGGGGAGAGAACGGCTTCAGTTCACAGGTGTTTGGCCACTATTTGGTTGCTAAACTCTGGCCAAGGCCTATGGAAATACAAAGAGGTGCTGCTGTGCTGGAAACAAAGGAGGTCTGCCCATCTGTTATGTTGTCCTAGTTTTGGAGGGTGGATAGAAGCTCCTTTACCCCTCCCCAAAGGAGCAAAAGAAAAGTGTTCCACACAGGATTGGAAAGAATTGGGACTTTAAATGGAAGTACTATTCACAACTGTATAGAACAGTACAAAGCTCTACAAAATACACAAAAATAAAATTTAGCCTTGGGCCAGTTCTCCATCCTGGGCTTGCCAAAACCTCACTAGGCCAGAACCTTTCCAAAACCTCCCCCGAGCAGGCCAAAACCCCACGGCTCAATGCCCCCCACCCCTATACCTCCCTACCCAGGCTTGAGTGATGCAGCTCTGCCAAGGAGGAAGCCTGGCTACAAATATCCCTCACAAGAGGTAAGATCTGGCTGGGAGCAGAGAGGGAGGAAAGGGGCAGAATAGTCTGTACTGCCCATTTATAAAGGGGAAATGCAGGAATTACGGAATGAAACAACAAAAGATTACATTTTTCCAGTGTCCACTTCCTGAGCTGTCTAATTCCTGGGGGATTTTTCTTCTCTATGGCTCTTAAACCCATAACATGTCTAGCATGAAGGTTGGAGAATGTGATGGCAAGGACAGAAGCTTTGATTGCCAGTTTTTTTGTTCAGTTTCTGGTATAAACTTTCTGTGTGTTTAACAAAGAAAGAACACAATGGTATTAACCACCCTTTGGTGATTCCACAGCGGTTGTGTTCCTAATAAACTGTAAAAAGCAAGCTGACTACAGGAAGGTTGATGGCTAGGTTAATATACACCCTAGTGCAGTCATTTTAAAATAATCCAAGCAAAGAAAGGAGATTTATATAAAAGTACATTTCCATTACTTGTGCCTCTGGCACACTGATCTCTCATCCAGCACAGCAAAAACCCAGAGACATTTTTCTTGTTGCTTTTTGTAAGTTACATAGCCTTTAGTATTGCTTCCCTTTGTTAATTATTGACAGGTTACTTGTTGAGTGAAAGACATGACTGATTCAAATGAGTCTTGATTGGAAAAAAACCAACCCCAACCTTCAAGAACATAGCAGGAGTTTTGTGATATTTATTTATTTATTAAAATAAAAAAATACCTGATTTTTGAGCCTCTTGATCTTCAGTTACAATTTTGATAACTAGAGTGGGATGCAATCTATGGGTTTCTTTAGAACAAGAGGACACAGTCTCAAGCTGTGCCAGGGGAGGTTTAGGCTGGATGTTAGGAAGAAGTTATTCATGGAGAGAGTGATTGCCCATTAGAATGGGCTGCCCAGGTAGGTGGTGGAGTCACCATCATTGGAGGTGTTTGGGAGGAGACTTGATGGGGTGCTTGGTGCCATGGTTTAGTTGATTAGATGGTGTTGGATGATAGGTTGGACACAATGATCTCAAAGGTCTCTTGCAACCTGGTCTATTCTATTCTATTCTATTCTATTCTATTCCATTCCATTCTATTCCATTCCATTCCATTCCATTCCATTCCATTCCATTCCATTCCATTCCATTCCATTCCATTCCATTCCATTCCATTCCATTCCATTCCATTCCATTCCGTCTGTATTGTTTTTCTTAGCTGGAAAAGCAGAACACTAAGACAAGCCAAGCTTTTGGATCAGTGAAAGAAATCCACTTTGAGTCAAGGAAGCCAAGCTACAAGTTCAGGGGGATTCGTGTTTGTGTTTTCTTTTGGTTGGCTTTCTGGTTTTGTTTGATTTGTTTGCTTGTTTGTTTAGGCTTTTGGTTTTGCTTGGTTTTGTGCTTCCTCCAGGAGACACAAGATGACTAGACACCACAGGTGTGGCAGCACATCTTAACCCACTCCTTGCTTTGTTAAAGAGCTTAGCACCTCATGAGCATGTAAGTAGAGTTACTACTTGGAGAGCCCGGCTATGGAAGTAGAAGCAGCTTTCTTCTAAAAATCTCTCTCTGTCTTGGTTAATCCCATGATCATCCAAAAGGGCCAAGACCCCAAGTATTTTGTATTCCCATGACTTTGAATGGGATTTTTTCCTTACTAAGGAGTTTGGCATTTGGCTTGCTTATTGAGCCAGGCACTTCTGTTGTGTAGGGCCATTAATTTCAGTCCTGCTAAATGTGTATTCCTAATTGCGCTAAGTCAAAGTATGCGGAGATCAGAGGAAGGAACTGACCCAGGAGGAGAGATACTTGGTATTTGTGTGCTTTGGAGCTGTGGGATTGAATGATTGTATCATCTTGGATGTGACCTTCAGAGTGGTAAAGCGAATGTATAGCTTTTAAGAGATACGTGGTGTAATTAATAATTAATCAGGGTGCTTTGTTTTGCATATTTTTGAATTCTACAGTCAAGGCTTGTGTGGATAGTGGATGCTTTTTGATTTATTTCTTCTGCAGCTCATCTTTGCTGACTGCATCCGTTTGCTCCCTGATGTCTGTAGGCTCTAATAAATTGAGGAGTTTAGGCAGACAGCTCCTTAGGCAAGAGCTCTCCCTCGACTGGTAATGCTGTTGGGATCTGCCTAGACTATAAAAGGCTCAGAAAAGGGGGCAAGCTTTTGGCTGAAAGGCATAAGAGAAGTGTAACAGCTTTGATGTCTCCCCTCCTTCCCTTTTCTTGGATGTTTAATTGGCATTAGGAAACAGAGCAGGTCATTGGATTCCTAAGGGGAAAAAAAGAAAAAGACTGAGTCAGAAGTACTCCTAGGAAGATCACGGATGGTAGTGCTTGTACTGATGCAAATTCCAAGATATTTAGCAGTTTATAGACATCCTTTAGCTGTCAGAGTGATCTGATAAAGCAAAACCCTGAATCCTCATTCTAGAAAATATGATTGTTCATGTATTTGGGGAGAACAGCTTGATGATTTGCCTGCTTTGAATGTGAATGCATAGCCCCCCCACTGAACAAAAAAGACGACCCCCACAGCTTTGATTCTCATGATGCTGCTGTCTTGTGTAAATATCTAGAGGGAACTGGTTTATGATTTCCTGTTTATAATTTCATGTTTATTAAGAGAATATATCTTTCACCAGCTCCTGCTTCTTTACTCTCAAAAGCCTGCTTGACCCATTCTTAATGCCATAACATTACACGTAAAAGAAGAGTTCCTGTGTAAAGAATCCACAGGAATTTGCCTAGCAGTATTGGCACCAAGCTAACATGTTTCTGTTGACTGGAGTACTTGTCATTGTCTAGAGACTTACCACTTGAAGTCATGGTGGACAGGCACTTTATTTATATATTTTTTTTTCTGCTATATCTGAATATTTTCTGCTGGCCCAAGAGCTTGTGGCTTGAGAGGGGCAAGTTTAGAAAGATGGGAGCTGCTGAGCGCAATAGCTCCAATATCCTCACTGAAATACAAGCACTGTGGAATTGTGATTCTCCCTTCCTTCATCTTTAGGTAGAAGAGAGGATCTTCAGGATTATTCATTTGTAGATGGGACAGATCAGTTCAAATTTCTGTCCTCTTATCATGATGCTACCTTCAGTATCCATTCCAAAAATCGATGTTGTAAACTAAATAGAGTAATAGGAGCAGCAGCTGCCAGAATTAAAACAAGGCCAAGGTTGGGTCACTCTGGACATTGCTGTATTTTTCTCCTGCTGTGCAGAGAGGGCAACACCCATGTCCTTGTCCATGGAGAACAGGGGATGGGGATGAGAGGAGAAATAATGAATGGTGGGCTTCAGATGCAGTAGGTGAGATTTACCTCAGTGACAAAGTATTCAAGTTTCAAGGATGAAATACTGTGTTAGATTGCTTATGGGGGGTTGTGACACCTCCATCAATGTGGGTCTTTAAGAATAGGTTAGAAAAACATCTGTCAGGAATGATATCTGTAGAGCTGCTCCTGCCTTGGGGCATGGAGATGGACTAGATGACCTCTTGAGGTCCCTTCCAGCCCTGTTTTCTATGATCTGTAATCCAAGACTTTATATTACTCATCCCTTGAAGCCCCAAAGGTGACAGAACTATCACACTTCATTTTTACCCTTACACAGTCTTTTTTCTGGATGTTTTTTACTCATTCTGAGAGACTGGCTTCAATTACATTTGTTATATTATCCTCCTTTCTTAGAGCCTCTATTTTATTTTACTTTTTTTTTCAGTCCATCCCCTCTAGGCCTTTTCTTTCTGTTTTTTAAATGGATCCTACTCAGTTCCAAACTTTCTGAAAGCAAAACTCACTCAAAACTTACATCTATTTTGTGGATTTGAAATTAAGACAAAATGAGTTAGAGGACCTGCTGTGTACCAATGCCACGCTGAGTGCTGCAACAGATGCAGGAATAGCAACTGGTTTTTCCCTTGCTGAAGTTAAGATAAATGCAGACAGGAGGAGATGATGAGCTGGGGAGCTGCCCAGGACAGAAGCTATTTTGTTTGTACAGGACTTGGTACAGAGTGACCCTGAGCCTTGAGTAAGGGCTGCTCTAATAACCTTACTTAATGATGGGAAGCACCTGAGATGCCGGACGCATGTGTACAGTCTGCACATGGTATTGCTGTAAGGCATAAAAGAACTAAAGTTTGTGCTCTAAGGTGATTATGTGATGATTTAAGGGGTGGTTTAGACCCACAGTGAGTTACAGGATTGTGCTCTTTTGGCTATCCTTTAAGTGATGGATTTTTATTCAGGTATCATAGTGGCAATAAGTTCCCCATGCAGCTGCACAGCCCTTTCTCCCTGACACAGCTGGATGTTTCATGAGCTGGTGTGAAACAGTAAACTCCCATTATATTTGCCCCTTTTCATCTCTTCCTGAAGTAGTAGGAAATTTATTCTGTTAGTGGTGTGTGATGGTTTTAAAGTGCTTTCCTTGCAGGTTTGCTTTAGGGCTTCCCCATCTCTCGATTTGGGTTAGTAAAGTGGAAGATTGCGCAATAAAAGTGAGATGTCAGGCTCAAGGTAAACATCCTGCTTTATTGCATGGTAGCTTTCCCAGTCTGCTCTGGGATGCCTTGGTCTGTGAAATAGGTGTGTTAGTTCTCCACTTATCTGACTGCTATGATCAGAGTTACAGAGAGGAAGGTGAGTGCCCCACTCCTGCGGTCTGTGCTGGGAGAGGAACATCGTGCTCAGGACATCATGCTCATTTCAACAGCAGTCCAAGACTTTGTTGGCTTTCTTGCTTCTGTTGGCCTTCTTCCTCTTCCCATATGCTTTAAACTGACAGTTGGAAGATGAGAAATCCCTGGAGTCGTTTTACACAGGGCTGCACAATGTAGTGATTCACCTAAATGTTTTATGTTCCCCTGAATATTTTATGTTCAGTAAATGGATGCACATTTGCAGCAGTGGAGCAGAGGTGGAGTGCCACGTGGGAGTCTGGCAGGCACAGTACTGCCATGTGAAACCTAGGCTGGTCACAGCTTGAGTGGATGGGGCAATGTATTTTCAGGGTTTTCAAGCTTTATTTGGGTAATATGTAAATCATTATATTATCATCTCTCCCTCCTCCTGACTTTTAAAATGTTGGCTAATCCCTTTGTGTTACTTTTTTTCAGAGGAGCTGCATTTTTTTGTAACTAATTATTCTATGCTCAGCTATCTGTTGAGTGCTATTTCCTCCATGGTTGAATTTGATGCATTCTATTTAATTATACAGTTTAAAACCAAGAAAGAATGGGGAAACTCACTTTGGTAGCTCCCGGCTGCAGGAGCTGCTATGCCTACTTCTGTCTGTCTGCTCCCTCTAAAGGGGCTGGTTGCTGGAACCCATGGACCCCTTCAGCAAAGTTATGAAGGCAGAGTTGGAGAAGTGTGTCTTCATGGAAACTTTGATTAATTTTTCAAGGGTTGACCAGAGCTGCTGTGTTACAGAGCTGTCAGGTACCATATGTCCAGAAGCCCTGTCATCTGAATTTCAAAGTCGGAGCCATATTGTAAGAGACTTGCCCTTTTCATCCTGTCTGGTCTGTGGGGGAGTGTCACTGGGACTGAACCCTGTTTGGCTGTGTGAAGGAAGTGTGCCAGGCATCCTTTGCCAGGGACTTTGAGTTTAAATCTATTTCAGGCCTTTAAAAAGGTCAGTCGAGGCTGCTAGCCAGAACCTGTATCTTAATTCAATGCTGTTAGAATCACAGAAAAGTAAAATCCCCAGTCTTGGGCTGGAGGGCAGGCAGGGAGGGAAGCATCAGCCACTTCATAAACTGCAGAGTATCCTTCAGCACAAACTGCTCCTGCAGTCTGAAGCAAGCAGCCGTGTCCCTGTGCACTGGAAAGGTCGCCCAGTCTCTGCTATAGTCTTTGTGCTCCACCAGTGGGGATCTGATTGCTGGTCTGGGGCCTGAAGAAGCTGATTTCCTTTGTTTGCCAAGAGGGGTCAGGATATGTTGCTTAGTTTGTCTTAGCCGTTAGGTGGTGTATCTTTCTGAGGTGAGCTGTTTCTCTCTGCTGGCTCCTCACGTCTGTAATATTTGTGCTGTTGCTCTGCACTGAGGCAAAAGAGAAGCAGCACTAGCGTGGAAGTTTTGGGTCTGGGTTAGGGCGTATTGCATTGTTGGCCAATCTGGCCGTGATGCTTCTGTGGCCCATTCCCATCCTCTGCTGATGACGCCAAAGGTGGGTACCCAACTTACTCTTGGTTTGCAGTTCAGCAAGGGTATTTTTTGAGATACTTAATTGCCCTAGTGAAAAACTTCTCTGGACACCTACCAGAGTAACAGGAGCTTTATTTCTCACTTATTCCTACCCTGCTGTAATCCTTCAGCTTGTGCTCTAATTTGTGATCTAACATGCATTCTTTTCACATTGGAAGGGGCTGACATCAGTGGTTTGAAGCCAAGGGAAAGATTTCTTCTAGCGGTAATCAGTCTGGCTAATTTCCCAGAGCCAGTAGTACAGGACAGAGTCTCTTGTCCCGTAGTTGAGTTTAATTTAATAATACTTCATTGAACTGCGATGCAAGTTTGATTCTGGCTTTTGATTGGTATCTTGGAATGCAGGGTTTTCTGGGCTGGAAAAGATGGTATTTGTTTTGTGTTACCATGTTGGGAGGGATTTAATTTTGTTGGCTTCTTAAGCAAATCACACGATGAATGCGAAAGACATCTTTAATGTGATTTCTCATTGATTATTTTCATTGGAAAGCCCTGTGATCTGAAGAGTAACAAGTTTGTATTCACTTGCCATCTTAAAAGTAGGTCTTGGTTGTAGTCTTGTAGGTTTATAAAAATTGAATCCGCAGAAATTATGTTTAGAATAGAATTAACCAGGTAGGAAAATACCTTTGAGATCATCACATCCAACCTATCATCCAACACCACCGAATCAACTAAACCATGGCACCAAGCACCCCATCCAGTCTCCTCCTAAACATCTCCAGTGGTGGTGACTCCACCACCTCCCTGGGCAGCCCATTCCGAGAGCCAATCACTCTTTCTATGAAGAACTTCTTCCTAACATCCAGCCTAAACTTCCCCTGGCACAGCTTGAGACTCTGTCCTCTTGTTCTGGTGCTGGTTGCCTGGGAGAAGAGACCAACCTCTGCCTGGCTACAACCTCCCTTCAGGTAGTTGTAGAGAGCAATAAGGTTTCCCTTGAGCCTCCTCTTCTCCAGGCTAAGCAACCCCAGCTCCCTCAGCCTCTTCTCACAGGGCTGTGCTCCAAACCCCTCCCCAGCTTTGTTGCCCTTCTCTGGACACGTTCCAGCAACTCAGTGTCTTTCCTAACCTGAGGGGCCCAGAACTGGACACAGTACTCAAGGTGTGGCCTAACTAGTGCTGAGTACAGGAGCAGAATGACCTCCCTGCTCCTGCTGGCCACACTGTTCCTGATGCAGGCCAGGATGCCATTGGCCTTCTTGGCCACCTGGGCACACTGCAGGCTCATGTTCAGCCTACAATCAACCAGTACCCCCAGGTCCCTTTCTGCCTGGCTGCTCTCCAGCCACTCTGACCCCAGCCTGTAGTTTATATTCACTTGCTGTCTTACTAATGGATCTCAGCTTTAATTATTCTGGTTTTCCAAACTGATTAACTAGGATTTGATTAAAGCATGCAGTCCCAGCTTCATTCTTTTCTAATGTGCTACATTTTCATATGCCAGTGCAAAGTTTTGGTAATATTAGCCTCTTATCTAGCAGATCCTTGTTTCTCAAAGCGTTTTGAGAGTTTTCTATTAAGTTTGTACTTTTTTATTAAAATCCTGTCTGCTAGTAAAATGTATGTGCCAACTTTCTGGTTAACTGCTGGATTAACTGTGAGGTTATAATTAAATGGAAAGGATATTTGGTAGCTCTGTACTGTGCAGTAAAAGCATAGCTGTTGCAATAGGGATCCTGGCTACTAATGCACTTATCTCCTGGTAAGTAATCACTGCTTTTATTCATCTCACTCTTTTTGGCTGGATGAAATCCAGCTTGGTGTGATAATAGGTGGAAACAAGGATCTGAGTGCTAGAGTGTCTATGAAGTACACTGTGGAAGGAGTTTTGCAGAACAGAAGATCTGTCTTGGCTGGCAGTTGATAGCCGCTCGGGTTGAGCTGGGAGTACTGTGTATGGGCTGTCTTCACCTCATGTCAGGCACACAAAGGCAGGGCAGCACAGTGGCCACTGCTTGCTTGCTTGCTTGCTTCATGCATGCTGTAAATCTGTGGTTAAACAGATCAAAGGAATGAGGTCAATCTGCCAGCACCAGTGCCTGCTCCAGCAGTTCTCCCAGCCTTTTACAGATAGAAATGAAGCATTGACACCTTTCCATCATCTTGCACCTCCTCCTTTTCCATAGCACCAAGTACCTTCTAGAAATAGATTGTGCCTAGAATAGCCTGGAGAGTTTCCTTTTGAAATGTAGTTTACCCTTCTCCTTGTATGTGCTTGTGGCTGAGGGCAATGCAAAAAAACCCCACAACACCTCCATAAGACAAAAAAGCCAGCTGCGTGGGTTGGTTTGTTTTGTTTTAAAGCAATTCTGAGGTGTGTCCATCTAGCAGAGGTACTGGATAAGCCACTGCAGTGTTTTACTTGTCTTACTGCAAAAGGGTAATTCTGAGGGTAATTTTTATTTCCTGTGTCCATTGTCAGGGAGTATGAGTTCTTCCTTCTCACTTGGAGTTGTTTTTTCACGTCTGCAGGAGCAAGGACACCCCTTCTGAGGGACAGAAAAGGTGAGACCCTTGCAGGTTTACATAGTGGTTGGCAATGGCCTTTGCAGGTGCACAGTAATCGAGGACCTCTTCCAGGTACTTTTAAAAAAAACCCCAAACATCTCAAGTCAGAGCGAACTACCACACCAAGGCTCCTGCTGTACATGTGCAGGGCTCCCCAGACCATCTCCTTGAATCCTTCATCCTGAAATACCACATCTGTGTCTGGCTTCTCTGCTGTCAGTGGGCTCTGAGCACCAGTGCCAGGGTGCCTCTGCTTGGAGCGGATCACAGGATCGTGGTTGGGTGGTACTGCAGTATAACATGATGTGAAATTGTATACCATTGCTCAGTTTTTCAGAGGGAAAACCACTGGTGAGTTAACAGCCTGGATTTGCTACACAGCTGAGGCTGAAAAGAAGTTTGAAAATTTCTGGAAGGAGCCTGAGTTGTGTTTTGCATGCAGGGAGCAGTACTGTTCCTACTGTAAAGGTTTGAAGTCCAGTGTTTACCACTGCCTAGATGTGCCTTCAGTTTGCTTTACTGTTATCAAAGTAGAAAGTGATAAAGCCATGCTAAATCCCAAGAGAAACCCGAGGAGCTTTCAAGAAGCACTTGCCACATTTCATGTTTGCCACAGAATGACTTTGGCTCAATGGCCCAGGCTGACAGCATGAGCATTGCTGCTGCTGGTTTGATGCATGGCTGGTGACTCTAAGGGTCACATCTGGGGAGCAGTCCCCTTCTGTGTGCTGGCAACTTCAGCATTAACTTCAGCAACCTCAGTGTTGCCTTCTAATTCTGGTTTTGTTTTCTTAGTTGCCTTGAGTTGCCTCTCCATTAGCCAATTGAATAAAGACGATAACAATGGAATTGGACAAAATGAGTATTGCAGTTCTCTAATGGTTTCGTAACGAACGTGTGGACACCTGCAGTAGCGTGGGGTAGAGAGGAGCACAGCATGAGAGTAAGGTCAGGATAGACTGAAATGATTTAAGGGCATGCAATCAAAAGCAAATGATCATGTTAGAGGTAAAATCTACCATTTAGGCTAAAAGTTAATGTCAGTTCTTGCAAGCTGCAACAATATCCTGCCCATTATGAAGTCTGGCGCTGCTTACCAAAGTGAGATGCTCAAACCATCCTGTAAATGGCTGCTAGTGAAGTCAGTGCAGTAAATATCAGTGAGGTCAGGCTGCTGACCGAGGAAGAGTAACTCTTCTGGAGGAGTAACTTGATGGGGTGCTTGGTTGCATGGTTTAGTTGTTTAGGTGGGTTGGATTGGTTGATGGGTTGGATGCGATGATCTTGAAGGTCTCTTTCAGCCTGGTGTATTGTATTGTATTGTAAACTCCTGAAAAAGCAAATTGTTAACTCTGGTGGTTTGTTGGAGGTTTTTTGGGTGTTTTGTAGTTTGCAGTGTTCATAGTTTTATAGTCTGTCCCCACTGGACGCACATCATCAGCCGTTTCCACGCAGAGTGTGCATGGGAGGTTTGGACCAAAAGGCTTTAAACTATGTTAGTTTGGAAATTAAGGATCAATGGTGTAAAAAAAGTCCATGAAATAGATTAAAAAGGAATTATTTGAAAGAGTGTGTGACTTGCTAATACCGTGAACAGAGTGAGGCCGTACAGGTAATCAGTTTTGTGGAGGTTTTACAAAATGGCACAGCTCACTACATGGCTGAGCTTAATTTAGTAATAGATCAGTGTCCTTTCTTTTGGGCAGCGATGGTATTTAAGTCGAGCATTCATTATATCATAACAGATCCTCTAAAAGCTAAATATTTGGAGACAGGCACTGGAAAAACAGTGAATGCACATTAAGAGTTTCAAAGACTGCTGTTGCTGAAAGCCACCTAATTGTATCCTGCTGCAATTAATAATCATCTTAATGGCTTTGCATATTTATGGATATATAAAAATAAGACAACCAACAGGCCTGGATAAAATGTTGGTTCGTAAACTTTATTACCGAATAGTAATTAAGCATGAGTCTAATCACAGCATCATTTGTCACTGTGGATAGGTTTAGGTGGGATAGGAAAGTTGGAGAAGGAAAATGTGACTGTTCAGAGAATTACCTGGCATCTAAGATTTCAAATCAGAGAGATTAAAAATGAAGCCGAAGTTTGCTTCTCACTTCATTACCTGTATCGTGGTGTTTTGACTTGGTGTACCCCAAGTATGTGGAAGGTCATCAGTTCTCATCCCCCTGCCCCCTGCAAGATGGCTGCTGAAGTTTCTGGCTGCTTTCTCTTAGTCTGTATTGAACAGGAGGTCATGCTGAAGGGTTGGAGAAGACCCTCCTGGCTGTTAAAAAAACACTGATAATCTCTGAGGTTGAGATTAAAATTTGCCTAATAGGTATGCAAGCATAAACTCAGGATAAGGCCACAGGGAATATTGCTTGAGGTTTTGGCCCCAATGGAAGTACTGTCTGCTTGCAGCCATGCAACTGAGAGGTGAACATGACTGGCTGAGGTTTCTCTTCAATCTGCACAGAAACTGCTTACTCTCATTAGGTTTTCTTTTTTCCCCCCTTTACAGCCCCGTGCTTTACAAAATGTTCCTGCTTTGTTTTGGCTTGACCTTTCATAGTCACTAAAAATCAATAGACTTTAATGCATTTATTAAATAAGGAGGATTCTAGGGATTAACATGCAAGGTTCACTGCTGCAGCAAGAGGAGAAGGTAAAGAGTTGAATATTACTTTGCTCTTTTTCCAGTAAGAGCTGGTGAATGCCCACTGATCAGGCAGCTCAAACCCCACTTCTTTCCTTCAGACAAGGAAGCTTGCTCCTATCTTTGTCCCTCTTTCTTCTTTCTTTTCTCCTAGGAAGGGAAATTACTTCTTTTTTCTGCTTTGGTTGGACTGTACTTGAGTAAAGGGACTTCAAACACAGCTGGACACCATTTGAGCTTCAAAGAAACCGAGTATTTATTATGAAACGTGCTTTGTGGGTGCCATACAGACTTTTACACCCTTCAGGTCCTGGCAGTTACGGAGAATATGATCCAACTGATAAAAGGATGTCATATTTTTGATGTTTGTAAGGGCCTTTCAAATGGAAGCTCTCATTTAGAAGTAACTGACAGATTATAGCAGGAGAACGTTGTTCTCTTTTTAAAGTTGTCCTTTGAGGTAGGACTTGCCATCCACATTGTTGAGCAAGGAGGTTATGCCTGGCACCCTAGATGGATGCTTATCAGATAAACCAGTAGCTTGAAAGCTCTTTTTTGGTTGCAGGTTTTGAAACTTTTCAACATTCACGTCAGCAATTTCTGCACTCAGCTTTTCCTTAGCCTTAATGTCTAGTACCACCTGTGATCATCTGCATGCAGATACCCTTTCAGATTCATAAAGTTGCCTTCTTAGAGCTGTGCTGCCTTGCAGTGATATCACACTGACTGTCCTGGCACAGGAAAGATAATTTACTTGGGAGAACCAGCAGCTTCTGTAGTACTGAACTTTCAGTATCAGTACTTTCCTTCTGACCTATGTGACTTCTTTGAGATGAGCAAGTAAATGAGTTGTGTAAAAGCTCAAGGTGCCATGCTGAGTAACTTCAGGAGAAGAAGTTGGATGAGTTTTGCCTGTGTCATTGACACTCTGAAGTTCCTGAATTCCTAAACTGTGTAGCTGTGGGGATATCAGTGGCTGTATTTACAGCTGTGGTTGTGAAGATGGAAGTAACTGAAGATTCACCAACTGTAGAGAAGTCTTTTGGTAAATAATTTTTAGCATAAGCAGAGCTCTCTCTCCCATCTTTTGTAACCCTGAGCCACCTGTCATCATGTGCTATGTTGTAGTTTCTATTTCCAAGATGGCACTGATTTTTTGTGTGACTTCTGTGTTCAGTTTATTATTCCATAGAATGATTCTACTTACAGAGCCTTCCTGTTTCTAAGCTTAGCTGCCCATATTTGTGCAAATCTGTGATTTACACATAAATAAAGGAGTGGTGTTCTTTAGGATACCATCAAAGATATGTGTGCATATCATTACAGAAAGTTAATCCTGGACATTTTTTAAGGTCCTTTGGGGAAAGAGTAAGAAAAAGCTACTGTGTTCTAGTCTGTAGCCTCAGACATGCAAATATTAACTAATGGCCAGTGTAAATCCTATTGATTTCAGCTGGAGGCTGACTGAATTCCATGTACCTGACACACCAACGTAACTTACAGAATACAGAATTAACCAGGTTGGAAAAGACCTTCGAGATCATCAAGTCCAACATATCACCCAACACCATTGAATCAACTAAACCATTGCATCAAGCACCCCATCCAGTCTCTTTCTAAACATCTCCAGTGATGGTGACTCCACCACCTCCCTGGGCAGCCCATTCCGAGAGCCAATCACTCTTTCTATGAAGAACTTCTTCCTAACATCCAGCCTAAACTTCCCCTGGCACAGCTTGAGACTGTGACCTCTTGTTCTGGTGCTGGTTGCCTGGGAGAAGAGACCAACCCCATCTGGCTATAACCTCCCTTCAGGTAGTTGTAGAGAGCAAGAAGGTCTCCCCTGAGCCTCCTCTTCTCCAGGCTATGTAACCCCAGCTCCCTCAGCCTCTCCTCGCAGGGCTGTGCTCCAGAGCCCTCCCCAGCTTTGTTGCCCTTCTCTGGACACGTTCCAGCAAGTCAACATCTTTCCTAAACTGAGGGGCCCAGAACTGGACACAGGACTCAAGGTGTGGCCTAACCAGTGCTGAGTACAGGGGCAGAACGACTTCCCTGCTCCTGCTGGCCACACTATTTTTATGCCTCTTATTTATGTGTGCTACTAAGGGAAATACTGTGCCCGTTTAAAGCCAGTTCTCTTATGTAAATGATATTGGGGAAGGTGCCAGTTTTGAGAGGGTTACAAACTGACCCCAACCTGTGACCAAAGAAAAAGAAACACCCAAACCCAAAATCTGGGAATGACAAGCCACTTATGGCATGATCTGCTATGATGTATTAAAACCAGAGTACGTATGTGAAGAGTTTTCTCTCAGTACGTGACAACTCTCACACAATGGGATCTTGATGTGTCAACATGCATTCAGATCTCAGCATGTTAAGAATAATTCAGAAGGAAGCAGTGTCAAACCATATTGGTCAAATTTTTGTGTTTCAAGATTTAATTCTAATTTTATTCCCCCTCAGCAGCTCTATAGGGTACACTTCTTTGGGTAGGGGTTTGGTTTGGTTTGGTTTGTTTGTTGTTTATTTTTAAACAGAATCAACAACAACAACAACAACAACAGCAAAACCCCACCACAAAACTCCCCTCAAAACCCCACAAACCAAACCAAACTATCACCACAAGCAAGCATCTAAATAAATTCTTATACTAAATGCATCAGAAGCAGAATTTTCTAACATTTTTGCTTTCTTGGGACCTAATAATGTCTGATCTGCAATAACAGAAGAGTGATAGATGTGTACACACAGAGGTGCTTAGATGATCAGCAATTCATTGCTTCCTTCTTAAAGAGCAAACTTCTTGTATTCCAAAATGTGAGAGGGCTTTGCTTTTTATGGGGTCAGCATTGATTGTACATAAAACGTGTGATAGAAGGTGTCTGGAAATGGTAATTAAAATTGTAGAGTTTCAAAAGTGAGCACTGATTATATTTCAGGGCCTTACCTCTCAGTTAAAAGTTAGAGTAAACAACAGTCATTCAGTTAGAATGCTCTGAGGACCTTTGCATCAGGAGAAGGAGAGGGCTTGAAATGACAATTCAGGTCCTACCTTTGTAATTGTTCTAGTGAAAAGTAGAACATTAAAGATCAGTTACTTCTAGGAGAGGAGTTTGCCTGGTTTCTTCCTGTTCAAATTAGACTAACTGTTTTAATCACCAAAACATTGTTAATGAAGTACTACTGTGAATCATTGCTTAGGTACCCAAAATGAGCTCTCTAGTGCTAGGCTTATCCAGTAGGCAGGGAAAAAGAGATCACGTTGCTTAAGTGACCAAAGTTAGCCTCAGATGTTACACAAATGGGGGGTCTGAAGTAAGGTCCATCTACTAGATCTTTTTTCAGAAGAAAGACTTTTTTGTTGAAGAAAAAGAAAGAGGTTTCAGGGTTTTTTGAGTTTCACTAAGCTAATAAAAGCTGAGGCTTCTAGTGGAGAAATAGGCACAGTCCTGCTTGCAGCACAGCTCTGCAGTCTCCATTGCGAGGTGGTTGGCTTCCTGTAATTTCATCCAGATTGGGATGTCATCCTGACACCTCCCTCCTGATACAAGTGCTGAAGGAAGAATCCATACATCTCATGCAGCAGCCACCTCAACTTGAAACATGCACAGTTGCTTGGTGCAGGTTGAAGGAGGGTCACGTCCAGCCGGCACCTTTTGGCTTTTCTCATTGTGCCATTATTGTGGCAGCTTGCTGTGTTTAATGCCAATTAGCGTAACAAGGCGATTCAGATGAGGTTGAATGCCACGCTGTTGAAGGCAGCCTGGGTTGGAAATAACTCAGTTACAATGATGCCCTTATTCTTTCAAGGCAAAAGAGCAGTTCCTAGGGATTTTGTGTGGCATTTCTCTTTCTGCATCCTTTTGCTGCCTACATCACGCATTCTGTCAAAAAGTCCCACAGTGGCTTTTTTTAGGCTTTGGTGGCATATAGGCAGGAATAATGTCTGATTGTTGATCTTGAATCATTGAATATCTGCCCTACAAAGGTCACATTAGTAATTTAGAAGCACAAATGGTGTAATATCTAATTCCTAGAGACAAGCTTGTTCCATTTTTTTTTTTAATTTTTGCAGAGAAGTGTACAAAGAAACTGATGAAAATACTAACTGCCTTTGGAAAGAAAGTTATTAATGGTCCTCATGTTTATGTATCTGCTGCTGTATGCATAAGCATTCTGTACATAAGTATCCAAGTCTCTGCCTTGTAGGACCTGGACTTCAGACTGTCTTATGTCCATAATAAATGATCAGCATTAAATGATCAGATGGGAGTAACAGGCTCTGTAAGGCTTGTTTCCCCTCCATGCATTTTGGATTACCCAGCAGTGGTACTTGCATTATTTGGAATGACCTTGGCTGTGAGGTATGCTCAAGTGCTGAGAGTTTGCAGCAAGAAAAGCTGTGTAAGCCAAGTTAATATGAGCATGGAAACGTGTTCCCAGGTGGCCAAGAAGGCCAGTGGCATCCTGGCCTGCATTAGGAATAGTGTGGCCAGAAGGAGCAGGGAAGTCATTGTGCCCCTGTACTCAGCACTGGTTAGGTCACACCTTGAGTACTGTGTCCAGTTCTGGGCCCCTCAGTTTAGGAAGGACATCGAGACACTTGAACGTGTCCAGAGAAGGGCAACAAGGCTGGTGAGAGGCCTTGAGCACAAGCCCTATGAGGGAGCTGGGATTGTTTAGCCTGGAGAAGAGGAGGCTCAGGGGAGACCTTATTGCTCTCTACAGCTACCTGAAAGGTGGTTGTAGCCAGGAAGGGGTTGGTCTCTTCTCTAGCAACCATCACCAGAACAAGAGGACACAGTCTTAAGCTGTGCCAGGGGAAGTTTAGGCTCGAGGTGAGGAGAAAGTTCTTCACAGAGAGAGTCATTTGTTATTGGAATGGGCTGCCTGGGGAGGTGGTGGAGTCGCCATCCCTGGAGGTGTTCAAGAGGGGATTGGACGTGGCACTTGGTGCCATGGTCTAGTCATGAGGTCTGTGGTGACAGGTTGGACTCGATGATCTTTGAGGTCTCTTCCAACCATGGTGATACTGGGATGTCGTACTTGAGGTATTTTGATGTGATTGCTCACAACTGCCTGTGTGTTTGATGACTGGACTAGGAGACAGTGTCATCCCTGCAAAAGGGAATGTGGTGCCTTTAATGCAGTTATACCCCTTTTCTGCAATAGAAGCTGTGTGAGGAAAAGGTTTTATCCCTTCTACGCTGGCATCAGGAGTGCAAAATCCTGTTCTGTAAGGCTCAGTGACTGAGCAAGCTTCTCAAAACCTGTCTTGCTGCAGTCAGGGTTTTATTTATTACGAGAGGAACTCTAACATCTCAAATGCAACTGCTGTGATTCATTATTAAACAGCAGAGTTTTCAGCTTGGGTTTTAAACCTGGTGTTTTTAAGTCTACAGCCTCTCATCTGAAGGACGTGGTTGAGAGGAGCTTCCTTAGTGTTTAATGTGCGGGACTGGTACATCCCAATTGATGTTTGTCTTCAGAAGCTTCTAATTAGGACACAGTGATTTGATTTTTTTTTCAGGAGGTATCTTTTGAGTTGCCTGAAATAATAGGACAACCACAAGGATGGTGCAGAGCAGGTATCACAGGCTACTGGCATCTTTGCAACTGTCTGAAGTGTTTTGGTGGTAAGTGAACCCACGTGTTTGAATAAATAAATATATATATTTTATTTTTTTGTAACTTAATTTATGATTTTCATGCTGAGAGGGCTGTGAAGTTTGAGGTATAATGAGTGGCTTTGGGGTTTTTTTTTTGTTTGCCCTGGCATGAGCGTTTTCAGAAAAACGGAATGATGTTTTAAGCAACTGCCCCGCAGGATGTGGAGCCATTTAAGTATTATTTATATAACTTTACAACGGAACAGGAGCAAGGAGGCAAGAGAGCAAAGCGTGAAGTGGCCTCTCGGGGGGTAATGATATGCTATGTGTGGCAGAGAAAAGGAGGCAAGTGTTTGAAATCACTGCAGTCAGTCTAGGATGTGTGAATGAAGACGAGAATTGCGCTGCATGTAGTTTTCTGCCGCAGCTGAAAGGCTGTTGGTGTTAGCTCAGAGAGCGTTTTGTTAGGTAACTACACTTTTGTGATCCCAAATTCTGGTTGCAGAAGTGAGGCCTTACAATTGACAAATGAATTTCAGAGGGAGCTCCTGAACAATGCTGTGGAGATGGACAGGCTCTCAGATGGGAAGGCTGCTGCTTGGTTCTGTGAAGCAGTGACCATGCTGAAACATGATTCTGCCAGAAACTTCTGGACCGACTTCAGCAACACTTCTATAATCTCCTTTCCAATGAGAAAAGCAGTATGGTTTTGGATTGTGGAAGGATCAGTCTTCCTATTTTTGTGATTAATATTTGGAGGCACCTTGAACTCTCTCATTCCAGGAACAGTGAGGGACATCTCTGGAGATTCAGGTCTTGAATTGGCAATGCATCATGTATGGGATGTAGTGCTTCAAAACCTGAAGCTGTTGAGTGATGCAAGTGCCCAGGCTTGGGCTGTGTGACCATGTAGTGATTAGTGGGGTCCTACACGTGGCACTGGGGTCTTTCTTTGCAAATAGTCTGTGAAAGTGAGGAAGGATTTTGAAGCATAGCAGATGTGAGCCTCTGCACCTGTTACTCCCTGACATGAGGCTCCTCTGTCAGGAGGTAGAAACACAGAGACTTTTTGTTTCTTCTGAAGTTACCTCATGAGAGTTTTGGTCTGGTATGTGGGCATCTGAGAAAAAGTCTGGTTATTTTACAGGATTCTTGGAACAGTTTGGAATAGCTTCCAAATGCAAATCAGTGGCTTGTTCCCCAAAACACTAGTGAGGAGGAACTTCGGTCACTGCTCTTGCACCGGTTCTTCAGAGCTGACTCACAAAAAGCAATTAGAGCATTGTGGGTAGTCTCTAGATAGCTTTACTGCTCTGCCAGTACAATGCAGACTTTACTTATCGAGTTTTAGATTATTATCTCTACACTTGTGAAGACCTTGTTTATTTAGCAAAGCCTCTTGCCTGGTGAGAAGAGAGTCATCGTTTTCTTCCCCATCTTCCTTTCCCCGTGTCATCCAAAGTGGCATAAACCACATCCCATTTCCTCACTCTCCCCAGAGTGCAGGCTTCTTTTCAATGGGAATTACAGAATTGCAGGTAGCCTCTTTTTCTCATCTTTCCTTTTGCCAAACAATTTCATGTAATTACAATCTGTTTGTGGGATTTGTTGAACCTTGCAGGATGAAGCGTGTGCAATGCCTTCTGCTTCTCCTCCCCTGGAAATACCCTTTCAAGTTGCCTTTTCTGCAGTGTATCTGCTGTAGCAGATACTCTCTCTGTGTTGTGCTGGTGGCTCTCTTCAGCAGTCTGTTACCCTTGAAAGCTCTAAAATGATGACAGAGGGGGAAGAGGAATAAAAGACTACTTCAGCATTTCTTACAAGGCCGTAGTCGCATGTATTAGGTGTGTTATGGGGAACATGCTCTGGAATGTGTAATGGCTCATTGCTGCTGTTTTAGTAGAGCCACAGGGAACCTAATGCAGAAATGAATAAATTCCTTCTTAAGCGCTGGCCCCTTCTGATACCACACTCTCCATGATCTGCATTTTCCAAGGTCTCTAGCTTCCATTGCCGTTTCCCCAGCTTTGAGGGCAGGAAGGGTATAACTGTGACTGCAAGACAAAAAGTGTCTTAATTTTGGCACTTAACTACAACTTTTTTTCCTCCTCCTCTAATTCCCTTGTTTATTGAAGTGTGGGGGTTTTGCTATGTTTTGTTTTTTTTAATGGTCTTCTTTTTGCTCCAGAAGACAAAACTCTAGATTAAGTAATGTTACCCATGGGAGCTCTTGTGATGGTTATTAGCTTCTCTTGAAATACTGAATTGTTCTGTTTCACAAACTGTAACGCTGGCAAACGGGGAAGTGGGGATATAAATTTGTGCAGTAGTGTTGATTCAACCACTGCTTGAGGAAGTTGTTTGATTGTTTAGGTTTTTTTTTAGAATAGAATAGAATAGAATAGAATAGAATAGAATAGAATAGAATAGAATAGAATAGAATAGAATAGAATTAACAAGGTTGGAAGAGACCTTCGAGATCATCAAGTCCAACCTATCACCCAACACCAAGTGCTTCATCCAGTCTCTTCCTAAACACCTCCAGAGACGGTGACTCCACCACCTCCCTGGGCAGCCCATTCCAATGGCCAATCACTCCTTCTGTGAATAACTTCTTTGTGGCATCCAGCCTAAACCTCCCCTGGTGTAGCTTGAGTCTGTGTCTTCTTGTTCTGGTGCTGGTTGCTTGGGAGAAGAGACCAAGCCCCACCTGGCTACAACCACCCTTCAGGTAGTTGTATTTGTTTTAGTTTGGGGGTTTTGTGTTTTTGTTGGTTTGGGGTTTTTCAGTTCTTCACTCTTGGAGCCTTATAGTAATATTGTAACATCTTCCCAGTTTGAAAGGGACCATGAGCAAATAGATGGTATGAGAGAGTAGCAAAGGGTGAAGCGCTGCTTCTGCTATAGTTTCTGCGATGATTGCACAGGAGGAACTCTGTAACACAGGTCAGATGCACTATGTCCTTCCAGCCATGAGTATCCATCTGGGAACCAAAGCAGCCTGTAAATCATGTGTGTGGTTTGAAGTGAGAAAGCCGATTTGAAATTTACAATCACTTTTAGTGCTTAATTTATGAACGCCTTTATTAGCTCAGTAAACAGAACCTGCAGGAGCAAAGCAGATTGCTTCTGCTGTGGCACTGTAAAAGAGCTTGGGGTTTGTAACTTGGTTAAAAGGAATTTATGTGAAAATAACCTGCGAGAAAAAATAAATGACATGCACGATTCAGTAATTCACAGTGTCTGTGAGCTTGTCTACACGGCACAGGTTCTGTCTTGGGGGAAAAAGAAAATTGCAGCTAATTTGCGACAGAACTGTGAATGTTGAGGAGAAGGAATGAGTAAAATGGATAAGAAGGAATTCTTCATTCCAGGAATGTGTAGTGCTCTTTTCAAAGACATTTTTTTGTTCAGTTGCATTTTGCTGCTTCACACTTTCCAGGCTCCCTGTGTGAGCATTTGAGCTTTAGCTCCTGGAGGGGATGATGCAATTCTGCTGCTCTTGAGAGATATATATATGTTTATCCCCACCCCCCACCCCTAAGACAGAATCATAGAATCAACAAGGTTGGAAAAGACCTCAAAGATCATCAAGTCCAACTTGGCACCCAAAATCTACTGACCAAGTGCCACGTCCAATCCCCTCCTGAACACTTTCAGGGATGGTGACTCCACAACCTCCCTGGGCAGCACATTCCAACGGCTAACAACTCTCTCTGTGAAAAACTTTCTCCTCACCTCGAGCCTAAACTTCCCCTGGTGCAGCTTGAGACTTTGTCCCCTTGTTCTGGTGCTGGTTGCTAGAGAGAAGAGGCCAACCCCTTCCTGGCTACAACCACCCTTCAGGTAGTTGTAGAGAGCAATGAGGTCTCCCCTGAGCCTCCTCTTCTCCAGGCTAAACAATCCCAGCTCCTTCAGCCTCTCCTCACAGGGCTTGTGCTTGAGGCCTCTCCTCAGCCTCGTTGCCCTTCTCTGGACACATTCAAGAGTCTCAATGTCCTTCTTAAATTGAGTGGCCCAGAACTGGACATAGGACTCAAGGTGTGGCCTAACCAGTGCTGAGTACAGGGGCACAATGACTTCCCTGCTCCTGCTGGCCACACTATTCTTGATTCAGGTCAGGATGCCATTGGCCTTCTTGGCCACCTGGGCACACTGCTGGCTCATGTTCATAAAGGTTAAATGTGACTGGTTTGGCTGTTGGGTTTTTCCTGTATCAAACATTGACTTAAAATGCTATCATTGTTCTGATCTATTTGCCTTTTTCTCACTTAAGGTCTTTCTGTTGTACAGTTGTAAATTAGTACATTCCATTGTGTTTGCAGTTAAAATTTTGGTGAAAATTCCTGTGTCAGTGCAGTTGTCCAACGGGGCAGGAGGGGTGGGGGAGGGAAGATTGATTGCTCTGAGTTAGCTCAAGGAAGAGAAGAATATTTTATGGAACCAGGGATCACGAATTGCTTTTAAATATTTTGAATCAGGTATGCTAAATAAGCAATATTATCTGTTTCAGAGAAATCTCTTAATGTTTGTGTGATTCCCCCAGCCTGCCTCTGGATAGCTTTCTGTTTATGTGGGTTTGAAGAAGAGAGGAAACCAATATGTTAAGCTTGGGGAAAAAATCCAAAACACTTGCACTGAAAGAAAACTCAGTAGGTATTATTAAGAGGACACAGTCTCAGGCTGCGCCAGGGCAGGTTTAGGCTGGATGTTAGGAAGAAGTTCTACACGGAGAGAGTGATTGCCCATTGGAATCGGCTACCCGTGGAGGTGGTGGAGTCACCTTCATTGGAGGTGTTCAGGAGAAGACTTGATGGGGTGCTTGGCTGTATGGTCTAGTTGTTGGGTGGGTTGGATTGGTTGATGGGTTGGACGCGATGATCTTGAAGGTCTCGTCCAACCTGGTGTATTGTATTGTATTGTATTGTATTGTATTGGCTGCATTCTACTTCCAGTCTCTCCAGATGTTTGTGGAAATTTAAGTGGATTTAAGTACCCTGAAGAAAGGTGTGGTTGGTGAAGTCAACTAGATTCAGGGGTGGGCATGCAGCTTTCTGCAGCCTATTTTAGAGCTTGATTAATACATAATTTTCCTGCTTACTGTTCTTGCTCTCATTAAAGCTTCTTTGTTGGGAAGCAAGTGGCAACTTTTGTTTCAACTTTATTCCTTCGATGCTGCGTATGAACAGTTTCAAATTTACTGCGCTTCAGCAGTGCAGTGTAGTGTGCAGGTTGGTCAGCAAGGATCCTGAACTTGTCAGGAAGAAATGTGAATTTTGTTGTTTTTTTTTTTTCTTCCTTTTCCTTGAGCCTTTCGGGTTTGGTTTTCTTCCCCCCCCCCCGTGTGGGCTCTGTCATAGCAATTGCCGTGTGGTAATTTATTACTAAGTGTTAGGTGGTAGTGGTGATTATTTCAAAGATAGGGTGATCTAGAAGAGACAGCTTGCGCAGGAAAAGCAGTCAGTCATATTAACAAAACTGGCAATAAATGCCACAAAACATCATCATCATTTTATGCCCCTTTTGGACATGCTGTTGAGCTAGATGAACTATGTCCTTGTTTGTGTTTCAGAGAAGAAATCTGAAATATAGTCATTTCAGGGAAAATGCAAGTGCCTTGATTTATTGATGTTATTTTATCAATTTTGCACAGGTTTTGCAGGGAGGAGGAAAGGAAGGAAGATTAGCAATTTCAGATGAAGACAGGCAGAAACGTTCACAAATGCCTGTCACACCCCAAAAGCAGTAATCAAATTACTGCCGTGAAGCAAAGTGATATAATTGATTATGAAACTTGAAATCAGTGCCTAGAGCATTAGGAAAGCTGACAGTATGAGCCAGTGTACGTTAAAAGAAGAGTGGGTGCAAATCTATTTAAATATGTTTTTAAGGAGAAGGAATCTTCTGCAGCAGGGTGCTCTATCAGTCAGTTATGGGCACGAACAAAACGTTACACTGGTGATTGATAGTGTCAGGTGGGGCTATTAACACGATTAGAGTTCAGAGTTTAATTCAATTCCCTCTTTAAAAGAGAGGAATTATCTCCTGTAAAGACTCATATCAGTTGTTTCAAATGGTGTGCGAGGACCCTTCTGGATTAAGCTGGAGGAACTGTTTCAAAGCAGTTGGAGAGGTGATGGAGATGCATGTTCCTTTTTAGAGATACAACATCCACAACCGAGTAATTTCTCTTTAAAGGGAGAAACTACTTGACAGAAGTCCTGGATAACTTGGTGACTTCTGTTTCCCACACTATCAAATATGTCATCATCTCCCCTTTCAGCAAAACCAGAATCTGTGTGGTTCAAGAGCACTTCTTTTTAAGCAGATGGGAGCGTGTGTAATGCTCTCATCACAGCAGGGTTTCTAGTGTCATTTGTGCATTGGAGGATCCCTCTTGCTCCAGTTGTAGAGACTGGTTTTCATTTGAATATCACTAGTTAGGATGCCAGATGCTTCTTCCAGAGTCAATAGATGTTTGCCTTAGGCCTTTTCCCCTAAATCTCTGAGTTCACATGACTCTGCAGTCTCTGACAGTAATTGATACTGCCACAATACTTCGTCACCATTTTTCAATATGAGAGACTAAACTTGGCAAAACCTAGATGAGAACAACTCGTAAAATTCATGGAAGACAGGTAAGATTTGGGTTAGCAACCAAGGAGACAATCGAGGTACAAGCCACAATTCTGCTGTTGCTGTTTATCATGAGAGGAGAAGGACGAGGTTGCTGTTCGCACTGCATGGAGCAGCATTAATTTGCTGTCCCTGTAGATGCCATCTCCCTGGGCAAAGTAAGCAGGAGCAGGTCTAATTCTGTCTGGACTGGACCCAATGCATGTCTTCAGTGAGTGAGAGAAGGCGGAATATGGGCTGGTGGCAGGAGGTGTGGGAGTTTCTGCTTGGCTAATGTGCCTGGGAGCTTCTGCCTAACTCAAGGGTTAGCTTTGGCTGCTGCACAGAATACTCCTTGCTTGTGCTTGGCTTGCTGGGTTGTAGCACAGTTGCCCATCTCCTGGTACGTGACCCAACATAATTGATGTGTCTCATCACCTGTGCTGGTAAACTCAAATGTTGAGGTGAAAATTTTGTCAGTTACAGTTAACCTCATCCTAACTGATGGGAGCCATTCTGTTGCCACAGATTTGAAGTTGTTTGACTTTCTTAGTCAGAAGAAGAAAAGAGGAAAAAGAAAAGCTAAGAGATGCTCCATTCTCAGTGTCGAATGACTTAATTTGTTCTGATGATGCTAAAACTGTCTCCTGGAAGTCTTGTTCTAATTGTCTTGGTACCTTTGTCCTTATGTGAGTAATATTTGCATGGCTTGTCACAATTGTTTGCTGCCTGCACCGAGACCCCAGGAGTTAGGCATGGCTTCGTTACCCTCATTGTGAGAATGAGAAATGAAGCCCAGAGAAAATTCTAGTTTCAGTGTTGTGGAAGCTGGAGGCTCCCCAGGAAGGGAACTCATCTCCCCAGAAGCAAGACTAATCTAGGTAAAAAATGAGAGTCTCATTGCTTCCTTCATTAGGAAATCTGTTGGCAGTCCCAAGCCCTAGTGACTTTAGACATTTGCCACCCAAATCTGTAAATCTGTTTTTTGAATGTAGTTTCTTTTCTCTGTTTGCCCTGCAGAACTGCTGCTTGCTATCTTGGGTATCCTCCTCTTTCTCAGTTTTCAATTAATCTCTCCCCACTCATCTCAGTCTGTTCCTCTGGCTGGCACAGAGTTCTCCCGACAACTCTCATTTGTGGGAGGGAAGTGTGATTTAATGGGGAGGAAAGAGAATCTGAGTGCTTATGGCTATGAGTAATATTTGAGCTGTAGGTTTTATTGCCACATACACCTCACCTGGCTTAAAGTCTGCTCCAGTATCTCAGGAGAACTCGTCCATCTCTGGCAGCTTGCTTTACTTTTCTGAACTGACTTGTTGGCTTCATCTTCTACCTCTATGAGTAAAACTTCAGGCAGATGCAGTGCTCTTGCTCTGACCTTCAGTATTGCTCCAACAGCTGATAGGAAATGCCATACAAACCTTGGTGCAATTTTCCAAGGCTGCTGTAGGCAAAGTGTCTTACTAATGGAGGAACCACAGGGAATTCTGATTGCACTGTTGCTTCTGATTGTCACACTGGCTTTAAAGAGAAGTTATGCTTAGGGCAGTCTGGCCGTATCTTCCCATGTGTTTCATTTGGGCGTAAAATAATCTGCACCTAGATGTTTTTCTATTATCAAAGCATCTTAGGTCATTTTGGAATTAAAAGCTCTCTGTGTGAGATTAGTCTCCTAGGGGAGTGTTTGGTGAGGCAGTAACCTGAATTGAAGCTGTAGAGTGAAGAAGTTTCGTATGTGGGTAGCTGGGGCTGAAAATGAATGTTTGATGGGGAATTGTTGCTGGGAGTCTGGGAGGGGAAGGTATTTCCAAGAAGGGGTTTGGATGGAAGTCCAAGAACTGGTCTTTGTGTCTGCTAAGAACTGTGCGTACTAGGTGGGCTGGACATCATCTGGCAAATGGAGAGGTGGAAGCCCTGTATTGTATCGAGGAAATAATTATGCTTTGTGTGAAGAGAGGGGCAAAAAAATAATCTCAAGTGATTTCCCTAGTCTAAATACTTGGTTTTGGCACAGCTGGAGTGATTGCAACTTTCAAAGAGCATTTTCCCCAAGATGAAGTTTCAGCTGGCATGAAAGCCAGCATTTGACATCTTTTTCATATAATGACCATATTAACAAAAGAAGACCTCGCTGCTGGCTGCCTTTGTAAAACAACTCCCGTGTAGTTGTTCATGCTCTCAGCTCTGGTGCGTGACTTGAAGTCAGCTCAAAACTCCTGCTGGAATGCAAGCAGGTCAGCTTACGTGCACGCAGAGCATTAGACAGAATGCCACATGGCTTGACAAAGGCCCTTTGCAATTGCTCTTTTCTGTTGCACTGAGCAGTTCTAATACACTGGTGTTTGCTCACTGCAACATTTAATGTTCCTGTCCCATAAGCAGAGAGAAAAGCGTTGCACTCGGCTCCAGACGCTCAGACGTCCAACCTGAGGTGCTGCAGTATGTGCTATAAAGCCTCCAGTTATTAGAAGTTCCTTTGTTATTAACAGTGTTTTAATTGTTTTTGTTAACTCTGACTTCAGCTACTTGCTGAGGGCTAAATATTCTTGTATCACTGAAAACTGACCTCGTTAGCTGCAAGGTACTATCCAGAGGCTAGTTTAAACACAAAATGTCTAGAGAGTGGTTTATGGTGCTGTGTAATTTAAATAGGCATCTGGATTTCTTCTGTCTCTAGGAAGAGTGCAAGGGATAGGGCAGGGCTGCGTAGAGAAGGAGCTAATCTATGTTTTGAACCATTCCACCAGCACAGCCTGGTGGGGTGTGTACGTGGGAGGAGATTTCTAAATAGGAAACTGTGCTGTGAGGAATCCTAGGAGCCAAGAGGATTGTGTAAATATTTTCCTCTTTAAAGCAGAGTTGGTTTTCTCTGCTGAGAAAACTCACTTTACTTATAAGAGAGCACAGTTCATGAACTGTGATGACTGGAGAAGCAGCAGGGGGATGGGACTGTTGATCAACAACAAACCCCAAAGAACATTTCTGTAAGGTTTTGATTTATTTTTATCTTGTTGCCATCATTCAGCTACAGCTGACTGCAGGTGTAGGGAAGCGTAGAAATTGTGAGCAGAGCATAAATAGGAGAATTAACTTTCATTTCTGTGAATGTAGTCTGGATAGGTGAGAAAAAGGAGCGTGAGGTAAGTGCTAGACATTGACTTCATTACACATTACATTTTATTAATAAATATTCTTGAAAATGACATTTCCCTTAGCACCTTATTGTAAACTGCTGCTGAGGCTACAGGGGTCATATTCCCTACTGGTTAGAAATCAGTGTAGCTGAATTAAAATCATGATGATTTTCCACCAGCCTCAGAAGCTGCTCCAGTTGGTTGAGGGAAATTTATCTCTCTTTGTCAGACTGAATTGCAGGACTGGGCTTTGCTCTTCTCTGCATATCACTGTGGCAGATAACAGGCCTTTAATTTAGTGGAGAAAGGCATATGAATAACCAACAGCTTGAAATGAAGGCCAGACAAATTAAAAGTTAGACACTTTGCTGGATGGTGGAGGATGATGTAACATAAAACCCAGCTACTGACTTCATAGAATAGAATAGAATTAACCAGGTTGGAAAAGCCCTATCCAGTCTCCTCCTAAACACTTCCAGTGATTGAGACTCCACCACCTCCCTGCGCAGCCCATTCCAATGGCCAGTCTCTCTTTCTTTGAAGAACTTCTTCCTAACATCCAGCCTAAACCTTCCCTGGCACAGCTTGAGACTGTGTCCTCTTGTTCTGTGCTGGTTGCCTGGGAGAAGAGACCAATCCCCACCTGGCTACAACCTCCCTTTAGGTAGCTGTAGAGAGCAATAAGGTCTCCTCTGAGCCTCCTCTTCTCCAGGCTAAGCAGCCCCAGCTCCCTGAGCCTCTCTTCATAGGGCTTGTGCTCAAGACCCCTCCCCAGCTTTGTTGGCCTTCTCTGGACACTTTCCAGCAAGTCAACATCTTTCCTAAACTGAGGGGCCCAGAACATTGCATTTCTTTTGACATTTGCAGCTCATGAGAGAATGGTTAGACTGAAGATATTGACCCCTAAACTGAGGGGCCCAGCCCCTCATTTCTTGGTTTGTTTCTGAAGAATTCTAAATTTTCCTTCAGAGAAACTCAGTGCCTCTGCTGAGCTTCTGGTCACATGAGTTAGTAAAAGCCTAAAGGGACAAAACTATATTTATTGAAGATTACTGTTTCTTCCACTTCAGTAGGAAACCAAATTTCAAAAGGAGATGTGTTTCCTGGCTGGGAAGTCATTAAAAAAGTAAAAATTATTGGGGTGCTTTTCAGCTGCACTGATTTGATCATCTTTCTATGGGGTAGAAAAGCATATCTTGGTAGGGTTTATTTAATAGAAGTCTATCAGCCCTGCTTGTGCACATGAACTGAAAATCTGGCTCTCTTGCAATCCTGGTCAAAATTCAGAAGTTTCTCCAGAATGTCATACAGCATCTGTTATTGCCTGTTCTTTCTTCTGTTTGTGCACACAGACCCCTTAGCAGGAGAATATATATCTGGGAAGCAACCTCCTGGGCCTTTGGATCCATCATGAGCAGTCACATGCTGTAAGCCCTTTCATTAACAGATCAAACTCCATTTTAGAAGTGCAAACACTTTTTGCCCCGACTGCTACTGGAAAACCGATACAGACCCTCGCAGATTTCTAGCAGGTGTTTATTCATAGCTGGTTTGCCCCCCTGGTTTTTATGCCAATGCTGTCCTCCAGATTTTGCATCCAGGGGTGTTTGCTTCTCTGATGTATCCATAAGCAGAATTTAAACCATCTCCCAGTCTTCCTTTGGTCAGGCCAGCTATGATCATCCTCTTAGTCCTTTCCGCCTACTCCAGAGATAAAACCGAAATTGTGACTTTCTTCTCAGTGGTTGCTGAGAAAAACCTAGGGGAAACTTTAAAGGACAGCTAAACTGAGAATCTTTTAAATTTCACTTCTATTTCATGGTCTTTTAAAGAAAGCCATCAGCTTTTTGTTTTGTTGAAGCCATAGCTGCTGATAACTTTCAAGCTCAGCAATTTGAAGGCTGTGGAGGGTTTTTTTTTTTGGTCCGTCCTAGGGGTTCCTCGATGAAAAAGTTAGAGGAGAGAATTTGGAATATGTTTCACATGTAGTAGAAGTAATTTGTGGGGGGTACTGCAGAAAAGACTGCTAGAAGAATATTGGGGCCAGCAGGAGCGGGGAAGTCATTGTGCCCCTGTACTCAGCACTGGTTAGGCCACACCTTGTGTACTGTGTCCAGTTCTGGGCCCCTCAATTTAAGAAGGACATTGGGACTCTTGAATGTGTCCAGAGAAGGGCAATGAGGCTGGGGAGAGGCCTCAAGCACAAGCCCTCTGAAGAGAGGCTGAGGGAGCTGGGATTGTTTAGGTCTCCCTGTGACATAACTTGATTACTCAATGTTTCTGTGCATTCAAAATGTGGATTTGGCAAAATGCATTAGTGGTTCTCTCATGCAAAGCAACATCTCCTCGCTCAAGAAGCTCTTGGGCCACAATTTGGGATTATTTTGAGAGAGTATCATGATACTTGTGTCCTCTTATATTTATTCCTGGTCAAGCAGTATTTGTGACAGTCCAGAATGTTCAGTTCAACAAACTTTTGGGCACATTGAACCAGATGTTTTTAATGTGGTTTTCTGTGTGGTGTATGTTCTTATTTGTCTTCTTGAAAACTTCACAAGTGTTAAAAATTAGGTGACTCTGTTGATGCTTAATATTTCCATTTAAATGCTATGTGATTTGTTGTCTAAAATGCAAGTTGACCCTCAACTTTCCAATTGAAATCTTTAATACTGAAGAAATCCAAAGCTGTCTTGCTGAAAAATTGTAATGGGTTTTATGGGAACAACTGCTGGAAGAATTAGATAAAGAACTCTGGAAACATGGAGAGGGGAAGGAGTATTACATTTTGTATTTGAGCTCAAGCCTCTATGTTTGATTGCAGGAAGACATTTGAAAATAGCTATACCAGAGCTCTGAAGGATTCTTCAACCTACTGATAGGAGCTTTGGGAACTGGGCTGTAAACTCCTTGAAACCAGAACAGATGTATTGGTATATAGCTTCAAAGCTTTGAAAGACTGCTTTCCCCACGTGCCTTTTTATGTGAGGAGATTTTTAAGAGCTGCTGAATAAATTTTATTATCTTTTCTACAAAAGCACTATCCACATGGCAGGGGCAGACTTTCAACAGTCATGGGCTCAGAAGTGAAACAAGAACAGCATAATGCAGGCCCAAATGAACAGAAGTGGAAGGGAAACAGGAGAGGTGCATGTCAGCCTGTTCAGGACCCAGAGGGGTGAGGGTTTTGAGATGCTTCCATAGCTTCTTCATGAAGATAAATAAACACAAGAGAGTTGTGTCTGCTTCAACTGTACTACATTAAATAGAATTCTTAATGTTGGGGAAGAATGTAGATGAGTAACAGTCCAGATGTTAGCCATGTTGGTTTATGTGCATTTAGAAATGCATCCGACAGTGTTGTGAGTGAGTTGAGAACCTACAGAGTTTGGAATAGAGAAAAATATCAGGAAAGGGGAGTCAATTTAACTTATCCTCTATCATTTCACTCCTTCCTACACACTAATTAACTGGCCATGTACTGGAGCCTTTGCTGTGATTGTGTCTTGGAAACTGTAGTTCTTGCTGTAGGAGTTTATCAAACTTTTAAGAGAGAAGACAAAGGAAAACTTCTAGAAATCAGAGGCCAAGACATAAGAAATAAGATCTATTTCAACTAAGTTACCATATCTTTGACCTGGAAGCCTACTTGGACAAGCAAAGCCCCAATACTGCACTGTTATGATAGGTTCATTTGCAGTTGTGCTTTGGTTTATACTTTCTGGGGGCAAAACCCTTCAAAATTCAGGTAGTAGTTTTGCTAGTAATGTGTGTGTATTTTTCTGCAGCCAGGAGCAACCTGCAACCAGGTTGAATCATTTTAGGAGGACTATCTTTCCTTATCCTTTCCTTGTTACAATTTGGAGTGCTTGTTCTCCTCTTGTTTAGGCTTTTGCTTGCTTCATGTCATTGCACTGAATTAAGGGGAAAAAAAAAAAAAAAAAAAAAAAAGGAAATATTTTTATCATAAAGATTTCTCATTTTGACAATTTGAGGCAGTTGCAGAATTGCTTTGTGGGTTTTTTGTTGTTGTTTGGGTTTGTTTGGTTTGTTGTGAGGTTTTTGTTCATAGTATCAGTCAGGGTTGGAAGGGACCACAAGGATCATCTAGTTCCAGCCCCCTGCCATGGGCAGGGACACCCCACACTAGATCAGGCTGGCCAGAGCCGCATCCAGCCTGGGCTTAAACACCTCCAGGGATGGGGCCTCAACCACCTCTCTGGACAACCCATTCCAGGGCTTCACCACTCTCATGGTGAAGAACTTCCTCCTCACCTCCAGCCTGAATCTCCCCACCTCCAGCTTCATTCCATTCCCCCTAGTCCTATCACTACCTGATATCCTGAGAAGTCCCTCCCCAGCCTTCTTGTAGGCCCCCTTCAGATACTGGAAGGCCACAATTAGGTCACCTTGGCGCCTTCTTTTCTCCAAACTGTTGTTGCTGTGGTCGTGGTTTCTTGTTTTGTTGTGGGTTTTTTTGTTGTGTTTGGAGGGTTTTGTTTGTTTTGTTGTGGGTTTTTTGTTATGTTTTTCCCTTTTTCCCCCTTTTTTTTTTCTTTGTTTAGTTGGTTTTTTCCCCAAAGGAATTTGCCCTTCAATCACACAACTGCCAGAAACTCTGGCCCCATTTTTAAACTATCAAAGGCAAGATGGAGTTTATTTGCAAGGTCAAGATCTACTTATAAGTAATAGCACTTCCCATGGGGAAAAACACTAACCCAATTTGTGAAAGTTATTTTACTTGATGGTCAAATAAACTCAATAGCACGTCAAGACCACGGTACCTGGCTGTGATGTGACACACGCAGCAGCACTTAGGCAGGAGGCTTTGTTTTCCTTACGAATCTATTGATGGATTTATTTTGTTTCTTTTTCATGTGGATTTTTGACTTCTGAAATCATAGCTTTGGCATTCTAAGGGACAAAGAAATTAAACTGTAGGGTAAAAGAACAAGCCCAAAACGGCTCCAAAATTACAGGAGGCATGGCAGCAGAAGGGTCTGCTCAGAGCAGATTATAACCCTTCAAATTGCCAGAGCCTCTTTAGCAGCTACTTCGCATTGTGGGTTTATCTGGCAGAAGGAAGATGACAGGGTTGCCAGCCTGCCTAATGATCTTCATCTAACATTTACCTTATTGAGAGGGGAATAATTCGGTTAAATTAACATCCTAGCATATTTGCTGTCCAGCTAGTTGATGAATTAAATAGCCTGGAGAAAATGTTTTATGACTCGTTTACCCATAAAATTTGCTGGATTTTTCATGCAAAAGGAAATGACTTTTCAGTGGTTGTGTGCTGCAATGCCCTATACCCCTTGGCTGTAAAAATAAATGCTATGTATACCTATTTATATATGAAAATAACAACCTTAAATAAAAGCCCCGTGTCTTTGGGAGGTAGGAGAGCACAGACGCAGACTCCGCTCTTGGAGCGACCCCGGCTCATGCAGAACCGGTGCTTTGCCACATGGCGTGTGCCTCCTGCTTGGAGGAAGCGCAGACCATTAATGACAACCTACAAGTCTGTGACACTGGGATCACTCAATCAATCAAATGTGGCACCTCTGCCAGCCCAGCCAGCTGTCCTCTTCCATCAGTGTCCAGAAATGCCGCACTGAAGGCCACAGTTGCCAGTTGCCATCCTCAAATAACCACTGGGTCTGCCCCAGGATAAATGTATTTAGGGAACCTGTTTAGATTGAATTTTCTGTCTTGACAGTCCCTTTTGAGTTTCAGTTTAGAAAAGGAGAATAAACAAATTACAGGCTAATAAACAAAGCCGTGCATCTCTAACAAGGAATACAAGCCTGGGGCTTTGCACTTATCTGTTGTAGACCTGTTGTGAGACATCACCCTAAGTACCTGTGACAGCAGGAGATGTTGTGAAGTTGATGTGCTGTGCTTGGGTTGACCAAAGCTTGTGACTGAAGTCTGTGGTTCAGAGATCCACCAACCCACTGAAATGTTACATTGCTTCTATTACTGTGTGCTAAAGAAGTCAAGAAGACTAAGACTTAATTTTCTGAGAAAATGTTATGAATGTGCTCGTTAGAATGTTCCATAAGCAAATTTGCTTTCTCTTGGGCATTTCCAGTTTGAAAGGGAAATGTGCACTATGCAGATGTGGAGAGCTTTTCTGTTTGTCTCAGCTAAGCTTCTAGTGCTGCTATACCCCCAAAAGACTCCATATGTGAGAAGTCCACCATAAAGGGTTGGACCAGAGTTTTTCAGGGCTGTGAGCAAGGGCACTTCTGCATTCATAAGTCTTAAGGATGCCAAAGCTGCAGAGCTTCAGCATGTTAGGCTTGAGGACCTTGCATGTACAAGAGGATTGGGCAGAAGGAAGATACAGGCAGTCAGGGTTTTACAGTGGAAACCCGTGTTTCAAGGCAAAATAATTTTCTTCCTCTGCTGTGGCTGCCACACTGATATGTAGTAGATGATACACACTGTTTTCACAAGGAATCTACTTGCTGTTCTGGATTGCAGTGGTTTGAGTGCAGCAGGTTGCCCTCGTATGTCTGTATCAAGTTTTCCTCTGCTATTATTATCACTAGATCCATGTCCTCACTTGTTTTGTTGTTGTTTTTTTTTTTCCCTTTCTCCTTTCTAGGCTGCTCATTCTTATTCTCCAGCAATCACTTGCAATTTTCCAGGTTGAAACAAAGAAAAGTGAAGCTCCTTTGAAAAAAATGGAAGGGGACATCCCCAGGTTGAAAGTGGCCCTGAGCACGGCCGATGGCACGGGGCCTTTAATTTACTAAGCGTCAATGGTTTGATGGCAATTTAACATGACTGGTGATTGCCTGCATCGTGTTACTACTGTGGCTGAAAAAGGCTGCCTTTGGAAGACAGAAAACTCAGCAACACACAGGACAATCTCCTGTGACCTAATACTATTTTTTTCCCCAAAAAATAAACCTCCTCATTTGCTGAGGAGCATAAACTCCTGAGAAAAAAACCCAACAAAAGCTTATGGTTGTGCATATGCTTATTTATATAACTGTTACTAATAGGTCAAAGCAGAGGAGTGGTGTTTGGGGCTGAATTTGCCAGACAACATTTTGTACCAGTTTTCATGGCTGCAAAACAATTCTTAATTTTAACCACTGGAAGATATCTGTTTTTCAAGGTACCTGTTTTTGCTCTCAACCGCTACCTGAAAGGAGGTTGTAGACAGGGGGGGCTGGTCTCTTCTCCCTGGCAACCAGCACCAGAACAAGAGAACACAGTCTTAAGCTGTGCCAGGGGAGGTTTAGGCTGGATGTTAGGAAGAAGTTCTTCACAGAAAGGGTGATTGGCCATTGGAATGTGCTGCCCGGGGAGATGGTGGAGTCACCATCACTGGAGGTGTTTAGGAAGAGACTGGATGGGGTGCTTGGTGCCATGGTTTAGTTGATTAGATAGTGTTGGATGATAGGTTGGACTCAATGATCTCAAAGGTCTTTTCCAACCTGGTTAATTCTATTCTCTCTTCTCTCTTCTCTCTTCTCTCTTCTCTCTTCTCTCTTCTCTCTTCTCTCTTCTCTCTTCTCTCTTCTCTCTTCTCTCTTCTCTCTTCTCTCTTCTCTCTTCTCTCTTCTCTCTTCTCTCTTCTCTCTTCTCTCTTTCTCTCTTCTCTCTTCTCTCTTCTCTCTTCTCTCTTCTCTCTTCTCTCTTTTCTCTCTTCTCTCTTCTCTCTTCTCTCTTCTCTCTTCTCTCTTCTCTCTTCTCTCTTCTCTCTTCTCTCTTCTCTCTTCTCTCTTCTCTCTTCTCTCTTCTCTCTTCTCTCTTCTCTCTTCTCTCTTCTCTCTTCTCTCTTCTCTCTTCTCTCTTCTCTCTTCTCTCTTCTCTCTTCTCTCTTCTCTCTTCTCTCTTCTCTCTTCTCTCTTCTCTCTTCTCTCTTCTCTCTTCTCTCTTCTCTCTTCTCTCTTCTCTCCTCTTCTCTCTTCTCTCCTCTTCTCTCTTCTCTCTTCTCTCCTCTTCTCTCTTCTCTCCTCTTCTCTCTTCTCTCTTGTCTCTTCTCTCTTGTCTCTTCTCTCTTCTCTCTTGTCTCTTCTCTCTTCTCTCTTGTCTCTTCTCTCTTGTCTCTTCTCTCTTGTCTCTTCTCTCTTCTCTCTTCTCTCTTCTCTCTTCTCTCTTCTCTCTTCTCTCTTCTCTCTTCTCTCTTCTCTCTTCTCTCTTCTCTCTTCTCTCTTCTCTCTTCTCTCTTCTCTCTTCTCTCTTCTCTCTTCTCTCTTCTCTCTTCTCTCTTCTCTCTTCTCTCTTCTCTCTTCTCTCTTCTCTCTTCTCTCTTCTCTCTTCTCTCTTCTCTCTTCTCTCTTCTCTCTTCTCTCTTCTCTCTTCTCTCCTCTTCTCTCTTCTCTCTTCTCTCTTCTCTCCTCTTCTCTCTTCTCTCTTCTCTCTTCTCTCTTCTCTCTTCTCTCTTCTCTCTTCTCTCTTCTCTCTTCTCTCTTCTCTCTTCTCTCTTCTCTCTTCTCTCTTCTCTCTTCTCTCTTCTCTCTTCTCTCTTCTCTCTTCTCTCTTCTCTCTTCTCTCTTCTCTCTTCTCTCTTCTCTCTTCTCTCTTCTCTCTTCTCTCCTCTTCTCTCTTCTCTCTTCTCTCTTCTCTCTTCTCTCTTCTCTCTTCTCTCTTCTCTCTTCTCTCTTCTCTCTTCTCTCTTCTCTCTTCTCTCTTCTCTCTTCTCTCTTCTCTCTTCTCTCTTCTCTCTTCTCTCTTCTCTCTTCTCTCTTCTCTCTTCTCTCTTCTCTCTTCTCTCTTCTCTCTTCTCTCTTCTCTCTTCTCTCTTCTCTCTTCTCTCTTCTCTCTTCTCTTCTCTTCTCTTCTCTTCTCTTCTCTTCTCTTCTCTTCTCTTCTCTTCTCTTCTCTTCTCTTCTCTTCTCTTCTCTTCTCTTCTCTTCTAATTAATGAGATTTTTCTCATGTTCATCATCTGACTTCGACCCAGCACTAAAGTCTTTCTCTGTATTTCTGATGTTTGTTATGGGACTACTTAGAAGTGTCAGTGGTCCTACATGAGCTGGAGAGTAATGGTTAAGAGGAAAAAAAAAAAAAAAAAACCAAACACCACCCCCCCCAAAAAAAAAAAAAAAAAAAAAACAAACAAACAAAACCATCTGGTTCTCATTAATTTGCTGAAATGATCAGAACATTTTCCAAGAGAGACCACACTGCGTGTAGGGACAGTAGAGGCAGAGGCTTTTCCATTTATGCTAACAGCTCAGTTAAGTGAATGCAAACTCACCTGCCAAAGAATGATTGTGTTTCTAAAAACAAATTTGAGGTCCTAGGTCCTGACATATCATTAGACCTGATGGTCTTTAATCTATAGACAGCATTGTAAGTAGGCAGTGGCAGTCTTAGCTTCTTTGCATTGCCATGTGGGTGATTATGGAGGGAATAATTATTTTTTATGTTAGAGAGACAGCTAGGGTCTTGCTTACTTTTTGAAGAAAGAAGTTTGTATTTCAATAAACCCCTTGTTTTTAGAGGTGCACATCCACGAGTAATCCAACTTAAACTGAGCCGTGCTTACAGTCAGTTTTGGCCCGGGCAGGCTTTGGAGCTTCTGCGAGTGGCTGTACTGCTGATGTGCTGCCTCCCTTTTAACATTTGGCTTTTAGGCCTTGTCTTCTGGGCTTTTGTGGGTACAGAGCAAAATTTGTTTAAACACTGGTGTGTGTGCTGTCACTGGCAGCCTGAGTGGTTTCCTGGCTCCTGCAGTCCTACGTGGCCCATCTGTTGCTGGTGTGAGCATTACTGTACATGACTTGCATTGCACTCGCTGCTGCTGCTGAATCTATCAAAGAGATTACTGGCTTGCTAAAGATGATCTTATAGACTCTGCAGCTGGTTTGTTTAAAACTAGATTACTGTCACATTTTGAAACATTTAGCAGCACTGGACCAATCAGTAATTATAATTTAAAGAGGCTGACTGGATTTAATCAGGTTTTAGGAGATGAGATGTAATCAGACATAAGAGGTTGAGAAGGCTGATCTTGATGATGAACATCTAATACAGGGCCTGCCTGAACTACAGCACATTTTCTCTGGCCACAATTCCTTCACAATAATAATAAGAGTTTGGAAAAGTTATCAAGTCAAGCAGGTATAAAATATTTTGTGCAAGGAATCTTGCACAAATAGAAATTGTGTGAGATTTATTTCAATATGAAAATTCAAAGAGTTAGTTTTAAAGCCATTTTCTTAATAGGCAAGAAAAGAGAATTGTGAAATTACCTTGAAGAAGGATACTCTTGTGAGCTGGGCACTGAAGCAGGTGTCTGGATGGTTGTTTCTGGTGTAGACCTCCAGCATGTACTTAACTGGAGAGCCCTTGGGCAGGTGTTACAACTTCCCTGACCCTCAATTCTCCAGCTGCAATGTGGTCATGCTAAAACTTTCCTACTCTATTTTTTTGTCTGCTTTGCATGTTATTGATATAGCCAGAGGAGTGTTGACTTTATATACTCTATATATATATATGTCTTTATATATACTATATATATGTCTTTATCTATATATATATGACTTTATATACTATATATATATGACTATATATATATCTTTACAGAGGGAGTGATTCCCCATTGGAATGGGCTGCCTGGGGAGGTGGTGGGGTCACCGTCATTGGAGGTGTTCAGGAGGAGACTTGATGGGGTGCTTGGTGACATGATCTAGTTGTTTGATGGGTTGGACGTGATGATCTTGGTCTCTTCCAACCCGGTTTATTGTATATAAAGAAAGGCCAGCTGAGGTAGATGCTGTGCAGATGCATGCTATGACGGTGTCTGTCTCGATATTACCAGTCTCAATCAAGTACATTATGTTGCTTCCACCTTTAACCTCCCCAAGCCCAAAAAAGCACACACACTCTACACCCCCAATTCTCAGTCTGATGCAGGAACAGGGATAGAGCTAAGAGCAGAGTTTGTGTGATGAAAAATCTTTTGTCGTTTATAAACGGAAGCAGTGCTTTAAGTGAACAAACCCCCAAACAACTCTATGAGCTCACAATTTGAGATTCATGCTTGTGTAGAAAGTGCCTGACTCACCTCTCTATGTTTTAGGTTGCGGCAGATTTTTGCCTTTGTTTTCTTCAGCAAGGCAACAGTTGTAAATATCTTTCTCTTTCTACTGAATTGATTTTGAGAGGTGCTGCTGTTTGTGCACCTCCTCCTGGTGGTGCTGGTAGAGCTCTGCTGGGTTTTGGAGGGAGTTTTGTCTCACGCCTCTCTTTAAAGAGGATTTGATGTGACAATACAGAAGGATCAAACCCTGTAGAGGTCCTTTAAAAAAACTTCAAAATGTAGGGTGCCTGAGATGCTTTTGCCCCCTATAAAGCCTCTTTCAGCTCGAACAACTGGTGTGGAAATAAAAGGTAGCTCTGTTCCCTGCCTCATTCAGGTCAGGTCCTTTACTCTGCAAGAAGAAGGGATAAACTCTATTAACTGTTGACACCAAGGTTCCCTGTAAAAGACAAATATGCCATAGGAGTGTGATGAGAGGAATTGGGCTGGGATAGAGATTTTTAATCAGCATCAAGCCTGACAGTAAACTAACACTGCAACCAGCTGAATGATTGAGAATCCTGAAAAGATGAAATATTCAGTAAAAGAGCATTATACAAAATATGGCAATCAGTTGCTGAAGCTGTGGCTTCATTCCCTTTCCTCAACCAAAATCAGAAATGCCTTGTTCTAGTCTGGCTTTTTGATATACTTTTGTCATAGTGCTCAGTGATGATGGGGCTTCATGGTGACTGTCTTTAAATCATGGTGCATACATTACAGGCTTGGTTGCCAAAAACAACATTAGGAGTTCTGGAGTGTTATTTTTTTGTTGTTATTCCATCAATATTGCAAAGGTCTACTTAAGATTAAATTCTTCTTATGCCGTACACTGTGTTTCAATCCAAGTTAACTATGGTCATTGTGAATCACGAAGGGAGACGTGGCATCCCTGCAGATTCTTCTACCTGCAGATTTATGATAGAGAGGGATCCATAGCCAGCTTAGGTTCACTGTGATGTTTGCAGTAAAATTAAATTTAGCTTAGCTTTAGCCAACAAAAGCTGCCTACTCCTTTTTTGTTGTTGTTGTTTTATATTCCCTCTGCAGATGTTGGAAATAAAGGCACCTTCAGATGCAACTGAATCTGTTTAGACTTCTGTCTTAGGGTATAATGAATGCTCACTAGACATGGTGGTCTTTCTCCATTTGCTCCAAAAGGAGGCTCAGTAATCATTTTGAATAGATGAGTATCCTGTAGGTGGGTAAGGGTGAGCACAATGAGCCTCATCTCAAGTATGACAGTATCACAGTATGTTAGAGGTTGGAAAGGACCTCCAGAATAACCCCAGTTTCAGAGCTCCTGGTGACCACCATGCTCTTTCCTGTGCTCTGAGAATGTAATAGCGCACACATTTTACTACCAAAGTGATTTAGACAGCAGGGGTGTTGTTGGAACTTCCAAAGTCTTTACTACTTTGCATTTTTCTCCCCAAGTCACTGGGTTTTAGCCCTACTTGGTATGTTGCATCAGCAGCATTGGAAGGTGCCAATTGTGTCTCATTTTGTTAGGTGTAGAGCACGGTCCTGTTCATTTGTAGTTTTCTTCGTGTTTCTAATAGTGGGTAGCGTGCTGAGCTAATTAATGGGCTGTGAGAAGAAGTCACTGATGAATACAGACTGAATATCTTTAGATGAAAAAGCTGTGAGTTTCCTGTTGAGTGTAAAGAGCAATCCTACTGAAGCTTTGATGTGCAACCAGATGCAGCCTGTAGAAGCAACAAAATCAAGGGTTAGAGGGGGGTGAAATGAGCTCGGTTGACTCTTACTTGCTATGTATATACTTCTAGAAATTATTATTACCTTGTGGGTAGCTAATTAAATGCAGAGGTGCTTAATTTTTGCTCCCTAATTATACAGGTTGGCACAACAACTTTCATTAGCTTATTCAGGGTTTTCCTGGATTGGGCAAGCAGATTGAGATCTTGTATTTTCAACATGTCAACTTGTTGTCATGCCTAGCTATGTAGAAATTAAGCAGGAAGAACTGAAGAGCCACTCTCCAATGGAGTTCTTAATAGTAATTCACTTAAGGAGTTCAGATATTTTTAGCTGTTTTATTTTCTCATGGGGAATATCAATGTGGGTGGAATAGTTGTTGATGAAGAATCTCAGGATTGGATTGTTGATGCTCAAGGCTCTAGCTCTTCTGTTTAAAATGAAATGAAATATAACTGTTTGAACAGACCTGAAATGCAGAAGGGAGCTACTAACCCATTTCTGTATAAACTGGTTTTCTGTTTTGAGGCTAGAGTGGGTAGCACGGAATTGGCCACCTACTTGTCCTACTGACTTGGGATTCAGGCAGAGCTGGTTTAGGAACAGATACACATTTCATCAGTAGGAGTATTTCTTCTTATATTGAGTACAGGGGCAGTTCTCCAACCTACAGTTCAGACTCATGTCCCTGTTGCACATCCATCTTATGAAAGAGGTGCATGCCCTTGATATTTTCCACCAGCTCATGACAAACATCTGCCTTCTCAAAGGGAAACTTAGGCTTCAATTAGGCAGGAATTTCAGCCTGGCATGGTTCCTCCATCTACATCTCTGGCCTTTCTCTGGTGCAGAGGAAGGAGGTGTACAAGGAACAGAAAGCTGGAGAGAAGAGATGAGAACATTTTCATCTTCAGGGGTAGTCTATGCTGTTGCAAAAGAGTCGTGAAATTACTGCTTCGGTATTTGTTCCAGGCATCACACCTGGATGGAGATCCTTAATTTGGTATATGGTTTCTTCCTGATTTGAGTATATAAACTGGACATGCTAGTATGGTTTGGTACTGAATAGGGGAGAATATCAAAATTACTCTTCATGGACCTTAATTTTGATATCTGTATGAATTTGTACTCTGAAATGCTATCTTGGTGAAAAGCAAATGGTCTCATCATTTGCCATGTGCAGTGAGAAATATTCAGTGTTGAATGGAGTTCAGCTGCCGGTTTTTGAGCTAATCCTAGATTTCTTCTCTTTGCTGTACTCGCTGCATTGACTGGTCATTATTGATATCTTCATCTTCCCCCTGCTCCCTCCTTGACTCTTTGAGAAGGTCACATGCCTGGGATTTACAGCTTGCTTTTCTTTTTTTGGGTATATGGTGACTCTTATAGCAGAGATGAATGGGGAGGGAAGTTCTTCTGTGTTCCTCTGCCTGGAAAGTTAGTCAAGGTTAGAGAACTCGGGTGACTTTTATTGTTACCTTTTCTGACAACAGCCTCTCAGTGTGAAATATTCACTAAAATATCAACCCTCAGAAGAGTGGCAACTAACTGCAAATGGAACTGAAGGGACTAGCATGGAGATATAAATTGCTTATTGTCTATGATATTTGTCTGCTTAAAGCCCACTTCTCTCTTGAGAGCCTGGCTTACTTAAAGAAGAATTGCTACACTCCGAGAGAAGTTTCCTATACCTTAACAGTGCTACAGAAACATGTTGTGAAACCAGCTGCCATGAAATTGAATTACAGGTGTTGTATTCCTCACGGCTTAAATTGCTCTATTATATCACAGGCCTCATCGTTTTGTTTTGAACAAATAACTGCAATTTCATAGGAGCCTAAGAGATGACGGTGTAAGCAGTCAGGGGTTGTTTAAGGCTTCTCTGATGATGGGAAATTGGTCTTATCCATCTAAAATGTGTCATCTTTGTCAAAATGCATGTGCAGTGAATGGAAAAGGAAAACTGTTTCCTCATGGCATCTTTTTCCTAAGTTTGTTTTTATATATATTTTATTTTCTTCTCTGTGTAAAACAATCCCCTGCAGGTTTTGAGGCTAGCCAAAGCAATACGGCCGTTCATACTTAACTCAGACACAGCTTCCATACATCAAATTATGGCACGGGATGAAGTCAGATATTTTTCTTGCCTCACTTTCAATTTGCTGGAATTAGAAAGCTGGGGAGAGAATTTTAGGGTGTCAGGGAGTGATAGGACTAGGGGGAATGGAAAAAAAACAGAAATGGGTAGATTCAGATTGGATGTTAGGAAGAAGTTCTTCCCCATGAGACACTGGCACAGGTTGCCCAGGGAGGTGGTAGAAGCCTCATCCCTGGAGGTTTTTAAGGCCAGGCTGGTTGTGGCTCTGAGCAACTTGATGTAGTGTGAGGTGTCCCTGCCCATGGCAGGGGCATTGGAACTAGGTGATCCTTGAGGTCCCATCCAACCCTAGCAATTCTATGATTCTATAAGTACATGGTTGCTGAACCCAAAACTTCTGAGGTTTGTATGGAATTAGAGTTTGAAAGATCCTTCAAGACATTTTAAAAACAACAGTGCAGAAAAAATATTATTCTTTTAGACTAGAATTTAAAACTATTTTACCTAGGTTTAAATTCCACATTGCTGCTCTATGTGTGCCCACTCTGTGCTCTGTTTTCTCCATCTCACTTCACCGTGCAGAGCACTTTTCTCTCTAGTACTTAGGAGTTTACCCTGGAGCTGCAGTTGGGTTAGAGACAGCATAATTCCCACAGAAAAGGGATGCTTGCAAAAAGCTTGGACTTGAAAATTAACCTTGATTTCCCTGCTACCTATCCAGGTCTGTGTTATGTTCCAAAGGACACTGTACTGAACTTCAGAAGGAGAACCTGCTGTGTCATAGGACTCAGAACAAGCCTTATTAAAGTCCTAGACCTGTTTCTAGTTACAAGATTTGGGAAGATGTTACGTATGTGTATTCCTCCAATTGTCTTAGAGTTTACTGAAATAAGCAGGCCAAGAGGGATAGCAAGAGGTCAGTTTGTCCTCTTGCCTGAAGGCAGGACCTGTTCTTCCAGGTCTTGCTTTATTCTTGACAGATGGCTGTCCAACTGAGCGATCGAGATTTCCTTACTTGCTTCAAAGTGTCATTTGTGAAAAGGCAATTAAATCTGCTTGAATTATCTTACTTTGCCCATATTCCATTAGCAATTAGGATCAGCTTTCTTGCTTGTTTCAGGGTGGTGCTTTTTTTGTGTGCAGGCTTTTTGCTTGTGACATTTTGGATTAGCAGTAGTTGCTTGACTACTGGTTTCAGATGTGATTTTTCAACACCTGCTTTTAGCCAGGGTTTGAGTCCAGCCTCTGATGCTCTGTCCACTTGACTGGAGGTAGTAGGCAAATTCCCCTTACCTTTCAGAAAATACTGTTTCATGACCATCTTTAAAAGGGAAAGAAAAAAGGAGGAGGCAGTTTTTGGAGTGAATTCATTTGAATGCATAGTTTTGCTCACAGACCTTACGTAATTACTTCTACTGAATCTTTTCCTCTTGTCACTTGAAGTGAGATGGGAGAAGATAGAACTGCTTCACAAAGTTCTGTGAAAAATTAATGTGTGCTGTAATGTAGATGATGTTCTGCTGAAGGGCATTTAAATGTTATGTTTTTGTTTCCTGCAAATTCTATTTTAAGAGAAACCAAATATCTAGCCAGGACTATTTAAAAAATGCAGTGAAGTGCTGCTGATACTGAAAGAAAAGAGGAGAAAGGGGTGGCATAGACTGCACAGGCTAATGGGGGCACACAAGCCCAGTGATGCAAAATTGCAAATTGCACAAATTAGAAAGCACCGCCCCTTGATTTCAGTCCTGCTTTTAGCACTCAGGATGGCACCAGAGCTGCAATGTCAGATCAGGATTCAGATGTGCTGGCAAAGTTGTCTGGTTGGTGTTGTTCACAGAAATCTGCAAAGCCCCTGCCTGACTCCAGCCAGCACTGGCACGAGATGAGTTGGTACCATGTGTTGACAGAAACCTTTTCATACTCTGTACTGCACTGTTGGATTAAGTTGCCAGGGAGCAGCCTAGGGAATAAACTTGTGGGATCTTATGGAAATGACTGATGTTGTGGTGTAACACCACAACAGGTGCAAGTTCCCTTGCCTGGTGCATCCTTGATTGTCTGCTGTTGGATGTAAGGTGGTGTATAAGTGATGTTAGAGATTCACCTTCTCTGGTGCACTAGGGAGATGCTATTTTGGCTTCTTCTTGAGCCAAGGAAGTGTCTGGAGCAGCTGCTGTGCTGCAGGGTAAGTGTCCTAACCTGGGTAAAGTGGTGTGTGATGGAGTCTGGGGCTGGAGGTAACAGAAAGTTAGGTGGTTTTGCAAAGGAGTGTTCACAAAGTGTTGGTAGAAACACATTCTGCTTTACTTTCTCACTGGCTGCACTTCCTGACTCTCGGAAGCTGCCAACAGAGGTGTCAAGTCTGTGAAGTGTTAATACAGCTCTAACCAGAGCAATGAACTGTAACCAAAAATCTGAGATCTTTTCCCATGACTTTTGCCAAGAATTCCAGCGAAAGTGTGAAAATGTCTTTTTTTAATTGGTGTAATTTACTACTCCTAAAATCCATCCCTATGAGCATGTCTGTCTGTCTTTGGGGATGTTGGTTGTTCCGTCTCCTTTAGCTCACAGAGGTCGAGGATGAGAAAGCAGCCTTAGCTTTGGTCCTATCTCTTTTGCTAATAGCAAGATACTTGATAGCCTGCTGCAGCTTGGAGATGTCATAACCAGATATTTCTTGTGTTGATGGCTGGCTATTCATCTTGGTAAAGGGGGATAATTCAGGGGAAGTGTTAGGTTTCTTTTGCCTTTAGAAAAGAACAAAGCATTTTGCATTGAATGCAAAATCATTTGAGATAAGTGATGAGGTTACTCAGTCAAAGCAGAATAAAAACTAGGAAAGATGTAATTCATTGTTTTATTTTTTTTTCCAAGCTGCTGACATGATGAGAGAGTTGCTAATGCAGTATGAAGTACAAATGATATGCAAAATTCCCTGATAACTACCTGGGAATTCTCATTCCATCAGCAACTTTTGTGTTATCATAAATGAGACAGCTTGAAAGGCACTTGTTGCGTTTTGTATTGCATGCATAAGTCATTTGTACTTCAAATGAACTGCCCCAGATTGTTTTTGATGGTGTTTTTTTCCCCTGCATGGCTTTCATAAGCAATGGAACAATGCTGAATTACTGCTCTCTTTCACGTTTAACAATTCAAGCGCTGCAGAGTGAAGAGACATATGACAAATGAGCACCTTGGTGCGAGCTGCTTAGCAATCGGGCTTGTAAAAACGAGATTTCAGAGAGTCAGCCCAGGATGTCTGATCCCCTTTGAAAATCACTGAATGTCTAGATTTTAATTGTAATATGTTTTTGTGTCCTGATTACCCCTCGTGCTTTGGAGCTCGGAGCCTGAATATCTATGAAATGTGTTTCTGTGTCTGTTGTGAGCATCAGGCTCAACCACCATGGCTAGTTTCTCTCTGTGAAAGATCTGGGGAGGCAAGAGCAGGTTTCCTTTGTGGGCTCCAGAGAGCACTGTAGTCTCTCGTGCACACAGGCAGTACAGATGCAATCATATCCGACATCACTCCTTCATGAGTGATGGTAGGCTGCTGGGGCTGCGCTGTGCAGGGTGCGTGTCTCTGCCGTATTCCCGGCCAGCAGGCAGGGGTTGTGGGCACACACACCACATGGGAGCCTGGCCATGCCCATGCTGTCTGCTACAGATTGCACAAACCCTGCCTTCTGGATCCTTACATAGGGCCCACTTTTCTTCCACGTTTCTTGAAGCTAGCACTGTCTGTGGTAGCGTGAGCACATTTGTGCTGACCACTCAGGCCAACTTTGGAGCCTATACAACGATTCTAGGATTATGTGGTGTAGGGTTTTCAGGCCAGGTTACCTGAAGCAGAGGGAGCTGTGTTGCAGTCTGTCATGGGGGTGCTTTAGCAGGAGCTGAAGGGCAAGTGTTGGATGGCATGAGATGTGTAAGCCCTCCCTAGAAAGCAGTGGTTTTTATCATGATTTTCTTCCGTAGTGTGTTGCAGGGGCTGTCTCAGATAAAACACTCACAGCATCATCCAGTCAGAGTTTTCTGGAAATAGGTTGTTCCCCACAGAACATACTGGGAGGAAGCTGCTATGAATGCAGCACGAACGGTCAGAGGCCACGAGCTCTGAAGCGAAGCAGAGTGTGAATCGTATTGATGAGCGCAGTTTAGTCTTCATCCAGGAGGTGAAATAGAGCTAATGAAGTCTCTCCAAAGCTTTAGGGCTTGATTCTCAGCTATTGGAAATCAGCACAGTTCAGTATAACTAAGGTTGAGCACTTTATCTCTTTGCAGCGTGCAACAGATGATTAAGTACGAATGCATGTTGAGGTGATGTGGGCAGTGTGTGAGGATGAAGCAGGAAATGGGCCTAAAAGCCTCCTAATCTACAGTTTGGTCAAGCCATGCCATTTATCTCTCCATCTCCTCTCCAGTATCTCTGTATTAATCTGGAAGGTGCTCCTTGCTGAATATGATGAATGTATAGAAGTCCAGAAAGGCTGAGGTTGCTCATGGCTGCCGTGTTAAAAATAATAACCTGGTGTTTCTAGCCCAGATACACTCCTGGAAAGCATGAAAAAGGCCTGGGATGTGCACTGGTGGTGTCAGGAGAGGTCAACAGGAGGTAGATGCTCACAAACTAATTGGGCTTCCGGGATTTTCTTTTAAGGAGTGCCTTCATATAAAACAGTGTAGATATCCAGGACACAGTTGCTGCTCTGTCAGTTGTTTCCTAAACTGACAGTTGTTTCAAGATAAGAGATGTTTTTATTTCACTGAAGCCCTTTTTCTCCAAGTCCAAAGGAGCCTGAAAAGTATTATCTCATGGAAAAAAATACCTTTGGGTCTGCATGTGAAAAGGGTGAGTGCGTTGTGCAGTGCTAGCAGGGATGTGATGCATGCCTCATTCTCCTTTCTGGATGCTGTTTGTGGAGAAGAAAAACTGGCTTGAAATGCAAAGTATGCGAGCAGCTGCAGGTTTTATCTAACATGGTACAAAGTGGCCCATTGTGAATTGAGTGAGGTGTTGCTACCTGGGGGAGGCACTTCATCCTCCCTGTGTGGCTGGGATGATATAAATGTCGTGTGTTGACTTTTAATGAATATTCATCAGTCGTGTGTATGTGGAGGGCTTCATAGCCTGTCATTATTGCCTTATCTTATACATTAGGGAGAGAAGGCGGCTCCCACATTTGGTATCTGATGTCAGGCAGGGCAAAATACCTTAGCCTGGGAGCCTGGAAGGGCTAAGGTTTGCTGGGTATTGAAAGAGAGCTCTGCACTGCTCAGAGAATACCAAACAGGCAGTGTCCAAGGTCAAGCAAACATAGGAAAATAAAAAAGAATACTGAGTAGGCAGTAAATATTGTACTTAGGAGGCTTCTCTTCTCATCCTATAAATTTATGGCCTCGGTGCCTGCACTTGCCATCTCACATCACTTGTTCTGGACCTGCCTAGGTGACTGTGTCCTGACATTTTTCATTGTTTATAATTCTGTCATACCAGCATAATACAGATACCATCTTGTGGCACCTTTTAAAGCTCCCCAAAAGTTGCTTCTTTCCCCCCACCCCTGCTTGCATCACATATTCCCAGCACTCTTACGGTCTCTGCTTGCCTCCTGCTTCATTCTTTCCAGTGCTCTTCCACAAACACCTGGAACTTTTGTCTTTGAGACATCCAGAGACATTTGAGTTCTGCCATCTTATGCAATCGTTTGAAGCTTGCAAAGAGTCTTTTTATCCACCTAACTTGAAGTGGTTTACATAGTCTGGGCCTTGGTGCGTGGGGTTCCACCAGATGAGAATGGCACAGAGCCTTGTCCAGGCCAGTGATGGTGTTGCACAGCAGCCATGTGGTTGGGGAGGTTCTTACTATTCCTCAAATGGGTGGAAAGAGAGAGTGCTCTCTGACTACTGGAAGCAGCTGAATTTAGATTAGACAACAGTAAGAAATTCTTCCCCATGAGGGTGGTGAGGCACTGGAACAGGTTGCCCAGAGAAGTTGTGGAGGCTGTAGCCCTGGAAGTATTCAAAGCTAGCTTGGGTGGAGCCTTGAGCAGCCTGGTGTCCCTGCCAGCAGCAGGGGGCTTGGACTAGATGATTTTTAAGATTTCTTCCAACCCAAACCATTTTATGATGCTACTGCACTAAAAAAGTCTGAATTTGCTTCAGAGTCAGGGCTAATGAAGAACTTTTCACAGTGGCAAGTTTGCAGGGTAGAGCACTTGTGAAATCCAGGTAGTAGCTTTTTCTGAGTATGGGGCTCAGACACGCAGAGGCATTTGTCACTTGAGCCCAGCAGCGCTTCTTTGGAAAGGAGGGGTTGGTTCTTCTGGGCTTCCACAGCAGTGTCTTGAGGCTGGTGCCCCACTGTCAGATGGGTTTTGTGAGCTCTGGATGTGCAGGAATGAAACCTGGCTTCACCATTGCTGGGCTGAGAAAATAATTTCAGCACCAGGGGGTCCCTACTCTTTCCTTCTAGGTGAAGCAGCATTTAATTGGCTTCCCCTTATCTGATGGAAAGTGCAGTGCGAATTACAGATTAAACTAAAGTCCATCCTGAAACAAGATCACTCCACTGAGTACTCCCATAGCATTGCTTCATGCAGTATTATGGTGTCCTTCTTATGGTGGGGTGAAGAATGGAAGAATATAAAACAATCTTCCTCCATAAAATACCTACTGAAGCGAGCGAGCCAGATTTGTCTTGACCTGTTTATTGCAATATGTCTTGCTTGTGACATTGTTTAGAGGGTAACTTTACATCCCAGCTGCTTACTCCCTTTCTTTTTCTAATACCTTGTGTTTGGAGAAAAATTCTTCCCCCCCCCCCTCTTTGGATTAACAGCAAATCATGGTTTCTTTGCTGTGTAAGAGAGGTGGTTTTAATTTTCTATGCTGCAAAGCCGCCAGCAACTGTTTAAAAGGAAAATCTGCTTTGTAAGAAAAACAGAGCAAAACAAAAATTATCAGTAGCTAAAAAGTCCTCACAGCATCTGCTGCCTAACTGTATCCATGCTGCAGTTAACAATTAGCCATAAAAGCATATCAGCATTCACCTCCATTATTTTTCATTGTTTTTTTCCCCCCATTATATATCTTTATTGTTCTTTCAAGTGGGTTTTGTAACAGTACAAAATGAGACTAATAATACTTAATGAATGAATAGCCAGCTCTATAAGCTGTGAATTCTATCAGAGATTGCTAATTTTTAAGCATGCCAAGAAATTGATACAAAATTATAGTGTTTCCGGGGGAAACAAAATGCATATGAACATTGATTCCTCTCACACCTGTTCAGCCACCTAAAGTTTAATTGCTCATGGTTTTGTGTTTGAGTGCTCCTTCCCTCACTCCTGTCATGCTGTTAAATTGGAGAGCTGTGTGTTACTATATTCATATTTCTCACATGTTGCTAGAGAGAGAGAGATCTGGAGGTGTTGCTCATCGAGTTATTACAGTGCAATATTGTACCAGCCCTTGAGTTTTATTTTAAACCTGTTTCAACTTTCAGTCTAAACTAGTCAGAGGCTGGTTTGACTGGATGAGGGAGGCAGCTCCTTATACACATTCTCAGCCTGCTTGCCCCTCTGCGTGAGAGCACAGTTGCAAGCACACGGTCCGACCTGTCTCTTCAGTACCCACATAGCCTCTGGCAGTAATTTAGTTAATTAGCTTAAACATAACATCTGAACTTAGATGAACTCCTGAGCGAAGGTAAAGTGTGGGGCTCCCAGTTTCACACTGCCTGCCAACATTAGTGTGTGCAAGGTCAGTCTGGTGGTAGTTTTCCTAATTTGTAAAGCAGAACAGGAGAAGAACTCCTTCTGTCTTCCCCTTGCAAGCAGTTGATTGAAGGGTATGATGTTCATACACATGTGCAGAAATGCCCTCCCCATACAGATGGTGTATTGCATGGAGACACTTAAGCTGGTACTCTGGTTTATGCTGATCATTTGCTGAGCTTGAAATGTGTTTTAATTTCTTTGTGTTGTTTTTTTTCCTTTTTCTTCTTTTTTTCCTTCTTTTTTTTTTTTTTTTTGGTGGGGTTTTTGTTTTGTTTTATTTTGGTGATGATAGGAAGATGGCACATAATGTATACTTGTCTCTTGATTCCACAGTATTAAGTGTAAGGTCTGTATATAAATGCAGCTAATGAAATTGGGGACTGTGTGGCCTCCAACCATTTAAAATAATGGCATGAGCAATCTCACTCCATTACCTTTGAGTGGAAGCAGTTCATGCTAAAGTGCTGGTTCCCTGAGGAGCCAGGGAGCCCTGATTGAATCTTACTCGCAAAATGGACAGAGAAGACAAGTTTGTTGCAAGGCAGATGACAGCTCTGACTCAACAGAAACTGCAGTGCTTGGGAGGAGGGTTGCCTTTAGCCTGTAAATACATCTTTCTTCCTTTTCCTTTCATTGCTCTCTTGCAAGCTCTGCAGCAAAGGCATCTGCCTGGTGTTTGTTTCCCAAAGGCACTGAGGTGCAGTACCTGTCTGTGGTCCCAGCAGGGCTGTGCTGGGTGGTGCTATTCTGTTCTGGTGCAAAGCCTTTGGGTTTTCATCCCTCCAGCTACCTGGTTCAGAACAAATAGTTTCACCAGGAGAAATTATCCAGAATTAAAAGCTTTGTCCTGTCTTCTGGCATGATTTTATCAGAAGGTTGATTTAAATGTATGGAGGTTTTGTTGACTGCCATGAAGCATTGAGAGGTCCTCCTATCAATGGCATGGTCTGGCTCTGGCATGGGTGCTTTAGAAAGTGAATCTCTTTCACCACCACCCCCCCAAAATACAGCAGTTGTTGGGAGACGCTTGACAAATCAGTTTTGACACAGGTTGATGAGCTGATGTGTGTTTTGCTGCAGTCTGTCCATCTGGAGTGGTGCCCATCCCTGATGAACGCTGTTTTCTCAAGGAGGCCATCCCCTCATGGCCGTTTGGCAAGCAATGCTTATTTTCTCACCACCACTGGTCAGTCAGTATCTGGATGAGAAGCCTGAAAATTCATGATGCTCCTGTGCTTAGCTCAGGATTCACTGCAGATTTTTAGTCTGCTGCTATTCCTGCCGAAAAAAAAAAAAGGTACCTGGGGAGTACTTTTGCACTCCGGGGAAATTGCTGTGCAACAACAGCAATGTACTGCATCCCAGCTCTCGTGGAGGCAAAAATAACATTGCTTCCAACAAAGACCTGCAACATTTGAATGTAAATACATCTGACAAAAGTGTGACTGCATGCATATCAGGACAGGACAGTGCTTGACTGCAATCATGAAGACCGACTAGGAGAAACAAGACTCACAATTAAGTAGAACGCTACAGAAATAGGCTTGCAGGCTACTGGCCCGTATCAAGAGGAAACAGGACTTCTGCAAGACAAATAGCAGTTCCCAAGTGCTTATCTAGCAAAAACATATTGAACAAAATAAACCTGACTCTTTCCAGTGAATGTTTCGTGCTGACGAGAAAGCTTGGTGATATCTTCAGTGATGGAAAATAGCCAGAAAGAGAGAAATTTGTGAGGGAGAGAGGAGCAGAGTTGGAGATGTAAGTCTGAAAGAGATGCAAGGCACCATGCAGCAATGAAACTGCAGCTTTGCCATGAATCCCTTCACTCCTCATCCATCACAGTGTTGACAAAGACTTGAGTGATGTGGGAAGCTGCTGAATAGAGCAGCAAGGCACATCCTCTTGGACCTGTGTCACCTTGCACACAGTGGATCATCCCTCTGTGTCTCTCTGTTGCAAACTTTGTATTTTCTGTAGTGGCACAGGGAGAGGCAGACTGAACCTTCAGGGAAACCATGGCTGTTACTTTATGTAGTCTTCAGAAAAGAACCTTGTGCTCATCCAAACTCAGTCTGAGAGTACCTTTTTACCCAAAGCTTTTCCACAGCTTTCCCACAGCTTTCCAGGCCTGGGAGAATTTTACCAAAAGAAACAATGCAAATCCAAGGAATTTAGATTTGAGCTTAAGTAAGGCATAGACCTCAATGAGAATAGAACAGAATAGAATAAACCAGGTTGGAAGAGACCTTCAAGGTCATCACATCCCACCTATCATCCAACACCATCTAATTAACTAAACCATGGCACAAAGCACTCCATCAAGGCTCCTCCTACACACCACCAGTGATGGTGACTCCACCACCTTCCTGGGCAGCCCATTCCAATGGGCAATCACTCTTTCTATGAAGAACTTCTTCCTAACATCCAGTCTGAACCTCCCCTGGCACAGCTTGAGACTGTGCCCTCTTGTTCTGGTGCTGCTTGCCTGGGAGAAGAAACCAAGCCCTGCCTGTCTACAGCCTCCCTTCAGTTAGTCATAGAAAGCACTAAGGTCTCCCCTGAGGTTATTTTACTGTTTAATTCTTTCATACTGGGGAATTTGTCAGAACTGCAAGAGGAAGTAGGTGCTTCTCTCTCCTGTGTAGTTTAGAAACATAGAGTGAACTTTTGCATGTGTATAGTGGTACTTCTGAATTTCCTGGAGTTGGAGCATTCTGGGATCTTTGGGGAACACTGAAGCCCTCCCACTTCTGTGTGTTTTATTGGAAGTAGCACATGAGCAATGTCCCACAAATGCAGGTTGTAGAGCCTCACCTTTTTTTGGCGAAGCTTGAGTCTTTCAGCCTTGAGATTCACTTTGGGGAAAGGAGAAGGAAGAAGGAACACTTCATATAACTTTGATATTCTGACTGTAGGTGCTGTGGTTTATAGGTTCATTTAGCCTGGCATGCTCACTGGGGTGGGCTCAAAAATCCTTAGGTGATACATTGTGTGTTGGTGTATGGACAGCCTTACATTTGTATGCTGTTTGACAAATGTGGTGTTTTTAGTGTGTAATTGGCAATTATCTCATGCTTTTATAATCAGTTTTGCCAGGGTAAAATGCAGCTAATTCCAGTGGAGTCCTGTCCTAGTGTTAGGCAGTTGCTTCATTTAATCACAGGTGTAAGGAAGTGCCTGTTTCTCTTCTCAGTTTGTTTCCACTTCAGTTTCTTTTGCCTTTGAAGATGTTGGTTGGGGGAATCACTTAGCATTTCCATCTTGTGAGAGGCATGGTAAAATACAGGGTAACACAAAGACTCCTGAAGCTGTGATTCACCCTCTCAGATCATGAGGATTTGGATTTCAGTTGTGTTATGGACAAGAATTATACTTAAAATAAATTTCTGAACTGTTTGTAAGTTTGATGTGCCTTGGATCTGAGCTCTTGGTTCAAAACTATTTGAACTGCTGGCTAATAACTGTTGAAGGGATGGAAATATAATCCAGTGTCCATATAAACTGCTACTGCTACAGTTTGAACATCTGTAATATTTAGGACACCATGGAATTGGCAAGACTGAAAAATTTAGTGTTTCTGTATTTGAGGGCAACTCCTTGTCTTGGCTAAACAGGTAGTCTAGATTAGGGGGAAAAAAAAAAAAGGGGGGAACCAAAACCACCAAAGCCAAAACCCCCAAATCCCACCTCACCCCTTCCTCCCTCACCCAAACCCAAGACTAGATCAAATCTTGAGGCTTTCACCTTTTCTATTTGTGTGTTAGGGTTTTGTTTTCACCTGATGAAATGGGCATAAATCAGGGCAGCAGTTTCCTATCACTGTCTTTTGGGTGGACTCACCTTTCAGGCTGTCCATCATGTTTTGTGGTTTCCTCCTGTTTTCCACCCATTTCACACTGCTTGGTTTCTGATCTTTCCTCCATCTTTCCTTACAAGCATCTACTTTATTTTAATCTTCTTGACAGGACCCTCTTACCTGTTCTTGCTGAGCTCCATTTAACCCAGTCTGCCTTGAGCAGATTTGTGTTTCTGGTTTCTCTCCAGGGCACACTGTGAGCAGCTCCCCCTGCCATTGAAGTGTCATGTTTTGATAATGTTTTGACCCTTGCATTTAAGGTTTCAGTTGGAAATATGATACCTGAAGGTGGCCACTGGTGGGAAGGTCCATTGGTTCAGTCTTCCACTCTCCCTCCAAGTCCAGTCCTTGCCTCCACCAGTCTGAAACCTCCTCCTTTGCCTCTCTTCTGTTAAAACAAACAAAGCAAAACAAGGCAGCATACCTTTTTGTTTTTTTTCTGCGTAAGCCATAGGAAGAGGAACTTAATGACTTGGTTTTGAGGATGGTAGAGCACTGGAAAAGGTTGTGGAGTCGATGGAGGTATTCAAAACCTTCCTGGATGTGTTCCTGTGTGGTTTAGTCTAGGTGATCCTGCTCTGGCAGGAAGGTTGGACTAGATGATCTTCAGAAGTCCCTTTCAACCCCTGTTATTTTGTGATTCAGTGACATGTTACTGAAAGTTTCCAAGAACTTTCCCTGTGTGAGTGTCTTTCTAAGGGCCTAAGGATTGGCCCTCTTGAGTGACAGTTCAATCTTGGGGGAATTAGACTTTCTGCTTTATACAGCAGGAACAAGATACATCCTGCTAAATGTGAGTTTGGTCTCTTGGAGATTAAGGTGCAGGTGAAAGGTGACAGTGGATGTTTTCTGCAGGAGAAGGCATCTTCCTCTGTGCTATGGAGGTGCTTGGGGATGACCTGAGACGACAGTGCACCGCAAATTCTCATCAGGCTAGAGGGTTTAAAATCATTCGAGGGCTGAAATATTTCCACTTAGCTGGAACAGAAGAGACTTTTAACCCACCTCAGGCATTTTCTTTTCAAAATCCACTTTGTCAAAGTGTGACTTGGCTCTTGCATTACTGAGTCTTTTATTTCATAGACTCCTACCTGTGCTGGGCAGAGTTTGCAGAGGAGCTTACCTTTGCATTGGGCAGTGTGCTTGGGGCTGGCCACAGCATCCTGCATCCTGCCAAACGGGCCCTCTCCTTTTGAACATCAGACTGGCCGTGGGCTTTGTGAGAGTGGTATAGATTGATTTTATAGAAATGAATTATCAAAGGGCTGGTGGCCAGCAGCCTCTGTCTGAAGCCTCTCCTGTGGAGCATGTGAAGATTGATGGGGGTTCTCATAACTGCTGAAACGTGTTTCAGTGGCAGCCCCACTGACTGCACTGCACGTGTGAACATATGAGTCTAAGATCATTTTTTTAGCAATTGAAACATATTCCCGGGGGAGCTTGAAGTGGTCAAAGTGTGGAGCCTTATTTTTAAGCTTCCTAAAGCCCCACATGCTGTAAAGGATATATGAAATTAAAACATTCACGCTTTCTTACTATTATTATTTTTCCAACATACAGTAGAACGAAGAGATTTCATTTTCCTTTTCTCCTCTCCCTTGTGCCTTTTCTCCTCTCCCTCATGGCTGAATCCTTCACAGCAAAGAATTGCACTTTCTTTTCTAATGCTTTCCATTTGACATACACCTTTGAGTGACAATTTCCATCCTTCCCTGACACATACAGAATGTTCTTTTCAGAAAGCATTTGAATACTGTTTTAAAATAAAGTTGAATTTCCATCTCAATGTAATTAAGTTGTGTGAAGGCAGAAGGAAATGGGACAGGGGTGGTTTAGTTGTTTAGGTGGGTTGGATTGGTTGATGGGTTGGACGCGATGATCTTGAAGGTCTCTTGCAACCTGGTTTATTCTGTTGTATTCTCTTGTATTTCCTCCTTTTTTTCTTGGAGGTTATTTCCTTTCCCTTGGATGTTGACTTGCTGGAACGTGTCCAGAGAAGGGCAACAAAGTTGGTGAGGGCCTTGGAACACAAGCCCTATGAGGAGAGACTGAGGGAGCTGGGGTTGCTTAGACTGGAGAGGAGGAGACTCAGGGGTGACCTTATTGCTCTCTACAACTTCCTGAAGGGAGGTTGTAGACAGGCAGAGGTTGGTCTCTTCTCCCAGGCAACCAGCACCAGAACAGGAGGACACAGTCTCAGGCTGCGCCAGGGGAGGTTTAGGCTGCATGTTAGGCAGAAGTTTTACACAGAGAGAGTGATTGGCCACTGGAATGTGCTGCCCGGGGAGGTGGTGGAGTCGCCATCACCGGAGGTGTTCAGGAGGAGACTTGATGGGGTGCTTGGTTGCCTGGTTTAGTTGATTAGGTGGTGTTGGATGATAGGTTGGACACGATGATCTTGAAGGTCTCTTCCAACCTGGTCTGGTCTATTCTATTCTATTCTATTCTATTCTATTCTATTCTATTCTATTCTATTCAAAAACAAAGCCTCAAACAAAGTACCCCTGGAAAGGAAGCTGTAGTGTCTGATGCAGAAAGGGGTAATGACTTTAGTACAAATGAAGGAGACTTATTTTCTCCTTGATTAACATGAAGAGGTCACTCTGAGACCTTGGCACTGGGGTTGACTTATGTGGTATAGATTTTTGAAATTGCAGTGTGATTCTTCACTTTTTAATAAGCAGAAAATTGCGCAAGAACTTTGACAAATTAGCATTGCTATCCAGTGACCTACCTAGGGGCAAAAAAGGAGGAAAACCCCATGAGAGCGGGATGATTAATTGGATAAAACATTACATTGTTTAAAAAAACACCTCCAATGCAGAGTCCTCTTGAAAGCATGTGTCCACTGACAGTGTCAACTCTTCTTTTATTTACTGTATTCCAGCCCTCTGTAATCCACAAAGAGGTAATGGTCTGCACTTCAGCTGTAGGTGTAGCCTGGACAAGAGGAGGCTCAGGGCAGACCTTATTGCTGTCTACAACTACCTGAAGGGAGGTTGTAGCCAGCTGGGGGCTGGTCTCCTCCCAGGCAACCAGCACCAGAACAAGAGGACACAGTCTCAAGCTGCGCCAGGGGAGGTTTAGGCTGCATGTTAGGCAGAAGTTCTTCATAGAATGAGTGATTTGCCATTGGAATGTGCTGCCCGGGGAGGTGGTGGAGTCACCATCACTGGAGGTGTTTAGGAAGAGACTGGATGGAGTCCTTTGTGCCATTGTTTAGTTGATTAGGTGGTGTTGGATGATGGGTTGGACGCGTTGATCACAAAGGTCACTTCCAACCTGGTTTGGTCTATTCTATTCTGTATCCTAGTAGCAGTTTTTCTCTCTGTTAATGTAAGTGTTATCTATGAGCAAGCAACTGTGGTTAAAATGTCTCTTTATTCCAGACAAAGCATATAATTAGCCAAAGTTTATACTTTCCTAAGGTCTCTGCCTTTTGTTCCCCTTCCTCGTTACCAGAACAGCATGCTATGGCCCAGCAGCAGCAAGATATTTTGCACGTATGATGCTCTGCATATTTAGAGTTGGCTGTTGTCCAAATGTGCCTACAATGATAGGTAGGTGCACTGTTTTATTCATATGATGAATGTGAGCTTTCCATTTCTCCCCAGAAAAAAAAAAAACCAACAACTGACCAACCAAAAAAACCCTTTATTTGTTTGGGTTTTTTTTCAACACAGCAAGCTAGCTGACATGTGCAGGGTCAGTACACAAGCATATTCCCTCTCCTGCAGCACAGGGACTGACTCTGTCCTGACTTTGGGTGACTTCTAAGATACCTGCATATTTTGAGTTTCATTGCATCTTTCCCCCCCCCCCCCTCTTACTTAGTCCTCTACTTGTCCTTCTAGCCTGAAAAACACATTATTAAATAGGTCCAGTATTCTGTTGTGTTTGCCTGCATAAGGTGTAAACTGCATCAGGGTTTGGCTTGGAGTTACCACTAGACCCTGTTGGGCATGTGACCTGAACACATTTTATATCCAGGAAAATATGCAAAAAGATCTTGAACTTATAGAAGATGATGAGCTTCCTGCAACTCAAATATTGGTGACTGCTCATTGCATCATAGCTGTCCCCAGTTTTCTTCAAAGTACTGTTTCTCGTTGCTGGTTTTTGCTCTTTTGGTGAGACTGAGACGTAGTTGGGAGCTGTAATTTGCAGCAATTTCTTTCAGAGCAAGCAATGCAAAGGTTTTTGGGTTTTTTTGATGTTTAGCTGGACTGTTTCAAGGTAGCTTTGGCTGTGATTCTGGTATCTGGTGCAGTGCTGGTAGAAGGGTGGGTAGGAGGCTGGGACATAAATGGAGAGGAGCGGGAGAGGTAGCTCAGAAGCATGCAAAACCATGGAGTACTTGGCAGCTACATTTATCCTCTTAGGGGATACAAAGCTCTATGTGTTGCTCTGCTTCACTGGAAAATAAGCTACATTGTAAAGTAGGAAGATTAGGTTAAAAGTGCTTTGACAGATTAAAAAATTGATTTTCAAAACAGGGATTTGGGTGGGTTTTGGGTTTATTTTTTTGATGGGAGGAAATGTTGATTATGCTTTGTTCCTCACCAAAAGTGTGGAGCGAAAGAAGCGGTGGTACATCTGCACATTTGCTTTTGTCATTTTCCTTTCTCACTCCTCTTTAGGACCAAACCAAGAAATTACTCATTTACTTGTTCTCCAGGTTTAGCCCAAGCTGGCTGTGTCTTTCAGGAGCCTCAAGAGATAGTTAAACATATTCCTGGACCTTAATACAACAGTTTATGTAACATAATTTTCTTTTATTTAATTTCATTCTATTCTTTCAATGTTTAGTCCAGAGGCAGACTTTTCCAGACTATCCTCTTTATTTTTTGTTGTTATGATACCTTCAAATGCATAGTACTAGGGAAGTCCTGTATCCCAGGAGTGTGTGGATTCACTTTCCAAACACAGCAGTATCCAGCACTATGAGAAGCTATCTGTGAGCAGTCTGCATGCATCTACCCCTGTTCTTGTCCTTCATGCAAACTCAGCTTTCTGGCCAAAACATTTTTGTATGTATGCCTTGACCATGACCAGCACATAATTCTGGGAGTGTATAGGCACTTGGCCTCTTCTCCCAGGCAGCCAGTACCAGAACAAGAGGACACAGTCTCGGGCTGCGCCAGGGCAGGTTTAGGCTGGATGTTAGGAAGAAGTTCTATACAGAGAGAGTGGTTGCCCATTGGAATTGGCTGCCTGTGGAGGTGGTGGAGTCACCTTCATTGGAGGTGTTCAGAAGGAGACTTGATGGGGTGCTTGGCTGCGTGGTTTAGTTGTTGGGTGGGTTGGATTGGTTAATGGGTTGGACGCAATGATCTTGAAGGTCTCTTCCAACCTGGTGTATTGTATTGTATTAATGTATTGTGGTCCACCAGCCCCAAACAGCTGTGGATTTCCTCCTCTCTTTTTTTTTATTGCCACATATCCCTGTATCAAAGAACTTATTTTAATTTTTAAATAGAATAGAATTAACCAGGTTGGAAAAGACCTTTGAGATCATCAAGTCCAACCTATCATCCAACACTATCTAATCAACTAAACCATGGCACCAAGCACCCCATCCAGTCTTTTCCTAAACACCTTCAGTGATGGCGACTCCACCACCTCCCTGGGCAGCCCATTCCAATGGCAAATCACTCTTTCTATGAAGAACTTCTTCCTAACATCCAGCCTAAACCTCCCCTGGTGCAGCTTGAGACTGTGTCCTCTTGTTCTAAAGGTATTTAATGATTAAATAAATTAATAGAGCTAATTTTCCTTCTTTGAGCATCCTGAGTTGCACAAAGTGGGCTCCAGGTAATGTGAGGTAAAGCGACATATGCATGCACAGTAGCTCTTTCATTGAGGAGCTGGAAACAAGGGAAGCATGCTGCTCATTGCATCATACCTTGGGCTATATGGATATAGACAGGGTGTTGACGATCGTCCCTTCCCTGTGCACCTATCCTGAGCAGGCCAGGGAGCAAAGGTGCTTCTTGGAAACCTTTGGTGTGCACTTGTCTTTAGCTGGCTGCTATGCTGGCTGAAGGTCTGTTGTTTAATTCTCTTTTCCCAGTCAGCTATCAGCATAAGACCAACAGCAGCCTGACTTCAGTCTGCAGAGTTGAGCATGGGCTGTTCTCAATCTGTTGGTTTTGGAAGTTCACTGTAATTCAGCTCCCAAATGCATGACAAGATGCAGGTAGATAATATTGTCTGGTATTTTAAATAATACTCAAGATGCTTCAGGAGGAATTAAGGAAAAGGACAGGTTATTCTCTGTGAGGATGGAGCAGCTGGTGAGGGAATGTGGCTGCATCTCAGCGAGGCTGGTACCAATCCTCATTTCCTCAAAAAATTCAGAAAGAATATAATTGTGATTTGTGTGATTCTCTACCTCCCAATGATCTGTGAGAATAAATCTGCTCAGGATGATGAGGTGCTTATGGATATTAATGGGGCTGAGCAGGGCTTTTCAGACAGGGAGGTGGTAATGTGCTGGAAACAGGGGAGTGCAAAGTAGCTTTTTAATTTTTTTCCATAGCAGCAATTTGCACGCATGCCACAAGGTCAGAAATTGTTGCCCCTCTCACCTGACTAAATGGTTCCAGTGCAAAGCCAATGAAGCAGGAAAACCAACTTTCTTCATCTCTACCCAGTTTCTCTGTCTCAGGATAAAATAAAGCACTGGAGTATTCTGGCTGCCTCGTGCAGCCACTTGTTCCTCCACCAGCCATCTTGGGTAGTGCAGAGGAACCAATCTTTCTCTGTGAGAAATCTGAGTGTTAATAATTTCTGGCAAGTGTTGTGCTGAAGCAGACAATTTTGTAAGGCCAGCCAGGCGTGCTGAGGAGTTCCAGTGGACAAGGCAAGGAAAACACTTCATTCATGTTTGAATTCCTCGCCGCTTCGCAGGCTCCTGGGACAGCGGCACGAGCCAGGGCAGATCGGTTTCACGTGGCTGCTTTCCCTGGGATACGCCTCCAGCAGTGGTCTGGTACGTGGCAGCAGCTGCTCATTTCTGTGAGAATACCCCCTGCATTGTGGGTATTTTTTAAACAATTTTAAAGTGAATGAAAGAGGCAAAGATAACCAGCCTTAATCATGCCTCATGATTGGCTATCCTTTCCCCTAGTATCAGTAAGTGGATGTAAAGTATAGGCCAGGTGTATTGAACATGTTTGTTTGCTAAATGTAAGCCTGGCTAGTTATTTTTTTATTGGTTAGATTTGAAATGAGACTTTCCTCCTCCCACCATTTTTCTTCACAGCATTTTCAAGCAGTTTTTCAGATGAATGTTAGCAATTGGGTTGATTTTTTTCCCCAGTCAAACATTGTTACAATGCAGAGTGTTTACTCTGTTTCCAGTACTGTTGTATTTAAAAGTACCAAGGGAAAGAAAAAGCAAGGTGGAGTAAAAATTCTAGCATATCATTGTGATATTTTCCATTTTTTGGGGAAAAAAAAAATTTCAGTGTTTTACAACTAAGTCTCACTTGAAATTGCTGCTGCTTGCCTGATCCTCAGGGGGATTTTTCGAGTACGATTGCCCTTGGCACATAAAGGATCTTTCCTCCCTGACAGACATGAGATGTGTGAGAAATGAGTATCTGTGTCATGAGAATGTTATTAACTATATTGCTTGAATCTGGGAAGACCTTTTCCTATTCTTTAGGGATGACATCTTAGAGATCTACCCTATTGATTCACCTCTTAAGTCTAAGCTACTCCAGGGTAAGCATGTGTGTGTGAGCTCTGGGATAACAAGCTGTTGTATCCTAGTTAATCCACAGTACCTGCCCATGAGTAAATACAAGGCAATTCAGGGCTGCCTAGTTTAGAGTTATGAAAACATTTGTAATCATAAATATCTTTTTAATATCAGCATACTTTTCCTAGGCTAACTAGCTCCAAAGGTTTATGGAACTGTTCTGTACCTCCATTGCATTGCATAAGTAGGATATAAACACCCAATGAAGTCTCTTTTAGATGTTATATTCCCAATGCAAAGGATGTTTTTGTAATAGATATCCCTGAACATTGTTGAAAGTAGTAGAATAGTTCTGTTTAAAAAATATAATGTATTCTGTGCCAGGAGAGAGCAACACAGTGCAGTTCAATCCTGTGTCAATATTTGTATATAAATAGAATAGTCATTTTAAACTAATAACTCCAAGGAGAGTCGATTTTCTTTGTGCAAAGATTTTGCAGGTACTGGTTTTCACCTTGCAGTTGCTTCAGCAGTGCGTTCACGTTGTCATTTTATTTGCATGGCACTAGGAGATGGCAGTGGCAGAGGAAACAGTCAGCATTTCTCACTTCATGAAGACAACAATTTAAACACTCGCAGGTATTTTGCTAGTGACGCTTTTTCTGCCTCCCTTTTCTCTTTCTGAGTGGATCCCTGATTGATATTATTGCCCAGTTTTCAGAAGGGCAGTGTCTGGTAATTCACACTTCACTAAGTTTCTAATTAAGGTAGAAAAGCTGTAAAGTGAGAGCAAATTTCATTAAGAAAATTAATATCCTTTCACAGCTAACTTTTCTCCTTTTTTTGAATAATGCAATGTCTCTACCCTAAAATGGATTTCTTTCAGGAATCCAATGTTGGTGTTTAATATGATATTTAATTTTTGTTTATCTCTTCTTTTATTTAGAAGGAAAGTGAAGGTGACACATTACTGTAATCTTTCCAGATTGCTGCATTATTCATATGAGGTGATAGGGTGCTTTGTATTTATCCTGGCAGTTCTGAGTGACCATTATTAACAATTAAATTGGAAATAATTTTCCTTACGGGCTGTAGAAGTAAATCTGTGCATCAGAGGCACTTTTGGAGAGCTGTACCCGACTTTCTGTACAGAGTTTTACCTGTCCAAGCAGGATAATACAAATGATTGATGCCTAGGCTGAGCTGTTCAGCTTCTTGTAATTCTTCTCCTCCCTATAATTTCCCTTTGCTCTCACCTTATGTCATATAAGGTGGTAGCAAAACAGCTGTCCTAGGATCTAATAAGGGATATTTTGTCAGCATATGGTGGTAGTCTTAACTGGAGTATGCTTGGAATACCAATAGCTCTTTCTCCTGCTGCTGCTGCCGCGGAATGCAGGTGGTAGGGACGACTGCCAGGCAAACCCCCAGCATCGCTTGAGACAGACACAGCAGAGCATATCCCAGATGCAAAATCTAGCTGGTGAGATGCTTCTCCTCCTCTAAACCAAGCTGAGGTTTAAATTTTTACTTTCTTTTTATCGGCATTAAAGAACAACTGTTAAGAGTGAAAATCACGTCTATAATGCAAGCTTTGAAACAATTTGCATCTTGAAAATGAAGTGTGAGCCTAAGCTGGTTGGTAGATCAAAGCCTGGTGGTGTCTGGGCATGTGAGCTGCTGACTTTGGTTAGCAGCTGAGAAGCTGAGTGGCATCACCAGCAGGACACGCACATAGGCACACAGCTCTCATGGGCTGGTTGCAAATGAAGTGGGTTATTGTTGTAAGTAGTGACTCCCAGGATGCTGCTGTGGCATTTCTTCTCAAATCCTGGTGTGTGGCATAATAATGTATATGTTTGAGGTATAGAAACAATGTACATGAATATCTGAACGAGTCAACCGCTCAGAGAGCGTTTAAATGAGCAAAATAAAGAAGTGTGTGAACTGGCACGTGATCGAGAGGAAGGGACATGAGTGTGAGGAAGGGACAAAGCGGCACTGAGGAGCTTAAAGAAGGGACATGTGAAGATTTCTATAAAGCTGTAATTTTTATTTTCTTATTACTCAAACAGTCCCCTCTTTGACCAGTAATGAGCTTGGGTTTAGTTAACTGCAGCCAGTTAGCCTTTTGTGCACTCAGCAATTCACCTGTCTCTGAGGAGCAGGAGCACGTACGTGTGGCTGATTCTTCTCACGCAGCTTGAGCAAAGCAAACAGCCCCAATATGGCTCTTCTGGGACTCTGACATGAAATCTGCTTCGTTTCCTTACAAGATTTAAATGCTGCCTTCAGATACACACATGTGACTTCTTGCTGGAGCTCCTACTCCTGCAGTTGCTAGCTGCTACAAATGCATTCGGATTTGGTACCTTCAGTGGCATGACGTAATTAACATGAGCTCAGATCTAGCCCCTTAGAGGATTCTTAAAATTTTAGGCTCATTTAACTTTTGAGGCAGTGACAGATAAAATTAAAATCCTGCTTGAAGAAGTGCAGAGTGGCTGCTTTTATTTGTTTTAGTCCCATATTCCTGTAATCCATCTGTTCATGAGTAAGCATATCAGAATGAATCCTGCAGTGTTGATCCTTTCTGGAAAGGGATTGCTGTAAGTTGGCTAAGAAAAAAAAAACTGAATTATTAAATAGTTTTCTAAATACACTGCATCTCAGAATAAAATTAATAGAGTGGTAGACACAATTGTTACACTGAGGCTGACGACTGAGATTTGCAGATGGACTGGAAATTATTTTTGTATAGAAGAACAGCGTGAGTCTGTGAAATGCTTCTGTTCAATAAGCCCCTTGCTGAAGTCACCAGAATTGGTTTTTCTCTGGGTATGGGAATGCTTTGTGATCTTGCATTGACTTTTTTCACCAGAAGGAACCTAAATTTTATTTCAGCCATGATGTTAAAAAAGCTTTTTAATTTGTAAAGACAAGCTCATGAAAGACTCTTATGTTTTTGTATATTACTTTAATGATGGGGATAAATAATCTTCTATAAAAGATGTGTAACAGGCTGCAAATGATATTGGAGCTGGAGGGGTTTGTCCTGTCTGTGTAGATATCTGGCTCTAACTAGCTAAACCAAGCACATGGATGGCCATTAAGACACTGGAATTGCCCTCCTGTTGGTCATACGTTGTAGCGCCTCGGGACTGGTGCCGGTTTGTTTGTATTAATGCGTAGCTTTCATTCCCCCTGTCTTTTAATCTTCTTAGAAACATCACATTTCATAACAAGAGTGCCTGCCAGGATGGTGTGTGGTGTTTGGAACCACTCCTGGTTCTACTGGAAATCTAAGGTGGCTGGCAAAGGTGACATTAAAAACAGCCAACAGATTTCTCGGAATTAATTTACTTGCGAGGCTTGAGACGGAGAAGAAATTTTTCTCTAGATCAGAGGCAAGAGCTGATTTCAAGTTTCTATTTGTTTTGTTTTCTTGATGCCTTTTTGGGATTATGTGGGCAATTTACTCTAAACTCCTTCCTTCTGCTGATCAGAGAATGGATTGAATTGGAAGGTCTTTTTAAAGATCATCTAGTCCAAGTTCCCTGCAAGGAGCAGGGACATCTTCAACTAGATCAAGTTGCTCAGATCCCCACCCTACCTGACTTTGAATGTTTCCATGGATGGGGCTTCTACCACATCTCTGGGCAACCTCATATAAAAAAAAAAAAACCAAGATCATCTCTATAGCTAGTCTAAATCTTTCTTCTTTTGTTTTAGAACCATCACCCCTTGTTCTTTTGCTACAGGCCTTGCTAAGACGACTGCATCTTTCTTTAGGTTGCTATAAGTACTGAAAGGCTGTAGTAAGGGCTCCCAGAGTCTTCTCCAGGACAAACAGCACCAATTCTCAGTCTGTTCTTGCAGCAGAGGAGTTCCAGAAGAGATGATCCTCCTCTGGGCTCACTCCCACAGATTCATGTTTTTCTTGTGCTGATCTATGTTGTTTCCTAGGTACTAATTTGCCATTCTCCATTGCGTGGTTGGGAAAAAGAGGGGAGGTAGTGGCGGTTCTGGGATGATGTGACTGAACATTGCTGATTGGCAGGGCTCAGACTTGTCCTGGTCCTGCTTTTGTGTTCCTGCAGTCACCCCTAAATGTAGAAATCACAGCTGACAGCTGTAGTATTTTAAGAGAGTGACTCTCTCCTGTCCCCTCGCCATGCAGTGTTGCTATTCAGGGTACTGACGTGCTGGTGTAATTAAATCAAAGAGGAGAAATTTGATGGTAGGAATAGCATCTGTAAAATTGTATTTGTTTGGTGACAGGAGTGCTGGAAATCCTTGGCAGTGCCATGGTAATCACCACAGACAGTTAATGACAGTGGTTGTGTGCTGTGTCAACTAAATATTAAAGATGGATCTTATTAAATATGAATCTGTGCGTGGTTGCTTAATGTGTGTTTGATCAATGCTTATAAACATAATACATCGTTCAATTGTGTTAAATTTAAGTTAATTTCACAATTAATCTTCACTTAATTAGAACTCTAATTTTGGCAACCTCCTGTTTAATGATTACTGTAGACTCTTTAAAGCAGTCAAGCCAAATGTTCCTGATTTTATTTATCTTTTAGTTTTGTTTTGTTATCTTTTCGTTTATTTTTACTGCCTTTTTTTTTTTTTTTTTTTTTTTTTTTGAGAGGAAGCACCTCTTAAGGTAAAAACTGGAGAAATAATTTAAAGTCTGTGTAGCTAAAATATTGCTCTGGACAGCTGACCTGGCTTTGAAAGCATTTTGTGCTACATCACAAGTACATAAATATCTTTTACTCTTTGAAACTTATTGTTCATGGAGCCTTTATGGCAAACAAGCCCATTCATACTGTTTAGAGAGTGAGTGCAGAGCCACAGAGGTGAAGCAAGCTTTATTAATCCCATCTCTGGTCCTCCAGCCCTAATTGAATTTTGACATGGCTACTGGGAAACCACTGCCTTTTTCTCAACTGAATGTTTCTTTTTCTGAAGCACTAACGGCATGAGATTTAACACATCCAAGTGCCGGGTTCTGCACATTGGTCACAACAACCCCATGCGGTGCTGCAGGCTGGGGTTAGAGTGGCTGGAGAGTGGCCAGGCAGAGAGGGACCTGGGGGTACTGGTCGATGGTAGGCTGAACATGAGCATGCAGTGTGCCCCAGGCAGCCAAGAAGGCCAATGGTATCCTGGCCTGTATCAGGAACAGTGTGGCCAGCAGGAGCAGGGAAATCATTCTGCCCTGTGTGCAGCACTGGTTAGGCCACACCTTGAGTCCTGTGTCCACTTCTGGGCCCCCCAGTTTAGGAAAGATGTTGAGTTGCTGGAACGTGTCCAGAGAAGGGCAACACAGTTGGTGAGGAGTTTGGAACACAAGCCTTGTTAGGAGAGGCTGAGGAAGCTAGGGTTGCTTAGCCTGGAGAAGAGGAGGCTCAGAGGAGACCTTATTGCTCTCTACAACTACCTGAAGGGATGTTGTAGACAGGCAGGGGTTGTCCTCTTCTCCCAGGCAACCAGCACCAGAACAAGAGGAAACAGTCTCAAGCTGTGGCAGGGGAGGTTTAGGCTGGATGTTAGGAAGAAATTCTTCATAGAGAGTGTGATTTGCCGTTGGAATGGGCTGCCCAGGGAGGTGGTGGAGTTGCCATTGTTGGAGGTGTTCAGGAGGAGACTTGATGGAGTCCTTGGCTGCATGGTTTAGTTGGTTAGGTGGTGTTAGATGATGGGTTGGATGCGATGATCTCGAAGGTCTCTTCCAACCTGCTTCTATTCTATTCTAGAGAGAGCACTGAAAATGTAAACTGCTTTTTGGTGTGAGAAACTAAGGTTGAAACACTGCAGGAAGAATTCAGTGAGCATTAAAGAAAGAGTTATCTAAATTATGGTGAAAAGGCAATAAATCAGTGTGCTTGGTACTCATTCTGAACTTCAGCTCATTTAAGGATTTTTTTTTTTTTTGGTGTTGACAGAATTAAAATATGAATTTGGTTTTCAATGACTCTCTTTCAGCTGCACTTGATGTTTCTGCCTGAGATTTTTATAGGTTTTGTCACTTTAAAAAATGAATTACTAAGGGCAGCATTTTAATGATCTGATTTTCTTTTCCATTTAAACTTCCTGACTGAATTTCGTGTGAAGATCATATCTACCATAGATTTGATTATCGGATGCAGATCAGTCATCTGAAGGTATCTGTATTTTCTGTCACATAGATTGGAGAATGAAGTTCAGAAATTAGTTATCTGCTGCTCCTCATTTTGAGTTATCCCATTTGGATGCAGGACAGCTCAGGTGAGCAAATCTGCCCTGCATGCACCACTGCACCTGCAAGGTGGCCCTGGAGCTGGCTGAGAAAGAAGAGTGGCTTGAGGCAAGATTAGCTCCATTAAGTGTAAAATAAATGCAACAGAGTAAAGTATTTCCAGATCTTAAATCTCCAAAAATAAAAGCACATGCCAAAGTCATACTGCATTGTGTTAATATATGGATGGTCTTAGGAAAGGAAGCAGGATTATCCTTCTCAAAGACCTTGCCCAAGGAGTCCCTCAGGCAATATATTTCCTTGTAAACTACAATCGCTTCTTTTCCAGCACAGTCAGAAAAGTAACAAAGGGATCTCTTTGGTGTGGTTTTGCTGTGCAGAGCATGGACAACCCTTTGGTCTTGTACAGCCACAAGTAATATCTAGCTCTATAGCAACGTGACATCTCTTCAGCTGGTGCTATTTCTTCTAGTCTTTCCTAAAGTTAAAATATTCCTTAAACTTTTACTGTGATGTAAATTGCTAAGTCAGGCTCATCGCCGTGGCAGACCAAGGCAATCTCCCCACAAAGGAAATGCACCTGCTGCATGCTACGGAAAGGATTGCTAAGTGATGGTTAATTGTTTTCATGTTCTAGACTTGCCTAAACTGGTTTTATGTCCTGCAAAGCTTATTGTTCCAGCATACATAAAAAATGAAATGCCAGATGCACGTGATGGGACAGTTCTTGGGGGTCTTGTAGCTACTGCATCTGATGTTGGAGGTGGCAGATATCATCTGTGGAAGTGGGAACTGGGGGGACAATAGATGAAATGTGGGACAGTGGAACCATTTTTAGCTTAATAAGAAGCACTAGCTCTAAAGATTTCAATCACATCCAGGCTGCTCTGCTTTGGAAGATGGGGTGTGGCCAGGGCGCACACCCAAGATCTGGAATACAGCCTTGGTTTCTGTGTCCCTGACACTTCATTCCACGCAGAATGAGAGTTTCTTAATCAGGCCTGTTCCACAGGAGCACTTACTCTCCGCTTATGTCATGAATTTTCTGTAAGTAGAAGTGTAATACAATAATTGTGGTGCATGATGGGCATGTTTAGATAACCCTCCTATTTTTTTTTTTTTTTAGGAAGTGCAGTACTTCAAAGAAAACTTATCCCAAGGTGTCCCTTAAACTTGTCTTTTTTATTACCCTCTGGATTACTCTGCTATCTTCTTCCTTTGATATGTTAATTTAGTAATTTTCCCTATCAAGACTCATTGGTCCTGCTTTTTCCTCTCTTTCTTTTTCTTTCTTTCTTTCTTTCTTTCTTTCTTTCTTTCTTTCTTTCTTTCTTTCTTTCTTTCTTTCTTTCTTTCTTTCTTTCTTTCTTTCTTTCTTTCTTTCTTTCTTTCTCTCTCTTTCTTTCTTTCTTTCTTTCTTTCTTTCTTTCTTTCTTTCTTTCTTTCTTTCTTTCTTTCTTTTTCTTTCTCTTTCTTTCTTTCTTTCTTTCTTTCTTTCTTTCTTTCTTTCTTTCTTTCTTTCTTTCTTTCTTTCTCTTTCTTTTTCTTTCTTTCTTTTTCTTTCTTTCTCTTTCTTTCTTTCTTTCTTTCTTCCTTCCTTCCTTCCTTCCTTCCTTCCTTCCTTCCTTCCTTCCTTCCTTCCTTCCTTCCTTCCTTCCTTCCTTCCTTCCTTCCTTCCTTCCTTCCTTCCTTCCTTCCTTCCTTCCTTCCTTCCTTTCCTTCCTTCCTTCCTTCCTTCCTTCCTTCCTTCCTTCCTTCCTTCCTTCCTTCCTTCCTTCCTTCCTTCCTTCCTTCCTTCCCTCCTTCCTTCCTTCCTTCCCTCCTTCCTTCCTTCCTTCCTTCCTTCCTTCCTTCCTTCCTTCCTTCCTTCCTTCCTTCCTTCCTTCCTTCCTTCCTTCCTTCCTTCCTTCCTTCCTTCCTTCCTTCCTTCCTTCCTTCCTTCCTTCCTTCCTTCCTTCCTTCCTTCCTTCCTTCCTTCCTTCCTTCCTTCCTTCCTTCCTTCCTTCCTTCCTTCCTTCCTTCCTTCCTTCCTTCCTTCCTTCCTTCCTTCCTTCCTTCCTTCCTTCCTTCCTTCCTTCCTTCCTTCCTTCCTTCCTTCCTTCCTTCCTTCCTTCCTTCCTTCCTTCCTTCCTTCCTCCCTCCCTCCCTCCCTCCCTCCCTCCCTCCCTCCCTCTTTTTCTCTCTCTTTCTCTCTCTCTCTTATTTTTTAATTAATAATTCAATTTGTGGAGAGTTAATGCTTATCAGTCTTGTTTTACTATTTGAGAATTTCTGTGACCATTTGTCTCCCTTGAAATGAAAATCTCCTTTTCTGACTGACTTCTTTTGTGTTTACTAGTACATTATGTTCATATTTGTAAATTACTTTGAAACCTTAGCCACGTCAAATTTGCTCCCCATTCATTAGAGCTTTACTCTTGTGGAAAACAAACACTTGTTGGAATTGAAGGCATAGTCACAAATAATAGCCTCTGGCATTAGGTGCTTTGTATCTTGGCCAAAAGCCTCACCTGTCAGATTTCACCACAACTTGTACAGCATATGAGAGCTGAATTGTTTTTCGTCAGCTATACAGCAAATTACAATGAATTAATTTACAACTCAGTGTTTAAACCCTTTGAGCAATACCTTTAAATATCTGTCTGCTGTTGTCTCAAAAATTGGGTATCCACTTCTGCCACCTGCTCACAGCCTGGGTGATGCTGCTTCTGCAGGGCTGGGCTTGCCTCATCCTGAATTGTAAAACAGTTTTGTCTTTTGTGCTTCAAATTTAGCAAAGCTCGTATGGTTTAGCAAGAGCCTGATTATATTTACTGTAGAGTTCTGCTAGCTCTTACAGGGTGGGTTTTTTTCCTTTTTTTCTTTTCCCCCCTCATGGTACTGCAGAAACATGCTGGCAATACAGCTGAAAATATCACTGCTTGATTCCTTCCCAGCCGACCGTGGTGCCTTTGTAATTCCAGTGGTGCTGATGTGCTAATATAATTGAGCTTCAGCAACCAAAGAAGAGGGGAGGAGGGAAAGCCCAGATTTAGAAGTTCATTGACATGTGGCCCTTCATGTTACTACAGTGATCCCAGTGAGATGCTGCTATTAGTAGACTCAGAGGGTTCATGTAGTCACAGTGGTGACTGAAATGTAGCAAAGATGTAGCAGGGTTTAAATCAGCTTTAGCGGATACCGGTACCGCTCTGTCCATCAGCGTGGAGTCGCCTCCCTTGGTTCTCTGTGGGTTTGCTTTCACGGTATTGCTGGCCTTTGCCTTTTTCTGTATCATACTGATGTATTCAACAATATTTTGGGGCTTGTTAAAAGTGTGCTGTGTCTTTGCCTCTGGGCACTTGAATAGCAATTAACAGTATCAGTATATAATGAGGTACTCTGTATAGGTGGAATGAGAAAACCTTTCTTTTCCTCTTACGTGTCTAGCAAACATCAAATGAAATTTAAACCTCTTGGATTAGTTTGTTATTTTTGTTTGGTTGGGTTTTTTTAAACACCCTTGTGCTTTTTTGTTGGTGTGAGTGAATCTTGAATGTCCAGGGATTATCAGTCATACTGATGGAATTGTGTGTGTGTGTGGTTTGTTGGTGCTGAAATTCTCTGCTGAATATCTCATTGTATGGCTGGCTACCCATCAGAAGACAAAGTTGGATGAGCCCTGAACTTTGGGGCTAGCTTAGCTTTGCTGAACTACATCTTTTAGGGCCAGAGCTATATCCAAGAGCTGTACTCAAGGGCACAGGAAGTTTGCATCTGCAGATGGATTTCAAATCTTATCTCTTATCCATGAGCTACTCTGTTCTACTGTGTGGTTGCTTTGACAGGCAAGACAGAGATTTTGTAATTAGGATCCTTCCATCATATGGTGTCCCTGCTGCGTTTCAGCGCCAGCTGTCTTCCTGGGGCTGAGGAAGCTTTGCTTTTACCATGCTTCACACAGCATTAAACTGTGTAGAAAAGGCTAAATATTGTAGGCCAGATGCTGCTTTCCCTTTGCCTTTTATCAGCCTAGAGAGTAATTTCGCTCCTGGGATGGCACTTTGCTCATGTTAACTGGTGCATGACTGCACGAGGCTCCTGTTCTTCCCCAGTCCCCCAGATCTTCTGGCACAGAGAAGACTGTTTGCAGAGGATTAGTTCTGTAGTGCACTGATTGTATGGGACCACTTTTCCTTTACCATGTTGGGGGGTTTTGGAGGATTTCATTCTAGGTGCAGTACAGAGGCATAGTGCTTTCCTTTTTATCTTTCTTTCCTTTTTTGTTTTTGAATCCTTAAAACAGGAATGACAATGAGATCTTTTCTACACTAACATGTTACTTGACTGAAGCAAACCTCTCTAGATGTTTGTCTAATAAAATGGAAGTTTTCTGAAATATTCGCAACACTAAGAGGCATTCTTTGAAGATGAACTCCTCCTACCCACTTTCCTTCTCCATTTCTATTTGGAGATGCTCCTTACCCTGCTTTTATCCTGTGAGGGAGGAATTTTCTGAGCCTGAAATGAAGAAGCAGCCCCTGAGGGGACTTTAATACAGAGAGGTTACAACTCAGACAATAATTTGGGTCAATTTAAATGGCATGTGGGTGTGGGTTTAAATAAATAGCTTTAACCTTTAGCTTACTGATGGAAGTGAAAATAGATACAGGGTTGGGCACATTGGAAGAAATGTGTACTTTTGCTGCCAGCATTACTTTGAATAAATAGATCACTCTTCAGGGCTGTCAAGCCAGCACCTTCACCAGTAGGAGGAAAGAAGATTATTTCTTTCTTTTTCTTTTTTTAACCAGCAGCTAAGTCTAAACAAAGCTCTTTTTATTTTTTTTTTGTTTGATGGCTTTGCATTCGCAAGCCTGTACTTTGCAATTTGTTTCTATCAACTGGACTTTAAATAACATTCATAGGTCTTTGTGGTTGTGTAATTGGCCAGTTACACCTGTATGTAGACTTTCCCTCATATATGTATAGACTTTCCCTTATATCCTCAAGGCAAGGGTTAGAGCATGTGTTGCTCATTACTGAATGTTACTACCTTGTTTCAGCCAGGAATTCTGGGAACTGTTTTTTCCCCCACTGTTTGTAACTCAAGACCTAGAGTAGAGCTCACAAAAGTATTTGCTTAGTTTACAGGACAAAAAAGCAGTAGATGTTCTCTAGCTTAGTAATAGTCCTTTCTAGTCTGAGCTCTATCACTGCTATTGCCCAGGAGTAGGTATGAGCTGCTGTAGCTTGCATCTACAGGAGGAGAGGAGAATTGCAAGCAGTACTATTATGCTAACATGCAAACATTTATCTGGAACACAAACCTGAGCTTCATAATCATTTTAAGCACCTAACTGCATGAAAATTGCATCCAGAGCGTTGTAACGAGAAGTAGCTATGTGGCAGTTACTCAAACACACACAGAGTTGATTTACAGTCAATTTTCAAGTTAGTTAGTGCGAAGAAAAGGGAAAGTTGCTCTTTTTCTGAGTGAAAAATCTGTTTAAAAATCTAATAAATGAAAAGAACCATAGAACAGATGTAATGGAAATGTTTAAAGGTTTCAAAGTGTAGCTGAAGTTCCAGTTGAGCTCCATTTCACTGCTGTACAGCTCCAGGCCCCAGTCAGCCCAGTTGATGGACACCTCAAGCAGTGATCAGAAGCCCTGGGAGTCCATGTCATACCAGAGACAGCCTGGAAGTCACAGCTCTTTGGTTGCTGTCCCAGGACTGCTGAGCTGCTGGGTTCTGCCTCTCTGGCACAAGCTGTGACAACTGCAGCACAAGATGGATCTTCAGACTCATGGTTTTGAGAGAGAAAATGTGGCTTGTATGACCCCAAACGACTCAGATCCCTGTGGCTTCCGTGGCTTCCTTGGCTTCCTTGCCAGGCTGTGAAAGTACTCAGAGATACAGAAGACAGCCAGATGAGTAGCTTGGTAACAGTGAACCTCTTGAGGAAAGAAGAAGATGCTGCTGAGTTTCGAAGGCCTGGGGAAACATGGGATATGGTTTAATCTTCTCCATGTATCAGGTGCTGCTTGAGAGCTGAAGGTGGGTTGGTATTTTAGCACTAAATAGCCGTGTTGTAAATGTTCATTACATCTTGCATCACTAACCCTGTCAAGTCACTGAGTGTCCTCACTCCTTAAAGCTGGAACTGCATTTTCTTTGCAGAGGCCAGCAGTATTAAACAGCAGCCTATGTCACCCACCCCTAGTGATGATTGAAGATGGGCAGCAGGGGAATTGCCTAGATAAATAAGATTCTGATAAAGAACCACCAACTTCAGATCTCGTAGAGACAGTGAGATTTCTTGGAGGAGTACAAAGCTATTTTCAGCCACTGCTTCGCTCCTGTAGCGTAAATGTAGGCATGATACAATATGCAGATAGCGTTTCAGAGTAACCATCTTCTGATAGATAGTAATGGCAAAGAAAAATTGAGTCGTAAGTTTGGCGTAGGCTGCAGTTTTAGTGCCATTTCCTTCTGCAGGCTGTTACTGCTGGCTGTACCTGCTGAGGAGCAGATGTGTAGTTACAAAGCATGCCAAGGACAAATAAATGTGTTTTCACCTTTTGTGCTTGCATAGATTGCTACTCCCTTGCAAATGGGTCGTAGCCTCATGTTCCGTGAAACGTGTCGTGGTCTTGACCCTATGTAACTGTGTCACGCCGTGACAGTGTGAAGCTCTGTGGGAAGATGCTTTGGCATACATTTCCATAGAGAAATACCTTAATTTTGCCTATTCAAAACAGATTGGAGGCGATTCATTAATGTATGAGCAAATTTTGCAAGGAACTTCATACGAGAGCAGCACATTGGTCATGAGTCTCCGATTTCATATTTTGTGGGTGTGGGAGGAGCTGTGAAGTGGTGGAGGCTGCAACAAGGAGCCACCAAGGACAAAAGCTCAAGAGCTGAAGGCAAAAGGGTTGGACCCCATTTTACAGCATTAAGACTGTTCACCCTACAGTGGTAAAGATTGAAAGGGAGATGCTTGGGAAAGGTAGACAAGTTCTTCCTTTTCAGGTTACCTGCCAGCTCCTTGGTGAATCCAGGTGAGGAAGACTAGCTCAGGTGGTTTAGTTGTTCTACAACGGTTTGCCACTGAAACATCTGCTTTTGCTACCGCCTGATTCAGGTTTCTGGTCTAAACAGAGCACTTATCTGATCTACTGTGGCAGACTTCAAATTCTAAATATCATATAGCATAATCCATAAGGACGCAGCTATATCACCTGCAAGGTTTTATCTTCCATGCCCTGGGCATTTTTCTGACTCCACATTCATCCCTTGGAGACTTCTGTGGTGCTTATCAGTGGAGTATTTGGGGATCTATACAGCCAACTTATGCCAGCCACAGTAAGCACTGAAGGACGGTTGGTGTGTTATCTTCATCCATAATTCTTGTATTAAAAGTGGTAATGAGCAGTGTTGTCTTTCCTTGATAGCAGCGTGGTTAAACTTGTGTGTATTTGTACCTATTTGTATATATGTGTAGGGAACAGTCTGCCAGCTGTTTGTATGCAACCCGATCTAGTGTGAGGTGTCCCTGCCCATGGCAGGGGATTTGGAACTAGATGATCCTCGAGGTCCCTTCCAGCCCTAACAATTCTATGATTCTATTCTATGTATGAACTCATCTGTGAGCCTGTGTAGGGACAGGTGGAGGGGCAGTGTGTCTGATACACAGCTTGAGCAGGTGTGAATTGTCAGTTGGCTCCAGAGAATGTAAATACATATGTCTGTATGTGTAGTTGTAACGAGTTACCACACATACCAGAAAGATGGATATTGCTGTATGCAGTTGTGCACCCTGGGGCTTCAGAGGCAGTCCTGGCTAAACCACTTGATGTGTAGAAATCAGCAACTGATTTGCCCACCAACACTGAACACTCAGGGTGAAATGGGAAGGGTGAGTTCGGCGTGGGAGATGTTGATTATTCATGTAAACAGTTTGTATCAAGTAGGCACTTTCTTGTTGGTTCCTTTTGATTTTTTTGGACAGGGAAATTATGGATGCAGTCTTAACAAGGATGAGAAAGGGCTTCAGGGGTTATAAGCTAGCAGGAGAGGTTAAGAAAATTATGTTTATATTTATTAGAATAGAAGAGATTAAGAGGGGTCACGACCAAAGTGTACAAAATCCAAAAGGTATTGAAGAATGATGCTTCCAGAATATTCATGAGAGAAACTCTGAAGGCAGGTTAGGTGGAAGGCAGGTGGCATTTTGACTGGAATTGGTCATGGGACATTTTTACAAGGTTATTGCTCTCAGTGAGGAAAATAACTGAGGCTGATCAGTAGGCTGTAGGAAGACAGCTTAAGATACAGATATGTTGATGGCTAGAAGTACAGGATACGTCGCACAGCTTCTTTTAGAAGTGTCAGAGCAGGTTGAAATTGGGTAGAGGAAGAATGAGTAAAAAGAGACAGAGTTTTTGAGCTTGTTTGGAATATAAGATGGAGTGCAAAATAATTGGGTGAGGGGAAACCCCACACTTGGAGATGCTTTGTGAAATGTATTTATTAAAGCGGTGCTGTAGAGCTGAGGCATTTGGGACTTCTACTGCACAAAGACTAGGTAATTTGGGGGGCATAGCACAGCATATAAATGTGACCTCTGATCCGTTCTTTCCCCTGTGTATCCCTGATTCCTCCTGCCAGGACAGTGTCAGCCTGTCTGTGAGCTCTTCCAGGTAAGGATCCCATGTCTCTGCATCTTTCATCTATAGCCCTTTATAGGGATGAATTCAGTATTCTCAGTGCCTGTTGGGTACCGTGTTTTGCACAATGTATATGACTAGCTCAAGTGTAAGGCACAGGTAGTCAAGTCCCTGAAAGCCATGGACAATCTGGAGACAATTTAGCCCTGCCAGTCTAAATACAGTCTGCATGCAGTCTGTTTCTCAAGTTTCTTTTATGGCGTGATGTCAACGCAGCTGAACATGAAATAAATTGCTGGTTCCTGAATCTGTTAAATGACTACAGCCCAAGAAGAGAAAGCAGTTATTTTTAGACTATTTTTGTTGAAATTGAAGATCTTTTGTGAAGGAGATTGAAGTGATGATTTGAGGAAATGCATTTAACTAAGATTAAGGAAGCCCAAACTTATTCTTGAGATGCAGCCTTGAGTTAGCTATAGCGAATAATTGCCTGGAGATGTGAATGTGTTGCTGTGTCCCTTCTACTCACTGCATATGGTGAGGAGGGGTAAAGAGTGAAAATCTGAGAGGCTTTTGGTTCAGCCCTTCCCCATGAGATACACAGTCTAGCTGTGCATCACTTAGTGGGTGGCTGAATGGCTGCACCAGGAGCTTTTCACTAATGTGAAATGGTACAAACCTGGCAAGCAAAAGATGTGTGGCTACAAAGAACACCACTTGTGCAGTCATGTAGGCTAAAATCAGGACTGAGAGGCAGTTGGTTGCTGCTATAATGGGTTATGAAATTACTTACAACAGTACAGGGAGTAAGAGGAAGACAAGACTCCAACAGTAAGAAAGAGAAGCAAATAAATGGACTAGACAGAGAAGACAGAAATACCAAGTGCCATTATTTTGCACTGCTCTCCTCAGAAAGGTTAATAATTGTGTCAGATCTATAACAGTGCTGCCTGTAACAAGGGGTTGCAAGCAAGGCAAGAACAAGATTTAGACAAGAACAAGTATTTAGATAAGTGTGATATATTTGGGTCAGTATGGCCTTCTGAAATATACCCACCAAATTATTTACAGCAGCTCTCAGAAGCTTATGGAGAAGAGGGCAAGTGTCAGAAATCTGGAGAAAAGCAAACACAGTACCTTGTCAGCACAGGGAACGGTACAAGGGAAACAGAGGTTTGGAAATACTCAAAAAGATACAGAGCAAATTGTTGAACTTGGACATACCTGTGAGCAGCAAATAATATCTGACATGCTTTAACTTCTTTTGAACCCAAACTAATCTAATTTCCTTCTGTGGTTGGGTGTCTAATCCAAAAGCGAGGAAAGCAGAAGCTCTTTGTCTTTAGCCAGGAGTCTGATGCTCACTTAAGCACCATATTCACCTATCTGAAGGAAAGATGAGCTTCAGCTTGTAGCTTTCAAACTTTTTGATTAGTGGATAGGTAGAAAGTTTTTGCAGAGGTGCACATTCCCAGGTAGCAAGGAATTCACTGACCAATAACTGCTGATGGTTGCACACCTGACTTGAACAGAATCTTAAGAGCTCTTGTTGATATTGATAATGTCATTGGACATTTTGAGCATGGTGAGAGAAGGATCTGTCTTAATAATTGCTTGTATGGTGGGCCAGAAAGCACATTCCCCAAGTGTGGATGAACCCCAGTCATTAAAAGGAAAACCCAGTTATACACACGCAAAATAGGAATTGTCTGTCTAGGGACCATTGCTTGAGAGAGCTCAGAGGATGTCACTGTGGGCCTCCCCAAACTGATGGATGGCCAAGAGAAGCTGTTGTGATATGGCGTTCCTAAAGGATGCAGGCAAACTTAGAGGGAAGTGACAAAACCTGCACTGGTACTACTAGTATTAGTCTGTGGTTTTCTGTGCTCAGGAAAATGCTGCAACATTACTGAAGAAGAGAGGCAACCTGGGGAAGATGGAGGGAGCAATGCTAGCATGTTCAGGACTGTTTCAGAGCAGCTGCTTAAACCAGAGTTATGGCTTCTTGTTACCAGACTCAAAGGTGTGCCTCGATGCTGAAATGTCAACATCTTTATGCCCAAATGCATGGCATGGAGGGATTTGTGCGCTCATAAATCCAGTTGTGGCCCTGATTTAGGAAAGCATCGAAGCATCTGCTTAACTTTTTCTCTGACAGGTTTTAAGCAGGTGCTAAAAGCTCTTCCCTGACTGAATTGCTTTTCTGAATCAAGACCCAATCAAACATAAGCTTGTGTTAGTTAAAAGATATATGCAGTAGCACAGATTCTCTGAAGGGGGAGGGAAGTATGCATTAAGGTGTTTTAAAATGTCTGTTTTTATAAATGCTTTCTCTTAATGGAAATTGCTGTGTACAGCAGTATACTCTTCTTCTTTGCTCTCTCTCCACGATCCCATTCCCCTGTGTATTTACCATGAAAGAGTTTTGCCTTGAGCAATAGCCTGTACTGCAGTGAAGTATCACATGCAGAAAACTTCCCTAACACCGTATGAAAAGGTGGTGGGCGGAGGATGGGAATCTAGAGGTAAGCCTTTAAAAAGTTGTCTTAAAGATAATTCTTTTTAAACATTCCTCAGGCTTCTGCAAAAAAACCAACAACCAACAACCAAGTTGCAGGGTAGACATTCCAGCACGTTACACAAGCACTGGATTTATGCTCCGTAATAAATGTAACCATAGGGTGCTGCCTCGTTGTAATGATAGCGAGCGATAGTAAAATTAGGCGAATTAATAATGACCCAGCTGGGATAATTTAGCACTGCGATAACTAAACTCTAACCTAATACTGTGTGTATTCACAGAGTATTTACAAAGCATATTGAATGTGAGAGTCTGAAGGGAATCTTCTATAGAAAACAAAGTGAAACCCTAATCATAAACAAATGCCATAGCATGTCATTAAGAGGATTAAGTGGCTTGAAATTGATGTCTAAGGCATTTTGGTTGATTGTTGCTAAAAATACCACATGCTTTGCAATTATCTTCTGTTTGCCATCCTCCCTTCTGCTACTTGTCTGTCATGCAGCATTATCCTTGTTTACCAGCACTGCCTTGTACCAGGTCTTTATCTGTGAGGTTTGCTGCTTCGTGCCAGACCTGATTTGGATATTGCAGTCTGATGTGCTGGCACCTGTTGGTGCCAAACCATTAATACCTTAATAATGGTGAGGGAGAGACCAGGTTCAGCAATCGGTGGGCTGAAACCAAGACAGAACAGCGTAAGACTTCTAGGGTTTGTTAAAATTAGTTTCTTCTATATTTTTTTTAAACAAAGGGCTTTTTTTACAGTTTGTTTATTATTTTTTTCCCTAAGAAATAAATCTTACATGATAGTTACAAGTTTAAAAAGGAAAAAAAAGTGACGTTTCAGTGAAAAATTGCACAAATGCCTGGAGAAGACGAGACTCAGGGGAGACCTTATTGCTTTCTACAACTACCTGAAATGAGGTTGTAGCCAGGTGGGGGGTTGGTCTCTTCTCCTAGGCAACCAGCACCAGAACAAGAGGACACAGTCTTAAACTGCATCAGGGGAAGTTTAGGCTGGAGGGTGAGGAGGAAGTTCTTCACAGAGAGAGTTGTTAGCCTTTGGAATGGGCTGCCCAGGGAGGTGGTGGAGTTGCCATCACTGCAGGTGTTTTGGAGGAGACTTGATGGGGTGCTTGGTGCCATGGTTTAGTTGATTAGATGGAGTTGGATGATGGGTTGGACACGATGATGTTGAAGGTCTCTTCCAACCCGGTCTGGTCCATTCCATTCCATTCCATTCCATTCCATTCCATTCCATTCCATTCCATTCCATTCCATTCCATTCCATTCCATTCCATTCCATTCCATTCCATTGTTCAACCTTTTGGTCAGTGTGAGATATTGATATTTGAATCCAAGTAATCTTTCCCCAGACAGAGGTTCACACATTCTATATCACTGGCTCTGCTGCTGGGCTGCAGACAGCAGCAGAGGAGTTTCAGGGAAAAACAATTTAAGGGCAGGAAAGCTTTAAGCTGTGATTCGATTCATTTCTTCTCACATAAGATGAGCTGCTGAATTCACTGACCTAATGTCTCCTTCTTGGACACTTCTGCCCTTTCTTTGCAGTACAATTACACCATGGTTGGAAGTTTAGACTGTATTCTAGACCTAATCATCCTGTTCTGAGGACAACTATATAAAGAAATACTGAATGTAATAGTTACTGTCTCTGTGAACTCTGTCTCAGGCATGGCTTTTCCATTCTGTTTATCTTGTGCACTTTGCAAGACCAGGTATCAGTAGATCTGAGTCAAAGGGGTCTTTCTCTGAAGTATGGTCAAAAATGAAGATCACATCAGCCACTTCTGCCTCATGCTGGTGGCCATGCTACTGCAGCAATCCAGTCAGCCCCTGGGAAAGTCACATAGTAGCCAGGTGGGGGTCAGTCTCTTCTCTCAGGCATCCAGTGACAGAACAAGAGGACACAGTCTCAAGCTGTGCCGGGGAGGTTTAGGCTGGATGTTAGGAAGAAATTCTTCACAGAAAGAGAGATTGGCCATTGGAATGTGCTGCCCAAGGAGGTGGTGGAGTCACCATCACTGGAGGTGTTTAGAAGGAGACTTGATGGGGTGCTTGGTGCCATGGTTTAGTTGATTAGATGGTGTTGGGTGAGAGGTTGGACTTGATGATCTCAAAGGCCCTTTCCAGCCTGGTTATTTCTGTATTCTGTATTTGAGGAACACAGGCAGTAAGAGAAGGTATCTGCTTTTAACTGGAGATGAAAGATGATGCCACATGGAATTAGAATTTCTGTCTAGACAGCAATCAAAATTAGCCTTTCATCACACATTAAGGTAACACTTAAACTGTTCTGTAAGCACTGCTAACTTAATTGTATTATTTTGTGGATGCGTGCATAAATGAATATTGAATATATTAGTTATCTTGCATATGGAAATGAAGCCAAAATATTAGAATGGAGGTTCCTCACTACTAGGTGTTTATTAACAGCCCTGCTATTCTGGCTGGATTTTGAGCTACCATGTTTATCCTTTTTTGGTAGCCCTATGTCATTCTGCCCCTGTACACTGCACTGGTTAGGCCACACCTTGAGTACTGTGTCCATTTTTGGGCCCCTCAGTATAGGAAGGATGTTGACTTGCTGGAGCGTGTCCACAGAAGGGCAACAAAGTTGGTGAGGGGTTTGGAACACAAGCCCTGTGAGGAGAGGCTGAGGGAGCTGGGGTTGCTTAGCCTGGAGAGGAGGAGACTGAGGGGTGACCTTATTGCTCTCTACAACTACCTGAAGGGAGGTTGTAGACAGGCAGAAGTTGGTCTCTTCTCCCAGGCAGCCAGTACCAGAACAAGAGGACACAGTCTCAAGCTGTTCCAGGGCAGGTTTAGGCTGGATGTTAGGAAGAAGTTCTATACAGAGAGAGTGATTGCCCATTGGAATGGGCTGCCCGTGGAGGTGGTGGAGTCACCTTCATTGGAGGTGTTCAGGAGGAGACTTGATGGGGTGCTTGGTGCCATGGTTTAGTTGTTTAGGTGGGTTGGATTGGTTGATGGGTTGGACGCAATGATCTTGAAGGTCTCTTCCAACCTGATCTGATCTATTCTATTCTATTCTATTCTATTCTATTCTATTCTATTCTATTCTATTCTATTCTATTCTATGTTCAGTGAGCATTTAAATGATCAGGCGAGATGCAATCTTCATAAATTCTTACAGGCTAGTGCAAGTCCATCATGCTGTGCACAGGCTTTTGGGCAGAGAACAGTAAAGGAAGGAGCTTGCTCTGAGTTGCAACTGACCTCTTTATCAAGGGGGGAAAAAAAATCTTTTGAAAATACTATATTTACAGGCTATAAACGAAGGAAATGCACTTGTACATCAGAGCAATCCATTAAACACACACAACCCACAGAGATACAGCAGTATCATTCCTGTATAAATCAGTTCACAAAGTCGTTCTGAATTTTTTGGCAGACTTATGAAGCCAATTAGCTCGGTAATAAATATTCAGCTTTAATGGGCAAGTAAATAATTAATGTTATTGCCTTTGTAAATTTCGCTTTTCAGTTATAAATTAACATAATTAAGAGAGTAATGTTTCAGTACACATTTTACCAGCCAAGTCTAAATCATGCAATTAAACTGTAGGTTTTTTCCACGTGAAATGAGTTGAGTTTGTAATGATAAACTGTAGGCATAAATTTGGTTGTCGTGGTCAGATGCATTGCTAAAGCATGAAGGAAAATATTCAGCAGTAGATGTAATCAAGTATGTATTTGAAGACCTATTAATATATACTGTAACTGCTTCTTGTTGTCCTTCCGCAGTGCAATAGAAAGGGGAAAGCACACTTCCCATCAGTCTCTGGCACTGGCATAATTGCCTGTGTATAATTGTAATGGCCACTGTAAAATGGTTATTGCAGGGTAGTGCTTGTTCCATCTCTTTGTTGGATTGCTAGCAGAAACACAACGTGTGGTATGCATCTGAAAAGATAAGAATTCTTCTGTAGTTATTAACTTAAACTCCAGACTGATCACATGTTTTTCCCTTTCTTCTTATTACTTCGTATTTTTTTTTCTGATGTGTGTGTAGCCTATTCCTATGTCATCCTTCAGGCTTAGAGAGCAATCAGAGTAGTAATGCTTTTCTTAAGAGGAACAGATGAGCTAGTAAGGGTATGCAGCTATTTGCACTCTCAATGCAGGTCAGAGCTGGCAAGATTCAGCCCTTTTAGGTGCTGCTTTAGAAGAGCACAGTGTGTGACTGCAACTTAAGGTTGGCTCAAAAGTTGAGACTGCATCAAGAATTTTGAAGCTGCTTCACATGCAGAGGGTTTAGGGGCATCTGAAATGATGTGAACATAGAAGCTTCAGGGACATGAGACTGTGAACTTGGTTGGGATTCTCTCTTTTTGTGTGTGTGTGGTGTTGTTTGTTGTTATTGGAAATTTCACAGGGCTTTTCACTTTCTTTGAATGGTGTCTGTTTGTGACTTTTAAAATACTGCTTTTCACTAGAAATAGAAAGAACCCTGAAGAAGTGACTTTAGCATGCATGTGCTGGCATGCACATGCTCACACGCTCAGGAAAACCTGGAAGTCTGAAAAATCTATCTCCCATCAAAGAAGTCTTGAAAGCCCTCACTGAAAACCCAGACCTACAGATACTTCTAGTATGGTGCTCTTGACCAATTATAATTCAGCATGAGCTGAGCAGTCTATTTATAGCTTATCAAAATGTTTCTAAGAGCAGCGTTTTGCAAACTGCCAAAAGTTTGCAGATTTGTCGTGAGAAGGCTACCTTGATGGACAGGCTTGCCCACATCCAAACCTGTTCACTGACATTTCTGCAAGCTGTGATTTCATAGTCATTTCATGTCCCAGAACCCAGAGGGCAAATTTACCAATGGCAAAAGCCCACCAAAGTCAGTGAAGTTACACCAGAGATAAATTCAGGTCAGTGAACTTTATTTTAGTAGCATTCAAAGCATTTGCAGTGCTATGCAAATAGGTAGCTGTAGGCGCTTTTGCAGCATCCAGTTGTTTAAGGGTGAGCGGACTGACAAAAATTTACCCTTGAGATGAATTTGTGCTAATTGACTTAAATCCGTGCAGAACTGCAGGATGGTTTTGGTGGTGCTATTATTTGGGGGGGGTGGGGGTGGGGTGGGGTGTTAGAAGGACTTTAAAAAGAGGCAAAGCCCAGTAAACTCAGGCATGATTTCTATGGGGTCATATTTCCGAAGAGATTTGAATTGAAGGCAGTTACTGCTGGCAGATGAACTGAGGGTGGAAGAGAGGAGATTGAACCACCTGATGGCACCGGCAGTTATCTTGTAAGCTAACTCTTGTCTGTCAGTGTGCAGCTGGAGGAGACAAAAGTTTTTAGCAGTGATAAGACCAATTTCTGTTTCAAATTCTGCCCTCATCAATGGTTTGCATCTGTATTTTGTTATTATGGCCATGACTTGATTCAGACAGGGTTCAGGTGCCTTGCATAGTTTCCTTGCCGAGGGTGGCTAAGTGAGTCTTTTCATCTCATGCCAAGCTCTGCCTGGGCTTAGTGACATATTTCTGGCTGGGGTCTACTAATCATGGACTTCAAATGGAGTCAGCAATCTTGAGCAGTGTCTGAAGAGAATTCAGCCTGTTTCATAACAAGGTTATTCTAAACTCCCTTACATTTGATAGTCTACTTTTAGCTGCTTTGCTTTTTGAGCACAAATAGAAAGATTGCTCTGAGACTACTGAGCACCTAATGAGATCGAAGGCAGCTCAGACCCTTGCTGGCTCCGCTGTGCAGCCTGCCGAGAGCTGTGTTTCTGTTCCTTTCATTAGGATTTACAGCGCGTGAAGGAAGCCAGCCTTCCCCGACTGAAGCAGTGTGACACTGCCTTATTTTATGGCTGAGCAAGACTATTTCAGATAGCTTGGTGAAGTCCATCTAACCTTCTCTCTTGAGCAGGCAGCAGGAGATGTTCACATGGGTGAACTCAAGATCTTTCTCTTGTGGAGTCTGAGGCAGGGATGCCTGCTGCATCAGTGTTGGATTACCTATTGCTCTGTAGTTTTTATTGAAGGTTTTCTGTGGTTCAGCATGTAAGAGTAGATGGCTGGCCCAGAAAGCACAGACTTGAAGCACTGTATGCTTTTGGAAAGGGGAGAAGACATTAAGGGAGTCTTGATTTGCAAGTGCACATCAAAGGCTGTGTATCAAAAGACTAACTTCTGGGGCTTGCGTGTGCTCCTCTTTATGATCATTTTTAACGTGCATTAACTTACTCCCAAGTCCTGACACATTTTAGAAAGCTCTATCACCCTCCTATAGCCCAAGGTCCACTCTGGCCTCTTCTTGGCTCTCTGGTGCACTCACCCAGCCTTTATAATCCTTGTAGGCTAATTCAGGTGTCTATCCACCCCTGCCTTCTCCCTGATGCACTGTCAGACCCCTGTGTGCCCTCTTCTGTACCCTTTGGCTTTGTTCTTCTTGTACCAGTGAAATTAAAGCAATTAGAGGGTTTAGAGATTTGCCACTTTTATTCTGGTTTCCCTCTGAAGTAGAGTTGATTTTTTCTTTTTCTTTTCAACTACATGATCCACATAGGGAAAGCTGCATTTCAAAAGTGAGCCTGATATTTTTCAAGTGAATCTGATGTGCTTTTCAGACTAGCGTAACAAATGTGTGCACGGAGTGAGGCTGCTTTTGGGTGTCATTTATGGACTCAGTTGACCCTGGCTTGCAAGAGTGTCAAACTATGGCAAGGGGTGGCAATTCCACCAGCACACTGTATAACTTTGAACAAAGTTTACAGTGTGACTGAAATCAACGGTTTCTCCTAATCGAACTACTTTTGGCTTAAAGCATCACAGGAGGATTGCATTCAGACTCTCAGGAGATGCACCAGAGTTTGATGCTGTGTGTGGCTTTTAAAATCAAAACATTGCAAATAACAATCTGAATTTATAATGAAAAAACCCAGCTCAGACTCTGGGTTGACAAGTGACTGACAGCTGTGCGTCCTCCAGGTGCCACAGAATCCAATATACTTGTATTTTCTCTAACATTTGGTATACCAGCTTATCCCAATATGTTCCACAGAGATAAACAATAAAGTTACAGAGTTAAATACAGAACTTCAGAGATAAGCAACTTTAGCGAAGGACGAAAGGTTTGCTTTGCAATGACATTTAACAGCAGATGGAGATATGCATTTACTTACTCATTTTCCAGCAGAAATTGGGTTAGAAATGGCAGTAACACAAAGCAGAGTATCTCTGAACAGTGACAGATTAGGGCAGCAAAAATAGTTGTTTCTTGTGACCAGTCTTAATGCAGGCCAATAATAAATCTCACCGATTCCAGTGAGAACAGAGTGAGGCTGGTGCCAGAACTGCTGCAGAATTTTATGTGAAGTATTCAAAAGAGAATTCCTGAACAAAAATGAAATAAATTATATGTGTGTGTGTGTGTGTGTGTGTATGTATCCTGGAGAAGAGGAGGCTCAGGGCAGACCTTGTTGCACTCTACAACTACCTGAAGGGAGATTGTAGCCAGGTGGGGGCTGGTCTCTTCTCCCAGGCAGCCAGTGCCAGAACAAGAGGGCACAGTCTCAAGCTGCACCAGGGGAGGTTTAGGCTGGATGTTAGGAAGTTCTTCATAGAAAGAGTGATTGCCCATTGGAATGGGCTGCCCAGGGAGGTGGTGGAGTCACCATCACTGGAGGTGTTTAGGAAGAGACTGGACGGGGTGCTTGGTTGTATGGTTTAGTTGATTAGATGGTGTTGGATGATAGGTTGGACTTGATGATCTCAAAGGTCTCTTCCAACCTGGTCTATTCTATTCTATTCTATTCTATTCTATTCTATTCTATTCTATTCTATTCTATTCTATTCTATTCTATTCTATTCTATTCTATTCTATATAGGGCTAAAGGAAGCTGGAAATATATCTGAAGATATAGAGAAATCACTTTTGGGTGGCAAAACACAAATGCACAGATTTCAAATTAGCTTAAATAGTGGTCACGCTACCTTTGAGAAAGAGAAACAGAAAGAGAACTACAGTATGGTTATAAAAAACTAATGTTTTCATGTCCTGGTCCTGTAACACAGACCATTTACATTCTGTTAGTTGTGGTAAAGGGATCCAAAGGTGGTGGAACTTCCAGCATTCTTCACCCTCAAATGTACCTCAATTACAGAATATAGAAAGCATCCCCAAAGAGTCCCAGTGCACTAAATTTGTACGTGTAGAGGTTCATCTTGTCACTTGAAAATGATGTTGGGATTTATTCTCTGATTACCTTTGTTTTTCTTCTATTTTTTTTTTAATGTATTGCTCCATATACTGACAACTTTTGTTTCACTTGGATTAGCTGAGGTTTTCACAGCACTTCCTGCCTCTGATGTTGTGGTTGCTGAGTGGAGCTCTCTCCCTGGTGACACCCTGGCAGAGGTTTGTGGGTATAAGAGCCACAGGAGGAGAGGGGCGGCTGGAAGGGATATAAATCTGTCTAGACTTCTGCAAAAAGTCTGTCCCTGGCTAACCCAAAAAAGGGGAGAAAGAAAAAGGATAAGGGAAAAGAAAGGCACTGACTTCACCTTACCAATGAATTCAGGGTTCTGCCACCCTAAATCTGGAAATAAAGCCCTTTAGCAATCTGGGAAACAAACTGATGCTGATACAATGCACTTTGGGCTGGAGAAATGTGTCAAATTTGCTACGAATAAACCTGATGCAGTCAGCTACACCACCACACTTGCTGTAAAAGGGGGCTTGCAGTTTAACTGTGATACCAACACATGACATGGTTGTTTCATGTTTAGGCTCTGATTTGAAGTTAGAGTAAGAGGAAAATCCAGCAGAGGTTGTATCATGCAGCTGCTGCTCAATTATTTCGAAGATCTGACCAGTTAAATGCAAGCTGTTGAGGAAGTCAGTTAAGCATTGCTTTTTCTTTCCTCCCACAAATGTGCTTCCAGCTCTTTGAAGGCATTATTTGACAAGGACATATGCACTGCTATAACTTTATCATTGCTTTCAGTTCCACTGACAGAAGAAACAATAATCTCATGAAAGAGCTTCAGTACAAGGGCACATGTAAACTTACGAATCTAAGGAGCCCAGGAGATCTTATTTTATAGTGTAACCAGACTGAAGTAGTAGTAATAATAATAAAAAACCTTAATAGTATAATGCAGTGTTAGCAGCTAGACAGGTGGATGATAGCCCTCAACTTAATGCTTTTGAACTTGAGGAGCAGCCTTTGCTAATGTAAGCTCCTTGCTTCAGCAGGTGTGTTTTATTTCAGACTGGAAGTATTTCTACTGCATTTCATGGACTTCAGTTTCAGAAATTATTCACACACACAACACCAGCCAGACTTGTGCAGTGTCTTAGCATTTTCTATCACGGCAAGGTATTGCACCTCATAATGTAATATTAATACTATTGCAATGCATGGATGGCTGCTGCTCTGATTTCCTTTGTCCAGGACACCCTAAGTTCACACTCATATGACAATGAACAGCAGTCATCTTTAGCAACATCACAGCATTCCATTATGTTCATCTCAGTCAACGTGTTCTTCATTTTATTATTGCCTGCGTTCTTTCATTAGTTTCCCAAGGAGGTCCATCACACCACCAGCCTCCACCAAATGTTCTAATCATGGATTTTATCACTTGAATTGCAGTTCTGCTAGTTCACTGTTTAGTTAGTAGGGAAGGGGGAAAAAAATACCCTCAAAACAGCTGAGTGCCAGTAGTGCTGACAACTTCTGTTTTATTTATGTTTTGTACTGAGCTATTGTGAATGATAAAGTATGTCTGGGACACGGCTGTGGGTGATGCTCTATGTGTTATAGTTGGAAAGGTGCCAAAGTTGCATTGCCACCAATTTTTTACCATTAGCCTTCTGGAAGGAAGGATACAAAGTCTCATTTTATTCCCTTTTTCACCAGTGTCACCTTTACACTTAAATTAATGTGAGATCTTTACTAGAGATGGAGCTGATAGGATGAGTTGTTGATCCTTGACATGGCAGGAGCAGAGGAACAAATCGTATGAAATGCAGTAGCCAACTTGTCTCAGCGCTTGAGCTGAGGAGCCAGGAGCATCCTTTGGCATAACTGAATACCTTTGCTTTTGGATGAAGCTAGTGTGGTGGATTCCATTTGGCCTGAAGTTCAGGAGAAGACAGTTAGCTCTGTCCTGAGGATATGGCAAAATGCAGCAGTTGCCTGCTCAGCTGTAGGGGAGTAATGTCCGAGGCTGTAATTAGAAGATATACCTGCTAATGAATTGGCTGTGTTCAGAATCTGCTGTGGGATCTTTTTTCCTACGCTTACAGAGGAAGCTGACCTTGTTAAATACTTAGCAATAAAAATGTGTTTTCCCTAGCCTGTTCCACAGCTTGTCTTCTGGCTCTGGCAGCAGAGCTCCTCTGTATTAGAATAGACTAGACTAGACTAGACTAGAATAGAATAGACCAGGTTGGGAGAGACCTTCAAGATCATCATGTCCAACCCATCATCCAACACCACCTAATCAACTAAACCATGGCACCAAGGACCCCATCAAGTCTCCTCCTAAACACCTCCAATGATGGCAACTCCACCACCTCCCTGGGCAGCCCATTCCAACGGCAAATCACTCTCACTATGAAGAATTTCTTCCTAACATCCAGCCTAAACCTCCCCTGGCACAGCTTGAGACTGTGTCCTCTTGTTCTGGTGCTGGTTGCCTGGGAGAAGAGACCAGCCCCTGCCTGTGAACCCATGTTTACCCAAGTTTAGTAGGAAAATTAGGAGACTGTATGTGAACATGTTATATATACCTGAGCGTGTCCTGTTTGTCTGCATGGATGCACACATACAGAGTTTTGATGTCTTAATGATCAAAGTAGCAGGAAAGAAATTTAATATTAAAGCAAGGAGATACAGTTTCAATTCTTTTTAAGCCAACAGACTTTAAATATTTAATCTTCCCTATGCCCAACTAATTTCTTCTATTTTAGTTTAGGTAGATTGCAATTAATTTTTAATGAAACAAACTAATACTGATTTGAATATCTACTGTACTGTAATATTTGTTTGCAACTGTGTTGTTCAGCTTCTAGACACTTCTTTTGCCTTAGCTAAAGTTTCAAATGCTCACTAATATTGTCATATTTAGCCGCAAGGCCCAAGCTGCACCTTAAGCTGTGTGTCTAACGATGACTATGCTGGGTCAGAGAAGGGTCCAGTCACCTCCTGCCCTCAGCCTGACAGCGATCAATAGCAGATGTCTAAAGAATGGTATAAGAACAGGGTAAAGGTATAGCAAGGCTTCCTGTGAGAGAGTCTCTTGGCCTTCATTGATTTGTGGTTTGGGAACATCTTGAGATAGAAGTGATGTCTTCAAATTTAATATTTCATTTGGTTTGTTACATCTGAAGTGTATAGTTATTTTGTATAATTCATGCTTTCTGTCAGTACAGGACTGAGACTCCTCCAAGGGAAATACTCTCTTTTTACTGGAAAAATGTCTCCTCTGCCTTTTCTGATTAATGAGAACATCTATGGCTGCTTTTGCGACTTCAAGACTTCAAGACTGATACCACTTAACTATGTTAATTTAGCAATGCACCTGAATACTCAATCCAGGGCACCAGAAGCTGAATGCAGAAATCTCAAGTGGTGGCATAATGCAAGTAATTTGTAGTTTGGGTGGCAGTTACCTCCCCTCATCTGCTCAAAGAAGAATGGGGAGTGCACAGAACTTTGGAACCCAAACTAATGAAAATGGTGGAATTCCTAGCATGTGGGGCATTTCTGTAAGTGTAGACTTGATTTTGGATCAGCAGTGCCAGCTCCTATAGTAGCTGCTGACTGAAATGAATGGATTTTTCTCAGGGATATTGCGGTCTGTCTCACTCTGCATTCGCAGTATCACAGTATCACCAAGGTTGGAAGAGACCTCAAAGATCATCAAGTCCAACCTGTCACCACAGACCCCATGACTAGACCATGGCACCAAGTGCCACGTCCAATCCCCACTTGAACACCTCCAGGGACGGTGACCCCACCACCTCCCTGGGCAGCCCATTCCAATGGCGAATGACTCTCTCGGTGAAGAACTTTCTCCTCACCTCGAGCCTAAACTTCCCCTGGCACAGCTTGAGACTGTGTCCCCTCATTGGACAGTCCTGGGGCTCTGGGCTTGGGCAGTTGTTCCAGGAGTCAACCATGAGCCCAGGCTTTTCTGTCCCTCCAAGCAACTGCTCACTAGAGCTGCCCAAAGTCAAGAAGGTCTGAGATGGCATCTCCAGACATCTGTGTTAGGCTGTCCAGATTCCTTGACTGTTAGAGGGAAACCACTTACCTGCTAGCTCACTGACCACCAAGTCAGCAGTGTGAAGGGGTTATTCTGCAACATCATGCAGGTTTGAGTCACAGGACTGGCAAACATTTTATTTTTTTGACAGTTTATTTTCTTTTTTCCCCTTAAAGGTTCTGACTCAATATAAATTACAGCTTGCATTATTTTTTAGTAGTCTTTTACCTGACTACATTGCTGACTAGGAACAGTCCCTGGCCTGCCTCCCTCCCTTTCTCCCCTTGTATGGTGTGAAGCACATCATCAGAGTGTGGAGGAAGCACTTTGCATGCGTACCAGAGCATCTGTACCTTGCTGCTCATGGGAATCCTGGCCACAAATTTAATTTCATTGTGTCACACTATGTCTCTTGTATAAGAGAGATGGGAATGGTGCACAGTTGTTGCATTTTGTCACGACCAAAGTTGTTTTCCCCTTTGTGTCCATGTCCAAACATCTTGTTACTTCCCATCCTCCCACATCATTGCATGTTAGCAGTGTGCTTCCAGCCTGGATCAGGTAATTGCTTGGCAGCAGCGTTTCCCAGCTCGCTGCTGCTGTGTTCCCAATGCCATCATGGTAGTGGCTGGGACTGAGGGCAGCTTTTCTTGGTTTAGCTTTTTTTGTTTTGGGCAAGAGCTGGCACTGCCTGCTTCTGCCTGTACCATCACTTAGGAGCCACCCAGCAGTGCAGGAATTCAGACAGTAGAGAAACTATCCACACGCGTAGCAGCACAGTGAAGGAATGTGCCAACTCCTTATCAAAGAAATTTGCCTTTGATGAACTTTGGAAAGCTGTGCTAAAGAAGAGCTTTCAGAAACATATCTTTTCCAACCTACTACTAGACTTCTGCCATGAGGATCCTGTCCTATTATTGTTGCTTCTACTTCTCAACTCAGCTGATGCTGTAGTTAATGCACCAAAATCTAGCACTGATTTTAATTTGAGACTATTTTGCATTAATATTTACGAGGAAAAAAGAAAAAGTAATTGTAACTGTGGTCTCCAGAGATAGAAATCCCTTAAAAGCTGTAGAATTAGGTCTTGCTGCTACCTGAAGATCAAACTGCTGCAGCATCAGCCATTTCTATGCCTATAAGTCATTCAGCAGCCATTTCGGCTGGCAGTCTGATTTTTCATGGTTAGCCTAGAAGAAGACAGGAATTGTGAAGGTCCAATTTTGTCCTTCATGTTTGAGTTCAAAAGAGACAGAAAGCCTGGCAAGGTGTACCAAGAATCGCAGGGCTAGGCTCATGCCACCCTGACTCCTGTTGTGGGCGTCTCTCAAGTTGCTCCACTTGCTGAGCCTTTAAGAATGGTGCATAATGTAAACCCCTTATACAAGGACAAGTGAAGAAATGAGTGCTAAATAGAACTTTTTCATTTGATTGTTCTCTTCTGTGTGACCATGGTTGCTATGTGGACTTTGGTAAAAATTATATATATATAAAGTTTTTAAAAAGCACTCTGATGATAACTTTCAATATGGACAGTTTTGCATGCAGATTACTGAAATCTTCCTTCTTGGAAGCCCCAAACTTAATGGGTTTTCCAGCTAGCTGTAACCTGTTCGTGGATTCAGGATTTCTTGTGACAATCTAATGGGATTTTGTGGGATTTTGAGCTGCCACAGGGTTTCTCCTGTGTAGGAGACATATAAGAAATAAATATGTCTGTATAATTTTTTTTGTATCCTCTGGTCTTTTTGCATTTCTAGGCAAAGTTAGAGTATGCTCATGGCTGCTGTGCTGAGTTAATGTTAGCAAACCATCTCTGAGCCTGGTTTAAGAACGTGTGCATATATTCATATATTCTACCTAGAGAGGTTGGATCCTTTGCTTGGTCCTCATGTGCTTTATGCTGCGTTGCCCGGTCTCATTTCACAGACTGTGTTGTCTAGGTGGGGGAAGGATGTGTGTTTTCCCACATACCAGCAATTAGAGATAATTTATGCCCTGACAGTGATGAACATATGAACAACTTCTTGATTTGTGGTTGCTGACAGCATTGCTGCCACGTGGTCATCTCCTTGGCTGTCTTCTTGCCTGGGTGTCCACAATGAGGCCTCCACATCCATGTTCAGTGCTAGGGTCTGACCTTTTGGAAACACTGAGCACATCTAGCAGTGATGGTTAGCTAGAAACCATGGTGATGCTGATCTCTCACCCTCCCAGGAAAGCTCATGCCCTTTACCTGTCACTGATAATTGCTTTGGAGACCAAACTTTGGGAACCTATTGCTGCGTGTGAGGTCCTCATGTGGTTGCTTGTTTAGAAGCTTTAAATTCCTTGAGTGAGAGCCATTTTAACAGTGCAAAGTAATAAGACTGAGGTGATGTCTCTGCTTTTAATATGAAGGTCCTGTTATTTTGCAGAAATGCCATAATGAATAAAATAATTCCCTGGGGAGAAGTATATTACTTAACTTTCTTATTACAATATCGGACTGGAATAAAAAGCAGCCAGGCTGGCATTTACTTCCTGGTGTAGGAACACTGTTAAAGTACTGTAAAGCAAGAATAGCTTCACACCACAGTTCTTGAATACAAAGTTTGCCCTCCAAAGGTGCCACGCATGATGGATTGTCACAGACTCTTTGTCCTACCTTGACATTTCATTCCTGTCCGATGTTGTCTTATGTTTTGCTCTGAATCTGCCAAACAACTGACCCTAGAATTTAATGCCACACCTTCTTTTTCCTCTTTCTGAACAGCATTTTTTGCAGCTGAGGCTCTGAAATACTGGAGGACACTGCATCTTCCTCAGGGACACGGACAAGGGGGAGCTGGAGCCTCTGGGGAGCTCAGAAAGGAATTGTGCCTGGTGGTTGCCTGAGGAACTTACCTGCACACCAATGTTGCTGTGAAACGAGTTGTGTCCCGCATTCAGATTTGGTAAGGTATGTCATTTTCCCCCTGCTCTTTCCTGTTGGTCTTTTCTGAGTATCTATATATATGGGGAAAGTACACAACTAGCAGCCTTTGTGTTTGTTGCTGTGTATGTGCCATGCTCACACTGCCTCTGTAGGTAACCTTTGTTCTTGCTGAATTTGGAGATTGTTCGTAAAGAATGAAGTGGTTTTAAAGTTTGGGCTTGATGGGGTGTGTGTTTGTATCGAGAGTGTCACTGCACAAAATGCCTGGGGTTGTTTTTCTCTGTTGGTGATGCACGCTTGGTGACAGACATCTGCATTTTGGAAGTCCTGCTTTTTTTGTGTTTCACTAATGGCTGCAGTTCAGAGGGGCAGAGATGAGAAAAACCAAATCGAATGATGCTGGGCAGCCCATTTGTAGCACAGCCCATTTGTAGCGCAGCCCTGTGCTTTCCTTTGTGCTTTGGATACTCTTGTTGCTTGCCATGAACGGGAAAAAATACCAATTAATTGCTTAATTGTTTGTGACTCCTTTGTTGTGTGGCACTTGCAGTTTTTGCATGTGTGGAGATTCTTATATCCACACTAATGTTGCCTTGGTTATGCCATAAATGTAGCAAGGCAATATGCAATTATCTTTTTAGAAAGAAATTGAGGAAGGTATTGTGGACAAAGCTCGTGCTGTAGAAACGATTAGAGTAATGTAGCCTCTGTTTCTCTGTCTTGTCTTATCTAGGCCAAGTTATTTTTGTGAAGGCAAAGTTTTGCTGATAAAAATAAAACAAAAGTAAGAAAATCCCCAGATTTAAAGTACTGGTTCTCAAATCTCAGTAGAATGGTATCAAGTGATGCTATCCTTTTTCGGTTTACACATGGGTATTGACTTTTCTTATGTGGCTGAACCAGCAGCATAATCTTGATGTGAAAAGTACAGCAACAATATAACAGATGCACTTGGTATTAGTGAAAGGGTGGAAACAAAAAGAAGAGAAGAAAAATCTCTAAGAAGACAGAAGGCATCCAGGTGAGTGTGTATTCATTCTCCTGCTGTTGGTCTGGTTGCACCAGCAGTCTTACCTGTGGATATCGTAAGCTCCAACTCCAGTGCCTCGGCAGAGCTCTCTTGGTCTGGAGATTGCCTGTCTCCAATGACTGCAGGAAAGGTTCCTGGGAATAGTTTAAATTAGGTGCTTAACTTTTAAATGTTGAGGGTCAGGAAAGGTCTGTTCCAACTGCAGCATATGCTGTATTTTGTACAGGCATTTTGAGAAAACAACACTGTTGTCAGGAGGAGAGGTTCCCATCATTAAATCTGCTGCAGTGCTTGCTCCGTTTGCCTGCCTGCTCCAGTGGCACCTGGTGTCTAGAAGGGGAGGTTGTTAAACATTGCTTATGCTTTTGTTTCAGTTCTGGTTATTTCCCAACTTTTGCTCTTGTGATTATAATATCTAAAGGGGGAGGCTGTGGGAGAGGTATTTTATAATCAAGAGGGCTTCTTGACTCTTCTGGAGAAATATTTTGTGCTATTATAATGTAGAGGTCACAGCAATTTGTTCCTTCCCTGTTTAAGTGTGAGATTTGTATGTGAAAGGGTGCCCCAGGCTGTTCTGGGCTCTGCACCAAGGTGGTTGATTGATGGTGTAACTATGGTACTGACCTGGCCGTGGGTGGGACGGTGGTTAGACAAGCTCTCCAGATCCTTCCCACCTGAGCTGGTCCAACTGTCAGTCTAAGATTCATGTCTCAGGCTGCAGCCTGAGTGGTACACTGGTGCAGAAATTGTGGGGGACTTTCTAGAGTCTCACACTTTGGGATGGCAAAGAGCATTTCCCATATGGTTGGTTCATGCAAAACTATTATTTAGGTGTTCTGCTCTAGGTTGGACTTTGGTTATATTTCTACATTTTACTTTGTGACTGTCAGATGTAAGAACTTGGCTCTTATTTGAGGAAAGCTCACATTTGAACTTCAAGAAGAAAATTGTAGATTGAGAAGACTGTGCTGAAGTTTAGAGTTGGGAGCACTGCTGTGGTCCATTCAAGTAGCTGAGACTGGTTTTTATCCTCTCTGTTCATCTTGGGGGCTTCTGCAAACTTACCAGAATAATTGACTACCATCTGTTCCCATGACACCCTTGTAAGACAGGAGAGCTACTTTTCCTCATTTTACAGGTGATGGATTAGGAAAGAGTCACTTCTGGGTCACTTTAAGCAATAAAATCTGACTCTGATTTGCATGGAGTAAGTGTTGCAAAAGGTGCATCCAATACCCTCAGCTGGAGGCACAGACAGCCTTGGCTGAGCAGCTGAGTCTGTGGGGCAAAGCATGAGATTTGGATGTGGATCTGTTTGAGGTCTCTGCTCTGAGCTAAGCCAGTTTCTTCCCTGTGTCCTGCTTTCCCAAGCAGAGGGTTTTTTGATCACACTAACACCAAATGACATCAGAACGTGCATTTACTCCATTTCTCTGCTGGAAATGACAACATGTGTCCAAATAATGTTAGCTGAACTCATTCATCTTTGCTCGTGTAAGTCAAGAAAATCCCCTTTTGACGGCATTTATGCAGTTGTGGTGATGGCAATTTTATTGTGTGAGGCACTAATTTAAATGGATCTCTAAATAACATAGAGCAATTTTTTTTTTTACTTCTTAAATTGCTCCTTTTTCTTCAGATTAGTAGAATCCAGTTAGTAAAATGCTCTGTTCTGCTGATAAAAAGCACATTTAATAAATATGTAAGAGAAAACTTTAAGTAGCCATTAAACATAGTTAATAAATTTTATCTTGCAAGTAGGCTTGGGAAAACCCCTGTTAATTTAATGTGTTTTATGGATCTTGTAGCAATTAATTGTCTTCATTACATGGGCATAAATCCTCCATGTAATTCACCTCTTTCAGATTAATTGCTGTGGAACTTTCCTCTTTGTTTTGTTTAGGCTGTAATATTATTTATCTTTTTTTTAAAAGTTGGTTCTCCACCCCACACTTTTGGCCATTCACAAACGTTCTTTGAATCAGTTCAAGTCAACCACATCTCTCTGCATTACAGGGCAGTGCAGAGGTGGTGCTGCAGCTGTGATGGGTTGATACGGGGGACTTGGAATTCAAGCCCTCCTTGGCATACAGCAGAGTAGTGGGCAGGTGTCCTTTTCTTACTGCTTGCATTATGTGGCTTGATAAAAAGTTGTGGTTTTCTTTCTTCAAATATGTCTTCCTTCTTATTTGTTTCTGAGCTAATAAATAAAACACTGATTTTATGTGCCTGGGGGTTTGGCTATCAAAATAAGACATTAATGCAACTCCCTAACGACTTGAGAAAGGGTGCGGGTCTACTGGTTGTGGCTGAAAATAGGACATTGTTAGAAAGAAACGCTCATGTGGAGCGTCGTGGGATGCCTGCATGAATTCCCCAAGTAAAATTCAAAGCTTTATTTTGAATGAAGCCTCCGTTCTTCTTGACTGGATTTTGCACACCAAACAGAAAAGCAGGGCAGCACGCAGGATCCCTTTCTACCTGCGGCTTCTATCAGTGCAGACGCCGCGCTCGCTTGCTTGAGGTACGGTCATGCAAGTGTTTCCGAGTGTTTCTCTGAACTGTTTTGCCAGGGTGAGAAAATAAAATGGCTATTATGTTTGCATGTTTTGTTGCAAGATCAGCAGACTGGCTGTTAACGTATCAATTCCCTTGATGACACCACTTCTGCAGCCCTACTCACGCAGCTTCTCCTGACAGGGCTTTTATTGAATCCATCAACCTGACACATATCAAAGCACAATTTCTGATAACAAATATCTTGGTGTAAAATGAATTAAAAAGCTGATATCAGCAGCAGAACTGAGTTGAATTTCTGAAAGAAAATAAGAAACTCCAAAACTAACATAAGATTCTTGGAATATCAGTCACAGAGCTGTAATATAATAGTCCTTTACGTGTACTCTTGAAGTACTGAGAAGTCAGCGTGGGTCTGCCCGAAGTCATACAAATGGGCTTGTTGCTGGACTGTCAGCCTGTGGCTCTGCCTTCTGGAGTCTGATTTTTGTAGTGTTGCTTCAGAGAATGTGTTGAAATAGTGGTTTGTTTTCTTCTGGAGAGCTTTCTCTTGCGAGCACCAATGACCTCCTTGTAATGACTTTGCACTCTGGTCGTTGAGGAATTTGGGGACTGAGGAGTAGAAAATGCTAAGTGTGAATGAAGTACACCTTCACCTTTCTCTCGGAACCTGAAGCAATTTGAAGCCTCTTGTCCTCTGCAGAGCTGCTGCTTGGCAGCCTATGGGCTGTGTTTTGGGCAGAGTTCAACTGAGGTGGAAACAGCCCTGTGTTTCTTTGGGCTGCAGATCTCTTGAAATTAGCTGGCTGAAAACCTTCTTCTGCGAACGCATTTCCATAGCTGCTTGCACCCTTCTCTTGTCTTGCTCTCCCCACCCTCCTCTTTTATCCACTTCATTTTTCTGTGTCTCAGATGATGAGCAGCTTCAGGCAGGGTGGCCTTTGCACTGCTGCTGCTCTCACTGTGCCCAGGCTCACATCTTATCTTTATGGCTAGCACATGCTATAAAGTATTAGGTAATACTAATCATGCTTTTAGTTCTGTGGCATGTCTGCTTCTTGGATAGGTATACACTGGCAGTTTGCAACATAGCAGAGCTGATGGCCAACAGCTGATGTAGAAAATTAATTATGAAGTACCATCCTCCTGGATGTAGTTAAAGCAGTTCTGCTTTCCAAGCCTTAATGCAACCTCCTAGTAAAAAGGAGAATCATGGCATGGTTTGGGTTGGAAGGGATCTTAAAGATGATTTACTTCCAAGCCCTCTGCAGCGACACCTCCTATCAGACCAGGTTCTTGAATAGTGGGAATGTCAAGCATGCAAATGATCACTTGGGATACTCTATAGCCCTTACTGCTCTGTCTGCAGCTGTGACACCACACAGGCAGTAATTTTTGCCTTTCATTGGACAAATGTTAACTTAATTGTGCATCCTAGTTGATACAGCCCTCTGTGTGTGATAAGGAAGTCAGCCATATCCCATATGCAGTCAGGGAGGAACATTTTCTGTTTCTTTATAGTGTTGACTTGGTAACATTTGGGTTCAGATGAGCTACAGCTTGTTATATTTTCACCCTTCAGGATGCCATGTTTATTTCATAGCGATCCACAAATACTGGCCTGTGATGTAGAAGGGGAGAGTTGGACAGACACTGTGTAGCCTTGGGAATGCAGTTACCTGGAGGAACAGTTTTGGCTCTGAACAACCTCTGTCTTAAGGATGACAGAGATAATTGCTGGAAGCCCTGACATCATGTGTACTTCAAGAACTGTGCTGGTCTCATAATTGCATGCTGGGTCCTATTTAGCACTGCAGAACCAGCACAGAAGGATTTAAGTGCTGGAGATGCCCATCCATAGATAGCTCTGTGGGATGCATGAATGAACTTCAGTGACAGAGTTAAGGTTAGGAACTGGCTGGAGGGCCGAGCCCAGAGAGTAATGGTGAATGGCGCCACATCCAGCTGGCGGCCTGTCACTAGTGGTGTGCCCCAGGGATCAGTACTGGGCCCCATGCTCTTCAACATCTTTATTGATGATCTGGATGAGGGCATTGAATCCATCATCAGTAAATTTGCAGATGACACCAAACTGGGGGCAGCAGTTGATTTGCTGGAGGGCAGAGAGGCTTTGCAGAGGGACCTCGACAGGCTGGACAGATGGGCAGAGTCCAATGGCATGAGATTTAACACATCCAAGTGCCGGATTCTGCACATTGGCCACAACAACCCCAGGCAGTGCTACAGGCTGGGGTCAGAGTGGCTGGAGAGTGGCCAGGCAGAGAGGGACCTGGGGGTGCTGGTTGATTGTAGGCTGCACATGAGCCTGCAGTGTGCCCAGGCAGCCAAGAAGGCCAATGGCATCCTGGCTTGCATCAGGAACAGTGTGGCCAGCAGGAGCAGGGAGGTGATTCTCCCCCTGTACACTGCACTGGTTAGGCCGCACCTTGAGTACTGTGTCCAGTTCTGGGCCCCTCAGTTTAGGAAGGATGTTGACTTGCTGGAACGTGTCCAGAGAAGGGCAACAAAGCTGGTGAGGGGTTTGGAACACAAGCCCTATGAGGAAAGGCTGAGGGAGCTGGGGTTGCTTAGCCTGGAGAAGAGGAGACTGAGGGGTGACCTTATTGCTCTCTACAACTGCCTGAAGGGAGGTTGTAGCCAGGCAGAGGTTGGCCTCTTCTCCCAGGCAGCCAGCACCAGAACAAGAGGACACAGTCTCAGGCTGCACCAGGGCAGGTTTAGGCTGGATGTTAGGAAGAAGTTCTACACGGAGAGAGTGATTGCCCATTGGAATCGGCTCCCCATGGAGGTGGTGGAGTCACCTTCACTGGAGGTGTTCAGGAGAAGACTTGATGGGGTGCTTGGCTGTATGGTCTAGTTGTTGGGTGGGTTGGATTGTTTGATGGGTTGGACGCGATGATCTTGAAGGTCTCTTCCAACCTGGTGTATTGTATTATTATTATTATTGTATTGTATTATTTTAGAAAGCCTTGAGAACTTTTTTTTGAAGTGACTGTTTAGGGCCAAGCTAAAGAACTTTCCTCAGTGAAGCCTTTGCATAGTCTAAAGGATATTGAAGTGTACAATGGAAATAGCCTTGCAAAGCCACAACAGTGACTGGTGCAAAGTGTTATGGAGATACTTCACTGTATTAACAGTATCTTCTTAGACCAGAAGAATCCTTTCCACTGCTCAAGTTTTCAGTTAAGGTACCAGAAGTCTCTACTTTTCATTATAAAAGTGTGCAATTTATTGTTACAGCTGCTGCCTAATGTGATAGTTCACTTGAGGGGTGGTGCTCTAAGAAATACCTAGGATTTTGTAAAGGGTCAAATTGCTACCTGGTGGTAGCGACTGACTCCAGTCATGATGGTGTGGCTTCTAGTTTCCTCTTTCTGGTGCTGTCGTGTTGGAATTTTGCAGCCAGGAGACTGTGTTTGGAAGCACAGAGCTGTTGTACAATTTCTTTAGATGTGCTGCAAATAATTATGAATATGTTTAATGAAGGGAAGCTGAAACATACTGAAAACATTTGGATATAAGAGAGAATGTGTGCAGCCAAGCGTTAGCTGTGAGCAGAAAGTTCTTGTTGGCATCGTTTAATGGGAGCTTTCCAGCTTGTGTTTTCTGTGGTTGTTATATAGAAAACAGCAAAGACTAGGAAGTAAGGCTAGCTGGGAGTGAACGAAGCAGCTGATGTCTTTCTCCTCTGGGAGAAAAGGGAGAGTGAAATGAGCAGCATTTCTGTTGATGGGCTAATGCCCCCATCCATCTTTGCCTCCCAGTTACTGGGAAGTGGCCAGCAGAGACCTGGATGGCACTGGCACCCTCTAAGCAAGGTGGCAGCTTACTCCTTCACCACAGCAAATGCCATCACTTGTTTGCTCCTGACTAGTCAGTTGAGAATAGAGAGATTTAAAAATACCCACAACAACCAACAACAAACAAAACACCCAAACAAGACACACTTTTTTGGTTTTGTTTTTTTTTCTCTGCTAGGTGAAGTATTTATATCTCACCAGATGAGCTTGGTGCCTTTTGACATTAGTGTATGCCTTTTCTCCCATCTCAGAAACTGTCCCCTGATCTTTTTGGAGATTCCCCACTTCCTTTCTTTCCAGTGCTGTTGCTCTTTCTAGTCTTAATGCCATGTGAGAAGGAACTCTTGGGTTTTGCAGCATCTGTCATATAAAGGCATGGGCTGGGGGACCAACCAACTGATGTGCACTCAAGCTGTGTTGTGATGATGCCATAACCTGTGCAGATGGAGTTGCTGAGAACCAAAAGCATTTGGACTAAAGACTGTGAAAAGCAATGTGAGGCTTAGGAGCATGCCATTACCCTGGCAGACCTCCTGTCTCTGTCAGGTTCTGCAGGCTTTCAGCTTCTCTCCTCCTGCCCAGCAATATTCTGGAAGGTTTTCACCAGCATGCTGGGATAGAGAAAATAAAGAGAATTCAGGAAGATTTTTACTGACTCTTTGTGGTTTATTTATGAAATTGGGTGTGAGAAGAGGTGCTGACTAGCATTCCAGCTGAGGGAATCTTCCCAAGTGGTACTGAGTTTGTGGCTGAAGTAGAAGGATGTAAGTCCTTCTCTGCACTGTTGTGCTGTCCCAGGGGTGCCAGCAAAGGATGAAGGACAGCCATGCTGTCCCTGTGCTCTCATTCCATACTTTAATGGCTTTTCTCCTGGGATTTTGACTACCTCTTGGTCTCTAACAAATGTGGCTCACTGCCCTGTAACTGATGAACACCACTGCAGAGGAAGTGGCTGCTTTCCAACTGGACATGACCCTGTGACCATGGTGGGACCTACCATGAATTAACTCACAGGACAGGCCAAATGGTGGATGCTCAGTTGCATAACCTGGTATACCACAAACTGGTGCCACTCTTTTGAGATGAGTCTATACTAAGATGGCAGCAGGACCAGGCTGGGCATGCTGAGCAGCAGTCCCTGTGCCTTGGGCAAGCACTATATATTTGCTGGGTTGGAGACCAAGTGTGCTGTACATTGGGCTGGCCCTTCTTGAGAAGGGGGACCAATTGTGTGGGAATAAGGAAGCTCCTTCTTTTCTGCCTTAGGGTTTGTGTTCGTGTGTGGCCCACCATGATCACATTGTATCATCATCCCATGTCCCACGAAGGCCATATACTCCTATTGGCTGTACTGGAGTTGATGGCCAGGGAGGTAAGAGGACATGCACTGCAGTTTGCTCAGACTAATATCTCTCTTTTCCTTTAGGACCAACTGAGAGTTTGCCCTGCAATGCTCTCAAAAGCAAAGGCAGTGAATCAACAACAAAACAAGCCTGTCTCATTAGGAAGGCTCCTAGGCACCTCTCCTTGGCTCAAGAAAAAGGGAAAGGGGGGTGGGCAGCCCTGCACTCCGCTCACTTTCTGTCTGGGAGGAATTTCTAGTTGTTAATGATTAATTCAAATGTTTCTTGTCTTGAGTACAGTGTGCAGAGAGTGATAAATCTGTGATGGGTTAGAGGTTGAGGTTGCTCAGTGCTGACAATTAGTATGAGCCACAGGCTTTGCTTTCATTGGCATTTTCGCAGCATTAACCTAGACCTTGTCAATTAAAATCCAGACACATTTTGATGAGGGACATCTTCTTCTAATGATAATTGTAATAATATCACATTTATTCATTTAAAACCTGTCAGGCTAGCCATGTTTCCAGGAAAATAACTGCCCATGTTTCACATTTCCTAAATACCTAGGAAATACCTTTCAGTCTTTTGAGCTGACATTTCATCAAAAATAACTAAAAGCAAATGAGGCTGCAGTTGTTCATCTTTGAGCACTTCCAGACTTCAATCAAAAGTAATTTGACTTTATCTGCTAAAATAAGCAGGTTTATCTGCCTTCACTTTGAAGGCTAATAAACATTTGATAATTGCTTAAAGTTGATGATGGGGATTTATACTATTTATTATTGGCTTTTCTGTTTGACAGCTTAGCTCTGCAGCATGTCTTAGGCAGTGATCCATTTATGTAGCTCACCTGTTCATTAGATGGAGGAGGAAGCCTGGGAATAAAGGTTGATTAAGGAACTTGTCTGAGTTGCACAAGAAGCCTGCAGCAGAATAAGCCCCAGAAATCCTGTGTGTGTTCTAGTACATTAACTGCAGTGGTTTGTTTTGTTATGGTTTGTGGTTTTTTTTCAACTGTGTTTATATGTCTGTAAATATTGTATTTAAAATCTCTGTCAGGCCATAAAAATGAGTATTTAATAGTTAGAATGGGAGTGATATATCAAATATCAATTGAAAATCCACTGTGGTTTTATTTTAGCATGACATGAGAAACAACAAAGTGAAAATCATGTTTAGTTTTGCATGGAAAAATGCTTTTCATTTTCCTGAGAGGCGGCTGATAAATGAAATCTTTTATGAAGTGCTAGAGCAGGGAAGCAAAAAGCTTTACAAGTAACACTGCATATGGAGATCTTGTGTTATGTTCAGTCTGTGCTGGTCCATACAGGTGGGAAGTATTGCAATTCTTTTTCTTTAAGCATTCTCTTGCTTCGTGCTAAGAAGTGGATCACTGGCATTTAGGCCAGATCACATAGACTTATGTCCTTTATTTGTCATCTTATTCTTCTAAAGTCTTAAGTTCACCAAACAGGCAGCACTTGTGTATTGAAAAACCTCACCAGTATTATAAATGGCCTTCTTCTCTGGTCCTTCTCTGAAAGGTGTAGAAGAAAGAACGCTGATTAATTAAAAGCCCTTCCAGGTGATGCCATAACAATAATAAGAATAAGCCTGCCTTATTTCTATAGCAACTGGAGTAATGCCACCAGTTGCAGTACAAAATTCAGGACATAGCATGGACTCTGACTAGGAAAGCCAGGTACAAAATAACTGCGTTGAAATGAGAAATAATAACTGGAAGTAAATGGACTTGTGCTGCCATGACTGCATTCTGAAGTTAATAGTTGCGCCTGTAGTAAGTACAAACACTGATCCACCTCCTCTCTAGTGTGGCTCTTTTTTCTCTTTCCAGTCTGAACTGGCAAACCTGTAATCTGCATTCTGGTGTGTATAGAAATGGCACTGACAGCAGCATAACTTGGAGGCTGTAAATATTACTACATATTTTTCCAGTGAGCCTTTGGCAGCTGAGCTGTGTGTTTATGCCTCTCATTACTTTTATTTTTTAAGGGTGCATTTATAAAGCATTAGAGGTGATCAGTAAAAGCAAACCTACCTTTGCAAGTTAAATGGGCCTGATTTGAAACTGCCAGGGTTAAAGGGATTCAGATTTGCTAACAGTGATTTAAGAGCAGACGAGGTCCATTTGCACACTATTTCTTTTCCACTTTTGACATTTGAATTGCACTTGAAAATTTGTCACATTGCACATTTGTGCATGGGAGTTACAGCTAGCACTTTACTGGGCATGAAAGGGCTGCCTTCTTACCTGGCAATTCACTGTAGCTTACAGAAAAAAACCAATGTAATTAATAGATATGGAACATGCCTAACTCTGCAGAGTAGAGTCTCCATGAACTTTGACTCTGAATCCTAGCTACCAACCAGTTAGCTTCATGGTGTTCCTGGTGCAGAGGTATAAGATGCTATTAGCTCTTTTTGTTATGCAGGTGGAGTTGTTCTGAAGATTTATTCCGTGGAGACCTTGCTGAAAACATGTAGTATGTTGTAAAATGTTCTGTGTAGGCTTTTGAAAGGGAAACAACTCTGCCCAGCACCCAACTAGTTAGCTGGGTCCCTGCTGCCACAGAGAACAGCCATGGAAGGGAGCTTGGTGCTATGACTTCTGCTACCCACTTGGCTGTAGACGCTGCACTGCAGTGCTGCAGAAGCAACCTTTTTCTTTTTTTACCATTTATTGCTCATTTTCTGATGGGCGTGTTTGTCCTTTGATCCCTTGGTGACAACGTGGCAGTGGAGGCTGGAAGGGCAGCACATGTCTGGCTGGCCATGAGGAAGGAATGTACTGATGCCTGTACAGCAGTCTTTTCTTTTTCCCTCATGACTTTGAAGCATTTAATTTAAGAACCCAAAAGGCAGGTGGAGTGGTCTTGTGTCATGAAAGACAGGTTTGGTAATGCAAATTAAATACTGACTTAAAATCAGTTTGAAAGGTATAGTAATAAGTAGGTCATTGAGGCAAATGTGCTGAAATAAAACCTGCCAGCAAGAGTGCTGTGTCCTGCAGAAGTTATCTTTGTTATGGAGAACTGACTTAGGATGTTTCAGAAGTTTTTGGTGATGCTTATTTGTCATAACTGTCCAACAATCTGTTGGGCTAGTTTTTATTACTGTGGGTATGTGGTGTGGTGCCTCTGGATGTTGTAGCTGAGATCAGGCATAGTGAGTTTACTGATGGCGTGTCTCACCTGCACAAGGTAATTCTGTGCCAGCCATTCTAATTCTCCGTGGCATGGCTCACACTTAGGGCAAGAGGTGTGTGGGCTAACTAAAAGCCATCAGAAGGCACTGTTGCTCAAATATTCATGGGTGCCTCTCTTTTTTTACATGGATTCTGTATGTGTTGGTTTCAACTTTAGAGTTGTGTGCATACACTTGGTATACTCTTTGGAGTAGTTTATGAATAAACATTATTATTAATGAGCCATTTTGTTCATAAATGGTTTTATCTGTCTCTATGACCAGTTTGAGCCCTGTGATGTGCTGGAGGGCATCATGCATAACAGTCCTTGGCCCAAACTGGTTTTGTGTTAAACCCCCAAGTATAGTGGGTGAGGGAGAGAGGATTGCCAGCAAGTGTGGAGACGACAGATGGAGCACAGCAGCAAAGATGAAGGATGTGCAGAGCTCCGTGTGTTGCAAGGCATAGATGATCAAAACTCTTCTTTGTTGTGGTGCCTGTACAAGGCTCACAGCAATCAGGGATTTGGTTTGCTGAGACTAACTCCTGCCTTGTTAACTACCACTTCTTGATTATTTCTGTCTATACCCATCTGCTGCCTTTTTTTTCTGTTAGAGCTGCAAATTCCTTAGGGTTCAGACAGCTTTTTATTTTTGTGTTTGTGCAGTACTGAATTCAGTGGAGTTATGGTCCAGGGTTAAGGCTAGTAGCTGTTAGCAGTGGCATTTACATGGGAAAATAAGACACTAGGAAAACAATGATTTTCAATTTCAGATGGTCTTTATTTGCATTCCAACGTCTGCTGAATCTTTGAAACTGAAAAGTTATTTAAATAAACAATGCAGGATTCAGTACAGACTGGGAGATGAGGTGTTAGAAAGCAGCCCTGTGGAAAAGGATTTGGGTTGCTGATGGATGGGGGTGCTGGACATGAGCAGGCAGTGTGAGCTTGTGGCCCAGAAGGCCAGTCACATCCTGGGCTGCATCAAAAGATGCATTGCCAGCAGATCCGGAGAGGTGATTCTACCACTTTACTCTGCTCTGGTGAGACCTCACCTAGAATGCTTCCTTTCCCCCTTTTTTTCCTTTCCCCCTTCTTTTTTCCTTTCCCCCTTCTTTTTCCTTTCCCCCCTTCTTTTTTCCTTTCCCCCTTCTTTTTTCCTTTCCTTTCCCCCCCTTCTTTTTTCCTTTCCCCCTTCTTTTTTTTCCTTTCCCCCTTCTTTTTTTTCCCCCTTTTTTTCCTTTCCTTCTTTTTTTCTTTTCCCCTTCTTTTTTTCCTTTCCCCCTTCTTTTTTCCTTTCCCCCCTTCTTTTTTCCTTTCCCCCCTTCTTTTTTCCTTTCCCCCTTCTTTTTTCCTTTCCCCCTTCTTTTTTTCCTTTCCCCCCTTCTTTTTTCCTTTCCCCCTTCTTTTTCCTTTCCCCCTTCTTTTTTCCTTTCCCCCTTCTTTTTTCCCTTTTTTTCTTTTCTTTTTTTCCTTTTTGTCCCTTTTTCCTTCTTTTTTTCTTTTCTTTTTTTCCCCTTTTTTATTTTTCTCCCCCCCCCACCCCCATGTGTAGTCATTTATATATCTCCATTGGTCTGGCAAATCGATTTTATCCTACAGCCTGCTAGCTCTTGCTTTTCTGGATGCTTATTCATATTTAACATAGCTCTGCCATCTATTTGCATATGTAAATACACCCTTGTTTTTCACACCTGTTGGCATTCTTTTAATTATATATTGACCCCGAGGCTGCTGGCTTCGAGGCCTGCTCAGCCGCAGATAGCTGGATGCTATGCATTGTTCTTCTTTCCCAAGACCTCAGCCCGCCTGGCACTGCCCTGCCAGCTGAAGTTTCCCCCCCTCCTGGCACAACGCCACAGTTAAGTGCCTTTCAGCGAGTTCTCGGCTACGATGCTGAGCTGATTTCTGGGCTGCAATTCACCGCCCCGGTTATCGTATCAAAAGGGGGAGTGATTTACATTTCCTGCACGTCCCGGCGTTGCCAGCCTGAGAGAATGCTGCAGAGAGAAAGTTAACGCAATTTGATCAAATAAGGAGAATGAGCCTGTTTACACTGTTGCATCTTAGGCTCTGGAGGAATTTGATGCAGGCGCGAAGTTGGCACTAAGTACAGATTAGGCTGTGCACAGAGTTTAATTTGGTGTTTGGGTTTGGGGTTTTTTTTTTTGGGCTCCTGGGGAGAAAAATAGGAAGATTGTGCCTAAAGGCTGGGCATGTGGAGCGCTGTTTGCTCGCCTTCGTGTGGCCTTCCTCTTTATCTTGATTTCATATTGTGTTACCCCTTAAGGTCTCTCTTTTCTCTAGCTATTCATCCAGAGTAGTGTCTGCATAATGCATTATCTTTGTTTGCATCAGACCCCTTCAGCCTTTTGCAGTTTCATCTCTGAGAAGGCGTCGAGCAGTCGCTCCAACATCATTTGTACAAAGTGAAACACTTAATGTTGAGATATTTTCAGCACGTCCATACTGGAAATGCCATCTGAAAGGCAGGGCTGCAGCCTGTGCTGCTGATTCACATTCAGCTGCCTCTATTTGTATGCAGAAACAGACTCAGTGGCAGCTTCACATTTGTTTCCTCTGTATCAATTACTTATCAGTAATACATAAACCAAACTAAGCAACTGGAGGTAAGTTGTAGTGCTGAGAGTGTTGCCAATCGTCTCCTGTCCAAAGGGACACTTTTACTGGGACATGGGTTGAAAGGTCTGAACATGTTTGGAGAGGCAAGGCATGTATCTGATGTTGGTGACTGAAGTGGTGATGTTACTCATCTCTGAGCCAGATTCCTGCAGACTTGTCTAACTTTGGCTTTTTGCCTATTTTTTTTTATGAGCACCTTTCTTGGATGTATTTGCTGTGCAGCAGTGAGGGGCTATGTAAAAGAAAAACCCAGTGGAAACATAGTGGGCGAAGTGCTCTCAAATTTATTATGTTTTATCTTTCTTATTTGAGGATTTGATGTTATGTACTTGCAGCTGCAAATATAAGAATATCTACCAATATCATAAGCCTGCCAGGACTGGTGACAGCTCCTCTGCAGGGTTTGTAGTCCTAGTTCAGAGTTGTGTTAGGAATTGGTGAGTAGAGGTCTATAAAATTCACCTTCAGGCTTTTCAGGACAGGATATTCTTTCCTGCCTCTTCCATCTTGCATTTCTTCTCTGCATCTCAGCAAAGAGATATCTTTGTTCATGTCTATATTTTACTTGGCTTTAAGTGATTGAAGCTTTGCCTACTTCTCCCTTAACTTTAGCAGTTTAAAAGCAGATCATGGAGAATGACCACATCAGGAAAATATTACTGTACTACCTTGATTAGCTTATGAGCCTGACCTCCTCATCCTCTTAACTTTGACTACTGCTTCTTGTCATCTTTGATTTCATCTTTTTCTCTTCCATTTCCACCCCCCCTCCCTTTTCCTTGACTCTCTATGAAGATTTGCACTGCCTGATACTATCACTTCACCACGCTGTTTCAATCTTAATGCAGGTGCCCTGGGAAGAGATTACATTCACCCTTGAAACTGATACAGCTCTTTTAATGTATGATGTCCAAAGAGAAGACTCTTTCTAATTCTGGATCCTGGAAATTAAAGGCAATGCATGCACATGTTGCTTTGTCCAGATGCAGTGTAAAATTCAGTGCAGGTAAAACCATAGTGTGGCATGCAGCTAGTCAGGGCACTTCTCTGCATAACTCATCCCTGAAAAAAGGCATATTCTGTATCTTTCTGTCCCTCTCAGTTTGGTGTTTTTTTTTTGTTGGTGTTTTTTGTTGGTTGGTTGGTTGTTTTTTCTTGGGTTTCTTTGGTTTTTTTTCCCCCCTTTTTCTGTTTTTTTAAGAACTGATTTCCTTAGGGAATTTTTAATGTTCAGGGCTTTTTACCCTGATGTTTTGGACAATGGTGTGACAACACAAGTGCATTATTACTCTTCCCCTGGAAGCTGACTAAAGGGAAGGACTTGATGGATAATGGCCACATTTTCCAGCAGAGCCTGATGTACATGTGAGAAGAATGACTGAGTGACCTGCATATAAAACTGAACTATGTCAGGCACAAAGTCTGAGGGCAGAACTAGGAGAGAAGTCTGGGAACAGCTAGCCTTTTCCTTATTTTGCTCCCCTTCTCTCTGTTGCTGGAAATGTGGCGCTTTCTGTGTTATCACAGTGCAGGCTGTAGTGTGGGAATTGGCTTCACAGGGATGGAAGGCGAAGGGCAGCAGGGTCGTGTGGCACAGGGAGCTTTGAGAAAGGAGGTTGTGCAACTGAAAACAGAGCATCACTTCACCTTTGGCTGCTGAAGAAAGCTGATTCTCCTTTGCCTTGAGTAGTCAGTTTACACTTGTGCAAATTGAATGTAAACCAGTACTGGCTGAAGCTTAAATTTGGTGATGCTGTAGGTACCTACTGCCTTCAGGGAAAAAGAGAGAGGGCTAGAAGCTGTGAGGGCTGGCCAGGGCTCTGGACCTGAGAGTGAGATGGCCATTTGAGCATCATTTCCCACCAGGGCTCCTTCCTGTAGCAGGTGAGGCGTGCTGACTTGATGCTGTGTGTTGGTGCTTTGCTGGGTGTTGTAGACCTTTAGTTGAATCTGATACTGCTTTGCTTTATATTCCACCGCACAGACTTGCTAAAGCTGACTTTGAATTCACACAGTCAGAATGGGGTGGGGGAGAGGGAAGGCTACAGGGGGAAGGGATGGCTTTCTCCTCCTTGCCCCCCATGCTTAGGCATGGTCCCTGGAGCACTAACTTGCATCTCCTTAACATTTTCTATCTCTGCAAGACCACTACGAGAAATGATCAATGACTTCAAGAGCTTTCATGCAGTTAGAGAAGGAAAAGTGTAAGAGTGCTTCTACCAAAATCAGAGAAGGAGGGTAAGACCAGTTGCATTTTGCACCTGGAGCACTAGGGTGTGGGAGAAGGGTAGTTGGCAGTTCTGCCTTCAGCTGTATCATTCTCATGGGCAGCACATCAGGAGTCTGTGAAAAGTTAGGAATCTCTGGGCTTTGCCTTGCTGAACTGCTCAGGAATGACTGATGACTAATTATTAGATGGGGTTTTAGGCTCAGGGAGTAACTTACAGGTAAGATTTCCATGGCTTAGTGAAGTCCGTTTCATTCGCGATGCTGTAACAGCCTGAGTCTTCGTATCAGCAGAAGATGGTACTCCAAGCAGACCTTGAGCGTTCACTTTCTACAGAGGATACGCTTGTAAGCTTTTGTAAATGAGTGGGAAATTGCAGTGTGTGGACAGCAGAAAGTAAATGAATTGAAAAACAGAGCCCAGGTTGACTATCTCTTTCTGGAACATATTGTCTGTGAGTGATCCATCTGGCTTCTGTGCTTTGGATTTTCATCTTTCCAGGGCTTCTCCCTCAACTGGCATTTTGGGAAGACTAGTACTTTGCCAAATGTGAGGTATTCAGAGGCCACACAAGAGACACCAGAGAACCTCCCTACATGAAGTGTAGCTGTGCCAGAGAAATCAAAGTGCCCTGCCTGCTGTCATATTTATCCTTCAGTTTGCATAAGGCAGCAATGTCTGCAAACCTTCCTTTCCTCTACCTGATGTAGATGATCACTGTAATAATGTTTACTCAAGTGAAAGGGGATGCTGCAGCTTTGATTGACATCTGCAAGTAATTCTTTGCATGGTTTGAACAACAACAACAACAAGAAGCCATGAAAATATTCTGCAAAGAAATGATGCTATCCCTTGTGCCTTATTACAGAACATTTTGCCAAGAAACTTGTGGCTATAACAAGGAGGTTGATATCCTTCCACACTGTCACAGCATTAAAATCTAATTGCCCCCGGGTTTCTCGATTATCTCCAGCAGAGCTGTCACGTTGCCCCTTTGGAAAAATGAACTGACATCCCATGCAAAAAACTTCAAAAGGGCTTTTTTTTTCCTTCCAAGCAGTCTCTGGTATGTTTACCAAACTTGAGTATTTCTCTGTATTGGGCCCCTGTTGCTTCTCTATCACGAGATAAGCGATTATTCAGGTTTCCTGTCACACTTGTGCATTACTGCGCTGGGGCTCCTGCCAATGGTTTGTACTTGCTGCCTACATATGTAAGAGTATTATTTAATAGTTGCAGCTGGAACAGGGGCTCTGTGTTCCCCAGGAGGTAATCCTCCCTCTCGCTGCAGGAAAGGTGTCCCCAGGGCCATTGCTGCCTCCTCTTGTGCCTCTGTAAAATGGGAAGGGTGATGCTGACCTTTTCCTATTGCCTGCTCTGGGTGCTTCATCCTGGACCAGCACTTTGCCACTGTTCCAAATGGGATCATTTTCCACCAAAAAAAAAAAAAAAAAAAAAAAAAAGAGGAAAAAGTAATATGAGATTTGTGAAAACAGCTCATTTTCTGAGCTTCTAAAAAGCACAAGAACTCTATTCCCAAATAACTGCATATAGTTTTCCCTGTAATTGAAGATATTTCTAACCTATGGTGCGCCTTAGAAGACCCCAATTGATAAGGAGGATTTTCAAAACATTAATGACCCATCTCTCTGTGGCTCTCATTGACCTAATTTCCCAAGGAGACACATGAACCACATAGGCAGACCCTGCCAAGTTGTGGTATGGTGGCCATCTGAACTCCTGTGTAGCCCAAACTGTGGCACCAACAGTTTTAAGGCTCAGTGAACCATGCTGGGCTGAGCAGAATCACTACACTTGAGCCTTTTTTTTGGTGGCTCAGGAGGGAAAATGGTTTAATTTTAGGTTCCAGTTGTCATTCTTCACTCCTGCAAGAGTTAAAAGGAGATTTTTACAATGGCCAAAATGGATATGAAAGAGAAACAACATTTCAGAACTTTGGAAAAGCTTCAGAAGGACCTGCCTTTGATAAAATGCTTTCTGGGTGGTGTGGCTGCCTAGCATATAGGAGATAATTAATGACTGTCTAGAGTGACTTCAGGGCAGGGGTAGAGTTAGTGGTGTTGCAGGGCATTGACCTCATAGCCTGGTCCAGAGCTGATGGAGATGAGGGGATGGTGAGGCACTGGAACAGGCTGCCCAGGGGGTGGTAGAGTCACCATCCCTGGAGGTGTTCAAAAAATGTATAGGTGTGGCAGTTTGGGACATGGTCTAGTAGTCATGGAGATGTTGGGTAGAAGGTTGGACTTGATGATCTTAGATGTCATTTCCAATCCTAATGATTCTATGGAAAAGAGACCAGGGATATTTCCTCACCAGGACTTGTCCTCAGCCTGTTTCTGGAGCCTGCTGAACATGAGCCCTAGCATGGCTCCTTCCCTGGTGCAGTGGGCGACTGAAGATGACAAAAATTTGGATAGACTGGCTTGGTTTGAAAACAAGTCCTCCCTTTCCCCCAAGTGTTTTCTTTTTGAAGAGAGGAAAATGATCAGAAAGCTAAAAACCGCACAGTGATAACAAGGCAGTGATGCCAAGCCAGAAGGCTTTGAGCTGTGTAGCACTAGGTGGTTATGTTTGTGCAAATGAATTGCTAAAAATGAAAAAAATCCCCTAACCCTTTGGAAGCCATGGTAAGATTAAAACAGGCAAAAAGGGAAGGAGAAAAACACCCTGAAGTGATTGAAAAGTACTGTGTGGTGTCACCTTGGGGAGAATCAATTGCCTATAGGGGACCAGCCACAAGCTCCTCTTAGGAGAGGGTTTTGCTTGAAGTCAGACGTGGAACAAGGGAGCACGTGGTCTTCATCCAACCACGTGGTCTTCATCCAACCAGCCCCACCTGTATAGCATCTGGAAGGTGAAAGGAGGGTATTTTAGCTTTTCTGAAGGTGGAGCGGGATTTAGTCACTGCTGCCATGAACTAACAACCCTGTACATGTGTCATGCAGGTGCTTGTACAGGGGGAGAGGCTGGGACTGCTGCAAGGGTAAGATGCAGCAGGGTGACAGCTGGCAGATGTGCATTGGGATGATGACAATCCTGTAAATGGAAATGCTTGCAAGTGAGAAAAGATGGAAGTGTGTAAGCGCTTGTAGGATCCTTGTTATCATGTTAGCTTGCATCTGTAGGGACAAAATAGCCACGCAGGCATGGAAAGTCAACAAAAACAGCATGTATAAATCATGTGTGGAAGAGAAGCTTCTGAATGCAGTTGCCATCTTTATTTAAAAACCTGCTACTTAGGCAAATTATTATCACTCTAGTGACACTAACTAATCCTTCTGTAATTAGGATGGGAAATAGGAATATTCCATGGAAATGATCTTGCTGTTACACCAGTCCAATTGTACAGCAGTCATCTCAAAGAATAAGCTGTCATTTGCCCAGAGCTTTTTGGAAGGCTGTCATTTAGCTGGTTGGGGGGGGGGAAAGAAATCAAGAAAATGTCCCTGGAGAATTCTGTGCTGGGTTGAGAAAACTAAGTTTAGAATAATATAATTAGTGATGTTTTCACTGCTTTTACTGTGTTTTGTCTTAGCATTGCTGATTAGTAAATAGTTATAATCATTCCTTCTTCTCTCAGCGTCATTGGTGTCCTGTGAGCTCAGCCCTTCTCTAGACTCAAGGAAGCCAGCTGGCCTCTGATTTACCATAGATGGTGCTACTGCTTCCTTTGAATCTAGCAAGGTGCAGCCATGCTCTTCCTGGATGTCAAAGAGAACTATTTATCAGGTGGTTTTCAAGAGTCTAAACCATAGATGAACTTCTGTGTGCCTGTGGTTACAGCTTTGGCAAATGGGATGTGTTGGAGAAATACACTGTTTTAAGAGGGGGAAAAAACAATAATATTTTTAATATGTTTCTACCTTGTCTAACAAGTGCTGGCAACAAACTATTGCTTAGGTAATTAAAGTTGGTACTTAGTCAGTAACCACACTTATTTCTCATCAAAATTACCCTTTTTGGCTTTTTGCTCTTGTGAACGTTAGGACCACTTTAGGGAAATACTGTAAATTGCACTTGTGGAAACACTGAGGAGCTGCAGTTTTGGTGTAAAGTCTCCTCTGGTATCCAGCACTGGGTGTACCCCACATAGCTTAGAATACCTGGCATTAAATATGCAGTTTGTCAAAATAAGTGAAGGAGTAGTAGGAGAAGTGGTTCAGAGAGTAATGGCCACAACCATGTGAGATGAGGAGTGGAGTTCCTGAGGCTAGGAGCATTAAACTTGCCCCTTCTGATCTGTAAACCTGTAGCTATGACTCCTGTGCTTTTATCTGCTCCTGAACATGGGATCAGCTCCTCTGTCCAGGGAAACTTGCTTCATAATGCCAGGTTCAGTATTTTGTGCAGACCCTGATAATTAAGTGAGCTTGTTCTTTGGCTTCGTTCTCTGTGGGGAGTAGATTAAGATCAACAGACATATTTCATTCACAGCCCAAAACACGATTAATATCTGTTTTGGAGGAGTGAGGCAAATACAATTCCTACCTTACATTGTCTGCTCCTATTGATGCAGGTCACTCTCAATGAAAAATTCTCTCACTAACCTTTAAAAATGTGGTTTTCTGTAATTTTCATTCTGCTGAAGGGTAAAGCTGTATACAGTAATTGAATCGGTGGTGCATGCAGACTGAAATTTTGCAGCCTGAAATTATGGGGCTGTAATGGATTGTCTCTGTTTTCCAATCTCTGTCCCTTCTCTTGTATTTTCTTCCTCTGCTTTTCCATCTTCTCTTATTTCTTGGGGTTGGAATTGGTACCTGAAAAGGTTGAGTGGTTTAGTGAGGAAAGCTGAAATTGTGATTAAGGAAAGCCTAGATTTGTAATCTGTTCTGAACTCTTTGCCTCCAGATGTTGTGGTCATCAGTGCTGGCTAATCTAGGTTGAAGCAAGGATCTTGCTGAAATCCTCCAAAATTGAAAAAGGAATGTAAGTCTGCAGTAGAGTAGGGCACCTCATACAGGTGCTGCCAGGGAGCCCCTAAATGTAAGGGTTGATCTTCTGATCCCACTGCCTTGGAAGGAGGGGGAACGCTGAAATGTGTTCAAATCCCTGGGATGACAGTGCTAAGCCGAACTGTTGTCTTTTTCAGCATGTTCAAACACCAACACACCTTCACTGCGGCCTAAAGAGAAGTCATGAGTGTCCACACAGAGATCAGACTCAAGCATGTGCCTGTGCTTGCCATGCACGCTGCAGATGTGAATATTCTTCCATGGGCAAGCAGGTGTGGGGTGGTCATGTCTGCAGCAAGGGCCAGTTCCCCTCTTTGAAAATCAGCAGTGGACAGCTGTGTCTTCCTCTTCAGATTTCAAAACCTTATTTCATTTGTTGGTTTGGGGGTTTTTGCCTGTTGTATAGAAATGTTAGGGTTGGAAAAGATCTCCAAGATCATCCAGTCTGCCAACCCAACACCACCATGCCCACTAAACCATGTCCCAAAGTTCCCTGTCTGTGTGTTTATTGAACACCTCCAGGGCTGGCGACTTCACAACCTCCCTGAGACAGGGAACGCTTCCCTGTAACGCAGAGGTCGTTCAGTCTCTTGCTTTAGGATGTGTTCCATCCCTAATTACAACACATCTCTCAGCAGCCAAAATTGCTTGATGGTTTTCGCTCCAGTTTGGGAAAGTTTGCTGGAGCATACAAGTTGGGCTGGTAGCAGATACTGTCTCAGTCAAGCTTCCTTTACCCCAGACTGTGGGAATGTCTTGTACATCTTTTCAGCTTTAACATAAATTATTTCAAAACCTCTCTTCTCCTTTCTAGCATATCAGGGGAGTGAACCATTGAACAAAGATCTTCTTTCCTTTTTATTTTGGTTGTATCTTTTTTATTTTGTTTTGCACTTACCTTTCTAAAGTCACAAGCCAAAAGCTCACCTCAAGTGGTGCAATAGTAGATAGATCTAGGCTGACTAGTTTCTAGGCAGCCTGGAATTAAATCCCCAATTTATTTAGCAACTACTAAAACAACAGAAACAGCTTTCCAAATGCCAGATCAATTGTGGATGTTGGAACAAGAAATTGAGTTTCATTAGGGTTTGTCTGTGAAATAGAAATCATGTCTTGGACAACATGATGGCTAAGAGCCTGGCCCTGTGAGCAAGCCCTCAGGAGACTGGTTTTGGTAGAGCTGTGGCCAAAGGGCATAGCTTAGGATTGCAGGGGAAGCAACAGGTTTCACAATATTTTTTCCCCCTGTTTTTAGAGAACAGTTTGCTGTGCTTCACATTTTGAGTGGGAGAGGTTACACCAAACAAATATAATGCTGTGGTCAAATTCTCTTAGTCCAGGAAGTAATTCAGCAAAGCTCTGAATACTGACTAGTCAGGTGAAAGACGATAGAAGACAATTGCAAATGATCATTTCCTCCTGATACTGAACTGCATGTCTCCTGACACCTTGTCTTCTCAAAACTTTCCCTTTGAAATCTTTCATCTCCCTGCTCTTAGAGATGCCCTACATGAGTACTTTTTGCCATTGCTCTGCTTGCCACTGCACTAGGTTGAACCAACCTTTCCAGGGTTGTCCTTTGCTGCCAGCAGTAGTAAAACCTGGTGTATCTGCCAGAAAGGGTCACAAAAACTGATTTCTGTTATGAAAAGCAAATTCAACCATTTTAGTTATTTATTTATTTACTTCCCCCCACCAATACGAGCAGGAAAAGAGCAACTTTTTCAGCGTTAGGGCTGAAAGTTTTAGATCCAATTGAGTGTCTCTGCTTTCATTAGCAGATGTCTTTCATTTGCAAAAAATAAATAAAATCATTAACAGTTCCCTCCTTTTGGTGTTTCTGCCTCATATGCCTGTGTCACAGCCTTTTTTTCCTTGTAATTAATCAACCCATATCTCTCATGCAGCTCAGCTTGTCAGCAGGGATTAAAGCCTGACAGTATTTAATCATCTTGTATTTTATAGAAGACTTAACAATCTCTCTTTGCTTTCTCTTCCCTCCTTTCCCTTTAATTTCCTTGTTTTTTCTTGGTATGTAGCAGAGTGTCTGCTCTGACTGTCTGAAGTTTTTATACAGGGAGTGACAGGTATAAAATTCTTTTCTTGCCTCTTTTCTTCTGTGACCTGTGTAATTCCCTCATGAGATCATTTGCTGTGACATTTTGGGTATACCATGACCTACTCTGTTAGCACAGAGATCCACCAGACGCTGAGGCTGAAGGAGTATATATTAAATCATATTTTACCATGACTTCTTTTTTTTTTCCTCCCAGCAATACATCAAAGCTGGGAGCCACGTGGGTTGAATAACTATACCAATTATTATTTGATGTTCTGGGGTTATTTAGTAGATTGAATGGTTTCTATTATATGTGACCAACTTGGATGCTAGCTCGGATTAATTTTATTCATTTAGGTATCTCATAAAATGAGGGATCTCAACATCTGACCTATTCACAGAGATCCTCTAATGAAGAAAGGGGAACCTTCCTTTAGGCACAATAATTCTACTTTAAGGTATACATCTCAGTGGGTTGGATGACTCATATTCTAGGTCTTATTTGCCTTCATTGACTGTAAAGGATATGTAAATAACTTGTCCAAATAGAGATGTTTTCATTATAGATTCAGACTGAGATGAACTGCATGATGAGTCTTAAGTCACTGCCACATCCTCAGGATGGTTATCCATTCCTGCCCCACCATGGTATGGTATGGGATATCAGGGAACGAGCTGTGCATGGTCCCACTGTCTTGGATTTGGAGGAGCTCCAGGAGACTCCCCCTAGCTGAGTGCTGTGAAACACAGAGGTATGGAGCTGAGGAGTCAGCTCTCTGTAAGGGAAATGTTCCATCTTCTTTCATTGCCATTTTCCCAGAGTATATATTACTATGTCTTCAGACTTAAGTCAAAACAATCACTATGTTAATTTAATTAGACACCCTTTTTAGCATGGGTGATGTCAGATATTATAGGGTCTGTAGATCGAGTGGATTGAATGTATTCCATTTCATTTGAATGTGTAGGTTAAGTAGGGCTGACCCCAGCTAGCTTTTGTATGGGAGATTGCCAAGGAATTCCAGGTACCATCGATGCAAACAGCGTTTTGCTCACCCCCTACCAAATATCATGCCACTGAAATGCGTTTGCTTTCTCCTGCTTTGCTGCTATTGCTCTGTTGATGGATGAAAATTGGAGAAGGAAAGGGAGAGGGAAAGAGACTTAAAACAATAAAAAAGCAAATTATTTTCGTGTTCTAGGTGAATGTCTTCTCCCTGTAGAAGAAAGCTCTATTTATAATAAGGTTGCAGTGTAGAGAGAGGTTGGAAGAGGTGTCAGTGTAAAATCTTTTATGAATGCTCCTGAAATGCTGATCATTTTTTCTCCCCATTCAGTTAAGAACACTACTTAACAGTCACCAATTCTTGCTATAGGAGACAAAAAAAAAAACACCCCAAAACAAGCAAACAAACCAAAATAACAGGAAAAAACCAAAACCAACCAACAAACACAACACTAAGCAAACAAACAAAGGGCCCCAACCCTCAAAAAACCAAAACCCAGAATTCATTGCTGAAAACTAAATGCCTGTCTTGGTTGGCTCACAAGTAGTACAATAATGTAAGGATAATGAAAAGAGCAAACGGATCGGAAGACAGTAAAGAATGTAGTGTTTGCTGGTTTCTTTTAATTCTGACATGGCCAACTTAGGGTCAGCAGACTGAAAATCTATACCTGAAAGCAACCAAGTAGCTCTTAAGTGGAATTAGCGTCTGCAGGGATCCCATGGGACAAATACTTGTTTTGCGTTGTATGGGCTGTCAAACTGATGATCAGAAAAGTACTTTTTGACCTCAGACCTTTCTGATCAATACAGTGTGCTTCATTTTCCTTCCAGAGCTGAACCAAATGCACATTTATCTTTTATGGGAAATAACAAAACGAGCAGGTTAAGGTAAAAGGTAACCATGGAATCAGAAGTTGGTGCATGTTTTAAAGGAGAGGATTTACGATACCTAAACCACAGTTTATACAATAAAGAGCATGAGCAATGGGTTTTGAGCATATTTGCCAAGAAAAAAAGAGATAGAAAGATGTAAAATAAAAATGAGGAAGTGATAAATGCAGACACCACTTAATTAAGAAAATGAATTCTACAAGCAGAGTGATACAGAAAGGAAACATCCGTTACCGGGGAAGGGGCGCTGAGAGAAAGGACATTTGTCATCTCAAGTGACAATCAGATGAGTTTCCAAACAGAGCAGGGCAAAGAAGGTAAAGATATGCAAGAGAAGAATATGAGACAAGAAGAATTGAAGGAATACAGAGCAGGCTTTTGCAGGTCTGTTGGCCTGATTTATGTTTTCACATCTTTCTTAGCACACAAGCATCCCTGAAATGAAGAGCCTTCTTTGCTCTCATTACTGCACATTCCTGTGGGCACCATGTTGGATAAATCTGATCAATAGCAGAATCTGAAACCAAGTATGGGACTGGGTAGAAGGCTGTTCAGCAGCTGAAAGCTGAGCCATGTTAGAGAGGCTTGTTCCCTGCCTCCTTTCCAAAGAGCTGTGGAGAAGCCAGCAGCTGAGTGAGTGTTTTGCTCTGCTCTGAGCTCAGGGTCACGCTCAAACCCATGGTCTGCAGAGCAAAACTGTCAGTAAAGGCTCAAGAATGCAGCATTCTCCCATAGCTGCTCTGATCCTTTTGCCATGGCTTGTCCTAAAAAAAAAACCCCAAAAATCAACCTCCATTTCCTTATGTATCCTGAATGCAGGTGAGAAAATATTGCTTCTTCCAGGGGCAATTTGTATTGCTGAGTTATTTCTCTACGCTAAAATAATCTGTTTGGGGTAACAGGGCATTGGGTGCCATCGTTTAGCTTCTGGCCAAATGTTCATGCTTAGAGAAAAAAGCTTGTTGGTTTTTTTTTAAATTATTATTTATTTTTTTACCCTAACAGTTTACAGTGGCATAATTGGCAGAGTGGTTTGAAATAAGAATAACAAGAAATCATAACAAAATGTGTGAACTGTTTGTCGTTGATGCAATTGAGATGGTCGTGCTGGCTTCTGTCATCAGTGGGCTCTTGGATATCTTCTCACATTTGTTCAGGAAGAGTAATTCAATGCCAGTTTTGGAAGGGAAGTGTCAGCCAGACTCATGTTTCAGCTCAGCTCAGGTCCCTTGGAAGAGCATCTGACTGGTGATCAAACCTGAAACAGGTACCCAGACATCGTGATTAAGCTGCGTGTCACAAACGGGGACAAGGGACATCAGTGCTCCCCAGGTGTGCACTCACCCCTCAGCTTAACACCCACTCCTCAATGGGTACCAGTGCTTGAAACTAGGTCTTTAGATACTCTACAGAAAATGAGTCAGGGACATCACCCCGCCAGGCTGCTTCAGTTTCTAGAAATGTAGTGTGTTTTGATGATTTTATTGAGACTTAGAAGCAGAAGCAAATTCATTCAAGATTCATGTCAGCTGTGAGCATATTTGTTCAGAGCTTGCTTCTTGTTCCTGGAGGTTTTGGGGTGCTTTCTTATGTGCTATATGATTAAACTATTGAAGATGCATTTGTTTGTAACACCCTTTCAACAGATAATGTTTGGCAGAAACTGAATGCCCTTCAGGACAAGTGGCTGTTCAGTCCCAGGTCAAATAGGGTTTCAAGCTGCAAAAGCTGAGTGATTTTGGTATCAAATACTGTGGCTGTGGTTTGGATCCAGCTCCTAGCAGCTATGCACCTGTGATTAGTGCTGTAAAAGAGACAAAAAACCCCAAACATTCCTCAATTCAACAGAGTTCTGTTACAACCCTTGGGGCTGAAATGAACTCTGAGAAAGTTTTCAGGACTGCAATCCCTGGACATTTCCCTTCTTTGGGGATTAATAGAGTTACCATTTTTTTTCTTCTGAAATGGTGAAAAATGTAAGTTGTTCAATATTTAGTTTGTCATCTTTTTCTTTTATTCTACCTATCTTATTAAACATTGCAACCAATAAACCCCACCAAAAATAGTTGCTTTGGGTATAAAAACCAATAGGATATGTTCAGTTTGAAGTCAGCAACTGCAAACTGTGATTGCTTTGTGTAGAAAGGCTGCAGGGAGGACCTGTGCGGTGACGTTAGGCAGGACAGCTTTGATGCTTCTAGGCTCCCTTCTCTGTGTTTTAAAGATTAATTATCTCTTTGAGCTATTAGGCTGGAGTCGCTCTGCTCTCTGTGGTACACACCATAGGTAAAGATTTTATGGTCTGTAGCTCTGCTGCTTCAATCATGTTTATACATCATCTATTTCAAATTAGTGAGACTTAGCAGGAGCCCAGAAATTTGCATCTGCTCCAGCATCAGGGCCAACGCTGACAAAAACAGAGCTAAGAATTGGAATAGTATTGGTTAAATGACATTCCTGCATTCAGAGAATGCCTTTAGCTCGCTTTTTCAGTAACCACACCAACTATGTAGCAAAAAACACAGTAAGAATGTGTTAACATGGAAGCTACTTCAATGTAGAGCAGTAGGGAGGGGGTTTTCAGTTGCTGTGGGTTACTGTAGCTGCCTGGAGCTGTGTTGGGTTACAGTGCCCGGTGATCTGCTTACTGGCATTCCGTGTCAGGCCAGGGACCTGCCTGAACAATGCATTAATTATACATTCCTGTGCATTTCTGCTTCAGATTAACATGCTGGCTTAATCTTTCAATTTGGTCATGCAGTTTCCTAGATGAAGTATCGCTTGCATTCTCCCTGTTAATGAAAACCCACACATAATCCCCGTGTCCTAAGTACCTGTCCCGATTATCTACTGCATTCATAAGCACTACTAGCAGAATTATTTTGCCTAGTTAAAGTATTATTTGGTATTTATTCTAATTGCCAGTGTTGCTATTTTTAAGCTGCTGATCCATTGGTGGATGTTCTGTTTGTAATCCTTATTGCCATCCCTCGGCAAGTGTCGGGCTGCCTGCTTTACAAACCCATTAGGAGTGTCTGCACAGACGGAACTGTTTTCCGGGGCCGGCCCTGCGATTCCATATGGTGCACATTAATCACAATTTAGCTGTGTAAACAAGGACTTCTATTTTATGCTACATATGGTTGCCCAGCTTAGGTTGAATGAAAGATTTCATTTTGGTAAGTTGCATAAACACACCTGAGACACTGAAAACAATGGAACGTGGCTCTATGCTATAGAATACATCCGTTTGCTAATTAAAAGTCTGCTCTCATGGCTGCTGATCATTACTTTTTATATTGCCCTGGAATGCTATTAAGCAGGTCTGGAGTAGTGGTGTGTGGTTTATTGTTTGTCTGTGGTGCTTTTTCCACCCCCCCAAGTTGTTTCCTGCCTGTTTTGTCTGTGATTTCATTGGGTTGAGGAGTCACTCGTAGCTTTTTCTTTTTCAGTTGTGGTTTTCAGAGAGTAAATCTGCAAGTATTGTTTATATTTGAAAAGTTCTCCATTGTATATTTATTTATTTGAACAGCTTGGATTTCATAGCTGTTTTGTGTTTGGAATAAACAAGTGGAGGGGGGGGAAAAAAAAGAGAGAGAAAAGGACTGAGAGTCAACAACAAGAAAAATAAACCCCAAATCCTCAGAGAAATAAGTAACAAAACTGTGTATCTTGTAACCCAGAAAATTCATCACTCCTTTTGTCCATGTGTATGCTCCTGTTATTATTTTGCTTTGATTCACGTGTACTTCAGAGACTCTGTCATGCTTACTCTAGGTAGGAGCTATCAATAGAGCTATTACAAGAAGACAGATGAAACACAACCTGTCTCAAGTATTCAGCTGTCTTTTTTTCCCTACCATATTCCAAACAGATAAGCTGCAACATGTTACTTGGGCATAAAGTTATCCAGATTTAAGAAAAGCTGGGTATTAATATGGATTAGAAGAACATCTAAGGTTGCAAAAGCAAAGGCATAATACTTGTATAGCAACCAAAGAAATTGAAAAGGATAGAAATATGCCATTTCTAGAGAATTAATCTTAGAATCATAGAATCAGCCAAGTTGGAAGAGACCTCCGACATCATCCGGTGCAACCTATCACTCAGCCCTATCCAATCAACTAGACCGTGGCACTAAGTGCCTCATCCAGTCTTTTCTTGAAGGTCTCCAGGGACAGTGGCTCCACCACCTCCCTGAGCAGTTCATTCCAACGACCAATCTCTTTTTCTGTGAAGAACTTCATCCTACTATCCAGCCTGAACTTCCCCTGGCACAACTTGAGACTGTGTCCCCTTGTTCTGTTGCTGGTTGCCTGGGAGAACAGACCAAGCCCCACCTGGCTACAACCTCCCTTCAGGTACAGAGTCTTTAACACTGTAAGTTTGGAAGAGTCTTTCCCAGGAAGTTGGTTACCTGATGCCTTCAACATTTTCTCTTCCACCTTCCATGCCACATGCCTTACATTGTTAGCTGAGATGGTTATGCCCCTGCTTGGTCAAGCACACCTGCAGCTTTCAGTGTATAGCCTGCTTTTGTAGAAACACATGGATTGGCCAAGTTCTTGGCTTTATAGTCAGAGGGAAAAATAGGTTATGCACAGAGCTGTCCTTCTGGATTAATAATGCTATGAGAAGAGAAAGTTCTTCACTGAGAGAGTCATTAGTCATTGGAATAGGCTGCCCAGGGAGGTGGTGGAGTCACCATCCCTGGAGGTGTTCAAGAGGGGATTGGACATGGCACTTGGTGCCATGGTTTAATCATGAGGTCTGTGGTGACAGGTTGGACTTGATGATCTTAGAGATCTCTTCCAACCTTGGTGATTCTGTGATTGCAAGGTGCCTTTGATTCTAACTGATGTTAGAGGTGCAGTGGTAGCACCTAGAGGTCCATCCCGTGAGGCAGCAGGGAAGCTCCATACATGCTGTAGATAACAGGAATGTCTGGCTGCAAGAAGGGGAGAGTACCATATGTCATTATTGCCTCTCTTGTATAATTGTGACTGAAGACCAGCTTAAGAATTTTATGTATGTGACTATAGTAACAGCTGTGTCTTTCTGTGCAGGTATGTTTTAAACTATTTGCTGTAGCCAAGCAAGGCTCCCTTCTACTGTATTCTCAACCTTTTCTCCTCCCATCGCTTTTAGCAATTCTTAGGTGCAAGCACACCACCCCCATAGTTTTAATCAATAGGGTTTTTTTTTTTGGCAAAATCCATAAAATGAAACAGTCACTTTTTATAGAACTCTGGACAAACAATTTAGACTACAAGTCCTGACACAACTTCTGTTTAATCTTGGCTGGAGGATGATGCTCTCACATGCAAAGTGGAGTTGTTTTGCATTGACATTTAAATATAATCATAGGAGTAGATGGTTGAGAGCCCAAAATGAGAGTCACAAGCAACTGAGAAGAGCTGAAGGGAAGGACTGCAGTGATTACAAATGAGGCCTGTCCAGGAGGTAATGTGATTAGTGTTTTCTAAGAGCAGAATATGTAGCAAAAATCAAATGAAGCCTGGAGTGAGGTGGAGGTGGGTGGGAAATCCCATAGTTCCTCCAGTTTTATCTAATAAGTGATTTATCATTTTCAGATGTGGGTTGGTTTTTTGGATGGGGTTTTTTTTGTTGGTTCCCCCCCCCCCCCCTTTTTTTTTTCCCTTCCTGGTCCTGTGCTGAGGATGTTCGAGAGTTATTATGAGATTTGAAAGAATGCTGAGTTTTTGATCTTGTCACAACTGAAAATACTTCATAAATGTCAGAGTTGGTGCATGAAAATCTGGGACACTACTCGGCTGCTTCGCTTGCAGAGCTCGGCTAATGAGGCCACAGGAGAGCAGGCTGCTGAGCAGCCTGGCGTGGTGGTCCTGCCTCGGTGAGCCTCATGCTTCAGCACGCCTTCAGAAAGTGGGGAGGAGCCTAATGTGTAATGGCAAACAAATTGCCAACCTTAAATATTAATAAATTTTTGCATTCCTGTCATGCTTGGAAATGTTTAATGTGATGGAGGATCTTGTGGTGTGTAGCAGTGCTGTGGTTAGTTCATTCTGTTCCACTTCTCAGATGTTGGGGCAGATGCGTCGAGGGCTTGTTGGACCAAAGCCCATGTGTTGGTGCTTTAACCTGTCTGCTTCATCCAAACTTCATCAGAGCAGGGCAAGATAACCAGAGCATCTGGAAGAGCCACATGGGGACTGAAGCTGTAGCGAAAGGTTTGCTAGCTTTGTGGAGGTTTCTTCTAATCCAAGATAAGCCAAATAAGCAATGTTGTGTGGGGAACATCTTAGATGAGCAGGCACCGAAAAGGTCATGTGTTTAAAGTTAAATGAAACATGCCAAGTTTGTGTGGACAAGTTTTTGGGGGGAGTTTCATAAATGTGTTAACTATTTAAATGCTCTGTGAGGAGCTTGCTTTTTTAAGAACAGTGAGTAAAGACTTTCGACAGTCTATTGAAGAGGAACATGAGAGTTTTTACAGGAGATCCCACAAGCTGCCCATTCACATGCTTGAATAGCTGATTGGTATCAAAGTCTGGCAAAACTACTTTGTGAAGACACTGAGCATGGACAGTGAATGTTTTCTGGTTTAATGTAGACGCATACTGATGACTAGTTCGGGTTCCAGGTTGGAAGGAAGAACGTGACAAAGCAGCCTCTGGGTTCAGCAGTGTACAGAAGCCCAAACCTTAACCTGACAGACAAATTCCCTAAGTTCAAGAAAACTTCACATGTGCTGGAATTTTTCAGGATAAATGGTGTTGGACTGAACTGTGATCCACAGTGCCACCAGTACCACTGGAACCGCCGTGTTGCGTTCCTCTGCCAACATCTGTCTTTACTGATCCTGAGAGGCTCAGAAGAAAAAAGCCTGGCTTGAAGGGATAATAGGGACCTACAATTCAGATATACAGAGTACATCTGGACACAGAAAGGATTGCTGTGTGAAACCTAGGTTAAATAAGCTACTGAAGTTGATACCACAGCTTTGAGGTTTGCCAAATGTCACAGCACAATAATTGCCTTTTTACTTCTGCTTTTCAATCTTGGGAGTAGGATATGATTTTTCTAATGCACTCAAGGGATCTGAGTGCTAGTTTATCCTGCCTAGAAATTAGAAACTCTTAGAAACTCAAATTCCTCATAGGTCTTTGGAAATGGCAGGTGTGAAACAGAAACTGCTGATGGTGTAGTAGAAAATGTTCTGGTTTATTCTGTAAAATGGAGTTTCTGACTGGTTGATTCAATAGGTGATGGCACAGGGCTTTGTTGATGTCATCATTTCTTGAGTGGTGACTCAGAGCATTTTAACACAACATCCATTTTAGGTGTAATGCAGTGTATCTGTTGGGAAGGAATTCAGGTGATGCTTGGGATCTTGTCTGGTGGTCTTTGCTGAGCAAATTTATTGAGTTTGGATTTTGACGACTGAGGATGAAGGCTGTGGTAGTTTGGCAACAGGAGCCCTGTTCAAAAGTTGCTGCTCTAGATTCCCTAGAGGACCAGGAATTTGGGGAGATGAATGGGTTTCAGTCACTCTAGCTGTGTCTCTTAAGTCTCTTGTGGTGAGGGAGCATGCAAACAATGATTTGGAGTTTATTTTCGCTACAAAATGGATCTTTGATCCCTAGGCAATAAACAGTAAAAAAAAGAGGCAGCAAAGAATCAAATATCACAGGAGCTCACATTAAAACAAAGCCTGAAATTTCTGTGGGGAATTTTGTATGGCTTTGCAGAAGCAGAACCTCAGATGCATCGAGCCCTTGCAGTGTGTTATTTGTTAACAATTACAAGTCCAAAGACACGCAATTACCGACAGGAGGACCTTGGTCAGGAATGACTGCACCAATTTTAATTTAATGTACTCAGCCTTGTAATTGTTTGTTGGGGTTTTTGTTGTGCTTGGGTTTGTATTTTTTAATCTTGCTGTGCCAGTGACAGCGTTGGGTGGTTGGTGGTTGGTTTTTTTTTTTTGGCTGCATAGGTTTTATGTTTTGTATCTCCCACAAATCACACATTTAAGACAGTTCTGTTTTGCAACATCTCTGAAATGCTGCCTTATTAGGAAGCCAGTCCACGCCAGATTATTTCAATATTGATAGACTGTGTCAACAGCTGAGGTAAAGATGCATTCCTCGTGCTGTTTTGTTAAGGTTTAGTGGGACAAAATCACAAAACATTGCTTGGCTTGGAAATTGAATCGAAAAGATCCATCTACATTAAGATTACTTGGTTAGAGAAAACTACTCTTGCATGCTGAAGACTTTTGATGGGTTTCGTTCACGTTTCGCGTGCCTGAACAATAGCGGGCCACACACTTGAGTACTTGTGTCCAGTTCTGGGCCCTTCAACTTAAGAAGGATATTGAGACACTTGAATGTGTCCAGAGAAGGGCATCGAGGCTGGGGAGAGGTCTCAAGCACAAGCCCTGTGAGAAGAGGCTGAGGGAACTGGGGTTGCTTAGCCTGGAGAAGAGGAGGCTCAGGGGAGACCGTATTGCTGTCTACAACTACCTGAAGGGAGATTGTAGCCAGGTGGGGGTTGGTTTCTTCTCCCAGGCAACCAGCACCAGAACAAGAGGACACAGTCTCAAGCTGTGCCAGGGGAAGTTTAGGCTGGAGATGAGGAGAAAGTTCTTCACAGAGAGAGTTGTTAGCCTTTGGAATGTGCTGCCCAGAGAGGTGGTGAGTCCCAGTCCCTGGAGGTGTTCAAAAAAGAATTGGATGTGGCACTTGAAGCCATGATTTAGTTAGTCATGAGGTGTTGGGTGGTAGGTTGGATGATCTCTGAGGTCTTTTTTGCAACCTTATTGATTCTATGATTCTGTGAAGTGCCTCAGGGCACCAGTACTCTGCTGAACTGCAATCTTATTTTAAATAAGATATTTTTAATCTTTGCTTCCCAAAGCTCTGGGTTTGTCATAAATAGGAGATAGAAAAGCAAACTTGAATTTAGAGTTATACATAACATTAATTTTCTGTGCAGCATAACCAAGAGCTGGTGACAAATGGTGCCTACTTGCTCTTATTCATCCTTTTCACACTGCACGTGATTATAAGGTCTAGTTCTGCAGACAGCTGGGCAGTGGGGTTTAGGGTTTTGTTGGGTTTTTGTTGTTCTGGGTGGTTTTTTACTTGCTTTGCTCCGAGACACTTGTATATCCCTTATTTCATTCTGGCACTTTTAATATGAAACTTGCCAGATTTTTATCCTGGGTTTGATGAACGGTTGCTTATGGGGTGCGAACAGACAGCGTGCCACGTTTCTGCCCGCTGTTGGAAGTGCCTTTCAGCCTCTTGCACCTGGGCCTCCAGCAGCTTATGCTTGCTTATAGGAGATTACGAAGAGTAGGTAGAAAAAAACCAAGGCTTCTGTCAGGGGTTTTAAATGCAATCCTGTGGTCTGCACTTTCCTTGGAAATTCTGTAGGGTTCTGTCAGGCAAATCGAGTTGATCATTACTGACTATGACTTCTTTTGTAGAACAGATTACTGGGTATTTCAGCATGTGGCATGTTACAGTGCTTGAAGTTAGCTGACTAATGATCTGCATAATCATATATATATTCCTCTAGCAGAGACACAACTCTACACTTCTAGCTGGAATTACTCAATATATATAACTCTCTCTGTAGTCTCAGTAGCTTAAAACAAACAAACAAAAAATCCAAAAAGAAACATAAAATAAAAAAAAAGAAGTTACATTCACTGTGATAAAAAAAATAAATCAATAACTCCTCCTGGAATCTGGAGTAAGAAGAAAGAGTTGGATATACCTTGCAAGCTATATTTTAGAAATTAGGAGGTCTGTCTCATTGTCTTTCATGCTGTATGTCAGGCCTGTGACATTATTGCTTTATGTCTCCTAGCAAGTGTTTTACATTCAAGAAGGCTTACATGCCTAGGGGAAAAAAGACAAAAAAAAAGATCCAGGGTAAAAGACAATTGGAGTGACACAGGTTAAACTAACAGAGGCTGTGGTTCAGAGAAGGTGTGGAAATGTATTTACACTTCCTGTGTGCTAGTGATTCTTGCCTGGACCACAGCCTGCTGGATCAATACTGCTGCTTTTCAGCAGGTTTCCCTCATGCCACCCCTGGCTGGGTGCCTGCCCAAGCGCTGGATTCCTCTACACATCACTTGTGACTTGGATAGCTCAAGAACTTTCTAGTTCTCAATGGAAATAGAAAACCTAAAATGCCTGCACCTGTTCTGCTTCATCCCCACCTAGCAGCTGGCTCTTTATACCCTTAGAAATTGTCAAAACTCGCTGGCTGCACAGTGGTTGCCCGGGGACAACAAACATGACTGAGGGTCTGCTCCTTTCTGCAGCTTTGGGTAGGGAGGCAGCTAAGATGGCAAAACCATGCTTGTCCTTGCCGGGGAAGAACTTGAACCTTGCCCCTCAGGTCTTTGCTACTTTGTAAAATCCTTGGAAGTTTTATACTGGTAACTCACTGGAGTAATTTTACGTGCTTCTTTCCTGTTTTGCCTTTACAGTTGGCAGGGAAACTTGCTTCCTTATGGCACAGACACAGAAGTTATCCACCATTCTTGATCTATTACCTCTCACTGTGGGTCTTATTTATGGATAGAGGAATTCATATCTGCAGGGAAATGCCAATTAATGTGCTTGACCCATGGCTGGAGATGTATTTGGAAGACTAATCTTGAGCACCAGAACCAGGTTTGGTTTAGGTATGCTGATATACCTAAGTGGGATAAGTTGTGTTGAATCTTAGGAGATGATTTGCCCAGCTGGGCTTTTAAAAAATTTTCTCCCATTCTTTTGTTGGCAGAAGAATTCTCTGTGAAAGAAAAAAAATGAGTCTCATGGTCTTATTTGGAGTGCTGAAACAGAAGTATTGATTTCATAAATACAGACAGTGTCCAACTTGAGTACTTTCTTTTGATGTACGTTAACTTCATTCCTCAGTTGTTAATGGACAGATTTTCTTAAGCTAAGTGAGATTGTGTATTTTGACTGATTCTGTCCAGCAGTGATATTTTGCTCTGAGGAGTCAGGAAGAAATTCCCCAACCGTTTAATACTCTGGCACCGGTTTGTATTTAGCTGTTAGTGAGAGTCATTGGCGGAAGGTTGCAAGACCCTCAGTCTTTAACACCTGCATATAAAAGTCTCCGAGAGACACATCCTGCACTTTCTCTCAGCTGCAGGTCCATCCCCCAGCGTGTATTTCTGTGTGAATTACACCCAAACCCTAGGAACTGGCCAGTGCTTTGCTACCTTGCGCTGACAGCTTTCAGCGTTCTCAGATATAGTTTCGCCTTGTGCATACTGTAGCTGTCGGCGTGATTCAGAGCCTCTGGAAGGAGAGCTTCCTCCTGTATTTGTTATTTGCTTAGCTAGGCTTTGACTTTATGGCTATGTATTTCAGAATCTTTTATGCCAGGGAATCATTTATATGTCAGAGAAACAGGAAGGCACCTTGGAGCTTGCTGCATGTCTTGATTGTTTTTTAACCTTAGCCCGGTGTGATATTCTCTCTCAAAGAATATTCTCACATAATCCTGCAGGGAAGAATAAGGGTAACATGGTTGCCTGGCATTAATAGTGTAAATCAGAAGTACATGATGACAAGTCTGAGGAATGTACTAAAAATAATAATAAGACAGGCTTGTTTCTGAACAGTAAATGCCATCAAGCTTTGCTTTGAGTTCTGACATCTATCTAAAATCTGTACCCACGACTCACAGTTGTTTGTCAAGGGGCTCTTTGCTTGTTTTGCACTTCGGTGGAGCTGATTTTATGTGCTAGTCCTGATGATGTTCTCCCCGGAGGTATTCCTTGCCCAGGCTGTAGGAGAATGTTTCTGTGAACCCAAAGAGAAATAATGTGAAAAACATGGCCAGTGCTGCCCTGGGGCATTCCTATCCCTGGGAGAAAAGCTAGGACCTGGGAGGGAAGATGGCCCATTTCCTATAATTGCAAACACAAGAGTACATTTTCACAGGCAGCAAAGCTAGAAGCAGCCTGAACTCCTTCTCAAGCCCACCTTACATGGGACAAGGGTAGCTGTGAAGGGATTACAGTGAGGATTTCTGGAGGAGAGCTTAGCAGTCGGGCTTTTTCAAGGATTCTGGAAGTCCTGTGCACACTTCTACCTGCTTGTTTCCTTCTGGAACTCTGTATCACCTTGGCAGGTACAAAGATATGGTACACCCATCCCTGTCCAGGTCAGGTTGCTCATTGGAGCCTATGCAAGGCAGCTGTAGTAAAAACTGGTTGTAGTTTTCCCCCTGGGTGCTGCAGAGTGGGGCAAGAAGTCTTCCCTGGGGACAAGAGCATCACAGATGCCAGGTATAGGGGTTTGGACTGTGTATTCCATGATACCTTAAGGTATTGTCATTTGCCTGGTGGGAGGGGACATAAATGCCTTAATTTATAACTGCATTAGTGGTGCTTGAGTCACATTTCCATTCACAGGTTCTGAGGAGAAAATGTTTGCATTTAATCTTTTTGAAATTGGGAAATGTAGATATGTGGAATTGCCTGAGAATCCCTTCAAGATGTAAAGGCAAATCATATGCTAAAATAAATGTCCTACAGTTGCTGAAGTGGTGACAAGAAGTTCCATGCAAGGCACTGTGACTTTCTTCTGCTGTGCAATCCAAAACCAGCCCAAAGCAGTATATTCACTGGCAGCTCTGATAAAAACTTTGCACAGTCCTGCTGTATTGCAATGACCCCAAGAAAACATGAAGCACAAACAGGTTCAGAACTTGATGTGGGCAGTGGATGGTGGTTTCCTCAGGGCTTCTGGCAGTCAGAGAGATGGGGGAAGCATCTGCTTCAAACCCCTCTAATAAGTATGTCTACTTTGGATGAATCCATGTGGGTAGACTGAACCTGATGAGGGGTTTCAGTCTGAATAGATGTGGTTGGTATCTAGAAAGCTGCCTGGGAGTGAGCATTTGAAGTACTATATATCATCTGTTTTTTCCCCTCTTTGATGTGAGTGTTGAACTGTTGTAAGTCCATGGCCATTCTGAGATGGAAAAAGTGAGAAAATGGTAAAAGCAGATGCTATAAATCATAATAATACAGCATGGTCCTGACAAATCAACATGAAATAAATTGATAAGCTTCAATCTGCTCTTGGAAGAGAGCTGCCCCAGCAAGCCTCAAAGGCAGGCTGGCTAATTTAACCATGAACCTAATCAACTAGTTCTTTCTAATTACCATGCAGGGAATGAATGTCTCAAAACTACTTCTTCAGTATGTGCCTATCTCTTTTGGCAACTGGTTTCTGGGGCCTGGTGGACTAAAACTTGGAAGCAAGGGTGGCTCATTGGGATAGCCCATGCAACCCCTTGACCTAAATATGCTTAATTTCCACACGAGACTAATTAGAAAGTGGACACAAACAATGGGTTGCATGAATTTCTCTAGGAAATTGGGTAAAAAATGCCAAGCTTTGATCAGCTTCCACCCAAGCTGCAGAAGGGCTTGCTGACAGGGCAGCTCATAGCGTGGAGGTTTTAATTGCCATCCAGAGCTGATGATTCACAGATTTTTCTCTTTCCATTCCCTTTTCCTCAGCAGATCCTAGATGCCCTGTTGACAACTGAAGTCCAACAGCTCGAACCCTGAACTATTTATCTGTCCTTCAGAATCCTCCTGGCCTCCTCCTTTTCCTGTTAGTGTTGACAGCTCCACTGCAGCCCTGTGTCCCACAGACTCGCAACAGCGGTGTCGCTTCTCAGTCCTCCCCCATCTGCAAGGTTTTGTGACATGTTTTTCCTTTTCTGTGCAGCATGCCTTGAATGTGTCTTCTCTCCCTTTTTTTCTGCCACTGACACAAACTATAAAATCCACCTCTGTGGCTTTTCTGACTTTTTGGGTTGTGTCTCCGTGTGTAAATTCGGGAGGATCTGCTACAACCTGCATTCCCATCCCTTTTCCACACCCTTGCTTAGGAACACAGGCTTTAGTATTAATCCAAACATGAGGCTTCTTGGGTCCTTCATGCTTTTGCTTCACTTCAGTGATAGATGCCAAGATGATTTATTTTTCTTTTTTAATTGTTATTATTTTTGCAGAACACAGGAGATGGTGAAATACGAGTTGCCATTAGTTTGTCTGAAATTTCACAAGTGGGCATTGCTGTCTGCTGGGAAGGCTTCAGAGATTTGTGTAAATGAATCAACCTTTGAGATACTTAAGTGAAAAATAATTATTAATGAAAAAAAGAAGTCAGCTGGGAGTATTTCTGCCCTGAATTGCACACACAAGGCCTTTTCAAAATAGCCATAGCACGTTCAAATCTCACTTTACGACTTCAGCCTTAGGCCACTGTATTTATATCAGGGATCCCCCAGGGAGAAGTATGTGGTCATGCTCAGTGTGTGCAAGGGAAATGCAGTGATTCTGGGCTGTATTTATTTGCAGCTCTTGGTCAACCATAATTTGCATAACACTAACCATATTACAGTCTTGCATGAGTTTGCATTAGCTAGCAGGTGTTGTTTATTTAGAGGCATCTACATGTATATTTTTTTCATATGAGAGGCACAGAAATAAGCTCTTTGTATTTCATAGGGTTGCCAGGGTAGCAGTAGCAAAATATAGCAAATCAACAGTGAGATGTGGAAGAATGAATACAGACTATGCCCAGAGGCTATGGAAGGCACCAGGACGTATTTCAGGCTTTATCAGCAGCGAGGCAAACGTTTGCACGGCCCTGAAAAAGCTTCTGGCTTTGCAACGAACTGCCGCAAAAAGGCGTAATTAAAAGTTGCCTTCTGTTGGAGCCTTTTCTAACACTCAGTAATCAAACACCATAATCAGAACGAATTATTGCATTTGTATTCTGCCATCCAGTGACAAAAGATGTATTGCTTGGCTTATAGCCTTAGCCTGATGTATTAGGTCTCATTTCCGAAACCGGCACAAAAAGTGAGTCAGGTTCCTGAGGGACCTGTTGCGTCCAGGCGGTGGTACCTTTAAGATGCACGTGCTGCTTCTGTGTGTGTGCTGTTATTTAGGACAAACTTCCAGGTTAGGTGGGGTGTTTTTTAAATCCAATTGGAGTGGGCAGACAAGATGAAGTTTAAGCTGAAGAAGGATTGATCAGGACATTGATACTCACCCTTCACTGGTGCTGGCAGCTTCATTTCGAAGGTCTCTTCCAACCTAACCTGTCCTGTCCTGTCCTGTCCTGTCCTGGTCTATTCTATTCTATTCTATTCTATTCTATTCTATTCTATTCTATTCTATTCTATTCTATTCTATTCTATTCTATTCTATTCTATTCTATTCTATTTCTATTCTATTCTATTCTATTCTATTCTATTCTATTCTACGCTATTCTATTCTACGCTATTCTGTTCTGTCCTATCCTGTTCTGTCCTATCCTGTTCTGTCCTATCCTATCCTATCCTATCCTATCCTATCCTATCCTATCCTATCCTATCCTATCCTATCCTATCCTATCCTATCCTATCCTATCCTATCCCATCCTATCCTATCCTATCCCATCCTATCCTATCCTATCCTATCCTAATCTCTGATGTGACCTACAAATAAGCCCACAGGATTAGTGGGGCACACTGAGCTGCCAAGTCTCTTGCAGCAAGGCAGAGAAATGGAAGCAGCCTTTATGTTCAGGGTATCAAAATCAACCCCTGAAGCGTAGCATTGCTAGTTGATGGTTTCTGCATGGGAATGTACTGGGAACGTACATGGGAATGTCTGTGTTGCAAACTACTTTCCCTACCCATTCCAACACACAACTGGGATGTGATGACCAAGAATTACCTAATTTGGAGTCAGTGGAAGTCTTCTGTAGAACAGGAGAACAAAAACAGAAATCCAAAGGCTGTAGTTTGATGTAAAAGTTATGCTTTTAAGAAGCAGCAAGTTGTGCTTAGTCCAGTGAGCATTTTAGGGTATCTGGTAAAGCATCAGTCCAGCTCTGTCCGTTCTGAAGGACACACTGTGGCATGTACACATTTGGATTCAGAAATTCATTTGGATCCAGAAATTACCAGGAAGTTGCAGACAGTCTGTTTCCATGTGCTTTTCAGTAGATGTGTGACAGGCAAATAAAAATAAACCATGAAAAAAAAAAAAAAAGTAAGTGGAAAATATGCTGCAACTGTTAGAAATGTATGGGAGTAATAGTCTACAGCAGGCAATACAAACACTTGGCAAAACAAACTCAGTGTTGGGCTGTAGCTGATGAGTTCATGATTGACAGTTGCTGGTTGTTTGAGCAACAGCCACTTTTCTACCAGAGCCTGCCAGAGCTTTTTGGGAAGGTTTTCTTACTCGGTTATGAATTTTCTATTCAGCCTGGTTTCTGTTCAAAACAGTTTGGAAAGCTAAGTTCATACCCGAAACCCTAAAACTGTAGGTCAGATCTGAAGAGCTGGGACTCCAGTAGAGATGGAGGAATTTCTGAAGAGGATGAAGAGCTTTCTCTTGGTTGTCTTTCTCCATGATCCTCCTTCATGCCAAACCACAGTCTCAGATTTCAGCTCCACAGACAGAGCTGTATGTCTGTAGCTCCCTCTCCAATCAGATTAGCAGAGGTTAATGATCTCCAACATCTCAAAACAGGTAACTCCCTGACTTTTGGTGATGCCAACCGGTTAGCTGGTGCCACTCCTTTTATTTGTTGTCACCTTGCTCTGCCTGGTGTGGCAAGTTGAAGCCATGTGAGCCGTTTTGAGGAGGCACAGAGTAAACTTGTTTGATGCTCTGCCCAGGGGCTGTGATTTATTTGACCTCAAGTGTTTATGAAATGTAAAGCTGCCTAGCTCTACTCAACCGTACACAATGCCCAGGCACTTAATCTCCTGCCACCAGTTCAAATGCTGGGACTTGGTGAGCACACCCAGCTTCTTAAAATGCAGGCCTTAGGAGGCAAAAGTTTTTTATTGAAATGAAGAGCTGCCTCTGAACTTTGATTTAAACTTGTAACTGTCACCTGGGTTTTGACAGATGGGTAATGAAAGATCAAGACAAATGCTGGTAGGAGTCTTTTGAGATGTGCTGCTATTAGCATTTGCTCTGAGCATATTTTAAAGAGAACATAAGACTAACAATTTAATATCTGTTAGTCATCTCACACTGGAGAACTCCTGCCAGAGGAGGTGAAATGTGTAACTCAAAATTCATGAGACAGGGGATTGGTAATGAGGAAGAAACACAGGAAGGCACCAAAAGATGAGCTATAGCCCTGGACCAGGAAAAGAATACAAATGAAGAGACAGATCAAGTCACTGTTCTCAGATATGGGGCTAAGAGTCAAAAGCTGCATTTCCTGGGTAGGGGCTAGGATAAAACACCTGTGATGAGGTCTCTTCTGGATATGTCATTAGCTACAGATGCATAGGATGTGGTGGAGGAAATAAGATGTTTCTTAGAGTGACTGTTAAAGTTGTCAGTGCAGAGTGGTACAGAATAATGCAGATAAGCTTCTTAAGTCACCCCTGGATGGTAGATTAGTTGCACCTCTGCTTACTGTGCTTCTGGCTTTTACATATTCTTTAATATAACACTTTTACAAGGGCTCAGAATGTGATATTTTAACATGCTCCAGTAGTCCCATATTCCATAAGTAATGAAGTGCCAGTGAAGTCAGTGAAATCGTCTTTTGAGGAGGGAGTCGCTCCACAAAACCGACTCCTCTCTTCTGTTAAATTTCATTGAATTCATCTCCTGTAGCACTGAGATGTCTCACAAGCTGCTAAACTCTGTCCTGAAACAAGCCAAGAAATTTCTCTTTGTGCCAGTCTGTGTGTATCACTGATAGCATAAATCTGCATGTGCCACGGTGATCTGTGCCCAGGTGTGTGAGACCAACCGAAATATTTATACCATTTTGTGCTTTCCTTTTTCGCCCTGCAATGCCCCATTTCCACAGAGAATTGGAAAGAAGAGGCTGTCTTGGACAGAGAAACTGTGCTAAATTGTGTGCTCCTCCTCTCCAAGACCTGCCAGAGACCTGTTGGAAATCCCTTAGGAAGAGAAGGCAGCTCAGAGTGATGCTGACAGTGGTTGTCCTTTGCACACAACTCTGATGGAAGTGCCAGGCCTGCCACACCTGGCACCGCTGGTGCAACTGGTGGCACCTGGCCCCTGGGCAGTAGTGCAGGATGGGGCAGGGGCAAACCAACTCTGGAACAGGTCAGGAAGTACAGACATTGCAGAGTGTTTTAGTTCCAGCTGTGGTCCTGGGTGACTGGATCCTCAGTCCCCATAAGAGCACACGTGCTCCTCCACTGAATCATCCTTTTCCTGTCATCAGGGCTTCTGTGCCTTTAAGAGGATCCAAAGGAACAACAAGTTTAACTACAATAGTTTTCTGAAAGACACAGGCTTTTCAGTTCACTTCTCTCTCAGTGTTTCCTGACAGTGTCATCAGTGTATTTTCTAACAGCATGTCTGTCATAAAATAATAGATCAGCGTGTGAAAACCTTCAGACCCTGGCGAAAGTGTTGGAGGTCACCTCTTTGGAGCTATCAGCATAATTCAGAGCCAGTGACACCCACAGATTAATTGTCCTTTTATTGATTCTGAATTGACTCCCTTAATTAAGGGGATTGCCACTTGATTGCATGATTGGTTTTGCCATTTTCAAATTATTAAAGCAAAAGCCTGAAAGTTAAATCTTTTGCCGTGTACAGACACTTCCTTGGAAAATGTTCTGAGACATTTAACAGACCTACTTGCCTACAGTTTAAAATTCCCTACACAGCTCAGATTAATTGGAATGATTATTTTGGTATAAAATGCAGAGAAGACTGAGGACTTGCAGCATCTGAGGCCACAGAGGCAGTGAGGGGCCCTGTCTGTATGTGACACTGCAATAGAGATGATTTCCTCAGAGGAACTGAAATAACCAGCAGCTTGGAGAAAAACATTCCCTTTTCACATAGCTTGTCAATATGTTAAGTGCTCTGGAGAGAGTGCTTTTGTGCTTCTGCAGACATTAAATCCTGTACATTTCATGGGCTGTGACAGTCCTGTTTTCAAATGTTTTAAGCATTGATTGTACTCAGGATGCCATACTTTGTGGTGCAAATGCTGCTGAAGGGATGGATAATGCTGATGCTAGAAAGAAGGGGTTGAAGCGTTTTGCTTGAGTACCAGCCTGCAGTTCTTCCCTTGAGCTGTTCTTTGCATGGTTGTTTAGACCATAGAGGGAGCACAGAGATTTGGGAAAGGAAGATAAAATCCATAGTTAAAAATTGAAAAATTCCTAATAATTTCTGCCAGACCTTCCCACATGAAATTTAAGGTGGTGGCAGTTTGGGGTGGTTCTGGTATGGAGTTCTCCTTTCTTTGAACAAGGAAACAGATGATGTTGAAGTGAAGGCAGTTAGTCCTCAGACCATACAGTGGATGGGGTTTTTGTGCCTTTGAAAGGTTTTGACCTAGCTGGATGGGGAAAAGACAGGAATATTCTCCAGACTGCCCTCATTTGCTGATTTCCCCTGTGTGGCAATACATACATCATCAAAACTGCAGTTCTGACAGGGTGAAGGGTGAGCTTCTTGGGATGAAGTTGAGGTGTGGGACAGGTGTGGTGCTCTGTGAAGCTCTTCTTCTGGGAAGCAACAACCTGATAGGAAAGCCAAGAGAAAAGGCCATTGTTGCATATCTCCTACTGCTGTTTCTGAGAATGCAGTTCCCCCTGGACCTCTGACTCGCACTGAATAAGACTTTCTTTTGCTTTCTTCCTTCTTCACCTTGCTGCCTCTTGTGTTGGATCATGCACCTGCTCCAACTGCTCACTACAAACAATTGGTATTGGAAAAGCATTGTTCAGGATAAAGCTGTCCAGGGTCACCTTCTGATATATTGTAGTTCCCTTAGAGACTGTAACTAAGGAGAGTAACTTGTGGTTTTGCTCTCATCCCAAGGCACTGCCTATGGTGAATGTAGGACAACACAGAGCAAGTTGGACATACTAGTTATCTGCAGAGTTTTAGGAGAGCCATCACTGCAGGTGGTGTGCAGTAGCAGGGTTGTTTTTTGCTCTTCCCATCTGCAGGATGGACCATCAGAAGAGTGCTTTACTTTCTGGGGAACAGATCAGGTGCAATCCCTGCTGCTTACTGTTAGTCAGAAGCAAAGCACACCCTTCCCACCACTGGCTCTGCTTTTATGAAATGAAAAGTATCCTGCAAATGTATTACTCATTTTTTTAAGAGATAAATGTTGGAGCTAAGGAAGTGGTTATAGTCCGAAGGGTTTCCAATACATTTCCATGCATAATAGTTTTCTGACTAGAGTGTGTGTATATATATATTCCACAGTAAATATATGTTCCATTTAGAATTACTTTATATAGTTATAATGAGGCTGTTGTGATAAAAGATGATTTGTTTCTTTAATGGTTTCAGTTCTAGCAGGCTAACAAAAGCATGGGTTTGATCTTCACTGGATGCAAATCACTGTAGCCCTGTTAAACATCTAACTCGGGATCCAGCTCAACTCATGCCTGCTATTCTTTTCTGTATTATGTAGGTGGATGCAATTGGCCAGCCTGCCCTGCCTAAAACCAGAACTTAAAACTTGCAAAGGCAACAGTGGTCTGACATCAGCAACTTAACTGCAGGTGTCCAGATTGGCTTTTTTCCAGGTGATCCTCCAACCGTAAGCATTGGTTAGAAATGCTCACGGGTGCTGCAGGCGGGTGCCCTTGGGACATCATGTGCTGCCCTGTTCAGGCTGGAAGGCTTCCCAAGCCTCTTCATGACATGATGCTGCTTGCCATCTTGCTGGGCATGCTGGGAGATGCCCTCAGGTGGTCATGCCAGGATTGTGGCTATGCTATACTTGATAGCGCAGTATGAATGTGATGGCGAAACTGCACGTATTGAACCAGAGAGGAAACAGGTCAGGTTACCTGCGCTGGCTTTGGTCACTCTCTGGGTATGTTCAGAAAAGCTGGGTCTGCATGCTCAGACTTAACTAGCGTTTAATAGTTTGAGGAGGAAGAGAGCTGCAGAAAAACGCCCTGTGGCTGCAGTCATCTTTAGCAACATCTTAAAACTGCAGCCATGATTCGAATAAGCTTGGTTCTATTTTTTGCCTTTTGAGGCCCTTCTGTCTCCTTTTCAGTCTTTTGCCATAGAATATGCCAAAAATCCTTGCTGAAACATTTGGTTCTCTGAAGTTATCTTGGAGCAAATACAGTACAAACCCCACATGCTGCAGAATTTCCATGGGGTTCATTGCACTGATGACATCACAGGATCCTGTGATGGTCCATCCCAGGGCAACTTCTTCAGAGGAAACCCAGCAAGCCCAGCCTGTGTTTGAGACAGGTTTGATAATGCAGAAAAAAAAAACCCACAGGGAAATGGAACTGGACCAAGAATCCTCAGGAGAGTAACAAATCCTAGCTGAAGACAGACAGTGTGGCCAATTGTTTAAAGACTGTCTTCTTCGTATTTATAGCTTTTCACAAACTTATCTGTATCAAACATAAGTGAAGGTCATTACTTGGTTGCAGCTGTAAGGAAAGAAATTGTATGCACCTATCATGTATAATGCAATGAGAATGTGTCTTTTTCCTTCCCTGGTGGCTGAGCTAGGAAAGACGATAAGCCTTCTACAGCTGGTAGCCCAAGATGATGCCTTTAGGTTAAACAAGAGAAACTCTCACTTTCAGGCTTCAGGTCCATAAATTATTGAGTTGCTTTGATAAATCCATGTGAATTCAGTAAGGTGCTTAAATACAACTTTGCTATTAGGCACATTAATGAGCCTTAAGCAGATGTGGATTTACAGGTCTGGGTCCTTTTTCTCCCGTCAGGATGGCACAAGATGCCTCACAGGCAGATATCTGTGCTCAGACACTTGATGTGAATATTCTGAGTTGGCCATGCAGTACTGTCCCCCATTCCAACTGCTGTTTAGATCCCACCCACTAATTTGCTCTGCTCATGGAGCCGTTATTCCTGGAGGTCCTGGGCTATGAAATGTGTAAGAATTGTTACACCAGTCTGGAAAAGGTATAAGAAGTTTCTTTTTCATCTGTCGCTTGTAGTGGATGCTGTCATACAAGAAGTAAACAGGATGGATGAAGTGATCCATCCCAGGCCATATGCTCCTACTTTCTGGCAGTTTGTACTGCAGAAGGACTTTCTGAGCCAGCAATCACATTTAGACCACCATGGACATGCCCTCTCAGAATGAGTTTAACTCCCTTTGAAAACCATTTAAACTTTTCAATAGTTCATGAGCTTGGAAAATATCCATTGGGATGATGGGTTTGCTAATTACAACAGTTGCTGGTTATATATTTTTAAACTGAGGCAGTTTGCTTCTGCAGTCAGCCAGAGGCCTGAGGCTGAAAGCAGGTAGGTAAATAGCAGGATTTTGCCATCTGCTCATCCTGCAGTCCATTGTTTTCAGTAAGTGGCAGTGCATTGCATTACTTGTCTCTTGTTGCATGCACAATGCCGAGCTGTATTGGCATACATTTTTTGCTAATAGAAAATGTCAGAGTGTAAGTACTGTGATCTAATTGCATTGGCCAATTTCCATCACAAGCATTAATTTATCGTAATGCTGTTTGGAAACCTCAATGAATTGCTGACGTGAGATCTGCCAGCTGCTGGAGGTAATTCGCCTCATGCCATGTACTGCTGTTACTGTGTTGTTGGAGCAGGAGCGCTACAAGGGCTGCGTGGAAGTGGCGTGTCTAAGCATTTAGGAATAGCAAACAGATTATTTTTTGTATGTGGAGCCAGGGCAGGAAGAAGCAGTGCTGATTTGCATTGGGAAAGATTGCAGAACAGGGCTTTTGGAACTTCATTCCAAAGCTGCTGCAGTTGCGGTGTAAGCTAGCGCTGGTTTTAGTGTAAGCCCTGCAGACTCCAGCAGGTCTGGGATGTTGCACCCTAGCATCAAATATTGCAGAGCTGCATGAAGGGAGAGGATGATTTGCATTCAAACAGCAGCAATTAAACTAGGGGTGCAAATTATAATGAGGCTGAGCCAAGGCCACATGTCAGTGCATGAGGCATCTAGTTCACATATAATCATAAATCTTCTGTATGAAGGCTATAAAACTCTTTCCACCAATATTTGTCTGCCTGGAAAATCTATGAAGCATTAGGAGCAGCTTGAAGCTATGAAGAGGAACCACTCAGCTTAATTTACATGTGAAATATATACAGTACAAGCTGCAGAAAAGATCTCTTGATGTTTTCCCATGATATAAATATTTGATGTTGTTTAGATTTCTTTCCTGTTCTTTTATGGAGGGTTTTCTACTCAATTAAACTTGGGAGGAAGCACATTTTCTGCCCGGTTTTGTACCAGAGTGCTGGAGGCTGACCCAAATGAGCAGAATAAAAAATTAAATTTATTATTTAAAATGAGATTTACAGCTGTGTTCTCTTTGGAGAATATGTTGGTTTATTGATTTCTTCAAAGTAAAAAAATACTGAGAGGGACTATTAGAAGCTGTAAGGTGGTGAATGCACTTCCTGGCAAGTTTATTATTCCATTGCTCCGAAAAGAATTTGTTCAGCTAATTCCTGTTCTTGCTGATAGGAAGTAAATATGTGAAAGCCTCTGTGCACTGATGGAGAGAATTGTCCTCTATGCCACAGCAGCATAGACAGTGCAAAATAGTCTCTGGGGAATTTTTTTTTCTTTACATGGAAAAATCAGTCTTGGTTTGGCCTGATTCCTAACATGCTGAGTCCAGCAAGCCTGTCTTAAGGTTGTGAAGAAACATAGTTGATGTAACATGTCAGGGCCCAGTCCTGAGCTGTGCAGACTTATCTTCAATCTGTATCTGATTTTACTTTGCATGGGAGTCAGTCAAGAGAAATTGGCTGAGGGTAGATGGTTCAGTCTGGAGAAGAGAAGGCTCGGAGGTGACCTAATTGTGGCCTTCCAGTATCTGAAGGGGGCCTACAAGAAGGCTGGGGAGGGACTTCTCAGGATCTCAGGTAGTGATAGGACTAGGGGGAATGGAATGAAGCTGGAGGTGGAGAGATTCAGGCTGGACATGAGGAGGAAGGTCTTCCCTGTGAGAGTGGTGGAGCCCTGGAATGGGTTGTCCAGGGAGGTGGTTGAGGCCCCGTCCCTGGAGGTGTTTAAGCCCAGGCTGGATGAGGCTCTGGCCAGCCTGATCTAGTGTGGGGTATCCCTGCCCATGGCAGAGGGGTTGGACCTAGATGATCCTTGTGGTCCCTTCCAACCCTGACTGATACTGTGATACTATGATACTATGAAACTCATGGGAACTTGATCACAGCATAGTTTGCCATGACATTTGGTTGAAAATGAATCAGAAAAATAGGGTTGCAGGGATAAATCCTCCTCATGTGAGGAAGAGGATTCTCCTTGTGAGAGAATTTTTGAACTACAGAAGTATTTCTGTAACTTGACTGAGTAGATTTCACAGAATACATCCAGTTGGAAGAGAGATCAAAGATCATCCAGTCCAACACTCTACCCACCCTGCTTATTCCCATACCCAGAAGTACCATTGAGCTGGAGTAATTGTAGTATGTCTGTTAGAGGAGGTAGAACAGCATAGAATGGAATGGAAGAGACCAGACCAGACCAGGTTGGAAGAGACCTTTGACATCATCGAGTCCAACCTATCCTCCAACACCATCTGATCAACTGAGCCATGCAACCAAGCACCCCATCAAGTCTCCTCCTAAACACCTCCAATGATGGCAACTCCATGACGTCCCCGGGCAGCCCATTCCAATGGGCAATCACTCTCTCTATGAAGAATTTCTTCCTAACACCCAGTCAAAACCTTCCCTGGCATAGCTTGAGACTGTGTCCTCTGGTCGTGGTTGCAGGAAACCCCTGCTTTCCCTGCTCAAGGTCATAATTTAATGATTTTCTTGTATATATACATATACCATAGCTACGCAAAGCACAGAGGAAAGAAATTGCTGGATGTGTGGTACAGTCAAAATCGGCTGTGCCACAGTGCAATTCAAGTTCCAAAGATTCTGCATGTCCTTGTAATAGTTCAGGAGACTCAAAAAAAAATAATTAAATAATCCCATTGCAAAGAAATGCAAAAACCACCCAAAAAGGCATGGAAACTGCTGATACCTACCACTTGCATCTAAATAATACTGATTCTAGTAGCAAACGTATAACTAAATTTCTGGCACCAGCACTTTCACGACAGCAAAGCAGCATTTGAACAGTATTCCTAATCAGCATACACAACAAAACAGAAACTCAGCTCAGTGCTGCTTAGCTTGATGCTTTTTATTATTTTTTTCCCCTTTTAATACAGTGTTTCATAAATAACTTTAGGAAGTGAATCTGATGATGGTAATAATTATACTATTGCTGTATGCTGTATTAAAGACTTCTTCCAGAATAACAAATAACGTGCTAGAAAATCTCTAAGAGCTCCCTGTGCCTGCCTACACTAATAATACAGTAGTGCTGTGTGTGTACATAGCCTTTTTAAAGGCACTTTCATGTTAATTATCTAATTAAGCCTTACAATTCTCTTTGAAAGTAAGTATTATTATACGTACTTTATGGAGGTGGGAACTGAAAAATAAAGGCTTGATGTCATCTTATGTAATGTTATACATCTTGCTGAAGGGTTTAGTTGGGAACACAGGCACCCAAAATTCTCCTTTAGAGAGATCAGGACTCTGCAGGGGGTGCTTTAAGCCACCTGAGCTCTCCCTGACTTCTGCTGAGCCCTGCCTTGGGATCGGTTGGTGGGAGCACTGGTAGGTTAGGTCTGAGCTCACTGTCCTTAGTGCTTTGCTGGCTAAAATTTAGGAGGGATTTAAAAAAAAGCCCCAGTCAAATCAATACATTTCTGAACTTGTCTGTCACCATGGTCCAGTGTCCAAGACATTTTTACCATCTTTCTTAGTTGGAAAAGGTCCTAACACTTGTAGGGTCCACTCACAATGGAGGAGGCCTACAGGGTCTTAGGCACGAAGCCATCAACACACAAAAAGCTTTTCAAAAGCCTGTGGCAGAGTTCCACACTTACCTGCCACATTGTGAGATTGCATCTTGAATCCTTATGTGTAGAGAGAATAAGGAGATGGAAAGAGAGGCTTCCTTCACTCTTTCCATTAGGAGCCTAAATTTCCATATCCCTCTGCTGGGAGCCCCCTCTCAGGACTGTGAGCCGCAAAGGATCTCAGTGGGGGTCATGGGGCTTGTTCATACGACAGCCCTCAGGCTAACTTCAGCACACATGGAGCTAATTTTCAGCTCAATATCTGAGGTAATGCTCTGGTATGTATTTGGTGGCACAAAATTTGTCAGGGAGAAATCTCTCTAACCTTCCTCCTCCTGCTTGGCAAGCAGCATCCACCCTAGCTGGCTTGCTGCAGTGTTTGCAGTGTTTAGAAACCACTTGTATAAGCGTCTGTGACAGTGTTAGATGTGCAGTCGTTGGTGAAGTTTCCAAATGACTTTTTAAAACCCCTAGGAGCAGAGATGCTTAACATAAGGAAAGAAATACATTCTGTAGATGATAGTTTGTGGTGATGTCTGCTTGATGAAGTGGACTGTGACTTTTTATGGGCTGCAGGCATGATACCCAAGAAGCAACGCTCCCTAGGTAGTGCCAGGCTTTGCCCTTTGTACTGGTTTGGTAGCCACTTCTTGATTTCTCATTGCTGTGGAGAATCTTATAGACAAAGAGCAGGTTGTGGGCTACTGCTTTAAAAGCTCTGACTTTCCTGTGCACATTCAATAAATAATTCATGGGGTGATTGTGGCTGATAGAGCTTTCTTCTGTGCTTACAATGATTCAGACATCACTTTTTATCTTTTCAAAGTTCCAATGCATAGTTAGTAAGTTACTTCCAAGCCTTAAATTTCCAACTTCCAGTGGAGGTTTGGATGCTTAAGCAAAGACTGGGCTGCCTGGGGAGGTGGTGGAGTCACCATCCCTGGAGGTGCTCAGAAAAGGATTGGACATGGCACTTGAAGCCATGGTTTAGTTAGTCATGAGGTGTTAGGTATTAGGTAATAGGTTGGACTTGATGATCTCTGAGGTCTTTTCCAACCTGGCTGTTTCTATGACTATAACCAACTTAGGCTGTGGCTGACCTGAGAAAGTGCAGTGGTGAAGGAGTTCCACGTCCCTGACATGGGGCAGTCATGTCCATGTGTGACCAGGGAAAACCACTCTAACTGGGAGCAATTCCCTTGGTGTGAAGGAATCAGGCTGTAAACAGTGGTGACCCCATCCCTGCCAGGATTTCTGTCCCTTCCAGTAGGTAGATTTGGGGCAGTAGTGGTTTCAGCCACAACTGCTACATCTGCCACTGTCACAGTTACCATGGCAGTGCCACCAAGAGAAGTGTGGTCTTGTGGGCCAGGAGGAAAGTCTCCCATTAAACCTGCACATTACATCAGGAAATGGGCCATTTAATGACACTGCTTCAACCAAGGATCTTTTTCGTTTTTCTCTCTCTCTCTCTCTCTTTTTTTTTTTTTAATCTACATTGAACTGCTTCAAATATAGAAAAAGAGAATATTATAATGCTCTTATGTTCAGAAAAGCAGGTGAGTCCTCAAGGAGGAGTCTGGTGCAGGGGTTATTAGTATTTGCTGTTCCCCTGAAGACTTCAAGGGAAGTATGTGCAAAGCTGAAAAGATAGCAGAGCTTTTCAGTCTCCTTTCAACTGCTTGCTGCAGGGGAAACCACAAGGACTTTCTTCTCATGTTGACTGCTGTAATGATGTGCTGTACTATTGAGCTTCCAGGTCTAGCTGACGTGGATCAATTATTTGAGTTTGATGGGCCACCTGCTCAGGAAACTTCTGTAGTATTTATAAAGAACCTGGCAGTGCTCTCCTGGCAGGAGATACTTTTATATTCCCTCCTATGGAAGTGCTGTCCAGGTTGAATTATAAAGTGAATTGCTGTCATGCTGGCAACAGGACATTATTTGGGTTTTCAAGTACCACTGTGTGACTTCCTCAGTGCATAGTACTGGATAGATAATTAGCTTAAAGTGTGTGCTGAAACTTGAAACCAGAAGAATTCTACTTTGCACAGAAAGGGTCGTTTAGAAACATTCCTGTGTATGTCAATACAGGGTAAAGCATATAGATTATTGCAGAGTATCATCTACAGCTTGTGGGTGGGAGCATCAGTTGTGACAGTTGCATTTTTGCAACAACTCAGTTTTTGTCAACACACTTTCTGTGTGAGATATCATCCCTGCTTCTCAGCGGCCAATCACTCTGCTGTTTACCTGCAGTGGGGGAAGCATCCTGCTTGTGCAGGCACCTGGCTAACATGTACAGCTCCTTTACAGGTGTTTTGCTACCAGGCGTTACACAGTGCAGAGAGGGAACATGCAGCATCCTTCATTCTTAGAAGAGGAGATATTTCTGTTTCTGTGTGGCCAGTGAGCTAATCAAGAGTATAAAGTTACCCAGGTGGTTTGGTAAGATTGTGTTCATTGCTGGGGCAGAATTTGAACGTCTGCAGTTTCTTCCAGTGCTGAAATCCTTGGCACTTTTCTTGCAATAACTAGGATTTGATTGCCATCCTTTTCCTTCCAATGGCATATGGATGTTTTAAATATTTTTCTTTGGAAGCATCTGGTTACTTTAACCAAAAGAGACATCCCATTGGGATTAATGTTATTAATTTCAATAGCAGCTATTAGTTTTTGTTAGCTTAGAGCATAGTATAAAATTAGCTTTTTTTGAACATGCCTGCTTTGTGCTTTTTCTCCTTTCCACATTCAGTCATGAAAAAGATTCTGTTTTGGCTCCTGTGAACAACCTTTTATGTGGAAGACCCTTTTTATGGTATCTCTCTGCATAAGGCAGGTGTGGAAAAAAACCCACAAACCTGACCGCTTCAGTTGTCTCATTAAATGGAAGAGTTGTACTCCTGAAGCTGCAGCATGTGGAGATCAGAGTCCTCTAAAACACAGAAGTGGAAATATTTATGGGTTTAGGTGTTGGCATTTTTTATCTTGTTCAGCTTCACTTCAAAGAAACTGAAGATGTATATATAATGTATATATTGGCTCTGTACAATTACCTGACAGGACGTTGTGGAGAGGCTGCTGCTGGTCTCTCCTCACAGGTAATTAGTGATAGAACAAGAGAGAACAGCCTCAAGCTGTGAATGAGTAGGTTTAGACTGGACGGTAGGAAAAAAAAATTCCCAACAAGAGTGGTTAGAGATTGGAATGTGCTGCCCAGGGAGGTGTTGGAGTCACCAACCCTGGAGGTGTTTAAAGGTGGTTTGGACGTGGTGCTTGGGGATACAGTTTAGGGGTGACCCTTGTAGGGTAGGGTTAATGGTTGGACTTGATGATCCTGAGGGTCTTCTCCAACCTGAATGTTTCTGTGACAGGCACTGGTTATTTTCCTGTGGGGGAGGGGGGAAAAAAACCCACCACCAACCCAACAGTGTGACCAGATTCCATTTGAGCTCTACTATGTTAAATCAGAGCCGACCTGAAACCATGTTAGTATTCCTGACATTTCATCAAAGCACTGATTTGGCAGCTCTTGACATTTGGATCAGTGACTAAACTTGTTTTTCTGTTGATAGCAAGTCATCCCCAGTTAGAGCAAAACGTGGCTCCTAGACCCGACACATCTTGCTTTGCATTTGAAAATAAATCCTAACATTACAAGGTCATTGGAAAGCTGTCACCGGGAAAAGGATTTTGCTCTTAACCCTTATCTGGGTCAGTACTTCTTCACATTTCTGTGGTCTTTACTTGAGGATCTGAAAATGCTTTATAAATATTAGATAATCTCTCTACTGATTTTTGGTAAAACAGTATTTTTTCCCCCTTCATTCCATACTTCAGGCTCAGGAAGTGACTTGCCCAAAAGGAGTCTATGGTGGAGCTCTGGATGAAATTAATTCCACTCCTAGGCTGGCCTGTCAGTGCTGGGGTATTTTATTAAAAGCATGCATTAACTGGTTCTGCTGATTCCAGCTTGAAATGGGATATAATTATGCTTTGTAAACAAGCTCAGGAGCTGACAGGAGGGAGAGATTATTATTAAGTTAGAAAACAGTGTGTAATTTTTACCAGAATAAAGCAGAAAGGATTAGAGCATCAAGCCACCGCCTTTACCACCCTAACAGTGGGGGCTGAATGCAGGCATAAGCAGGGTCCTGTTCAGTTGTGGCCTTTAAGGGGTGTTTTCATCCTGTTGGCAACACCAAGGGGTGCAGTCGTAGCACAGGCAGGTATCTCAGACATTTCTGGAGAGCCTGAGGAATGACATTCCTGGCTACACTACCAAACTCCTGTTTTTAAAGAGAGGCAGAAAATGAACCTGGGAAGGCTGACTTTATTAATTGCGTGATTCTAACCTCACACACAATTGTCTGCATAATAGTTGTGTTATTCATATAACATACTCTCTTCCTCTGGCTGCAGCTTGATCAGCCTCTTTATTGATGCCTGATTGGCAGTTGTGCAATGTGTGATGGAATTCAGCTCGGCACTGGGTGGTGGACCTGGAGTGAACGGCTCCTCTCAGCAGGAACATATTTCTTTCTGTAATATATCACTTTTGCATCAGCGATTCTCTACATGAACTCCTTGCTTTTGATTTCCTATTTGCAATATCAGCTTTTTCAGACAAAATCAATGACGAGCAGTGTAATTAATTTTTACGTGTTTTAATTAAGTTTTCAGCTGCTCCAATACTTTTCATTATCTGAGGGTGATCTCTCGCTGCAACCAAACATTGCAATGAAAAACCTGTTGATTTAAAAAGTCCCCTGCAAGTTGCTGAACTAATTAAAGTTCAGTGATGTAAAGTAAAGATACCATATACAGCACAAAGAAGTGTCAGGTAGAGCTGAGGTATAAAGAAGGTCTCCAGAGCCTGCAAGAGCTCTCAGAAGCTGTCGCTCCTACGTGGGTTTGTGTGTCATCTCATCATCCTCCTGACATCTGATGCCATTTTCACATAGCCGTGAGGCAGCACAGTGAGCGCCTTGGTGAGGTTTGTGGTCCTTAGCATGCTTCTGCAGGTCTACACTAAGGTGCGTACTATGAGTATGTGTGGTGGGTTGAAGTTTCCCCCCATAAATGCTAGAAGGACAGGAGGGCACCGAGAGAGGAAAAGGAAGCTGAAGGTGATTGAGTCTTTCAAAGATATTTCCTTGGAGCAGTTCTGCCTCTTGGCTCTGGGAGCTGGTGCTGAGTGGATCGGTGCAGGTGAGTTCCCAGTGCAGGGTAGCAAATGTTATTTTCATGGGACACCAACTTGAAACGTGTCTGATAGAAGATATTAGTATCTTGATCGTGAGGCTGAATAGAATAGCATTAACCAGGTTGGAAAAGACCTTCAAGATCATCAAGTCCAACCTATCACCCAACATCATCTGATCAACTAAACCATGGCACTAAGTGCCTCACCCAGTCGCCTCTTAAACACCTCCAGTGATGGTGACTCCACCACCTCCCTGGGCAGCACATTCCAAAGGCCAATCACTCTTTCTGTGAAGAACTTCTTCCTAACATCCAGCCTAAACCTCCTCTGGCACAGCAAATGACACATCGATGCCTTCATGAGCTGAATGTGCAGGTTGAACTGAGATCACCAATGTTAGTATGGGCTGGTACAGAAAGCTATTAGTCCCTGGCAACTTTTGAAACTGTGTTGCAGAAAAATACTGGATTTAACTTGCTGCTAAATAGGAAAATGAATAAATAGATAAATAAATTATGGTGCCTTGATTCTGCTGGGCTTTTCTTTTAGAGGAACTCATCTCACTCTGTTCCACTGGTAAATTAATCTGTTCATTGGGTTCTTGGGTAGAAGACAGACATTGCTTGGGTATTGCCTGCTTAATGATACCCTGTAATTTTGATTGGCAGGGGAATGTGCATTGAAAAGCAGCTGGAAATGTCTGTCAGCTAGTTTAGAAAGTAGGGAAGAATTTCTCTCTTCTGCATCTACTTGCTGTGCTGAACCTTGCCCAACTAGGAGGTTAGTACATGGATGGAGGGTGAATGCAAGCAACCTTCACCCTGGTTTGAACAGTCAGAAAGGAAATGTCTAAACTGTGCTGCATCTGTGTGCAGCAAACATGAGGCTCCCTCTCCAAAACTGAGGGTAAAGCACGAAGAGTTTCTGTGTAAGGCATTAATTGGGATCCCTGTCTGCAAGAGTGCATGTGAGGATGCTTTTATTGTATTAGCTGGAGATTCTTTTGGTGTGCTTGGTTTTTATGTGTGATTTTTATAATTGGATGTTTCAGGAAATTGTGCAAAACTCTGAATTGTGAAGGTAAATGCACTTTCAGTGACTTATGAGGAGGAGAAGTAACAATGAACACATTAAGTTGAAAGCTGTGAGCTGCAAAGAGAAAAAATATTGAACATTAATGGCACTGTGTGAAGTTAGAAGCCATTAAAATGGGCTGGAAAACAGTTTGTGCAGGGCGAAGCCGACACTCTGAAGGCCACCTGCAGCACCACGATATTTGCCTGTTACTCATACCCCATCTTTGTGCACAGTGTTCAGCTGTTCTGTTGCTATTCCTGCTCTGTCTCCTCTCGATCACACTGGTGTTGTAGGGGACAAGGAGAATGACAAGGCTCTCAAAACTTCTTGCTTTTTGCCAGCAGCTGCTATTTCCTGGGAGTTTCACCCCAGGATGCTCTTCCCAGTGATAAAAGCAGAGCATTTTTGCCGATTTTCAGTGTTTGCTGAGGAGCCTTGAGCCACTGACTGCTGAGTGAATACTAGAGGCTGGTGGACATGAAAACTTGGGAAGAGGGTTAGTGAACATCACCAGCTCGGCCGGCTTGCCCAGGTCAAGGTAATACATCCTTCCTTTGGTTAGCTTTACTCCAAGGTTTGTTGCCAAAAGGGAATAGAAGAGGAAGGTGCTGGAGGGAAAGGAGAATGTAAGCTGTGGGGACAAACTGAGGCTGCTGCCTTGATGTGCTGTTTGCAGGCAAATTACAGCTCTGGCTTTGACTGCAGCTCTCTTTTCAAAACTTTTAAATGGGCAAAAAGTGCCATACAAAATAAGTAGGATTCTCCATTCAAATCAAGGAGTGTACCTTACAGAGAGATTTAAATAACTGTCCTTTCAGAAATGTCTGTGCAACATGACTTGGGTGATTTACCTTATAATGGCTCAAAGCCAAGAGCATAATGAAATTGTGAGCAGAAAAAATTACTCCAGTGCTTTCCCCCTTTTGCTATCTGCTGATTTATTGGAAATGTCTTTCCTTCAAATAATCATCTCATTAACCCATGTGCTGCCAGCACTCTGGGAAAGAAAAGACAGGCAAACCAGAGGCAGTGAATGCTGAGTGAATGTTGTACCATAAGAGGGGGAGAGCCAGCAGGCTTAAGCATGGTTGCACTGCATGTTTGCAATTCTGGATACAGGGAGGGAAAAAAACCAAAACAAAACACGAAAAACCACCTTACAGTCTCAAGCATAATTGTTACTCTGGGGAGCTTGAAGCTTAAAAGCCCAACAGATAGGAAATAAAAGTTTTGTGAGGGCATGTCTTGGCCCTCCTGACACAGACTATTTATTATTGACTTAGGTATTCAAGAGGGGATTGGACTTGGCACTTGGTGCCATGGTCTAGTCATGAGGTCTGTGGTGACAGGTTGGACGCGATGATCTTTGAGGTCTCTTCCAACCTTGGTGATACCGTGACTTACATTGTGATAATAATGAAATATTCCTCCCCAGTATTGATTCTGTGTCCGGTTTGGGACTGTCTGTGCATCCTCTTTCTGCAGTTCAGGAACATGGGTTTAGATCATCATCACTATATTTCATGAGTGGCTACATCTGGCTAGTGTCATGCAGGCACTGACTGTGGCAGAGATGAGACAAAGCAGAGAGACCAGCACCACATTCATATGGCCTTTGTGGTGCCTTACGGCTGTTAGCTCACAGAAAGAAAAGGACAGAAGGAGGGGACCTCAGACCTGGCAGGCAGGCTTTGCTGTAACACACTTGCTTCCAGCTCCCAATACAAAAGCCTGGCTGCCTGCAATCCATTTTTATAAGAGACAGAAAATAAACTGCTGCTGTTGAACGTTTTATTTGCACTTGCAGAATATCCATCCAAGGAGCAAAGGAAGCACCAGAGGAGTGTGATGAGGGGTTGTTTTTTCTTAACAAGCCAGTAGGAAGTAATGCCAGAATCAGACACAGCAGAAGATTTTTGACAACATGGAAATTCCTCTTTGTGCATTGCCAACTAACTCCAGCTCAGTGCAATTCCTCTCACCTTGAATGAAGAGCAGCTCCTAGCACTGCTGCAACGTCTTAATCAGTGGCTATTCAGTGCAGCTTCCTCATTTGAAACTTTCCATTGTAGTGACAGACTTATGTGGTGGCTAAATAGCTCTTGTTTCTGTCCTTCTGGTAGATCAGAGACAATGGCAGAATTTCTGGGTACTGCTTTCCTTGGTTGATATGTGTAAGTACTTCTTAAAGCTATGAGGCTTTTGTTTGGTTGGTTGGGCTTTGGGGCTGGGGGAGGAAGGTCAAATTGATACACAGAGTTGTTGTTGATCTGAATACATGTATCCAGAAAATCAGGTTCTTTCGGTCAGAGTTTCTGGAGTATTTTCCTGAAGAGATATTAGGGCCTAAAAGTCTAATTTGTTTTGTTATTTTTGGGTAAGTTTAGCTACTGGAAGAAATGAGTTTGTGTCTGAAATAACAGGCACAGGGATTGATGATGTTCTTTTGGAAATGGAAGCTTTCTCTAGCCTTTCAAAGTGGTTGAGGTCCACGTGGTGCTCTGGTGGTTTGAGATACTGTTGTGTCCCTCTGTCACTCTCTGTGTACACATGTGTCTGCATCAGCAGATGGAGACCGTGTCCATGGCACAGCAGTGGCAGATTTTATAGCTGCATCTACTTCTCACTGTCTTAAGACTACACAGGCATCTGCTATTTATTGCTGGTGGGCATCCAAAAGGGAGGTTGAAAGACAGAAAAAATGACCTAACTTTAGGTTTTGAGAAGTGCATAGGCTAAAGACAAGGTCACGGCCACTCTTCCCTGTCTCAGTGTTTTAGGGTCCTTTGTTCCTTATAAAACTCCGTAAAATTATACCAAGATTTGTTACATATTTTGACCTTTTTCTGTGCCCAAGCTACGGCACAAATGGATTTTAATGCTTGTGAAGTCACACTGAGTTCATAGCTTTCTGCATACGTGTGAAGGGTACACGTTTGAGAATCCATCAAAGTCCACACAAAGCAAGTCCCAAACCATGAGCTGAAGCCTTCACAAGTAGACATAAAAACACTTTTCCAAGAGGCTGTAGGCTTTGCAAAAGCTGAGACAAGAGCTGGTCACTGCAGCTCACAGGAGAATGACGATAGTTAGACGTCTTCTAAATAGGTGTCGTGCTTCAAAGTTGTGTTGGAAGGGAAATCAGACAGTTTTTTCCCCACAACCTTGCCAATTAAAAGTGATAAATATTTGCATTCATGGATGCTCTGAAAAAGAAAAGAAAAAAAAAAAGGAAAGACAGAGCAAGATTTTGAATTCGATGCTTGCTTAGAAAACCAAACCTGGGGTTTATGCACAAATTCTAACCTAACCTTTGTTGTGTTCAGTGTTTTATTTGACTTTTTTTTTCCCCTGCTACTTCCACTGACGCCTGGTAGATGGCATTAGTGTGTAGTGAATTTCTGAAGTCCTTTTCTTATTGGAGGGGTTGATTTTTCATCCATTTTACAGCTAATAATGCTAACTTATTCAGGCTAAAGCATTTTTAAAGCTCTTTTCCCCCCCTTTTTTTAATCAGTGTTTCAGTTCTGTTTTCACTGAATGCTTGTATCATTCCACGTGCCTCTCTTCCTCCTCCTTGTGCCATCTAATTATTAGTTCTTCTAGAGGACATCAGTCACTGAGAAAGAAATCAAACTTGGTATCTTCAGCTGACTCTGGATTTAGCAGCTCTGTTGTGTGTTGTTTAGACGCAGTGCAATATTTATTCTGTATTCTTCAGGCTTAGAAATGGGGACAGCACTCAGAAGGAAGAAAAATTCCTCACACAGAAAGAAAAGAAGGTCAGATACTCAGAGCAGTAAATAAAGATGCATATATATATATGTGAGGTTGAAGGCATATTGGGCCGCTCCAGAGAGACAGCAGAAAGGAGCTCCATAAATATCTTTTGGCTCTTTTAGTACACATAAGCATTTTTAGTTAACTGTCTGCACTCACAAGAAAACTAATAAGACTTCTGTGACACAAAGGGCCATTTTGCATAGGAAAACTGGTGATTGTTTGTACCTCCTAGGGATTTTCTCTGTCTGGATCGATGGCAAAGTTTGATCCACAAGTACACTATGACAATGGGGTTTATGAGTCTACCAGTAGCTTTAGCTTCATTGGTGCTCCCTAAGTAAGGCACCTTTTATGCTGAAATGTACATATTTCACAGGCAACCTGTGACAGAACAAGAGGACACTGTCTCAAGCTGTGCCAGGGGAGGTTTAGGCTGGATGTTAGGAGGAAGTTCCTCACAGAAAGAGTAATTGGCCATTGGAATGGGCTGTCCAGGGAGGTGGTGGAGTCACACCATGGAAGTGTTTAAGAGGGGACTGGGTGAGGCACTTAGTGCCACGGTTTAGTTGGTTAGATGGTGTTGGATGATAGGTTGGACTTGATGAACTCGGAGGTCTTTTCCAACCTGGTTAACTCTGTGTGCTGTATATTCATCCATGCTTTTAGCTTCAAGAAGCGGCTAACTTTTTGAGCAAATGTTTTGGCTAAATGCTGGTTGTAAGACATTTGGAGCAGTGAGCTATGAGACTACTACTGTTCCCCACCACCACCTCATTCTTCCCACCATGGAAACAAGATTTCTTGTTTTCTTCATAAATAACCAGGCTTCTGAGAAAAATCACCACTTCCATAACTGATTTCTTCTCAGAGCAAGCCAGAGCCCATGATACTCTAAGCTTTACATAACAGTGTCAGAAGGGAAATTTGAAGCGATGGGGAACTGTTTTGTGGGCAAAGTAATGATTTCAAATAATCCTCAAGAGGTATCTGCTTATGAAGAGTATCCTTGCCAGATCAGATGTGCTTGATAGCAAAAGACTACAAAATGATAGAGATCTCTCTAAGATTAGTTTTCTATGAAGAGTATACAGATGCAACACATGCTAAGCACCAGGTTTCGCTGAATCCATCTAATTATGAGCAAACGATCAGCATAATTTTCTTGCATTTTCAACCACATATTCTTGAGAGGGAAGTGTTTAAGGTAATTATAAAGAAATGCCAGCACATAATTGTGACAGATTTTATGTTTAAGGATTGCTTGGGTTCATCCTTATAGAAAAATCCAAATAATTTAGGATAGACAGAGTTAAACTCTCTTGGGGCCCCAGTATTAGGGGCATTATCATGGTGCAAACCTGTTGGCCCTTACTCTCTAGGCATGGTCTTGGCCTTCATGCCTGGACTGACTATTCAAGCATTGTGCTGTGTGCTCCAGGTAGAGAGTTTGGCCCTTACTCTCAGAGCTTTAAGGCTGGGAGGAGATCAAATGGGCAACTTGACTTATTTTTCAGAGTAGATAAAAGGATGGAGAAAGCATAAGGCTGAGGGGCTTCTGATGCTCATTGAAAGAGACAGTGAAGCAGCTTTTTGTTGAAATATTTTATTCATGGGTTATTCCAGGTGTCTGTGGATAGAATGGCATGTAATTTGAGTCATATCAAATGCTCATCTATTACAGAAAGTACTTCAAACATGACTTGTGCTCCAATGTTTTGCTTGCACAGGGGCTGTAGCCTGCTTGGCTCATCCTCTGACCCAGGAGCCTTTGGTTCCACCTCGGGCAGTGCAGGGCAGCTGTGGATCTCAACTAGAGCTGTGGTGAATGTTACACAGGATGATGTGGTCATCTGACCCTTGGCAAGAGTAAAGGATTACTTGACCTTTGTAAGACTAATGTGGCAGATTGTCTTTTCCCCAGTGCTGAAGCAAGTTCAGGGTTCATTGCACCACCACAGAATCGATGGGCCCCAACTTTGGCACAGTGACAATCTCTTATCGTAAGGTGCTCAAAAATCCCTTCCTGATGTGTGAGGCTTAAGCATTGCTTAAAGATTTACTGCTCACTGCATTGCAGTGAATGAGAAGATGGAGCACACGTATTGTGGTAGCCACCTTTTTTTTTTTTTGTTGTTGTTTGTTTTTTTTAAATAGCTTCTAAAACATGTTGGTTTAGAGAGCACATGGCTGAGAGATGTCTCAAGCACTCTCTGTTGCAAAATACACAGCCAGCTTGAGTGTATAGCAGATGAGGAGAGTGTGTGGGTGTATTTCTGTCCTTTTGCCTGCAACAACCTGTAACTTTCAGCATAAAGGTGTCATTTCTCTTAGGGAGACAGCAGCAGTGCTTTCTGAAACCTATCAAAGAAAGATTGACTAATTTCACATGGGGATTACCATCTGTCTGAAATGTGTGCCGACCTGCTGTAGCACAGCAACATTTACTTGTTTTCCAAGGCTAGCAGATGGAGGTGCCCTTGCTGGAGTTTCTCTGAATCTCCCTGGTTTGTTGTTTTCCTTCTCTCTCCCATTCCCTCTTTATGGTGGTCTTCCATTATTATTTGCAGTCAGGTTGTCTTACAACTGTTATTGCACCTTTGCTTGGCCTCTGTCATATTTACACAGTTACTGAAATAGTGCTGGTTGTGGTCTGCTGTCCAGTGTAAAAATAGCTCATTGTTGTAATGCAGAGCATTAAAATTCATGGACTGTAGCTGGGCTGTTTCTTGCACTTTCTGGACAGGCCTGTTAACCTTTGAGAGATTTGCCATGGAATTCCAGCTGTAGAATAATAAAAACAAGTAAGTGAAAGGGAGCCCTACCGAAACGGAGGAAGTTTGTGTGTTGGGATGATAAACACACATGCTCCCAGCAGCATTCCCTGCAAACACACTTTCCCCCACCAGCTCTCCTGTAGAGCCTCACTACCCACATGATTTAGGTTAAAAGTAGTGCAGCTTGCCTTGCTTGTTGTGTTGCAGGCTGATCAGCTCAACCTCTGTGTAGCAGTAGGGATGGAGACTTCTCTAACACCGTGCTAAGTTGCTCCTGATTTTCTGTGATGATGATAAATAGCTGAAGGGGTGAAAGGAGGAGGCTTTGCTCAGCAGTGCTAATGCAAATGCAGAGCAGTGCTGCTTCCTACAAGGGGGCAGATGCTCGCTTGCTAGAGCAGCGTGCTGAGAGACACTTAACTTCTGGCCTTTCCAGATAGGAGCTGTTGCTGCACAATTCACATCTAACCCCACTGTAACAATATTTTACTTGTTACTTAAATATCACTTTGCTTAAATATATATATGTGTTTCCACACATCATTGAGAGTAAATGCTGTGTTGGTGTCCCTCATGCTGATCTCCTGCAAGGTAGGGACTTAAAAATCACTGAGCCTGGTGTTTTTTTTTGGTCATCTTTGCATTTGGAAACAGGTTTAGAGGGAGAAGGATTTAATTCTTCACCTGGCATATTTCCTGCCATAGTAGAGGAAGAAGTGTACTTCAGCTTCAGTATGTCCCCAGCCCACAGACCCTGGGAGGACAGAACTTGTCTGAATGGTGAGAATAAGGCACTTGGACAAAAAGGCACTTCAGAAAAAAACAAACACAAAATTAAATGATGGATATGGGGAAATGTGGAGATTCAGATTGGATGTTAGGAAGCAGCTCTTCATCATGAGGGTGGTGAGACACTGGCACACGTTGCCCAGAGAGGTGTTTTAAGCCCCATCCCTGGAGGCTTTTAAGGCCAGGCTGGAAGTGGCTCTGTGCAACCTGATGTAGTGTGAGGTGTCCCTGCCCATGGCAGGAGCGTTGGAACTAGATAATCCTTGAGGTCCCTTCCAAACCTAACAATTCTATGATTCTAAACTGCTTTTAATTACCAGTTAGTGATCTCTGAGTGAGAGGTAACATGATAACTGTGCAACGTTTTAAGAAGCATCCTCACAAACTTGTGTCATCATTTTGGGAGAAAAGATACAAAGCATCTCTCTCTCTCTCTCTCTCTCTCCTTTTCTCTCAGTCTCTTTGTGATTCTCATTGGACAGTATCAGGAAATCCAGGAGCATATTTTTAGCCTAAGAGAATGGAGAATTTAGGGCAGAAATAATGTTAACATTAACATTAGCACTGATGAAATTTCACTCCAAAAGATGTGAATGAGACAAGGTGTTCCCTGTCACCTACTAGCCAAAAAAGATCTCATTGCTGCCAACCTGTAGGCTACATTCACACGCTTGGAGAAGGAGTCTCACAAGAAGTCACTCATTTTTCTGCCATGTAGGAGCACATGTCGCAAGAGGATGCCATTCCATTCCTCCACATCTGCAGGAAAGATTTCTGTGGTGTAGTGATGCTGCAGGCTGCTGGGGTCACTGTGCTCACAGCTAATCCAAGTCTGTAATTACGAGGTTATAGGATAAAAAGGTGGTGCCAAGAACCAAATTGTGTGTTGACTCTCCTCTCCACAGAGGAAGGGATGAGACATTTGTTTTTCTCTTCCATACTCTTATGAGGCTGAACATTTTTGCAGTCATCCTTGGCAGGAGTCTTCAGAAGAGCCAGCAGCCCTCTCTGACACTGCAGTAAGGACTAAGCCTTACCAGCTGCTGAGTTAGATAAATATTTAGGAAAGGCCAGCAGAGCAAGTGCAAGTGGTCTCAGCAGCTTTCATGCATATTGCAGCCCTTATGGCTGCAGCTGAACACAAGAAAAACCCCTAGCCTGGGCTCTAAGACACTGGTTGAGTATGAGAAAGCACAAGGAATCCTCTCAGAAATAGAGAGGCAATAGCTGCAGTGATAAAGGGATTTCCCAATTAAATGGCTTTTTACCCTTTGCGACATCCTGCCAATAACTGAAGCAGAGATGCTGAGATTGAAAGGCCCTTGAGTATATCTCTGTAGATAAATCTGAGTCTAGAATTTTTGCACAATGGTCTTTTCATGGTCCTTGGAGTAAATATCCTCACAGATATGCCTCTACCATATTGAGTTCTCTGGCAAAGGTCAGGCGTGATTACTGACATACAAACATGCATTTCTTTCTCAGGCCACTGCAACTTCTTTCCTTCTCTCTGGCTGACACATTCTACAGAATCTCGGTGTACTTTAATCTTCTTATCAATTTGCTTTTTAAGCCTTCCTCCTCATTCTGTGTTGAGACTCAAAATATGTAAGTGCCTGTTCCTGTGTGCATTTATATGTAAACACAATCATTCTTTTCCCCCACTGTATCTCCAAGTATCTGCATGCTGTCATGAGCTGCTTTATGAACTGCATGCATCTTATCACCTCTTGCAGAATGTAAGCAGAGCTAAGGTATTTGCAAAATTTGGACAAAGATTGCCCATCACTTTGAGTCTCCAAACTGCTGTCTCCTTGCTTCTTATTCTAGAGTGGATGTTGTGCATCAGTTTTTAGAATCATAGAATGGTTTGGGTTCGAAGGGTTCTTTAAAGGTCATTAGTCCAATTGCCCTGCAGTAAGCAGGAGCATCTTCAGCTAGATCAGGTCCAACCTGACCTTGGATGTTTACATGGTTACAGGGTCACCTCTCTGGGCAACCTGGGCCAGTGTCTCACCACCCTCATTGTGGAAAAAAAACCCCAAACCGAACAAAATGTATTTCTTAAATCTAATCTCGGCATATCTAGTTTTATATCCGTTTGTGCATCTAGTTTTGCCTGCTGGCGAGTGGCTAATGTCATGGGAAGAGGGCAAGAGTTCTCCTTTGGATCAGATATTATCTATGAAGGTCACTGCTGCTCTTCTGAGGAAGCTCAAAGGATCATACAAAAGTCCTACTGTCCAGAAGGTCACACCACACACAGCTCATTAAAACAGATGGCAATGTCCAGGGCTGCTCATGGACTGACAGTCTGCCTTGTTAGTGTTCTGCAAGAGTCCTGCTAATTGCTTCATCAAGATACAGATATGCTGCCTATGAATATTGTTGAGTAGAGCCAAATTTGGGTGCATTGGTGGTGTTAAACTTTGTGATATAATAGGGTATCTAAGTGTAAGAACAAGCAGAGCTGCTTTCTTGACAGAGTAAAAATAGCTGGGAGCACAGAGGGAAGGATGGTGATAAGCACGGACTGCTGAGCAGCTCTGCTTGACCAGCAACCATGCTCTGCCTTAAATGTAAGCAGCAAGGCATAGCCGTACTCCAAAAATCCCCACCACGATAGACCTGTCAGAGAAACTGAAGGTTTTCCCCCAGAAGATGATTATTGCAGGCTGAGGTGAAGATTTGTCTGCGCTGGGGCATGTATCTAACCGAAGCTTAGCGAGCAGCTGTGTGAGAACGGAGGGTAAGGCTGCTCAGATAAGAGTAATAAATTTGGATACCGTTAAGACTTTAATAGAAGTATAATTATTGGCCTGGCCAGCTGAACATTTGCTCTTATATCTGTATGAAATTAATCTTCACAGTTACTTTTTTCTTTCTTGCATTTCTTATGCCAGAGGGGGTAGAAGCCAGGGAAGTGGCACACCTTTGTGTGGTGGCACTCATCCTGCTTCCTTGCTGGGCTGCAACTGAGGAAGCTCTATTGTTTTTAAATGAAGACATTTCTGATTATTGATAAATAACTTCTGGATGGGGAGTATGGCACATGCTGACTGGAAGAACAGGGCTCTGTAATAGTAATATTGCCTTGAAATTACAGCCCACGTAGTTTGAGAGTGATTCAGGATAATTACATTAATGTTGCTGGAGAAATGAAAAGGAACACTTTCCATTTTACCTATTAACAAGCTCTACTGGCCTTAAATTATTTCTGAGAAGAGCCTGCAAATGGCTGAAATCATCAGAATAATTGCAAAGCAGTGGTTGGGGTTGGGGGGCACAGGGAGGGCTGGCTGAGATCCTGGCTGTGGCTCTTTGGCCAAAAGGTAAGCGCTGCTGAAAAGCAGCACGGCACAGAGCTTTCTGATTCGGTGCACTGCAGTCTGCAAATGGGCTCAGGGTGTCTGCAGGTCTTGGACCCTAAGGAAAAAAACAGCCGTTACGAGTAGGTTACTCTCAATGGAGGTGTTACACATCAGCAAGGGCAACACTAAGCATGAGCTTGCTGTTGTTCTGACACACTGGATACTTGAATTGCCATCCCCCACCCTTCCTTTTCTACTGCTCTCCTGAGCCTATGCAGTGGAAGAGCTCTGCCTTTGTTGATGACTTTTTGCCTCTTAGATCCTTGTCTCATAGTAGCAGCAGAGATGTGGATGTTACTGAACTCTGGATGGTGAGCAGCAGCTCTCCAGGTCTGGCCTCTCCTAAGTCTGAGTCCTTCACCTGAACTCACCTTGTGTTTTCAGCCTTGTGCAAGTGACACTGACTGCTGCCCTGCCCTCCTGTTTCCCAGGACATTTACTGTGGCACCCGGCACCAGGACTTTTTATTGTGTTTCCCTTGGCTCGTTTACACTATCCTTCTGTTTGCTAACTCAGATGAATAGAAGAGCCAAAATGTAGTACTTGGATCTAAATAACTTAGTCTTGTGTGAAGCAAGGTCTCCACTTCAAGGTCACCTCTGCTGTTACTGGTGTTTCCCATGTGCATGAAATTCAGAGCACCCTGGAAAGCCTGTCTGCAAGAGCAAGGCTGCCATAGCATTAGCTCTGCCCCTCTTTGTCTTTAGTTTCCAAGAATCAGAAGATGGTGCATCTCATAACCAGTCCTATATTTATAGCTTCTTACTCAAATGTAGCCATGTTTATCTGCTCTAAGGAAACTAGAGCAGTGGGTGAGGATGTAGGCGCTGCAGGTCTGGCTGCTTCCAGTGCATGGCTGCATGCACAGACAGTCAGTTACTCTCCAGGCACAGTCACAACAGACTCCTTACAGCTGAACACACACACACACACACGAGTGCTTTTTCATTTTCTCCCATTTCCTTTTCACTTGTCCAACAAGCCCATCTCAGCCCTGTGTGTGATTACCTGATGACCTGTGTGCCTTCATTCATTCGCAGCTGCAGAACTTAAATAGGATTTTGTCCCCTGCCATCAAATCAGACCTTTGCGTCCTGTGCTCACACACACAGAGGGATGGGTTTTCTCCCTCCAGTGAAGCATTCTTCTCCTACAACTACTGCCATTAGCTAAACATATTTGGGGAACTCTCACCTCCCCTCTCTTTACACTGCCTTTCATCCTCTCTGGATGCTCAGGGCTCAGCAAATCCATCAGGAATGCCAATAGCTGGCTTCTGATCTAAAAGAGTTAATTTTATAATCAATAAACTACCTTAATTCTGCATTTAAGGACATGGCTCTCATATGAGTCTTGGCTTCTCCCTTTCCACACAGCTATGCAAGAGATCTGTTAGAAGAGTCCAAGGCTGCAGGTGATTTGAGATAATAATAATGAGGCTGAGGATTTTGTTCCATTGAGATTTTAAAAATATTTGGAGGTTTATATTTATTCTGATGTGATATTTCAGAACATTTAATGGATTAAAAGAGTTGTCGGAGAGAAAGCTGGAACAAGGGGATTGCTTCATTATCTCATTCAGATATTAAAGTTCTCATTTAGACTGTTTCCCCCACCCCAGCTGCACACACACCTGCACTTACATACTGATTCTTTCTGCATATTTGTTTTGCCCTGATTTTCTTAGGAAGCTTCAGGAATGTTTGAGCAGGTCCCTGGAAATCTACATGGCATGAAAATTCCAGGTTTCGTTTTCTGTGTGACTAGATATTATCAGTCAAAGGGAATTAGCTAGGAATAGCATTAATAGTAAATACAAAATAATTTGCAACTGTTTCTAGAAAATGCCAAAATGCAGCACAGAATGGTAGGAGTTGGAAGAGACCTCTGGACATCATCTAGTCCAACCCCCCTGCTAATGCAGTTATGCCTAGATCAGGTTGCACAGAATCATGTCCAGGTAGGTTTTGAAAACCTCCAGAAAGGGAGACTCCGCAGCCTGTCTGGACAGTGTTCCAGTGCTCTGTCACCCTCAGAGTAAAGAAGTTTTTCCTTACGTTTAGGTGGAACTTCCTCTGTGCTAGTTTGTACCTGTTGCCCCTTGTCCTGTCACTGGGCACCACTGAAAAGCACCAAGCCCCTTCCTCTTGATCCCTACCCTTTACAGAATCACAGAGTTTCACAGAATTTCAGGGGCTGGAAGGGACCTCAAGAGATCATCCACTCCAACCCCCTGCCAGTGCAGGATCACCTACACCAGATTACACAGGAACGCATCCAGGCGAGTTTTGAATATCTCCAGAGAGGGAGACTCTACAGCCTCCCTGGGCAGCTTGTTCCAGTGCTCTGTCACCCTCACAGTGATTTTTTTTTTTTCTCTTCCTATTTACATGAAACTTCCTCTGCCTTGGCTTCCACCCGTGGCCCCTTGTGCTGTCAATGAGCACCACCGAGAAGAGCCTGGCTCCATCCTCTTGGGTCTCACCCTTTACATATTTATGAGCATTCACAGAATCACCAAGGTTGGAAGAGACCTCAAAGATCATCAAGTCCAACCTGTCACCACAGACCTCGTGACTAAACCATGGCACCAAGATATTGATAAACATTGATAAGATCCTGTCTCAGTCTTCTTCAGGCTGAAGCCCCAGGGCTCTCAGCTTTGCCTTGTATGTGAGGTGCTCCAGTCCCTTCATTGTCTTTGCAGCTCACTATTGGACTCATTCCCTGTCTCTCTTGAACTGGAGGGCTCAGAACTGGACACAATGCACCAGATAAGGCCTCAATAGGGCAGAGTAGAAGGGAAATAGAAAATCCCATGACCTGATGGTTACAATTTTATTTGTTTATTTATTTTAAATGCATAATTAAGGACAGGTATAAAGGGTTAAGAGGAAATTTTCCTTCCTACCCTTTGTGTGCCTCATGTATTTCCTGGTGTAGAAAGTCTTGAGACCAGTGGAGTGGATCTTCTGGAAGAAATGCAAGTCCCTACAATTTGCAGTCTACAGTTGCAATGATGCTGGAGCTCTGAATGGCAGGTAATTTGTTTCTGTCTTTCCTAAAGAGCTCTAGTAAGGTTGATTTTTATTTTTACTTTTTTTTTTTGGTCCTCACAACCCTGCCAGTACTGAGAAATAATAGCAGTTACACAGGTAGTTACGTTGACATCAAGTTAAGTTTTGCACTTGCAAGGTTCATATATTTTTGGTAGCACAGGTGTTAATACAAATGATAGCTCAAGAGCAGAGAAACAGAAGAGTCCCTGAGCCACAGTTCTGATGCCTGGAGCACCTTTAAACCCCATACCCAAATGAGAAAGAGATAAAAACAACCTAGTCAAAGTGGCTTAGTTTGAAGGAGCACTTTGTATGTTACTTGATGACAAAATAGTTAGTCATTAATGCAGTTTACAGTAAGATACCCTTAAGTTATCAGTGAGGTTGGTGTGATGCCTGACAGATTTAATGTAAATATTTATAGACTTGGCCTACTAATTATGCCAGTGGAAAAAATGCAGTATTAATGCTGTCACCTCTGCATGTCTCTACCTGCCAGCACACTGCTAGCTCGCATAAATATTCTGAAAATAGAAAGTATGGCTCATAAACAGAAGAGATCATTTACATTTTTAATAAGGGATTAAGTTATCTCCAGCAGTGCTTTCCAGCATGTGGTCCACAGACGTATGGACTATTCCCAAGGGAACTGGGAAAAACGACTGAAAAGAGAGTTTTGTGTAGGGTGCATAGGAATCTCTCTCTGAACCTGTTACAGGGGCATGCACCTCCTTAGACCAATAATTAGGGGTCCAGATGAAGGCAAATTTGAAAGCCACTGAGTTACCATATTTATGTGAAGAACTGAACAACTGCAAAGTACTGTACTGCCATGTGGGAAATGATTTAAGGGGGCCTACAGGAAGGCTGGGGAGGGACTTCTCAGGATATCAGGTAGTGATAGGACTAGGGGGAACGGAATGAAGCTGGAAATGGGGAGATTCAGGCTAGATGTGAGGAAGAAGTTCTTCACCATGAGAGTGCTGAAGCCCTGGAATGGGTTATCCAGGGAGGTGGTTGAGTCCCCCTCCCTGGAGGTGTTTAAGACCAGGCTGGACGAGGCTCTGGCCAGCCTGATCTAGTGTAGGGTGTCCCTGCCCATGGCAGGGGGTTTGGAACTGGATGATCCTTGTGGTCCCTTCCAACCCTGACTGATTCTATGATTCTGTGATTTGACTGTTGGTCCTGCCAGAGCCAGGCTGCTGTAGGAAGTCCTGGACTGCAAAGCACTGAAGCATGTGCTTAACTCAAAGCACATGTCTGTCCACTGAAGTTACCGCCTGTCACCAAATCTAACTGGTTTGCTGAGGAAAGACCATGAGGAAATTTAAGACAGAAGGCAAACAGCTCTGCTGATGCCTGATTGTCTTGAAAATCTAATTATGTGAATCTGTGGTTCACATTTCCCTGTTTCAGTTTATTTAGACTAAGAGACCTCAAAGGCTTTAGGCGCCTTTGGTTTCAGCTGTTACTGGTTGCCAATCCAAAGAGTATTATCGTTGCCATTGCAGCCAGTTAAGGAGACTCTCCTGCACTGACAGCTCTGCTGTCTTCTGTGGTCCAAAAGTCTGTGGTTTCTTTTCTGGCACAAACTGACTCCTCACAAGCTGTGCAAATAAATCTGAAATGCTATCACCAGTGGTTGTGTGTGGCTTGTGTGCATGCTTTTCCCTTGGCTTATAGTCCTGAAAACTGAGGCACAGTGACTGCATTATATATACATATATTCATGTAGTCTTCTGCAACATAGCATCACAACCCGTGTACATCCCCACTGATTTCAGTGCCTTTGGTTGCTGGTCCAGGTTGCCAGAATCTGGCCTGTATCATGTGGGCCACATTGCTGACTGACATTGGCAGGAATTTTGGACAGGGCATTTTGGTAGCAGGGCAGGCTGCAGGGGAAAACCACTCACAGTGTTACCACAACAGTTCTTAGACAGGCTGGATGGACAGATGAAGTACTGCAGGCTTTCCATATAGGCAGGCCACGCAGTTTTTCTAAGGTCTCATTGCCAGTGTGTGTAAGGCAGATCTTGCCTTCCAGTGGATAAATGAGGCTGTGCTATGGACCTAATCCACAGCCCAGGGAAGTCAACAGGCTTCCCACTGCCTTCAGTGAGCTCTGGATCAGACCATGCGTAAGGCTCCAAATTATTTCCAATCCCTAGCCACATTTGACTCTTGTAAACACTTCATCTGGCTGCCACGCCTCTGTAAATCACAGAACAGAGCAACCCAATGGAAGTGGAGTGCACAGTTTTGAAAAGGAACATTAAGTGGGGAAAATGTAACTCTCTCTTTTAAACTGTCTCTTTTTCTATATTGTTACCTTGACAACTCTGCTGCTGTGTTTCATCTTTGGTGGGACTTAGCTGTGGTGGTATAAGGGGGACATCCATGTGTGTTTCATCTGCTCCGGCTCTGCTTCACGGGCACATGCCAGGAGCAGGGCACCTCAACCTGCAGAGCCCACGTTTGTTGCCTTGACCCATGGTGCTGTCTGGAAATGATTACAGATATTAAGAACTGGGACCCGTTCTGACTAAAGGTATAACATTATGTCTTCTATTTCTTTTCCTTAAGCCAACGCCAGAGCAACGTTAATGCTCTGTAAAAGGGAGATGCAAGGTGCTTAAAATATTTTTAAGGGCTTGGACAGCTGGAAAGCAGAGAGGGATGAAAGTACTCAAAAATAGTTATATTATTTTTAGTATAAGCAGATACAGGAGTGTGTGTCAAGATTAGGATGGAATTCTGATGTGCTGAACTGAATCTAGAGATGCTAAAAATATGCTTTCTTTCCTCACAGTTTTTATAAGAAACAGAGGCAAAGGTAAGAGGAGAGTAGTGGTGAACTGAAATTTGAATTCCTGTGTTTACTTGCTTGCTGGGGTTCGGTAAAGCTGTCTGTTCACCTGGGCTCCCATCACCACTGGTACTAGCAAAGCAGATGAGACAGGGTGAGGTGTTACCTATGGGAATGGGATCCTTCCCACCCCATTTTTCCTCTTCCCAAAGAAAATCACCACCCACAAAGTCCTTTTATTCATTTTAACTGAAATGGCTAGCTTTAGAGCTGCAAAGGCAAGACCTGCAGGCTGGAGGGCTGGGTGCAGATGGGGGGGTCTCTGTCTGATCGTGTGCATGGAGAAGGGGGCTTTTAACACAAAACACATCTGTTTGCAATTGCGATCTGGAGCCAGCCCAGTAGCTGTAACTTGGCCTGACAAAGCCTTATTGAAGTACAGACAGTGTGGTTTCAAAGCAGTTAGAAAAAGAACGGGAATGCTGTTCAGGAAATTCTTCAGGCATGGGCAGGGACTTGGCTGCAGTTCTGCTGTTGGAAAATCTGACAGGGGCAGCTCATGAGCGCAGGCCTGGCCTCGTGCTGCTCTGAAAGCCGTGCTGCATCTTGTCCCCAGCCTCCAGAACCCCTCCAAGTCTGCATCTGTCCTCCAAGGCAGAGGTAAGAGCTGCACAGCTCCTTGCTGCTGCAGCCGGGGTGATTTGCTGTTCTTTTGTGCTCTTGCAAAGAGGCTTCTTGCTTTTAGCTTGTTTAGAGGGGAAAATAAATTGAAAATGGGAAGTTGTGGCATATTCCTGAAGGGATGGGAGAAGTTTGAGGCTGGGTGGTGGTTTCTGGCTAACTTTGCTTCAGTAGTAAGTGGGAAGGCAAAGCAACTCCTGCTGCATGAACGCTGAAACAAAATCATTCTTAACTTTTTCATTTGGGGCAATAAATAAGAATATAAACTGCAGCCACTGAAAGGGTGGCTCTGTACCATGTGTCACTTACAGATTTTAATGCAAAGTGCAATTCAGTCATATAAATGCATTTATATGTACACCGTATTATAGCTGTTCAATGAGTTGAAACTGTGTTTGTCTGGGGGTTGTTGGGCAATTCCTGGTACAGCCAGCTTGAGAAGAGGGGTGATAAGTCTGTAATAATCACTGCCTTGTGATTTCTCAGCATTTTTTTTTTCTGTATTTTATAAAGCATGAGATAACTGCAACAGACAGCACAGTCAGAAACCATGTAGAGCAGATTAGAGGGAAAATCATTAATTTAAGGGCTGTTCTCTCTGCAACTGCTGATTTGCGTTTCTTTCCCCAAATAACTTGAGAAACATTTATGACAAAAAGCTCTCTTTCTCTTTAGGAGCCTGACAGATTTAAGCAATGCTCTCTCATCCTTTTAGTTGCAGCATTAAAGCTTGTCTTGCCTCTGCAGAGATACCAGCACCTTATATGGCAGGCTTGTGTTTGGGAGTTAGGGTACGGTGCATTCGTCAAGGCGGATGGAGGTGTCAGGAGGAGCCCGCTCATGTGGCTTCAGAAACTTCCTTGCCTCTGCCAGTGCCTCTTCCTTGAATTTCCACAGTGATGTTATTTGATGTGTTGAGAATGCTTCTTAGACGTGTTTTCTGGTGGTGGTGTGTGATGTTTTCTTCTTTTGACAAGGAATGAATCAAGGATATTAAATTATACAGTGGGACAGCGCTAAGCGTTTCTGGCTGGTTGATGGGAGCAGACCCCACGGTTCGCTTTGACTGCAGCCAGAGGGACTGCACGTGCAGGGGCCTCAGTCACTCATCTGGCAATCAAAAAATTCAGTGACAAACTGAGGTTCACACTCTCAGTGCATCAGATCCAGTATGTGTCAGGGTCAGAGCTTTCTCCCAGTAATGCTGATGAAGTATATACATAGGCAGCTCCAAAGGATAGCGGCAGACAGCAAACCCTATGTGGACAGAGTAGGATTCAGTGGATTTTGGACTTCAATGGGAATGTTATCTAGCCCAATACAAACAGATTTGATGTGATGGAAGGGAAAAGAGAAAGGTGTTTTGGGAGTGTCTTCTCCTTGCCACGTTATCTGTTTTTTCCTGTGAAGGTGATGGTCAGCTGAAATGGGTTGGTTTAGGCCAAGTGAGGAACTTTGCTGGTTTGGGAAGACATGGATGTACTGTAGCATCCATGAGGCTAATGGGGATGAAGGATAGTAAGAGGAAGGACAGAGATGAGCTGTGGAAGAGACGCATGTCATGAAAGTGAAGAGGTTTGATAAGCTCAAAGTTTGCTTTGCAGAAAACACACCTGTGGTGAAAATGCTGTGTTAAATGAAGGTTTCCTGTGATCTGGGCTGCTTGAGCCTTCACAGGCTGCCATCTTACCCTGCCGGCTTAGAGCTCTATTGCTCTTCTCAGCAGCTGATAATTTAGGCATCCAGTCAGCCTATTACCTTCTTCACTGCTACTTATAAGCTTATTTTAAAAAAAAATAATAGAAAATTCAAGTTTCTTCTGATCATGCAGCAGCCCAGCTCCCAGTTCTGATCATCATCATTGAAGAGCCAGAGAGACAAAGAGACTGGAATACATCTGTCTTAGCAAGAAAGAGCTGGGGCTGTGCTGCCATACCTAGCTTTAGGGGTACTCCTGCCCCACATCTGGGTGAAATGAGCAGTGCAGGTTTTTCATGAGGTATGGGAGCTGTCTGGATCATGGGATGCCTAAAGTGCCCAGCTATGCTGTTCATCATACCCATTCTTTACAGGACCCCAGCTGGAAACACTGGTGCATGGGTGTGAATTCAGGCAGGGCAGAGAAGGTTCTTTGCAACACCCTTAGCTAAATTTGATCAAGGGAGGTGATGTTTTCCTCCCTGACTCTGGCAGCTGCTCCTGAGCCTTCCCCTGTCAGCAGTGACCTTTTTGCAGCTCCACCCATGTCAAGTATGTAAGCTTTGTATCCAAAAGGACTGAAGTGTGTCTACATATATGGACAGAATCTTGTGTACCTAAAGTTAAATTGGAGGATCTCTTGATCTTGGAAGATAAAAGAAGCATTAGCACACCCTAACACATTCATGCCTTCTCCTGGTCCCTCCCAAGAGCAAACTAGAAAGCAAGTGTGTCTGTGCAAATGATTAAATGGATAAAGCACGGTAAGCACATCATTTGGAGGGAAGATGGTGGAGGGAAGATGCAGCAGAACAAGTTTTAACTGGCGTAAGCAGAGACTGTGCTCTGGATCCTGGCACATGCTCAAGCCCACAGTTCTTAATTTGTGCCATGCCAGTTGGATTCCGACAGTATAAATCCATATTACGATCCTGCTTTGCACATTCCTACATCCGTATCTCTTTCTTGCTACTGTGGAGTGAGAGTGTGTTGGGGCAGAAGTCTTCAAAGTATCACCTCCTGTAGCTTGCTTTCTGATTCAAGCTCAGTTGATTCTATTTCTCTTGCTGTTCCCACAGCCTCCTGCAGTCACACCTGCTGCTGGCTATTTTAGTGTAGTTCTCGTATTTGTTCATCCTGCTTTGAGACACTCCGGTGGGAAAGAGCATTTATAAACTTGGCACAGATGGACACAGGCTCATGACTGCTTCACATCATCTGAGTGGTGCAGAGGAACCAGGGTGTGAATGCAGCAAAGCCACTATAATGTTTGCATGCAGTGTGAATACATCGCTGCGAATCGTGGGGCACTTTGTGGGAGACATTCTTTGTTGACTGGCTTGGTGGAGAAGAGAAGTTGCTGCAGAAACTTTTTCCTTCCATGTTAACTTCTCTTTCCATTTTCTCATTAATTCTGAAAAAAAAACAAACCCAAACAGTGAGATAAGGAAACTATCACCAAAAAAAAAGTCTAAAACTTAGGAGAAACACTCATAAGAAAGCAGTCATGTTTCTCCTCTTCTTAGAGAAGAGAAGCAATAGTAGCATAACGTTGCTCACAGACTCTCGCACCATCACAAGCAAATACCACTTTTGGTTTGCAAGGTGTTGTTCAGAGGTGGAGCTGCTTGTTATTTTGTTTTGTTCTGGCAAGCTGTATTATGTTTCAAGTTTTACTGTAGGTGCTCCTTGAATGCAGATCAGTGATGGAGCAGAGCAGAAATCCCAAGTTCAGCTTTTCAGGCGTTCATCTACTCAAAGATCCTGGTTTATAAACTGAGGCTTTTGCAGAGGCCTTACCCTCAAGCATGTTTACTGTCAAAATGATGTCAGCCCTAGCAGCTGGGGAAATTACATGGATGCTCTCAGGATGCTAGAGGTAGGGGGTAGCCTGGAGCATTGAGGGAGCTGTATTAGAGGTGCTTTAGGAGGAGATGAATCCCCAGCTGTCTGTGCCAAATGAGTTCAACTTCCTCAAGATACAAGAATGTGGACAGGAAAAGTGATATTTCCCCATGGACCAGGCAAAGCATGCACTGGTGGACTGTGCAGTCCTGTACAGACCAGTCAGAGCTTGTTGATGTGCTTGTTCATGCTGGAATCACTCTAGATGCTTGAAGAACTCTACAGGTGATGTACCTCACTGAAAGAAACCAGTCAGAAAGGAAGAGAATATTATTTGGAAAGTTTCCTTTCTTTTTGTGTCTCTTTGGCCACATATCCCATTGCAGTAAAACCTGAGAAGTAAGCACTGAGTGATGATGGTGTTCCCAACTCATTGAAGGCCAGAGCAGAAAGATTTCAGCACTGGGGACTCCAGTGGCAGTGACAGAGGCTATGCTGGCACAACCATTGAGGAACAAGAGCCCAAGTTCATGACTTAGATGGCACTGGAGAAAACTACTATAAGGTTTAACTACTCCAGCAAATATTTTATCCTTTGGGCTATTCCCCAGTGCTCAGCCCTTGATGGCCAAGCTACAAGTGAGAAAAGTGAGTAGTCATTTTCCAGAGCATGATGCTTTTATGGAGACCCAGGCTATGGACTGGCCTGTGTACAGGGCCACAAATCAATTTTGGGTCACAACACTGGTGGATTAATGGGCCTGGTGGTGTCAAGCTTGAGAGAGAGTTTTGTGAAGAGTGGAGAGGCAAAATGTCTTGTTGATATATGGCTCAAAACACTCGTCTTCATGCCAGATTTTGTTCCCAGTCATGCTCCAGAAATGTCTGTTCTTTTGAACCTGGTGGATAGTGTGCACTTAAAAGGGAGAGAAATTAAAGAGGATGAATCTGCAGAGCATTTACAGCTAGTGAATACAAGTGCGTTGCCTCCCAGTGGTACAGCAGAGACCACCTCTGAAGGCTTTTTAGGTTTGTTTGGGGGTTTTGCGTTTGGTTTTGTTTGGTTGGTGGTTGGGGTTTTTTTTCTCATTGGAGCCCAAACCAAAAGATTTCTATCAGGAAAAAAACAACCAACCAACCAACCAACCAAAAAAACCCCAAACCACAAAACCCCTCAAAAAACCCAAACCAATAAGAACAAACCAACCAAAACCCCATAATAAAGAAATGTTGGTGGTACAGACACATAGAGAGAGCAGATGCGGGAAATGCAGGTCCAAGGCCTGAGGGAATTTGAACCCCTATCTCATCTCTAGAAACGTGTTCCCATCCATGTGCTATAGGTTAGCCTGGCGTCAGATGCTCTTGGGTTTTCTGATGTAGTTGTTACACCTTGGTACCAAGCAGGAAGGGAGGAGAGCTGCCGTGTTGGCTGTGCATAGCTCAGGGGCTTTGGATCTGTGCTGTAGTGAGTGGTTTTGATGAGCTCTAGGGCATTTTCAGCAGCAATTTTCAAGTGGGGTCATAAGAGAGACGCTGTCTTCCCAGATTGCAACCCCTTTTAGCTTTAAATTGTTCTATTACTAAGCATACATCATTCAAGGGCTGATCAAAGAAACCCCCATGGCACAGAAACATTATTGATTCCTTTTGTTACGCCTCACCCCTATTCATAGCCCTCACTGAGCCTACAAAGCCGGCATGGCCAAGGGATGTTGCAGCTCTGATGTTTGCAAAGGAAAGGTGTTTATCCATCCCTGTGCATTTAAAACACTTTTTCTGCCTGATGAATCATTAATCAGGGTTGTGCCACCTGAGTAAGAAGCTTTCTGTCAGGCCGGGAGGACGTGGTGGAAAGGAAGGAGGCATGCAATGAAGATGTGCCATAACCGGTGGGGTCTGATGAGGTTTTTGGAAGCTCAGTGCCAGTTCTGCTCTGCGATGCCTTTCAGCTGAGCCTGCTTTCAGCTTTACTGACAGAACGTGCTGAAGCTCCTTTGCCAGTAGTACTCAGTCTGTGTGGGTCAGAGGATGTGGTGACATGACTCCTCCAGTGGTCTTAAAAACGCCAAATAAATCTTTCCTGTCGTGGACCATATCTCTAAGGTATGCTAAGGCAAAAGGATAAATATATTTTCTAACTGGGCTGGATTTTGTATCATGCCCTTTTTGCACTGTTCATGGACACACAGTGTAGAGCTCATATGCAAAGCTTAGTACCTCTATTTTATTTTTTTGTTTTTAATTCTATTTTTTGTGCAGTGGCAAAAATTCCGTGGAGAATTACCCAGGTTCCAGGCTAGACTTTTGTAGCCATGGTAATATTGTCTGTGGGTAAACTGTGAAGATTTGGTATGCTGCATTTTTCGTGTTATAAAATGGGATTGTACATGTGCAGAGGCTGTTCCAGGGCTGTGCACGGGCGTCTTTGAGCCCTCTCACATCAGGCAGACACTTTCAGGTGTGACTTCTGGAAGGAGTGCTTTGCTTTCCAATGTCTGTATTTGTTTCAGTATTATCTTTTCACCACTATCATGAAATGAGGTGGTGGTTCCTATTATTTTCCTGGAGAAGAAGAGGAAAATCCAATTAAGCAACTAGCAGCCTTCTCCCTTCAGTAATTGAAAGGTGGGGGAGAACTTTGCAAGTGCAACCACATGGATGTCCTTTCACACTAATACTATTTATTTTTTGTGTGCCTTAGTTCTTTTTAATGGTTGAGTCAGGAGAATTTGCTAAAATGCACATTATGACTAGCATACTTTTCCCTCCCACACAGAGCGGATTATTGATAAGAGGTATAGCTGGTTCCCCACATAGTTGCCACACCTTGAGTCCTGTGTCCAGTTCTGGGCCCCTCAGTTCAGGAAAAATGTTGAGTTGCTGGAACGTGTCCAGAGAAGGGCAACAAAGCTGGGGAGGGGTTTGGAGCACAGCCCTGTGAGGAGAGGCTGAAGGAGCTGGGGTTGCTTAGCCTGGAGAAGAGGAGGCTCAGGGGAGACCTTATTGCTGTCTACAACTACCTGAAGGGAGGTTGTAGCCAGGTGGGGGCTGGTCTGTTCTCCCAGGCAAGCAGCACCAGAACAAGAGGACACAGTCTCAAGCTGTGCCAGGGGAGGTTTAGACTAGATGTTAGGAAGAAATTCTTCACAGAAGGAGTGATTTGCCATTGGAATGTGCTGCCCAGGGAGGTGGTGGAGTCACCATCACTGGTGGTGTTTAGGAAGAGACTTGATGGGGTGCTTGGTGCCATGGTTTAGTTGATTAGATGGTGTTGGGTGATAGGTTGGACTCGATGATCTCAAAGGTCTTTTCCAACCTGGTTAATTCTGTATTCTGCCTTGCAGGCCTCCTTATTCTAGTTGTTTGTTTAACACACACCTCAGCACTCTCTGTCCATCATTCTGTCTTCCCTTCCTAGAGAACTACAGACCCAAGCATTTTCGTTTGATTTTTCACAGTTCAGGGGGGAAGTGCTAGGTGGAAATCATGTACAGCTTTACATACAGCTGTGTGAGAGTTTGTATGGAAGGGGTGTGCTTTCTACGATTCCCCTGTTATTTTCTTGTTATATATTTATGCTGCCTCACTCACTCAGGCTCCTCCTGCGTGTTGTAGTACTTTAGTTGCTCTGTCTCTGCTAGGACACTTGTGAGCTAAATATTTTATCGGAATCGGAGAAATGCTCCAAATCAGACTGCTGCGTGGACACAAGTTGCTCTTTGTTGTTACATTCTGTTCCTATAAATTCTTTTGATGTCTGCAAAGTTTTGCCCCAGCTGGATAGGCTATTTTCCCCATCCTAGAGACTGCAGATAAAGAAAAGATGGGGGGTGGGGAACAAACCAAACCAAAACCAAACGAAAAAACCACCAGGAGAGAGAGTAGGAAGTTTTGCAATAAAGAGGTATTTTGAGCTGGGTATTTCAAACTGTTTCTTGTTGGTCAAGCCTCTTTCATGACTTGGGAGGTTCAGCAGTGCAATTTATTCATTTTCTCCAAAGGAGAGGCTGCATTTATTATGTGCTTTCCAGGATCCCCTGTTAAAATATTAGGCAATAAAATCCCTGACTGTACAGTAGTTGTGGTTGTAATTTCCCCTAGGTAGTGGAAACTCTATAATTTATTGTTGTTTAAGTTTTCCCTTTGCACATATCAGAGTGGTTGTAGCAGTGTAAAAAGACCTGTTTTTTCTCCAAGTGAGTGTATTTGTTGGTGACCCAGGTTGGGTCTGATGAGCTCTGTGCTGCAAAGCCTTCCACAGTTGCTGACTTGGCATCCACAAGCAAAAATACCGGTGCAAACAGAGTTGGATCTGTTGTAACCAACTTGCTTTGTCCCCTCTTGGTAAAAGCTATGGATGTGTCTGGGCTGCAAGTGATTTTGCTATATAGATACCACCCTGGCCAGTCTGAACTGGAGGGGTGATTGATGGTGACCCTGCTTACACTACTGAAAACTTCACTTTAATACAGATGGAAATTTTTTGGGTGGTGTACTTTCAATGGACATTGGCTAAACTGGCTTGAGCCAACCCTGATTAAGAGCAAGCCTGTTTTACCAGGAGCTCTTCCTGACACGGTATGACTGTTGCAGATCTTGGCAATAGCTGGGACTGGGGCATTCTGAGGTTGTCAGTGAGGCATGGTATGGAGGGATGTGAAATCCTTTTTTTAGACCAGTTGAGAAAGCTGGAAAAAGCAGACAGGCTTGGAGGTGTGGATGGGCTGTCTGCAGCTCGCCTTGTTCTAGTCTGAGTTTAGTAAGGACAGGCATCACCTTTGTTCAGAAGGAGGGACGTGTTCAAGAGGGATGTGGCACTTGGTGCCATGGTTTAGTCATGAGGTCTGTGGTGACAGGTCAGACTTGATGATCTTTGAGGTCTCTTCCAACCTTGGTGATTCTGTGATTCCATGGGAGCTTGGCCTGGCAGCTGCCTGCAGATGGGCAGTGCTGGTGCCCTGAGTTGTCGCTTGTGGGTATCCTTTGCAGCACCCTGCTACACACAGGTCAGACTTGCTTTTTCTCATTGGTGGGCTGTTGCCCTCAAGCATAGAGGAGGAAATACTCTTTGAAATACAGTGGTACAGAAACCTGAGGAGGACCTAATCTGTTACTGATTTTAAAAATCTTACTGAACTTACACTTGCTGATATTAGAGAAAGAGGCAGGTGGGCAGCCCTACCTTCTGGAGGGGCATCGTTGTTGGGAAGAGAGCAGAGGTGTGAGCACACCAGCCTCCTTGGGCTGAAGAGCCTTCCTGGATATGCTTCTAATTTATAGGTGTAGACTGGGAAAGGTTCAGTGCTTCTGATCTGAAAAGAATTTAGTGCCTGAATAGATTTATTTAGCACTCGTTTCACTCTATGTGAGGGGTGAAAGTTCATGGAAGGAGAGATGGCTGATCTCTTATGCTGCAGGTGACAACACTAAAAGAGGTTAGACAACACAGGTCTTAGCAACTTCTAGAGCAGTGGAAGGTAAAAAGAGTAACTGGTTCTTCAGGCAGCCTTTGTCTCCAATGTGTGGGCTTCAGCACTGCGGCAGCAAAGATGAAGTGCTAAATTCATCCCTGGTGCAACACTACTGGAATAAAAGTTACACCATGGAGAAACTCAACTTGCATTGGTCTGAAATGGGCTCTGCCCTGCCACTGACTGCATGCTGTATTTTATTAGCTGCTGGAGTATGGAGCTATTAACAAAAAAGTACAGAGAAAGCCAGAAAAGTAATGGTAACCAAACATAAGCTGCTATCAAGGAGCATCTAATTTCTACCATTGTCTCATTCCACCCTCACAGATCACACTCCCACAGAGAGGAACTTGTATTATTTCCTCTTGCTCTGTGAATTTTATAATTGACTGCATGCAAATGTTGATGCCAGAACCCTGAGGAAGAGGCCCATGGTGTTGAATCAGTAGTGCAAGAACACATTGGGTGGCTTCTTATCTGTCTAGAGTCTAATATGCAAAGCATTCAGCCAACTATGTGTTATTAGAGATGATAAGATATCCTCAGCCTGTGTGTCAAAAGAAGTCTGACAACCTAAGAAGCTGATCCCTGGGGGAAGCCTGTGGATGTGGCTTTTGCCCACCCCAGTGTGAAAGATGAGAAGGGGAACACTTCCATTTGCATGGCACAAAACACCTCCGTGAGCACAACTCGGTGCACACGCAGCCATTGTGGGGTGGCTGTGTTCAGGATCCCCATCCCAGACGGTTGCAGTGTCACTTGAAAGCACCTCTCCCTTTCCAGCCATGTCCCTGACTGCCCAGAGCCAGATGGATACTGGGTTTGTAGGAGGGGGCGTGATGAAGACAGTTCTTCCTGGGGATGCTGCTGCACTGCTTTCCACAGCACCAGCTTTTCTTCATTCCCTCTTTCCTTGGTTTCGGCCCCAATCTTGTCCTAGCATGCCATATCCACCCAGACTACCAGAGTCATGTTAGACCAGCACAGATCTTTGATGATAATTTGTTCATGCCATGGCAGCTGGGCAACCTTGTGCTTCAGGCTTGCTTGGTGAAGAAAGAACGGGGTGTGGAAAGGGAAGGTGGCAAACATTTCCCCTTCGCCTTTTTTTCTTTGCCTTTTTCTCTTTGCCTGGAAGGAATGATTTTCTTTGAGATTATTTTTTAATTATTATTTTGTTTTAGTATTTCTTTAAGTTAAAGCCTCTGAGAAGTAATATTGCTTCTTCCAAACAAACTGCTGAACTCAACTGCTTTTACCAAACGCATGCAAAATTTTCCCCTCAGGATCCTTAGAGGCCCTGGAGTGCCTGCCTTGCAAAACCTGGAGCGGTGAACAGAGCCAGTCAAGAGCGATCTCCATAGGATACCTTCAGACAGTGTGCTCACATGTGCTTATAAATGTGTCTATACATTTAACACCTAAAATTCTCTTGTGTGTGTGTGGTTTTTGTTGTGTTACTGCATGCGGTGAGCAGAAAGAAAAATAATGCAGAACCAAGATATCGAAAGAGACGCTGCCCAGCTGGTAAAGTCTGGAAAGGACAGAGCAAACCCCTCTAAGAGGCACAGACACAAGCAGTTCTTATCATCAGTTCTCTCGTGCTGTTTTATACCCATGGTTGTTTCTTTGTGATCGTTTCAGATGCCTCAGGAACAGTACGCGCACCGGAGCACGATGCAGACCTCGGAAGTACCCCAGGTATACAAAGTGGGGATTTATGGCTGGAGGAAGAGATGCCTCTATTTCTTTGTGCTGCTCCTAATGATTTTAATCCTGGTGAACCTTGCTATGACCATCTGGATTCTGAAGGTTATGAACTTCACAACTGTAAGTAGGGGTTACCCTGAAAGGTCTGGGGAGGGTGATGGTGTTTCCTCTGAGCGTGGCTTCTGCTGCAGCTTCGATAATGGGGTGGTTTAGTTGCCATGGATTGCCATTACCACAGGGAGAAACAAATTTACACAATGATTGTCTTTATCTGCTGGAAATGTCTGCAGTATTGTCAGGCTGAGGAATCTGCTCAGCGTTGCAAATCATGTGCCTCCTACCTGCTATATATATGTACAGGCAGATACATAAACAATATCCCCTCCCCCAATTTTCAGTTTTAAAGTGTTGTATTAATGAAATACTTCAATTTGAACTGGGCTGTGGGAATGTGTTTGAGCCTTTCTTTTAGACTTTTTCTGCCTTTTTTGTTTCTTTTCTTTTTTTTTTTTTTTTTTTGATGACAGGACAGTCAAGAAGCTTCATTTGCCTTATTCTTAGGGAAAAGTCATGTTGTTCCTTAATAAAATGATTCCAGAAGTTTCATGAGGGAAAATGAAACTTTTAGGGTGGCTCTCTGGGTGTGGTATTTAGGCAGACCATATCTTTGTCCTCATTGTGCTGTGGACGGTGCACATCAACCCTTCCAGTAACGCTGCCCTGCTGCACAGATCCCCTGGCCAGAGTGAGCTTTCCAGAAGCCCCTAGAAAAATGTTGGGTATCTGTACTAGGAGGTGGATTACAGTGGGGCAGGTGGTGCCTGCCTCACTCAGAGTGCTCTCTTCATCACCTGAACTCTGTTCAAACACTTGTCAAGGTGGTAAGGAGTGCCTTGGCCTTGAGTTACCTTTTTTAATGATATGCTTCACCACTCCTGTTCAAACAGCCTGCAAGTCAGGACTTGATGAACCAGGCACACCCTCACTTACAGGGCTAAGGAGTTTTCATGTATGGCAGGCCCTAGTTTTTCAGTAGGTAATTTGAACAAGTAGGGTGATTGACATGAAATCATTGGTCCTCCTTCTTCAAAGCATTCATTGCACCTTGGTCAGATGGGGTTATTTTAGGATCATTTGAGTCTCCAGTAGAGTCGAAGTTTGAGGCTTTAATGCTGGGTTTACTTCATGAGAGAGCTATAAGGCTAAATTCTCCTAGACTATTTTCAAGGACTTGACCAGCCAGGCTCAAGTGTCAGCAGCATGTTTGAAGTCTCTCAGCATTTCTTTCCTGCTTTGGTCTTGTGGAGCCCTAAATAGCTGTGTACAACATTATGTCATTAATGGGCCATGAGAAGTTGAGTAAACAATCTCTGACTTAGTGTGTCCAGCAGACAAAATGCTGTGTCAGGGGAACACGTAGCATTCATTTTCTCTAACCAGCATGCTGACAAGGTGTGCAGAAGATTGCAATGCTTGTGTGCTTAGGGAGCAAGCAATTATAAAGTAGCAATCCACAAAAAGCTCCAGTGAGTGGGTGAAGAGTGAGCCAAACTGGAGCAATTAATGCTGAACCAGGCCAGTTATTTAATCTTGTGAAAGTGATGCCATTTTGATACACATTTTGTGCTGAACTGTGGTTTTTAGATGAAGGTAGTTATAAAATAGGTATTTGTGAGGTGATGGAAGACTTGGTCATAGGCTTATCATACGGACAGTGGTATGGGTCTCATCACCTCTCAGGAATGCAACTTTGCTATGTCAGACCCATGCTTTCTGCTATTTGGTGATGGTGGTCAGTCAACTCTACAAGTTTCTTGGGAAGTCAGGTGAGCTTCTCTGCTTCTTTCTCCTTCAGTGCTACGTGTGGCAGGCCATCTGCTGAAGGGATACATACAGAAACCTCCTACTTCCAGCAGCTCTCTTCATCCCACATGGGCTTTTTTTTTTTTTTTTTTTTTTTGATACACTGATCTTCAAGCTCTTGTCTGATTCTGTTTCCTTAAATAGTCACTTGCTCTCTGAGTCACTGGGGATTAGTCCAGGGTGAAGTATATTTGTATATGGTTTTAGTTAATTCATATCTTCTGATGTTAGTAGGCGATGAACAGCACTCGGTGCTAAAAAGACAGATGGTCGCCCTGAATCCTGCAGTGGGAACCACTTTGTGGTTATAGGCATGGCCACACTATTCAGGGTGTGTGTCTCTGACACAGCCAATTGGAAAAAGTAGAAGAACAAGGCATGTAAAATGTGATTCTTGCCCCAGTATGCACCCATTCATCTCCTGGTCTCCTGCAGCCTTGCCAGCTGCTTTGGATCCTGCGCTGCAATCCCTCCTGCACCATTCCCTGAGGCTGAGAAAACCACTTTGCTAAGTGAAATTTTAGAGGCAGACTTTTATCTCTAAACAACAAATGTAGGAAAATTCTCAAATGAGGAGATGTAAATATGGAAAAATCTTTAATTTGTTCCTGTTCTGATAAGAGGAGCTGAGAGGCCTTATGGGGATGGAGAATGATTTGAGTAGTCAGTAAGCAATAGCAGCTGCTGAACAGGTTTGAGCTATGAGGGTGCTTGCAGAGCAACAAAAGGAGGGGAAAGTTTGTAGTTCCGTTGTTCTGTGTTTCCAGTACCCTCCCACCCCTGAGCTCTCCTCGCAGAACCTGAGTCTATTCAATGCCACAGAACAGTTCTGGCACTTACCAGAATTTAATGAGTGCTCATTATAGCCAAAAAGTGCTCACAGTATTTTAATGAGCACAGCAAACCTGCTCAAGAAAACTCAGGGATGTTTAAAATGCTGATAATGGGGAATGGAGCAGGAGGAGGGGATGCAGTAAGACAATCTTGAGGGGTAAAAAACACACCACCTTCTCAGGCACATTGTAGCAGCACCCATCCACTCTAATTCCACCTCCCTTTCTATCCCCTTTGCATGCCCCACTGGCTCATGCTCCAGGAACGAATTCCTGTAAAATCAAACCATGACATTCCAATCCATGGCTTTTATTAAGCAAGGCACCACTAATTTATTCTAGGTTTTGCTTTTATCTGACTGTTCAAGGCTTAGGCAAATTGATATGTGCCTATTGCCTTTTACACAGTGCTGTCAAAGCAGTGTCATGTCTGCATGGGGCCAGTTGGTCATCATCTACTCTATCCACTGGTACCGTCATCCACTTGTTGTGTAGTATTTCATCCTCAATCTGCTTTTAAATGCCTTTATCAGGCACAGGTTGTAGAAGAGACAGGCCTAGAGGGGCCTCAAACATCACCTGCCTGTCTCACAGCTGGTTGCTATAGCCTGGTCCATTTATCCCATTCATTTACATCAGGGCTATTCAGCTCTGCAACTGTGGGAAGCTCGTTGAAGGTTGCTACCTCAAAACCTTACTTTGATTCTTAAGCCAAACCACAGAATTAATCTGGACCAAAGCCACAACTTTGGGTTGAAACCCAAATGCACCCTCATGGTGTCCTAACCTAACTGAGGTAGAAACCACCATTCAGCACTCAACTTTCTGATGATATATAGTAAAAGGAAATTCACGTCATTCAGATCTTGGACATGCCTGGTAGAAGTATGTGGCTTGCCCATCAAACCACTGAGGAATTCTTGCTTTTCCTTTGCCCTTCCCTGATGTTTCTATCCGTAGCTGCAGCCTGTTTGTGTGTTTTGGATTGTATGCTCCCTGGGATAGAAGCTGTTTGCATGTGGCATTCTGCACTCTTATATACACTAGCAGATTCTGCTATGTTGTAAACCATAATACGTGGGAAATAATATCTTTCCCCTAATCAGCTTGCAAGGCTTGAAATTCCTGGAGAACCATCATCTATGAATCATCCAAAGTGTAAGCTCCAGCTTTGGTGTTTGGGAGGCCCTTTATAAGACAAAAAACTCTCCAAACTGGGATAGCACGTGCTGCTTCCAGAGCTGTGCAAATCCACTGCTTGTGCTGTCTCTCCATGCACCTCTAAGGAAGTGCAATGTAGTAATGAACAAGCAATGACCCTTTTCATTCCATGCTCCTTAGGATGCAGAGAGGGGGGAGTCTTCCCCTCCTGACCTGGTCAGGATGGAGTTGGGGTTCTCCCCAGCCACATCACATGCAAGCTCTGCTTTGTCCTTCTAGAACCATACAAGAGTTTTTTGAGGGTTTGTGTCCTTTAGCATGAGATTCAGCCATATTTTCTTACATTTTAATTGAACAGGAATAAATGACTGCCATTGTTCAGATTTTCTCTTATTGCAGGCTGCATTCATAGCTGAAGGGGTGTGTTTTAGCATTGTTGAATGAAAAGTTAGCAATTTAGAGAGATAAAATGCTGCTCTAGGTGGCACAAATGCTAAATATCATTATTATCTTGCTTTCTTTATTAAAAGTTGATATGAAAAATGAGCTTTTAAAGTTTGGTTATGAACAGTTATTTCCAATACAATTACTCCCTCTTGTGTGTAAACTACCTGCCACATTTTAATTACAGGAAAACAGTAGGGTAATAACACAGCAGTAAAGATTGATTCAAGTTAGGAAAGCTCATTGCTCTAACAGGCAGGATTCTTATATTAATGATTTAAAGGAGCAGACTTTGGGTTTTGTTGTGTTGGGTGTTTGTTTGTTTTTTTAATGAAAAAATTGCCTCAGAAGAAAATGACTCTGCAGTTTGTATTCACTTCTGGAGTTTCCTTAGGTGTGATGCTAGGGCCAAAATGAGAATAAAATTCTTTAGGTGTAATAAGGCCAAAATGAGAATAAAATTCTTTAGGTGTAATGGTAAGGCCAACATGAGAAAAGAATCTGATTTGCTTTTCAGCTTCTGCTTTGCAGGGCAATTGTAATCTGTCAGCTAAAATAGTTTAGAGTTAGTATTAGTATTACTATATCCTTACTGAGGAAAGAATGAAAACCTCTTTTTTTTTCCTTCTGTCTCACCCTCACACACACATGCATACAAAATTGTGCACTCTTCCAGCCTAATTCATGCAGCTCTTCTTGTAAAACAAGTAATTGTTTTGAGACTGCCTGCATGACCCAAGAGTTTTGTGTGCTTCCCTTCTTTCCTCGTTGACTGCATCAGTATAAAGATACTAATCTTTTAGTGATCTCACATCATCAGCAATGCTATGAGTGACTGTACTGTTAAGTTGAAGAAGTTTCTGTTGGGTGAAATCCTTACCCCATGGAATTTAGTAGGAATCTTGTCTTTGACATCAATGGATCAAATCCTTCACCATAATGCTTTTTGCATACAGTTTTTACAGCAAATTGTAATTCCCTTCCTCCTGGACTGAGGAATAATTGTGTTACGGCTTTCTTTTACTCCTTTTAGAGATCTGAAGTTCATTCCTAGATAGTTCCTGTTTCTGTATGAAAAGCAACTGGTATTAGTTACCTTTTATTAAAGATAGCATAGAATACCTTTTTGCCATCACTCTTTTGGAGTTTAGAATAATATAGTCAGTTTTAATGTGATATTACATGACGTTTTTATAGGTTTGACCCCTTCATTGATGTGTTCTCCAGAGTGTCAAGCATTTGGTACTGATGTCTTGCTGAGTTATTGTACACTGGTTTCTTCTAGTGCTATACCTTTTAAAACTCAGTCTCTGATAATACTTGATTTTTATTATCCTAATACTACATTTTCTCAGGCAGCACAAGCGGTTAAGGCTTTCATCTTTCTCGTTACAAAAAAAGTACTGAAAGGACTCCATATTCTTACCTCACTGCCTCTACCCTCTTCTGAACCATTGGGTTTTTCAGAGACCTGCCTTATCATTGAAAGTGCTTACAGATGTCATGGGATCAAAAGCAATAGTGAAATAGGGAGTCTTTCACTAGTACCACTAAACCAGGCTGGGTATGCTGCACTGCAATCATTTAGGTAATTCTTTGGTTTTATCCTTTGACTGTTGCACAAGGCAGCCTGTGGCAGACAGATGTTACAATGGCACAGAAACATTGGGTTGGGTTTTGTGGAGAACTGAGACTTAGGTGACTGTGCTACCATCTCACTGGGCAGAATTCCAGCTCTCTCTCCTCAGTTGTGTCTAAGACACTGTTCATACTCAAGCCATGTGAACAAAAGTATGTGCCCAGGAGGCAGGAATATCTCAACCACATTTAGAATCATAGAATCATTTATTTTTTTCAGAGGCAGAATAAAGCAATCTTATTCATTGGTGTCCCTACTGTAGAAGTGCTGCATAAGCTGTGTACTTAACTACTCAGCAGGAGTGAGTGAGATTGTCAATGTCCCCATACCAGAAAAAGCTTTTATTAGTGCTGTTTTCCTACTGGACATCAGAGAATGTAGCCCTGACAGAGAGATACCCTAGGACCCAGCATCTCTTGGTTAGCACTGCTTCTGATTTGAAGAAAGTGGTAGAAAACTCAGCAACACCCCTCTTCTCATGCTTGCAGTTCAGTGCATGGGTGCAGGCAAAACATCATCTGGCAGACTTGCTGTGTGGGCCACGCTGAGCCTCTATAACCGGTCTTGTGCCACAGCAGGAAAATACATTGCTGCATGAAAATACGTTACGGCTTGCTTTGATCCCTCCAAGAGCAGCGGGATAAAAATAGATGGAGAAAGTGGGGAGAGCAGCAGGGATTTGGGTGGTTTTCAGTGTGAGGTTGAGTTTTTGGTCCCTGGCATAATGCTTCATTACCAGGCAGTTCTGCCTATGAACAGAGAGAGTCTCGTGTGCCGGTGCACCACGTCCCTGCTGTGCTGCACGACGGGAAGTTTTATCAGACTGGGCAGAGCTGCTTCGTGGTGTGACAGCAGCAGGACCCAGCAAACTGCAAAAGGTCATGGGTGGGCTGTGCAGGGAGATGAGTCATAAACTCTTGATCCCAGATTCCCCCTTCTGCCACCTTCCTCCAGAGGAGATTGTTCTCAGCTTCTCTTTCATCTGAAGAAATAAGATATTTCACATTAGCATTTGTCTCAGTGCCAACAAAAGATCTTCAGACTAGCAGTTCTGAAGCAGAGATAGATTCATCTCTTCGAGAACATGTAAAAGGTATTATTATAAATGTGCAAAGGAACAAAAACACGCTCGCTGCTATGATGTTGATAATCAGTTACTCCTCTGAAGAGCTTACAGTCTGATCCCTCCCCATATTCTCACTGTACAGTAGGAGAAATGATTTAATTGGGGAATAAAAAAAAAAACCAAAAGCAAGCAAGCAAACAAAACTAACAACCAAAAAACCAACCAACCCAAACCACATGTGCCAAGCTGAGCTGTAGAGTAAATTTTCCTCTCCTCCTTCTGTTGTTCCTAGTGCTTTTTCCTTCCTTCTGAGCTTCCTGACATCACTCCTGAACTCTTGGCACAACAGGGAGCAATGACCTTCTCAGCTTTGAAAACCTAAAAGCCATTGCTGTAACAAAAATAGAAATCTTCTGAAGCACCTCTTCTGTGTGGTTGCCTGAAGACTGAGGTGCTGCTTGGGGTTGGCTCCATGCCTCCTTCAACTTGTCCTGGAACTACAAAGCCATCGGCTTTTCTGAAAGCTGCTGCTTAAAATGTTTTGTGGCATTTCCTGCTGTTTGCCTCTTGGGTTGTAGGGTAATCCATGGAAAGAGGGTGGAAGTGGCTCTCCTTCACACTGAAATGGCATTCACAGCTCAGAGTACTGAGCAGCAGCCACCTTCACTTTGGAGTGAAGCCCCAGCTTGTGGGCTAACTGCTGCCTGTTATCTAGGATAAGCTTATGTTTGACTAAACAAAAGGAGTAAGAAAAAAGTGGCGTATTGTCTCTGCAGCTATGTGCATTTACTTTTCATATCTGTCAGAACCTGCTCTAAAGACTAATGGTTTTGAGGACAGAATTACAGACCTGTGGTTGTGAGAGTCTGTCTGTCCCCTCCTCTCCTGCCAGATTCTCTACTATCTGTTCTGCTTATTTCCTCCCATACCTGATCTGATTGATGTATTTAAAATACTCACTGCCATTTCATGTGCCTGTTCTTCCAGAGCTCTACTATGGAGATGAACTTGAATATACCATTTGAATTCATCATAGCTTGCATTTTAGTTCTGGTCATTTCCACTTCAATTACATCTTCCCCATTACCCATCCTGCCTTCGCTGCCATGGTCAACAGTAAGATGGACTGAAGTAATTATTTGTATTGAGGCCTGAGATTCTATGGGTCTACACTTCAGTGCACTTGCATGAAGGACGACCTGTTAACACTGAAATTATGTGGTTGCAGACAGATTTATAGAAGAGAAATAGATTTACACAGGTAATTCAGCCTTGACCTCTTCAGTCCTCATTACTTTGCCTCCGCCCAGCACTACTGCCCACCTCTTTCCTTTTAAAATGAGATCCAGTAACTAATAGTGAAATTATGGCAATCTGCTATATGAAATTTGTGATTATTTGCATTTAATTAGAGGCTTCTCTTGAGAAAATGAAGGGTGGCTTAACCTCAGAGAAGCCTCTGCATCTCCAGTAATTGCTTCTAATTGAAGTCTTTAGAATTTCCACCCCACCAGAAGAAAAAAAAAAAGGGGGGGGGGGAGAGGGGAAGAAGCAACAAACCCAAACTTGAACGTTTACACCCACACACGAGGTCCCTGAAAATTATTTTATCTTTATGTAATTAAGGTGACTGAGAGTTCTCACAAATGATTATTTAGTGTGAGTTAACCAGCTGGAATTAAAGTGTAATTACTCAAAAGCCTGCTTTGTGCTGTGTTTTAGAAGTCCAGGGGTACAAGTCCATCCTCTCAAACTGGAAATGTTGTGTGGTGATGTCCTGCACAGGGGGGTATAGGTGCATATCTTGCCTAAGTCCTCCTGATGGCTGAATTTCCATCACAAGTTTCTAGCTTTGTGCAGTTCTTGTTGATTTCTCATGGTATTTTAGTTATTTTAGAGAAAAATTCTAAGCCTGTTGGCTTAGTGTGTCCTGCAAAGCACTGGAGAAGAGGGGCTTTGCAAGGTTGAGGTGTGTGGGGCTAAGCAGCTGTGCTGCCTCTGGGGTTGGCAACATCTTGAACATCTGCCTGCTTCTTCACCTGTACAGTGCCCAAGGCCACAGGCTTAGTCATGGTTCCTGAAAGAAGTGGATCTTCCTTGTGACAGACGACTTATAGTTTGGCACTTGGCGTTGAGATGGGAATACACGGGTTTGGGCAAGCTTCCCGGTTGCTTGCCAGCGCCTTGTCATGGTAATCCTGGTGGAGGAAGTGTTCCCCTAAAGCAGGCTGGACATTTACTAAACTACCCGTCTGTTACATGGCTGCTAGGAACCTAGGCGCCTCCTCTCACCTAGGTGCCACAGTACCTGCTTGGCACAGAGAGGTGAGCTGTGGCTGGGGGGGGGGGGGGGGGGGCTTGTGCGTGCTGTGTCTGGGGCGGGGCACAGCAGCACCTCACATTAAAGCCGCCACCTCAGGCTCAAGCGTGCGGCACTTCAATTACACATTCTGCCTAATTACAACTATCAGCGTTTCCGTGCTGCTTCTGGCAGCACAGTCGCTCTGATTGCACCCTTCAGCTCTATTAAAATCCCTTCTTGTATAACAGATCTGCAAACAGGCATGACAGAAATGAAAGGGTGTGTGTTGTAGCAGCAGACAGGGCCATTTTCTACTGCTTATTCTACCAGTGCTGAAAACCACATTGAGCTTTCCTGTGTTCTTGCGCCGCACATTAACGTCTTGTGTCACACCAGTCAGCACGAACACACGCCTGGTTTCTGCCTTTTATTACCCTGAAGGTTGTGTTTAATGCATGCTGAAACACACAAAAAATGTCTGGATGGACTGAAATCTTTCTGGATGACCTCTTAGAGGGCTACAGGTGAAATGTCAGAAATGGAAACGTCATTGTTTGGCAGGAGCAGATTTGTCATACTTTTTGAAGCTGCAGCTCCAGTTAAATACATGAAAGTGTATGTGACCCGCCTCTAACATGCCTGACAAAGTGCACCTCGTCATTTTAGGGGGAAAAATAATGTGCTTTAGTTCTCTGTACAGAGCCCCCAAACTACTTGTGTTTCGTGTAGTCATACAGATGTGTGTAGGTGCCGATTTTGGTTCAGGCTATTTAGTAGGGTGGTATTGTTTCTGACAACAAATACTTTGTCTTTCAAAACAAGACTTAAAAGAATTTAGTGGTAGGAAATTAAGAAATCAAATGCCTTTTGCAGATTTTATTCCCTCTGAATGCTAGAAAGCAAATTCCTGTAATTACCTATTTGTGCACAGAAACCACTTCAGAATCAAGCACTCGTTTATGGAGAGTTGCTGTCGGCTGAGACTATGAGAAGGTCTGCAGCAAAACTTTGAACCTTGTGAAGGGGAGGAACTTTAACCTGAGCAGCTGATCGCTGGGTTATAGGAAGATTGGGTGGCTCCCAGCAATTCTGCTGTGGTTTTACAGAAGACTGTATTGTCTAGAAGAGAGAATGATTCAGTTCACCGGGAGGTACAGGTTATAAGGCAAATTTCATCTTTATTTGAAGTTACATGTCAAGACCTATTGACCAAAGGTATTTGTTAGTATTATAAAGGATTCAGTCTTGCACGTTGCACAAGAAAAGCTCTGTATGTTCAAAGGCAGATGTATTTAATTCCTTTCCTCTTCCCAGTGGAGCTACATTTACTGTCATTACACCTTTCTTCTAATAGGAAGCTTTTCTGCAGAGCAGTTTACCTTGTCAGTCCTTTATTTGAGCTGAAAATGAGATTTCACTTATGCTGGGCTAAAATCACAATTCTTTGAGTGGAAAGACTGATGCCAGTAAAGACCCCAGCGTCACCATTGTGCTCACAATGTCGGGTGCCCTGCAAGTCAGCAAGAGCTGGGGAATGTGCTGCCCAGGGAGGTGGTGGAGTCACCATCCCTGGAGGTGTTCAGGAGGGGATTGGACGTGGCACTTGGTGCCATGGTTTAGTCATGGGGTCTGTGATGACAGGTTGGACTTGATGATCTTTGAGGTCTCTTCCAACCATGGTGATTCTGCGATTCTGCGTCCTGTGCTCCCTGACCCACAGGAGCAGCACTGTGGTTGTGTTTCCCATCTTCCCAGGTACCAACTGACTGTAACTCGTAACAAATTTGCACTCACCAAAATGACATTTAAGAGTTTGCCCTCCAGGAGCAGCCTCCACCAGCTTCCCACTTTGGGGGAATAATCTGTGCTGCTGGTGGGGTCAGAGCCTGGGGCTGGGCAGGCACTTAATTGCATATTTCCTGAGAGTATGCTAAGTAAACATGGAGTAGCCTGTAGTTTGATGCATGACTTGGCTCTCCTCTTGCAGGGATGTAGCCTAGTGGCATTGCTTCAGGTTTACACTGGTATAAATGGGAGAAGAACAGGCTGGCAGCATACAGCTCCAGAAGGCAAGGCTGGAAAGGAAATTATTTTAAACTTTGAAATATAGACAATATCTGGAAAGAAGTTTGTATCCTGGTTTGGGGAGGGGTTTTTGACTTTTCTTTTTCTCCTCACAGAGGAAAAAAAGGCTGCTGCTTTAGGTTGGTAATCATCTGTAGAGCGACACGTTAAATGGATTTCACTAACCTATTAAGTTTGTCAGTTTGAAACAAATACATAGATGCTGCAAGAATTTATGCAGTACATAACACAGAAAAGGACCCAGGAGAGCTCTGTGGACAGAAATAGCTGGGAACAACTACAAATCTGTGCTCTGAAATCTTACAGCAGTGGGCACCCAGCTTCGGAAACACGGCACAGAAACTTGGAAATAGTAGACAATTATACATGAACTCCAGTAAATGAGAGTCAACTCATCTGCTGTGTTCATTTCTTTCTTTCCTTTTCCTAATTTCACATGTTCCTGTCCTTCAAATTATTCCATCCAGTAAGAAACGTGAAGTTAAATGGCTAAATTCACCGCTCAGTCACAATTAGCAAGGATATTCCTGTAGGATCAGCTGGCTGAAATGCTTGCTGAAAAGGAGAGTAGAGAGATGATGAGATTCATGGTGGGGAAATGACCACCATTCATCCAAAATGTTTTCAGTAACAGCACCAGGAAGGGAATACACTGGTGCAGTCTGTAGTTCTTGGTTTTGTTTTAAGGGTCTCTAATGAGCCATGTGTGCAGTGCATTTCACCCTGGGAAATCCCACTGAAATCTGGCACTTGGATTTTATTTCTCGTCCTGCTATATTTAGAGCAGAAAGCAGATCTCCCAGCGTGACTCCTTCTGGCTTATAGAAGCCCTGTGAATTGTCTTAGTAATACACACTAATCAGTCACCAAAGCTGCCAGCCCCCCATGAAAATCCTTTAAAATGACAAAAAGGGGAAACAGAGCAGTTGCCTGTACTGCCAGGCTGCCATCATGCCAGCTGGTCATCGTGTTTGTGCTGTGGGGATGGGGAACAGATGACCTCGAGGCATGTGATGTGGACTTCCTTACTGTGGCCTACTGCTCAAGCACTTTTCTGTGCCTCTTTTTGATCATATGGGTAAGGAGTCCAATCAGAGGTAGCTCTGTTCAGTTTTAATGAGTAAATTAGAGGGTTTAAAATTTTGCAGTCGATGGTAGTCTCAAAGTGTGCATGTTCCCCTCCTCCTTGTCCATCCTTGTTCTCTTATGAAAGTAATCACAGAACATTAGGGGTGGAAGTGACCTTGAAAGATCATCTAGCCCAACCCCTCTGCCAGGGCAGAATGACCTAGAGAAGGTCACACAGGACACACAGGTGGGTTTTGTATGTCTCCAGAGAAGGAGACTCAAGCTCATTCCAGTGTTTTGTCACCTTCACAGTGAAGTTTTTCCTCATGTTCACCTGGAACCTTCTGTGCTCCAGCTAGCAGCCATTGCCCCTCATCCTATCATTGGGCATCTCTGAGGAGAGCCTGGGTAACGGCCAGTTTGCTGGTTTTATTTGCAAGAAGTTCTCATCCTTCTTGGCCTTAGTTCCATTACAAGCCATTCACGGCCATGCCAAGTCAGGAATTCAACACCGTCTTGTTAGAATCAAAGAAAAAAACCTTCCTTTTCAATGCAGTGTTTTTCCTGTGCTGATGTTGGCCAGTCTGGCCGTACCCAGGTTTCTGCAGTAGAAGTGCCAGTGCTTTGTGTTAAAGAAACATGGTGCTATGAATGTTCTTACGTTATGGGAAAGGGAGAAAGGTAGCACACGTCAGTATTTGCAGTGTAAAGTGAGATTATGGCATTTTTATATTCTGGGATTTTGAGATGTATTTCAGGTGTTTTATGTCCTTTCTGAACTTGTCTGTATAGGGAACAAAAAAAAAAGCTAAAGACTTAGGAGCCCCCAAATGACTACAGCTCGATGGAAATGACATTCAAAATCCACTAAACTAAGCAGAGAACATGTCCATCCTAGCAGCTTTTTGTTATCTTTCACAGTTCTTTGATAGGGATGTAATTTTCTGTAATCACTCAGAAAGATGGCTGGATATTTTTTCTATTAAGTTCTGAAGGACTTAAACCTTTTCTGGCTTACTTTGGCTATTTTTTATGTTTATATACAACGGTATAATGCATCAGCATTTTTATATGTTTCTCGTATAAAAACGAGCCACGCTTGTAGAGGCTGTCAGGCTTTCTGTTCCAGAGAATAACTGGAGCATCACTGTAAGTTGACACCTGCCTAAACCTCATACATAAATGCTGAAATGTCTTATTTTATGGGCCTGTTGCTATTTAATAGCTAAGCTGTGCCCTTTTCTTAATTTACTTTCACTGTCCAGAAGTACATTAATGTTGAGAGGCGCTGCTGCAAAGGTTCCAGGGTAGCTCAGCTGTTTTCGTGGGTGCCCTGAAGTCAGCAAAGCTGTGTGTTGGCTAAGGAACTGACCACACTGTGATAATTAACTGGTGAGTTAGAAATGGTATGGAGACCGGTCTACAGCGCTGTAACCTTCTTTCAGCAGGTTTCTCCTACCAGGGACTGAAATATAAAATGATTACTTTTTTTGCTCTCTTGTCTGTATTTAGCCTCAGGAGGTTCCTGATAGGTTTGGGCTATTAAAGACAGAAGTAAATGCCTAGCTGGGAGTGATCTGGCATTCATAACTGTAAGCTATTTAGAAAATCAGAAAAGCTGAATGGATTTTCTTCCCTTTTTTTTTTTTTCCTTTCAAGAGAACAGCTACAAGAGCAGAAGGCACTGCCTGCCTTTCAGGTGAATTCCACTGTAGATGATAAATTGTGTCTGAACTGAACCAAAATGTTCCTAATGGCCCTAGTCAAAAGGGCCATTACAGGATGTCTAACTCACTTAAATTCCTTTCTGCTTTAAATTGTTAATGATTAAGTATTTTAGGGCTAAAGTGATGTGTGCTTAAAGGGCACTTTGCTTTAAAGTTAGCCAAACTTAAAAATGAGCACCTGAACTGAGGCATACAGGCTTGCTCCGGTGACCTTCTTCTGGCAGTGAAATCAGAATATTGTCACTGCAGCTGAGTAATTTTGTGGATACTTACAGGGTACCAGGAAGGTTTACAGAAAAGGAAGCAGAGGAACATTGTGGAGAAGCCGTGGCTTGCCCTTGTGGGTTTTTACATCACATTTCTGAGGTTGCAGAAAGTAAGTTTATTTGGTCTTTTTGTTAATGACATTTGGAGAAGTAAACCATATGGTGACACAGAGAACATTTTCCCAAAGGAACAATTGCAAAGTTGTAAGTCACCGATCATGTCCTGACCTCTGCAGTTACTTGATTTTAAGCATGGTTTAGCTGCAATGAAGGTGCTTGACCTGTCTAGCAATCACAAAGTTTTGGACTCCTATCCAGTTCGGTGCTACTGCCTACCTGGCTGATGACTGATGAGTGATGTTACACTTATGGTGTAGAAATGGCGTAGAAATATGTAGTGGATGCCTGTTCAGCATCATCAGCTGTAGGAACTTCTCCATTTCTCAGGTTATTAATATCTCCTGACAGTGAATCATGGAACATTTCAAGTCGCTTCGTATGGCCCTAGCACTTAGAGAACCTGTGTACTTGCAGCAGCCATGCTCATGTGGATATCAATAGCTGCAGGTCCAGTTCTGCTTTCCCTGGGCTTGGGAATGAGGCTTATTGGACATGAGGCTTGTCTTCTAATCCTTTTCCTTGAGCGTCACCAGTATGCCGATTCAGTGTTTTCACACACTGTCTTCTGCTCAAGCCAAATCAGATGTGACAATAAGATGCAGCATCTGATATCAGACTCACACATGTCTTCCTTCAGTCAGGGCATCGATTCAGGGCCAGCAAGCAGCACACACACACGAGCAGATACTAAGCAGGACTGACTTCATGATGAAATATGTGTGCATGCCTGTTGTATGCACATAGAAGTGAATAAGATTGCAGAGAAAGCTGAGAGAGCATGTTTTCCAAAACATCTACATTACTACTTGTGTTGTCCAGACAGGTTCCAGGCAGCTAGGACTGTAACACTGCCATCTTCTGTCATTTTTTTATTGCTGAATGAAGGATGTATTCTCTATAAATTTCAAAATAGCCATTTTTCTTTGTTCTTTTTCCTTCATGATGATGTAGCTTCCCACCTGGGATTTTAAGCAAACATTGTTCCCAGCTTGTTTGGGATGCTGTTAATGTGAATTTCTGGCCCAGTGCACTGCAAATGTCTGGCTCCTTTAGAATATTTCTATTCCCCACTGCTTTGCTTCCCCTTTGATATCTGATGAGTCAGCAGGGCTTTAATTGCTGCTCCTCTTAGCTGGGAGTGCTCTTGTTCAATATGTTAAATATTTGATTGCCCCAGATTTCCTGATAGAGCAGGGCACACACTGGGATGCAGAAATTCCCGGTGCAAAACCTGTTGCCCCTCTAGACAGCAGGCTTGGGAGCTCAGCCTGAGGCCCTGGAATTAGGGCCTGGAGCCCATGGGGACTGTGGGGAGCTGTGCAAACTGGGTGGCTCAGGCTGCTGGGAACCAGTTTTGGAGGGCAGCAGCTGTGTTCAGGGAGACTTGTCAGGAGAAGGTCTGCAGGTCATCTGGGAGGTTCCTTTGTGGCCAGGATATGAGTGTGGCAGGATGCTCTGCTCTCAGCTGCTCCCAGGACTCCTTTTTGCTCTTCTATAAAGAAGCCATGTAGACATACCCACTGGGATACTCCTGTGCTTGGTGGGTTGTGGAGTGTGCCTTCAGGGACTCAGTAAGAAGGGCTATTACAGCCAATAAAATTATCTTCTCGTAACTTTCCTGACTATTATGCATGCATTTCATACTCAGCAGGCTGAAAGAAGGGCACTTTTAATAGCACTTGCCAAGTATTTTAAATTAATGTGTTATGTAGGAACAATGTCTCATGTTTGCATAACAAAGGCTGGCTTCTATGTAGGGCTCTTATTGGCACTACCATTGGGCAGAGTTGGGTCTTCAGCCTTGCAAGTGGCTCCTTGAGAGGAGAAGCCCAGCTCAGCATTCACAGACATGCAATACCTGCTGACAGAAAGCTGGGACTTGCTGACTCTAAATGCCTTCACACTTTGGGGAGGTATCTCTCCACAAGAAGCTGTGTGGGAGTGTGCAGACTCTCACATCATGGCAAAGCATGAACAGTTCTGAGGATCATCGGCAACACAGGTTCAAGGCAGTAGCTGCAATGCAGTCTGTGGAGGAGAACCTCTCAAATGTACCTCTCTGCATCTTCCCCTGAGCCCATAGTTGTCTCACTGCCGTGATGTTTCTCATGGAGCATGGAGTCATATTAGGAGTTACATAGAGGAACACAGGAAAATGCAGAAGGCAGTGCACACTTAGCACACACATTCAGTTACTTTGCTTGTGGGTGGCACCAGAGAGAAGAGCCTGATCAGAATAATGGGGAAAGGAAGAGCCCTACAGCCTCACTTTGTCAATCTTAGTAGCCTGGTCTTAATGTAGGAGGAGCTGCTGCAATGTTCTCACTCAAGCAATGGCATGAAAAGAATTGCAGAAGTTTCCCTCCCACTGAGTCAAAGAGAAGGAGTCTCACTCCCACTTGGAAGGGTGAAACAAATGTAGCTGCTGTTAGAGCAGAGCGGCCAACTCCAGAACTATCATTCCGTAGAGCAGACCACTTCAGTGGACCTTTAGATTAAGAAAAATAGGTGCAGAATGAAATTCTGTCCTGAAGCAAACTTGGCAGCACTGCAGCAGCAAGACAGAAGAAACCTATGAATAGATAAGTGGCATTTTCCCACATTATTCAAAGTGCCCACTTGCTGAACAAGTGAAGCAGAAAGTTCGTGGTGGATGAGGAATGGTGAGAGAACAGTCCATCGGCATGGAGCCTTGACTTCCACCAGGCCATTAATATCAGGGGTGTTTATGACCTTCCAGTCAACCAAGAGAGAATAACTCATCAGCAGTCAGGTTCAATCCAGCTGATGTTTCCAAGATTAAAGGCTTTCTTGCAGACCCGATATGATTGCCGATTTTATGGTGAACCCTCTCTGTCCTTATAATTTTCAGTGTTCAGGCCACTGCAGGTTTTGAGCTCCCTTGTGTCAGTTATGGTGTTACATGCAAAGAGACAGCTGACAAGAAATGTGGGCAAGCTTGAAAGCCTTCCTTTTCTCTGAACAATGCAGATGATTCCTGCTGTGATGCCTTGTGAAAGATATCCTTCCTTTCAGTGTCTGGATTCTGCAGATGCCCTTGATGTGGAACAGTCGCCCTTGTGTCCCTTCAGCCACAGAGAGTTCTCCAGGAGTTCCTGCCTGGACTATGTTGCATGACTGGTGGGACAGCTAGTTAGTGAAGAAAACACTCTTTAGCCTTCAGGGACCAGATTGGGCATTGCCCCGTGGCACTGCAAGGCTTCATTTTTTTGAAGTAAGCCACTTGCAGACTTATCTGATCTCTTCATTAATGAAAACCAGTTGATGGTCCAGTCCTGTCCAAGGTAGTTGAGCACACAGGGAAAGCTTAGTGACTGCCAACTTTAAGCACAGGCCAAAGCTCCAGGCTCTTAGAGCAGCAATGCATACTATGTTCTAGATTAGAAAATTAGAGAAAGAGTTTGCCACTGTACACAAATATCTCAGCTCTCAAGAGCATATTTGTAGTGGAGGTAGGCTTCCAGTCACCTACTCAGTGGCCATGTCAGGGAAGATTTCCATAGAGCCAGTTTGCCTGTCTCCTGTTGATAAAAATAATTGGAATTATTGGACCTTCAAAGCTGTGGAGAAAGTAATGGATGACCAGCTGCACTTCAAATGAAAAAGTAATCTGTGGAATAATTATTGCCAGTCAACCCAAGCCCAGCCATGAAATATTAATGGGTTGCTTGATCAGTCTATACAGAGCTCTCAATCATCCTCCCAGAGAGCAGCACAAACCCAGCAAATGGCTCAAGATTCGTCATCAGCCAAATTATTGACAGGGGCAGAATAAGATGTTCTAATATGGTGTTTTGCTACAAACAAGTAACAGCTCTTGGGTCCTAATAGGAAACTTCTTCATAATGTTTGTAAGTTTGGAGCTGATCTGTCTTTAGCCTCCCCAAGCACCCTTGGATTGGACAAGCAGAGGCAGCCTCGTGCTCTGCAGATCTGTGCACGACACTGCTGTAAAACTCAGCAGTGTATGACAGTCTCAGGGAAGAAAAAATTGAACAGAGGGCTTTCTATATTTAACACTAACCCGTGTGCCTTAGAAAATGTTTGAACAGAACATATAGAGCTCAGAAAGGCTGACACTGGCACCCTGATCCAGCAAAGGACTGTACTTCATGCGTGTGAACAGTCCCGTTTGCTTCAGAGAGGCTTTGCATAAGCTTGAGCGCTTGGCGAGATTGACGTCTGTGGAGTAGGAGTTCATAAATAAAAAGAGAAAGCTCTGCACTAGATTTCTCTTCCTGAGCCCTTGAACTTAAGGGAAGTTCAGCTTCAAAACGGGAAGCCAATAGGGAATGAACGCAGGTTACTTTGATCACAAGTGCTGCGAAGTTTTGATCGTGCCATGACATGTGGGTCTCTTGCTGCATTTGTTAATGGGAATGATCGTTTCTTTGGGTGTCTCTTCTCTGTCTACCTCCTTCTGGTCCCAGCGGATCTGTGCATCTCAGACTTCATCTTCCCATGTTGCCTAGATGTGGGAACAGTGCAATGCCAAACTCAGAGAAAAGTCTGGATCATCTCTGAAGGGGATTTCAGCTTTGCGATTGGGGTCTGCCTTCACTGTATGTTGCAAGAGACTAAATGGGAGCATGGAACAGGATCTGCAGGTAATCTTGCAGGGCTTTATGGGCACAGACAGTTCTTCCTTTGGACAGTGCCAGAGTAGGATGTACATCCATAATAAATGAACTCTGAGCAACAAGAGAGACACAAGAAGGTGCCAAAACCTGTCTGCATTCCCAAGAGGAGTGTGGGCTTTCTGTTATCGACCTATTTTGATGTCTAATTGCAAGGGAGGAGGAGTTCCTTAGTGTCTTCTGAATAGCCAAGAGAGAGAATTGGAATCCTTCAGAAAATGGCTCAGGGCATATAAGTTATATTTCTGCACTGAGTGGCACTGGGGGGAATGTCTCAAGCCACCTAATTTAAGCACATGAGAGTTAGGTCCTAAATTTAGTGTGAAGATTCCCAGTGTGTCAACTTCAAAAAAATTCTTTTTTAAGACTAGAAAATCCTGAGTTCAAAACTGTCTCTTTTTGCTGCAAGAGTTGAGGGCTTTGGATCTCTGTAGTCACACGGTACAGCTTTGAATATGGATGATTTCTGTCTTCCAGAGAAGCAAGTGGCCCAAACATCACAAGGGGTAGTGCTGAGGCTCCACTTCTTCCTGCAGGCCTATAGCCAGCCTTCTGTGTAACCTCACATTATTTATTTCTTTTTAATCCTTCCTAACCTCCAGCAGATTGCCACTATGAGTCTTTGTGAGATGTTTTCGGACAGCTTTTGCATAATAAGATGCTTTATTATTGTTATCATCATCATAGCAAACCTAGTCTCAGATTTCAATATTAGCCTCAGTAGTCCAGTTGGCTGGATATGGAAAAGAAGTGGTGGAGTCACCATCACTGGAGGTGTTTAGGAAGAGACTGGATGGGGTGCTTGGTGCCATGGTTTAGTTGATTAGATGGTGTTGGGTAATCGGTTGGACCTGATGATCTCGAAGGTCTTTTCCAACCTGGTCTGGTCTATTCTATTCTATTCTACTCTATTCTATTCCACCATACAGACTACTTTACTGTTCTGAGTAATGTGTGCTGGAGGGGCAGAGTCTGCAGGCAATGTCAGAAAGCCTGTTGAGCCACATGTTAGAGACAACTGCTTTAGGTATTATTGCATTATAAATAGCAGCTAATAATAGTAGCATAACAGCAAGGTTCTCAGCTGATATAAATTGGAAACTATAATTCCATAGAAGTTAATGGAGCTCAACTGATTTACACTAGTTGGTTGTCTGGCCCCTAGCAAATGATTCTAAGTCTGATAAAATTAAATGAGATTCAAAGCTCCCTCATATAAAAGAATATTAAACCCTATCTCTGCTGTCAGATTTTTGCATGGCTGTCAGCCTTTGTAGCTGGGGCTTTAAGATCCTGTTTAAAGTTCTCGATTTTATTATTTGATACTTCCCCCCACACACTTCTCTATCTTTTATTTTGTTTAGTTAGTTAAATCTTCACTTTCCCAGAAAAAAGAAATCAGAAAAATCACCTGGTTTGTTGGATCATTAGGTGCCATTTGTTAGTATTCACAAGCTGTTGGCAGAGATCTTAAAGCCTTTGAGATTTGTGCCCTTTAATTTCAGTTCAAAATGCAAATAGACGTTAAACACATCTGTTCAGCATCCACATTGGAGAGTTCTGCAGCCTCAGTGGTTTTCCCTTGTTCTCAGCAAAGTACTGTAAATTTTGTTTAATATAAGTGCCTCCAGCCTATAAATTAAAACAAACAAACAAAACAATAAAACCAAGCAAAACAAACAAACAAAAAAACCCCCACAACCCTCACCAAAAAGCAGGTCTTCAAACCCGGTGAATGTAAAACCTGAGCTTTGAATTAGTTTATGTGCTGTCTTTGCTGTTGCCCAGCTTGGATGTGTTACAGGCAGTGGGCTGATGTGTAGCATTGACTCAACAAGGTGACTGGCCCCAGGGAGGGTTACACAATGGTCAGAAGTGATGAGCAGGTTTAGAAGAGGTTCATCCTTTGAAGATTTCTTGCTTATCTCTCATCTACCGGCATAGAGGCACAAGTCGTCGTTCCCTCTCTTGGTTCTGTCACGAGGAACCAAACTTGGTGAAATGCTTTTAATAGCAGGTTTCAGAAATCCAGACTGGCTTGACAGAACTGGGTCGAGGGCTGGTGGGGTGTGCTGTGCCCTGCGTGGGGGTGGACCGAGGAGCGGCTGAGCGTGGGTGGGTGTAAGGTGCCGACTTCACAGCCGCTCGGCTTTGTGCAGAACAGCACATCTGACCGCGGCGTCTGTTTGGAGGAATATATTTGGAGTTGCTGGGTTTGAAACAGAAACCCAACCTAGCCGTGGCCCTGTGAGTCACTGCTGCATTCTTACCTGTATGTCTGAATCAGAACAAAGTCACTTGAAAGAGCTTCAATGCAAAACTTTCCTGAGAATTAGGACTACTAGAAAGAGCCACAGGAAGGATCTCTAAACAAGGACTAAGGGGAATGGATCCATGCTAGAGGCTGGAAGTGGCTCTGGGCAACCTGATCTAGTGGAAAGTGTCCCTGCCCATGACAAGGGGGTTGGAACTAGATGATCCTTGAGGTCCCTTCCAGCCTGAGAATTCTGTGATGTCCCAGGGCTCAGACTACTAAGATGGGTGGAAAGCACCTGTCACTTGAGGCCATGCTGCTGTGAATAGTTTTGGGCACAGGTGTTGATGTGAGCTAAAACGCTAGAAGCTGGTTTGAGAAAATCTGTAAAGCTGAAACCCTGGATTTGTTTTCTGTACTACATTGTTGTGTACTGAAGTCTCCACTGAAGGAGAAGGTAAATGCAAACATCAAGATCATCTCTACTGAACTTGATTAAAAATATAGTATGTGTTTAAAACTTCATGGCACGGATCCATGTTTGTTCATGCAGACATGCAGGGTATGATCATGCAGACATGCAGGGTATGATCATGCAGCCTGCTTGTTGTAGGAAACCACCATTAAAAGTTGCATCCATTCTTGTTTCAGTTAGAAGGTCTTAATGCAATTCTTTTATGTGACAACTTTCTCCCTGAATTAATTTCTCCAGTCAGTCTGTTGTACAAACCACTTCCCATTGTGTCATTTCTGATTCAGTCATACAGCTAAAATCTGGGAGTAGATTAGAGAGATTAAAACATAGCCTGATTCACAGATATTTTTACTGATTCTGGTAGTGAGCTCAGAAAATCTACATTTTTTGTAAATACCCGGTGTGGGATTTCCAAAGGCATAAAAACATCCCTAGTGCATCCTGCTGTAAGGGAGAAGTGGCATGCCTAGGTCACTGGATGAAACAAGCTGTACACTCTTGATTCCAAGCTGCAGCTGCAGGATGGACCGTGTTTCCCCTAAGCCCCTCCTAAAGTCATTGTTTGTTGGTGAGGAAAGTTCATAATTGGTGCAAGTAAATTTAGAGCAAACAGCAATGAAATATGTGTATATAAAAGAAAATATCATGTGCAAGCCTAATGGAAAACGAACCCTACACAGGTCGCTAGGAATTATAAGTTACTGGGTTTTGTAAGACTAAGCAAAAATGCAGCAATACTTTGTGCTAAGACTGTCAAATTACTTTGTGTGAATAAAGGTAACAAGATTTGGGCAACACTAGGAGGGAGACAGGGAAATTAATTTTCTTGGTGTGCTGCCTGTAACTTTCAAACAATTCTGGGAGACTCCAGATAAGGGCCGATGAGACTTGTTCTGGGAACAAAATGATGTTAACCAATCTGCAAGTAAACTCCGGCTTGGCACTCCACTTGTCATTATTCAATCTGTCCTGACGAATAACACAGATAAAAGGATACTCTAGTCCCATGATGCAGAGGACTGATACACACAGTGAATCATAATCAATCCAGGGACTCGTTTTTTAAGCTATTTTTCCAGGTAAGAAAAGCAGTTACCAGCTTTTCAATGGCATCATAAATTATTTGTTCTCTTTTGGCAAAAATGCTTGCTTGCATCTCATAAGGAAAATCATCTGGGCTTTGGAGAAATTATTTAAGACTCATTTTTGTGTGTGGTGTTGTTTTTTGTTTAGCCAAGCTCCGGGCCAAGTGTAATTTACTCAATTTTAATTAGTCCAGAACTGTGAAATGGGCACACAGAGCCAAACTGCTTTTGGAATGTATTGCTCAGTTCATAAAAATGAATCTACAAATCACCAAATCTGTCTCTCACCCTGTACTTCAGATCACTGCAAGTCCAAAGTTTTGCTTTTGAAAGATAACTATTTCATTATTACTGAATGTATTCCTAAGTTAGGCATTGCCTCTCCTTATTGGATGCATGTTAAGAAATGTGTTTTTTTTTTTCCTTTTTAACCAGGTTGTAGACTTGCTTGTGATAAAGTCTCAGGCTGCGCCAGGGCAGGTTTAGGCTGGATGTTAGGAAGAAGTTCTATACAGAGAGAGTGATTGCCCATTGGAATCGGCTACCCATGGAGGTGGTGGAGTCACCTTCATTGGAGGTGTTCAGGAGGAGGCTTGATGGGTTGCTTGGTTGCATGGTTTAGTTGTTTAGGTGGGTTGGATAGGTTGATGGGTTGGACGTGATGATCTTGAAGGTCTCTTTCAACCTGGTGTATTGTATTATTATTATTGTATTAAGGTATTACAGATAATGCTTTCAGGGGGTGTAATGCACCTCTAAAGGCAGGTGGAACACATTTAACTGGGTTACAAGGGTTACTCTACTGTCTTCTTGCAGCAAAAAAAGAAGAGAAGACAAAGCACAGCTCCTAGAAATCTGAATAGATTTTTCTAATGATGTTTCTGAATACGTTTTTGTGGAGCAGCAGCCAGCTGTGATTTTCCACGAACAGGCAGCTTTTGGCATCCTTATGTGCTGGTGATGGTCACCAAGTTCACTTCAGTCATCAGCTCTTGCTGCTCTCTTCCCTCCAGCTGTTGCCTTGAGCCCTGTTGTGCTGCCCTCAGCATTTCTGAGCTTATCCCAAAGAAATACGATGCTCCATTAGGGCATGCATTAAGGAAGGCATTGCCTTCTTTTTCCTGTGGTAGAGAAATTATATATTAAGTCGTCTAGACCAAAGACATAAATATTTGATTTTCACGGAGTCACTGTATTAACAAAAAGCATGCAGAGTTCACTTTTGTTTCGTTAGTTGAAATAAGCGCAGGCAATCTCAGTTCATAAACACGGAGCTTGATTCTATTGGCACGGCTTTAAAATACATTTAAAATCTTGTTACTTGGGGTCTGTAAACAAAATATAGTTCTTTTATCTAATTTATGTTGTCAAGAGCAAAGTAATTTACATAAGAGGTTCGATAGACTATCAGGAAACAGCTATACTTTCAGGGAGAAAAGCCTATTAGATCTTAATCCATCTGATAAGCATATTACTTCCACCAAAGCCAAACTGCTTTCGTATTCTGGATAAATAATTCCATTTAGTGTAATTGATTATTTTACAGCAGGAACCAAGATAGATATTGTTGGAGGAGAATCAGCCTATTAGTCATGTTTTGGAGGTTGTGCTGGAGAAGACAGATTTCGATAAGCTGAAGCTAGTCTGAGCGATTTGCAGAGCAGATCACTAGCCAAGCTGTCATTGTGCAGCTTCTGTTCGCTCTCAAATATCGGCTGAGCTATTGTAGTTCAGTACAAGATAATAGCAGTAGCTGCAAGCAGAAAGCAACTTCAAACTGATGTAGCAAGCTAGCAGCGTGCCTTGGTCTGGGAGCGTGTGATACCTGTGGATACCTTTGGCAATTGTTAGGCAATCAGCGCAGAAAAGCTGTGAAAGGCAAGCTTTGTTGGCTTCTGCAAAAGCGGGCTTTATGGGTGCTGCAGGTTGCAGAGTATTTCAGGAATGCTTGGTCCCTGGTCTGGGCATAACTGGTAGGTACTCCAGCAGCCAGCCGCTCACCAGTGGTAAGGCAGGATGCCCTGGTGGTGTTTTGAAAAGACTTGTCCAGATGTGAATTGAAATGGGCTTGCTGCAATGCACAGGCAGGTAGTGATAGGGCCAGCAGCAGTAGTTTTAACCTGGAGCAGGGTGGATTTAGGTTGGACATTAGGAGGAAGTTCTTTACAATGAGGGTAGTGAAACACTGGAACAGGTTGTCCAGAGAGGTGGTGGAGACACCATCCCTGGACACATCCCTGAGCAACCTGATCTACTTAAAGATGTCCCTGCTCGCTGTGGGGGGATTGGACTAGAACACCTTCAAAGGTCCCTTCCAACCCGATGCATTTTATGACTACTTATTTTATGTGTGGTTGTTTTTTTTAGTGTAATGAAAAGGCTGCATGAAAGTACATTGTCTATTTTGTCTTGCTCTTTCCTTCTTGTCTTTGCTTTTAGGTTTTTTCCTTGCCTACATAATACCTTTTTCCTAGCTGCATTGTTACATGTTCGCCTCCTGTTTATTGCATTCCCACAGCAAATGGAATCACACACTCGTGGTGAAATGTGTTGCTGCCAAAGAGCACTAAGCCCTGTTTGTGTGTGAGGACTTCTAAAGCCTCTGTTTAAAAGAGCAGGCTGTGTTTAAACATAAGTGTAATCCATGTGTGGTGACATTTCAAGGTTATGGAAATCCAGAATGGTTTTTTGCACTGAAGATTTAAACTTAAGCAATGAGAACAACAGTTCTCTCCGTCATGGTGGGCTGCCACAGCAGGATAATGCACCTTTAACAGAAAAATAATTGGAAAGAGTGGGTCCTTGAGGGAATGCTAAGCATGTTTTTAATTGTGATACAAATATGTTGTTGTCTTTATTATTCAAGCTATATATGTGTGGGAGGTCACAGGGCGCCAGAGGACCTGCCATCATGATATATTGTTCCTCAAAGCAGCCCTGAAAAATGGATGTAGCCCCATCAAAGTTGTGAAAGCTCTTAACCAACTCACTTAAAGCAGGTGGAGAATTAGAATTTGAGGCATAGTAGTTCCTTACAAAGGTAAGGGGGTTATTTGCATAAATTCAAAATGTCTCCCAGAACCACATGAAAGTAAATGTAGTAGTTCATGATGAGACAGGGAAAGGAAAAGGATGCAATGTGGTTGAACAGTTTGAGACAGGATTGTTTTTCAAGTTGGTGCTGTGGGCCTCATTGCCCACAGGCTAAGTGGTGCTGGAAACTGAAGTTCATATTTCAGCTAAGTTCAGTTATTAGACAGACATTGAATGAGCTTCTCTTGCAACTGCGGCAGCAGCTCAGACCCTTGTGATGAGGAGAAAGTGGTTCTGGAGAAGTACTCCCAAGTGACATCATGTCACACCATTAGCAATGTCAATTTTAAAACAGAAAAGCAAATTGTTCTCCTACTTGTAAGAGTGCATTTGTTCCATCTCCCCTGTGTACAGGGGCTTTTGTGCTCTACCCTGCAAGGAGGGGAAGATGTGATAAAGTGACTCGGATAAGCTGTTATTGATTTTATATAGCAACACATGGATGAATTTGGTTGGGATGAATAGGGAATCAGAAATCAATTAATGACTGCTTATTGTTTTGTCCACAAATTGATTTCAGATTTTGGCAGCTTTTAGGGAATGTTCTGCCAGGTTCAGTGTTAAAAACCAGGCAAGTATATGTCTGACTTCATTAGGCCTCATTTTTTGCTATAGTTTTAAGTATCTGAAGTAGAAACAGGTGGACAAATCAGATCTTTGCCATCTTGTGCCTTCTTTTTTTTTTTATACTGATTTTCAATTTAATCATCTTTCCTTTCTAATTACTTGTTTAACATGTGTAATACAGGCTTGGATGTAGATCTTTCGTCTTTGTTCACACGTGGTCGCTCTGTTTAAGTGCTCATCTCTTTCCATGAATTACACAAGGGTTCACAGTATCACAGTATAACCAAGGTTGGAAGAGACCCCAGGGATCGTCAAGTCCAACCTGTCCCAACAGACCTCACAACTAGACCATGGTACCAAGTGCCACGTCCAATCTCCCCTTGAACACCTCCAGGGACGGCGACTCCACCACCTCCCCGGGCAGCCCATTCCAATGACGAATGACTCGCTCAGTGACGAACTTTTTCCTCACCTCGAGTCTAAACCTCCCCTGGCACATGATCAGATTCCAAAAACTTGTGTGACTTTATTATACATCATCCTGTTGAGGAACTGTTAGTCAGCCCCATGAACTGCCTGATCTCTCCAACTCTTGCGGGAAGGACAAAAACAAGCAGCTTGAAAGTGCAGCAAGGAGGAACCTGCAAGCAGCAAGATGGGGGTCAGGTGTGCTTAGGTGCTGAAAGCCTTCTGCAAACTGTGAGCCTTCCTGCAGAGTAAATTAAAAATAGCCTGCACAGAAGAGATCTTTTATACCCAGAGAAACGAATACACTAACTTCTGAAGGGATTAATTACGCCAATGTGCTTGTAAAGAAAGTAAAAATATTTACTTTTGAAATTATAGGAACTTAGGAGTCGTGTATGTTAGGAAAGCAGAATTCACCAGAGGAGCTCAGTGAGAGCTGAGAACATGTAAATATTACCCAGCAGTTCTATAAACAAGAAAAGTTAAACATGCCTTTGTAGATGGATAATTGTTAAATATTCTAAACTGCCTTGTGAAAGGTTTTTCTTTAAGGAAAAGGCAGACTTCTTGGTAAAGTACCTAGAAGCAGGAACTGTAGCCTCATGGCAACACTTTGCCCCTGATGTGGCCTAAGAAATCTTACTTCACATAACATGAGCCAAAATCCAACCCAGCAAAACCTTATTCTAAATAAATAGGTCTGTAGCTGAACTCAGTAAGGTCTCAAAATTTTGAAATGTAAAATGTGTTGAGCACGTAAGCAGAAACATGGATTGGTTATTGTAAAATGCAGACATTTCACACTGTATCAAAAGCCAAAGCATTTGCCTATGCTTACACATTTAGTGGTTTTTCTAAATAAGCCTTCTGGCCATTTGGGGCCCTCAACAAGGCAACAGTGTCTCTGTACCCCCGCCCTGAACTGCCAGCCCCACGCTCTGCTTTCAGAGTCAAGGCATCCCTCCCTAGTGCATGCAAATGAGCAGAGGTTGCATTAAAGTGTCCAGGTTATACTCAGGACTACCTAGTCATAAATTGTACTTGATTCTGGAGTTCTTGTCAGGAGCAAAGCTAGATCCCCAATCTAAATATCTCCAAAAATTTGGTGTTGCCATCTTCTGGGGTGATTATGGGGTGTGCCATGTAAGTTATCACTGCTGCCCTGTGTGGAAGTGCTGAAGCAAAATATAACTATTGCTATTGCTTATCAAGACCAACTGTAAATATGGAAACATTTTTGTAGTGTACAGCATTAAAACAAGTTGTTTCTGAAGTGAAATGGGTTTTGATTAGCCAGGAAAACAGTGGAGCATTATGTGGGCAAAGGGCACATAATGGCCTTCCTTACTTACAGTGGGCATCTTTGCAAAGGGCATATAATGTCCTTCCTTACTTACCAGAGGTAGGACATGGGTGAATGAGTCTTTTCCCTGTTTCAATGAATTATGGTAACTAGTAATAGGAGGAAGGTGATTCTTTCATTAGGTGCCACCCCTCTGGTCAAGCCCACCTGAGACACAACCTCCCGGCCTGGATGTGCCTCACCAAAGCGTTCAGGTGTATTTTCAGGTCTTACCATGTGATAACAAATCCCAAAGACGAGGCTGTACAGCTACATGCTGCTTGTCCACCACAAATGCTAGATAATTCATGTTAGCTTAACCCTGTTAAACTGCAGAATACTCTTTATAGGTACCCAGCTTTTACCACAGGTTACAAATATGAACAGGCATGATAAAATGTCTCGATAGACCTTCACCACTGCATTTGGCTCCGCTGACTTATCTGCGTGCCCAGGTCTTTATTGCACAGATTTAGACATGGCTTTATCTGGCTGCAAACATCCAGCACTTAGGCCTCCTGTCTGATTTTCTCTCGAAAATTTTAGACTGCAACCTTTGAAAGGGGACAGAGTTATCAATTATTTGATAAAGATAATAGCCTTTTTGGGACAGGGATAATAATGAAAGTAATTACTAATGGAGGTTTGGCAGATTAAATGGACTCTCCAGAAGACATGAGATACAGTTCTTCTCTGTGTCATTATGGGTTGTGAAATATTTGAATGGTTTTCAACAATATCCGTCAGGCCCTCTTTTTATTTTCCATGTAGCCATTCACCTCAAGCAGTCCATGAATAAGAAAGAAAGAAAGGAAGAAAAAATTAGTATCTAATTTAAAAGGCTGGACTATATTCTTGCAGTGTCCTCAGGGTTTTGATAGCACCTTTAAGGCCCAGCTCCTCTTACTTAATAAATTCTGGATGTAAAACCTCACTTACACACATCATATTAAAAAAAAAAAAAAGAAGCTTGGAACATTAACTTTAAGGAGAGTGACTTCTACAAGCTCATTTTTCACTAACTTTCCTCGCCATAGAAACATACATTACATAAGTGTGGAATGAAAGTTTTTGCCCTGTGGCAATGGGATATTACTTTTACTGCTCTGACTTCAGAAGTGAGGCTATAATGTGGGGGAAAATGAATATCAGTGTCACAGAACAGGCAAAATAATGTTGAAGTGCTTTTTTTTTAGCATTGCATTTTTGAATCATGCTTAGAGACGAGGAAGCCAACGCTTCAGCCATGCATGTGGGGCTGTGCCCCGTTGATCCTCAGCGTGGCTTTTTATCAGCTATGAGCACACAGAGTAAATTTTTCCTGTTCAATGGGGTGACACTGCCACAAATGGGGTCTGCTGGAGTGCTCAGCTCCCTTAGGGATGCAAAGGATATTCTACTACAGGTCGCTGGAGAAAGAGGAATAATGACTTTAGCGTACTCAGAAGGAGCTTGGATGTGAGCTAAGCTGTGTTAAATGCAATGATGTTATTGCATTTGCAGCAGTGCATGCAATATTTAAGCTGTGTGTTCACTTTTCTTGTTGGCTTTGTTCATGTGACCTTTTTTGCCTTCTGTCCTTCACAAATGTATTTGAATGAAGATAGCTCTGAGCCCCATCAAGAGCATGGAGAGGAATCCTGCTCTTGCAGTGTTTACCACTGAGCTGGCCTGCCTGGGGCCCCATTTATCCCTTCTTGGTTTTCAATTTTACAGTAAATACCCTGTAGTTAGGCTGAACTGAAGCAGTGGTGACATCAGTATGAGGTGTGTTCAGCTGGCCACAGGCAGCTCCAGCATGACTTTCAGAGACACATTGCCCCAGGCCAAGCTTTGGCTGTGCTGGCACGGCCATGTTCCACTTCTGGCTTAATTCCCTCTGGGCGGCCAGAGCAGGGCCAAGAGAATAGAGCACCCAGAGAGTCCTCACCCAGGATTTTAATGCTGCTTCCCTTCATTATGCAGTTCATTTCTTCCGGACTTATGGCCCATGGTATGTATTATATTGATATCTTTTCTTAACTTCTCTGACTGTACAGTGATCTGTCTTCTCTCGCTTTCCTGACCACTCGCAGAGCATGTCATTATTAGCTCCTTGTCTCCTCTTTTTTTCCTTTTCATGTTGCTGTCCTTCCTTTTTTCTCTTACTGCTGCCTCATTCAATAACTCACTCTCTTTCCAGTGTCCTGGCTTGCCAAATACAACATGATAGAGCAACCCTTTTGCAATATGTTGTGATGTAATCAATTTCTTCTGTTTCACAGCTAACTTGAATAAGCTGCTTTTTATACAAAATTGATTTTTCTCTGTATGGTGACTGATGCTAGCATCTCATCTTTTCCTGGTTTTAACAGTTACATGTACATCAAGGGGTATTTCCTAAAAAGGCTTTTCCTCATTTTCAATCAATATTTTAAGAGCTGCAGCAGCCATATTTCCTCTTGAGAGATTTGCATAACATCTCACTGAAGCTACCACATACTTTCATCAAATTCCAGGGCAACAACTTATTGCTCCACAAAATATGTGTGGTGCATTTTACAGTATTTCTAGGATATTGCCACATGAAAATGCAGCATAGGATAGGATAGGATAGGATAGGATAGGATAGGATAGGATAGGATAGGATAGGATAGGATAGGATAGGATAGGATAGGATTAACCAGATTGAAAAGACCTTAGAGATCAGCAAGTCCAACCTACCATCCACCACTATCTAATCAACTAAACCATGGCACTAAGCACCCCATCCAGTCTCTTCCTAAACACCTCCAGTGATTGTGACTCCACCACCTCCCTGGGCAGCCCATTCCAATGGCCAGTCACTCTTTTTATGAAGAACGTCTTCCTCACCTCCAGCCTAAACCTCCCCTGGCGCAGCTTGAGACTGGTTGGATTGGTTGATGGGTTGGACGCGATGATCTTGAAGGTCTCTTCCAGCCTGGTGTATTGTATTGTATTGTGTCCTCTTGTTCTGGTGCTGGCCACCCAGGAGAAGAGACCAACCCCCACCTGGCTACAACCTCCCTTCAGGTAGTTGCAAACAGCGAACATACAGAACACATAAGCTGTACCTCCAGTTGACCTTACCCAGCCACCTCCTTGTCTATCAGCTCATCTATCCCAAAAATGTTCAGCCAGGTTCCCACTGAGATCAGCAACAGAGTTCTAGAGTGTCTCCGATCACTTTGAATTAGCAGCATAATGAATTTAATTGAACTCTATTAATGTCGCATTGGGCTTTGAGCCATGATTTTAAGAAATCAGGAGGGAATCAAACTGCCAACATTTCTCAAAGTAATTCTCAGACAAATTTGAAAATGTAATGCAAAGTAATTAGAAATACAAACAGGAAAATGTAGTGGTGTTAACGTGGCTGAGTTAGACCATGGACTTGAAGGAAGAAACAATATTACACATCTGATGTGAGATTTCCTTTGCCAGTTTTCAGGTATCCAAAGAGAGAATTGTTTTAGCACATCCCACAGCAGACATCTGACTTGGGCAGAATGAATCACCCTCCCTGCTATTTTTGTTGGCTACAAAGATAACCTGAGCACCTTCCTGAGATTGTGCACCAAATGTTGAGGTGACTCATGTTTTATGAAGGTAATCTGGGCCTCATCTTGAAAGGGCAAGAGCACAGGGAACTTGCAGGCAAAAGGGCAAAGTGCCATGCAACTTGTTTGGACTGAGTGTCTTATCCCTTACTCAGGTAAAGAGGACAACATAAGACAGTACTACATGTCCTGACCTGATGCTAATTTCTAAGCTGAAATTTCACAGTTGTCATTAAAATGCCAGTGTCCTCTCTGCTTTGGACACTTAGGTTGATTTTTGGTGCTAAGAGTTTTGTTTCAAGCGCTTTTAAATTTTCAGGTCACTATCTTCACCATAGTTTTGGACACTTCAGTGCTATTTGAGTGTTTGAGTTTGCCTCGTTATGGACACTCAGAAAAGCCATATCCTGATCCAGGCTGCTTTGAAGTTTGAGGGTGGTTTTGCCTGTGAGTTTACTTTGATCACACGCATTCTGGAATTTCAGAGATTAAGAGATTTAGATTTACGAGGTGCAAGTTGTCATCTTGCATTCAGAGGGCTCTTTTGAAAATGGCAGAGGTGGCCTCTGCTGGCCATTTATGCTGCTGGGAATATCCTTGAGTATTAATTCCAGACTAGCAGAGGTCACACCTGATCCTGGAAGCAAACTCCCTGCTTGTAGCGAATCAGTCCTTCACTGTGAACCATCAACACACAGCCCTGAGAAATGAGATGTGGTATTGCCAGGGGTAATTTGAGAGCTTGGGAGAGGCAAACTGAGAGCAGTTATATGAATATTATGATCCAGGAACTCTGTTATCTACTAGGTGCATCCATATCGATAAATGGTTATTATTCTGTTCTAGCTGGCTGACATTTATGGTTTTCAGGATTTAGGCTGGGGTTTTCAGTTCAGTTAAATCAGATGTCTGCAAATAAGCATCTGTTATGGTTAAGTTTCCCAGAGCCTTTCTTTCAAACCTGTTATTTTCTCTGAATCAAATGCTTAGTTCAGCAGAGCCTGAAAATGAAAACAAACTCCAAATGGTCTCCACAGGATGTTTTGGGGAAAATATCTTTTTGACAAGATAAGAGCAAACTATGACTGGGATAAAATGCCTGTGCCAATATTTTGTATTTATCCACAGCTTTCTAGAAATTATTAACAGGATAAAAAAGCTAGTTATAGTCTGTTAAACTATGCTGCAGGTCTTGAATTTTAGTTTAGGTTCTCTTGTAGTCGGGAGAATAAATGGTGTGAGGGAGGATGATGCTATCATGCTCTCCCACTTCCTGCTTTCTTCCATGTTAGGCTGGGGTCTTCATCCACTGCTGGTAGATGATGTCTGGGTAGAGGCTGTCCCTTCCTCACCTCCCTAGCCCTTGGTTCCATGAACTCTCAGCCATTATAAAGGGATGGTTCAGGCCTGTTAGAGCACCCTGTCTTGGTATATTCAGGGATGGTCTTGGAAAAAAGATGCTCTTACCTTTCTGTTGCAGTTTTCTCTCATGTTGATTCAGCTACTGTGAACTGGGGCGGGGGGGGGGGAAGTCTGTGGTGATAGGAGAAAAAATCAAATGTACCTTTAATAACAATCCCCAGAAGCATTCTCTCACTCCATGCAGATGTTGGATTTCCTATAATGCCATACATAAAGTAACATGAAAGTTTCCTCATATTTTGAAGGGCTTCTAGATAGAGGAACAGATATCTTAGTTGAAGAATGCCATTTAATGATGTGAGACTTCAAGGTCTTTGACAGAGAAAGAACAAAGCGAGTGAAAGCAAAAAGTCAAAACAGCTGGAGAGTTTGTGATAAATATTATTCTGTAGCAGCTTCACTGGCAGAGGTTTTCCAGAGCCTCACATACTGATTTACAGTGCAGACTTCAATAATTATCACCAGAAATTTGAGCTGTACATCTTCCCAAAGCTTATTCAGTAAAAATGTTATTTTAGTCACATTTTTACCTTAGCGGTAGACGGAATCTGATCTGATGGCTAATGCAAAGAATCCTGTCAGGTTCATTGAGTTGTGGACACTCAGTCACAGGTTTTGGTGGATTTTAATATAATCTATTTTGAATGTAATTATTTAGCTTATCTCATTTCATTTTTGAATTTTATTTGAATTTACTTATTTAGCCTTTTGCAGGTGGATGGGTGGTGTTTGTATGAGAAGCCGGTTAGGAACGAAGCAAGGTGATACCACCCTGCAAATAATCAATAGTAGTCACAGTATTAGCAGGGTCTATTGAATTGTCTTCAAGGGCCTTCTCTTATTGTCTCTGCAAACTGAATTAGCAAGATGGTTTCACTAACTAACTTTTTTCTTTTAGTGGCAGCTGCCAACCCAATTATATATATTCATTAGCTCTGATATGATTTCATGAACCAATGTACATTAAGTGCCTGTTAAGCAACTTGTGCTTATGTTCCTAGACAAGCAGTGATGCATCTTCTGGTCAGCATGCTTATTAGCTCATTGGTCTGGATAAACTGGGGTTTGTTTCTATTTCCAGTTTGTCATTACTTGTGTACTGTTCTAGCTGAAGGATGAATGTGAAAAGGTAATTAAGCTGGTTAGGTTTAATTATTTTTTGTTTCAACTGTCTCTCAGAACCACAAACCTGGCCAACCAGGCAAATGAGCACTAATGAATGAAGCCACATGATTAAAACATCTGTCACTGTCCTACCGGGTCGATTGAAAGCTCGGATTGGCTGCCTGCTCCAAGTGCACCGATTGCTATGGAAAGCCAAATAAGCCAGAGTTAATGTTCTTCTAATCCTTTGCCTGTTGAGTTGACAGTGATGGGTAGCAAACATGCACCAATGAGCAGTAATGAAGTCACTTTTAGATTGGTTCAGCACAGGTTTCTCAGGCTAATTAGGTAGACAAAAATGTTAATTTAATCAAAGGAACATGGATTCATTAAAGAAGGTGTGCAAGATAACTGAAGGAGAGAATTAGCTCAGTCGAGAGGTAGACTGTAGCTCCTGACTGAATTGTCCAAATTATAAAGAGAATGATATACTTAGGTACAGTTTATTTCTTTATATGTTTTTAAAATATATAATATACAAATCCATGCTTTTGTCTCTGGGAGCCAGTGGATTTGCATCAGGAATCAAAACCATCTCCCTGTAGTCACGTGTAGTAGCAAGGGGAGGGGGCAGTTAGGACTCGGAGAGAGAAAGCAGAGAGTGAATGAGATGTTCATTCCACATTCCAGATGGCATCAACCACATTACCACATTATTGCTCAAATGAGCTCATTAGCTTCTTACTTCATGGGACTTTATTTAGTAGCAGTGTAGCATGGCTGTGTTTGATTTTGCTTGGTCTTCCTTGCAACAGAACTAGTGTGCAAGACACAAATGAAACAGTCTTGTTCATACTACAACCCTGATGGAGATGTCTTAGGTGTTCTTTGGGGGCAGATCAGGAAGAAACAAGAAATTAAGGTTTTCAACCATTAAGAACCAAAGTGCAGTGTAGAGTGTCTCACCTTATCTGGTTGTGTCTCATCTAATCCAATAAAAAGGAAAGATGACTCTCCAAGATTGCTTTGCTACTGTGCCACAGGAAATAATTATAACATTGTATTAGCCTTGTGTAAAAATTTTACCTTCCCTCACATTTAGGTTTTGGATTCATTCAAGAAATGTGAATGACAGTTTATGTTAGGAGATTTAGACCTTTTTGGTGTAAATGGACTGTTGGCTGTCTGAATATGGCTCTTATCCTGAAAACCCACTGCCTGCCTTAAGCTCACTCCATCCCAGCACGCAGAGAAGCTGATGCTGATTGATGCAGCAATTCCCAGAACATGATAGTGTCTGTAGTTGTACAAAGACTCATGGTGACCCATGAGAAAGACATCTGGGAAAGACACAGGTCTCAGTGTTTGACACAGCGAGTTCTGAGGGACTGGCCAGAGCAAATACTATTTATTTATTTAGAGCATAAAGATTTAAAATATTTCTAAGTGTGTGGTGTTTCAGAGGAAAGAGCAATTCTCAGCTCTTGCTCTGGGAGGGTATATTTGCCATATTTCTTTAAAGGGCTGGCATTTTTTTTATCTTACTCTTTGGGCAGGATAGAGAAAGTTCAGTGGGTGTTACATATTTCTACCTGGGTGTCTGGTTCATTGTTTGGGAAGGTGATCCTGCTCTGGCAGGGGGTTGGACTGGATGATCTTTTGAGGTCCCTTCCAGCCCCTGAAATTCTGTGAGTCTGTGGAGGTGGTTGGAAAGAAGGACTGCTGGCACGTGCTGGCATACATGGGTTAGTTTGCTTTATAACATAATTTTCAGCGTAATGGTTAATGGGCCTGCTTTAATTCCTTTAATGTTTGTTGTGTTGTGAAGCAAAGTGAACAACCAGCCTTTTTATTGTTTGTTTGTTTAGTCCCTGGTTTCTGGGATGGGTCTTGTAGGACAGCAGATGTTAGGAAGAAGATTGAGGTAGAGATTAAGGTTTCTTGTTCTAAGTAACAGTTGTTATGCTTTGTAATAGAGGTTTCATTTCTGTGGTTAAACAGTGTAAACAGTTTTCATTAGCATCTAAATTTAACACCATTTTCAGGAACATGCAAGTTCTGGTAAGTGAAGACAATGATTGATATTGATCTAACAATGAAGGAAGAAACAATTAAAACGCTGGAAATTGGGAGAGAGAGAGATGAAGATGAAGCTTTTTAATTTGGAGTAAATGAATCAGCAGCATGCATTACTTTGTTTGGAAATGTAGATTTTTATTTTATTTTTGTTTTAAATGCTTATGAATAAATTATCCTGCAGCTGTACCATAAGATGTCAACAGAACCCATGTAATTGGGACACACATGGGTAAAGCATCCCTGGAGAGATGGCTGAAGGCATCCAAACTGAATTCTTGCTAGTGAAATACAGAGATGTTTCAAGCTAGTCACGGTATGTGCTCCTTAGACTTCTGCCTCAGCCATTTTATGAGGGTTTTCAGGTAGTTGGTATTAGCCTGTTCTACAAAATACCGATCCTCTGAATGGTTTGTGTTTGCAGCCTCCACATTTGAAGCGCCAAGTCCTAGTCATCCTTTCCAGATTAATAGGAAATGTATCATTCTGAGAAAGGGAATCTTAACTGTTTCAGTTTTAGCTACAGGCACCTAAATCATTTTGCAGGTTTGATGGTAGCTCCTGATGCTTTGCAGGTTGATTTACATGAGATACCTTGCATGTGGGAGCTGAGTTTGTGCTACTGGGACAACCCTCAGTGTTCTCGCTTGGGGAAAGATAATGGAATTTTTTCCCCTAGGGAATGTACAGGGAGGTCTTCTGCACTGGGAGAAAGACATGCCCTACGTTGTTTGGGTTGTTTGGGGTTTTTTGCCTTGAAAGAGGGGATTGGTCTTTCCTTTATTAGGGCATTTGAGATATTGGAAGGATTTTGAGAAGACCGGTGTCATTTAGCACCTGCTTCCAAAGGTGCTGTCATGGAGAGGAGGAGATGCCGGCTGGCCATGTACAGCTTGGAAATTTTTCCCTTCTATTATGCTGATATTAGAGACTGGCAAGAGCTGATGCTGATGGGAGTCTTGTGTGAAATTCACTGCGAGTTGCTGTTGAGTTTTGGCTGCATTAATAGTGCTAACCATATGCTATGCAGCTCAGCACAGCTCTGTTGTGGCCTCTCCTTGGCTTGGCTTTTCTCCTTGGCACCAGAGGTGTTATAATTCATTACTGTACCGAGGAGAAGGAAGGGGGGGAAGGAAGTATGTTGGCTCGAAGGGAGTCCTAGGGTCAATGGCATTGAGAAGTCAGCAAGTGTAATGGATAAAACATGGCCTTGATGACTGATGCTTGTCCCAGCTCTCCAAATCAGGACTTCTCCAGCCCTGGGGCTCAGTGCAGCATCTCTGTGTGTGCTCACTGAATAACAATGCCCTGCGAGGGAGACAGAGTAATGAGTAGGGGGCTAGAATCCATTCTGCAGCATGCAAGATCCTATCTCCTGACAGTGTCTTCCTCCTGTCCTACCCCACTTCTCTGTAATGTGGCTCAGGGAGAGGATGAGCTGTGTATTGCTTGTGATATCTGTTACTCCAGTGAGAGCGAGCAGATGCATTTTTGCATGAGTGTTAGCTAAGCAACTGATCTTCATGTTCTGTCATTCTGTGAATCAGAAACAAAGAAATCTGCTGCTATTCCTATATTTTTTTATTTTAAACATACTGTGAAGCTGCCTTTTCTAATGCTTCCTTCTGTTTTCCTTCCAATGTTTTTCTTCTGTTTCTTCCATTCCCATTGCCCATCAGGCAACCACTGAGATGCAGAGGTGCATTCTGAGCTGATAGTGCCACTTCTGTTTCCCTGTGTTGACGAGTATCATAACCAGGAGCACCCTGCAAGGTGCTCTGGCAGAAGTTGAGTAGGCTTCCACACATACACATCCATGTAGAAATTTAAAACTTCAACAAGTCTTCACAATTCTCTCATGGAATAGACTAAAGAATATTAGGAGCAAATGAGTGCTTGTGATATCTTTGCTTTGTTGATGGAACAACAAAACTCTCCTCTGGGGCAAAGAGCTTTTCACAGGGTGATTGTTAGATGGGGAGCTGCTGGGGTGGGATTCCTCCTCACATCCCCAGTTCACATCAGGAAAGCTTTAGAGTGCTAGTTGGATACAACACATTTAAGACTTCACAATTACTCTTTGTTCATCTGATATAAGTGCCCAGGAGGGACTCCATTAGTTCCAGGAGGACATATTGAGTAGAAAGACATTCAACTGGCATTCATTACTTTTAAAAACATCGCTACAGCTTTGCCTTTGGTCTTAGCTGTGTCTAATTCTTTTTTCTTACCTTTAATGTGGGGATTATGTTAAATTATATATTAAAAAAAAAAAAAAACAACACAGAAAAATACATTAGTTCTTTTCTGAAGTTGCCTTAACTGCCTTCTTTTCAAACACTGTGAAGGTATCAATCACTTAAAATCTTTTAAATACATTTCAGTGCTGCAGAGGGATGCCAGCATATTGCTCATGCAGTGGTGTGCTTTATTATTAAAAAGCTTTAGTTTCATGCTGTGATGACTGCCTGAGATCTTTGTCAATTGTTCCTAGCTAGCTCCTAAACTATTGTTTATCAGAATTGCTGTAGCTTTTGAAAATAAAAACTCTGGCCATGCTCTCTTTCTGCTAGCAGGAGCCAAAAAAACCAAAACACATGAAATGGGTAAGATCCCTTGCTGAAATGGCTAAAAACACAGGAAATGAAAGGTACCTTTCTATGACAAGACTGCCATAAAATCATTAAAACATTTGAAAACAAGATAGCCCTAAAGTTTTTCAGAGTGTCCTTCTGAAATAATCAGCTCAAATGCATGCTGTTCTTTCCATCTGAACAAATGGTTTATACATATATATAGATAGAGAGAGAGAGAGAGAGAGAGATGGCAGGGAACATTTTTTGACCAAGTGCAATAATAGTAATGTTAATGCCAGTGTGCCTTATTGCAAGAAGGAAATGGCATCACTCTTACTAACTGTATAAGAGATTTTTAAAAGTCCTCATAGGAAAAAAATTTAAGGGTAACCATGCAGTTGTTATTTCCAAACCAGATGCAATCAGGTACCCACAATACGTGGTATGGCTTAGTTGTTAAGTACATTGTGTTTCTAGGAGGGTTTTCTGCACTAGTGTTTAGGGGCATCCTGTAATTCAAGGCAATTGAATAGCAATTAATTTGAGTTAATGAACATGCATTTTTGGGAAGACACACAGCCGTTAATGGATCAGCCCAGAACAAACCACAGTTAAGCACACACCTGTTTGTTTTGCTGAACATCTACTGTATATAAGGTCTTTAATTAACAGGCATTCGTTTCTATTCCCATTCCAACCCAAAGACACTCTGTAGAGAAATCCAAGGACAGCTGTTGATGGTTCATGGCTAAGACAATTAGAAATACTACCTCTGTTGACCATGGTGCAAGCTTGTATTAACTGCAGGTCTTTAAAAGAGTGTGAGCAATAAACAGCAGTTTGAAGTCAGCAAAGTGGAATTCTGACATTTGTGAACTCACTGAACTACTGAACTCACTGAGGAGAGGCTGAGGGAGCTGGGGTTGTTTAGCCTGGAGAACAGGAGGCTCAAGGGAGACTTTATTGCTGTCTACAACTACCTGGGTCTCTTCTCCCAGGCGGCCAGCACCAGAACAAGAGGACACAGTCTCAAGCTGCAGGAGAGGTTTAGGCTGGATGTTACAAAGAAGTTCTTCATAGAAAGAGTGATTGGCCATTGGAATGTGCTGTCGAGGGAAGTGGTAGAGTCACCATCACTGGAGGTGTTTGGGAAGAGACTGGATGAGGCACTTGGTGCCATGGTTTAGTTGATTAGATGGTGTTGGATGATAGGTTGGACTCAATGATCTCAAAGGTCTTTTCCAACCTGGTCTATTCTATTCTATTCTATTCTATTCTATTCTATTCTATTCTATTCAATATGGAGACTGGCTTTCATCAAAATTTCAGACAACAGGGAGGAGAAAGCCCATTTCAGCAATGCCACCATCTCCCTTTCTGCATAGTGTCAGCTCCTTGCAGAGCTGAATGCTTGAACACATGCAGCCATTGACTGGTGAGTCAGGGTCTGTATTCATCAGCTGAAAGAGAACCCGGTGATCAAATGTTTGCTGCTTGGTCAGAAAATAAAAGGCAATTTTATGCCAAAATTCCTTGAGTGATTGTAGAGACAGATAAGATGTTTCTTGGAACGTGGAAGAACACAAATATTTGAACACGGTCCCAAATACAGCTGGGAGCCAAAACACAGAGAGCTTACAGAATTAAGTGACTCCCTTTGAAAGATTTATAGTGAGCTTAACAAGACACTAATAATGTACAAAGTCAATAGCAGGAGGAGAATTTATAAAGCAAATGTCTAAGTAAGTTGTTTGCCTTATGCAAAAGTTAAGTAAACAAAATTGTATTTTTCAGTGATTTACGAATCTCTGTCATGTTCTAACAAACAAGATATTCTTTAGGGGGAGTTAAAAACCCCACCAACAACATAAGATTCAGCAGAAAAAGGAACCCTTAAAAATTAGTTGCTGTGCAGGCAAAGCAATTACTTTTAATTTTATAGCGAAGCCGAGTTCAGTTCATTCAGTGTAAATGAGAAACTGCTGCGAGATTCTTCTTCGAAGTTCAGTCCACCCACGGACCTGACTTGTTTGTTCAACTGTGGCTGCATTTGTTCTTCACAGCCCTTTTAAAGTAAAAATGTAGTTTCACTGGAAAAGGACAGCATGTAATGAAATGATGACACGAGGCCTGCGGGAAATGAAATAGTGGAAGGCTCATATGGATAAATTTGTACTGTACAGCACAGTTCTGTGTAGGGAGCCACAAGGTCACTTATTTAGAGCTCAGCGGAGTTTTGCACTAATGGAGTTTTAGTGCTGCCTCTGCCAGCTCCTCCACCACAGGTATCTCTTCATGGCACTGGGCAGTGCCATGCAGGCGTGCTGATGTGGATTTGAAGGACCATGGTCCCTTGGCAAGGGTTGGCAAAGTGGTGTGCATGGTTTGTAGGTGAGGTCTGGAGAAAAATGGAGGATTTGGAGATGCTTAGCCCTGTTGAGCTCAGTGAGCATGTTGAAGCAGCAGTGTCCCTCTTCCCACCTATCATCTGCCTCTGTACCTTGGTTCCAGTGTCCTTTTCCCCAGCCCTATGGGACATGTCCTCCAAATTCATGCTGGAGAGCTTGAAAGCCCTGTGAAGCTATGGGGCAGGTGTGCCTGTGGTCCATGAGATGATCAGTTTGGCCACACATGGTCCAAAACCTTCAGGTAAAAGGGGTTTGGACTCTGATCACTTGAACCACGAATTACTGTAAGAAAATAGATATTAGCAGAGGATCCTCTTTTATGTCACAATAAACAAAAGAGTTAACAGAACTGTAAACAAAACAATTACTAGGTAACAAAAAGTCTTGCTGAAGGTGATTTGGGTGGTCTTTGGCACACCCTTGGTATCGTTTAAACTGAGCCAAGGAGAAGGCTATGAACTTAATTTTTCAAATGCAATTAATGTGTTTCATTTCAGTTACTTGCACATCATTCAGGGAGCTGTCTTGAAAGAGACAAATTAATAACTATTAAGAATTTTATACCCTGTTATTTTCTCTATTTACTGATGTTAATTTCCATAACTTCTCCAGAAATACTTAGTCTGATGTTTAACAAATGAAGCTATTATTATCTTAACTTATGTAAGATTTTCTTCCCCTGTGCCAGTGACTGAAAAAGGAAAACCAATCCACAAAACCCAGCACAAACCTTTAGCAGGACTTCAACAAACTCATTGCATGGCTTTATAGTAGATATGCAAGGCATTTCCCTATATGGTAGAAGCAGAGCTCCCGAGGAATAGATAGAGGCAACTAAGCTGAGAAATACTGAGATTCAAGAAATGCTGAAGGAGGAGTGGGTTTGAGTCAGAAAGATTTGGGGGACGATTTTTCTGTTAAATATTTGCCCTTAGACACATCAGTAAGCTTTGAAAATACAGGTTGTTGGAGTTTGCAGCTGAATCCCAATTTTCTTTCTGTTTGGTTTTTGGGGGTTGTGGGGTTTTTTTGAGTAGCAGAAGTACTCCCTGTCTCTCTATAGTTACTGGTTTAATGTTTGTTTTCCTTCAGTTGAGTCTGCCTCTTGAGATGCTCTTTTAGTTCTTGCAGCATTTCACAGAAATTAAAATTCTTCCCAAAATAACTGAAACTATCCTTAAGTTACATACAAAGGCTTTTCAGCTCTCAAAATTCTTTTCTTAAATAAGGTCTTTACTGTTACAAAGACTTCCAATGCTACTTCTCAGGGGCTGTTGAATTTCTTCTTTTTTCTTTTGGAAAGGATGTTGTTGACCACTGGCAAATACTTAAATACTTTTCCATTTAACAGAATTATCCTGTACTAAGGCAATGTCTTGTCTTTTAACAAATAGGGTAGGGTAGGGTAGGGTAGGGTAGGGTAGGGTAGGGTAGGGTAGACCAGACCAGACCAGACCAGGTTGGAAGAGACCTTCAATATCATCAGGTCCAACCCATCATCCAACACCATCTAATCAACTAAACCATGGCACCAAGCACCCCATCAAGTCTCCTCCTAAACACCTCCAGTGATGGCAACTCCACCATCTCCCCAGGCAGCCCATTCCAATGGGCAATCACTCTCTCTATGAAGAATTTCTTCCTAACACCCAGTCAAAACCTCCCCTGGCACAGCATGAGACTGTGTCCTCTTGTTCTGACTAGGACTTCAAACAAAGTCTTTCTCTAACTAAGGACTTCCAACATTTTGATCGTGCAGCATTGGGTACCAAATGTTGGAAATAAACATTATGACACAATCTTTCAGCATTTGGAGGAATAAACATTGTTTTCTGGGGAATGTCTCCTACGGCCTACAGAAGCCTGAAACACTAATTTAAGTCTTTTTTGTCAGGCATTTCAGAATTAAGTGGCAAACGTTCCATAGTGTGTTCATATGAGCTGGGTTTTGCCCATTTCCTAGAAATACCCAGTGTATTTCACTGATTGCCAAGACAGATAAAGCCTTTAAAGCTCCACCAATAACTAGGAGAAAAGGGGAAAAAAAAAGTCTTTTTTATTTTTTCACACCTTGAGAGAGAAAATAGCCATGGTATGTAGCCATAGTGATAGCTATTAAATGTACGTTTCTTAGAGTGTCAGCAAAGGCAGGCTTGAAATACCCAATTAGAATAACCAGCTATAACACTTGTGGCAGTGCCTCTTCCTGAATTACAGGTCACTGACCACATGTGCCATAGTTACTCTCATTAGTAGTCCCATTTGAGAAAGCTATTTGTAGGTGCAATATTTAACCCAAGCGTGTGAGGACTTCACAGGGTATCTTGACAGCTGGCATTGAGTAATACATTCAAAAGCATATCACCAGTAATCCATCTCAATTCCTTGTTTATTAGCTTTGCAGCTCTCTAGCGGTTTTGTCAATAAGGTATTGCTCCTAGCAGTGTGACTTTATTCTTACATTAATACCCCAAATTTATCATAAGGTTCTTCGGTCACCAGAATGTCCTGTTGAACCATTTAAGCTCCTGAAACTGCATTCTTTATCTGTAGCCTGGGAAAAAAAATAGGTTTTTGCCCAGATCCTGGAGTGTTTTGAGATTAAATTCACTCAAGTTGTCAAGTAGGTCAGTGATGAAAGCTAGAAAAAGAGAGAGAAAGCTTGGTTTGGATTCAGGTGGATGGGGAGGGAAGGAGGTAACAGTCATGCAGAGCCCCTATCCCACTGCCACAGCCGTGTTCCAGGCATGGTGCTGATGTGTTGCCTCGATGCAGAGAGGGAAAGGTCTCTCATGGCTTCAGGCAATCTGAAACACAGGCTCTGGATGCTCAGCCAAAGGACAGCCATAAGGAAGTGGGTTTTGCTTTATGTTTTGTGTTCTTTTAAGGGATAAAAATTCCTTCTTGAGCAGTTTTTGGTCCCCAACCAAGTGCGGTGGTTAGCAATAATCTGCTGTTATCCCCTGGTGGTTCTTCTTTTGGAAAGCAAAGTCTTATCCAAGGAATAAGAAACACAGGCTATGAAGACAACCAAAAAGCTGTAAGAAGTATCTCAGTTGCTCTGAGAGCCCTGTCCAGCCCATGATGGAGAGCTCAGTCCCTCTTGCTGCATCTGAGGCAGCCAGCTACCTGCAAAAGGGTGTGTGAAGGAGCATACTGGTGTGTTTCCAACCAGCAGCTCTTGCTGATCTAAAGCATTTCACCGAGTTCATCATCCTGACATGATTTTAATGCAGCCTGATCCTGCTGCCATCTGCCCCCGTGCTGTGATCTGACTGCAAGCGTGCCGAGCACCAGTCAGGGCAGCCCCGTGGGACCAGGCAGCTGCTTGCGGCGAGGGCTGCATCCTCCTCCTGTGACTTGTTTGGTTATTTTCTTTGCAAAGCTCCTGGGGAGCAAAACTGAGGGCTTCTGCCAAACTTTGCACTTGAGACTGGAGACCATAACATGTTTAAACACACTCTGCTCACCCTTTCTCATTCTGCCAGGCTGACAGAGAGTGGGCATCACTTTGTACTCATGCTGGTGTTCCTGCAGCTCGTGTCTGAAATGCACATATCCTGGCAGAGGATTCAGAGGTGTTTCCTGGTAAAGGAAGTCTTGATCTGAGACACTTGGAATTTATTTTGAGAGATATCATTATTCAGATGATCTTGGTGCTAGTGAAAAAGATTCAAAAAGCTGAGGTGAGGTTGCACACAGCAGATAAATAAACAAACTTGCAGACTGAGTTACTTAATTTGTTCCTGACAGTGGCATGTTTTAAAAAGGAGCAGAGGGAGGTAGAATTGCTAATACCCCCCAAAAAGTTGTATTTCTGTAATGAAGTGCACACAGGGCTATGTTTTCAAAAGGCCAAAGCATGGTAGGAGCAATCACTTTCCTGTGACTTTAAGACTCCAAGGCTCTCTGTTTTAAGAAGTGTTTAAAAAAAAGGTGTTGTGTTTTGTTCTGTTGTAGTCTGCCAGTGCCAGTTGTATATTTTTGTATGTGAATCTTGGCTATGTCACATAACTGCCTGATTTGCATACACATAATATTCTTGACTTCCAAGAGAATCTCTTGGCATCTGGCAAAAGTCCCCTATGACTCAGTCAGCTCCCACTCAATAAATAATTTTAAATGAAAAACACCCCACGCATGAGTTCTAGATGTGAGGGGGAAAAGGCCTTTTTTGCCTTTATTTTCCTCGAAAAGGACACAGTAGGAAAAATTATCTCAATGTTTTCCAGTTACTTCGCAGCTCAAGAAGTACACACTACCATGATGATCATTTTGGAAATTATAACAGGAAGCACTGTCTTGCAGGATGCTTCTGAACTTGGGTTAGAATCAATCACAGAGCACTTTGGGTTGGAATGGACCTTTAAAGGTCATCTAGTCCAACCCCTATGCAGTAAGTAGGGACATCTTTAGGCTCGGGGTGAGGAGAAAGTTCTTCACAGAGAGAGTCATTAGCCATTGGAATGGGCTGCCAGGGAGGTGATGGAGTCACCGTCCCTGGAGGTGTTCAAGAGGGTATTGGATGTGGCACTTGGTGCCATGGTTTAGTCACAAGATCTGTGGTGATGATTTGGACTTGATGATCTTTGAGATCTCTTCCAGCCTTGGTGATTCTGTGATCTTCAACTGGATCAGGTGTCTCAGAGCCCCATCTAGCCTGACCTTGGAGGTCTCCAGGGATGGAGCCTCCACCACCTCCTTGAGCAACCTGTTCAAGTCTTCCACCACCCTCATAGTGAAGGGTTGATGGCTAGCAAGCTCCTAGTTCCCTTGCTCTGTAATAATTATTACTTTTAGTCTAGTAAACACTTTTGAACTTGCACTAAAATGTGGAGAAGGCAGTGGGCATTAAGCATAATGCATCTTCTGGCAAGGAAGCAGAGGAATGCAAACCACAGGGAGAAGAGAGAGAAGCTGAAGTCTGAATTGTTGGCATTTGAAAGCTGCTAAAATTAACCTGTTGTTTCTTAGGAGCAGGATATATATAGTTTCTTAGCTGCAGTGCTGTGACAAAAACAAGGTGCTAGAGAGAAAACTTGGGAACTCTTCCTTTAATGCAGCTTTCTGGTGTGACTGTCAATGGATGCCTGACTTTGTGCCTCAGTTTCCCCTAAGATGGTGTTCATGTGCACGCATATGGCATAGGCTGTGTCATGCAGGGAGGTGAGAGTGGCTATAAGGTTGGTTTTGTGGCTGTGTGTTCATTCTGATCTTAAATACTCTGGGGCTGGGCGTTTGGGGAGGATTAAATGATGACAACTGCTACTTATCCTCTGACCCCCCATAGCGGCTCCTGGGCCATCACAGCCTGTGATGCAAAAGCCCTACGTTTCCTACCTCTTTGCTCTAGGGCAGTACCAGGTGGGTGTAAACTGGTGGAGCTATTTGAAATCAGTAGATACACTCCACAGATCTGATCTCATTCTTTGCCCACCATTTGTGGTGGCAAAAAAACATACTCATGCATTTTCTTCTATGAATAATTATTTGCTGGCAATTGTTCAAAAAGCAATAGAAGCAATATACTGATTTCAGCCTCTTTGGGAGCAGCACTTGCAGTTCTGTTATTTCTTTGTTGTCCCCAGAGCCTCCCTTGCTAACAACAATGTCATATATACACTGTAGATAAGTCTGGAAGACAGCTTAAATTATTTCTCAGTATATTCTGATAGTGGAAGAGCAAAATCATATATATTTTTGGTGACACATACAGCTATAAAAATTCCTTAGCCGTGAGGGCAGCTTCTTAACAAGGGAACTATGGATTCCTCTTAACAGAGAGAATTTGATTTTAAAGCAAATTCCTTTTTAGCTACCTGTGCAAATAAATTGAATCTCCCCAATCTCCCACCTCTTATTGAATGTATGAGTCTTGATTAAAAAAAAATAATAAAAAAGAAATCATTAAAGTAATCCCTGGAGCCCCTCTGCATCAGTATGGTCAGGATCACGTTTTTGAAGTGCATTTTGTGGTGTGTTTATTGTTTTGCCTGGCAGCCCATTTATTTTCAGTTTGAATACTGTTGCATGCATGAGACAACTAGGTTTATCACAGTTATCTATAGGCTTCCAGAAAAAACACCTAAGTCACCTTGGAGAAGGTCCATAACAGCTGGGAGAAAGCACTTCCAGGGAGTGATTTGGGTGCTAGGTGAAGTCTGTGACCATTTTCTCTCTCCTGACTGCAGAGTTAGCATGGATTGATTATCTTCCAAATGCAGCCTCATCAGTTACATGCTTAATATTAGCTGAATCTGGGCTTAGAAGTGATTAATTGAGGTGCAGTGAAAATATTCTTCCCCATTCACCCTGTTTTCTCCAGGCTTTTGGAAACAGAGGAGATAATAGTGGAGGAGAGTAAATGAAGCAACTGAAAATAGGAATTCACATCGTGATTAGCCTACCTTCCGAGGCTGATGTTGCCATAGCAGCCAGTACATAATGCAGGTGCAGTGGGTTCTGAGAAGGTCAGTTCAACAGGCACTTTGTTCAAGTTTCCCTGTAGACTGTAAATCAGTCTGCTGAGATGGGATCCTCAGAAGTGCTTTATAGATGGGACGTGTGAGAGTGGCCACAGCCCTGCTGAGTCTCACCATCTATGCTTATATATTGTGATACCCTCTTGGTTGTTGGCACGAATGTTGAACAGGGGTTTGAAATCAAAGCTTGTTCACATGAGCCTTATGTCTTTGAACAGACCTGGTGTTGTGCTATTATTAGTGCACCTGAGTTATTTCAGCACACACACATCAGGAGAAAAATGACCCAATAATTGGCCCCATTTTCAAGAGCTCACCTTCAGAAGTGCCACGTGAGACCTGGTACTTTCCTTTCCCACAGCCAGCCCTTAACCTACCAGCTTCATTGCTGATTGAGGGGAATTGCTAAATACTGGATTACTCAGAAAAATCTTACTTCATAATGTAGGTACAGAACTTGCAGGAGGGTTCCACTGTGATAGAGAAAGGAGGAAGGGGGTGGAAATTTCATGCATCTCCTTCTCCCTGGAAAATTCTTCCAACAATATAAAGATAAGTGAGTTCAGTTCGGCCCTGGTGTAACCCGGAGGAGTGATGCCACAGAGGATGTCATATCCAAGATCTTTGTAGTTTTTAATAATAATAATAATAATAATAATAATAATAATAATAATAATAATAATAATACATTTATTCCTTCCTTCATTTGGTGATTGACAGACTGTCATAATTCAGGAGCATTAGACCACCATTTATAAAACCTGCTTCTGAAATCCTTCAAACTGTACAGTGGATTTATGTGCTAGTTTTATTATTACATTTCCTAGGAGTATAAGGATCTCCTTTTTTCTTTCCACTTCTGAGTGAGCACAAATTTCTGCAGGATAGGGCTTTTCTCTTGTAGTTAGCATAATTATGGTAATGAGCCAGACTAAAAAAGATGGCGAATTCAAGGGATGCTTTTGGAATGTATGTTGATGATGAGATGTGAAACCCTATTCTTTGTGTTGGAGTGAAAAAGCCGGAAAATGTTCAAGAGAACATGGCTCATTTTACAATGCTCAGTGCCAAAGTGCTGCGTAACAGGGAATTGGGAGGCATGAAAGGCAAATTTTGATCTCTTCCCTGCTGTACCAATGGAAATGGAAATTATTACCCTAGAGAGGAATTCTGCATATGATGGTTGCGTTGTAGTAACAATGTTGGGATTCATTATCCTCTCCCCAGAAGGTCTGCTAATCTTTTTTTTTCCCCTGCAAAAATGTACTCTCAAATAGGGTGTTTATTTTGTAGCAATACTGGTTTTGTTGTGTCACACATGATCATACTTTGAGTAAACTCACTAGCAGTTTGCTTTGAAAAGAAATACTTCTTGCCTAAAGTAGTTCCATCAATATGCAGTACATCCAGAACTGAGCTTTCTTCATGCTCTGCCTGAATGATTTGTTTGGAAATTATTCCAGCACTGGTCTGAAATTCTTTCAAGCAACGGGATTTAGTTGCTTCAGTCAGTTGTAGCTTGTTTGGAACAGCAATTGGAAAACCACATTTGGTCCTGGTCTTCTGGCTGCTCAAGGTTTGTTTCTTTAACTTCCACTAAAGCAAATGTGTGAGTTTCTTTTGCACTCTGTGACATTTTCATAGGGCTCTTCAAGTAATCTTGATAAATGGCAGTGGCTTTGTTGAGCACTTGATCAGTGTGAAAGAAACAGAAGGAAAGGCACTATGGGAACATGTACATGGAAGATGTCCCTAATGTCATTGTGGCATGGGAGTCTGATAGGAATGAAGTTGAGGTTTTCTGCATCTTAGCTCATACAACTTTCACAGCAGATTCTAGAGGTCATTTTCCCCTGGGTGACTCCCACAGTTGGTCTCTGCTCATTCAACTCCATGTTCCCCTGTGACTGATTACTGCAGTGCCAGAGATTATATAGAGGTGTCTTCTCACAGACTGTCACCAGTTTCTGGAAGGAGCAGTGTGAGCTCCTTGCTAATCTTGCAATTTATAATGTTGGTTTAGTGCATCAATTGAGCTGCAAAGATTTTAGCTTCACTTCATCTGTCCCACTCCTTCCCTGGAGGGGGCGTGCATGCTGCCTTATAGTAATGCAAGGTGCTTGGGGTCACTTTCCTCACCCACTGATGTCTCAGCACTGTGCCTATCACCTTTAAAAAACACTTAGTACCCGTAAGACATCTGATAGGGACATCTGAGGCCAATAAGAATGGCAGTTGTGTTCATGAGACCTCATAGTGGAATTCAAAGCATAAGCATGTATCTGTGCATACAGAGACATGATATATATGTAGTGTAACACTATGTTAGCTTGGTTGTCTGCTGACCATACGTGAGGTCCCCCAGTAAGGTCTTAAGTCAGAGGAAGAAGCTGTCACATATTGTCTTCTTACCTTAGAGCATATGTTGCTCCAGACTGTGCTGTGTAACCAGCTTTAACTGGTGCTGCTCATAGGAGTTCAGGCTCTCCTGGCTTCCATAGGATGATATTGCTGCTCATCCACAGCTGCATACTGGGGTCTTTATTGAGATGACAAATTAATTGAAGAGTATTAGGAGAAGAAGGAAAAGCAGATGCTGTTAGAGCAAGTAGGTGTTGGAGGCTGTAAAAAGCTTGCAACAATGTGTGTTTGTACAGACTTCCCTTAAATCTGTGGAATCTGCAAACATTTTAATGTCAAGTCAGGGGCAGAGCAGCTCAGAAATCTTCCCAGTTGAGGATGCAAAAGACAGGTCACTTGCATTTGCTTTCCCCTCTCCCCTGCAACTTTGGATCTATTGAGCTGTGTAATAACTTGCACATACCTGGAAGCGATGCGCAGCACAGCAATCAATAATACAGGCAAAGATAATCAGGTGTTTCAGCCATCTGACATGAGCAGTCTCCAAAGATAATTCTCTCCCACAGGACATTGCCAAACACAACTTCAGTTTATTCCTAGCAAAAAAAGTAAATGCTTGCCTGCCGTGCAGAGGCAAACCTTGCCAGCAGTTTTACTCAAAAGTGAGAAGGAATGGAGGTGCAGGAAAAAAAACACCCACTGGTGCCAATGGTGGCCAGCAGACAGCTGGAGTTCTCTGTGTTCCCTGTCCCTGGTGTCCCTAAAATCCTTAGAAAGACCTCAGTAAACAGCAAATTTGCCTCTGTTCAGAAATGCCAGGAGAACAGAGGAAGTTTAGAGGAGTGTGAGGCTGAATTTATTATTTGGAAAGAGCGAAGCATCCTGGTACCAAGGGCCACAGTGAATTCATGTTATCACCACCTTGGTTCTTGACTAGATTAAGCTGTGGCACAAGCCCAGCCTGATCTAATAAAGCCGTCCACAGACGGCAGATGCCACTGCAAACTACTCCTGTTCCTATGTGTAAGCAGTCCAGGTTGGTGCAGCCAATGCCACTTCCAAGTATTTACCACAGCAATTTTGTGCCTCTGGTTAAGCTGGCTGGTTTTTCTTATCCTGTTACCTGAATCTCCCTGCTACCAGCCACACAATTAAAAGTAAAATAAATGAAGTGGCCCACAACAGTTTCAAAAGAAAACAAAAAACATCTATGCTTGACCCACATGTATAGCCACGCTGCTAACCAAAAAACAGAGGAGCCTTGGTGATAGCAGCAATGTTGGGCTTCAACACTACCACCATCATTTGTAACTGGTTGTGAAAGTGAGTTGCTTCTCAGGCTACTAACACAAAGAAACAAATTCTTTGTCCTTCAGCATCACCAAAATGACATTTATGGTATTCAGGATTTTTCCATCGCTGTCCCCTTTCAAGACAGAGCAGTCAACAATAGCATTTAAATTCTTATGCCTACCCGTTACAAGACATTCATAAAAAGAGAGTGGGCAGAAATGAGAAAACTGGTGTGAAAGGTTTCACCATGCCCTACCAAAAAAGCCAAGGAATTCAAAGCAGGTGTTAGTGGAAAGCTCCTACATCTGTGCCTGCTGTTTGGGGCTCGCTTCCTGGAAGCTCCCACAAAGCTGGCTTGTGCCTTGCGCAATGAAGTCATTCACTGTCTGCTGAGGAGTTTACTAATAAAAAGGGGAGAAACAGCAATTGTCAGGTGTTAGTGCATCAAATAATCAATATTGCTTGGGTTTTTTTTTTCCCTTAATCACAAGCAGTGGAGTGGCAGATAAGGATGTATACCACCACAGGCAGAATGTTGAATGAAAATTCGTGGTCTCTGTCACTCTGGGCAGCTTTCTGCTACATTCATGGGTCACAGTCCATGGATTTCATAGGAACATTCCTATACATTTTCTGTAGCAGGGTATGAAATGATACAGTTTAGGGAGGATGAAGATGCTTTATCCAAAACAGCATGTAAGGTAGTCTTTGAGACAATGATTTACTTCTAATGTTTCTGTGTTTTGGGTTCTCTATATAAATTCCCCAAGCTGCTTATTTTGTTTCTAATGGATGATAAGGTTGTACTACAAGAGGCCAAAATACTTATTAACTTCAAACTCATATGACAAAACTTTGCTTGTTTTTTCACCTGCTGACCTTGACTCTCAGCACAAAAAGCTGTCATCTTGAATCATCAGAAACATGAGCAGCAGAGAGTTATCATGGGGAAGAGTCGGTGCTAAGCATTGCATCCAGATCCCAGACACCAGGGAAGTCAAGAGATAACGTCTGGTGGGTGCAGCTTTCATTAGTTGTGTCAGCTGCAGGAGGAGGGAAAAGGGAGCAAAGATCTCAGGTTGGGGAGGATCAAAGGTTGAGAAGAACCACACAGGGAAGTGCCTCTTTTTCTCCAGCCCAGTGTTTTTGTAAGAGAATGTACCTGGTTGTAGTACATTGTCCCATAGGCATGGTACCTCTTTGGGGATGTATGGGACCTGCCAGCTGTGAGCTAAATGTAAGATCTGTATGTGTATTTTTCATATGTAAAAATCCAGGGAGGGGCACTTGGGAGGCAGAGGGTGAAGGAGAGCAAGGAAGGGAAACACCCAAGAGGGGAACGGAGTGGAACGCTGCATTTGTATCACTACTCTGGACAGAATATATTGTGAGCTGGTTTGCCATAGCTTCAGTGGTGGCTTGACAAGTCCCTTTATCCATTGGTCCATGTTGCTGGTAAAGTATTGCCCCACTTCAGCTCAGGAGTGAGCCCTGGGAGTGGTCAGGATTGAGTATCCTCAGAGGTGGTCATCCTTGCAACTATATGTGGTATATATCAGCTTGTGTGACCTGCAACTTTCCTTAATGAAACCAGAGAAGAGTCTGCAGTGTGAAAGCCCTCAGGGCTTGTAACCTTACTGAAATACCTGTTTTGAGAAAAAAAATTGTGGAGGATTTTTAGCAGCACGGAAGGTGTGAGGAGCTGCAGAAAGCTGTAATAATTCCTGCTCGCTCAAACCGCAAAGCATACCGCTATCAAAATTTAATCTGGGCTCTTCGGTGCATAATCATATTTCACTCATTTTCCTTCATCCTTGTGCTTGAGATAAATGAACCCATTCTGTCCCACTACCAATCCAGAATTCATAAGACAATAATTTACACCCGGGACAAGGAATGTAGCAAGTGGCACTTTGTGACCTATCTCTCATTCTCCTCCCTTCACCGATCAGTAGCATTTTCAGCGTGTGTCTCTACTAAAAGTTTGCTTACAGCTTTCATTTCAAAATGAGATGACAGTGGCCATTTTATCACCCAGCACTCCTAAGCCTGCTTTTGTTCATTAGACACCATGCTATGGCAAGAACCACCTTTACTCGGCAGGGTATGCCCTGGGAATGACGATGCTTGTTGGAACAGGGTAACTTCTGGCAAGTGACCAGTGTCAGTGCCAAGCTGTGCTATGTCTTTGATTTTTATTCCTCCAAATACCTTTTGGCAATAGTTAAATCAAATCTGTTTGGGGTGCCCATTCATCTCTAGTGACAGCAATTCCACTCGTGGTGCTGGAGGTGCACACTCAGTGGAGGAAGGAAGGAGACAGAGGTGTTTTATTTTTTGCAGCTGGATTAAAAACATGCAAGACATCTTCAGACATGTGGGTTTCCTGGATTCTCCTGGTCTTTCCTTGATGATCTTAGGGCTTCTATCTGAGTATATAACTCTTTCCTGTAAAATCCCTGAAACATCCATGAGTTAGGTACTGAGGTGTCTCTTTTGATTTGGACCTTGGTGTTTAAGGACATGTCTAGCAGCACTTAAGAAGGCGGCAAGGCTTTCACTGAGTCCTTAAACTGTGTGATGAGATGCCATGAAATCAGTATGGCATTTCCATATTTATAGATCAGTAATTCCTCCAAATTCCTAGCAACCAGCACCAGAACAAGGGGACACAGTCTCAAGCTGCACCAAGGGAAGTTTAGGCTTGAGGTGAGGAGAAAATTCTTCACCGAGAGAGTCATTCGCCATTGGAATGGGCTGCCCGGGGAGGTGGTTGAGTCGCCATCCCTGGAGGCGTTCAAGAGGGGACTGGATGTGGCACTTGGTGCCATGGTCTAGTCATGAGGTCTGTGGTTACAGGTTGGACTCGATGATCTTCGAGGTCTCTTCCAACCTTAGTAATACTGTGATACTGTGAAATTACTACTCCTGCCAGCCCGTAGCCTTCATGACCCTTGTTTCAACATGTGCCTCACTGTAACATGAATCCTATTGCCTGGAAGTGCTGACATGTGTGTCCCTCATTGCAATGTCCTCCCCCCATTTACTCTCCATTTATCGCAGGGTTTATGATTATTGTATCCTTCCTCATCTTTGAGTTCTTGAGGTACCACATAACATTATCCTCCTGCTTCACTAGCTTGAAGAAATGAGTGAGAAAAAAAAGGCCATAAATGGAAAGATTCCTTGAGGGATATGCTTGAGAATTGTTGCAGCAGTTCTTGACTACTCGACTCTTGGTATTTACCCAATTTTAGTTTGCACACACATAGACATAGCTTTTGCTAGCATCAGTCTCAAATCCTAGCGATGTCAAATTTATGCTAAAAGGCATTCTTCAGGCCGTCTTTCTCTCAGAAACAAAACCCAAACAACTTACCTCAATCCTTGGAGGCTGACAATGACACCGAATCTTAGAAGTAGTATCGTGGCATTTGATGTGGTTTTGGTTGTACGTTTACCTGTGCAATTCTTTATCCACGCCAAGTGTCTTACACACACACACTCCTTTCTACATAATTACAGCCTAAATGAGCCTAAATCCCTCATCTTAGTAGTAAGCTTTGACTTTCACAACTTCAAGGTGAAATACAGTTTGGTCCAATTCTGCTCATTGCCAATGTATCCGTACTCCTGTCTTACTGCATAAAAAAACGTAAGAGAAACTCATATAAAATTTTGACATGTATTTTGTTTGCTATTATGGCTTGTCAGATGTTTTATTATATCTTGTATACACGTAACTAAACCATTTTTTAAGAAAAGAGCCTATCTGCAGTCATGTGCTGAAGGCCTGCAGCCAACACTTCAGGCCATTTGTCTGTTTGTCAAGAAGATTTTTTGCCATGGGAGCACAGGGAGCAGTGGAGACTTGGGGAGCCTGGGAAGGCTGGGGAGAGGGTGAGGACAGGTAGCTGCAACTATGAAATCCAGATAAGCAGAGCACAATAATGCATGTTACATCAGTCAATGCCTGGCCAATGGACTTTGCAAAGGTTGTTTGAAGGGCACAAAAATGTCCCAGGAGACCCAAACATTTGTATATAAAGATTCAGATTGATGGCATGTGCTTGGGCTGTGCAAGCAGCAGAGCGAGGGCTCCAATCCTGAGCTGATCAGCTTGGGAGAGAAAGGTCAGAAGTTAGCCCAACACAGGAGAGCAGTCTAGTGCAAAGACATTCCTGTTGCTGCAATGCTTCTCCCAGAGCAAACAGTTGCATAAATGCATACTCCTATAAAGCTGGGTGGCATCTTAACAGTATCAAAAGTGCGGGAAAGACTGTGAGACTAGAAACTAATCAACAGGTTTCCACATCTTTTCTTTATTTTTACTGTAAGAGCTGGTAGCCCTAGAGCAATCCCACCAAAGAGTCCATGTTTTGTGGAGATTTCCCCAAATCACAGGAGTGAACCACATTTTATTGCGAGACTCCTACGCAGCCAAACCTTATTTTGTCGGTTCAGTGGAATTAATCACATATTCTCTACATGGAGTTCAGCAGAATTAATCACATAGTCTTTATATGGATTTGCTATGAATGAGAAGGTATATTAAGGTAGAGGCAGACAGTGAATATTACAGTTAATAGTTTCCTGTTAACACAGAGCATCGCTGCATCTCTTTGAGTAGAGATGACTAGCTTAAAAGAGCATCTTTCATCTGTGTAAATGGGTTACTGGGGGGCATTGCAGATTCTTCTGAATAGAATTTATTTTATTATTTATTTTTCCCCCCACAGAAGCAGAGCTAAAAGGATAACACAAGTAATTGCATTTTCTGGTGCCTCCCAGTGCTTTACATGTTACGCTCCGGGGCACGGGGGAAACAGCTACCCTTGGCAGCCTCCTGAATTGAGTAATTGTAACTAATGGAGTTATTTCTTTTTGTCTGTGTTTCAGGATGGAATGGGGAACCTGAGAATCACAGAAAAGGGTCTAAAACTTGAAGGAGATTCAGAGTTCTTGAAACCTCTCTACGCCAAAGAAATCCGGTCAAGACCAGTAAGTTGATGGGAATGGAATAAGCATGTTTCTGTAACAGTAAGAAATCATGAAGTGGCAGGGTGCTGTGGTTGTTGGATAAATTACTTTGACCACTCTATACAAATGCAATTTGGGCAGTGAGATAGTGGATGTCCTTTGAGGACTTAATCTGGGTACTATATCCTCTGGGCGTTGGGAAAGTTGATATTCATGGGTTTAGTTTGTGCAAGCCAGTGCTTCCAGGACCTTTGAGGTTTCAGATTGTCTTTTTGTCTGCTTTTGTGATAAATCATCAATGACCCTCAACTGAGAGACCTAGCATTGGTAGAGGGATGGCAGGCAGTTGTGAAATCCAGCTCGTGTTTAACTAGTTACTTCTCAGAGAGCAGATAGGTGATGTTTTGGGACGATCAGTGCCTGACCTGATGTTAGCCGGCACAATAAACCCCTACAATGAGCTCAGTCCCATTTTATGTTCTGTTTTAAAATTATGTGCAGTTGAAATTCAGTGCTGCTAAGAGAGACTGCCTGACAAAACTGGCAAAGATGTTAACAACTGGAAATGAGAAGTGTGATTGAAATAGCATTTTCATAGCAGCACTTCACTGGCTGTCAGTGAACTTTTGCTCTTTCTAATGCAATTCTGTTTGTCCTGAGCAGCTTTGGAATTGAAACAGTTACAGAGTTTCCAGGATCCTTCTCAGAAGACCTTGTCTGCCTTGTTTCCTGATCCAAAGTATTAATTTGAGTCAGATTCTAGCCTTCCATTTTGATAACAGTGCCAGATAGCTAATTAAATAAAGTTAACATCCCTTTATCTCAGCATTTCAGTGCTCTCGTAGCCATTGCAACTTCTAGCACAATCAACACAACAGCCAGTGCAGTGTCTGATTCAGTTATTGAAGGTTGTAACCTCTGTAAGATGGCTAGGAATTGATTTGAACAAGCATAATCATTTAGGAAGAAAAGCTAATAAGAAGACGTTCGTATCTATAAACGTTTTCATCCCTGAATTAAAGCAGAACTGTAGAACCTTAAATGTCATACCCTTGGTAATATAAAATGTGTAGGAAAGCTGCAGCACTCAGTTGGATAAATAGACTGACAAATTGCTGCTTGCATTTCTGTTTTTTTCCTAGTTAGAATTCTGGAAATAATATTTGATTACTAAGAGACCTGAGAACCACTTCTTGCTACTGTGGAGTTTACTGGGTTTGTATTATCATATTGATCTACATTTTAATATGGCAAGGAGGACAAAAGGTGTCCCCTTCTTGGGGTTATGAAACTAGTTTCCACACCATTGACAGTTTAATGAATGCAGGGAACAAGAAATATTTGTATAAGGTAAGGCCTGTGTGTCTGTTCCTTGCTTTACCCCTCCTCCAGGATTACTTTTGTTGTTAGCCAGAGAAGAATGTAGCCGCAAGCCAGAAGGTCTGATCCGCAGCCCAGTGGGTTAAAGCATCCCTCCCGGCTTCAGTAGAGGAAACTGTGTTAACTACGTGGTTACATAAACCATGTGTATAGTTTCTCTGCCTTCTTGGTGGAGCTAAACAGGAATAGCCTGGGCCTGGCTTTCAAGTTGCTCACAATAACGCTGGAATTACTGTTGAGGTGGGGACAATAGGGACAATCCTAGCGATCTCAATCAATTTCTGCTTTCTTGTGCTGTGTGTGAATTTGGCCTCTTGTAAGCAAATGAAGGGACTGCAGTCAATCAAAGGATGATAGTTACAGGATGTTTAAAAAATAATATTACAAAATCAATGCAACACTTCTTTGAAGAGCAGTAGTATGACCTACTATTCTCTTGGAGGGAAGCAGTTCCTGAACTTGATGAATTCTGCTAAAATAAAGTGCCAAACTCAGCATTCTGTAGTACAGATGAACATCCACAGTAATCTTCTTTGGGTTTTCAGAAGTCCATAATGCAGCTTTAAATATGCAAAGTGTAACAGAAACAATGTGACAAATAATGTAAAAAGAGCATCCCAGAAATAAGCTGACATATAACATTTTTCATATGTTTAATTAACATAAGACTTGTGTACAGTAATAGATAATGGTTTTACTTACAGTTCAAAAGACTTTTGCATACTGCTTATTTATAGAAGACTTTCATTTCAAAAAAACACCAAGCCAACAAATTTCATTTTGCTGTCAGTCTGTGTAGAGGATGAAGGGGTGCTGGTGCTGCATGGAAGTGGCAGAGGAGGCATTTTGTGTAAGTGGCTGCAGTCCTATGACCTCTGTGGACTGCATTGTCTCGCAGTGCCGCTCCCCATGCTGCCCTGCTGCAGGCAGAGCCTGGGCAATCCCTGCTGACATATCTCCAGAACATCAGTTGTGATAATTCTTGAAAGCCCAAATTTGCCACTGGTGCTTTTTCTTCTCTGCTGCATCTCTTAAGTCCCAGGAAGGTGGTAATTAAAATGACACAGGGACTTGCTTTGCTAAAAGCTGTGCCTTCTGGTTTAAGGATAGTTTTGGATTCCCGCTTTTAAGTGGATTTCTCTTTCAAATTAATTTGGCAGGAAGGGAAGACCAAGGTGTAGAGAGGAAAAAAAGCCTTCAGATATCCCCAGAGGCTGGCTCTGTGGGAACCTCTGTATTTCTGTAATTCATCCTTTAAGGAGCTCTGTGAAATACTGCTTCCTTTATTGCCTTCCGGACAGCGTAGTTGCATTTAGCTGTGCTCCTTTTGGAAGGTAACTCATTGCACTTGGAATTGCAACCAAGAGGAACTGTTGTACTGTGACATGCAATTGATGACTACCCAACAAAGGCATCTTTCTGGGAGTTCCTTCAAAAGTGTTAGCAGGAGGATGGGGCTGATGTGGTTTGGTCCTGTGCTGGAGACTTTCTATTAAAATCACTGACATGAACTGGCTTCTTAAAACTGCTTCCAGTGTCTGTCAGCATCACCTGCATTGTGGCCTTCCAGTAGCTTTGTGGCCTTCCAGTATCTGAAGGGGGCCTATGGGAAGGCTAGGGAGGGACTTCTCAGGCTATCAGGTAGTGATAGGACTAGGCCCCGTGGTTGAGGCCCCATCCCTGGAGGTGTTTAAGACCAGGCTGGATGAGGCTTTGACCAGCCTGATCTAGTGCAGGGTGTCCCTGCCCATGGCAGGGGGTTGGAACTAGATGATCCTTGTGGTCCCTTCCAACCCTGACTGATACTATGATACCACTGCCTCCTGTCACAGGAATAATACCCCCCAGAGTTGCTTTACTTTTTGCTCATTCAGGGATGCCATCCCAGTTTCCTCCTCCATCATATAATCACAGGGCCTCTCTTGTTCCCCCATTGTTGTCCTCGCTCAGTACAACTGGGTTTGTAGTGCCTATTTCTAAGCATCAGCACTTACAGCTGCACATAGCCTTGTTACTGCATGAGCCTGACACTGATCTGGAGATTAATGAATAGTAAGTGACGTTAGCAGCATTTGCATCCTTGTAGTCTTATTTTAAAGAAACAAGATAGAGGCCTTCCCTTTTCCAGGAGTGTTCAGAGCATCTTAAACTCCCAGCAGAACATATTGCACACTAAAGAGTATTTTCCATGCCACTTGCATGGAACATGAGCATCTTGCTGCCTTTAATTAAGAAGTTAACTGGACCATGAAGTATTGCCTGTGTAAATAAAAGTGATTTGTACTTAGTCAAGAAGGTGCATTAGGAATCCTTGCATTTCTTTACTTGCACATAAATTATGGAGATTATTAAAAATTGGAAGGGTCATCTATAAACCCATCTGCAGCTCAGCTGCACTGTCACTCTCAAAATGTAGCTGTCTTTCTAAGTGGTGTAATTTATTGTGGACTATCATGTGAACCATCTGCTTGCTTATAAATCAGACAAACTTTGACTGAAAGTTGCACGCAGCAGCACAAATTGTTAATTTTATGTGCCGGAAAGCAATGGCAACAGTTTTGTGGTCTTTCAGTCTTCATTGCTTTAATTTGAATAGAAATGGAAGACTGGAAATTCTCCTGCCTTTGTTGAGAGGAGCTGCTATCAAGCAGGTTTCTTGAAACTTAAGATGAGCACAGATTTAGCTTTCTTTGTGCAGTTGGAGTGTTTTGAAGCTTGCCACATCCAACTTAAAAGGGCAAGGAAGAGAAGAAACTGTTTTCTATCCCAGTAACAACAGAAATAAAACCCTGTGCTGTGATTATACAGGAAAATCAAGTGAATTACTTCTCTCAAGAGCTGTGTGACAGCCAGTGTGATGATAATCTTAGCTTCAGGAAGCACAGAAAGACGTTGCTGTGATAGGATTAGGATGAGTTTGCCCTTTCAATGTTTATTTCAAGTGCAGAGCTAGAAAAAAAATCAACCTCAGTTTGCAAATGTTTACACCTGGGATTAAATTTTCTTATCCTGAATCCATTTAAAGACAAGAGTATGGATTTGCCTGACAAAGAGTTTTTTGCAGTGTGAAGCTCTTGACTGGGGTCCTCTTTGTTCAGGTCTCATGCTGATGGGAGAGCCTGAGAACACAGATCTGGCATAGGCACCAACCTTTCTTGTCTCTCTTGTGTTGCCTGGGGGAGCTCTAAGCTGCTCTGTGTCGCACAGCTATAAGAGATGACAAAATGGGCTGCCCAGGGAGGTGGTGGAGTTACCATCACTGGAGGTGTTTAGGAAGAGACTTGATGGGGTGCTTGGTGCCATGGTTTAGTTGATTAGATGGTGTTGGATGATACGTTGGACTCGATGATCTCAAAGGTCTCTTCCAACCTGGTTAAATCTATTGTAGTCTATTCTAAAATTCACTGAAGATATTTTAAGTGTCTCTTAGTGTATTTAGCTAGTTTTGTTTTGAAGGTTGGCTTCCCATTATTTGTAATCAGTGAAAGAAGAATTTGAAAAAAGAATCCTATACATCAATTTATAAAGCACCTTTTTTTGAATTTCCCTTTCTTTGGGTGATGTTAGAGGTCCCTATCCTATTCAGTGTGTGAGTGTCTCACTGAGAGCAGCATGCTAGCTCAGAGCATTGGAGCAAGCCTGGTCTCATTTGAAGTTGTACTAAATAAGTAGTGACTACAGAGGGAGAAGGACTGGGCCTGTTATCAACCCTTGGCTCTGGTTCTGCAAGAGCATCTGTTTGGCCTTAAAACTCTACAGTTGTGAATTAAGGTTGATCACTAGTATTCCCTTTACTCGTGTTTAGTAAGTTCTCATCATCATAAAAGCTAGACCAGCGAGTGTATAAAATATGCTTGCCTGTACTTTACATTTTCCCCAGCCAGTATTTGAATGATAGAAACTTTAAAGGAAGCTTTTAAGAGCGATAAATAATTATTTTGCCAATGCACTTGTCTCACTGTGTTCATTTCTGGAAGAAGAGTGGTGCAATTTTAAAGCACAGGAGCAGCTCTGTAATGGACATGTTCTTTTCTATGATGTGCTCTGCAGGTCTGCCCGCCTCAAAGCTAAAAATACGCGCCGAAAAACAATAAACCATCTATTTGGATTAAACAATGACATGTGCCCACACTGGGGCATACCTGCCTTGTAGCCATAAATACATATTTATAAACAATATAACATACTAATTTGGAGGTAAAGGCAGCATTCACCCATGAGGAAAGGCAATGCAGATGGCAAGATAATTGCAACTTCGTGCGATGCTCAAACTGTGCAGCAGAAATCTAGCTTTCAGGAAAGGCACAGATAGCGTGACGGAAGACTGCTATTTTTTTGAGGAAGGGGAAAGAATAATTCCTTTTCTTCCTTTGTCAGAGTTTACAGAGCAATAAAAGGATATTGAATTAGTTCCTGATGATTTGGTCTAGCAAAGTGCTTAAGGATTTCTGCATGCTTACTGAAACTGTCACAGGGTGGAAATGAAATTTGTCTCCCCATGCTGCTGTCACTTAGCAGTCCCTGCACACTCCCGCAACTTCTTTGGCTATTACTCCTGCCAGCACTTAACTATTCCTTTAGTGACTGGTTCTTCAAAAAACAGAGAAATCTAATGGTTTTTTTTACACTGTATGATATGAATGAGATGAATAGGAGCTCGTGGAAATGTTGATCTGGCATTTGTCTCTGGAGCGGTTCAGCTGTCGGTGTAGGTTCGGGTAGAAAAAGCTCCCACTCTCCAAAGTCCACTTCTGAAGCAAGTTACCACCTGTAACTGCATCCTCATCGCTGACAGCTACTTGCTCAATTAATCACACAATGGTTTGGGTTGGAAGGGACCTTAAAGATCATCTAGTTCCAACCCCTCTGCCAGAGCAGGATTACCTAAAGCAATAGGAACATAGGAATGCTTCTTTTGATGCAGCTCAGGGTGCTGTTGGCTTAGAATGGTTTGGGTTGGAAGGGACCTTAAAGATTGTTTAATTCCAACCCCCTACCATGGACGGGGACACCTTGCTCAAGGCCTCATCCAGCCTGTCCTTGAACACTTCTAGGGAAGGCACCCACAACCTCCCTGAGCAACCTGCTCCAGTGTCTCCCCATCAACATTGTTCAGAATTTCTTCCTCATCTCCAGTCTAGATCTCCCCTCTTCCAACTTAGATTCATTGTCTCTTGTCCTGCAGAACATGCCCTTGTCTGTACACACCCTACAGCAAGCACAGCGCTTAGGAGCACTGTCTGGATGTACAATACAATACAATACAATACAATACAGTTTTTGGCAGCAGATGTTAAAATATTGCTTAAGAGCCCTAAATTATTTTTTTTTAAAGAACAAGGTAGCTACTGATGACACAGCCAACAAAAGAAAGCTCACAGCCATGCCTGGCCAGCGCCCATTCTCCCTATAGGGTTTGTTAAATATTGGCTGTGGCACCACTCCAGATACCTAGTTGTTAGATTCTGTGCCCATGTGCATGTGTTACAGCTTTCTCTCAGTTTGGTCAGTTTGTCTTGCTTGCTCGACAGCTATCAATAGACAGAAGAGCTGGCTGTCAGCAGGACAAGCAGTGAAAATAAACAGAAGCAGCCAAGCAAGTTGGCAAAAAAGCATCATTTTGGCAGAAGTGTCTTCACCTGATGTACAGCTATTGGTGCCATCACCATCCAAAGCAGATTTGAGTCTGCATATGGCAGTCAGCTGTGAGTGTCCAGTGGGATTTATAAAATTGATATGCTTTCCTCTTAATGCATTTCATTCTTAAGCAATAAAATCCAGAGAGCCTACTTCAGACTGAACCTTAGTCGCTCCAGTGCTTTGGGGGCAGTTAGTGGCTCTGTGGTATTTCCAGTGTGCTGTAAAGGTGGAAGTTTAAGTAAATTTTAAAGCAACTGTGAAAACGTTTTCCTTTACCTTCCTAGTGAGGTTGGCCAGAAGTCACTCAGCTTTGAATTTTGAAGGGAATCTTGTAAGCTGGCTGAAGAGGCACTTCCAATAACACCAGAATTAAACCTTACTCTGTCTGTTCCCTGTTGGAGCTGGTGTTACCTGGCATGTATTGAGAGCACAACAGTAAACTAAAGCACTGAGACTGGTGAGAGGTGTCAAGCACAAGCCCCATGAGGAGAGGCTGAGGGAGCTGGGGTTGTTTAACCTGAAGAAGAGGCTCAGGGGAGACCTTATTTCTCTCTACAACTACCTGAAAGGAGGATGTAGACACATGGGGGTTGGTCTCTTCTCCCAGGCAACCAGCACCAGAACAAGAGGACACAGTCTCAAGCTGCACCAGGGGATGTTTAGGCTCGAGGTGAGGAGAAAGTTCTTCACAGAAAGAGCAATTGGCCACTGGAATGTGCTGCCCCGGGAGGTGGTGGAGTCACCATCTCTGGAGGTATTCACGAAAGCATTGGACATGGCACTTGGGGCCATGGTTTAGTCATGAGGTGTTAGACTTCAGGTAATAGGCTGGACTTGATGATCTCTGAGGTCTTTTCCAACCTGGTTGATTCTATGATTCTATCCCACCAGCTGCAAAATCGGAGTATCCCAAAGAAGAGCAAGAGAGGGAGCTCTGAAGTAAACAAACTTCTTGAGATAACTCCGCGAGTTGCATTTCAAAGCAAAATCTCGTGGAGGCTGCCTATGGCATTTTGAAAAGGATTTCATTAAATGTTGCTAACTTGTCATAAGCTCTCTTAAATGGAAGGGTAATGGCTCATAACATTTGTAAGCTTTTTAATTTCATGCAATATGAGCAGTGTAATCAACACCTATTAAAGTCAATCAGCTGTGCCAAGTGGGCTACCTACCTCGGCTTTCTATCTATATTTTCATCGTGGGTACACCTCTGAACTGACTCTGGGAACAGCATGATTGTACTTGCTTATGCTAACATCAGTGGAGGTCTCAGGTCCAGAAATCCCAGTATGGTCATTGCAGAAGTATCTGAACCCAGGGGCTGAATAACCACTTTATAGTCAGTGACTGCTTCCACCTTCTAAGGAGGGAGTTTGGGCCATGGTCTTCATAGCTAACAGCTCCGGAGCTAAACATGAAGGAAAGGGAGAATTTCCCAAATTGTCTCCCATTGTGTTTGGCTTTTTCCCTTTGACAGGTGAAATTTCTCTGCTTGAGGTGATTGCGTGAGGAGAGGTGAGGCATTCAGATCATGTGCTTGTTTTGCTGTACTGATACGGTCCCCACCTCCTCTTTGTTTTAAACATTTGCACCTGTGTCTGTGGTCATAAAAACAAGTGACGTGCATCACAGCTCAAAGTAAGCCGCTGAGGTGAGGCTGGGTGCTCTGTGGTCTCTAAGCCTTTCCGCTGCTTTTTTGCCATGATCCCAGAAACTGCTTGCATTTCAGCTGTGAAGAGGAGGGCAGTGGGGCTGAGTTTTGCAGTGGGGCTGTATTTCTACAGAAATGTTGCTAATCAGCTAACATATTTTCAAGTGAGTTGTGAGCCTTGAGGCAGGAGCTCTGGCACTAGAACCTAAGGCGCTGGAATAGATGTTTGATTTAGTTTATTCCCCCAAAAGGGAAAAGAAACAGAATTATTGATTTTAAAGCTGAAAGAAAAAAATGGCTGAGCTGAATGAATTTGGCAGGCAGTTTCTTGCCTTCCTTGGACATGCACCACTTCTCTGGTTTCTGTTATTTCAGCTTCAGTTTGGCATCTTTAATTTGCATGCTACCTCTATGAATTATATTGGAAGCTGCTCTGAAGCTCATTTTTCCTAATTAGCCATTTATTGTGGCCTCTCAGTATTCACACAGGCTTCAGGAGCTGTACATCATCCTTATTTTTCTATGTTTAATCTTATATTAAGGGTGGGGTGGGGGGAAGGCAGCACAGAGGGTTTTCAGAGGGATTCATGAGTGCAGGACACATCAGTCACACCTGCTGATTATGGGATTTCTGTTGCTGACTTGTATTGCCAGACAGGTATTACTGTTAAAAGAGAAGCTCTGCTGGTAGTTGACTACAGCTGACCTGAGCCTACCTGTGGGATTGAATGCATTTGTGGAGTAGCCTTGAATTCTCAGTCTAAAACTTGATCCAGATTCCATCTTAACAAGCTGTAGCCTCAGAAAGACATAAGCTTTACAAAGCACCTGAAACTGCTTGGGGAAAAACGTGTGTGATTGTACGGCAGCATTGCTCTCTCAAGGGCAAAGGCCTTGAGTTTAAGGATTTACTATGTCTAGACATTGCTGCTGACAGTCAGGATTGTGGCTGCTGTGGAAAAGCTGAAATGTTAAAACAACTTCTTAATACTAAAAATGAAAAAGCAATAAAACTTTGTACAGTATGGATAGAGAGAAGGTAGAGAGAAACAGATAAAGGAAACACTAAAAGACAAATAGCAAGAGCCAATTATAAAGAAAAAGAGTGTCTGATATTTCTCAGAATCCTCAAGAGCAGAGCTTCATGTCTTCTTACAGGATGGCAAACACTTCTCCAACTCTTCTACTGATCAAAACTACTTCAGCTGCAGTTACGTATTTTATAAGGCAATAGTTACTTGACAAGACAAGCTGTGCTGTCATTAGGAAGTGCAGGCACACACAACTGGTTTTACAGACAGTTTGGTTTGTGTGTTCTTTGATTTGCAACAGAAAAGGAAAGCCAGACCTTCCAGGTTTCATTTACCCATTGCTGTGCCAGTAATAAGAGTTTCTCTGATTGTTATGTTTCTAAAAGACAGATGTTGGATTTGGAGAAAGAAGAACTCAGAGCAGAACAAGAACAACTCTAAGTTTGATTCTGTTTTTTTAGGGCAAATTGGTTGAGGGTCTTGGGAAAACTGACTTACTGCTTTTGAAAGAAAAGATAAGATTTCTTTGGCTGTTCACATCTCCCTAGTTGAAGCATCTCTATTTTTGATCTCTCTTTGTCTGAGACTGTGCCTGGCTGTCTACTCCCACGTACACCAGTGTCTATCAAGAAGGGAGAGTCCCATGCCAGCAGTGTTGGAGTGCAAGACACTGCTACTGTCCATGTGGGATAAATCTAGCCACAGCACAGGAATTCTGATTTGTCAGTGAATCATTGATTTAGGCTTCAGTCCGGATAGATATTAAATTACGTGCATAATTTACAGACATAAATAATTTCACTGACATCAGTAAGATTATTCATATGTAGAGAGTTGGGTGTTCATTGTGGTGTTTGCTGGATTATGCCCTGTAATTTCTCAATGTGATGCGTGTGTGGCAGAGCAAAGCCACTGGCAGGTGTCTGTCCTGCTGTCCTCTATACTAACATGGGGACAGATGCTCCCCTTTCCTCCAAAAGGTTGTATCTGTTCAATAGGTCGACAGAGAGTGGAGCAGGAGACAGGGACCAGGGTGAGCAAAGCCTCTTGCTCATTCACTTCTACAGCAGCTGAGGACTGGTGTGAGGAGTTCTGTGTCCATGTGTATGCTCATTTTAGCAGATCGCATGCCTCAAGTGTAAAAGAGTGTGGAGCAGAGCTGGAAGGTATTTTCAAGTAAAACCTCCCTTTGCAAGGAGGTGAAGGAAAGCAATTTCCATGGTGCCCTTTTTTGTTTGGTTGGTTTTTTCTTTTGTTTTTACTTTTTACTGATGGTTCTCAGCATTAATGTGAAATGTTGCATGTCTGTTGATTTCCTCTTGATCCGCTGTAACTCTGAGTCCAGTGGTTTTAATTCCAGTTCAAGGCTCCAGTCTGGCCTTGAAATTTTCAGTCTGTATGAAGCACTGGCAGGGAGTCTTCTCCTCCTTTCCCTCTGAAAGGGAATAACCTGTGGAACACAAAGAAAATTCAAGGTGTGTCAGCTCACAGTATTTCTTCCTTGTTTGTCCATCAGTGAATGATCCTTCCTTGCCTTCCTTACATAAAATGAAAGGTTGGACTAGATGATCCTTGAGGTCCCTTCCAATCTGGTATTCTCTGAATCTCTGAAAATAACAGGAGATTGCTCACTTCCATAATTTTCCTTGAGCAGGAGTGAAGCTCTTTAGCTTTTACCTTCTTACCACTGAGGTTCCCCAGCTAGCATCAACTGTACAACTGCTGCCATCATCCAGCTTCCCCCAGAAATAGCCCTTATGAAGGTAGAAACTCATCTTCCTTCAGCAAGACCTGTATGGCCTGCAAGGGAAGGGTTTATGTCAAATTTATTTCAAATGCAGAAGTGCTAAAATTTTATTTTTAATTCTCTGTTGATGACAGTGGTGAGTAAATGAACACTGAGATTTGCACAGTATCTCAGTCAGTACAGGATATTTTGCTGGATTCTTAATTTGCAGTCTAAAGCTAGGCAATGAAAATTGCTTTTGTGATCTAGGCTTTTCTCTTTCTCACAAGCAACAGCTTGAATCTCTGCTTCTAGTACTTTTTCTCCTTGAGCAAAGCAATACCATTTGATTGTCTCTCTCTTGATTTGAACAAGGGATGGATTCGTCATGGGGCATTTAATGAATAAAAGTGGTTAGCATCTGAGTTCTGCCTCTCTACCAAGAGACCAGCAGCAGCTGCAAAAGATTGCCTGTGGCACCATGAAAGGGTGGCTACTGATTTGGAGAGAAGCTTGCTGTTCACTGAATCATCCGTATCACTCTTCACAGTGCCTGGAAAGTCTTCTTTTCCAAGTATTAATGCAAGCTGAGCCTTCCTCTTGGATATGATCTGACAGGAGTGCAGCCCAAGGCAGCACAGCTGAAGAGTAAGATGTGTTTTTTCCAATGAGAAACTTTGTAAGACATCAATATTTAAAAGCAGAGAAATAAATAAAATTACAGACAGTGAGGTTGCTTGTGGAGAGAAGAGAGGGCATTTGTCTGACAGAACAAGTGTGTCTCTCTACCAAGGTTTCCAGTTCTTTGGCTACTGTCTGTCTTTTGATTAGGTTGATCTGTAAAAGTGTGAACAATTCATTATTTTTTCCAAAAATAATGATGTTTTCTAAATGTATTGTGCAGGTTAGAAGTACAAAGTGGGCACAGCTGTTTACCTCCTTGGAGCAGCTGATACTGTTCTTTAAGCAGATTCACTGTTGGTGTAGAACAACACAAGTGAAGCCACACAGTGAATGGCCAAATAATCCATAATCCAATTGCAGACTAATTGCTGTAAAAGGTCAAGATCAAGTGATCAGCCTGAACTGATTTAATGAGTTGATTGGGTGGGGTGAACCTGAACATGTTTCCTCTGATACTTCCTGTGGTTGAGTGTTCAGAGCGTGTCCTCTCCAGTTCTTTGCAGAACATCCTTCACCATCTAAATGAAGTAAAGGCCACACAGGGTAATGGCATGTATGTTGTCAATGCTGATGGCTTGACAGGCACCTTCTACTGCATATTTACTGTTGCTTCAAGCCAAAATATTTTATCTGTATTCTGCTACCTCTTGAAATCCTCAGCTCCTGCTGCAAAATTACTTCTGCTATATATATTTCTTTCAGATCCCAACTGTTAGTTATAAATGATGAACTTTGATACTGGTGCACCGTTGGGAGAGCAGCAGGCTCTTTTTTTCTCTCTCTGCAACATTATCTATTATGCAGCATTCTAGGAAATAGAAGAAGCAGGAACAAGCAGGTAGGACCTTTCCTGTACCCTTTCCTGGTAGGAACCACTGGTCAAGTGTCTTCACAGGTCAGTTTTGTGGCTCCAGAGTTTTGAAAGAACTCCAGGAATAAAAACATCAGGAAGCAGATGCCTTCTGTTTAGAAGTGGAGACAACCAGACAGGCTGAGCTACCCTGGTGATTGCCCAAATAGTAAATCAGGGTTCTTGACTTTTATATGCCTCCCTGTGCTCTATTTTACCTTCACACATCCTAATCTTTTTGGCTGCTTTTGCCGTTACTCACCATTTCCCCAAACAACATTCCTGTCTTCTTCCAGGTGTGGAAAAAGCATCTGCTGCTCTTTGTGCAAGCCTGACATCTCTCGAAACACCATTCCCCAGTGGTGGTGCCTAGGGATGTATTTTTGCTCTTCAGCCCTATGCCATGACAATACCTTGTGTTGCTCTCCTCTCTTCACCTTAAAGTAGATACTCAAGAGTGTCTCTTGAACACCAGCCACGAGATACAGTCAAATCCCAACACAAAGCACCCTGCTCCTGCTCCTGCAATCATCCCACTGATCAGACCTTTGCTGTCATGCTGTCTGTGTAGGTATGTCTCTTGTGTAGCATCGTCCAGCATGATTTAGCATCTTTCTTCCAGATCAATCCAATTTCATGTCACATGCTTAGCTGCATCTGTCATTCTACCTTTTCAAGTGTACTGCTGCCTTGGCTGTTAGATGTTCAGCCTCTCTGAGAGGGATGGAGATTTGCAGCTCTTCCTCTCCAAGCCAGTTCCTGCCTGACACTAACTCAGACATGGACTGTTACAGCACCGCAGGTTGGTTTGGCCCCTGTGTTTATTTCTGTGGGGAAGCCTCTGTCTAGTCTTGTAGACCAATGGAGCATCCTTCTTAAAGCTGAGTACTGAAGAAGAAATAGCAGAAAAAATGGTTAGATAAATACAGTCCAAAAAGTGGCTGCATAAAAGTTTCTGTACCTCATAGCCTGCTATCATAATTAAAGCAGGTCAATTTTTTTTCGTATCAAAGGTACAGTTGTGGGCCCAGCCTTTCTTTTCTGTCCTTCCTGTTTTCCCAGATATGCTCCTACAGAGTTAACTGAGTATATTTCTACAACAAATATTCCCACAACAAGGCCAAAATACGGTTTTCATCAATCACTTTATGGCTGTTTCAAGCCTGTCACACCAGTGTATGTGCTTACAGAGGCTCAGAGAGAAGGAAAAGAAAAAAGGAAAAAAGAAGTGCAGAGAAACCACAAATAAAGGCAAGCATTTGAATAGAAAACCTGAGCTTTCTATCACCAGGAGTGGTCAGATGATATTTCTTTGTGTCTTGTACAGTGGCAAGGACACAGTCTCCAATGAATACATAATTGCAGATCCAGGAAATGAAGTTATTACTTCCACGAAACTATTGAAAAGGAGAGCCCACTGCGCCCTATGGAGCACAGCAAACCTGAAGGACAGGTCTCATAAAGAGCCACCTTATTATTGCAATAGAAGCCCAGAAACAAAACCACTTTGATTGCAGGAACATGTCCAGGCTGAACCTTGTCATTTCACAGGCCAGATGCATTGGAGAGAACTCCATTGAGTAATCACAGAAGTGAGGATGGCCTTCTGCATCCTGCCTCCCAGCCATAACCGTGCTGTAATATAGTTGCTTTTGTAGTGTAATTGCTTTCTCTGCAGGGCTTCTTCCTATTGATTCTGCTTGTGTGGATTTAAATTGTTTGCGGGTTGGAACTAGACTCAAGTTGGTCTGCATCTCTGCCTTTCTGTGCTAGGCAGCTCACGTGGCAGCTCTATCTGAGAGACTTTAATGAGGTCCAGATAGCATCACTCCTTGGCCTGCCCCTATGTGTTTGATGCGAGGAAAGAGGCTGGATCAGATAAGTTCAGAACATCAATAAATACGTGTATTTTGTTTGGTGACACTTGTTCAATTTGAATCTTTTTCCCAGGAAGCAGCTTGTGTTGTGTCGGTTTTTTTCCCCGCGTGCTGTGTAAATGCTCTGCATCTGCAACTGCCGAGGATGGTGCCATCCCATCGCAATGCCATCTGCTGCTTCACAAAGTGCTTTTTGCGTGGATAAAAAATGTGAGGTGTTACTCATAATTAGGCAAATCACATGCTGTGATCTGTGATTGATTTGATTTCTGTTGCTGGCTACCTCGCATATGTCTATGTGTCCATAAGTATTGTCTACATATCAGCATATGGATGCAGATGAATCAGAGACTCATGAATTCTTTTTCCCAATCCAGACAGATGGAAATGTTTTCCCTCCTTCTTATTAGCTGCAGCTGAATTTCAGTAACGCTAGGGGCCTCTGCTAGGATCTTGCCTGCGTTTCATGCCGTACATGCATACGTAAGCTGGCTGGGCCATCTATAATCCAATACAAGAAGTGAGCGATCTGTGACAGGCAGCAAAGGAAAGTTATAAGTTCAATGCAATGTTCAGAGATAGCCACATAAAACCTTCCTGGAGAAAAATATCTGGATATATGACTTGGCATTGTGCAGTGCAGTAAGAGAATGCCTAAAAGGTGCTTGTGAGCATGCTAGAACCCAAGTGTCTGCTGAATCGGGCTTCGGGAAGATATTACTGTGCCTTTCTTAGTATTAACCATATGTACTCTTTAATATGCATTCACCTCACTAACTGAGATCCTAAATGTTTCTGGCTGTACTATGTTCCAAGTAATGCTGACAGTAAGAGAAAGTAACTCAGAAATTACCAGTTCCCTATAATTTTATTGTTGTCTTCAAATGCCTTTTATAGATAGTGAGGTATGATTTACCAGCAGTTTCAAAAGATGTTTAAGGCAGGCAGTAGGCATACTAGAAGGGCCATAAAAATGAAAACACATGAACAGAAGTCTGCACGCTTGTCTGGAGTAAAAGTTACGAGCGGTGCTGTAGCGATATAGTTGGATGATTTAGAATATTTTAAACCTCAGCAGAGCTCTCTTCTTTTCTCTCCCTCTCTCCTATGATCCTGTGCCTATCTACAGTATGTTCACTTCAGCAGGAGATCTTTCACCACTGGAGTCTGACCATAACTAGGATAGCCCGAGGCAGAACATAGGCTGTAACTAAGCACAAATCCATAGTCCTGCTGCTGCAACACCTCCTATAGACAAGGATCAGATAAGCACAAGCTGTCCCTGAGCAGCAACTGCAGTTTGGTAATTGTGCAGAAGAATTCAAGTAAATTGAAATGGTTGATAAATACTTGGTTTATTTTTGCTGGAAGTAATGAGAGCAGTGTGCTCAGAAGCTAGGACTGCTGTTCTTTAAAGGCCTTACCGTTGCTTTCTTGAGTCCTGCTTAGTTTGTACAAGGGAGAGCCATTCCCCAGTGAGGCAAAGTTAATCATCAGCGCACATTTCATCGACTCTGGTGTAACACCTTTGGATGAACTGTGTGTGCACTGAAGTGGTTGAAGCATTTTCAGAATTATTTGGTTATTTTTCAAGTTGTGCTACTCTCATAATTTCAGCTATTTGAGGATGTCTTGCTGGAGGACTCCTGGTCACGAGTACTTAATGTATCTGACACTTAATGTTTCAGATTTTTTCCAAGGCCAGTAATGCTCAGTTCAGTCCTACCAATGCAGAAAGTTTTGTGACTGTGCAGCAGCCTTCAGATGTTACTAGTCTGTATTTCTTACCCCCATGGATACCAGAACTCCAACATGTATGGTTGCATTTTATTTTGATGTGTGTGTCTATCAGTTTTATCATGTTTTAATCCTTTTCCTTGCAAGTCAGTGGAGTAAAGAAAACAGAATAGCAAAGAAGTGAAGGCAGATGTAACAACTTGGGGATGTATTTTCTTTTGGGTGATGGTTTTAATGTCAGCAGACATGGTGTAATTTAATTTTCGGAAGAATCTCAGCTGCAAAGCAGCTGATTAGGCATCTTGAGGAAACAGCCACTCTCTCAGAGCACAGAGAGTGAATATTATAGATGTTCTTCTAAAGAGAGAAAACCCTGGTTTGCCAGAAATAAATCACTTTGAGGGATACAAACCCTCTTGGGTAGCCATCCAAAAGCAGAACCCAGTCATTTTGATCTCACATCACAGACCTGCCTTCTTTGCACTTGAAAAAGAAGAGTCAGAGTTGTAATTGCCTTAATGCAGCTGTGGGAAATTTATCTTTTGTTTCTATTGTTATTAAAATGAACTTCAAGAAATGCCATAAAAGAGGAGGATTTGTGATATCGGACATAAAACTCCAGCATGTGCACTATCTATGCCATTAAAATGTGTCACATTGGGTGGTTTGGACATTCTCAGCTTCAGGGTACTGTAAAACATATCTTCCTGCAAAGGTGACTGTACTTGGTTTGCATTGAAAGAAGTTGATGGGTTTTTTGGTTCAAGCATTTGAATCCTTCATAAAACATCAGCAGCTGGAACACAGTGCACTAAGCTCACAATGATATTAATCTCTGAGTGCTAGGTGCAGATCAGGGCTGTATCAGCTCGGTTCCTGATCCAGGTTGCCTGACCTAATCACATTACAGTGGTGAAAGAAGTTTGTTTCCTGGAAAAGGAGGATGCAGACTGCATTCTCTTCCCTCTCCCTTGGACCTATTGCCTCCTTCCTAAAAGCAATGAACTTTAGACACAAGGATGGCACACGCTGGGACATTTTGCAGAATTCATTTTAATGTGTTTGCTACCAATGCCATTCATGGTTTGATTTCATTCTGCTATGAAAAGCTTACACTGTCAAATTAGAAGCTTTATTGAAAAGGGGAACATGTTACATTCAGCTGCTTGAAGGACAAAATCAAGGTCAGAAGATAACTCAGTGATTAAACAACACAAAGTACATTCAAATCATATTAAGAGATGTTTTCGATCTCGCACCTAGGGATTTAGCTACATGACTCTAATTTTTGTGCCAGAAGGCTTCTGGACAAAATCCTGTTCTTGCTGTGAGGAGTTAGATCAGAAACAGGAGGAAGACTTATTTGGTTTACTTTTGAAATAGAAACAGTAATGTTTGGCTTGCAAGTTTGGCCTGAAGTCTAGATTTTGCGTTGACGCAGGTGAAAGCCAGGCTGCTCGTCCAAGCAGGATCTTAGGAATGGGGTTCACTAGGTGCTCTCAGGTTTGCCACAGCCAAGGATAGGTACTGTCCAGTGTTCTATCTGCTCTTCAGGAGGTGCCCAATGTCCGTACAATGTTCTGCTGAGGTTTACTTTGGTGCCAATTGATCAATGCAGCATCTGTTACCAATTCTGAAGTTTTTCTACTCTGTTGTTTCCTTTCAAGTCTCTCTTTTATGGGAGAAGCTCTGAGCTTTTCCAGCATCAAATCCTTCCTAAAGGAGTTTCTGCTTTGAAGGCAGGAGTAGGGGAAAGAAATGAACACCCATGGTCAGGTCTGCTGTTTCTGACTGTGTGCTCACAGCATGTTCTGGAGATCTTTGTGGTTAGGAAACTCTGCATTTAGCATCATGTTGTGAGGCTATTACTGCTGCAGGCCGTATGGGAACATGCAAAACTGAGAACACTCATTTAAGCACATCTGTGTCAACTGGCCAAAAATGACAGACTAAGGGTTACAAAGTCAGCTTTCCTGGTAAATCTCAGACACGCCTGACAACTGCAAAAATAAACTGGCGTGCAGTGCTGTGTCCCAGGCAGCGTGTGCAGGTGGGGCTGGTTACATGAGGAACTGATCTTGCACGTTTTCATTAACTGATTTTGATGAAGTTTACTGATTTTGATGAAGGACAGGTGCTCAGAAATGGTTACTTTGTGTCTCAGTTCTTGGGCAATAAATGCTTACCACTCCAAAACACACCAATCTGTGAAACGGCACCGCCTGCAGCTGTGAGATTTTCCTACCAAAGGAATATGCAATGCAGGAGACTAAGTATCATTGCTTTTATTACTGTTGTCACAGTTACTGCAAGTACAGTCAGACTGATTGCACTTTCGGAAAGGAATATATTTATTATAACCCACCTGAATCAGCAGCTCCTGAAAACGGCATGCAAGGGTGCAGGCGAGTGGCTGTGCTGCTTCTGGCTGTGGGCCAGGTGAAGGAGAGCTTTTGTTGTCCTGTTGGACTGGCTGTGTGATTTGCAGGAAACAAACTCTTGCCTTCTGACAGTCTAGCTGTGTATGGAGCTGTGGTTGCTTTCAGCAGTGTCAGAGGTAGAACTGAGCAGTAAAATAGAGCTGTGAGTGGCTTCTCCATAGACTGCTCCTTGCCAACCTGAATTGTGTTTTAATATTTTAATCTTTCCCATTACTTTGTCAAGCCTGCAGGAGATTCACCATATCCTTTATTTCCACAAGTTTCACTTGCACTTTCTCTGTGAAGTCTTTGAATCCACAGGATCAAATCCAAACTACTCCTCTGGACCACTCAAATTAGAAACACACTGACTGTGATGCATTATTTTAAAATTACCAGTTAAAATTTAAAAGGATTTCCAAATATTTTTAATAATTCCCTAAACCACTCTAAGGACATCTGCTGAAGAACTGAATTGCCTTAAAGCCAGCACTGGTTGAGATTGCTTCAGCTGCAAATTAAGGTTGTCACTTGAAGTGCTTTTTTTCTTTTGTACTCTCGGATACGGAAGTTTTTTGCATCACTTCCTAAGTGAGCCGAGGAAAGACAGCTAGTGAGCTGTTAGGGTTTGTTTTGCCCTGGGTTTGACCCGGCAAACAATCAGCCCATGCCTTTTCCAAAGTGTTCTTTGTTTTGTTGGGTACCTCACTGCTTCATGAGGAAAGAGGCTAATTCTGTTTTGCCATGGTTTTGCACTTTTCCCATTCTTTATTCTGCAGCATGTGTCCAGTGTTTTATTATATTGAGTAGCAGCTTCTTCTTTGTGTCTGCAAACGTTTGCATTATTGTTAAGCCACTGGGTCTGCTAATGAGGGGCTGTAGTAAGAGGTGGAATGAGGTATTTACTATGGAGGATTTCCTGCACAGATGAATAGTAGACTCATGGTAGACAGGAAGATGATAACTGACCCAAAGAGTCCTTAAAAAATCCCAGTGTCACCTGCCCCCCCCCCAAAATGGACCTGCAGACCAGAGTAGGAGAGGGTCATCCATTGATGTCCTGCAAGGAAAATGATTGAAATAAAGCAAACAGGAAAACATACAGGAGAAAAACACATTCTGCTCCCATAGATGTCTCTGCCGTAGTTTAGTTTCTCCAGTCAGATGATCAAAAGAACCACTGGAAAGAAACAATACTGTACAAAGTGTCAGAAAGGAAGTGACCACTGAGTCAGAGTGCAAAGTTTATAGGAAGTTGCATCAGAGGCTGTAGCTGAGTGCAGTGCAATGGAATGGATAAAATGGGCATGAACTGGGACTCTGCTAACAGTCCACAGTTAATAGAGGGTTGTTTTAAGAAGGTTAAAGTCCTAACAGCTGAATCTGGGCATAAAGAGCAACCAGTGGCAGCATGTGGACTGGGACTGACATCTGCTCCTGCAAAGAGAGGTGCAAGGAAACCTTGTTGTCATGTCTATGATGAGAGGAAGAAGAACAAATGACAGAGAAAAAGATTTCTCAGTACATCCGATAGCATGCAGGCACAGAAACATGTTGGGCTGTTGTGAGATTGCTGATATCAGATGTGTTTTAGCTCACGTGTGCTTTTCTGAAGAATTGGCTTGAACCTTTTAGAGAGAAACAAGATAGACAACAAAAAAAACCCAACATTGTTTACTCTAATTTTTTGAATCCAATAAAATATTTTATCCAGTTTTCCTTTCATTTCCACTTTCTTCACATCAATGCCAAGAGTAAAATGTATTTATTTCTTTAATATTATTTATCTGGAAAGATTTAGAACTGGATTGTTGCATATTATACTTCCAAAGTGTGGCATTCCTCATATTTACAGTGTTATAATTAGTCAGACATGCTTATTTATTGCATGCTGATATGCTAATTCTAGGTCCGTTGGGTGTCATGACAGTTTATGAGACTATTGCTTCACTACATAATCATTTTTATGGTGATAATGCCATACAGATCAAGATGTGCCAGCTTCTGCACATTGGCCACAGCAACCCCATGCAGTGCTACAGGCTAGGATCAGAGTGGCTGGAGAGCGGCCAGGGAGAGAGGGACCTGGGGGTACTGGTCGATGGTAGGCTGAACATGAGCCTGCAGTGTGCCCAGGCAGCCAAGAGGGCCAATGGCATCCTGGCCTGCATCAGGAACAGTATGGCCAGCAGGAGCAGGGAGGTCATTCTGCCCCTGTACACTGCACTGGTTAGGCCACACCTTGAGTACTGTGTCCAATTCTGGGCCCCTCAGTTTAGGAAGGATGTTGTCTTGCTGGAACATGTCCAGAGAAGGGCAACAAAGTTGGTGAGGGGTTTGGAACACAAGCCCTATGAGGAGAGGCTGAGGGAGCTGGGGTTGCTTAGCCTGGAGAAGAGGAGGCTCAGGGGTGACCTTATTGCTCTCTACAACTACCTGAAGGGAGGTTGTAGACAGGCAGATGTTGGTCTCTTCTCCCAGGCAACCAGCACCAGAACAAGAGGACACAGTCTCAAGCTGCGCCGGGGAGGTTTAGGCTGGATGTTAGGCAGAAGTTCTATACAGAGAGAGTGATTGCCCATTGGAATGTGCTGCCCAGGGAGGTGGTGGAGTCACCCTCATTGGAGGTGTTCAGGAGGAGACTTGATGGGGTGCTTGGTGCCATGGTTTAGTTGTTTAGGTGGGTTGGATTGGTTGATGGGTTGGACGCAATGATCTTGAAGGTCTCTACCAACCTGGTTTATTCTATTCTATTTCCACTTGCTCTCATGCACCAGAATGCTAGATTTTGTTTCGTGAGAGCATGAAAGCGTTGAGAGAAGTGAACGGTTTTGTCTTTTCGGTTGTAGCTGCTGACTGCTCCAAGAGTTTTGGGATGCTTTGATTATTTTCTAATCTGTGACTGAAGGAAGCTGATGTCACCACCAAGCTTGCAACAGAGGAAACATTTTCCAAATGCTCAGTGTGTGAAAGATGTCAGTGTTATTACCTTTGTAAACAGGAGATGATGGACAGAAAGTCTGCAGAGTTTTCAGTGAAAGGGAGTAATTTTTTCAGCTCTTTTTCTTTTCTTAATGGAAGAAGAATTATGGAAATGAGAGCGGGCATTGCACTAAGTGCTTGAAACGGTCCTTCCCTGCAGACCAATAAAAATATAACTCTTCCATTAGGGAAATTTAGTTTTTTGAAGGCTGCCTGAATTTGAGCTCTGAATCAGTCAATGAGATTACTATGCTGGGGTAAGCGTTTCAAGGTTTGATTATGTATTTTAAGGCTTGTAGGTGGATACCAGCTCTTAGCTTGTCATGTAAGACTTCTTCAGAACAACTTTTTCTGTGACTCTTATGTTAACCACTTCTGTAGTGCAGTCTCCTGTTAGGCAGATCAGTAACAGAGTCTCAAAACCATGGGGACTAAACGATTTTCCACTAGAATTTGGACTAGAAGGTTTCCTGGCCTTTTCAAAACATTCTAGCTACCTGCATAACTCCATAAACAAAGTAAAAAGTGTGACCTTTGTGTGCTTTTTATGGCACGTTTGCAGTGGTTATAGTCTCACCTGTGATTGTAGATGATGCAGATTGTAGCTGTCTGCCTTCAAAAATATCCTCTGTCCCTGGAGGTGTTCAAGAGGGGATTGGACGTGGCACTTGAAGCCATGGCTTAGTTGTGAGGTGTTGGGCGACAGGTTGGACTTGATGATCTCTGAGGTCTTTTCCAACCTTATTGATTCTATGATTCTATGATTCTAATTGTGAGATTAAAATGTAATAGTAAACTGCTAACATTGGGGCTGTTCACATTAGGACCCTGCCCAGAACCATGAAGAGTTTGTATCGGAACAAATGGGTATTCAGGTCAAACTACATGACCTTTGGACCATTCTATGATTCTTAGTGAAGCCATCTTTTTTTTTCCCCTTTTCCCCTGTGCTGTTAAACATACAGCAGTTAAATCAACATTAATTTCTAGGTTCTAGATGATCACAGTAAAAATTAATTTCAAAGAGCAAAATCAATACCACAGCTACTTATTTCTGTCTCACTAACGGCATTTCAGTTTCATTGACTGTGTTACTTAAGCTGTCAAACACGTAACAGAGGTATGTGAGGATGATTTGTCCTCATTTAGTGTATCAGGAGACAGGGACACCAAGAGGTTCTGAAACTTGTCCAAAGTCTAGTAATCATTAAGTGGTGTCCTTTTTTATTATTATTATTTAGTTGTAAATAGTCTAAAGGTAACATAAGTCCCCGCTCACTGCACACGGGTTGGGCTGGATGACCTTTGGAGGTCCCTTTCAACCCAAACCATTCTGTGATTCTATAACAGTGTTAGAACTGATCCAGTAAACCTCATTTCCCCCTTTTTGCTGAAGGACTGATCCCACAGGTGCATGCAGCATGAATAGTTAAGGCAGCACGTGTAGTTACTATGAATATTTGGGCACCTGTGGGGATGGTTTTGGTTTAGTTTTCTGAGGTTTGTTTTCTGCACACACTACTGGGAGTAATTTACTCATCGCTGGCAGTGTTTCTAGTCCATCACAGGACTCCCACAAGTGCATTTTTTGTGGTGTTTTCTATGCAGACACCCTAGTCCTTCTGCCATGATGCAGAAAAATGGCATTTTAATTAATAGTTATTAATTGTGTTCCTCATGAATTCGGGAGACAAAGAGAACATGGCTGACCTACCCATTCCTCTGTCCCCATCCTTATGATTCCAAATGGAAAGATTTTGAAACACTGGGAAAAAGACTTTGGTAGAGAAAGCATGTGCACATAACATTTTAAACTCCATGCTGACTTTCTTTGCTATTGTATGCCACTACCAATCCTGTGGTTTACTCAGTTGAATTTAATCAGCTGCCTTCTTTAGACATCATGAAGAGATACTGGCAGTGAATTTCCACCTCCTGCGTTAGAATTTTGGCTGATTGAAGTTGAGGTCACCTTGTGCCAATGCTGTGGGTGGCTAATAGGCCCTGAGAATCCAGCTGTGTGGACTGGGGCTGCCTGGAGAAAACACAAGTTCCCAGTTGTCTTGCATGTATTTGCACACAGAAGGAGCCAGATGGTTTTCTCTGTGGGTTTTCTTGGACTTCGCTCTGCAGGAGAAATACCTGAGATGGATGCTGCCAGGTAGCTGTGTGGCTCCTGTGTGCTGCCAGCTGCTCTAGCTCTTCTCCCAGAGGCATAAAATTGTAAAAATTGGTAGAAACCTGTGTGGTCAAGTGGGGCATGGGGAAAAGTTACATGTCTCTAGATGGAATGGGATGGGTCTGGTCCCAAGCAGCATCCCAGTCTGGAATGTGATGGTGGTACACGCTGACTGCTTTTAGGATGTTGGGTAGTGATAGGACTGGGGGGAATGGAGCAAAACTAGGAATGGGTAGATTCAGTTTGGATGCTAAGAAGAAGTTCTTCACCATGAGGGCGGTGAGACACTGGAACAGGTTGCCCAGGGAGGTGATAGAAGCTCCATCCCTGGAGGTTTTTAAGGCCAGACTGGAGGTGGCTCTGAGCAACCTGATCTAGTGTGAAGTGTCCCTGCCCATGGCAGGGAGGTTGCAACTGGGTGATCTTTATGGTCCATTCTAACCCTGTCAGTTCTGTGAGATCAAAGGCACTTTGTACAACTTAATACAATTTTCTTGTTCACAGTGCTAGGTCCTGGCTCACTCATATGGCCATGTGGTAGGCAGACACAGTCACCCATTGGAGCCATCTGAAGCTGTACAATATTGCAGATTTGACTCTGAGATGGACTGCTGCTGTCAGCCCCCCCTCCCAAAACACTGGTCATTGGGAAGCTTAGGTCAGGTCCTGTATCAAATGCACATCTTAAAATAACAAGTTGGTTGGCTCATACCAGCAGTAAAGCTAACTGTCCCTTAAACCAAGGCTTGTCTCTGGGATATTATCTGGGCCAAACAGGAGTGTGGGCTATGGTTTTGTCCTGGACAATAAAAGTCAATGCAGAGTAGCCTGATCTTCAACCACACACCCAATCTTGGGGCACTGGCAAAAGCCCAGCAGTGTTAGGCAAAGCTCCAGGTGCCTCAGGCAGACTGGTCTCAGGCAACTGTCCCTTGTCTCATGTGTTTGCCCTTGTGGTCTTGTTCCAGGGCAATCCACTGTACTTCCAGTCTGCCAGAAATGTGACAGTGAACATCCTCAATGAGAAGACTAAAGTCCTTACTCGCCTTGTAACAGGTAAGGAGGGGGAAAGGTTGTGTGGAAGAATGATGGGGGGATGAAAGCAGGTTTGTTGTGGGATGCTGTGCTGGCTTTAGACAGCACACTGGAGAGGAGCCCAGGTCTCTTGTGAAGTCCAAATGAAAACTTTGCTCCACTTTGTAGAAACAAAGCTAGAGACATGAAAGCCATGCTGGTGAGGCAGCTGGCTGGTGCTTTCTGATAACGAAGCAGACCATCGTTTTCATTTGAAAGCCAATCCAGAGACAGAAAGGTTAGTTGTACAGCTTCAGGGTCAAGAAGAACATATGCAGGCTGACATTTCTGTTGTAACAGGCACAGGCTTTTCCTGACACTTCTAACATTCCTGAGTTCTTGGGAACTCTGCAGATTAACTGTGGCAGGGTTGGGACACTTTGCAATTTAGAGCTCTCTGTGCCTTTCTGCTGCTGAAGAGCACTCTCATGCTCCCAAACGTGAGTGTGTTTGATAGGGAAATTGTTGTTTCATAAATCCCAGGTGCACAGCAAGCCTTTGAAAGAATGCATGTATAATTTGGGTTGAAAGAGCCTAATGCATTATATGTGGTAATATATAATATACATGGGATATCTATTTATTTATCGAGATTTATCTGGGGACTGGGAGAAGTATTGCTGCGTGGCAGAGCCAGTAATCCATAAACATGTTGTCTCTGTGTGAGAGTAGGTTGTTTGCTTTGCTTATATAACATCTTGCCCTCTAGTCACAGTATTAAATAATTAAATATGCACCTTCAGTAAGCAATGATTTAAGCAGCATGCATGAAAATTGCTGTGAGGAAGGAAATAAATTCAACCCCAGGCTCCCAGATTCTCACATTCAGAATGAACATGTTTAGTTTGTTGGTTCTCCATATATTTTGAAGGGAGTGTTTGGTTCACTTAAGCACCTTGATGTCACAAGAGCATGGGAGGACACAGCCAGTGACATCTCCTGCAGTGATGTTCAGGTTGCTGAGTTCTGCGTTCAGCAGCAGCTTTGGTTTCAGAGTGGAGTAGAGACGTGGTCCCACATAGTGCATGCTTCACTGAGAAGTAGGGAGGCGGCAGTTAATTAGCAAGATACAAAAACCAGACTTGCAGCTTGAAAGTACTGGATTTTCTCAGAACAACTGCAAGATTTTTAAGTGTTTCCAGGGATCTCAGCATAGCCTCACTTTCCTGGAGCGTGAATTATGCACGGCATTCTTTGTGTGCCCTTGTGCCTGCGCAGGCAAAGGTGGGTACAGATGGAGTTAGGAACTGCCTGTATTAGAAAACATTGGTCTTCAGGTCTTATTTCTCTTGTCTCTTGAGAAATGAGACTAGCCATGAAGATGACCAGAATTAATGCAAAGTCAGATCAGCTGCCTCGTGCAGTAACATATTCCAGGGAAGCTGGGACTGGGACTGAGCTGCACGGAGCTGTTAGATGGTGATTTGTCCAAAGTTTAGCTTAGATTGGTAACCAAGCGGTCTGTTCTTTGTAGCCTTTGAGCCACAGACCTGCACAGAATTGCTATGCAGGCAGCTGATGTTTATCAGGCTCCACAACAAATCACATTGCCAGAGGCTTTCCAGCACTTTGGTGTCCAGCAGCCTGCAGGAGAAGTAACAGAACTGAGATAAGAGCGTGAAGGAAAGTTTTACTTGGCTAAAAGTTCACTGAAGTGTGGGAGAGCCTGCACGTACTTGAAATGGTTTAACAGAAAACATTTGCCCCTGAATTGGTATTTTTTCTTTTTGTTGTTGTTAATTGGACTGTGCATGACAGTGATATCATTTCAATCCAGATATATTTAATAGGCAGAAACCCAGGAATCTTTCACACCACAGCATCAGTCCAAGCAAAGTGGACTCAGGAACTTTTGATACCTCTTACAGCTGCACCAATACTCTCAAATCATGGCTGGGTGTATTCATTGTTATTTGACACGTGAGTGTCCTTTTTCTCAGAATTTCCCAGCTGTGTCAGGCTTAATGGTGATTTTAGGTCATAGACAAGCATTAACAAAAACAGAAGTAGAAATAGTTGAGGAGTTGTTATTTGGGTAGAAAACAGTGCCTTTTTCTAATGAGAGGTCACCCTCTGAAAAGCACAGACTTCCTGGTATGACGTGTCAGATGCAGTTTGTACCTGCAGAGCTGTTAGGGTAATCTCAGCAGATGGATTTGTTAAATGTATGTTGTAATTTTCACTAAAAGGTGGTGCTAAATCTCTTATTCCCTCCAGGTCCCCAAGCAGTGGAAGCACACAGCCAAAAATTTGAGGTGAAAACCCTCTCTGGAAAATTGCTGTTTTCTGCAGATGACAACGAAGTGGTGGTTGGAGCAGAGAGATTGAGAGTTTTAGGTAAAATATGATTCTTTAAGTCACTGTTTTATTATGCACCTCTTCAAATTTTAGTAGACTTTTGCCTGATTTTCCTTCATGCTTGCAGAAAGCTTCTTTTGGGGATAAAACCTTTCACTGTCCATTGCTTTGAGTCTTTCCCAAGCAGATAGTGGCCAGGAGTTTCTGTCTGAGGAGCTTCCTCATTTGCACAATATATTATTTCCCCTCCAGAAAAAGAAATCCCCTGGAAGTGGTTTGTCTGTCTGACTCAGTAAAGTAACTTTAAAACCAGCTTTGGAAACTGAACACTGAAGGATCACTCTTAAGGATTCAGTCACTGTGCATAGGGAAACCTCAGGCCTCATGTTTTTTTATCACTCTACTTTCACCAGCTCCCCCTTTATTCGAAAGCAAACACAAGGAGATCTGCAGTGACATTTCAGCATGAATTAACACCCCCAAATAAATTATCCAAAGAGTTTGATGGCCTTTATGTTAACAATCTTCCCTTAGCCACATGTATGGACTCATCCTCTCTGAGCTGTCTTCATCTATGCTGTGGGTAGGGTTAAGTGTCCTGTGCACCAGAGAGGAGCCCAATGCCATTACTTCCCCTCCTGCCTTTCAAGACAGACAGGGCAACCCGAGCTCTCCTTTTGCCTGTGCAGGATCTGCCTCCCCAGCTGTCCTGCCTGTGAGGCTTTGCGTCAGTAGTTCCTGAGAGAAACTGGGGATACCCTTGGAGTTTGGGAGGTGGGGGTTGCTTATTGTTTGTTTGGATTTGTGTTTTATAATTAGAGAAAAGAAACAGTTACAGTAATAGTAAGATTTTTAAATGCATTTGAGAGTTGCATCTAATTATCTACTAGGAACTTGAATTCTTTTGCTCCCCAGTTCAATCCCTGCTCTTGGGTTAGTCTGATTTGCTTATGAATGTTTTTGTGTAGGACCAGACAGGGTGGCTCAGCATTGCTAGCAGTTGCTCACATAACAGTGCCACTGGTCTCTGTGGGTGCACTGATACCTGTTTTTTAAAGGTTTGATTTGGATGCCTCTCTGGTTCTAAATTATTCCTTAGTTCTCTAGTAAGCATCTTAAACCAGAGATCAACGAAGAAGCTTAGAATAACACAGAGTTAGAGTTATTGTTATTATTATTATTTCTACATATTGCTTAGCATATTATTGATACATTATGTATAGTCTAGAGGAGCTTAAAATGAATAACTCAGAGTCTAACCCTCATGAATGGTACTTTGTATCCAACCCTTAGCATTCTTTTTCACCTGATGTCATGCTGTCCTACATCCTATTTGTAGATAGGCCATGCCTAGCTCTTTGCAGGTCACTGTTGTTACATACTGGACCAGTTCAGTCACCAGCTATGAAAAGGATAAATGCTGAACTTCACATCAACAGTATCTTTTTTTAGCTTAAAACTTTGAAAAGGACCATTCAACATTTTATGTTTTTTCAGTGTTACAAAGCTGGGGAACATTTGTCTCGATCCATGTTGTACCACAAATCTCCCTTCACACTGCACCCTTCAGAGCTAATTAAATGTACGGTCTTTGTGCAGGGTAAGTCAAGTCAGGAAGCAGCTATTTTAAAGTGTTTTCTTGGAGACCTTAAAATGAGAGAGATTTATATCACTGATTCTTAAAAATAATAACAAAGAAAAAAGAAGGAAAAATACAGAAACTTTCCCTTGCAAGTTTCCAGTACTCCTTTTCAGATTACGAGCTTATAAAAATATTGCTTTGTATTTACTTTGTAGTTTGGAGAAAGCAGCAATTATTTTTTATAGCTAGTTAGAGTTTTCTGCCTTGTTTTAGTCTCCAGAATGAACAGCATCCAAAATACTGCTATCCACTGTAGTGTGCTTTCGTTTTTATCTGCAGCTGAGTGTTTCTTGGGGTTTACTAGGCTTATGCATACCTGTCAGAAAACAAAGGGTAGAATGTTACCAGTGGTGATGTTACATGGCAAGTATTTCAATGACCTTGAGCTGAAATGCTTTCAGAGTTCATGGTTGGCTTTGTTGTCCTCCAGCTTCTCTTCCCCAATCTAATTTTATCTCCAAAAGTGTTTGCCATGGCTGTTTGCCACGCTGGGAAGTGTCATACCATATGTTCGCGTTTCTTCCCGTGATTTTGTCTGCACTTGAGACTAGTCCAACTTGTAGTACACAGACAAATTCCTTTGATCATTCCTCTGGTGTTTGGGATCTCAGGTACTATCAGTATGTGTCTGCTGACACCTATCTACGCTATGTAAATAACCTCAACTCGTTCATGTTATTGCTGAACACGTACTTGTTGTAGAAGGAAGTGTCTGTCTGCAATTTGGTATCAAAGTCATCCCACAGAGGTTAGAGCAGCAGTTATCGGGCTTGTGGCTAGCTTTTAATCCTGGTAATGATAATTAGTTTTTCTTTTTCTTTTTTTTTTTTTTTCCCTTTGTATGCTCTTCAAAGTTGATTCTGAAAGTTTGTTTTGCAAAGTAATGCTGGAACCTTGTCATCAGAAAAGAGGTGCTGGAATCCAGCAAGGCCTTTGATACCGTCCCCCAGAGCAAACTCCTGGCCAAGCTGTCAGCCCATGGCTTGGACAGCAGCACTCTGTGCTGGCTTAGGAACTGGCTGGAGGGCCGAGCCCAGAGAGTGGTGGTGAGTGGTGCCACATCCAGCTGGCAGCCAGGCACTAGTGGTGTCCCCCAAGGATCAGTGCTGGGCCCCGTGCTCTTTAATATCTTTATCGATGATCTGGATGAGGGTATTGAATCCTTCATCAGTAAGTTTGCAGATGACGCCGAGCTGGGGACAGGAGTTGATCTGTTAGAGGGTAGGAGAGCTTTGCACAGAGACCTTGACAGGCTGGACAGGTGGGCAGAGTCCAATGACGTGAGATTTAACACATCTAAGTGCCAGGTTCTGTACATTGGCCACAACAACCCCATGCTACATGCTGGGGTCAGAGTGGCTGAAGAGCAGCCAGGCAGAAATGGACCTGGGGGTACTGGTCGACAGCAAGATGAACATGAGCCAGCAGTGTGCCCAGATGGACAAGAAGGCGGATGGCATCCTGGCCTGTGTCAGAAATAATGTGGCCAGCAGGAGCAGGGAGGTCATTCTGCCCCCATACTCAGCACTGGTTAGGCCACACCTTGAGTCCTGGGTCCAGTTCCTCAGTTTAGGAAAGATGTTGACTTGCTGGAACATGTCCAGAGAAGGGCAACAAAGCTGGTGAGGGGTCTGGAGCACAGCCCTATGAGGAGAGGCTGAGGGAGCTGGGGTTGCATATCCTGGAGAAAAGGAGGCTCAGGGGAGACCTTATTGCTCTCTACAACTACCTGAAAGGTGGTTGTAGCCAGGAAAGGGTTGGTCTCTTCTTCCAGGCAACCAGCATCAGAACAAGAGGACACAGTCTCAAGCTGTGCCAGGGGAGGTTTAGTCTCAAGGAGAGGAGAAAGTTTTTCACAGAGAGAGTTGTTAGCCATTGGAATGAGCTGCCCGGGGAGGTGGTGGAGTCACCATCGTTGGAGGTGTTCAAGAGGGGATTGGATGTGGCGCTTCAAGCCATGGTTTAGTAGTCATGAGGTGTTGGGTGACAGGTTGGACTTGATGATTTTTGAGGTCTCTTCCAGGGTCAGCAGTGCCCTTTGGCAAACAGAAGGCAGACACGGGCTGATGCCTCACTGGCTGGCCGCTGGTGGCTCATAAACACACAGGGCTCATTCCAGCAGACGAAAGAGGCGGTTTTAATTGAATTGGTATGTGGTACGTCATGCAGCAGTTCCCCTTCCCACCCCCGCTCCCAGAAATGAAACGTGTTCAAGACTGTCTGAAAAATGGTGCATAAGAACTAGTCTGTAGTTAAAAGAGCACTGAAAACTAACTTTGATATATATTAATTACCAATTTTGTTTAATCGCAGAGTGAACGTTAGAGCATTTATAAACAGAAGACAATCATAAAGCATTATTCTGACTCTTAATTAGCTCTATTTATTCTCCAGATTAGTTTTTAAATATGCCCTCTAGATGCCACTTGATACTAATTAACAGACTTACATTATTATCTCTATAGAAAAGCATTTTTAATTAAATCTAAAGCAATTTAAATTAGCATAACTTTTTACAGAAATTAAACTCTGGTCAGATGTTTCATTCAGCCTCGGAAGACAACATTTGATGACATCCCGGTGTCAGTTCTCCCAAGAGCCTTGACATCTCTTTTTCTTTTCTTTTTTTTTTTTTTCAGAGAGTATTTTTTATGTTTATTTTCAGGGAAACTCTTTTTTTTTCTTTTATTTTTCCCTTTGGTTTTTTTTTAAGATTATTTTTTTAAGTTTATTTTTGGGGGAACTTTTTTCTCTTTCTTTATTTTCTTTCTTTTCTTTCTTTTCTCCATTCTTTTTGTCTTTCTTTTTTTTTCTTTCTTTTTTCTTTCTTTTTTTTTTTTTTCTTTCTTTTTTTTTCTTTTTTTCTTTTTCCTTCTTTTTTCTTTCTTTTTTCTTTTTTTCTTTCTTTCATCTTTTGTCTTTTTCCTTCTTTTGTCTTTCGTCTTTCTTTTCTTTCTTTTGTCTTTCTTTTCTTTCTTTTTTCTCTTTTTTTCTTTCTTTTGTCTTTCTTTTTGTCTTTTTTCCTTTTTTTCTTCTTTCTTCTTTTTCCTTTCTTCTTTCTTCTTTTTCCTTTCTTCTTTTTCCTTTCTTCTTTTTCCTTTCTTCTTTTTCCTTTCTTCTTTTTCCTTTCTTCTTTCTTTTTCCTTTCTTCTTTCTTTTTCCTTTCTTCTTTCTTTTTCCTTTCTTCTTTCTTTTTCCTTTCTTCTTTCTTTTTCCTTTCTTCTTTCTTTTTCCTTTCTTCTTTCTTTTTCCTTTCTTCTTTCTTTTTCCTTTCTTCTTTCTTTTTCCTTTCTTCTTTCTTTTTCCTTTCTTCTTTCTTTTTCCTTTCTTCTTTCTTTTTCCTTTCTTCTTTCTTTTTCCTTTCTTCTTTCTTTTTCCTTTCTTCTTTCTTTTTCCTTTCTTCTTTCTTTTTCCTTTCTTCTTTTTTTCCCCTTTTTTTCAGAGATTACTTTTGAAGTTTATTTTCAGGGGAACTTTTATTTTCCTTTCTTTTTTTATTTTTTTGAGATTTTTTAAAAGTTTATTTTCAGGAAAACTTTTTTCTTCTTTTTCTGAGATTCCTTTTAAAGTTAATTTTCAGGGGAACTTTTTTTCTTTTTTTGAGATTATTTGTTGAAGTTTAATTTCAGGGAAACTTTTTTTTTCCTTTTTCTTTCTTTTTTTGAGATTATTTTTTGAAGTTTATTTTCAGGGAAAGTTGCCAGTATATTCTGGTGTTTAATATCTATGATGGATTTAACCAATTGTTTTATTTTTATTTTTTATGTAAGAGTAGATATTGATGGGAATCCACATACATTGCAGTGAGCTGAGAGAACAATGCAAGACACCTTCCTGCAGCTTAACAGGAAAAAGTCCCTGGTTTTGAGTGGTGGAGGAAGGTTTGCGTGGGAGGTTGGGGTTGCATGGGCTGGCTGCTGTCCTGTTACAGCTCAGCCACACTTTTTGACTACTCTTAAGATTGCCATTTTGCTGTGCAGTGAGGATAGGATTAGTCACAAAACCACAGGATCTTTTTTCTCTAATAGAAGAATACAGAGATTGTTCCCACTCTGGGTCCCTGAAAAATGTCTCTCTCTCCTAGATGTTCACACTGCCATGACATAACCTTTCCTTCTACAGATAAAGATAAAAAATAGTCTCAAGCCTTTCTCTGTGACAAACCCTAACTTAAACCAGCTGTTTTTAGAGTGGCATAAGGTGCCTTATATTTCCCACATCACAGTCCTCCCTTGCACCACGTCTGGCTAAACCATACCTTTGATCTCACCAACCCCTTGCATGCCCTCTCTTCAAATAATTAGCCAGTAGCTCTGTTTCTGCCTTGTAGCTTTTTATCCACTGTAGCATATTGCTTCTGGGCCATGAACTGTGTGGATCATGCAAATATTGACCACAGGTTAGACTTTCAGGAGCAGGAACAGGCTGCCCAGAGAGGTTGTGGAGTCTCCCTCTCTGGAGATGTTCAAAACTCGCCTGGATGTATTCCTGTGTAATCTGGTGTAGGTGATCTGCTCTGGCGGGGGGTTGGACTAGATGATCTTTCAAGGTCCCTTCCAGTCCCTGAAATTCTGTGATTAGTTTGGGAGCCTTTTTTCTTTTTTTCTTTCTAATTTCTCTCCAGGTGCCTGGGATTGCACCTGAAAATCAGCTGTTGAAATGTTATTGCAAACTTAGTAATTCAAGTTGGAGTAATTAAATCCAAGGCAAGTTTCCAGCATTTTATTAGTGAGCTGTATATAAAGGACCTTAGTGGAGCAACACCACCAATAAAAGCAATATATGCCAGGGTCATAGTGGGGTATCACTGCGTGACTGTCTTGTAGGAAGCTCTTTTAAATGGGAGGGTTTGGTTAGAATTTTCTCTTGTTGGGGGCAAAGGAGTAACCTGCTCTGTATTTGGAGAACAGAGAGTGCTAGGTTTCATTGGTGAGCTAATGTCTGTGCAGGCTGGCCCAGCTGTCTCTACAGCTTCACATCTATAAATGTTTTCAAGGAGTTTGTATTAACTTGATCTGGGAGGAATCCTGCAAAGCCGTGGCTGCAATGCCAGACTAGTTGCAGGCCTCTCCTCAGTATAACAATGTTCGTATCTTCTTGGCATGTCCTTTCCCGCTTGTGTTTGTTGCTATATTTACAGCAGAGTAACTCTAATGAGTGCAAGAGTAGTTACATTTAATTAAAATAATCCACAAGGCTCTTTGTCTGGTTCCAGGCATTTCAGAGGCTGGTGTAAGCTAGCAACCTAACAACTTCCAGGAATTGCCACCCATTTTTGCTGCATGCGTCCTTATTCAGAAGTGCTTATTTATGGATCAGGACATGCACAGTTGCCCTTTACAACAGCCATTATGATTTCAAAATGGCATTTTGCTGATTTGTTTGTGGCAGAGGGAGCAACCCTTGTAGCCAAGTGTTGAAATCAGGCTTGGTCCAAAGGAAATGGAGCTTTCTGGCCTCTACCATTGTGTCTGCTGCAACTTTTTACACCTGAGGATAAATGCCAAACTTGAATCCCTGTGTAGTGTATTCTGTATGTTTTCCTGAAAAACATGCCCTGACTACAGGTCTATAAGTAGCTTTCTCAAGGGAGAATTGGTGCTACAAGACTCACTGCTTAGCAAATTGAAATATTTTCCTTCCGTGGTCCTTTTCCTTTACAAAAGCAACAGAGACGAAGTTGCCTCTGACTCAGAGATGGCTCAGTGGTATAGAAGCATGGCCATGGAACCTTGCTGGGGCACCTCGCTGTGCTTCTGGAAGATAACACTATACCACCAGCCTGGGGTCAGAGGCCTTTCCCAGGGAAGTTCATGCTGTTGCAAATGAGCTCCTGCTTGCCCAGGCTGCTTTAAAGGTGCCTGATGTAGAAGTTACTCCAGAACTCTCTTCTGTGCTCTCAGCAAGAGAAAAGAGCATGCCAAAGCCATGCTGCTCACAAGGCTTGGACAGGCATTTGACCTTTTGCTGAAGTTGTATGAACTTCTTTAGGAAGCAGCTATGAGGATTCACTACCACACTCCCTATAGGTAATTAAGCAGTAATACTAACGCAGTCCTGGAGTGCTTGCCAGGCTGTCATGTAGTCATTGGGCCTGTGGAAAAGGAAGAGAGAATAAAATGAGGAAAGTAGGGGAAAATGCTGACAAATTAAGATACCAGGTTTTAGCACTGGCACTAGCAAGACTGGAAGCAGCCTCCGCTGTCTGTAGCTTTCAGATATGGCTACAGAGGTTCATCAAATTCCTTTGCACTCACTGTAGAGCTGTGGTGCTGGGGAAAAAAGCAGGTTTAGCAAAAGGAAAGAGCAGTGATTAAAGCCACAAGAGAAATTCTCTTTTTTTCCCACTCAGTTAGGAATTGCCTTATTTCCCTATCAATGTAAAAGTCAGGAGTGATAAAGTGACTTAATCTGGAGTCAGCAGTGACAAAGAATTAACAAGCTATATAGAAAAAAATTATTTTGGTTGAATTGGGTGGAGACTTTTATTTCCCTCCCCAGAGGCTGGGGTGGGATTTCAGATGCTTTCTTCCAAATAAATGTGAGTTGTTTTTTTTTCCTATTGTGTAAGGGAAGAAAGGAAAATGACCAGATCTTGAAGACACTTACAATTCTTGAACGAATGCTTCTGATTGCTTTGCTACCTTGAGGGCAATAGCCATTGACACTGCTGTGCATTCCTTTGAATGGCAAATTCAACTAACATTTGCCCTCCTTCTTCAAAATCCACTCACCCAGATTGTAAACTCCTCTTTTGCTGGAGAGAACCACGTGAGTCAAGAGGCAGACACACTGAGAAGTTTTCCTTGTGTTTGCTTTGAAGTAAAAGTACATCCCAGGCAAAAAGGACAGCATTTATGTAAAGTGTATAGGCTTTGAGTCCAGGCTGAAATGTGTGTTCAGATTGTGTTACCTTAATCCTGTTGAAGGAAAAAGAAGAATCATCCACCATCAGATTAATATTGATTAAATGTCACAAGGATTATGAAAGAAACATACTGTACACTTACCAAACACTGAAATCAAGTTTAAAAGTGTGGCAGATTTATATTCTATTTCCTAAGTGTCTTCCCCAGCCTTCACAAGCTGATCTGCTTGAAGCTCACATAATATTCTCCTTGATAAATTTCCACTGTGTATTCCTACTTCAGGTGCTTTTCTGAGTTTCTTTGCAACTTGGCACAAGAATGCCAAGAAGAGCTTCAAAGAAATTCAGTGATGACATTGCTGTTGTTGGGCTGCAGGAAAAAAAAAGTGTTGAAAGACCCCAAAACTAGCCAAGAAGGATATGTCTAGGGGTCAGCATAAGTTATGACAGCCTTTATTCATATGACTTTTTATTAGTCTGGATGCAAGCCTTTCTGTTCTTCTGAGTTATTCCCTTTATATTTCTCAGGCATTCCAGCAGTGCAGCTAGGCTGTTGAAAATCAGTATGTGTCTACAGACAAAAGCACCACTAATGACTACATGCTTACCTTAGAGCTTGCAGCTCAGCTTACTGTTTGCAAGTTTTCTGGCTTAAAACTGGGCTCCATTTATTTCTTGGGACTATGAGTCAGAGAACTGCTTCTCCTCCACCCAGTAGGGCTGGCAGTGCTGGTGTCACAAGGAGTTCTCATCTGACCTAACTCAAACACAGCCCAGTGGCTAGGGATTGACTCACTTCCCATGTGCCTACAGTGCCGAGACCCACATCTAAAAGATTCTAAGTAAATGATACTTCATTTTTATTATAAAGACTTCTATTGATGCTGCACATGATTTCATTACATAGATTGCCCATCCAAGAACAACTCCCCAGTACTTTGACAATGAAGGTGGACAGACAGACCTTTGCAGAGAGCTATTTTTATTGTATCCCAGAAAGAAACATGAATGAAGCCTTATGGCTTTTGTTCAGTGCACTGGCTTAACTGAGCCAGGCTATTATTGTTGGGCCTTGAAGTGGAGCTCCTATTGATTTCAGCTTTGATGGGATTCAAGGGGAGCAACAGCAATTATTGTGTCCATCCATTTAAAACATAAATTAAGGGCAGATAAGGCTTTTAAAGCTAGCAATTAGAAGGAGCAGGCATTAATCATTTTTACTTGTACTGTATTTACTTCCTGGGCATTTGTTTGCATAGACACCTTTCTGAAGCTGTTACATATTACCCTGTTGAGACCTAGAAAGGAGAGAACCTCATCAGATGGTTGCTTTCGTGGACAAATCACTGAATGTGTCCTGCTCAATAATAGCAGTAATAGAGGTAGTTTATGGGGATCACCAGCATGCTATACATTGCCTCTTGGAAAAAATCATAGCAAATCCTTCTTCTTCTCCCCTCATTTGGACAGTACTGCATTAAGGCAGAGTGCTAAAGAGATGGTGCACTTAAGACAACTTAATCAGCGAGTTTGACACAGTGCTCTGAGATTCCAATTTCATTATTAAACAGTGATATGCATCACTAAATGTGTACTATGGGTCTGGAATTACTACTGAAAGAACACACAGAGTGGGGAAGAAATGTGTTTTCTGGAAAGAAAAGCAAAAAGAAAGTAAGGAATTGCTAGCCAGGTGCATCGTGCACCTGAGCAGAAACCTGATTTCTCTCCTTCACGTTCTGTTCCCCCCAAGTGCTGTTCAGCTGATTGCCACCTACCCTTGGCAGCAGGAGCATCAATCATTAGTCTAAAAATACCTCTCATCACCTTGCATTTGAGCGCTTCTTCTCTCCCTTCCAGCTGATAGCAGAAGCCTAGAGCAAGTTTTGTGCAGAGGGATAGTATGTTATCACTATCTTGCCATGACAGCTGGAGCCTGTTTCTGGCCAGAGGGAGCAGGAATGGCCCTTGCCTATGCACCAGGGAAGGTACCAGGACAGTGTCAAGCAGCTCAAGTACTTCTACAGCACACAAGGAAAGTGAGAGGCAGCTTGGAGAGCTGAGCTGTTGATGCCCACTTTCCTCTGTTTGGATTTGTTGCTGGTTAACAAGATAAATGTTGTAGCTGAGATGTGTTCCCTTCCTGAAGCATTTGTAAGTCCTCTCTCTCCTACAGAGCTCCTGACATCCCAGCAGTGTTGAACTCACACCCAGGCCTTTGCCTTGGTGGGGTGTTAGTAATCTCCTGGTCTTTTCTCACAAAGCTCATGAGATTGATCAACAAAATCCCCATTTAGATGAAGAGGCACTCAACAGGAGACTGGCAGACCAACATTCACATACAGAACTTAATGCTTCTGCATTGTTCCAGTGAGAAACTGGGATTTAAAACAAAAAAAATACCCACCTTTTTTTATGCTGTGTCTTGAATTCAGTTGTAGAGCATGAGTGCCAAAATCCCAGCCCACTGGCTCTTTTTGTTACTTCCATGTTGGAAGAGGGCAGATTGCTGTGCTAGACACTTGCTCTGCAGCAAAAAAGAAGAGTGTCTTCAGAAGATGCAGACCGGTGATGCTGGAGTGTCTTGTAGCAGGTGCAAAAAGGAAAGAGAGAAGCAAGAAGAAATTCAGAATAGAATAGAATAGAATAGAATAGAATAGAATAGAATAGAATAGAATAGAATAGAATAGAATAGAATAACCAATGTTGGAAGAGACCTTGAAGATCATCGAGTCCAACCTGTAACCACAACCTCACAACTAGACCATGGCACCAAGTGCCACATCCAGTCCCCTCTTGAACGCCTCCAGGGACGGAGACTCAACCACCTCCGTTGGATGTCACTCCAGCAACTCACTTGCAATGGTCCAAACCACATCCAGGCTTGTCTCCTGGATGGGACAGTTTCTCAAACTGTGCCAGGGGAAGTTTAGGCTTGAGGTGAGGAGAAAGTGCTTCACAGAGAGAGTCATTGGTCATTGGAATGTGCTGCCAGGGAGGTGGTGGAGTCACCGTCCCTGGAGGTGTTCAAAAAGAGATTGGATGCGGCACTTGAAGCCACGGTTTAGTAGTCATGAGGTGTTGGGTGATAGGTTGAACCTGATGTTCTTTGAAGTCTTTTCCAACCTTGCCGATTCTATGATTCTAGGAACCCACTAGTGCCACAGAAGATGCGGACTCATTTGGCAGACCTGTTCTCCTTCAGTCTTTCTTTGGAATCTCAAATCAAATGAGAGAAAAACACACACACACACAAAAAAAATAGTCCCCCAAACCCTGAAACTGATCAGTAAATGTTTCCTTGCTAGAGGACTCTTGATTTTTCTTCTTGCATCAAGTGAACATATATAGGGGTCTTGGACATTTCCACACCTCAGGCACGAGAAAGGAAGCAGAAAAACAAATATCCACTCTTTGAGAGAATCTTTATGGTGATTCCAAACACTTCAGGTAGATCCTGTCATATGCTTTATAAGTTCCTGACTGATTGTGTGGAATGAAGTTATTGGGCAGAGAACCAGATAATGGAAACACATTGATGAAATCATTTTTGAGGGACATTAAATGGAACTTAAAATAAAGCTGAAATGGCTTTATGGATTTTTCAGTCAAACTGTTTATGAACATTTATCGGTGGTAAATTACCCTGTGTCAGAAGAGGGAGTCAGTAGGTATGGCTTTTAATAGAAGTCACTCTGATATGATTCTATGAGGAAGAATAATTTATTGCCTAGGGATGTGCAGCATAGTATGCTTAAATACAAATTATATGATTGTTTTCTCCTAAGTGTCTTTGGCTGTTTGTAGGTAAGTTACCCTTAGCAGCAGCAGAGAGTCTCTTAAGGTGAAGAAAAAATAATAGATTTCAGTACTTTGCAATGAAATAGGGATTTTGTGTTATGGATTTTTCATGGTAGATGGCAGGTATTTTAATAACAGATCACTCAGGAAGCCAGAGCTGTGTCGTGCAATAATAACATTAATTTCCATTTCCTTTATTCCAAATAAAGGGAGAGGAGGGATGTCGTAGCTTTGGGTGAGAAGGAAGGTTGTAGCAGCTAATTCTTGAACTGTTGGAGCTGTGCACTGCCATTTGCCAAACCCCATCATTCTTCAGGTAGAGGAAAGTGAAAATAAGACTGGAGGAGTGCAAGACTGGAAGGCACTTTCTGGTCCTGCAAATCTTGTCCCCTGGTTTTGAGACACCATCTCTTATAATCATGAGTTTTTCAGATTGTCTGTCCCATCTAACTGAAAAGCTGCTCCTATTTTTGCTCCTCTTTTGGCTAGAAAACACTTCCCAAATATATTTGAGACTAGTTTATTGCCACTCGCTCTCATGCCAACAGTAGCATTATATTCAATATTATCCCGTTCATATCCATCATGCTGCTAAGCTAAAGAAGCCAAGTCCTTCTAATCTTCTTTTGTAGGATAGACTTCTTCTATTCTTGCAGTCTTGACAGTATTTCTTTTCTGTACAGTCCCATTGCTGAGGGTGATCTGGGAGCTACAGAGTACTTCAAGGATTCTCTGATGATTCTTAAAATAATGTGATAGTTTTCATGTTCCTGTTAGACTTACATTTGCCTTTCGGTTTAATGTCAGGATTGCCCTTCCCTTGGCCATGTCCTGCTGCCATTCCCTGAGGTCAAACATTTGTTTATCCATGACATCACAGTTTTCTTCTGCAGAGCCAGAGTAGCTCAATTCAGTGTCAACAGCGCATTTCCATAAAGCTTTCCCTTTTCTTTTTGGCCAAAGCCTTTATTAAAACCACCAAATGAGGTCACTTTCTCTGGCCTTAATGCCTTCACTTACCATTCAGCGCTGATGCTATCAGAAGCTGACTGGGGACTGCCATGGTGTCCAAGAGCCAGACTTTGACACAAATGTCCACTGTAGCTGAATCTGTCCAAGGCAGTTGTTTCCATCAGGAGGCACCACAGAAACTGCTGATCTCCCAGACAGAGACTGAAACTGTTCAGTGTAGAAGAGGGAGGGCTGGAATGGGCACATTTGAGGTCTATAAAATTTCCAGTAGCATGGAAATAAGAGGATGGTTATTTACTGGTTTCCACAGTCCAGGGCAGAACAAGCATCTAGTGGAATCATCGGGCAGCGGAAAAAACTTGTCCAGAGTATTTAATTAATCTGTGAGGCCCCTGCTACAGAAACGGAGACACTTAAAATAATAATTGGGTGAGGTGAGGAAAGCTTATCAGTGTCTCTCCAGTGGCTGGGTGGTGGCCAGCTCGAGGAGTTCCCCAGCTACTGACAGCCTTGACTCAAGGGAAGGATGTCTCAGACCTGGTCCCTCAACATCCCCTCGTGGCTGATGTCCTACTCAGTGACAGAGACGGGGGGCCCTTGGGGAATTCTTGTGTTCTTAAAACTCTAAGGCAAGAAACCTTATCAAGACAGGTGGAGTTCACCTCTAATTCCTATTAGAGGAGAGAAACAGAAGGATTTAGAAATCTTATTCCTGTTCCCAGCGGATAAGGGACTCTTCCGTGGATGTGGGAATGAAGAAAACAGGAACAAAGGATTTAAGAACTGTGTGTAGGGAAAGCAAAAAGATATGGAGGAAGGAATAGCAGCCTCCTTTATTTTCAGCCATCCTGAAATGATCCCATTGAAGTCTTCATTGTCTTTGTTTCCAAAGTTGTTTCCTTCATTCGCATTATATAACAAAAGCCTGGGAAACCCCAAGTCACTAGAAATCTGCTAAAATCTCTCTGCGTTCTGCAGGCATTTCTGGTGATGTGCAGACCGTTATTTGGGGCTTTGCATAACTGAAATGGGAGACCTAGAGTGTGTTAAAAATTAATTCAAATTGCAAGCATCAAGTCACCATTTAAGTTACGGAGGTGGAAAAGGTACAATATCTACGTGCAGCTCTCCATCTGCATTTCCTCACATTCCTCCCCTCCACAAAACATTGGTTTATTATGCAGGTATCTGCCAGCTGCATCTTTTGCTAAGTGTCGTTGCAAAGCAAACAGCCAAGGCAATCGTGTGGATAAGGAGAGACTTAAATCATTGGGAAACTGTTGAGGGAAGACAGATCTGATAATAATAACCTTCATGGCTGGCAAGTTACAGCTGCTTTTGACAACTTGTAACAGTGAAGGCTTATAGCAAAGTTAAGAGCTAAATATCTGTGTTGTGCCATAGGATCAATTTCAATTCCCAAGTATAAAGCTTCAAACTTCAGACTACTTTTATGGCTTTTGAGATTACTTTGTTTTTCTCTGGGTTAGTTTTTTTCGGTAAAGGTTAGAGTGCTTATTTTCATTCTGAGTTGTTGTTGTTTATTATGTTAACACAGTGAGGCAGCTTGGAGAAACTAAACTAATAATCACAGAGTAGAATCACAGGTACAGTAATGAAGCTGTTTCAGTGCAAAGGAAGCGCAGCCTTATTGAAGCCACAGGTGTTTCTCACTTCCAGCAGAGGTTACAGAAGGGTGTTCTATTATCATGCTTTGCATCATCTCAGAACATTTTCTATTCTATAGTGGTGACTTCCAGACTGCACATAGGTAAGAACTACAATAGCATGTGTTAAGAGAGAGCTAAAACAGTACATATTGAAGGTCCCATCAGGAGCTGTAGTTTGCACTGGTGCTGTTTGAGTGCTGACACTGAAATGGCTGTGGTGGCTACAGGTGATAAATGGCTAACTGGTCACAGTGTGTCTGAATGCAAGACCACAGGCCTAGGTTTAAGAATACAGATCATACTTGCACATTGGCTAGGCAGCTGTATATTAGAGAAAAATGAACCTTAATTTCCAGTGCACTACTGTGTGTAAGGCAGTTAGTACTATCCTTAGCTGTGCTTAGTGTCAAAGGGAGGGAGAGGATGACGTTCTGCAGTACAGAGTGGCAGTGAGAGTAGCTGTGTCCCAAGAGAGCGCTTTAAAAGTAGAATGGGTTCAGAAAAGAGCAATGAGAAGGCCAGAAAGTCAGCTTCACAGTGAATGATTGAACGATTCCGAAAGCTGTGACTTTTCAGAGAAGGCTGGGATGGTTGGGTCACTACCAATAACTATCTCCACAAGGCGGAGAGTCTGCCAGACCCAACTGACTGGCAGGTGAGGACATGAGAAAATTTAGTGGCTGAAAGCTGAAATTAGACCAATTCCGATTAGATGTACATTTTTAGAATTAATGGAAAGGCTTACCAGAGGATGGCATGGGCTGCCTTTGACTTAAAGCAGAGATACAGGGAGAGCATTTCTTTTCAGAGAGACACAGCATGGCTCAGTCACAATATGTGGACCTGATGCAGCGATGACTGGGTGAAATGGCCCAACATGGGCTTCGCAGGTGGCCATAGAAGAGGATTGCAGTGGTCTGAAACTTAGGAAAGCTGTGCACATTACCTAGGAGTTTACAGCTCGTGATCTAAAAACACTCAGCAAACAGGGAAATAAGCAGAGTGACTTCTGGGTCACACATCAAACCAGTGGTCAGACTTGGACTAGAGCAGAGTCTGCTGCTTGCTTGTTTTGCATTTCATCAGGTGGGCACCTCTCTCCTTTTCCCCAGGCAGGAGCACAGCCTGACTGGAGAGACATTTGCAATGATCAAGCTAAAATTTGTGTTTGTCTTTTGAGTATCTCTCAGAGCTCAGCAAAAGAAATAAAGTCATGACATGCGTCCAGGTTCATTAATAAGCAATGTGGCTGCATTAGATGCCTGGTTACCAAACTTATACAAGCTCCATACATCAGGTGGGGCAGCAAACGCTTCCCAGATTTGATGAGCAAGCAGCTGCTCTTACACCTAGAAGTGCAGTTTACAGGCTAGTCCTAGTTGTAATCAAGGCAACCAATTTCAAACAATCAAGGTCTGTCTTGTCCCAGGGACAGAAGTGATGTGTGCAAGAGAGAAATGGGGTCAGGCAATGGGTTAAATTGCACCTAGGTTTGATTTGATCACTCCCCTGATAACAGCTTATAATGTTTACAATTTGTCTTCTGTTTTGTTTTGTGATTTCAGGAGCAGAAGGCACAGTGTTCCCTAAATCTATAGAAACTCCCAATGTCAGGGCAGACCCCTTCAAGGAACTAAGGTAAACTTTGGAATATGGTTTCATGCTAACTCAGTGGCACCTTGATGGAGTTGTGCATACTGCTGGGCGTCATTTCTGCTTTCACATAAGAGCTTGGGGATTCACTTGGAAAGGCATCACTAAGAGGATGCCTTGGAAGAGAAGGGACTTGCTATGTTTACATGTAAGATAACCAAGGTAAAGGCAATCATGGGTCTTAAGAGCATTGTTTCTTCTCTGTAGCATGCTCTGCATACTCTGGGCTCAGCATTTGAAAAAGCAAATAGTGAAAAGCTTTTCCTGGTTGTGCAGAGAGAACTGGAGTCTGTGCTGAATCACAGGTAGTAGCAACAGGCAAAAGGATAATGCTTTCCAGCATTATTTGTCTGGCAGAAATGCAAACCCTCCATGACCTACTCAGGGTCTGGCATGCATATAACTACTCACAGTCACAGAGATATCTCTTGCTGACAGCATTATATCAGGAGGGAATAAAGAGCACAGCTCCTTGGAACCAGCTCTGCCCTCAAGTATTATTTATTTAAAAAACAAAACCCAAAAAAACAAAAGCAGTGTGGCACTGCAGGGTAGTTTGGATGTCTGGTCTCTGAAAAGAGACTAATCATATGGCCTAATAAATTATTGAATCTCTTGGGATCTTATGACCCAGATGGCTGTAGGGGGTTGCTGTCAATGCTCTAATTATCCTTGCTTAGAAAAGGAGAGAGAGAAAAAGGTGAAAAAGTCTCCAGAAAGACATCTTGTCCTTAGGTCTTGGGCTGAAAACCCTCCTTTCCTGGAAGCTGCTGGGGATGAAGCAATCTGCAGACAGCTGAAGTTGTGCACCAGCACTGCAGATTTACTGCAGATGCACTGAGATGGGGGAGCACCTCTCATTAACTCTCTCTCCTCTGGTACTAGGGACAGTTATGGCCCAGCTAGATCACTGTGGAAGATGACAAATATCCTGGCTGCCTCCTCTATCTCTATCTTTCAGTTTCTCTCTGGAAACACTCTAATTGTTCCCATTTTGCACTCTGGGGATCATATGCCAGACAACAAGTGCAGCGGTAGTGTGATTCATTTTGTTACGAAAGTTTGTTCTCTTTCTCCATGCAGTGACTTTAACCCTGCCTTGTGGTTTTCCCAATCTTGGTACACTTCCTTCAAAAAAAAAAAAAAGGGGAAGCAGAGTCTAATTTACTCAGCCTGAAGTGCTGCTGCCAGGACCTGCTGTGGTGGCAGAAGCCTCAGGAGGGCTGGGCGCAATGGTGCTGAGCACCAGTAACCTCTGTTTCTCTGGAGAGAGGCAGCAAACAAAGTGAGGAGTGAGTGGGTGGATTTGTAGGCGAGGTTCAGGTGACAAAGGCTTTCTGGCACAGCCCATATTCACTGATAGTTTAGAAAACAAACAAACAAGGCTAGATCATGGTCAAAATATCCAGTAGCATCTAAATAGCTTAGTCAACCAGGTCCCACTTTCAACAATGCAAAAGAGATGCAAGGTTTAGGTCCAAGTGTGTGATCAGTTAGGACACTTCTAAACATGGGAGGGCAATTTAATCCAAATAATTGTAGGGTGTCACATTAGAGGGGACAAATGTGAATTAAAATGGCCTTAATCTGATTGAGTATGCTTCTGTCCCAAAGGGAATTAAGCTAAATGAAATTGAAAAGAATTAATGGCAGCATCCATGCAAGGGGTGGCTGAGTATATTTGATTTGCTTTAAATTCATGTTTGTTTTCTGTAGAGAGCTGTTAGACAACTGACTTTGAAAACAGTGGACTGGGTGAAAATAATCCTGTGAAAATCTGGTGGGTTTTTACCTTTCCTTTTTTTTTTTTTTTTTTTTTTTAAGGAAAATCATTGAATAGTATTTACCTTGTAAAATGTAGTCCCACAGATCCTAAAACATTTTGTGTGTTCCTGAAAATTTCATCTTGGCAAAGCAATGTGTTTTTCCCGCTCCCCCTCCCCCCATTCTGAGAAGAAAAGAGCCAGTGGAAGCACTGTGTAGAGAAGGCAATGTTTTCCAAGAGCAAAAACCAGGACCTGGGGGTACTGGTTGACAGTAGGCTGAACATGAGCCTGCAGTGTGCCCAGGCAGCCAAGAAGGCCAATGGCATCCTGGCCTGTATCAGGAACAGTGTGGCCAGCAGGAGCAGGGAGGTCATTCTGCCCCTGTACACTGCACTGGTTAGGCCACACCTTGAGTACTGTGTCCAGTTCCGGGCCCTTCAGTTTAGGAAAGATGTTGACATGCTGGAATGTGTCCAGAGAAGGGCAACAAAGTTGGTGAGGGGTTTGGAGCACAAGCCCTATGAGGAGAGACTGAGGGAGCTGGGGTTGCTTAGCCTGGAGAAAAGGAGGCTCAGGGGAGACCTTCTTGCTCTCTGCAATTACCTGAAGGGAGGTTGTAGACAGATGGGGGTTGGTCTCTTCTCCCAGGCAACCAGCACCAGAACGAAAGGACACAGTCTCAAGCTGCACCAGGGCAGGTTTAGACTGGATGTTAGGAAGAAGGTCTTCATAGAGAGAGCGATTGGCCATTGGGATGTGCTGCCCAGGGAGGTGGTGGAGTCATCATCATTGGAGCTGTTTAGGAGGAGACTTGATGGAGTACTTGGTGCTATGGTTTAGTTGATTAGATGGTATTGGATGATGAGTCAGATGCAATGATCTTGAAGGTCTCTTCCAACCTGGTCTGGTCTATTCTATTCTATTCTATTCTATTCTATTCTATTCTATTCTATTCTATTCTATCCCTTCTCAAACCAAGAACCTTCCCTTTCTCTGCCTACATGCTGGAGCATTGGCTGCTTCTTAGGTAAAATGGTGTCTTTTGGGTGCAGTACAGAGTTAATAGAGAAAAATAATCTTACTCTGAGGGACATTTTTTTGCTACCTTCCTGTTTTGATAGCAGACTGTGTGCATAAGGTGTCCTTTTGGCCTATTTAAAAAGATGCTGCAGTAAAATGGAGCTGAATGAGATGGCAGCCAATGGGTCCCGAGCTGTCATACATTGCTGGGAAAGCAGCACTGTAAACATGCTCTCAGTAGCTGGCTTGACTCTGAAAGACCTTTTTCTGTAATAAATAGTGCAAACTTTCTTTTCCTCCTAACGCCAAAGTTCTCAGGGTGGGAAAGTGCACATTCAGCTATCGCAGGCTGTCGCCAGGCACCGACCTCCAGCACTCTTCCTGGACCAAATGGTTGCAATTAGTTAGTGATTTACCCATTTGCTCTTTTCAGTACCATACTGACTCCCACTTTTCCGTTAGGAGACTTCAAAACAAGGTGACAGCGACTGTCACTGTTGGAAAGAGAGGAGACCAACTGCTCCTGTCACCACTGGGAGTCAGACCATCTGTATGTCTTCCTTTCCCTTCCTCTTCTCCTCAACAGACAGACTGATGTCCCCTCAAGATAGGCAGTATGCTATCGTGCCAGTCATCTGTTTCTTTCCTTCTTCTCCTCCCATCTCCCAAAGGCCTCCACTCATGCCCATGTGTCACTAAGACTGACATGCTCCAAGCAACAGCACACATGTTCTTAACAGACTTTCTGCTCTCCATTTAGCTGATCTTCAGTTCATATAGCCTAATTCATTTATTAGTAACTGCCTGCTCTACAAAATGGTCACTGTCCTGGAGAACAGATAAGGTGTGGTCCTCTTTTCTGAGTGCCCTTTTTAAAACACAATGCAATAGTTTAGGTGGAGAAAATTCAGGTGGCAATATGTGCATAGCTTTTTCCTTACATGCTAAACACATCGCAAGGCTGCAAGGATTGGTTTGGTGTTTGAGACAAGTCTGGGCTTTGCAGCTGGCTCTTCTTAGAAGGTGCTTTCCTGTGCTGCAGACTGACTCACATGTCCCAAACCAATCCTGTTCAGCATCAGCTGTAGTGGGAATGCCAGAGCACATAAATGTCTTGTTTAGTGCAGAGTGCTGTTTAGCCTAGGCTCACATGTCCTATTTGGGATTGAGAATATTCTTTACTAATCATCTAATAACAAGAGGTGGTGGAAAACCTACTTTATATACCCTGTGAGCATTTCCATGCTTTTGTTTATTTTAAGTAATTTTAGACTCATGACAGTTTTGGTAGCTGTTCACTGGGTTCTAAACTGGACAAAGAGAGCAAAAAGGAAAGCAAGCAAATTCAAATTGTTTTTCAAATTCTTGGAATGTTTAACATTGCCATCCAATATCAACCCCAAATAGTTTAGGGCAGAGGGGGAGCTTGGGAGGTTTGTTTTGGACACTGAGCTGTTTGTACTCATCTTCACTGGCTCTTTTAATGCAGGTTGGTGTCTTTGACATATGGTAATGTGTTTGCCTATGTATAAAAGTTGAATTCGAAATGACCTTTTCTCACCGGATTATTTTAGTAGCATCCAAGTAACATGTCAAGAGCCTGTCTGGAGAGCCTCTCCTTGACACTGGCAGGAATCACATGCCTTTCTCTGTTTATTTTCTTCCAAAAGGCAAATACATGCCAAAGGGGCTAACAGAAATTGTCTGACAAACACAAGATCAGCAGCCTTCCATGGCGAGGGATAAAGGCTAGACTAGCCAGTGAGGAACAGGGCAAACAGTTTGAGGGAAGGGGTTAAAAAGTGAGTGATCCAATATAAGAAAAAATATCAGGAGGATGTTCTAACTGCTTAATGCTGGAAGCTGTGAGGCTGTACGCCAGGTGGTCACTGTTATAGCATCTATCTCATCCCTGGGTTAGGAGCTAGCATAAGCACCTCCTCGGTGTCCACATCATGCTGGGCAGGAGCCCTCAGAGCATGGAAACCTGCTTTAGGGCATTTCTGTTCCCAGAGTTAAATAAATAAAACAAAATCAGACAGCATGAAATTCACTCCATGAGGGGGAAGCACACACCTGGAATTCCTCCACGCTTATTGTAGGTTACAAATGCAGTAAACTGCTCACCCAAGGCCAGGAAGCCAAGGGACTACTGGTTTTTCCTGTAATGCACAAATATAGTTAAAGGAGAATTAATCCCTTGGGCTTGAAAAGGTAATTTTTGACCAAAGTTAATTACAAAGCACTCAAAGTACCAAATGGCAGATGAAATGTACTTGCAGCTTGATTTTATTAGTGCAATTTTACCTTACCATGTACAGCACTGAACTATCCAAATAGTCCAAGTGAGACCTATTGTAGCAAAAAGCAATTTAAATACGGTGCTGAGCTAATGTAACAATGCTCATTTTGCAAAACAATAATTCTTTATCAAATTAAGGTTTCTCTCAGCTGCATTTCACAAGGCAGCAGAGGCATTTTCAATAAGTGTGAACACAAATAATGTTTCTGTCTAAGACCCATTACATTAATAAAGATTAAGAGACCAAAAATTCGAGGGAACACACACACACACAAAAATGAATGGTATGAAAGAGGAAGTAATTGGTGAGGAAGGGAAATCATTTATAAAGACCAGGGTGTGATACTGAAACACTCTTTAGCTCACAGCAAACACTTGGGGATTCCTGTGAGGTGTCAGCAAGGGGGAAATGGCCAATGTAGCCTTGTATCGGGCTGGGGTTGTTTTCCAACTGATTTACCAGAAAGGATACAGTAGTTTTCTCTGTTACACCAGTCCAATCACAATAATTTTGGCAGTCCCACCAGTTTAAAAGACAGCAGATTTGGGATGAGCTTTACTTTTGTAAAGTGTTGTAACAAATACGGTTATTTTCACATGACACAGATGGGTTAGAGTTCTATGACTGTCTCCACAAAAGTCACCCCATACTTGTCAGTGTACAACTAAAATTGGAGAACAGGCTCCTAGTTTCTAGCCTTCAAGCTACTTCGGTGCTAATTAAAGCAACTTCAGGCTAATTCACTAATAAAGTAGACTTCACAAGTTTCTTTTGATCAGAGGTCCCTTATCACTCTCCATTTTCAAATCCAGGAGAACACATCTGATCTAACAATTGTGCCCTGATAGCCAAGGCTTCCTGAAATGTTTGCTCTTGGATGAAACTTTCTTAGAGCAGAATTCACACTGGTTTCACAGCCACAGCCACTTTACTTTAGCCTTTCCTCCTGTTGACGTCCCTTCAAAGCTGCTGCCTGTTCATCTATTATAGAAGGCAAGCCACAGTCCTTCCAAATTAAAGGCAGGCTTTCTATAGGCTTCTTGTAGGCAGTGTATTAAGATCTATTTATACCATTGGATATAAGGCTTGGAGTTAAGGAGGCCGTTGACTACTGGGGCTTTCCATCTGTTAGAGTGTTTCTATTGCAAAAAGGAGAAGAGAGCGTTTGCTGTTCCCTTTCCTCACCTCAGCAAATCTTCTCTTAATGGCCTTCATCGCTTTCACACCTGGCACCAGAAAGGGAGGATTTAGCTCCTTGTGTCCTTTCCTTCCTTGTTTTTAGCAGGTGAAGCCTAGATTTGGATGAGATGCTCAGGAGGCACACGCCTGGGAAATGGCAGAGGCATTGACAGAGCTTTGCTGATTTATCCCGGCTGGATAAATCATGGCCCTGCCCTGTTCACAGCACTGCTAATAGAATCTGTCCATAGACAGGCAGATCCTCTTCAAAGAGGGCTAATGGAAGGTGAAAGCAGGCTTGGCAGGAAGGGGAGCTTGGCAGGTTGTTGTTTTGAACACAGTATATCGCTGAAGTAAAAAATGAGGTAGACTGAAGCTAGGGAAAAGAAACAAAGCAGTCGAACATGGTGGTTGAGCAGCCTGCAGTAGGGTAAGTGGCTCTTCCAGGATGCACTTGTATTTGTGTGAGGGCAAGAGAATGCATGTTCCATCAGAGCTATGGAGCCATTCACCTCTAAACAAGAGTAGGAATAGGGAAGTAAAAAGCACATTCCTAAAGGAAATTGCTGCCCAACAGCTGTGCTTATGGGATAGAGAGCAGTAGGAATATCCCTCTCGTTTGGTGGTTGGGAGGAGAATACACAAGACTCCTCCTTTGCATATTTGCAGCTGGAGCACTGGCTCCAGACAAGAGACCAGTTTAACTTTTTCTGGGCCCTGAATAAAATACAGCAGTCTGGTTCATTATTCTCTCTCTACATTTATTCTGTAGGGGTTTCCTAATGCAAACAAAGCCTTTTTCTGGGAGATACTAATCATCAATCCTGACTCTTATCTCAGATTGAATATCTCTCTTGTATACAAGATCTGTATCCTGCCTAGGTGTGTTGCATCCAGAATTGTCATTAGCTTTCAACAGCAGAGTGTTGCTTGCTCCATAATCAGAGCATTCCTCTAACCTTCGAGTGCTTTTCACAGAGGTGCACGAGCCAGAAGTCCTCTGGCACCTGAGAGAAACCCTATCTGTGTGACCAATCTGTACACTCAAATGTGCACATAAAACCATTTGAATAACAAAAATGTGAGCTTTTTCTGCCCCCCTCCCCCCCCCCTTTTTTTTTTTCCTTAACTCTCTGTGCAGCACACCGTTAACCTTGAGTAGAAAATAGATGCTAATAAATGCAAGGTCTTAAAAATGTGAATTATAGCCATTTCACACTCCATGGCAGACTCACACTGGTGAAATGGCTTAATACTTAATTACAATGCTTGTCCTTCTCTCAAGTGCAGATGACATTCCTCAGATAGATTTTGCAATGACATCTGTGGAAATAAGTTGCAAAACTAATTAGTTATTTGTAGAATGCAGACTATTGACTAGGCACTGATCAAAAGGATGTGGTGACACATCTAACACTGATGTATCTGTGATGTCTCTCTCTAGTAGGTTAGTCTGCTCTCTGAGGTGGTGTGTTTGGGGGGAGTTCTTACAGAAATTTATGAAAATACCCTTTTAACATCTAGAATGCAGGTGTTTATAGAAAATGTTGCCTTTCATTTGCATTCTGATAATGATTAAGGAGGGCTGCCACGTTCCACATACCTTCCTGCTGGTGACCTGGGAGAAACACCTCTTCTGCAGGCTTTAAGGGCGATTTTGGGGTGTCAACTGTAATAGGACATGCAGGTTATTGACTAGCTGCAGCTGTAAGTAACTTTTAAGCAGTGAGTGCTTAAAAGCAACAGTTACCCAGAGAGAAGGGCTGGCAGCTCAGTTTCAGTGCCAGTTGGGCTACATGTTTGCCTTGCAGCAGAGTCTGGCTAGTGCTGCTGTGATGTAGGAGATGCTGTGCCATGAATGGATTGGTGTGCTGCTCTAGGATGGGTAATGCTCTGTGAAAGGCTCAGTAACTATTGTTTTATCATAACATTTGAACTCAAGGTAGAGCTATTGGCACCAAGGATATTGAGCATGAAATACAAAATTAAACAGAAAGGTGGCAAGGAGAGCACCTTACCCACCTACCACTGTGATCCCAATCCTTTGCAAATACTGTGATATTTAGAATGTAATCGTGTTCAAAATGACTGAATAGCTCAGAAGAGGATATTTTCCTTTGAACACTGTTCTTATCTTAAAGAAATGAGAGGAATGTAATCCACTGAGCACCATGTTTGCTTTTGGGGTAGGAAAATACATGGTTTTCTTTAACATTTCTCTCTAGCCCTTTATGCTTCTCTCTAGCTGCCTATCTCACCTTTCTAAACACCAAAGTGAAGGGCAAAGCAGGCAAAAGAAGTATCTTTTCCTTACTCAGCACTCAGTGCCTGCCTTTAAGGAAGGAATGTATCTGCACTGAGGCTTCACACTCTAATCTGAGAGCCCTCTGCAACCAGCACTCCCAGTGCCAGCAGCCGTGCAGAGCCCACGCAGGAACTGCAGTCGGTACCTCACCCGCTGAAGAGCAGCAGTTCTGAACCAACTTCCTTCAACCCGAGTGTTGAACATGGTCTTCTCATTAACCTGGTATCAAACAGGGAAGGACAAAGTCAGGACTCCTGCCCAAGTGAGGGGTTCCCCAGGGTTTTGTTTCCTACTGCCATCTTCTGATGCCAGAGGGTTTGACTGTATGAAGGGAGGAGTACTGCTTGTTCAGTGTGAGTGAAGTGCTTTGAGCTTTACGAGGTCCACTGTAATTAGAAAGGACACTTCTACAAATACACTAATTGTACTTTAGACTGTAGTCAGTAGTCAATAGCTGTTGCATAACCCTATTAAAGAGAGGAGGAAAATGTCTCCATAATTATAATGGGATTCTTTCTTTTGAAAGCAGTATTTTATGTCCTTATTAAGAGAAATCATAAATATTCACTGTGCCTACAGAACCTTTATTCTGAATTTATGTTTCAGGAGGAATAGAGCTGTTTTCTGTAGGCCAGACAGGAGTAGCTATGTCATTTCCTCATGACTTGAATTGATTTTATCTTTTTAATGTGTGGTGGCTGCTGCTGCTCTATCTCTTATGTATATTTTGCAGTACAGAATTTTCCTGTGAGTTATTGTGACACCTCTGGCTGTTTTGAATAGCAATAATTTCTGACCAGGTAGTGTTGCTGAGTTTGTACTAGAGGAACAACTAGAGGAAAGGAGGCTGTAGACAGGTGGGGGTTGGTCTCTTCTCCCAAGCAACCAGCACCAGAACAAAAGGACACAGTCTCAAGCTGCGCCAGGGGAAGTTTAGGCTTGAGGTGAGGAGAAAGTTCTTCACTGAAAGAGTAATTTACCACTGGAATGTGCTGCCCAGGAAGGTGGTGGAGTCACCATCCCTGGAGGCATTCAAAAAAGAATTGGATGTAACACTTGAAGCCATGGTTTAGTTGTCATGAGGTGTTAGGTATTAGGTAATAGGTTGGACTTGATCTCTGAGGTATTTTCCAACCTGGTTGATTCTGTGAATGCAACTCCATGCCCTCAAATAGACTCTGCTCTGCTTCTCCCTACAAAGACAGCACATGGCTAATGAGAACCCCTCTCTAAATATGCCTGTGCAGTCTAACCCCTGTCCATCTTTGGGGATCCTTGCACAGCCCAAAGTTCTTCCCCTGGCCTCTACTTGCTCTAGAATGATGATGCTGTTATATTAGTGTGAGAGCATTGGCTATGTGCTGCTATGCACTTTCTGGACTGGAGATGGTCAATGACCCATCTTTCACCCTGTGCAGGCTCATGGTGCATGAAAGAAGGAAATGGAAATGCAGATGCTACTTGTGCCAGCAGCACAGGCAGAAGCTGGCAAGTGATTCCCCTTTCTTTTCTCTTAGTAATGTTGAGAACCTGTGAGCTTTACCGCCTCATTTCCAGATTCTGCTGACACTTCTGAAGCTGCCAGTACCCTGCTCTGATTTCCAGCTGAGTTGGCACTGGAGTAACTCACTGAATACAGCAGCATTTTTTTGAGGCCAAATGTGTGAAAGCACCATATTAAAGGTGGACCATTGCTGGTTTGAAAGGCAGAGTGACAGCCACCATTTCATCCATCAGCAGAGGTGGCTGCCATAAATACATAGCTCACTACATACACGTGGCTTTGCTGGCAAGTAAAATAACACCATGTTAGCCTTCAGCTACACAAGGACATTGTGTCCTTGAATGGAAAGAAGAATCCCACTTACAGGCTTGTGCTTCACATGACGGTGTGGGTCTTGCAGATGAAGCAGAAATGTGACTGCAGCCCAGTAATGGCCCAAAAGCAGGTGAGTGGCTCCAAGAAAGCCTGAAAAACATTTTCAGCTATACAACTTGGTCCTTCAGAGAGAAGGAGCAAATCTCCTGGAGTGTGGGCAGTAGCTGCAGAAGGAGAGGAGCTTTCCCCCAGGTTAGGATAGCAGGAATGGGTGTCAGGCTGTTGGGAGTCACCTGGAAGCTCTTTTCCCAGATGAAACTCAGATGCAGTTCTGGTGTTTCTCGTGTTGAGTTGACTGCAGTTCGTGAGTTATCTCTTGATTTTCATGATGCAAGAAGGAAAACACATTCTCTCCTTCTTTGCCTGGTTTCATGTCATTAAGGATGGCTGTGGAAAGGCTGGCTGAGGACATGTTGTAAAGTGACGTGAGAGAATCAAGCAAGACAGTAAACCAAAAAAAAACCCCAAACTTAGGCCATTAAGGATCATAAAAGAGGTTGTAAAGCAGAGGGGAAATGGCCTCCCGGTGAGTCTGAGAACAGCTGAGAGGACTGGATAATGAGGGGATGTGCTGCTGTAAGGAGATGTTCCCTGCCAGTGAACTCAGTGAAAATATGCTTATATTTGATATAATAAGGGCAAAAAAGCAAGACACAAAGGGTTTATGCTGCTGGTGCTGAACTGCGTGACAGTGATAAAAATGTCGTGTCCTGTCCACTTCCTTACGCATTAACATTTTAAAAGACAGAGAAAGAAGTAAAATGTCAGTTTGATTTTTTTTTTATTTAGTAAGGATTTGGTGTCTTAACTTTAATGAAGGAGTAATAAATATAAATGGATATTAATGGAAGGTTATTAGAGCTGTTCATTTTGATAGAAAATATGCGGTATCTTCTCGTGCGGTGCCAGAGGTTAAAGATTATTATTGCTTCCTAAGGTTTCTGAAATTAAACTCTCTCTCTCATATGACCCACAAGGTATGATTGAGAATGTGTGCATGTGGAATGGCTTGCAATAAATTCATATTGCAATAAAAGTCTCTTTAGGAAAAAAAAAAAACACACCAGGATATCTTACAAGAATCAGCTGAGGAGCTCTGTCTAAATACAGAAGCTTTTCTTATAAACCTGAAGAATTTAATTCTGGTAACTCAAGTGATGCCCAAAAAAGTGCTGCCAAAAAGATCACCTGGAAAGCACACAGAAACTTGTGAAAGTTCCTGAGCTTTCAGCCAGGGGTTGAAACCCATAGTTCTCTGGGTTAAAGTTTACTTTGCTTTAACAAACTTTTGTCTGATTTATATGTGTCTAATGAATTACAAGTGACATTTCCGACAGAGCCTTTTAGGGTGCACAAAGGAAGTCCTTCATTATTGCTGTGTGCTTCTGCTTAAAGCCTCCAAACCTCTCAGTACCAGCTAATCGGTTCTTGTTCCCGTGGGCAGAAGGGAGCACAGTGGAAAGAGCCAGGACAATGCCAGGAGATCTGGACAAGGCACTTCTACCCTTCACCAAATCTAAACCTTTAGGGGTGTATTGTACTGCAGGCATTGGCTTTATTCACTAACAGTTTTTAAAGTACAGGAACTTTGGTGGTGTAGGATTACTGATGCAGTTTTGGTGTTAGTAGGCTAAATCCTGTAGGCAATGCTTTGCCTTTATTAAAATACCAAAAAAGCAAAAGTTCCCATGAAGTCATGAGGTAATGCTGACCTTACACAGCCTCTTATCATAGTATCAGTCAGGGTTGGAAGGGACCACAAGGATCATCTAGTTCCAACCCCCCTGCCATGGGCAGGGACACCCCGCACTAGATCAGGCTGGCCAGAGCCTCATCCAGCCTGGTTTTAAACACCTCCAGGGGTGGGGGCCCCAACCACCTCCCTGGACAAACCATTCCAGGGCTTCACCACTCTCATGGTGAAGAACTTCCTCCTTCTCTTATGTCCCTTGGTCACTTCTGTATAATTTATTTCAAGTTCATAAGGTCTTCTTGTAAACACATTGTACATGTTTCTGCATGAGCTGCACATCTGTAAACAACCTGGGTCCTGAATTCAGCCCTGGTAGCAGCCTTAGCGTGGGACTTGGGCTGTCTGTGCCCTGCATACTTCCATAATTGCTCAGTTTTCACTGTATGGGATCAAACTGCTTGTGTTAAGAAGGGAGTAGTCATTTGATTAGGCTCAGTTCCTCATGTCCACCATCAGTTCATGCCTAATTCTTTGGGGGAAAAAAGTCTTACTGAGGACATCAGGGGCAATAATAGTAAAGAGAGTGGAAAATGGAACACTAAATCTCTCTTAGTCCTTTCCTGCTTTTTCCTCCTTAGCATGTGACAAATTTTCTAAAATACCCACTAAATATGTTGATTTTATGGGTTCTCAGTTGAGCAGTGGGGTATCATTTAATCTTTTCATCCACTGGCATTGTTCTGAACAGCGAGAAAGGACCAAGCAATGACTTTGTCAGAACGTTTTGCAGAGCTCTGAGGTGCGTGGCATTCAAGCAACATCACACCAGAGTCTAAATCTATGAGTCTAGAGGTTAGTTACAGATAGAAAGAATAAATCAAGCAATAAAGGATGCCTATAAAAAGGGATGCTGCCTCTTAAATGAAGACACTTTAGAGTTCATCATAAACCTCTGACATATATTCAGTCACTCTGCCTGCCGTCACAGCCTGAAATGTATTTCAAGGTGCCTGCGTGTTTTTTGATGTAACCTTTAATAAATGCATGCACATTTTCCATGATGTTGCATCATACCTTGTGAACTGATGTGATCTGAAAGGGGAATCGATGTCATTGCAATGGGAGCTCTGCAGGCACAGGTCCTCAGACACACAGCAGAAGTGTTTTGCTGACTCCTGTCATATGTCAGAATGTTTGTGCAATACCAAAGTGAGTGTTGGTTTCATAATCACCATTTTGAGGAAGCTTTCCTCTAGCTGGATGCCAGTTCTCTGTTTCTAAGTGAAGCAAAGCTTCACTGCTTCCTTAGTGCCTGGTTTTCCTAGTCCATGCTGTGGTGGATTACAGCACTGGCTAACCTGTCAGTGGGACTGAATGATCCTACAACGAATTAAATGTTTATCTGATTTGAATTTCTAGAGGGAAAAAAGAGCCTCTGTATAAACAGAATAAACATCTTTGGCTATGCTTTTACTTAAAGTGATGAATAGCAAAATTAGCCTTCAAGAGCTAGGCTGAAATTTCAGCAGTACCACTGAATACTTACATATAATGGTTCTCTTGCTCCTCAAATGGAGATTATGGCCCTCTTCAAAGAATGATTGTGAGCGTTTTGTAGGACCAATACTTTAAATTGGCCATCCCTTAATATTTAGTGGCTGTCAGGAATTAACGGTGTGGCATTGATTTATGGAGCTATCCAGAGCACTTCTGCAGAGCTTCCTTCTTTTCAGAGATAAGTATTCTGGGAACCTGCTAGTATATGTGTTATCCATCAGGACCCGTCAGCCACTCTCCATGTGGTTTGCTGCAGTTAGTAAAATGCAAAATTCTTCTAAAAAGTGTCATTTCCTACAGCCTAAGAAGTGCACTTTCTGCCAGAAAGATTAGCAGGGAAGCAGGGCAGGCAATACTTATTGCTAGTCGATACTTCCAAAAGCATCTTAAGGCATGTGAGCACCTGAGAGATTCACTTTTCCATAGTACTTGCTTTCTCACAGAGTGGTGATCCATGCTCTGTCAATATCAAAGGGTCAGAAAATCTTGCATTTTGACATTTTCTACTTTGTTTAAGAAAAAAAAATAAAAACAAAACAAAATAAAACAAAAAACCCAACCCAAATAAATCAGGAGGAATCAGAACTTGAAAAGAAAAAGTAGCTAACGCTTTAAGTGCTTGTGAGCACTTCAAGAATGTGCAAGCTTTGCAGATCTGACTCAGCTGCCTGAAAACTGATGGGATCTACTTTCAGTGAAAGGCTAGAGGCATAAGAGAAGAGACTGGGATAGTCAGTTACTGCATTGACCATAGTGCAGTGTCTCCTTCTGGTGTGCCACTGAACTTGACTTCAAACCTTGTCAGGACTGCCACATTATCTGACAGACCTATGTATAGATGCGGTAAGGGAGGAGTGTTACCTTGATATTTTATTGGCTTATCTGTTTTCTTTTGGCATTGAAGTTACCACAATACCAGAGTCTGCAGAGTTTGATATGCATGAGTTGAAGACTTTGAGTAGTGTAGAAAGTGTAAACAGGTAGACTGTGTGTTGCTTTCCATCTGAATAATTACTGGTTTACCTTGGGTGGTCGAACGTCTGTTTTCCATTCCAAACCTTAATATACTCATGGAGATGGTGAGGTCGTTGTGGTTTTGAGGGCTGTAACTTTGAGTGATCTGTGGGCAGTGCTAGATTTGACCATATGTAAATTCCGCTCTTCTGTGATGTGTGAGACCCTGATCACCAGGGATTTAATGAAGCTGTGTGTGGATGGGCAGCCAGCAAGCACACCATGCTGTGCTGTTGAGCAAGTCACTCAGAAATACTCTGGCAGCTTTCCCTTTAGCACAGCTCAACTTTTCCTGCTGTGCACTCTGCTAATATAAATATTCCTGAGCTGCTGTTATATATGCTCAGGCCACCAGCATGTGTCTCCACTTTTTTCCTGAAACTCTTCCATTTTTTATATTGAAACAGGAGAATTTAGAACTATTTGAATTCTGTTTCTGCATTCACAGGCCAGTGCACGGTGAGAGCAAGAGCTGGGTGTTGCAGTCACAGAACAAGCTGCATTCAACTCCCCAGGTGCATCCACCAGGTCCTCACCCTTTTGGAGTGGGATGCAAAAGGTCTTCCATTTCCACAGCAACCCCTGTGACACTCTCAGTGCACAATGCTAAGCACTACAGAAATAATTGCACTGGCTTTGACGCTGGAAGAGGGACCGCCCAGGTACCTGGCAACTTTGCCTGGGATGATTTAGCTTCCTATGTTGCATGTTGCTCCATGTAGAAATGAACTCTGTGAGAGATACTCCCTGCTCTGCAGGTCTGAGCTCCAGGGCTGATGTTCCTGTTCCTCAAGACTAAGTGTGCACAGCACAAATGTGACAGGCCCTGCTAGGGGCTTTGACATCTCCAACAGCAGAAAGAACTGGTAAATTTGCCTCAGAAGAGCTCATGGTCTCATTTGCCAAGCCTAGTGCCTATAGTGTAGCCTACTTCACTCTCAGTGGAAAGCAAATAGAAAAATCATTTTTGCAGTGCTGAGCAGTGTTTATCTTCCAGGTTGGCTGGCCTACAGTGACATTAGTGTCCCCAGAGCTTCTGAACTTAATCATTTCCAGTTGCTGCTTGCCTGCTTGAAGCACTCCTAGTCCACCCTCCAGTGTGTTCTTCCTGTCAGTCACTATGGGAACAGCAATCAAAAGCTCATATTTATGGCTCTGTAGATGTCCAAGGTCACAGAGCACAGGTCTAGGGGGAGCAATTAAAACAGACCTGTCCAGTTACATCTCTTTAAGCTCTTCCTACATTATACCTCTAACTAGAGCAGTAAAGTTAAAGCAGCATGACTGTCGGGATGTGACTGCTTTATAAAAGATATCCTTTGGAGGAGGTAAAGATACTCTGTATGCTGCCATTTGTAGAAGCATACGAGGAGTGTAGTCACATTGCCGGGTGAAACCTGTCCCTCAGGTTTCATCCCCACTGCCAGAGCTGCACCCTGCCAGACCCTGTGGCCCTGAGCAGGCATTCCCACTGGAGGAGCTCAGCAGGTACCCACCACACGTGCTGCTGGGGTGGAGTTGTTCGAATGCTTCTGAAGTGGCAGAGGATGCCTGTGCTGGTTTGGGGCTTATGTTGTTTCAATGGGTTTGCCCTGAGTACTCGGTTACTGTCATCAAATGAAAACTAAAAATGGCAAATGTTCATTTTTAGGATGAAAGCAAATGGTGTTTCTACCTGGTGACTTCTCTGTGGACACAGGAAAAAAGAGGACTGTGAGAATCACTGGAGTAAGATGAAGGGGAAAACTGCAGTGGACTTAATATCTGAGGGACAAAAAGTAACTCTTTGACAATTTCCAAGATTTGTAAGAGGCAGCTGTCTTCCTCTCTCCTCCTGTTCATGCCAGTCAGGTGCTGTTGAGAGGCTTGTGTGATAGGACTCATGATCCCATTGGCAGTGTTTTTGCCCACAGAAAATTGTCCAGATTCCATGTGCATTGGAATCTAAACAAAGTTTAGTGGTGGCATGGGATGTGGAGTGAGGATGCTGAGGATGAACCTTCTGGGAGAGTCACTTCTGTAGAGGCAGAACAAAAAGTGCTGGTGATTGGAGAATGGGACTCCTAAGCATTCCTGGGCATTGTCAATGGCACTGGGTAAATGCTTATGGTGGCAATCCCAGCTGGCTCATGGTTGCTGCTGGAAGAGGCTGGAACTGGTCACTGTTCCTTTGGTGTCCTTTGCTCTGTTATCCACCTAGCAACCCCCCGACTACATTCCATGTTCCCTTACATAGCTTTCACCTTGCTGCGGCTTCTCTTGTTTTCCTCTGTGCCTATTTCTGCCTTTTTCATGCTGTCCTACCCAATGAGATTGCTGTTCAAAAAAGGATTGGATGTGGCACTTGAAGCCATTGTTTAATTAGTCGTGAGGTGTTGGGTGACAGGTTGGACTTGATGATCTCTGAGGTCTTTTCCAGCCTTATTGATTCTATGATTCTATGAAAGTTCTTCTTTGTTGTATTTTCCCTCCTGCTACTTAGCAGGCAATCAATATATAGTGTTAAGATGTCTTCTACAAGACACCATGAGGGTGCAGGCAGTTGAGAAAAAGCAAGGGATTCCAGGGTGGGGGGTGGGGGGAAATTAATACCCTGCAGCTTTGATTGTTGTTGGTTTTGAAGACCGTAAAATAACCATGACCTTTTTTTTTCCTTTCCCAATTCTTCTTTGTTATTATTATTATTTTGTTTGACCATGCTAAGAATTGAGGCTGATTTTAAGGTCAGATTTCCTTTCCTGTGTTAGGTTCCCAAGGTAACTCTACTGACTTGTTTTAAAGGCAGTACTTGGGAAGTCAGTAGGGTTATCTCTGTGAAACCTGGGGCTATTCCCACCACACCAGACTATCTGGAGAAGTTCTTTGTCCTTGTAATGGTTCAGGACCATGCTCTACCGTGCAGGTGGCAGTCTGCTATGAAAAGGTTTTTCAGATGAGTTGCCTTGGGTGCTAGGAGAAGTCAGCAGCAAAAAGTTGCATGTATCACTTTCCTGTGTTGGGCAGAATTGCATCCCCACCACTACCATACTGCAGTAAACCCAGGGAGCACAGAATGTGCTCGCACGTGGCCACGGAGGCAGTTCATCACAGGGCTGGAAACTGAATTCCAGTGCCTCAACCACAAAGCCAGTTCTCCTACCTGCCTGCCTCTCTTTTTAAAATCAAAATAAAATAAAGTAAAATGAAATGAAATTCCCAGCTGAAAAAAAACCCTCTTCTAGGAAGGGGCTTTGCCACTGAGTAGCATGGAGGCTTTTCTGACATCAGTTCATTTTTTTCACCTCCATTTGACCTCTTCCATTAGCAGCTGTAATTCTCTCTTTGTTATTCGCTAAAAAGTCATCTAAGTGAAGTTATTGCAGTCAAACCACGAACTTGCCCAAGGAAAGATGGAAGGAACCTCGTGGAAGTCAGGGAACACTGAGCATTTTCTTTAAAGGCTGCCAAACTTTACCTTAAAATGTGTGTTTTACTCAGGAGTGATTATATGCATAAGATAAACAGCAAACAGTTTCATTTTTAGTTGAAGAGAAATTGATGCTAGGAATTTTCAAAACAGCCTATTCCTAGAATTAAAGTAGTCCCTTCAGAGACATCTCTGTACTCTCCTTTTCAACAAGTTGGGCTTGGCTTTTTGGTTTGTGTTTCCCAGTCTCTTTCTGCTCCACTCCTCCTTCCACCCACCCACAAAATCACTGTAATGTTCTCTGCAGCATTTCCCAACCTATTTTCCTTTCCATATTTGAAGGCAAGAAATTAGCTGGACACCTGAAATAGCTTTAAGGTTTTCAGGTTTTAGGCTATCAAAGATCTGTGAGACAAACTTCTTCAACTACTTTCCATCCTTCCTGTTGTCCTGCCAAACTCCTCAACGATGAAATGGCAGTCAGTCACATGGAGGAGCACTGAGCCTCCCCTCTCAGCCTCAGCTGTCTTGCCCATTCCTTGGTTTGTCTTGGTGTTCCTCCAGAGAAGATGTTTGGTTTTCATCTCTTTGTATTCCCTGTTGCACAGTGTGAATTGTACCCAGGAAAATTCTGCACATTGCCAAAACAGGTTACAAAGCAGTGCTTATAAAGGAGGGATGCAGACAAAGCTTACATCACTGGATGCTTATGAAAAATTGTTTGTCTTGTTAAAAAGCAGGTTTCAGTTCAGCTAGGTTTGATACAGCAAATGGCTTCCAGGCTGGTTTATGCCAGAAATCAGACTGGAGACTGGATGGTGCCCTATTCAGCAGTAGGATCCTGACCTAAACAGCACCTCTTTGTTATCTCAGCTTCAGCAACTAGTAAAAAGTGGTGGGGAGACCTCATTGCTGCCTACAACTACCTGAAGGGAGGTTGTAGCCAGGTAGGGCTCGATCTGTTCTCCCAGGCAACCAGCAACAGAATGAGGAGACACAACCTCAAGTTGTGCCAGGGGAGGTTCTGGCTGGATATTAAGAAGAAGTTCTTCACAGAGAGAGTGATTTGCCATTGGAATGGGCTGCCCAGGGAGGTGGTGGAGTCGCTGTCCCTGGTGATCTTCAAGTAAAGACTGGATGAGGCACTTAGTGCCATGGTCCAGTTACTTGGATAGGGCTGGGTGATAGGTTGGACTGGATGATCTTGGAGGTCTCTTCCAACTTGGTTGATTCTATGATTTGGTCAGATTTCATGATTGTCAGTGGTTTTGATCCTGTAAAAGGTATTTCTTCTGACTGGAGCAGTCTCTGTGAGTGGTTGGACTGTCTCATACAAAGAAGTGTGTGCATGCTTGTGGTTAATTGAGGCTGGTTTGTGTCTGCCGTGCAGCAGGGCAGGGAATTGCAGCTGGAAATAGGAAATGTGCTTCCAACCAGGGGGAAAAGCTGTGAAGAAATCGTGTGGAGGGTGAAGAACTTCCCTAACTGTGAGCAGCAGCCCAACACATTTGGAAATAGGATGGTGCAGTATTGTGGCATAATAATGGTCTGGATATGAGGAGTTTGGATTATTTCTGTGCATGCAGACATACAACTGTACTGCTGGTGTAAATTGTGACTGTGAAAGAGGCCACAACTTTGGCATAGGCATCCCTTTAAATGTATAATTTATGCATATTTGCCATTTTTTAAGTACAATGGGGCTAGCAAATGGTACATCTTCAGCACAAAAATGAAAAGCAAGCGAAACCCTGTTATGTGTCCTATATAGCTCTGATCAGAGAGGGGAAATTACTCCAGATTTGTGGTTGACAAGCTTCAGAAAAGATTCAACAGAGTGTGAAAATTGACATTTAGCAAACAGCAATACAGCCTTTATTATTTTGTGAAGCTGCTTGAAATAAACTGCAGGTTTTAAGCAAACTGTTTGGTCAGTTGTTATATTGGATGTTGCTTGTCTCATTACTGCAGTTAATTAAAAGGGGAACAAAAAGTCAGAGCCAGAGTCAATAAGTTTGTTAATAAAGATGTAATTTGGTGGAATCATTATAAATTGACTGTACAGTGAATGGATATGCCACAGGAGTATGAGTGTCTGAAGGTCTATAAATGGCTTTTCAGAAATAGCTGTCAGGTTGTAGCCAATTTGTCGTGCTAAATAAGCTCTGCAAATCCACTTAGGCAAGTGCCTGCGTGTTTCCAAAGGGTATCACCACTGAGTATGTGATGCATACAGACACACCTGTTTTTTTTTCCTTCCCCAGCAGGTTTTCTTGCGTTCTGCCATGTCCAATCTTCTTTTTTTTTCTCCTTTTCTTTTAGTTTTGTTAGCCCTGTGTTTCTCGTTGCAAGTGATTTAGTATTAAGTCCAGTCTTTATAGAAAGAACAGAAAAAATCATCTCAGAGATGAGCAAAAGAGGAAACATGATTGCAGAAGGCACCGAAGGCTGAAACCTGTGCACTCTCCACGTGAGATTTTAATCTACCTGACCCTTTTCCTTTCTGTCTGACCAAATGGCAGGTAAAAATCCCCTGACAGGCTTCAGAAAGAAGTTTAAAATGGAAACGTAGACCAACATTTCATAAAGCAGTTCTGATGTAGAAGAAAGCACAAAAGTACAGAGGATAATGACTGCAACATTTGCATAGCACTGCACCCCTGCCAGAAATCCTCTCATTTGGCCACATTGGGTTATCACAAGAAAGTAATTTCTCTGTCAGTGATGACATGCTGCTCTGCTCAGCAGGATAATTTAACACCCTGCAAACCAGACATGGGTCATGCCACCTTCTTCCAAAGTGGAGCAAACCTGCAAACTGTTGGAGTAGTGAGCAGTTGGCCCAAATTGCCTCGTTGGTCACATACTGACTGTGCCTGAAGATAATTGTAGAGCTCTGTGTATTGTCTGTGGTAGCAAATATTCTAGGGGTTAATCTAGCAAGCTTTAGCTGATTCAACTACCATCTTTCCATCAGATTTTATCATTTTAGGCCAACTAAGGTGGCCTTTGTCCTCCTGCCACCATCCAGAAGCCAGTGTAAACTTGAGGGAAAGGCCCTTTATAAGCCTCAGGTGTTGCTACAGGGTAGCTGTCCCTCTACTCACTCTAATGGCTTAGAGCTGCTAGGAGATTCAGTGGCCCCACAGACCTACTTGGTGATGTGTTCATCTTTCTTGTGTTCCTGTTAGACATTAGGTAGCAAGTGGCCCCAGTGAAGAGCTGCAGCACTTTGTTTCTGTTTCTCTTTTTTCCTCCCTGGGTTGGTGACAGTATGTCAAGATAATACCCAATCTTAGCAGCCTCTTCTGTAATTCTGTTTGAAAGGGTTTCTTCCAATTTATGCCTTTTAATTACAGGCTTTCAACCTTTAATTAGAAACTTACACCAGCCCAACCTTTGTTTCTGAAAAATGCATTTGTGGTTTAGGCAATTATGGTAACATGAAAAGTAATTATTTTCCTCCATGTCTGAAATGATCTTGCTCATTAATGCACCCCACAGGCAGAGCATTTTAATTCATTTTTCTTTCCATGTGCTTTATTTTCTTGCAATAAGTTATGTAACAAGGTATATCAGACAAGAGGGGGAAAAAAGAGGTGGTTTATATATAGTAGATCTGGCATATGGAATCACAGAATCACAGAACTATCAGGGTTGGAAGGGACCTCAAGGAACATCTAGTTCCAACCCCCCTGCCATGGACAGGGACACCCCTCACTAGATCAGGTTGCTCAGAGCCACATCCAGCCTGGCTGCAAAAACCTCCAGGGATCAGGCTTCTACCACCTGCCTGGGCAACCTGCTCCAGTGTCTCACCACCCTCATGGGGAAGAATTTCGTCCTACCATCCAATCTGAATCTACCCATTTGGAGTCTGTTTCTTTGCCACACTGGCTGCGCAGAGAAGCTGTGGTCAGTGGGAGCAGAGGTATGGCCGTGCTGTAGCTCCAAACCCTCTGGTTAGCACACACAGACATGAAGGACTGTCCAGACCACTACTTGACCAGTTTTGACCCAGACTACATAAGCTGTGATGAGAAACATTTGGTGGTGAGGGGTTTTATTGTAATCAAATTCATTGCAGGCTCTCAAGTTCCAGCGAGTGGCATCAATATCAGTGCTAGGGCTTTGTTTGAGCTCAGCTTGCTCTCTGATAATGTCATTTACTATCCCACTTCTGATCATGCCAGGAGAGGGGATGTCTGTCCTTTGCTTTTCCCTCCAGCCAGAGCTGACTCTCTGCTCCCTGTATTTCATAATGTCTCATATGGCTGGTTCCTGGCAGAGCCTGCATTAAAATCCAGGGCTATACCTTACAGGCTGAATCTTCTCAGCCTGACCTGCGTACAGTTGCTGTGGTTTTATTACTCACAGCCGTGCTCTTAGCTGGTAACACCACTGCCAAGGGGTGTGCATGGGGCACTGTGCCTGCTGAGGATGCAGCCCCCAACCACACAGCATCTTCCTCTGCTGCATGAAGGTTTCCCACCATGGGACTCACTGGTGACTCTGAATGTTCCAACTTACCAATTAAGGCCAAAAGATGGAGCACAGCAGGACAGAGTTAATCATGCAGACAGCTCTCTGCTTGGGTCTGTCAGGCACAGGAGGGATTCAGAGCAAGACCAGTCTGCTCACAACCCATTGGGTGAGGAGACTTGAAGTCGTCCCTACACTTAAAACAGGAATAATCCCTTCCCTGGCCACTTCAATACATCAGCTTCTTAAACCACATCTGTATTTACCACACATCGTTCTCGACTATCTCCCAATTTCTATGATAATTTCCTTCCTTGATTTATAAGCAACAGAATTTTTTAATTATCCAGATGATTTTAATTTTCTCAGCCATACCTCTACTTTGTTAAACATTAATCTCGTACTTTTTTCTTTGACAGTCTCTACCCTTCACCACGTCTTGAGTTCATAATGAAACTAGGTCTCAATAGTATTACATAGTACTATTTTCTGCCTATATTAGACATTTTCTGTGTGATCTCTGCTTTTCCTTATATTTGCGAACCATTTCAGAGGTTATTTTAAAAGCCAAAATTAGCACCTAAACCTTATAACATTTAGGACAGCTCATACTTGAACGTGTCCAGAAAAGGGCAGCAAGGCTGGTGAGAGGTCTCGTGTATAAGCGCTATGAGGGAGCTGGGGTTGTTTAGCCTGGAGAAGAGGCTCAGGGGAGACCTTATTTCTCTCTACAACTACCTGAAAGGAGGTTGTAGACAGGTGGGGGTTGGTCTCTTCTCCCAGGCAACCAGCACCAGAACAAGAGGACACAGTCTCAAGCTGCCCCAGGGGAAGTTTAAGCTCAAGGTAAGGAGAAATTTCTTCACAGAAAGAGTAATTGGCCATTGGAATGTGCTGCCCAGGAAGGTGGTGGAGTCACTTGAAGCCATGGTTTAGTTAGCCATGAGAGAAGTGAGGTAAAAGGTTGGACTTGATGATCTCTGAGGTGTTTTCCAACCTTGTTGATTCTGTGATTCTATATGTGACAGAACGTGAGGACACAGTCTCAAGCTTCACCAGGGGTGGTTTAGGCTGGGTGTTAGGAAGAAATTCTTCACAGAGAGACTGGCCATTGGAATGGGCTGCCCAGGGAGGTAGTGGAGTCACCATCACTGGAAGTGTTTAAAAAGAGTCTGGATGAGGCACTTAGCACCATAGTTTAGTTGATTAGATGGTGTTGGGTGATTGGTTAGACTCGATGATCTCAAAGGTCTTTTCCAACCTGGTTAATTCTGTATTCTGTATATAATTGCATCTTCTTCAGCAATTCTCACGCTGTAGCATGGGAGCCAATTGCAAAGAATTTAAAACTGTATTTTGATTCGTCCATGTTTTCCTAGTTTACTGTTTTTTAGTACTCTGAATATGCCTCAGCTAGTGCAAAGTGTTCTGGAAGACTACAGCAGGGCACTTGCAGGGTGCTGGGAGTAAGTATGTGCTTGAATACTTGCTGAGGAAGGACTTTTTTTTTTAGAGATGAAAACTGGTTCTCACCTGCTTAGTCCTGCAAGCCAGTACCATACCTACAAACTCCTCTGATTCCTCTTTTGTGTAGACCCATTCAAATCTTCCTTGAGCATTAGCTGAGAATCTTCCTAATGCTGGCCTTGCCCTGCTCCCCAGTGGTTTCAGACTGCTCTCTTGTTACTCAATTAGCCTTCCTCCTGAAGCTGTACTCTGCAGAGATATTAAGACGTTCCCAGTTTGTGGTCAGAGAGTACGGTTTCCACACAGACTCTCTTTAGGAAAAGTTCACTCAGCACAGGACCTGTGGCTCAAACTAGGTGAAAAATGTCAAGACTGGTTCATTTGGCACTAAGCTAAAGTTAGCAAAACGAGCAGCAGATTTATTGCACTTCTTGGGATGAAGCACTTCCTTTTGTATTGCAGCTGTTAGAGCTCTACTTAAATAAATAAACAAATAAATAATAAAAAGGAGAGGGGGATAGCTGTACAATGAGATTTAAGGCATTAGCTTCAGATTGAATTAGCAGAGCTGAAGCAGGGAGAAATAGTCAGGATGAGATCGATTCAGTGCTCCAGGAGATGAGGATGGAGCAAGCACACAGGTGCCCACACACACTCACACCTTCATCTGTCCATCAGCAACTGCAGCCCTTCCAGAATCCAAGCAGGACTACTTATTCAGCTTGTTCGCTAGGCTCTCTGAGCAAGGAAATATTAAAGCTTATGAACAATGTTAAGCACAAGACTAATTCATGTTATTTCTTTAATTTCTTTTTCTCTTTACTCAGCTTTGTACCAAATCTCTTTAGCAGCTGTGTTGCATAATACAGAGAAGCAAAGTTGTTGCACTCTTTGCCATTTGAACCAAACATTCTTTAGCTCAATTACAAAAATACAGTTTCCAATAAAGCATAGAATCATAGAATCAATTAGGTTGGAAGAGACCTCAGAGAGCATCGAGTCCAACCTGTCACCACAGACCTCATGACTACTAAACCATGGCACCAAGTGCCACATCCAGTCCCCTCTTGAACACCTCCAGGGACAGTGACTCCACCACCTCTCTGGGCAGCCCATTCCAATGGCTAACAACTGTCTCAGTGAAGAACTTTCTCCTCACCTCGAGCCTAAACTTCCCTGGCGCAGCTTGAGGCTGTGTCCTTTCGTTCTGGTGCTGGTTGCCTGGGAGAAGAGACCAACCCCCCTCCTGGCTACAACCTCCTTCAGGTAGTTGTAGAGAGCAATAAGGTCACCCCTGAGCCTCCTCTTCTCCAGGCTAAACAATCCATCATTTCACCTTGTCTGGCAGGTCTCTGGCAGATTTAACTGGATTTTCCATAGGAATGAACCATTGTTTGTGGATAATAGCTGAAAGAGTTTTCATTCATTGTACACTAGCTCATGTTCAGAATTACATGAGGCTTTGGACCACCAGCCATAGAAATCTGTTGGAGAGTATGGCTGAACTGGAATTCTCAACTATTAAAATTGCAGCATAAACACTGGAAACTGTACAGTGATAAGATGCTCTCAATCCAAACAGCATTTATAGCAATAGGCAGGATTTACAATGGGATGACATGATAATAATATATCCTTGTTTACTTCTGTAATTAATGTTTCTGAAGAAAATACCCTGGAAACCTTCCATAAGCAAGATTTATTTCTGTTGATTGAGACTGCAATCAGATGGCCCTATTCAAACAGTAATTGGTGTGCTTCATTAAAATGTAATTGAAAAGAAGATTTGTGTCAACACTAGGCAATAAATAACACAGATACATATTTTCTGATTAGTGAGAATCTCTCCTGTAAGCTCTCAGAGTGCTTACTGCTTTTTGTGCTGGGCCATGTATGTCATACTTTGTCAAAATCATGGTATGGTGGGAAAAGACATCATGCACATCCTCTTTTGGCTTTTAATCTCTCATTCTGATGTACCAAGGCCAGCTCCCTGTTTTTCCCTCTTTCTTGTTTCATATTAAGCTCACTGTTGTTGCCATATTTTAGCTTATTTGTTTCTCATGAAATGGCAGTATCTTCTAGTAAGGAGGACATCTAGTGACAAAGGACAGAGCTCAGGGCAGAGCCTTTTGCTCTTTGGGAGATGACAAGACTGCTTAAAATTGCTATCAGTTGAGGTTTTCATCAGGTGAGTCCAAACTTTTCCTGTTCCAATACCAGCAAAGGTAAGACAAATTAACATAATAACAATAGTAATAATAATAGTAATAATAATAATCAAAGTCATCCTAGATCTAGAAACTAAGCACACTTTCTTTGCAAGTCAGTTAGAGCTAATTAACTTTCTTATTGTGATTTTTTTCTATGAATATTGATATAGAAGATAACATGCAAATAATAGAGTCAGAAATGTAAGTACCTGTGAATGGGTGATCCCATTGATTTCACTGAAGCCAGGGAGGTAAAACTGAAGATGAATTTCAGCCTGAGATGCTGGTTCATTACCACCAAATTGATGGAGCCCTACGTTTACTTGCTAGCATAATTTACCAACTGTATGAGATGTAAGCAGGCACAGTGGTAACATTGGCTAATTTTATGCTCAATGTGAAATCTTATAGCTGGTCAGATGGATACCATAAGAAATAATTAGAGCCATTAGAAATAATGGGCTACAGCTGCAGTAATACATGCTGTATGCTCAGTCCAGAGGTTTTGAGCAAAATTAAATTAGCTTATGTTACCTCAGTGCTGCATCATATGCTCCTCTTGAGAGGAAACTCAGAAGGAGCATACAAGCATTGCTACCTCCTGAGAGTAAATGTCTCTTTACATTTCCATACTGCAAGAAAAATTTGTGCCCTACACAGAAAAATCCTGTGGAGGACAAGAAGTTCTGAAGCTTGAGGCCATTCCTTGTTGGGGGAGAAAAAAATAAAAGAAAAAGTAATTTCAAAGTGCCAGCAACAGGTCCCCAGCTCACATCAACTCCTTTCAACACGGTGAAGATCATCCAGCACCAGAACGAGAGGACACAGTCTCAAGCTGCACAAGGGGAGGTTTAGGCTGGGTGTTAGGAAGAAGTTCTTCACAGAAAGAGAGATTGGCCATTGGAATGTGCTGCCCAGGGAGGTGGTGGAGTCACCATCACGGGAGGTGTTTAGGAAGAGATTGGATGGGGCATGTGGTGCCATGGTTTAGTTGACTAGATAGTGTTGGGTGATAGGTTGGACTCAATGATCTCAAAGGTCTTTTCCAACCTGGTTTGGTCTATTCTATTCCATTCTATTCCATTCTATTCTATTCTATTCTATTCTATTCTATTCTATTCTATTCTATTCTATTCTATTCTATTCTATTCTACTCTATTCTATTCTACTCTACTCTACTCTACTCTACTCTACTCTACTCTACTCTACTCTACTCTACTCTACTCTATTCATGATATGCTGTGCTGCAGCTTTTGGTACCAGCAATGAATTGCAAGTACAGAGAAGGACAACAAAGTTGGTGAGGGGTTTGGAACACAAGCCCTATGAGGAGAGGCTGAGGGAGCTGGGGCTGCTTAGCCTGGGGAGGAGGAGGCTCGGGGAGACCTTATTGCTGTCTGCAACTACCTGAAGGGTGGTTGTAGCCAGGTGGGGCTGGTCTGTTCTCCCAGGCAACCAGGACCAGAACAAGAGGACACAGTCTCAAGCTGCACCAGGGGAGATTTAGACTGGATTTTAGGAAGAAATTCTTCATAGAGAGAGTGATGGGCCATTGGAATGTGCTGCCCAGGGAGGTGGTGGAGTTGCCATCATTGGAGGTGTTTAGGAGGAGACTTGATAGGGTGCTTGGTTGCATGGTTTAATTGATTAGATGGTGTTGGATGATGGGTTGGACGCGATGATCTTGAAGGCCTCTTCCAACCTGGTTTATTCTATTCTATTCTATTCCAGTTTGCAGGAGTGCTGGACCCTGGCAAATATTTTTCCTTCCTGAATTTTATTTTATTTTTTTAAAAGGAAATTGTGTCCATTTTGTTGTAAGCACATCAGCAGACCCTAGCTGCTGGTGGTGCTGCCATCACATCTGTAATACCCTCTCTTCTCCCAGATTCCAAAGGCAGGTCATAATAGCAAGGAAAACAGCACATTATCCTAGAGGGGGTGAAGGGAGGGACAAGAAGGAAATATAATCCATGGTACTGGAGTGATTAATGTGGCTGTTTATGATGAAGGAACCAAAAACTGGAAATCTGGGTAAGTAATGATCTTTCCAAGTGAATGACTTCCACTGAAACCACAATACAAACTCCTGTGCTGACCTCCTTTAAATTACTGCTGAAGTTTCCAAAGCAAAACAGGGATGGCACAGAAAATTTTTCCTCCCTTGTTGATTCCCAGGAGCACAAAATTTGCAGCGATAGCGGGAGAGGAGTCACTGTGACATGCCCACATGTCATCACCTCTCTTTAAAATGTGAGATGCTTCAGTGATAGGTATGAGTAAAAGGGCTTAAGAGGCACATTTAGCACTGTCTATTAAGCATGGTGTGCTGGAGAAAGGCTTCCCCTGCATACATCATCTCACACATCGATATGCAGGCCAAGTGTGCTCAGTGGGAGGAACAAGACCAACAGTATTTTTGATGAAGGTAAGAGCCTAATATTGCAGCTTTGGAAAGATCAGTTATCCATCTGCCAACCATCTATCTTTGGCTATGGTACTTACCTGGCCTCAGTTATTACAGTGTGTAACTGCCTCAAAACCACTAATATATTTATCTTTTTATCCTCCCTGTGGAGTTGGGAAGTGCTATTACCTCTGTTGCAGAACTAAGAACTGAGATTAAGGGTCAGATTTGTTATGGCATTTAGGTGCTCAATGGGATTTTCAAGAGTCCCTTACACTTGTTGTAGGAAGTAAAACCTGGGTACTGTGATAGTTCTGAAAATCCTGTTAATTGTGGCTTTTCTTGTGCAATTTTGGACTTACATGACACCTGGGATTTGTAGGAGACTTTCCCATGTTGTGGGTAATCACCCAGACAGGAGACTGTCCCTTCATCCACCTACCAGGAGACTGTAGGTGAGACAGGAGCAGTTTTATGGTAGTATCTGAAGGGAGGTTGTAGCCAGGTGGGGGTTGGTCTCTTCTCCCAGGCAACCACCAACAGAACAGGAGGACACAGTCTCAAGCTGTGCCAGGGGAGGTTTAGGCTGGATGTTAGGAAGAAGTTCTTCACAGAAGGAGTGATTGGCCATTGGAATGTGCTGCCCAGGGAGGTGGTGGAGTCACCATCACTGGAGGTATTTAAGAAGAGACTGGATGGGGTGCTTGGTGCCATGGTTTAATTGATTAGATGGTGGTGTGTTATAGCTTGGACTTGATGATCTCAAAGGTCTTTTCCAACCTGGTCTGGTCTATTCTATTCTATTTTACTCTATTCTATTCTACTCTATTCTATTCTACCTCTGTCTCGAATTCAGCAAGCTGCTGCTCTGTGGATAGTGGTGAATTTACTTTTCTTGCCCAGCTCTATGAGAGAGGTAAGGATCTAGTCCTAGAAATACTGGAGCAAGAATAAGCAGCGCCCATGGCCAATAAAAAGGGCTTATGTGCCAATTGCTGGGATGGAAAATTCAAGAGCAGGAGCAAATAATGAAACAATCTATATTCACGCTGCCACCTTTCCAGCCTACTGCTGTAAGTACAGGCTTACACCTAACCACGAGATGTGAATCCTACTGAAAGCTCCAGAGTATCTCAGTGGAAAACAAATGTTGATTTTGAACAAATTATCTGTTCATCGCTGAATCATTTTCTTTCATTATTAGTCTCCAAATTGGTTCTGCTCTGGAAGACAGAATTAGGTTTAAAAACAAAGTGTCTCTTAAACACTTGCTTCAAATGAAAGTATTCAGTAAACATTACTCAAACCCCCTGGAGCATAAAATCCTCAACTGCTTTCTCTGGCTTTGCATAGATTTTTCAACTCCTGGTTTAAAGACAAGTGTCTCAGGGATTCATTTGGGATATCAGAAAATAATCAAATTAAATCCTTTACAATCATCTGCCCCTCGAATGCCAAGGGGGAAAAAAAAACTACTAAGACCTTTCTGTCCTCATTTACAGTAGAATAAATTGGGACAGAAGTCCCATGCAAACAGTTACACCAAACTGAACATATAAGAGAGAGGTCAGACTTCAAACCCATGGCACAAGTACAAAGCCATGTAGGCTACAAGCCCAAGTTTCTCATTGCTGAAAGACTTGTACCTTGCTGTTATAGTATTTGCAGTCATTTCCATAGTTTTAAGGATCAAAGTGGTATTTTTAACATTAAAGTGATGGGTTTGAGTTAATTCAGCATATCAGCAAGATTGCAACTGTCTGAGCTGGCGATTTAGGATGGCAGAGTGAGGGTCAGCTCAGCTACCTTTGAAACACATGGGCTGCAGGGAGCAGGGTGGGTTGCAAAGCAGCAGCAAATCCCCAGTGCTGGATGCTTGTCCCATGTTACCACAGACTATTGGGAGGTGCTCAAGAGGGTTCTTCATGCCTCCATGAGGCAAGAAGCTTTAGAGGGCCTCAGATTGGTCTAATTGCATGGAATTTCATTAGTGTTTGTACTGCTGCCTGTAGGTTTTTGTTGGTGAGAGAGAACACAACTCAGTCATTTACCTGCACTAGATAATATGGTCCTGCTCTGGCAAGGGGATTGGACTCGATCTCCAGAGGTCTCTTCCAACCCCTAAAATCCTGTGAGCCTGTGATTTTGTTGGATATGAAAAGAGAATGAAACTGTGGGACAGTGTTATCTAACAGACTCTCAGGTACTTGCTCAAAGCATGAATTTAACTTGGTTTGATGTTAGGGGGACCTATGTGCACATGGGAAAGGAGAAGATCCCTCTTGATCCTTCTTCATTGTGGGAAGACATTCACCAACTTCCCAGCTCTCCACACTCTCCAGTAAAACACCGATGTGGACTGGGAGGCTGCTCCAATACAGAGCAGGAACTGAATGCTGCTGCTGCTGCTGCTGCAAATGAGGGCATTTGCACTGTGGTGTCTGAACACTGTTCTGTACTTACAAGATTTATTTCTCAGTGGGCAGAAGAGCTACAAGATTAACAGATGAACAAATACATTGAGACAGCCAAGACACCAAAGAAATTAAAGAGTCGCTGAGTTGATGTTGAACTGAAGAATCACCTGGCCATGGTTCTGTGCATTATTTTATCCTTAGATTAGCTCAGATGTCTTGGGGTTTGGACACATCCTTTGGTGAATTTAACTACAATGACTTAAGACATTACTGACCTCAGCTCTCTGCTTCTTCTCTGAGCAACCTGCCTCTGGAGCAGAGGTGGCAGGAGGGAGTATGTGTCTGCATCTTAGCCACTGCAGACTGGATTCTGGGGACTTAGAGGAAGCAGATTGTTCTTCATATTTTAGGGCAGATACCAGCTTGTGAGCGGCCCCACAAAGAATGAGAACATGCATCTGGGATGCATGGATGGGATGGCATGGGGCAGTTAAGCCACCATAATGAATGCCACCAGAGTGCATGTGCAAGCCCTAAGGCTGTGTGCTGTGGCTCTTTTTACCATAAAGAAATTCTGACAGGTATTGGAAGGGCAGTTACTGCAATTGGAAGGTCAGAGGGAGTCACTTGCCAAGTAACACTATTTAATGTCAATCACTCTTTGCAAGGTTTTTCTCCTCCATGCAATCTACAATTCAGTCAGGTAAAAAAATAAAATAAAATGTATCAGCAGTCTTAGTCTTAGGTTCCTTGTACAAGGGGGTGATAGCAGTGGAAGGATCAGGAGAAGGTTTATGTAAGATGTAGCTTCCCTGCAGAGAGTAGAGAAAAAGCAGCTCAGAAAGATTGTGCAGAGGCTGCTAACCATGAGACCATGCTCGTTCCTTGGGCTGCATATGCCTCAGTTCTTCACTGAAATTTAGATTTAGTTGAGTCAGCCAGGAAATGACAGGTGAGTTTGGGTTCATGAGGGAAAGAAAGGTGCTCAAAAAGCAGCCATGACGGCACCAACAAGGAGGAAAGTTGAAAAGTGCCATGCAGTGCCTTTGCTTTATTGAACTGTTGGCTGCAATAAATACAGCTGAATTCCCTCAGTCTCCCATAATGCTGTCTCAGTACCAGCAGGAGTCCATTTAAGAATACACTTGCTTGCACAAATGATTATATACGAAGAGCAGAGAAACAGCTGAAGTGCCTCTGCAGTAATGCAAGTAAATCCTAAAAGCTGCCCAAGTAACCCCAGTGGTTGTGTGATGCCCTCTGCTTCAGTTTGGTCAGTGCTGTCTGCCCAAAGCAGTTGAAGCAGAATAGTGTCTGCTCTGTCTGCCTGCCTCCTTCACCTGAGGAGATCAGAGTCTAGACTTTGTGACAGTACAGTAAATAAATAGTGATGAAATCAGCTAAGAGGATATTCCCAAAGAGGGAGAATTGGTTTTTATTATAATTTTCAATACAGAAAGTCATAAGAGACTATATTATAGAGAAGAGAAGAGACAAGTATAATGCAAACCTATGAATGGATTATCAGCATGGAAGAGTGAACCTCCTACTTCTGCATCTTACAAGGTTACGCCCAAATGCCTGAACTAAATGGTTTAGATGTGTTAGTGCTATGACAGGGTTGTCATATCCCTGGGTGCTGTATTCATGGCTAGGAGGGGGTCAAAGCACTGAAGAGGGGGCCCTGGCTGTGACCAGGAATTTTGAGGTCTTCAGCTGGGTCATTTCCATCGGTTTTCTTATGTCTTCAAACCCTTCCAGTCTTCATGCTGTAGGGAGTCTGGAGAACTAATTTGTTCCTGCTTGAACAGTGCCTTGAGTAAGAAAAGTGCTTGCAGTCTCTGTGTAGGTATTACAGCTTTGCTAATACCCCAGTTAGCACTGATGAGGTAGAAATCTGAGCTTGCATATGAGTGAGCTGATCATAGCAGGTTTATTGCTCCCCAATATCTTGCCCCAGCATTTAAAGCATAGCAAAGTCGATGTGCAATGTTAGCAGGTTGGATTTGTGATGTGTTCTACCACAGTGGGCATGAATTCTTCCCACTGACTAAAGCAGGCATGGATCTGAACATCAGCAGGTCCTAAGGTGCCATGCAGCAGACAGTCAGGCTGTGCAAGATGCCAGCCCGAGATGAAGCATGACAGTAGAACACACCGAGCTCTCTAACTCCCCTTTCTCTTACAGGCTGGAGTCGCCTACACGCGCTGGTGATGGAGGCTCCAAAAGGCATCGAGATCAACGCTGAGGCCGGCAGCTTGAAAGCCACGTGCAGGACAGAGCTCAGGCTGGAATCCAAAGATGGAGAGGTAAGTGGAAGCCGTCAAGACTTGCAGCAAAAACAAACCGAGCTACAAATCCCCTCCAGATTTATATCCTTCTGAGTCCCTGAGCTGCTCCACTTGAGCCACTGGTGTGGAGGCACTGGTGAAGCAGGACCCCTGGCTTAGTTTCTGCTAGCAGTGATTGGACATATCATATGCAAACAAGCCTCACTCTGTGGCAAAGGCTGATTCATTGTTTTTAAAGTGCTTGGATAATAGCATCTGTTGTTCAAGCAGATTTATGCAGCTGTAAAATACACAGTGCTCCCAAATTCTTTGTTTCCTTGTCACTTTAAAACAAGATTTACTTGGCCAATGTAATTAAATCTTTTATCATACATTTTTTATATAAGAAGAGCTTAATATACCTTTATTGATCTGAAAAGCTTTTGCAGTTGATGTTTTCATTATGGGAAGAAAGGGAACATCAGGAGGCACAGGTCACTGCACTGGGGAAGCTTCCAAAGGGAAGCTTAAGAAAACTAAAACTGATTACAAAACAAAAGTAAAATAGATGCTGAGCTAAGCATCTTCTGGTATCTCAAAGATACATGGGCTTATGGTTCTCATCCCCGCCTCCTGCCATAATGATAGAAGACATCAAAGGATGTGGTTGAGGAGCTTCTGGTGGGGAACCCTCCAAGAGCCTCAGCAGGATCTTCCTGTTGAACTGAAACTTCCCAGCAACAGGGCTCTGACACAAGGTCACATTTTGCTATCTTAGTGTCAGGTATAATAAATAGAATGGGCTTTTTATTGGAATTTCTGTCCTAAGCATTTGCATTTTAAGGCACTCCATACCCAGACTGTGGGTGTTAACAAATAAAACCTCTCAAAAATACAACCCCCCTACCTAATATACGGTAATTGAAACTCAAAGCATTTGCCTTAATGGTTTTAACACTAAGTCGCTTTAAAAATGCATACATTGACCTGTCTCCTTCAGAAGATTAGATAGTTGGATACTAAACTGGAGACTTACTTTAATTGCAAGATAAGAGCAAATACTCTCAGCCACCCTGTAATATTCTGGTGTGCAGGTTATGGCTCTGTGCTCTTCTCAGTGATGCCACGTGTCTAGGAGCTGCCACATGTTCACTTTTATGTTCTGTTTTAGAAGGAGAAGTTCAGGTCTCTTGTGGCATGGAAGTTATTTTTAACATACATAAAAGTGTTACATGTATGCATAAAATATACATAAAAGGCAGTGCTGTGAGCCTGCAAGGTGGCAGTGGGATCACAGAAGTCCTGGTGGAGGAGCAGAGTCTTTGTGGAAGTGAACCATACGCGCTCCCCACCCAGCAGTGGGCTAACTTTGGGTGGGTTCACTCATACACAGATGTGCCCCAATAAGGTGCAAGACAAGGAAATACGGTGGGCAGATAAGCAGAAACAAGCTGGAGGTCTTGGGTAGCTCATGGTAAAGGCAGGTAATATGCTCATCCAGCTTTGTATCACTTTCCCATCCTAACAGACTTGCCTCCCCAGTCTTTGTAGCAGCTGAGTTGTCCAAAGGAAGCTTCATTAAACACAAGATCCAAAAAATTACAGCTCTCCACTAACTCTCTCTCTCTCTTTCTCTCCCTCCATCCAACTTCAGATAACGTTGAACTCTGCAAAAATCAAACTACCTAACTTGCCTCAAGGATCTTCCTCTTCTGCAGGGTCCAGGCAAAAAATCTACGAGCTCTGTGTGTGCCCCAATGGGAGGTTATTTCTGTCTCAGGCAGGAACCAGCTCCACCTGCCAGATAAATACGAGCGTCTGCCTTTGAGAGACAACTTGCGGTGGGGGCATCACAGGCAGCACAAAAGCCAGTTCTGGTCTCACAGATTGCAGCTGCCAACTATTTTTACTAGAACACAGGAAGCCTATCAAAGACCTTTTTTTTGGTGTGTGCGCGCGTGTGTGTGAATATCTATATAAAAAGAAGAAAATATATATATAAAATATATATATATATATCCTCTGTGTAAAATGATGTTTCAGTACAAGGAATCCCAGGGTGACCCTGTTACATTTGTGTAGCATTTCTCTTTCCCACACCAAAATTTACTGGTACAATCTGCTCGATTGGATTCGATGCTCCTCTGGACCCTTCTGTACGAGTATAGTTTACTGATCACCCCTCGGTTTTTTTGATCGTGTTCTCAAAGCAATAGGATTGCTGTCTGGGCAACACCCTGGTAGGCCCAGCAGTATACAAAGGGAAGAGCAGCATCTCTGATTATTTTTGCACCACTAAATCAGTGGCATAAGGAAAATAAACAAAACAACCCCAACAAAACAGCCAGATCGCTAGAGTAATCCGAGATAACCTGAGGTTAAATTACACTCTTCATTTTTCACCTGAAGCGTGGTTGCCTGTTGTGAGAGATGGATTGCTCTTGGGCAGTAGAAAAGTCTAGATCTTGCTGGAACAGTCATGTATTTTTCTAGAGAGGTTTGAGACTTGCCTGTGCATGGCCAAGGCAGCCTTGTGCTATTCAGATGTGACACATTAGCTCTAACCCTACCCTAAAGTCACCTATGTGCTAACAAAATTGTCATTGCCTTCAATTCTTGGAAGGTGAAAGTTGTGATCCTGAATCTCTTTACTTAACTGGTGTCCTGGCTCCACTAGCATCTTTGATTTTCAGATGATGTGGTGGGGAGATTTAAAATATAGATGTTGCCTATCAATACCTATAGAAACAGAGAAAATGACCTGTGGTTGTACCCACAGAAACAGAGACATTCATACAAACCGAGTGTATAATACAGGTGCTGTACCAGAGTTTCTGTCATCTTTCTTTTCAGGATATACCATTCAAGGTCACTTAGATTTGGTGGAGATTGCAATTTTCAGAGATGCTGACAATGAGACAGCTATTACTTAGCGTTTATAAAGATTGTTACAAAGCCAGATTACTGGAAAGCAATGGCTTTGGACGGTGGTTGCCCTAGACCCTGAGCCCCAAAAACTTTGTGGATGATTTTTTTTATCATGGTTGCAAGTTTTCCTTATTTTAAAGTCTAGGAGCCACTTACAGGCAGGATAAAACATGAAGTCTTACCTGGTAACGTTACTTCCACTGCTCAAGTTTTGAACAACAACAAGAAGAGCCCAGATCATTGAATTCTGACCCATAATTGCATCCACATGCATGTAAAAAGCCTTGGGAAAAAAAAAAAAAAAAAAAAAAAAACCCAACAACACAAATATACTAATTACTGCAAAAGTATCCAAGTTGCAGTAAAACTTTCAAGGACCAGAAAGGTTTCTAAGCCACTGAGATGCTCTTGAAAATATTACCTCATGTGCAACTGTGACAGATCTGTGCCCATCCATAGTGATACCTAAGCAAAGCTGGTGTTCTTCAAGCTATCTTCAAGATCAAATCTAGCTGACAGAAAGAGTCAGAAAGCATTTATCCCTTTCCATTTTTAACAGATTCCATGTATTTTCATGTGGTCTGGAGAGTACCAGGGTTTGATTATTTTGTTGTTTTCTTTGTTTGTGTTTTTTAAAGCGAATTGTTCTGTCTTAACCCCAACCTGACTGCACTCACAGGAAAGATCTCTATGGAGTTTAGATTAGATGTGTTGCTGCCTAAGAAAGCAGCACTCCCTTAAAAATTTATTCCTGAAATAGGATTGAATGGTCTACTTTTATTTCAGTAATGCTTTCTGATTACTTAATGAACTCAAACTACTTGTTAGTGAGTGGTTCCTGTAATTATTACGTCTTGAGTCAATGTTTGAATGCAAAGGGTCACCCAGGATAATAATTGTATTGGGACACAGGACTTTACCATCTCTGTTCAAAGAGGGGAATTGTGCCTATGCCTTAAGTCAATGCACTCAGCAAGGAGAAGCACATCATATTTATCTTGTTGTTAAAACTAGTTTATTTGGGGGGGGAGGGAAAGGAGGGTGTCTTGGGAACTGATTGTGCAACTTAAAACAGATATTAATGAAATGCATCAAGACTGTAGGGGCATCTAGAGTGATACAGACTTTTTGTTTTTACTGTGTTAAATATAGCAAAATACTGTCTGTGTACGTTACCTCTGGGACTGCAACCGAAGTCCCACTCATAGTCCTGCACTTGCTGTAGAGGTTTTTTTCCCTGTTTCATTTAATATCAGTCACAACTCTTAGAGCAAGCATGGTCCTATTCATAAACAAATCTCATGTGAAGAGTTGTGAAGACAGGTGCTGCAGGAAGAGAATCATAGAACTACAGAATGGTTTTGGTTGGAAGGAACCTTAAAGTTCATCGATTTGTATAAACCCTGCCATGGGCAGGAACCTTAAAGATCATCTAGTTGCATCATCCCTGCCATAGGCAGGGACGCCTTCCACTAGACCAGGTTGCTCAAAGTCCCATCCAACCTGGCCTTGAACGCTTCCAGGGATGGGGCAATGACAGCTTCTCTGGGCAACCTGTTCCAGGGTCTCACCATCCTCGCAGTGAAGAATTTCTTCCTTAGATCTAATCTAGATCTACCCTCTTCCAGTTCAAAGCCATTGCCCTGTATGGAAAAGGAGTCACATTAACTTTCCCTGGGAGTGTTAATGCTGGTGAGAAAGGCAGGGTGGGACACTGGGACTGACCCAGCAGGGATGCTGCCTCCTGATTTCCATGCTCCCCTCCCAGGAGGCCCACAACTCTGTCCTCATCCCCATGCACTCCTGGCTGCTCTGTGGAGAATTTCCATTCCAACTAATTAATTGTGAGTGGATGGTCTTCTCAGCTGGGCTCTTGGATAAGGTTATCACCTATCATGGAGGCCATAAAACTGCTTGAAGGACTTTCAGCCATTTATTTTGGTCTGAGTTTCTGTGGGGTTGCTGTTAGGGAACAATCTTATGCATCTGTGCCACACTGCAGGTGCTTCTCTGAGATGAGCAAAGGGTACCTTAACTATGTTTACACAAAGGAATTCTAGTTGTTTCAGTATATTTTACAATTATGTTTCCATGTTAAAAAGCATAACAATTTATGTTGTGTTGAAAGACAAGGAGCTGTTGCTAGAAAGTTTGAACCTGTATAGAGACTCCTAAATCATTTGAGCCCCACTTGAGTTTTAAGAGAGCAGTTTAGATGGCGCTGGCTGTGCTTGAGTTGGCCACCTGATTAGCTCCCTGCTGCTCAGTGAGCAGCAAACCAGAGCAGGCAGGACTGTGTGTCTGAGATCCTGTGGAGGGGGGGAATCACAGGCATTTTGTTTAAAAACCAACATACAAACTCATCCTGCTATCTCGGGCTTGAGTTTGTTGTTGGGGACTCTTGTGGAGTGACTGACTCACCTGCTGGACAAGGCAAATGCACAAGAGTCCCTTTTCCTCCCCCCTTCCCAGGAATCCTTCACAGTTGCTGTACCTTTAGGGTTGGTTTTCCCTGCGTTCTTTTAAACTAGAGCCTCCTTGGCTGGAATTTCATCAGTATGCTCTATCTGCTGTTGATAAAATGACAAAATCAGACAAAAGTTTGTGTATTTCTTTGTGAACCAGGCCTGCAGTTCTGTTCAACTGGGCATTTGCTGTTTGGGGAGATGCAGTTTGTCTTGAATCAGAGTTCAGTTTTACCTACTAATGCTAAGGCAAGGCTGGGGTGGATGGTGAATTTATTTCTACTGAGATCAGTGCAAGAGATGCCAATGCCTTTGTGGCCTGAGCTGGGACGAGAGCTGGATAGGTGACAATCCAGGGCTCTGAGGGCAGTAGAAGCGCTGCCAGCCCTTGGGGTGGATGTGGGACTGACCCCCGCCTTGCACTGTGTGCAGATCTGCACTGCAGATTGGAGCACTAAAAACCCATTGAAACACTAATCAAGGGCCTGTGATAGTATAATGTCAATACACCTTAGGCAACCATGAATACTGCAGCATTCATAAATGCCTTTATGTGTTGTAACTTTTAACTTTACAGGGCTTTGAAACCTTGTTAAATTTCCTTTAAATGCAACATTCTCATGAGCAGTCAGGAAACTGGCATCAGTACCTTACCCATATGTAGTGTACGACCCTTCTGCTGTCACAGGTGAGTTTCTAAAGGAAAATGCCTTTTCCCTTAGTGAATGCAGCAGATTCTAAGCCTGACTAAACAACTGAATCCATTCTCCAAGTTTCTTTGTGCTGGTTTTGTTTTGTAGTATATTACCTTTTGAAGTACATTACCGAGGGAGTCAGTTGAAATGGGTAGCTCAAGAGTACAAAGAAATGTTAACACTGAAAGAAGTCATCAAAAAAGGGAAGCCAACAACTCCTAAAATATGTATAAGGCCTCTCTCCTACATAAACATTTTTAGACAACTAAGCATGTGCAAAAGTGGTTTGTACTTGGTTGGCTCAGGCATGTGCTGTCAAACAGCTGTATTTTGAAGTGTGGGCTTTCTTTGTTTTTTTCTTTCTAATCACAACTATCAGGTTGCACAAACAAAACGAAGTTTCAGACCTAAGCCTAAAAATACCATCTGCCATATACAGTATAAAAAAATGATGTCTAAGTAAGAAGAAAGAAAACAAACCCAAACAAAACTCCCTAGAAATTGCTCCAAGGTTAAAGAGAGATCCATGTGGAATTTGGGAAGATGTCGGGTTAGCTCACATCATACCTAGTTTTGCAGATGCAGATGTTCTTGAAGGAAATTGGCTTTTGTTGTCACAATACCCAAATCAATAAATACATATTTATATGTCTATATCCATCCTCACACAGACCTACTTGTAACAAAAGCCAGGTTTCTTCAGAGCTTTTTTTTTTTGTTAATGGCTTTAAGTTTCACGCTGCAAAAGAAAAGCAAGACAAAGACCAAAGACTTACCAGAAATTCATCCCTTCTCTAGTTGCCCTCACACCTGAAATGCATTAACTTTAATGGTGCTTGGGGTTTTTTTTAACTGGGCAGGAAACATTCAGGTTTATCATAGAGCTGCATTTGAGGGAGTAAAGTGGCAGGAAGACTCTAAACTTCATTAATGGGGAGGAAAAGGAATATGTGGAGAAATCTTTAAGGGCGAGGTAACCTGAGATTCGAAATGTGAAGAAATAACTCAAAAGGCTAAAAGGCATCACCTTGGGCTGAAAGAAGGAGTAAATGGATTAAAAGCTACTGGCTGTTCACTTACCTGCACTTGAGCATTAGCCAATGAGGCGATCCAGTGGCTGCTCTGGGAAGAAGAGTAACTGTGCCGCAATGATTTAACTTTGAAAGTGCACGCAGTGAAAACAACATCAGCAACGACAACAACAAAGTTAGAGGCTGTGCTCTTTTTATCTTTTATGGCTGACATTTTCAATTTTGAAATGTCACCATCCAGAATTCGCCCCAGCAAGCACAGGACGCATTCCTGGGAAGCTTTGCCAAGCACTGGATTGGTGCTTTTGGAATGAAAATACCAGCCTTTTGATTGCCATTGCTGCTGAGGAACACACTGCTGGCACCGCTTCTGCTTTCCCCGTTTTAACCTTTCTCCTCAGTTCTGAAATTGCTGCGTAATGTCTGGGTGGTTGGTGTCCTGCCATACCGCAGGGCTGTGTGCAGGTGGTCAGCAGCGCCCCCCCCCCCCCGTGTCCTCCTTGTGTCACTTTGCGGCCTCACGTATCCCCAAAACCAACACTTGTGTGCAGCAGTGGCATTAAGGTGAAATTGGAGACCTTTAGGTAAATTCTGCACAGCAATTGCTGTGGTTTCACAGCTGATGTAGCTGAGTTCATGCCTGTGAGTGGAGCAGGGTTAAACACTAACATGGCACTGATGAGATTATTCAAGCAAGAGTGGCATGAATTAAACAGGGCAGGTAGGAAGAAAAGGAAAGAGAGAGAGACATCACCCTAATCACAGTAATGCAGCAAACCTCTCTGTCTGTTTACACTATTATACTTTAAATTAATAATATCCATTTTACTAAATATGCTAGCAATTATATTTGATCTTTCATGGCACAGAGTGGAATTACTGTCACTGAAACCACTTGCAGCTTGGGCTGCTCGAGATTGCTAGGGTGTTGTTTCCATCCACAATAACCACAGTGGCTTGGGGCTTTGATGAAAATTGTAGTGAATAGCTTGTATTTAGAAAGCTTTTAAGTCTGCTGTGGTTGAGAAGCCCGTGGTTATGCACAGACAGCCCTCAGGCTTTATCATTCCAGACTCTCTTGTCCTGCCACTCGAATTGCATTGTGCCCTTGTGAAGAGCCACACACTTTCTACAGAGAGGAAAAGATGGATGGATGTTTAAGCTATCTGAAGGGAAGAAGAAAATAAAATCATAGTGCACCACTGAGATTTCCCATCCAAGTCACTTCAAACTAGAGGTGTGAGTCCTTGAAAAATTAATGTGCTACAAGTGCAATTCCTGCAGGAAAGTTAGCACTGGTGCTACTCCAGGAAGTGTCTCACCTTATTACGGCTTAAAGCCAGCAGTCACTGGAATTCTTTGCCACCAGCTGGTAGCCATGGGTTCAGAGGCATCTCCATAGATTGAGCTTTGTTTGGTTTTAATCAGTATTCTAAAAATAGGAAGGACATGTCCACTGTGAAGTGATAGTAATGGTATGTTGGGCTCATGTTTAGTTGGTAGAGACTTTCTGCCAGCAAGAGAAAAAAACAGAAGGAGAAATCTGGGCAGAAGTGTTGCTTGTGCACCGTTCCCTGCTACCAAATGCCTCAGATAAAAACATACAGCCTTAGTCTGAAAGTCTTTTCTTCAAAGATTAAAAAGGGCTTTTTGGAGCCTTTCATCTGATCCTACCCAAATGGAAAGTCTCACCATTCCCAGCCTATCTTCTGTTACAGGAATAGGGCCGTGGCAAAGCACAGGTCATGTGCATCTTTGCATGCAAGAGGAATTTTAAATTGCATTGTACTCTCATTTCTGCCCCATTGAAAAGGCTTAATCGCCAGTCGGAGATAAAGCGTTTCCAAAGCCTGCTGCTGCTAAATGCTTTCTCACTTTCTAAAGCAGTGTAGTTTCTTTGATATTTAAAATAACTTCCTCATAACAAAGTCCTTGAAACATCTTGGGGCAGGCTCACGCTGGAGAGCAAAAGAAGAATTATTTTGTGGGTGGTTCTGGCTTTGTCAAAGGCCAGATTGGAGGTGAAAAAGTGTTGCCACTAGAGTTCCCCCACACTGGCTTAGCTGCAGACACCATCGCACTCCCAGCATCACAGCTAGATTGCTCTAAGGAAGCTGCCTCAGAGCAGGGAGTTGGCTCCTTCACAAAACCAAAACCTGATCATTTTGTCTTCATCTGAGTCTTCCTCTGGGCTCACACACTTGGTATTGGTGCTGTTATTGATGTAGCAGATAACAAAACAACTACCTGCAGTCTGAGTGGTATTAATCATGCTGGTAGTTGTTGGCTGCCATTTATAACAAGCTTCTGACCACCTTGAAAGCATTGGCAGGAACTCCAGAAGGAGCTGCTTTGTCCTGTTGGTACAGCATGCAAGGGGATGCCATGGAGAGGGTATACTGCCTCTGCTCAGGAAGCCTGCTGGGTGAGGGAAGCTGGTGGGTGGCTTTGCTCTTTCTCATTTATCTCTATCACCAGGTCCTCTGCACTACAAATAGCAGCAAGGCATGATGCTTGCCTTGGGAAACTGGGCTGGAGCAGTGCAACAAGGCCATTCGCAGCATAGGTATTTGACAGTGTCACTGGTGTAAATCAGGACCTGGCTCCATTTAACTCACTGGTAGCCTGAACCAGCTGAGGTTTTGGCCCTAAAATTTTACCACCTCTTGTGAAATCCAAAGAAAGAGTTCAGCTGTCTTAACTACAGTCCAGGTGCTTCTGGTGTCAGCCTGGGATGGGGGGGGGGGGGGGGGGGTCCTTGTGCCTCTGTGGTTTCCTTTTCATGTGGGTGCAGGTAAAGAGCTGTGGCAAGTCTTCCTGTCACTGCCAGCTCAAACTGCTGACTGTTCATCCATGCTGCTGTGTTATGCATGAAGAAATCTCGCTGGGCAGGTATCAGGGGTCTGCTGGTCCCATTAGGGGTAGGACAGGGCTGCACTGTTTGTAGGGTGGCTTTCACAGGGCAATGCTGGTGGAAGAATTCACTTACTTTTTGTGGATGATCAGGGTGAGCACAGAAGGTAAGATGAACAAATTCTGCCCTTGCTCAGCAGAGTAAGAGCATGCCAGAGACCTCCTAAAGAGCAGATCTGAGCAGTTATCATATACTATGTTTATTCCTCCCTAGGTCAGAGCTTTCCCTGAGCTGCAAGCCCAGTGTTGGTCTGGACCTGCACTATGCAGGAATTTGGGAGCAGGAAAGGGATGGACATGCTGGATCTGACTCAGATTCCTTTGGGTTTTGGTTTTGGTTGTTTCTTTTTTTTGCCCACCACTTATTTCAGCTAGTTTCCTTGTGCACAAATGCTAATAGAATTGCTGATATCAACCCACAAATGCTCCATGTAGGTAGACCCAACAGCAAAGCAGCATTCAGTGTGAGCCGAAGCAAACCCTCATTCATCTGCAGCAGTAGCATAAAAGGCATGACCCATGTGCTCGAGCAGTTTCCTTCTGTGATGGTGAAATACCTTGTCTGACCTCTACTCTGACAACCACCAATGACCTTGCTCGTGTAAACAGGACAAAAATGAAGTTTAAAGTTTGATCACAGTTCTCCTTAAGGAATTCAGATTTGTTTGGCTTTTTTTTTTTCCCTTTTTCTTTTCTTTTTAATTTATGTGTGTGTGTGGTTGTGTGGGAAAATAGAAAGCTCTCTCTTTTTTTTTTTTTTGTATCAAATAACATCAATCCTTGCACACTCTATGCAAAATTTTGTAAGCATTGCAATAATGCTATGAATTACACAAGGAACTATTTTAACTTTATTACACTTTCTGTATAAAAAAAAAAAACAAATTAAAATTAAAAAAAAAGTTTGTATTTAAATGATTTCAACTGCAATCTTGTAAAATATATTAATAAAATAATGATTGTTAAGAAGGAAAGAGATGTTGAGGGGTTTTTGGTGGGGTGTTTGGTTTGGTGGGTGGGGGAAGGTGGGATGGTGGGGAGGGAATGGCAAACATGAATCAAATCTCAAACCTCCCTATGGATTAGATATGCCTGTAGGACATGCCTGTATATAGAACAGAACTAGAATAGAATAGAATAGAATAGAATAGAATACAATACAATACAATAGAATACAATACAATACAATACAATACAATAGACCAGACCAGGTTGGAAGAGACCTTCGAGATCACCGCGTCCAACCCACCATCCAACACCACCTAATCAACTAAACCATGCAACCAAGCACCCTATCAAGTCTCCTCCTGAACAGCTCCAATGATGGTGACTCCACCACCTCCCTGGGCAGCCCATTCCAATGGGCAATCATTCTCTCTGTGTAGAACTTCTATCCTTACCTCCAGCCTAAACCTCCCCTGGTGCAGCTTGAGACTGTGTCCTCTCGTTCTGGTGCTGGTTGCCTGGGAGAAGGGACCAACATCTGCCTGGCTACAACTTCCCTTCAGGTAGTTGTAGACATCAAGAAGGTCTCCCCTGAGCCTCCGCTTCTCCAGGCTAAGCAACCCCAGCTCCCTCAGTCTCTCCTCATAGGGCTTGTGCTCCAGACCCCTCACCAACTTCATTGCCCTTCCCTGGACACATTCCAGCATGTCAACATCCTTCCTAAACTGAAGGGCCCAGAACTGGACACAGTACTCAAGGTGTGGCCTAACCAGTGCAGTGTACAGGGGCAGAATCACCTCCCTGCTCCTGCTGGCCACACTGTTCCTGATGCAGGCCAGGATGCCATTGGCCCTCCTGGCCACCTGGGCACACTGCAGGCTCATGTTCAGCCTACCATCAACCAGTACCCCCAGGTCCCTCTCTGCCTGGCCACTCTCCAGCCACTCTGACCCCAGCCTGTAGCACTGCCTGGGGCTGCTGTGGCCAACGTGCAGAACCCGGCACTTGGATGTGTTCCATCTCATGCCGTTGGACTCCGCCCATCTGTCCAGCCTGTCGAGGTCCCTCTGCAAAGCCCCTGTATATATCTGTATGTCCTTAGGATATGCCAGGCTGGATCACAGAAGTGATCCATTTCACAGCAACATGGCCCAGGATTTATTCATGTCATAAATGCTGTAGGAGATGGAATGAGAATCCCTGTGGCTGGCTGTTGGAAGAAAACCTGTCGCCAGCAAAACGAGAAATCTTCCCTTTGGGGAAAGTTGAGTTACTGTCTTGCTTACAGTTTGTTGAACTTCTCACCCTTGTCCTAGCATTAGAGACTCACAGCCAAGACGTTTTGCAGGCCGAGCATCATAAAGCTCTTGAAGAGGAGGACTCACGGACAGAGGGGGGAATCTGGTGCTGCTTGTGCTCATAACCAGCAGGAACCCAAGGTTTTCCAAGAGGACCCAGAGCCAGGTGAAGCCCCAACCTGTACGCACTGTAGGGAGCACAAGCTCAAGGCAGCCTGGAAAAACAAAACAAAAAACAATATTTAAAAAAAAAAACAGGAGCCTGAACCAAGTCCCAGAAAGCCTCTTGAAAAACCTCTGGCTGCTTTAACGAGCCATCAGTTTTATTTTAATTGGCTAACTAATGAGATGCTCACGAGTGACTCTGCACATGCCAGGCAATCACTTCTGAGGGCATTTTGCAGGAGCTGGGTTTTTAAATATGAATTTGCTCGCCTCGGATTTTGTCAGTAAATGAGAGCATTGATTGAGGCTCGTTAGCTGAACAAAGAGCAAGGATTCAAGCCGGCTGAAAAGCTGTGCCTGCCTTCCAAGTGCACAGAGAGTTCGAGCCCGGTCCTCACAGCTGAGAAACTGCCAGGAGCCAGGCTGTGGGGACGCGTGTTTACCAGTTTGCAGGGGCTGCTGTTTACCCAGCTCCAAGTAAGTTCACTCAGTGCTCTTCGAGGGGCAGGCACAGTGTTTTTCTCCCTCACTGGGTTTTGCTCTGTTTGCCTGCTTTTTTTTTCCAATATGAAAAAAGAAGCCATCTTTCAGCTGAACTTCAGCTGCAGTTCTTGGCCTGAAGTTGGGCTTTCTAACAAACTGAGAATGAACTAATTCATGAATTAACCCCTGTTAAGAAGCACGTCGGCGAGAACTTCGCGGCGCCTTCAGGAGATGCAGCTCGGTGTAGCTGCAAGGGCAGCACCAGCGCTGCCTCAGCAGGCAGCAGCCAGATCCTTTCCCAGTACCACCAGCCTCCTCATCAGCTGTAAATGTGATTTAAGCAGCGAGCAGTTATGAAAATCAGCCTTAACAGCAGAATATTCACAGTTCCCCCCACAGTAGCAATGCTTTGTGTGGTGGTGCTCAGGAGCAGCAATCTGGTAACCATTTTTAAAGCTTGGGAAGCTGCAGTTAAAACCAGGACTTGTCTTTCGAACATTGACTCCTGGGAAAAATCATCAACAGGTAATTCCTCCCCAGGTATCTTGCCTTTCAAATCTTTGGGTGGTGGGGGTGGTGTTTTTTTGCCTGTCTTTCCTTTCTACCCCATAGGTAATTCACTGCTTCATTTTGTTTTCCTAAATAGCAACTAGAAAAGATGAACCAAGGAAAGGGAAAAAAAAACAAAACAAAACGGAAAGGGACTTATAAAAGAATCCTAGAGATTAAATGAGTCCATTTCTTCCTCTGTAAAATAATAACTGCAACAGTTTAAAATCTTAGTGTAGCTGGGGGTTTGTATTTATCATCTAAGCCCAGCACAGATAAGCTACTGCTGCTGTGTTAAATAGGGGTGAATATTTTTATTTGTATGAACAGTGTCCAGAGATCACTGATGAGATGTATCTGTTCTCCTTCCCCCCCCACCCTCCAGTTCTATGACCTTGATTCTTCTTTCTTTAAACTGAGCAGGGGGAAAAAAATCTTCCTGAATTTAGTGATGAAGGTTCAGACCTAAATAGCTCCAGTGCCAAATGTATCCCAGAGGAAAATTATATGGCCTCATTTAATAGAGAAAATACAAGAAGTCTGGCCAGCAGCTAGCACTTGGCTCTTTCCTGCAGTCCTTTCAGAATAAATAGCAGCATGTAGGTAGTCTTTAAGTATTTGATTCACACTCTTGGGCTATTGTAATATACATTACTGAGACGAGCTGCACTTTTGCAGAATTGGGGTTTGTGAATAGCCCTTCACATAGCAGCTCTGCTTCAGGCCATCAGCTAGACTTGTGTAGCATCAGCTGTGGTATTTTCCCTTTCACACCTACAGGGATAATTTTTTTTACCCTGCTTCTAGGCCTTGCTTTCAGCCTCATAAGCAGCAGGGCAATGGAGGCAGACAAGCCCACTGCCTCCTCACTGAGGAATGTGTGTGGCCATCTGCTCTGCTCCATTCAGTAGGAGCATGTAGGGAGGGGAAAAGCACAAAACACCTTCTTACTCTCTGAAATGAGCCCATTTGGCTCAGTTTTGTGCTGCCCTCACTGCAGCACACAGCTGCGGGGCAGAGTTGGTGGGCAGCCCAGGCCTCTGCCAGGAATGAATCTCTCCAGGGGCTCCCACTTCTCATTCCTCAACAGCCCTGTTCCCGTGCCACTGACTGACTCAGGCTGGGAAACAGCATAAGCCCTCAGTGGTGCTTGGGATTTCAGCACCTTGTAAAACAAAAAATACTCCCACATTACCTGGCTATACCTGCCCAACAACTTGAGTTTAGCAGTTAAGAGCTCCAAGGCAGCCAAAGGGTGCTGAACATGACCGAGATGGGCTTTTTACTCATTAAATGTGGGGCTTACAGCTGCTGTGCAACACTGAGGAGATCTACCAAAAAAAATAAAAAGGCAAAAAAGCAGCCAAGCAGCAGGACATGCACGTGCCAAAAAGAGGTGCTGTATCTCTGTATGGCTGCATCTCTCAGCCTGAGCACCACCTCTCCTTCATCCAACCAATATCCACATCTCCTGCCCTGGGAATGAGGTTTAGATGGAAGTCGCTGTAGCTGGGGTTGGCTGCACCATGCCCCAACAACTGCAATCTGCTGCATCCCCAGTGCACTCAGGTGATGAGGGAATGCTAGCCTCCTCCCAGCATGGCAGGGTGGAGCCATGCAAGCACATAGGGTGCTCCATAGCAAAACATTGCCCCCTTGCCATAGCAAGAATTGTGCCAGGAGGAGCGAGATGTGGTTCTTCACTCCAATGTGTCCCACACAATATATTTATATGGGTTTCAATGCTCTTAGAGGAGCAAACAGAGGAGACCCCAGGGCTGAACTGAGCAGTGATAGAGTTGACATTGGTCCCAGAGACAAGGCCACATTTATCTTAATGCTCCCCCAACAAACAAGCCTAGCTTTGCAAACCAGGCTGATGAAAAACTTCTCATTGCTTTCCAGTTTCAGCAGGCTTAGGAATAATAACTGACTGATTGGGAAGCAGGGGAGAGAGAGAAAAAAGAGTGTGTGTGTATGTGTGTGTGTGTGGATGGAGGAAGATACATTTCTGAATAATGTGTTATTTTTGTGTCAGTTGTAACAACACCCCAAAGGTTTTGGGTATTTCAGTAAACCCCAATCTCAAAACAAGAGTTTTTGCAATACAATCATCTTGAGCCATAATAACTAAATTTGAAAATAACCATTGTCTGCTATAAAGACATTAAAACATCTGTAGTGGAACCATCAGGCTGGGAATGCTGGGGGAGCTCTGCACACACACACACCCCACACACATTATTAACAACAAGAAAAGAGAGGAGAAAGGCACTGTCACTTCCAAGAAAACCCACAACTTACCACCTACACAGTGAACTTTTAAGCACAGAATGCAACCTCCCATGAATTATTTATGAATTAATTTGCAATGAACATTTTAGCAGTCAAAGGAAACATAAACTGGCAGCACAGCCCTGCCCGGGGTGACGACAAGGGACACGAGCGTGCTGTTCCTGTGGCAAGCAGACATTTAGCACTACACAGGATGAGTTGCACACTGAGAACATTTAAGACAATAAACAAATATCCAATTCCTAGCAAACACCAGCCTGGTGTGCTAATATCCCCACATACCCTCTGACACACCCCCGTGCCCCCCACCTCAGACCTTTGCCCTACCACTCTGCATTTGTGCTAAGCTAAAGCACAGGTACAGTAAGCTGCTGCTTCAAGGCTAATAATGGGACCAATTAAATCAGGAGATATAAAAGCCAAACCCTGCTTTTAAACTAATTCTCTACAGCCAGGCTGTAAAAGACCCTGTCTCTGCCCAGCACTGGAAGTATAACTAATAATGATAAATAATAATAGTAGTAGTATTAAATAATTATAAAATAATAGTAATAATAATATAATAGATAATAATGCTTCTGCCCTCAGAAGACTGTTTTCAATCCTACTTCTCATGACAGCTGCAAAGAAGACTAAGATAAGCCTTTGAAGGTGCAGGAATGGACATGGCAAGGTAAACAATTAATTCACTAAATTGCAATGAATTATTTGCAATTAATAAAACCCCACATTTATAAGCTGCTAAATTCCATTAACATTACCTGGCCTGTATGAAGTGACCCTTAATTGCATATGAAAGGGGCTGTCTTTATATGTTTTCATCACACTGCATAAAAAATAACTAGGTGAGGAGCACATTGCAGCAGGCAGAAAGCTGAGAGCTCCAACGCACATGTAATAGCAGGCTGGGGTGCAGCAGGAATCTGGATGCAACAGGAATAAATGCAGCACCTCTGAGAATGCAGGGACCTCTGAGAAACCGTGTTTCTCCATCAGATGTGAAGCTGATCTAATGCTGTAATGGCTTTGGTGTCATGGGCACCAGAATTCACTGCCAGACAGTTGTAAAGTTACACTGACTCCAGCAAATAACTGCATCTGACCCGACCACAGTTGCTCAATTTATGAGAGCAGTTAGGACTTGAGGATGTTGTTATTTTACTGTTGACAGAATTGAAAGAGCAAGCTCTATCACACGTGCCTGACTCTTGCCTTAGGAGAACCTAAAGAGAATCCAGAGATGTTAAATTCGCTTCCTACCACCTCAAGGAATGGAGAACGATCCGAGAATCACTGAGCCTGCAGCACCCAAACACCCTCAGCCCACTACCAGCCATCCACGTGATGCTGTGCAGGACCCCAAGGTGCTTGACCAGCTGCTCCTGAACAAAAGAGTTCAAAGCCATAATAGCAATACCTAGGCTGCACATCCAGAAACACTCTGGCAAATCTAGACACAATTGCTCATTGGTCAAATTTAGAAGAGAATAAATACACTCCACAGAAGGTATCACAACAGAGTGACCCTGGAATTGTCCTGGCTCACTTGGGTTTGCTCTAGATTGAGATTACATCCTATGTAATGTCCTTGTAAAATACTCAGTTGGATAAAAAAATGGTCAATGCCAAGTATGGTCCTTGCTGAACTGCAAAAAGCCATTGGGGAGTTATTTCCCACCATGGGAACTCCCAGCTCTTGGAGTTTTTGCATCCATGAGAAATTAAACATGGTGCATTGCTCTGGATTCCTTTAACCCAGGAAGCCAAGTGGAATCTCCTGGGGTAGTTTGCTTGCATTGGAGAAGAAAACGAAAAGGTATCAGTTTTCACTGGAAAAAAAAAAAACCAAATAAAATAAATTCCCAAACTTGGACAAAGTTAAACACAGGCTTCAGAGTCTGTTGTTTACACTGAATACACAGAAACCCAGCAGAGGAAAGGCAGTCATCCTCCACCAAAACAGCAGCAGACAGCCTTGCTCAGCAAACCAGGTCAGGATGTCAGGTGTGTAAAACCCCCAGCATCATCTCACACCGGGCAGCAGCATTCACCCTCAGCACCTCTAGGCTGATGCTGCTGTGCACCATTCAGACATCCCTGCCCTGCCAGGCTCCATGCTGTGATTAATGAGAACTCAGAGCTGGAGTGGGGAACTACAAGGCTTTAATATAGCAACAGGTCAACTAACAGGCATCAGAAGCTTGTTGGCACAAGAAAATGGCCTGTCTGCATTAGACTGCTAACTGGTTTGCATTTTCCAGGGACCATTGTTTCAGCTTAAGAATCACAGAATCATCAAGGTTGGAAGAGACATAAAAGATCAAGTCCCACCTGTCACCACAGACCTCATGACTAAACCATGGCACCAAGTGCCACGTCCAGTCCCCTCTTGAACACCTCCAGGGATGGTGACACCACCACCTCCCAGGGCAGCCCATTCCAACAGCTAACAACTCTCTCAGTGAAGAACTTTCTGCTCACCTTGAGCCTAAACTTCCCCTGGCGCAGCTTGAGACTGTGTCCTCTTGTTCTGGTGCTGGTTGCCTGGGAGAAGAGACCAACCCCCACCTGGCACTTGACTTTTGCAAAAATCCCTTCAAACAGCAAGACTCAAGCAAAACAACAGCCAGAAGAATTGCTGATGACATTTTATTTCCTGATCCAGAAGTGCCACAACTAGGTGTGATTCAGTGGGAACACTCATAGAATCATAGAATTGTTTTGGCTGGAAAAGACCCCTAAGACCATTGAGTGCAACTGTTGACCTACCACCACCATGGCCATTAAATCATGTCCCAAAGTGCCATTCATGTACCTAAGGAGAAGCCGCTACCGGCAGGATGCAAACAGCTCCCTTTCAGGGTTGGATGTGGCCATGCCAGCATGAGCAGGGAGGGGCAGTTTCTGTTCACCAGCACGAGAGAAATTTGCAGGGATTATTATTTTTTGTTTGTTTCCCCACATGCTGCATGGAGAGGAATTCCCAGAGGAATCAAGTTGTGGTTTCTTTTTCTCTTTTGGCACTGGAGCTGGTGTTCAGGACTTCACTCAGCATTCTGATAGGATATTGTTCTGCCTGGAGTCCGAGTTCTAAAGCTTTATGTGGAAAACAAGGTCCATTCAGCCATGTCAACTATTTAAAAGCCCAGAGACAAAGTGTGCTGAAGGAGTAAGGGGAGCATATGAAAGTCAGAGGTGAGACTGGAAAAGGCCTTTTCTTCCACTTAGGTTCGAGACCACACTAAATCACTTCAGATATTGGTTGGGAAGAGGCTGCACAAATCATAGAGGAGGTGCTGGCAGTTTGCTCATTGGAGCACAAGCTCTGTCAATGGCATCATTTGGATGTTTAAAGCCCTTGGCTCTAATTGTAGCATGGCCATGCTTGAATAAACAGTGCTAGAATTACAGTCATTGTGGAAAATGGGATGGATTATGTCCCAGTCTGCCTGAGAGGAGAAGCTACTTCTAGCTTGGCTGGGCGGGGAGCTGTCTCAGAAAGCCTCTGACACCCTGACACCTCTCTGGAATTATTTCTCACAAGATGAAAAGGCTGATTAGGTGCAAAGAGAGAGGCTAAAGCAGACTGAAATATCCCTTATGCAAGTGCTCCATTTAAAGGCAAGTGCATGCAGCCTAAAATGATGGACTTGCAGCCTCTTCAGCAGTCAGTTCTCCAGAAGGTGGGAAGTCAATGGCATCTGCTGCCCCCTCAGAAGGGAGCAAGACTCCTGAGCATCACGAATAATTCCCACTTGCCCTCAGTCAAGTCCCAGGCTGGGTCTATGGCTAGGGCAAGACTCTGCTGCCTAGACACAAGTCTCACCCAACTTACCTCTAATCTTGTGATACTTCAATAATGTGCTTAGTGAATACCAGATGGATGGCTGAATCCTACAACAGAAAAGCCACAGGAGGTGCTGAGAGGCTCAGCTCTCCAGGTCTTTATCTTTGTAGATAAGCAAATTCTGAATCTTTGGAAGAAAGTCTCTCTAACCACTAATTATTGATCATTGAAGCCAAGCTTCTATGCCCTGGACATCTGCTGCTGCATGGCAGATGTGAAGACAGTGTCAAAAAGGAACAACAGGGTCAGAAGACAAGCAAATATCACCATTGTAATGAAAACTGGTATACTGTCTGGCTACTCCATCTTCTTTCATGCACAGAAAGATGAATTTTATGGAGTGGCTTCCTTGAAATGAAAGACTTGTTACTTGTTGCTACTTACTTGTTACTACTGGGAGTCAAAAGTTAACAACAGAACACATACAGCACTAATGCATGTTGGAAGAACATCCAACTAAAAGGACTTTCATTGCTATCTCTCATTCCTCTTCCCTTTCTGGCCAGATGGAGCATTTCATTTGCCCAGTTTCTGGGGACAAGTGAGGAAGCAAGGAGCTATCAACAACGGTACTATCCCAGAAATAACATGAAACAGGAGAGTTGGAGATGTCCAGCGTTTAGACTTTTAAGACATTACAAAGGAAGGAAAAAACCAGCACAACCAAGCAGTAATAGGGAAAAACAGATGGGTTTAGTATGGTCTTTGGGGTAATTGAGCACAAGTGTGAATTTAGCTCCTGTGTCCATGAATAGAATTAACCAGGTTGGAAAAGACCTTTGAGATCATCAAGTCCAACCTACCATCCAACACTATCTAATCAACTAAACCATGGCACCAAGCACCCCATCAAGTCTCTTCTTAAACACCCCCAGTGATGGTGACTCCACCACCTCCCTGGGCAGCACATTCCAATGGCCAGTCACTCTTTCTATGAAGAATTTCTTCCTAACATCCAGCCTAAACCTCCCCTGGTGTAAATTGAGACTGTGTCCTCCTGGGATTTGCACCAGAAGAGAGATAACCTAGGGAGATGAAGATAAAGTCATGGGTGCAGAAGATGTTCCATTCAAGACTGCTTTATACTGCCTGTTTCCCACCCCCACCCCCACCCCCAAATGTTACTGTAGTACCTCTGTTTACTCCCTGGTGTCCACTCCTAAGGTGGTCCTCTTAGCCAGACACTAAGTAAAATACATGTGTAACTTGCACCCTAGGTAATGAGATGCCAGGCACATGGAACACCTGATAGGCAATGTTCTAAGTTCTCTGTTAATTACTAATGTTTGCTTAGCAAATAGCTGTTAAAATGCCTCAGTTCACCCACTTTTCTGGGACAACTCTGCATTTCCCAGATGTTCAGCTGGCAGAAGATTGACAGATGCCTTCCTCTGATTATTTTCTTTGTAACTGGAAGAAGGCTGGAAATGTTGACTTGACATTTCCTGCAGTAGATTCTTCAGGCATCAGATCAAACACCTTTCAGGTGCAAAAAGTTGCTTTCCAAAATGATAAAGGCAAGCAGATGAAGTTAATGTGGAAACAGCATTTTTCCAGCCCCCAGCTAAACATGAAACCAATGTGAAGAGCTACATAGAGATAACTCCTAGTTGTATGGATACTGACTCCAAGGCTCATTTGAGTTTGCCTAGCACTAGCCTGAAAATTCAGAGAGATCTGAGCTCCCACCAAGGTGGAATTGACATTTGACATATAGTTGAGTAGGGCAAAAGAGATGAACTTCTCACTTCAGGGCCCTGAAACATCTTGCCTCTGCCAATACTTCACACACTGTCTATCACAGCAGCTACTAGCTGGCACAGACTTGGAGGAGCTTCCTTGTAGGATAAAACATTATTATTCAGCAAGGTGCCTTTACTTCTGGCTTGTAGCTGCAAAGTGGAACTCAGGCCATGTTGGTGAGTTTTCAGTCTTAGGATGAAATTAGAGCAAACTCTTTGAGGAAGACTGACTTTGAGACTAAAGCATGAGGCTAGAGTCCAGGAAACCTTGTGCTTAGAACAATGCATAGAATCAATAAGGTTGGAAAAGACCTCGGAGATCATCAAGTCCAACCTGTCACCCGAGACCTCATGACTACTAAACCATGGTACCAAGTGCCATGTCCAATCCCCTCTTGAACACCTCCATATAAGCCATTTAGAATCTTTGTTTGCAGCTCTGTTCTGGGATTATGACATTTCTTGGGAGACTCTTCTCTGCTACATAGTGAAATAATTAGCACAGTCAGGCTTCAGACAACCTGGCTACAGAAGCTGTTCCCAGTTCTGCTCCAGTATCTGTCATATTAGGAGAAATACCTGCTTACAGCCCTCTTGGCAGGGGTTAACACAGAACCCTTCCATTTGCAACTGACCTGAGCATTAGGTAATGCAGAAGCTGTTTGTCTGAAAGGCTTAGACAAAAATCTGGTAAAAGCAGACATTGAGAAAAGAAGAAATGAAACAGAGAACATTGCTAGAGGATACCTGCAGCAGTTATCTTTTGCTGCAGTCTTGCATTGAAAGAGCTTTGAGACACCTCTGAATCGACAATCTGCTTCCCACCTTGTCTAATCTACAGGCTTTTTATACTTGGTGTCTGGCTGAAACTTAGGAAAGAAACTTATATTTACCCAGAACAATTACAAAAGGAATTATTCCTGTTGCCATGGAAGCTGACCTTCTACCTTAAAGCAGAAAGGCTGTCAGACCATATAATTTTCATTGTCAGCTACAACCCATCAAGCAGTGACTTTGCCTTCCACATGGTGCTAAAATAAAAGGATAATCCGTGTCATGAAGCCGAACTTTGATTCCTAAAACTTCACGCATATGGCTTTGATATATAGGTCAATGATTCCATTTTCTGGATGGACATCTGCACTGGCTGAAGCTTTGATAAACTGTTCTGCTGCACAAAACCAAAGCATTTCATTATTTCCTCCAGAGCTTCCTAAACAAAAGTGCTCGCAGATCATCACAGTTCCACGAGCTGCTCTATTTCGGCGCAAGTGGTATTTGATGGCTGAGCTGCTCAGTTAGCACTTGCAAGCAACTGTAAGCAAATGCTCCCACAAACACCAGTTTTGTAGGCCCTGCTCTCTAAAGTAACCTGTAAGTGAAAGATGCAAAACTTTGTCAGATGGTCTACATCGTGCTGAGTAAATACTAGATGGAAGATACTACTTCTGAGAGTAGGGGAGGAGGTGGGGAAGCTGTTTTCTTAGATGGCTCACCTACCTCTTTTTCAGAGTCCACAAGTGAAGGAATCTTTGAGGTCTGAGGTGCAAATCAGCTCCCTTTAAATTGCCTAGAGAGCTTGCCACAGACTGCTTGGGAATACCAAATCCTGCTTGGAGTGTATTATGTAGCTTTTGGCAGGCATACTGTGGCTGCTCTTACTGCATATAAGCCAGAGGGATTTCTTCCTTGGGCACATCAGTCTGGTTCCCACCCAGGCACAGTAAGTTTCCTGAGGTTCAGTTCAGAGAATAATGTTCATATTAACATGGGCCTGTCATAGAATGATCACAAGTTTAATAATTTAACCACCCTAATGCTTGTTCCAGATTGGGGAGGGAAAAGAGAAGAAGAAGAAGAAGAAGAAGAAGAGGGGAAGGAAGAAGGGGGGGGAAAGAAGAAGAAGAAGAAGAAGGGGGGGGAAGAAGAAGAAGAAGAAGAAGGGGGGAGAAGAAGAAAGAAGGGGGAAGAAAGAAAGAAGAAGGGGGAGAAGAAGAAGAAAAGAAGAAGGGGGGGAGAAGAAGAAGAAGGGGGGGGGGAGGAAAGAAGAAGAAGGGGGAGGAAAGAAGAAGAAGGGGGGAGGAAAGAAGAAGAAGGGGGGAGGAAAGAAGAAGAAGGGGGAGGAAAGAAGAAGAAGGGGGGAGGAAAGAAGAAGAAGGGGGAGGAAAGAAGAAGAAGGGGGGAGGAAAGAAGAAGAAGGGGGAGGAAAGGAAGGAAGGAAAGAAGAAGAAGAAGAAGGAGGAAAGAAGAAGAAGGAAGGAAAGAAGAAGAAGGGGGGAGGAAAGAAGAAGAAGGGGAGGAAAGAAGAAGAAGAAGGAAAGAAGAAGAAGAAGGGGGAGGAAAGAAGAAGAAGAAGGGGGGAAAGAAAGAAGAAGAAGGGGGGGACGAAAGAAGAAGAAGAAGAAGGGACGGAAAGAAGAAGAAGAAGAAGAAGAAGAAGAAGGGGGGACGGAAAGAAGAAGAAGAAGGGGGACGGAAAAGAAGAAGAAGAAGAAGAAGGACGGAAAGAAGAAGAAGAAGGGGGGACGGAAAGAAGAAGAAGAAGAAGGGGGGACGGAAAGAAGAAGAAGAAGAAGGGGGATGGAAAGAAGAAGAAGAAGAAGGGGGATGGAAAGAAGAAGAAGAAGAAGGGGGGATGGAAAGAAGAAGAAGAAGAAGGGGGGATGGAAAGAAGAAGAAGAAGAAGAAGGGGGATGGAAAGAAGAAGAAGAAGAAGGGGGGATGGAAAGAAGAAGAAGAAGAAGAAGGGGGATGGAAAGAAGAAGAAGAAGAAGGGGGGATGGAAAGAAGAAGAAGAAGAAGGGGGGATGGAAAGAAGAAGAAGAAGAAGAAGGGGGATGGAAAGAAGAAGAAGAAGAAGGGGGGGATGGAAAGAAGAAGAAGAAGAAGGGGGGATGGAAAGAAGAAGAAGAAGAAGGGGGGATGGAAAGAAGAAGAAGAAGAAGGGGGATGGAAAGAAGAAGAAGAAGAAGGGGGGATGGAAAGAAGAAGAAGAAGAAGGGGGGATGGAAAGAAGAAGAAGAAGAAGGGGGGATGGAAAGAAGAAGAAGAAGAAGGGGGATGGAAAGAAGAAGAAGAAGAAGGGGGGATGGAAAGAAGAAGAAGAAGAAGGGGGGATGGCAAGAAGAAGAAGAAGAAGGGGGGATGGAAAGAAGAAGAAGAAGAAGAAGGGGGATGGAAAGAAGAAGAAGAAGAAGGGGGGATGGAAAGAAGAAGAAGAAGAAGAAGAATGGAAAGAAGAAGAAGAAGAAGGGGGGATGGAAAGAAGAAGAAGAAGAAGAAGGGGGATGGAAAGAAGAAGAAGAAGAAGGGGGGGGATGGAAAGAAGAAGAAGAAGAAGGGGGGATGGAAAGAAGAAGAAGAAGAAGGGGGATGGAAAGAAGAAGAAGAAGAAGGGGGGGATGGAAAGAAGAAGAAGAAGAAGGGGGGATGGAAAGAAGAAGAAGAAGAAGAAGGGGATGGAAAGAAGAAGAAGAAGAAGGGGGGATGGAAAGAAGAAGAAGAAGAAGGGGGATGGAAAGAAGAAGAAGAAGAAGAAGGGGGATGGAAAGAAGAAGAAGAAGAAGGGGGGGATGGAAAGAAGAAGAAGAAGGGGATGGAAAGAAGAAGAAGAAGGGGGGATGGAAAGAAGAAGAAGAAGGGGGGATGGAAAGAAGAAGAAGAAGGGGGGATGGAAAGAAGAAGAAGAAGGGGGATGGAAAGAAGAAGAAGAAGAAGGGGGATGGAAAGAAGAAGAAGAAGAAGAAGAAGGGGATGGAAAGAAGAAGAAGAAGAAGGGGGATGGAAAGAAGAAGAAGAAGAAGAAGGGGGATGGAAAGAAGAAGAAGAAGAAGAAGGGGATGGAAAGAAGAAGAAGAAGAAGGGGGGATGGAAAGAAGAAGAAGAAGAAGGGGGATGGAAAGAAGAAGAAGAAGAAGGGGGGATGGAAAGAAGAAGAAGAAGAAGGGGGATGGAAAGAAGAAGAAGAAGGGGGATGGAAAGAAGAAGAAGAAGAAGGAAGAAGAAGAAGAAGGGGGGATGGAAAGAAGAAGAAGAAGGGGGGATGGAAAGAAGAAGGAAGAAGGGGGGGGATGGAAAGAAGAAGAAGAAGAAGGGGGGATGGAAAGAAGAAGAAGAAGAAGAAGAAGGGGGGATGGAAAGAAGAAGAAGAAGAAGAAGGGGAAAGAAGAAGAAGAAGAAGGGGGGATGGAAAGAAGAAGAAGAAGAAGGGGGGATGGAAAGAAGAAGAAGAAGAAGGGGGGATGGAAAGAAGAAGAAGAAGAAGGGGGATGGAAAGAAGAAGAAGAAGAAGGGGGATGGAAAGAAGAAGAAGAAGAAGGGGGATGGAAAAAAGAAGAAGAAGAAGGGGGGCATGGCAAGAAGAAGAAGAAGGGGGGGATGGCAAGAAGAAGAAGAAGGGGGCATGGCAAGAAGAAGAAGAAGGGGGATGGAAAGAAGAAGAAGAAGGGGGATGGAAAGAAGAAGAGAAGAAGGGGATGGAAAGAAGAAGAAGAAGGGGGGATGGAAAGAAGAAGAAGAAGAAGGGGGATGGAAAGAAGAAGAAGAAGAAGGGGGGATGGAAAGAAGAAGAAGAAGAAGGGGGATGGAAAAGAAGAAGAAGAAGGGGGGATGGAAAGAAGAAGAGGAAGGGGGATGGAAAGAAGAAGAAGAAGGGGGATGGAAAGAAGAAGAAGAAGGGGGATGGAAAGAAGAAGAAGAAGGGGGGATGGAAAGAAGAAGAAGAAGAAGGGGGATGGAAAGAAGAAGAAGAAGAAGAAGAAGGGGGGATGGAAAGAAGAAGAAGAAGAAGGATGGAAAGAAAGAAGAAGAAGAAGAAGAAGGGGGGATGGAAAGAAGAAGAAGAAGAAGGGGGATGGAAAGAAGAAGAAGAAGAAGGGGGGATGGCAAGAAGAAGAAGAAGAAGGGGATGGAAAGAAGAAGAAGAAGAAGGGGGGGATGGAAAGAAGAAGAAGAAGAAGGGGGATGGAAAGAAGAAGAAGAAGGGGGGGATGGAAAGAAGAAGAAGAAGAAGAAGAAGAAGAAGAAGAAGGGGGGATGGAAAGAAGAAGAAGAAGGGGGGATGGAAAGAAGAAGAAGAAGGGGGGATGGAAAGAAGAAGAAGAAGGGGGGGATGGAAAGAAGAAGAAGAAGAAGGGGGGATGGAAAGAAGAAGAAGAAGAAGGGGGGATGGAAAGAAGAAGAAGAAGAAGGGGGGATGGAAAGAAGAAGAAGAAGAAGGGGGGATGGAAAGAAGAAGAAGAAGAAGGGGGGATGGAAAGAAGAAGAAGAAGAAGAAGGGGGATGGAAAGAAGAAGAAGAAGAAGGGGGATGGAAAGAAGAAGAAGAAGAAGGGGGAATGGCAAGAAGAAGAAGAAGAAGGGGGAATGGCAAGAAGAAGAAGAAGGGGGAATGGCAAGAAGAAGAAGAAGGGGGAATGGCAAGAAGAAGAAGAAGGGGGGATGGCAAGAAGAAGAAGAAGGGGGATGGCAAGAAGAAGAAGAAGGGGGGATGGCAAGAAGAAGAAGAAGGGGGGATGGCAAGAAGATGAAGAAGAAGGGGGGATGGCAAGAAGATGAAGAAGAAGGGGGGATGGCAAGAAGATGAAGAAGAAGGGGGATGGCAAGAAGAAGAAGAAGAAGGGGGGATGGCAAGAAGAAGAAGAAGGGGGGGGATGGCAAGAAGAAGAAGAAGAAGGGGGATGGCAAGAAGAAGAAGAAGAAGGAATGAATGGAAAGAAGAAGAAGGGGGATGGCAAGAAGAAGAAGAAGAAGGGGATGGCAAGAAGAAGAAGAAGGGGGGATGGCAAGAAGAAGAAGAAGAAGGGGGGATGGCAAGAAGAAGAAGAAGAAGGGGGAATGGCAAGAAGAAGAAGAAGAAGGGGGAATGGCAAGAAGAAGAAGAAGGGGGAATGGCAAGAAGATGAAGAAGAAGGGGGAATGGCAAGAAGAAGAAGAAGAAGGAAGGATGGCAAGAAAGAAGAAGAAGAAGGGGGGATGGCAAGAAGAAGAAGAAGAAGGGGGGGATGGCAAGAAGAAGAAGAAGAAGGGGGAATGGCAAGAAGAAGAAGAAGAAGGGGGGATGGCAAGAAGAAGAAGAAGAAGGGATGGCAAGAAGAAGAAGAAGAAGGGGGAATGGCAAGAAGAAGAAGAAGAAGGGGGAATGGCAAGAAGAAGAAGAAGAAGGGGGAATGGCAAGAAGAAGAAGAAGGAAATGGCAAGAAGAGAAGAAGAAGGGGGGATGGCAAGAAGAAGAAGAAGAAGGGGGATGGCAAGAAGAAGAAGAAGAAGGGGGATGGCAAGAAGAAGAAGAAGAAGAAGGGGGGATGGCAAGAAGAAGAAGAAGAAGGGGGATGGCAAGAAGAAGAAGAAGAAGGGGGGATGGCAAGAAGAAGAAGAAGAAGGGGGATGGCAAGAAGAAAGAAGAAAGAAGGGGGGGATGGCAAGAAGAAGAAGAAGGCAAGAAGAAGAAGAAGAAGGGGCAAGAAGAAGAAGAAGGGGGATGGCATGGAAAGAAGAAGAAGGGGGGGATGGCAAGAAGAAAGGGGGGGGGATGGCAAGAAGAAGAAGAAGAAGGGGGGATGGAAAGAAGAAGAAGAAGGGGGGGATGGAAAGAAGAAGAAGAAGGGATGGAAAGAAGAAAGAAGAAAAGGGGAAGGGGGGATGGAAAGAAGAAGAGGGGGGGATGGAAGAAGAAAGAAGGGGGGGATGGAAAGAAGAAGAAGGGGGGGATGGAAAGAAGAAGAAGGGGGGATGGAAAGAAGAAGAAGAAGAAGGGGGGATGGAAAGAAGAAGAAGGGGGGATGGAAAGAAGAAGAAGAAGGGGGGATGGAAAGAAGAAGAAGAAGGGGGGATGGAAAGAAGAAGAAGGGGGGGATGGAAAGAAGAAGAAGAAGGGGGATGGAAAGAAGAAGAAGAAGGGGGGATGGAAAGAAGAAGAAGAAGGGGGGATGGAAAGAAGAAGAAGAAGAAGGGGGATGGAAAGAAGAAGAAGAATGGAAAGGGGATGGAAAGAAGAAGAAGATGGAAAGAAGAAGAAGGGGATGGAAAGAAGAAGAAGGGGGGATGGAAAGAAGAAGAAGGGGATGGAAAGAAGAAGAAGAAGGGGGGATGGAAAGAAGAAGAAGAAGGGGGATGGAAAGAAGAAGAAGAAGGGGGGATGGAAAGGAAAAGAATGGAAAGAAGAAGAAGGGGGGGATGGAAAGAAGAAGAAGGGGGGATGGAAAGAAGAAGAAGGGGGATGGAAAGGATGGAAAGAAGAAGAAGGGGGGATGGAAAGAAGAAGAAGGGGGGATGGAAAGAAGGGGATGGAAAGAAGAAGAAGGGGGGGAAAGAAGGAAAGAAGAAGAAGAGGATGGAAGGGAAGAAGAAGGATGGAAAGAAGAAGAAGAAGGGATGGAAAGAAGAAGAAGAAAGGGGGATGGAAAGAAGAAGAAGAAGAAGGGGGATGGAAAGAAGAAGAAGGGGGGATGGAAAGAAGAAGAAGAGGGGGATGGAAAGAAGAAGAAGGGGGGATGGAAAGAAGAAGAAGGGGGGGATGGAAAGAAGAAGAAGGGGGGACACCCAAACACCACTACAACCCCCCCCCCCCCACAACAGCAGCAAAACCAAAGCCCACGAAAATAAAAGATACCTCATAGTAAAGAACAGTTTTGTTACTCTTATCTGAGTGTGAGCTAGGTGTGAAATATGAAAGGGAATTTTAAAAATTCTTTTCTGTCCTCTGTAGTTAGTGCCTGGTGAACAGACCTTCAGCAAATATTCATAGCAATGAAACATTTATAGACATGCTGCTTAGGTTTGTCTAGAGATGTTTTTTCCAGCCATGTTTCAGAGCTAACATCCAGGTGTCATTAGCCTATTCTGAAAACTCCTGACCAGCACATCCTTAAAAGCAGCACATAGAAAATTCTTTCTGATCATGTAGCAGTTGTGATAGAAATGTATATTGTCTAAATTTCCAGTAATACATAAGATTCCACAGCCAGCATCACAATTTGTGACTGCAAAATTTCTGCTGAGAATTTCAGAGAAAACAGAATTTGGATCTCTGAAGCATTAGTAGAGCAACCATAAGATTTCTGCAAAGGGACGCCTCTCTAGAAAGACAACAGAATCAGAGAATCAACAAGGTTGGAAAAGACCTCAAAGATCATCAAGTCCAACCTGTCACCACAGACCTCATGACTACTAGACTGTGGTACCAAGTGCCATGTCCAATCCCCTCTTGAGCACCTCCACGGACGAGGACTCCACCACCTCCCTGGGCAGCACATTCCAACGGCTAACAACTCTCTCTGGGAAGAACTTTCTCCTCGCCTCAAGCCTAAACCTCCCCTGGTGCAGCTTGAGACTGTGTCCTCTTGTTCTGTTGCTGGTTGCCTGGGAGAAGAGACCAATCTCCCCTCCTGGCTACAACCTCCCTTCAGGTAGTTGTAGACAGCAGTGAGGTCTCCCCTGAGCCTCCTCTTCTCCAGGCTAAACAATCCCAGCTCCTTCAGCATCTCATCTTAGGGCTTGTGCTTGAGGCTTCTCCCCAGCTTCGTTGCTCTTCTCTGGACACGTTCAAGAGTCTCAATGTCCTTCTTACATTCAGGGGCTCAGAACTGGACACAGTACTCAAGGTGTGGCCTCAGCAGTGCCGAGTACAGGGGCACAATGACTTCCCTGCTCCTGCTGGCCACACTATTCTTGATGCATGCCAGGATGGCATTTGTCTTCTTGGCCACCTGGGCACACAGCTGGCTCATGTTCAGCCAGCTGTCTATCAGTACCCCCAGGTCCCTTCTAGAACTATCTCGTTTAGTGTTTGGTTCAGAAGCAAACCACAGGTGAAAGTGTTTCTGACTTGCAAAATACATCCAGTGGAAGTGATCTGTCATCCATGCATCCTGCTTTTATCTAACCAGTCTCCTTACTAGCACTCATCACCATGGTATCTGAACAACTTCTGCTGGAGGTGTTATTCCAATTACTTTAGTCTAGCTGCTGACATGTAACTGAGAGCAAAAATGTGAGATTCTGTTAGGAAAATAATTCTCCAATTAGTTGCTCCCTCTTTGTCTAACAACACAGAAAGTCACGCTGTGAAGGTTTCCAGCACTTGCTCTCTGTGGTTGTGTCTCCTCTTTTCTTTTTCATTGTTGCCACTGCGATGTTGACACAGAAGTTTGGCAGTCTCCCATCTGAATCACATGTTGGAGCTCAAGCTATTTATGATAGCTGATACAAATCAAATACCTCCTGTGTACATTAGCCATTGCTCAGACGAATTGCTATCTTCTTCTGTGCTGACCCAAATCTATGTAGGACACAGAGAAAACATTTTTCTTCTGCATCCTGGCTGCTAATTGAAATAGGAAAAATCCTGAGGAAGAAGAGCTGTAAATACAGAGCAAGTCTGAAGGAACTGCTGCTCCCTGATCACATACAGACTGCTTCTTTCTCAGCAGCTCTCTTGGATTTAGAACAGGTTTCATGACTGACAAAATATTTCACCCATAGTATAAGAAAGAATTATAAACTTCGGAGACTGTTCCCAAGCTAAATCTTGGTGTACTAATCTACTAGCTTAAAAAAAATCAGGTATCTTGCTTAAAGGTGGGATAATTAGCACTTCAAGCTTTGCACTGTGAACCCTCCTATGCCATTAGCAGTTGCAATTATTTGAGCTTGAAATTAGTGACTGGAAACCACCTCAGTTTCAGCAAATGAAACAACAAGGAGGCGAGCAGACTAAAGAGCAATGCCTCACCACCTGCAACAAGACTTTCTCCTTGACTCACGTCCTGTCTGTTGGAGGACACGTGCTGTTGTCTTCCCCTTGCTCAAACAGCACCCAAATTCTCCAGATGCGTGGATCTGATCTGGGGAATGTAATTTGTGACATCTTAAAATAGCCTGACTGTTTGGACAAGACTTACAGATGCTAAAGTTCTGTGTCAAGCAATCCCCACCGAGCGTGGCTATACAAAAAAACAAAGGCTGTTAAATGACCTGAAGGACCGTGCTACAGCAGAGCTCCTGAAAGCACAGACTTCAAGCCCAGTTCAGCCCACAGGAGCACCTCACCTGGACAGTACCAAGGTGAAACATGTGATTCCTCTATGAGATCCAGTATGTCTCACCATTTTTTGATCAGAAGAGTGCTTCCAGTCACAGAACCCAGTGGCTGGGAAGTGTGCTGCACTTGTTAGACCTGGAGCAGTGCCCCATTTTCTTGCTAAATGAGTCTTCATAAGCTTCTCCAGCAGGCATCTGCTCATTTTTGATGGGCCCCTACAGTGGAATTAGCTGTTCTCTAAAAATCAATGCTCCTTCTGGGATGTGCTAGGCTTGGCTGGGACAGAGTTAATTTTTTTTCACAGTAGCTGGTTTGGATTTGTGCTGGAAACAGCACTGGTAACAGAGGGATGTTTTTGTCCTTGCTAAGCAGTGATTACACAGAGTCAAGGCCTTTTCTGCTCCTCACTCCATCCCACACCAAGTAGGCTGGAGGTGCACAAGAAGGTGGAATGGGACACAGCCAGAACAGCTGATCCAAATTGACCAAAGGGATATTCTATACCATATGACACCCTGCTCAGTATATAAAGCTGGGGGAAGGAGAAATAGGAGGAAGACATTCAGAGTGATGGTCTTTGTCTTCCCCACGGGCAGTGGTGAATGAATTGCTTGTTTTGCTTTGCCGGTATCCACAGTGTCAGCTTTATCTGTCAAACTGGTTTTGTCTCTAGTCCCACTTTTCTCACTTTCACACTTCTGATTCTCCAACCCATTGCGTGACAGAGGGGAGTGAGCAAGTGACTGTGCAGGGCTGGGGTTGAACCACAACATGAGGGTTGGGGAAGACAGGAGGGTGTTGGGACTTTGTTCATTGGAGATTCTCTTTACTAAAACGTTTTTCCTTCTCTCCACAGGCTGAAATGCCTTATGACAAACCAGCACTTTGTCATGTATGCACACATACATACACAGACACTCATCAGTAATATGCCTCTAGGGTTGAAATCCATCTCTGAGAAACCACTTGCAGTTTTCCAGTCAGCCTCTCACCAGAAGAGCAAATAAACTGTGTTTATGCATAGGAGGCAGGACTCAGCCTCATCACTGTAAGTTGTTTGGACAGTATAAGGGAAAAGCACAATCATGCATCCTGCCATGACAGTGCTCATTTGCAATCCCTGTCTGGCCATGCCACCTCCAGGTTCCCAGTACTCTCTTTGTGGGGAGCACCTGTCAGTAAGCTCATGTCATAAACCCTCATATAAAATGATCAAATGAAGAGGAGGAGTTAATTCCTCTAACATCATGAGCTATGCCTACGAAGCCTCGAGCCTTAACCACACCTAAGCAATGGGAATGCCTGCTCTGAGACCATCACTCCTGAGAGGAGACAGCAAACACCGTTGATGTTGCAGAGCTGTTACAGTTACGTCCTGCTTACTGCAGTTTCTCACTTAAACATGACTGCTTGTGCTGAGTAGTAAAGCATCTATGGCAGAACCCATTCTGTTTAATGTACTATCTGAAAAAGAAACGGCTTTGAAGCTTTGTAGATCATTACAGCTGGTGAAAAGGATTAGCTGATGATTTTGTGAATGAGATGGATTAGGAGATGTGCTGGAATACAGCTTTACTGGCTCAGAACAGGCTGGCACTTCAGAATCACCAATTCTTGCTTTCTCTTCGGGAAAAGAAAACAAATAACAAAACAAAATCAAAACTCCAAAACCCAACCCCAAAAATACACAAACACAAACACCAGAACAAACTCAAAACATGTAAGGGCTAAATCCTGGCTCTGTCATGGGTAGTAGCAGATGTCTGTTCTCCTTTACTCTCTCCTGGTATGGCAGAACCTGGCCTGGCCAGCGCAACACTGTGCTGATGTTTTCTTTGCTGATAATACCAGTACTAGTAATTAAAACTCATCATTTGTATAAGGAAATAGCAATTCCTTTTCTACAGTGAGATCCAGCACAGAACCTCACAGCATATAAGGCTCTCAAGCCATTTTGAGGTTAAATGAAACATTTTGATTCACTGATAGCACCTCTCTCCACTGGCTACCAGAAAAGTAGAAAGGAGAACTAACTGCCAAGCTTTTTATACCACTGACCCCATCTCCTGGAATAGAAGCAGAGCTTTTGGGTATTGACTTTCAGAACCATGTTAATATTGATGAAGAGCTGTTTACTTCTCGAGCCTGATGGACAAATAGTATCTCTTCCAGGATTGGGGGGGGGGGTTGCTGTGGAGTGTCAGCCAAGGTTCAGCTGACTGAAGGAAGGTGCTTCTGCTGTTAAAGGAGTTGGTGCCTGAACAACTTCAACATACATAAGGTCAAGTATCTCTCCCAGCGTAGGCATGGAGCTCCTTAGATAAATAATGAGCAGGGAAAAGTGACCAAGTGTTCTGTAAAGAATACATGAAACCAAAGTGAAGAATCAAGGGGTTTGCTGATCAGAATCCTTTCCAATAACCTTCTTTCTTGTTTTTGTTGTTGTTAAAAATAAGTGTGACTGACCTTGAAACCCTTCTTAAGGAAGCTTCTCCTTTGAGAAGTCACCTTCAGACTGGCAAGTGTTGAAGCTTTAGTGCTCTGTAGTAACACCTCCTCCACCACCTCCACTCCTCAAATGTAATTAAATTCAGATTAAAATTTTAAACAGCTGAAAGTGAAATCACATATTTTGGGGTTATTTCTGCAATTCCTTTGGCAGCTCCAAATGTGTGGGATGATTTAGTGTTGAAACTATTCAGATTTAACTTTTTCCCCAAATAGGGATAAGTAGGAATCCAATGGCATTACAAGACCTGCAGAGATTGCAGTGTTGTCACCACAGGTATGTGAATACAAGTGGAATGGGTACACTATCACGTCTAAACCTGCTTATCCTTTCTAATTAGCTCAGCTTGAGAGAGTCTGTCAGTGTGAAACATACTGGTGTCTCTCCACAGCCTGTTACTTGTCTTGTCCTGTGTCAAGTCCTACCACTGAGACAAGAAGTTCAAGCTGGCAAGCAGAAAAGGTCAATCAATCAATGGCCACCATAATGTTATAAGTGATCTAACTTGCTCTGAGTTCTTGAGAGCAACTTCAGACAGGTGAGTTTTCCTCTGGCTCTGCAGGAACGGGTGGTAACTCCCTGGAAATGGCTTTTAAACACCAAACCAAACCCCCAAATTCTGCTCCAGCAACAGGTATTGAAAAGGGACTGTTATCTGTGCCTGACTTCTCCACATGTCATTTATCTGGATCCTACCCTATTCTTTCATTTCCCTGTGCAGACTTCATGGTTCTTCACATCTTACTTCACTGGAAGGACAGTGAGCCCCTGATTTCCCTGGGCTGCATAATTCACATTGCAGTTGAAGGATCACTGCTCCCAGCACAGGAGGTCAGATCTCCCCATTAGCAAGCAGCAGGAGAGCCCAGCCCCTGAATTCTGCTTATTTTGCTTTTAATGGTACAGTGCAGAAAGCAGACTTAGATGGAAATGTCACTACACCTTGCTTTTTCCTTTCTTTTTTCACTGTTTTTCCTCCATTTTTTTCCCCCTGGGAACCAAAGAGTTAAGAAACTTCTATTTTTTTGATAAGTTGTGGGTGTTTTTCTGACAGCCCCCATGTCTTGTACACTTGTACCATACTTAAGGTAGATAAAAGTACAAATATTTTGCATAATTACATGGATGTTAACATTCACAGTGCCTGTGGCATCAGTTCTAATTTAGTGAAGTGAATCAGTTCCTTTTCCTAACAATTCATCAGTGCTGTGCCAAAGAGAAAGGCTGCATCGTGCTTGGCTGTTACCACACATGAACATTAGCAATTCTAATTACTAAATTCCTTTTAAGTGGTGTTCTGCTGGGGAAAAAAAAATTCATTTAAAAAATAAAATAAAATCAACTTTTTAGAGATACAGAAGTTTCTCCTCAAATCTCAGCCTTGCCATAAAACAGTCAGAAACTGCAGTAACAGAATCAAATGCTAACCATGGGTGAAGATGTAAGAGTTGCAATAGTTTTCTCTCCATGCCACTGCCCTGGTCTGATTTACCTAGCCACAGATAATCTGGACACTATTAGCACAGCAAGGACATGCTCAAAGAGTGGAAAGTGGCTTACAGAATTTTTGCCTCAAAAAAGATGAGGCAGAAGAACAAATTCCTAGAAAGTAGCAGGAAAATGCCTGGGAAACAGTGGAGAAAACCCTTAAAAGTAGCAGGAAAATGCCTGGGAAACAATGGAGAAAACCCTTAAAAGTAGCAGGAAAATGCCTGGAAAACAATGGAGAAAACCCTTAAAAGTAGCAGGAAAATGCCTGGAAAATGCCTGGGAAACAATGGAGAAAACCCTTAAAAGTAGCAGGAAAATGCCTGGAAAACAGTGGAGAAAACCCTTGAAAGTAGCAGGAAAATGCCTGGGAAACAGTGGACAAAACCCTTGAAAGTATCAGGAAAATGCCTGGGAAACAGTGGACAAAACCCTTGAAAGTATCAGGAAAATGCCTGGGAAACAGTGGACAAAACCCTTGAAAGCAGCAGGAAAATGCCTGGGAAACAGTGGACAAAACCCTTGAAAGCAGCAGGAAAATGCCTGGGAAACAGTGGACAAAACCCTTGAAAGCAGCAGGAAAATGCCTGGGAAACAGTGGACAAAACCCTTGAAAGCAGCAGGAAAATGCCTGGGAAACAGTGGACAAAACCCTTGAAAGCAGCAGGAAAATGCCTGGGAAGGAGTGGGGAAACTGCCAGAAAGAATGGGGAAATTCCCACCCAAATTTCCAGAAAGCAGCTGAAAAAGTTCTTCAACAGCAGAAAACTCCTAGAAAGCAGTAAGGAAATTCTTAGAAGGTTTGATGTCAGCTCCTAGAAATCTAAGAATAGATGCCTGGAAAGTACCAGGTAAAGTCTTTGGAAGTGATGGTGGGGGAAACTTCAAGAAATCACCAGCAAACCCCCTAGAAAACAATAGGTTCCTTTTAAATTAAATTGATCAGTTAATTTCATTTTATAGAAAACAACTAAACTGGAAAACACCAGCTGAATTCCTAGAGAGGGCAGGAAAATCCCTGGAAAACAGAGGGAGAAGTCACAAAAAGCCATGGCAACTTTCCTAGAAAGCACATGCTTAAAGACAGTAAGAAAATGACCTACAAAGGCAGAGAACAATCCACCTGAAAAGCAGCTGGGAAAATTCCTAAAAAGTAGCAGGAAATTCCCTAGCAAGGAGCAGGAAATTTCCTAGTTCAATGGAATTGCTGGAGAGTACTATGTGAATCAATAGGAAAACTCTAGATTGAGGAAAACCAGGGAAATTGCCCAAACTTTCCAAAGCAAAGATTCCTGGAAAGCAACTGTTATATCCTTAGAAAATGACATAGAGAGGTTTTGAGTGGAGAGAGTCCTAGAGAGCTATGGGAAATGCTTAGAGAAGATCTAGACTGAGGCACTGCTGGAAAGCCATGGTCTAGTGGAAGATGACCCTGCCCATGGCAGGGGGTTGGAAGAAATTCTTCATAGAGAGAGTGATTGCCCATTGGAATGGGCTGCCCAGGAAGGTGGTGGAGTCACCATCACTGGAAGTGTTTAGGAGGAGACTGGATGGGGTGCTTGGTGCCATGGTTTAGTTGATTAGATGGTGTTGGATGATGGGTGGGACACAATGATCTCAAAGGTCTCTTCCATTGGTCTATTCTATTCTATTCTATTCTATTCTATTCTATTCTATTCTATTCTATTCTATTCTATTCTATTCTATTCTATTCTATTCTTATTCTATTCTTATTCTATTCTATTCTTTCTATTCTTATTCTATTCTTATTCTATTCTATTCTATTCTATTCTTATTCTATTCTAACTAGGTGATCTTTAAGGTCCCCTCCATTCCAAACCATTCTATGATTCTGTGATGTGGAGAGAGGACCCAGATTGGGACATCCCTCAAAGGCTGTGTGAAATCCCTAGTACATTTTCCTTGGAGATATTTTTCTTCAGGCACAGCACAACTTTATTCTCCCAGTATGTTGCAGCCACCAGAGCACTTTAGGAGGGGAAGCAGCCAGAGCAAAGCATGTGGTTCCCTGTGACACAGCAACAACTCAGCTGCATAAGGGCTGGCATCCTGGAGGACTGAAGAGAAGCTGCAGCAAGCCCTGGTGGTACCTGCTAAATATTTGCAATTTTTCTGCTGAAAACCATGGGGTAGGGCAGCCATTTGGAGAGGGAGAGTGCAGAGCTGTCTGAGAGGCTTTTGTTGCTGCTTATGTTAAATTAGTTCCTGATGGTGGCACAAAAAAAGACTCACTCATCAGAACTTACCCTTTCTGGAGAGCCAGTCTTATTCCTAATGAGGTCTCTCTGTGTCATGCAGCTAAAGAGATTGCAAAAAAGCCTTGGCAGAGGAGAGCCTCGGTGTGAGCTGGAGCTCCCACACCAGGGTGCTGAGCAGCAGCATGAGCTCAGTAGGCCAATACTTCACCAGGCAGCACTGGGCACAGCTGGGCAGCCTGGGAGTCAGACAGGCTGCTGCTGCTGTGGGTGCACAAAATTCTAATCTCTTCTCTCTCTTATTCTGCTCCTCCTTGTCCATCATTTTTTCCTTTGGTTCTCCTTTCATTCCTTGTTTTTTTTTTTTAAACAAGCTAAGAATTTGGGGTGAAGTAGAGGCATCATGAGGTGGTAAGGGTGGCTTTATAGCACCAGTGTGCCTGAAGGCACATGAGATCTATCTTGAGCCTGGTGCAATTTAAAACAATCCTGAAGTAGCCTCTCTGGGAGCTGTTAGGAAACAGCTAAGGTTTGGTCATCCCAGCTTTTCCCTTCCAATTGCCTTCTGTCACATCTGGCCATTACAATCAACTCCTTAACCTTGATGATTTCTCTGATTCTAGCAGAGCATCTGAGCTACTGATGAGGAAAGTGTTCAACACCATACAAAAAGACCAGAGTTTTGTGCCTGTCAGGTCTGCCACAGAGATGGGCATGGAAGGAGGGAGGTGCTCAGCCCATCAAGCCAACAGGCAGTAACCTGCTCTCTACCACCACTCTGCCACCCTTTCTCGGCTCAAGTGCTGCACATGGCTTTGATTTTATGCTTCCTACGTGATACCCTGTGGCTAGCTGTTTGGTTTATGCAAGGGGGAATTGTGTCTATATTCACATATAAATTGAAAAGGTATTAAAGCTGTCAGTTATCCTGGTTTATGTACATATTTTACTTCTGCTTCATATTCAGCTCTTTCACAGCCACAACATTTTGTGTTCTTTATATGAAAATTAATAAAAAAATGGGATCATCATGAAAGATTTCATTTCCTTAAGCTAGCAGTGCTGAGAAAGAAAAAAATCCCATCTGCTTTATGTCACCTCAGTTTCAATCAGTCAAAAGTAAATTTCCATCAACTCAATCCATATACTTTTCCTCTCTGTTTACTCTTCCCGGGCTGCATGGAATCAAGCTAAACTGCAGGAAGATTTTTTTATGGACTTTTTAGATTAGTGCACACAGCGTTACACACAGGCAGGAAATACATCTTGCTCATACCCTTCTGATACCTGCCCAGTGGAGCCACTGAATGGCATTTCACACCCACCTTATTTCCCATTTACATTTATGCAGCTTCTGTTTACAGCCTTTGAAATCTACTTCTACTTTTCCCCTTCAATCAAAAAACTTTTCTGCCCTCTGTTGTTACTTACAGGCTGTGACTGGGTCAACTCTGAACCTACTCCTGGATAAAACCCCAAGGGTCTTAGCTTCTTCAGCTCTGCACATTTGTATCTTCAAGTTCTGCTGTGTTTTTTTTTTTTTATGGAATGGAATGGAATGGAATGGAATGGAATGGAATGGAATGGAATGGAATGGAATGGAATGGAATGGAATGGAATGGAATGGAATGGAATGGAATGGAATGGAATGGAATGGAATAAACCAGGTTGGAAGAGACATTTGAGATCGAGTCCAACCTATCATCCAACACCATCTAATCAACTAAACTATGGCACCAAGCACCCCATCAAGTCTCTTCCTAAGCACCTCCAGTGATGGTGACTCCACCACCTCCCTGGGCAGCACATTCCAATGGCTAATGACTCTTTCTATGAAGAACTTCTTCCTAACATCCAGCCTAAACCTCCCCTGGCACAGCTTGAGACTGTGTCCTCTTGTTCTGGTGAAACCAGAACATGATTTGATGATGATGATGATGTGCAGTCATGATTTGCCTATGATTTGATGGGCAGTCTTGGCAAGGTGGATCCATCTTAAACACTGTGTTCCCTTGCTGACTTCTTTGGGATGATGAGGAGTCCCACCACCTCCCTCTCCTACCTGAGCACTGCCAGATAATTGCATTTGCTCCACTAACTGCTATTGGTTTCCTTCCTTACATGACCCCAACACAGTTCACAAGAAAAAAAAGATCTTCATGTGGACATTAAGAAATGAAAGAAAACTGGCTGCCTATCTAGTGCTAGGGAAATCTGACCTTGACAGTCCCACAGATATCACCCATGTGATAGGGATCTTTTGCATCACACACCCAGTGCATCAGGCTGGAGAAGCAGCAGCTAAGAGGTCTAATTCTCATTATGCCCTTAGGGAAAGTAAGAAAAACCTTGGTGGCATGTATTCTGAGGGACTGGTGCTGTGGAGAGCTGCTCCTCAAAGCCAAAGTGCAAAGGATAGACATTCAGCCTGAAAATATTTCCAGCACAGAGCCAGGAGTGCCAGATTGCTGCTGCTCGGGGTCAGTTGCAAGGCCAGTTGTGAAGTCCCAAGCAAGCCAAGCACAGATTGTGTTTGTGCAAGTGCTGTGGAATTCACCTGCTTTTCCCACCTGCAGCTCAGTGTTTTTGTCAAAAAGACTTTTCTGATTCCTTTCCATGGCTCTCCCCCGCTAGCCATTACATGCAAGTTATTTGCTCTCAGTAATTGAGAAGGGATGGGCCGGGCAAGCAAGTCACTCACTTTTTGTTCAGAATCCTTTTGTGCCCTTCTGGTTTAGTTAAATTTGGTCAGGCTTTTCTGCTGCCCTTTGGACCGTAGCAAATAACTCATCACTTCAGATTTGGGACGGTTCAAAGAAAAGGAACTGTACTGCCACCTTCAGCAGAGAGACTAAAATGTGCCTAAAAGGTGTCCTCCGTCGGCCTCAGGGATCTGGGTCTGCAGGCTGAGTATCAAGCAGGAATTTTCATTTGTTCCATACAGAGATCTAACTTCCAGGGAAATGACCCCAGGCAAAACCAGTGAGGACAGTGCTTTTTAAACGGGGGATCTCTGTGTTACTGTTGTCCTACAACGCTGACTGAATGAGGGCAGACTATGACTGAGGGCAGACTATGACGATTGCAGGAAACCCACAGCGAGCTCCAGCCAGCGGTGTGCACACAGATTTTGGATTGCATCTGCTGAGCCCTGCAGTGGCTTTGCCACTGCCCAGCTTGGATAGACAGCACGCTTCCGCCAGCCTGCCCCTGGCATCCCACAAGTGAGCAGTCCCCGGGGTTTCAATCCCTGCAGCTGGATCATTTCTTCTTGCAGCAGCCATGGGGAAAAGGTGGGCTCACAATGATACTGCAAAGACCATCACTTCTGAATAATGTCACAGAGGAGTGAAAATGAGATTACCATTGTCAGCCCCTTGCTCACGTAGCACCTCTGCTGAGCACGTCTTTTTGTCTCCTTGGGTCTCAGGTGGCTTTTTTCCATCAAGCTCTTGTCATTGCCCAGACAGAGAGGGGCTAAGATTAAGACCCAACACTGCTACTCCTGTTCTGACCTGCAGGACTGTAATTTCTGCCTTTAGCTTTCAGAAGAATAAGCAGTGATTGCACTTGGAGCTGTTACTGCCTTCAATCTCCGTTTAATATCAATTTGCTAATGTTAATCTTTCTTATTCAGTGAAATACTTACACAGTAAAACTTTAGTTATGCTTTCTGTCAATCAGTGAGCAATTAATGGTCAATCAGCATTATACTCTGCAGTCAAAAGCAGCACAGAAGAATGAGCACACCACAGCCACAGTGAGAAAAAGACACCAGTCTGACTAGATTTTACATACACACAAATACTGCCTTTTTAACCCCATTTTTCCCTTAAGTATAACAGTGCAGAGCATTTCTAAGTTGCCCAGCATATTCCAGCTTTCCCATCTCTAAGCCCAGGCTTTGCAACAAGACATGGTGACAGAGAGAATCCACAAGATTTTTATAATAGTCCATTGGGCTCACCTCATCTCCAGCATCTGATCACAAACCCTCCTGCGCTGGTCCTCAGAGACAGCTTTTTACTATCACTGAAGCTACAGCCTACCAGTCTCTAAAGACACAACTCACCTTCATCTACAGGCCAGCACAAATCCCCTTGCACCATTTGGGAGAGAGTGTGCAGCTCTCACAGAGCATCTCCACAGAGCAAGAAGCCCTGGGGACGTGGCATAAAGCAGTATGCAGAGCAATGTCTTCTGGGAGGAAGATGCTCTGATCAAACCATGCAAGCAGGATCAAGGACATATGCACAGAAAGGATATGCCAATTAGCTGCCAAACACAAGCAGCAGCAAGGTTCTGTAAAACATCCTCTACCAGGAGGAAAAACAAAATCCCATTTCATTAAAGTTCAGACCTTCTGTGGACATTTGCTCACTAATGATTTTTCATTAAAGGAAAACACAGGCCATCCCATAAACATCTTGGTAACATCTGTCTTCTATTCTGAAAATGTCAAGATGGAACACTTCAGCTGCTTCAGCAGCAGTGTGGTAGAGCTCTTCGTGCCAGTATTTAGTTTGCATTATAGAAAAGATCAAATGTTTCAACTTACCAGCCCTCTCCTTCCCCCTCCTCACACCCCCCTCACCCCCAGAACAAAACCCACACCCAAAACCACCAACCAAAAACTTTAGCTTTGTGGGACATGAACCTTTAAAGCTCATTTTCCAATAGGATCAAGTATTGGGGGGAGGGGGGGATCATATCCCAGTTTTGACAATCCAATCCCATCTTTGCCCATGCTACTAACAACAGGAGCAAAAGCATCTTACTGAAAGACAGGATCACCACACACCAGGAGAACACAAATCTTCTTTAACCACAAGCCTAGTTCAGGTTCACACAAGAAGAGCCAAACAGACCAATAGTGCAATGTTTGGTTATCCTCATCTGGGAGATCAGATCAGAAGCAGGAAATCCCAGAGGCCATCAAACCCATTTTTCCTTCTGTTGCAGAATCCAGTGCTGTCCCAAGCCTCCATCAGCTTGTTCCAATGAACTTGTAATTAGAAAGCAGTCACAGAATCAATCACAGAATCACAGAACCAACCAGGTTGGAAAAGACCTCAGAGATCAAGTCCAACCTATTACCTAATAACCTAACACCTCATGGCAACTAAACCATGGCTCCAACAGTCAACCAAAAAAACTACTGCAATCAGAAGAACCCATCCAGATTATGGCCCTTTTTTAAATCCTGGAGAATTCAAGGTGTACAACTGGGTCCCTTTCAGTCTTTAACATGCCTTTCAAGCAAGTATATGGCTTTAAATGTGCCTTCCCAGAAGCAAGTCAAACAGAAAATTGCCTTGCCTGCTTTACACAGATGCAGAAAGGAAGCCAGCAAAAAAAAAACACCCTTACCTAAAATGTTGGGAGGAGTATGGCACTGAACAGCAGGATTGGCAGCACTGTGAAACTTTGGGGAGAGCCAGAAGAAAGGACACAAGTGAGCTAAATCAAGCTACAAAATGCAGTTTAACTGCACAGCACTGTTAGCTTTTCAGCAAGCTACTGATGCATCTTGAGGCCAAGAAGTTAAAATGCATCAATTCAGATGCCTGGAAGTTAAGTGTGGCTGCATGGGACTAAGTCTAGTTCTCTCATGGTGCCTTGTGCTTCAGTTAGTCACTGAGTGCATTGAGCCATGATTTAAATTCTGCATGAGCATCTGAAGAGTAGAGCTTAACAATCCAGGCAGTTCTACCCCTGTGAATTTATAAAAGGGTGCAAATCGTGGGAGAACTCAGGCTGGAAGAGTCCTCAGATGTCTCTAGTCTGGCTTCCTGGCCAGAGTTGGGTAGGCGTGCTAAGGGCTTCATCCAGCTGGTTCTTGAACACCTCCTTGGCCAGAAATCCAAGCAACCGTGTCAGCCTGTCCTGGTGGACAACAGAACTCCATGAACTCTGATAAAACAAAAGCAGTCTGCACCCCACCACACATCTGTTTGCTCCGTAGCTCTGATTTTTAGCTAGTGCTGGAGGTCCAAAGGTGAGGTTCAGCAAGTCAGGTAACATGGGACAGGGATCTAGCTGCCTTAGCTCCATGTATACAGTTTCATACTGACAAGAGACACAAATGGGTGGAACCAGCACTGAGATGATGTTTTATAACTAAAGACTAAGAACACTGTCAGAATTTGAGTTTTCAAGACGCTCTGCTCTCTGCTATCAGAGAGCACTACCAGCCTGAGAAACCACACATCATTCCCTGATGGTTTAACAGTTGGACTCAATGATCTTTAAGGTCTTTTCCAACCAAAACAATTCTGTGGCTCTACAAAATTGTGTGACCCATTGTCTGACTCCAAGCACTAGCAGACAAGTAAGAAATGGAAGCCAGCCTGGAAGTCAGTCTGGAAATCAGACTGGAAACATACAAGGTGGCAGCTTCAGCTCCATCAAAAGGAAGCATTTAACTGTTAGAGATCTGCCTGGAATGGTCCTAAATTCAAATGAATATGGTCTTTTTGCCACTGTTTTCCCCTCATTTACTTTCTGTGCTAACAACTAACACAGGGAAGAGGAAGAAGAGAGAGGTAAAACAATGAAAGAACAGCCTTGCAACGATTTGGAAGTAAAAAGGTAAGTTTAACAAAAAATTAAAGGTATTTAAGTAAAAGGAAGGTCACAGAGGTATAAGGGAAAAGGGATAATTAAAAATACATACAAAACCAGATGCAGCTGGTGAAGGATTCTCTGAATGGAAGATGGATTCTCTTCAGATGCAGTCCCCTTAGGTATCTGGGACCATGTGGAGCAGATCAGGCAACATGGCTAACAGTTAACAGCTGCAGGGGATCAGAGAGCTGAGAGCAGGTGAGGCAGGTAAGCAATTGCCCCTCTTAAATAGGGTTGTGGAGAGGAAGAGGGAATGGAATAAACTTTGACCCAGGGGCCCCTCCCCCTGGGAGGGGGTAAGGTTTCTTTGCCCATCTGGGGCTAGTTGTTTTTTTCCAGCCCATCCCTCCTGGGCTGGGTTTAACCCAACACGCTACCTACCTATCCCTCCCCCTGCTATCTCCACCAGAAGAACCTGTCCACAACCCTGCTGGCTTGGCAGTTTTCCACATTTTAGCCTATTTTTTTTTTGGGTGGGGACGAGGGGGCTTCTGGGTGGATCAATAATGTCACATTGGGGGGGGGGGGGGGTGTTGATGATGCAGCAGAGGAGCAGGTGAGTGAGAGATGGGAGAAGCCATGTGCTTGCAGCCCTAGATGCTTGAAATGCAGGAAAATTCTTGGAGGGGATTGAAAAATATTTAAAATGGGAAGTATGGGTGTGAGGTGTTCCAAGAGAGAAAAGTATCTCATTTTTATCTGGATATTGAAGAATTGTAGTAATTTATATTGGGGGGGGGGGGGAGACTTTGAAATTACTCTCCTGTATCTCCTCTATCATATAAAGGCGTTTAGAATATCACAGATGTCACAGAATACAACTGGTTAGAAGAGACCTCAAAGATCATCCAGTCCATATAAATATAAACTCTATAGATACAGATTAAAAATGCTGGATTTTCCTTTGTGTGCGGCTTATTATTGTTGTTGTAGTTGTCGTTGTTGCTGTTTGTTTGTTTAAATGGAAACAGATGAACAGAGCCAGCTGAGGGGCTCCGCACGCACGCACGGGGCATGCTCAGTGCTGCCACCTCGCGTTGAATTTGCGGCACTGCGGCTGCACAGCGCCTTGTGCCTGCCCCTAAGGGCGAAGTGCTGCCCTCTTGTGTTTAACTGGAGGCACTGTGGTTCCTCGGTGCTGCTGCCTTGAGCGCCTTAAACGCCTGGAAATTCTTGGGGGTGCCTGTAGGGGAGGAGGGGGAAGAGATTAAAAATTAATTAAACTTGTAGCTATTAGTGTGAGGAGTTAGGCAGCCAGAAATCTCTTGGTTTCTATATAGATATCAAAAGTATGTGTGCATTTATACTTTAAAAAAATTATTTTAAATTTAAAAAAAAAAAGCCCACACCCCTGTATCTACTATATTCTAAGAAGTATTTCAGCAGGTCAGAGCCCCTGCTGTAAAGGGGCCGGCGCGTTCGCGGGGGTGGCGCGGGCACCGTAGATGCCCTTGTCGCCGTGGGACAGGAGCAGCGCTTTGCTATGGACTCCGCTCATGCGCCCTATGGCAGCGCGTTGTTACGGATTCGGCGCGACCGCCCTGCCTCCCCGTCTCTATGCCGGTGGCTGCGGTACGCTCCGGGCTCTGCGCTCGGTCCTCCACTGTAGCTCCGCCCGTCACGCTATGATGTAAGGACGCCCGGGGCCGCTGTGTTGGTGCTCCGTAGTGTAGCTGCCAGGCGTCCGCGCCTATAGCAGGGTGGGGTTGGAGTAGGTAATGTCTGAGGTGCCTTCAAACCTGAGCCATTCTGTGAACCTAGATTGCCACCTCAGGTGGCCAGGTTTGGTGCTAGCAAGTTGGGCTGCGCTCAGCCTTGGCAAAACTTTACCGTCGCGAATGCAGAATGCATTGATCTGCAGATTGCAGAATGCATTGATCGCAGATTGCAGAATGCATTGACCTGCAGATTGCAGAATGCATTGACCTGCAGATTGCAGAATGCATTGATTTCAGTGACTCCCCAGCAGTCCGTGTTTACACATTGTGTTGCTTATATGCAAATAACATTAATCAGCTGACTTTTAAAGTACTGTTAAGTAGACAACGTTTGGAAAGTTACACCAGTTGCCTGGTAAAGCCATACACAATATCAGGAATATAGTTTGTGATGTAACGCAGGGAAAGAAAGAATGCTTCTCCATGTCAATAATCACTAGGAAGAAACTGCTCTGCTACAGTGCCTTCACTTCTGGAAACTTGCAAAGAGTAGGACAAAATTGGAGAAAGAAGTCTAATAATGTAGTATTAGTACAGAATCAAACCCATTTATATCTGTGATGCCTCAAGAGAATTAATTATTGCTTGAGTTTTACTTGCACTTTCAACTTGCACATTTACAAAAAGAAAACCAAGTAAATCCCCTTGTTGTAGAAGTACCTCTGACAGCCAGGAAAGCTCTGTGCCAAAACTTGCAGTTTTTTACCCACAGACCATGCTCCAATTGATACTGAGCCCTAACTCCCCATCCTAGATGCATAATAAAAATGTCATTGCTGTTCCTAGGTTTAAGATAACACAGGGAGATATAGATGTAGATATAGAGATAGAGATAGAGGTAGAGATAGAGATAGAGATAGAGATAGATATAAAAAACTTGTACCTGACCTTCCAGATGTGACATTCCAGATTAATTTTCAATTCTCTCAGAAAGGAAAAATATGAATAAATAGATAAATAAAGGCAAAGGAAGCACAGCAAAATGCCTTCATAATCATTGTTGCTTCTGCCAAAAAAACTTCCCATCCCAAACCAAAAAGAGCCAGGTTCACCATGTCTCATAAGACCTCGTGCCCTACACTCCAGCTTACCATGCTGAATATCTCTTTAAGAACTCAGACTAAGAGCACTCTCCTCTTAAATTTTGCAGAGGCATCATATGCAGAGCTCCAGAGGTTACAAATACTGTCTCAGGGGCAAAATGCCATGAAATAAGATCACACTGCCAGACACAGCTTATAAACAAGAAAATCTGAATTCTCAGCAAAGCCTGGGATTTGTCAAAGCACCCATGGACACATGAGAAAGCCTACATGTTTGATGCTTTGCTCCTAGAAACTCTTTGCTAGAAAAGAAAATGCTGCAGCCACAGCACTGCTCCCTGTATCCAGGTTTGCAGTTAGACAACTCTGGAGACTGCTCACAGGAAAACTGCAATGTTAAAATCAGATACCTTTTCCATTTCTATTATTATTTGCTTCCAGATAAAGCAAGGTATGACAAATCAATTTGAAAATAGCTTTTAATGTACCTCCAAGCCTTCCTGGAGTTTAACTGCTCATTTCCTCACTCAGAGATGCTGCTCACACCACTACATTGGGCAAGGCAGTCTGAGCAGCCCCCTCCATTGCAAGTCAGCATTTACTATTCATTTCGTCATTAAAGGAGACTTTAGAAGTTGCTCTGGAGGAAAAAGGGTACAGAACAAGCAAGAAGGAGTCATTGCCTCCTCAGCACCAGCAGATGTCAAGGAGCAGGGACATATATAGGTGTGTGTACCTATAGAATTATAGCATCATAGGGTATCTCAGGTTGGAAGGGACCCATAAGGATTGCAGAGACAAATTGCCTGCTCCTTACAGGACTACCAAAAAGTACATCATATGGCTAACAGTGTCACCCAGACCTTCCTTCAACTCCGACAGGCTTTGTAGATAGATTAGATAGATAGATTAGAGAGAGAGAGAGTAGATAGATGGTTCGCTGCAAGTTGTCCCCTCCTCAGGACTTTTCCCTTTTCTACAGGAGAGGCATGAGCCCTTCCATCTCCTCCACTCCTCTGGCATCATGACTCTAACCTGTCAAAGACTGTTCACTGCATTTTACATAACTTCATTGGTCTAACTTCCCAACTGGTTAACAGCCCTTATCAGCAAATAAAAGACTCCAGAAGCAGATGAGCAAAGTGATTGAGAAAGCCATAAAAACTGAAAAGGGAAAGCTGTCTGTAGTTAAAGCAAGCCTCAACTCCTGCTCCCCAGCTAACTGTCCCAGTAAATATAGAGAACTAGCAGGTTTATTACCCTCCCTTTGATTGTATGTCATTATTACAGCATTGTTTTCCCACATACCAATTCCTCCTTAGCTCCCACTTGCAATAAAAAGCAGAGCTTTGGTTCTTTTTAAAGATTAATAGACCCAGTTGCCCTTACACTCTAAACTTGTGAAGTGGCTGAATATCACTTTCAAAATTCCAAATTCAAGGCCCTGGCAGTTATCTGCTGGGGCTTGAAGTCAACTAAGTCATGAGTTACAGTAGGGATGCATGGAGGGAAAAGGTTGGCTGAGGACTAGTATCACTGTGGAGAAATGAGACCTGTTGAAGGACTATTCCTTTAAAAAGAAACTCCAAACCCAGCAATCGTTTCCGATGAAAACAAGCAAACAAACCACAAGAAGAAAAGCAGCTTCCTCAGAAGTTTACAAAAGAAAAACATGGAATTTGGCACAGAGTGCCTTGAGGCTAAATCTATCTGTGTTCTATTTTGAAGACAATTGGGAAGCAATACTCAAACCAAAGCACAAAGTCTGTTGCTGAAACACAACAGTTCATTCAAATGGGAGAAATACTCCCCTTGAGATTTGATTTGCACAGCCTGGAGTAGGATGAGGGTGGGAAGTCACATGCCCAGCACTGTGCACAGGTGGCATGGATCAGTACAAGAGGTACAGGGATGGATCAGTTCCCAGCTGAGGAGCCGGGGCGGGGACAGGGGCTGGAAATAGTTTTTTGGTTACTTCCTTTTGGTGATAGGAGACACTTTGCAAACACACACTTGCAAGCAAGGGTTGATTTTGGTTTGGCTTTCCCAACCACAGCTTTGCTGATGGCTCTTGTCCCTCATCATCCCTGCACAGCATCCATGCAGAGACTTGCTATGCAGCTGCAAGGTCCACAGAGCTGCACCAGGGTCCACAGACCCATCCCACGGTGCTCCTTCAGCTGTCAGCTTGGGCACAGGCTGCCAATTTATGGAAAAAACTCACTACATCAAGCCTTGCTGCTCACGAGGTTTGAGAGGGACAAGAAAGTAACCCTTACAATCCCAACATAACACAAAGAGCTAGTAGGAAGACCTGCTAGGGCAGCACAGGGAACTCTCATGTCCCCAGGCTTGGTGTCCAGTTTGAATGCTGGCCACGGGCCTGCCCAGTTCCCTGGACAGAGCAAGCTGGGACTCCTTGCTGGCACAACTTTGGAGGGAGGGACAAGTGAAAATAAATCTGTCCAACATGACCTTCACTACAAGCCAGGGTCAGTTACAAAAGAGGCAATACACTCAAATGGAACAGCAGCAAGTCCACGGGCTCTAGAAGCTCTCTTGCCAACGCAGAAATGCTTCATTTTAGCTCTGGCTATGATGTCTGCATTTAGTATTCATTGCCCTGTCGCTGATCCTCATGAATTCCTCCCATGTGTATGTGTCTCTCTCATCCATTTCTATCAACATCCCACTGTAATTTATTATTAGTTAAGAATTAATAGACACTTGGAAGTATAATGTTACATTTTTCTCTTATCTTCTGGTGCTCAGAAGCATTTCATGCAGCAGATCAAGCATTAAATCTGTCATGTAAACACATTATTTTGTCATGTAATGCATTATGATCGCAGACTACCAGGAAAATGAAAAGCACTTAATGGTTTGTGTTTGATGTGCACTGTCAACAGAACTCAGGAAGGATTTATAAGGTGTTGTAGTTTAATGAGTACCTGTTTAATAGGGTTTGCTGTATCATTCAAGAACGTGACTTTACAGGAGACATGTGATACAATGAATTTCAATGTGAATTATAAAGCTCAATCTAGATCTCCAGGCTTCCACACAGCAAAGATAATAAGATCCAAGAGGCTGTTTATAAGCAATAAATCATGACCTTTCCTCATTTTTCTCCTGGAATATTCCTCTCTCCTCCATCAGGTTTTATGAAGCTTCAGGCATCATGTCTGAAAGTGCCATCCAGTATCTTTGAATTATAAAATTCAATTTTATTTTTTTTCCTGTGGAATAACTCAGCTACAGACAGGAAATGAATGAACTAAAGGGGGAAGAGCAAGCTGATAAATATTAACCTACCAGACATCCAGTCGGTCACTGACAAGCCTGGCAAAGTTTAAAGGAAAAGAAACAGACAAAAGAGTTTGGCGATGGCTTGGGAAAACTTCCGTGAGAGGATATCTAGGGGGAATCTCAACCCAGCAGACTCCTAACAATCCCTTCCCCCTGCCTCCCCCCCCAGATACTTGGCCAGAGGTACCACAACAACAGCGCCAAAAAAAGGCAAAACTCTGAACACAGGTGGATTTACCTGTTCCTTTCCTCCCCAGGTTGCTGCTGGGAGCGAACCCAAACAAAATGGAATGTGATATGGCAAAACCCAGAGAGGAGCCTGAAGGCAAATCCTAATCCCATCGTTAGTCCACAGAAGAACCACTCAAGCAGTGTATATGCTGCTGAGGGGAAGGCCCTGTAGTTTCCCAGCACCTTGCTTCCAGTATTTTAATTGATATAGACTGTTCTGGTGACATTGCTGTGACATGACCTCCGTGGGCTTTGTAATCTGCATGCTCACATTGGGCATCTCTCAGTAAGCTTAATGAAACCAGCTCCATTCCTCTTCAGCACTGGAGGGGTTTCATTCCACATGAAATCTGTCTGAAGAAGGCAACCACAGCAGAGAAGGTTTCCAGGGAAAGCAGAGGCACATAGACAGCATCTGTATGTACTCAGCTTACTCAGCTGTAGGCTTTGTGCTCCTCACACTCCTGCTGTATGTTCATGGCACAGTTATGGTACTAGAAACCACTCAGGAAGGATGAGCACATCCCCCAGCTTTGTAAACGAAGGGATCTAGAGAGAAAACAAGTGATCAGCTTGGTCAGAAATAGCACTGAGATCCACAGTCAGGGGCCTCTCATTACAATTTTATGATTGATTAATGTCCTTCTGCAAGTTACAAGTCCTCTGCCTACTCTGTTCTCTGCAATCCTTCCTGTGCTGTGATACAGCCAGCAAAGGGCCTGTAGAGATGCTGATCTCTACATCAGTGATGCTGGTGGTGTTCAGAGCATGACCATTAGCACTGGAGCCTCAGTGTGGAACAAACTTGCCAGAAGTGCAGGTAGACTGAGAAACCTCAGCAGATTGGTGACATCTTTGCCCACAGCTAAGAAGCTAGCTTTCTACAGAGACAGTGTGATGATCTTTAGTAGAGCTCTGCACTTAGTAGCCTACTACATAATCTTAACCATTAATGATGCAACTAGGAAAAAATGTTTTTAAAAGCTAGAATAACACAAACACCCTGTTCAAGAGAAGGAGATGAAGACTTGATCCTAGCTGAAGGACCGTCCACTGTTAGTAATTCCAGAGACAGACATGCTTTCCAGCACTGGTCCAGCTAGGACAGAACCTGCACATCTCACAAGGCAATATGGTGTTATATGCACAGGACATTTTCCTCAGCAGTCCTGTTTGACCTAACTGTACTGTGAAAGCCACACAACAGACACAAAGCCTCATACTGTGAGTCCCTACGATATGGACTCAGGGTCTTGCACATAGTTAGCAATGCCCAACTGAGTTCAGAAGTTCCCCCACAAAAGAGTATTCCACACCTTTCCTCAGGTGGGCTGGGACACCTTCTGGACCTGTCCTAACCTCCCTTCCTTGACTATGGAAGGAGCCAAAAGCAACAACCTACCAAGTGGATCCAAGTCAGAGGTCCCCTTGACCTCAGGTTACTCAGTTCACAGGATAGAGCCTTAAAAACTTCTCTGCAGAGGGGTTTGGTTGGAATTCATCAAGACCTGATGCAATTAAATGCACTAAGTTATTAATATTAACAAGATTTACCGCTCCCCATTTACAAATGATTTGCATTTTTATGCATTCTTTTAGCATGGATCATCATGAATTTCTTTGGTATTCATGAGGTTGCAATTTGTGTATTTCCATAATTACCTCATCATAGTCTCCATTAGATAATGGACCAAGGACATAAAACACCAAGCAGAATTCAAAAGCAGCATCAACTCACCACTCCATCAAGAGACTGATTTCCCCTTGTCCTTGAAGCAGAGCTCACAGGAATGTCCTGGGAGAGCTCAGTCCTGGCATGAGCTGATGATTACAGGCTGAAATTAAAAATACAAGCAACACAACAGTGCTGGATCGTTATGGTCCTTGGGACTTTCCATACTCCCCTGCTAAGGTCCATTGGCAAGTTCTCTGCACACAGCTCCCTTGGGCTTCATAGGTCTACACCACGTGTATTACAAGCCAAGAAGTCACAGTTATTTCAGTTCCAGTTTTTAAAGTAGGACACAGCTGAGATCTGAAGGGCTCACACAACACCTTCTGCACACCAGGTCCAAAAAGTCTTGGACAAACAGTCCCCCACACTAATGCACTGCCATTGCATCCTCCCGAGTGAAAATTTGCATCCAAAACTAACCCAACCCAAATTTCATGGATAATTCACTAGTGCACTGGAGAGAGAGATTGAGGAAGAAGGAGAGATGAATTTCATGTACATAAAATCCTTTTTATGTACTTAGGAAGGGATATGAACAGCTTTAAAATTCCATTGCTGGGCAAGTGATCTAAAACACCCAATAAATAATTCATCCCTGCAACATACATCACCGTGCAGCCTGCTCTGTGATGCAGGCCATGGCGGGGGTGTGTGTGTTTCTCACTTTGTCAAAGAGAGACAACTTAATTCAGTGCAAAGTGAATAACCCAAAATCCCATAAATGATTCATCACTGGATTAAAAGCTATAGATTTCTCCACTGAAATTCTCAGCCCCGTATTAAATATGCAGATGATTGTGTGGCGTATGTTAACTACTGGATGGTTTAGTTAAGCATGACACCAGCTCTGGTGTTTGAGAGCAGCTTTGAAACCCTGAATCTTCATTAGATGTACATCTAAGCATGAAAAGGGGATACTTGCAAGGTTTCAAGGTTCATTAACATCAACAGAATTATAGAGCATATACATGAAGGAGGAGAGCCATGCCTGTGTAGGTTTTGTTTCAGAAAACATAACTGCAGGCAGGAATTATTCCCTGGTTTGGATTACCTACCCTACTCCTCTTTTCCTAGGTTTTAAATAGATAAATAAAATCACACCTAAACCCCTTTCCTTTTTTCCTTCCCACAACAATAAAAAAAAACCCACAAAAGCCTGCATTTCTGAAGCAGCAGCAGCATGCAGCTTCTTCCATTCTTAAAAGGACAATCAATCCCTTTTTAAAAAGCCATTTGGGGAAGTGGAGGATTTCCCCTTCCCTTTGGGGAAGGCTCCATGCTTGAAAGGCTGAAGAAAGTCAATGAACTTCTACCAAAGATCATTTCCCAGCAACCTTGTCCCCAATCCTTCTAATGCTTTTTGCACACTTCAGTTTGCATCTATCTTCCCAGTGTCCTTGGGGCCTCCTATCTCAGATGGCTCTTAAACTGAGGTACGAGGTGAGGAGACAAAGCTTCCTACCAAAGGCTGTTATGTAGGAAGCCCCAGGCTAACCTCAGCATTTCTATCAGTTCTGAGCACTCCCCCAAAGCCATCATCTGGAGGGCTCTGTGCAAAAGGTCACCACCCTTTCTTACAAACTTGATAGCAGGAGGGAGTGGATACATGAGATGAGCTAAAGGATGGTTAGTAGTGGATGTTTCTTTTGCCAAGTCACTTCTGGCACAGTGACTGCAGGAGGTGTTGAGCCTTGAGGGTTTATGTTTTAAAATAGCAAGAGAAATCAAAGCCATGCTGCTCCCAGCTGGGGTTGGGCCTCAGGAGCACCAATTACAGTAACAGGAACACCTGTTACTGAGACTTGCAGAAAACTTGTGTTGCTAGAGGACATATAAGCCAGAGCCCAGGCCAAGCATGCTGAAAGCGTGTGCTGGAGCCAGCTACGAGATGAGGTCCTGGCCGGTACCTCCATGGTGACTGGAGGAGGTTGCATTTGTTATGCTTGGTGGCAGCAAATCGGCAATGCCTTAAAAACCTCTTCTAATCTCTCCAGCACTCCCTCTGCTCTGTCTCTGCAGCTCAATTTTGCCATCTGCCGTCACGCTTGCAGCAGCACATCCCAGTTCCTCTTTCTACCAGGCTAAATTTTTCCACTTTTTCATGCATTCATCTCACACTGTGTGGTTATCTCTGTTCTTCCCCCGAGTCCCATGATGCTATTTATTCTTATTTCTAATTTCCTATGTACTCAGCCACGCTCTCCCCTTCTGCTTTCCCTTTCTTAAGCTCCAATTAGATTCCACTTTTTGGAACCCAGAGATTTATTTATATTAACCTTAAAAAATGCCTAGAAAAGCACATTCCAGCTAAGAAACAAACACAGAAACGTAATGAAATGTGCTGCTGAGTTGGAAAGGGACCAGCAGAGCAGTCAGCTCCACTCAAGTCTATTAAGAGAGGTCTCTTATTAATCTCAAAATGATATTTAATTCATTCCTCTGGTTTCTTTTTAAAGGATTTGTATTCCTAACTCAGCACTTGCCTTCTTTTTTTTGTTGTTGTTGGGTTTTGTTTTAGTATCTCCTCCTGTTTTCTCATGAGCCAATCCCATGTCTCAAAATATCCCAATCTGCCTTTTTAATTGCTTTTCTGTACCTCCCCCATACTAATCATGTAGTTCAGCCATTATCTCCTCACGTCAGACCTTCTTACACAATTTAATTGGTCCTTTTGCTACAGACAATTGTCCACAAAGTGCTGGAGTCCAGTGAAAATTATTATTTGGACCAAAAGCTAAATCCTTCTTTAATTAACCACCTTGCTCCATGGAGCAGAGCCAGACTCCCCAGATATAACACCATTTAGGCTTGACACGGACTCTGAACAAATTAAAACCTGCTTCGTTCTAACCACAGGCTCCCAGTGCAAGCCCATAAATGCTGCAATAACTCCAGCAGCTCAGAGCACCGGGGGAGGAGTTGAACCTGGGTGATTCCAGGTCTTAGCACAGCGTAAGAGGTAGCAGGATGAAAGGTCTGGGAGGACTGGAGGCTTTGGGGAAATGCGTGGCAGTTCTAAAGCCAATGGCTGTGTTTGTTAGCAGCAATCTGGGAGGGATGGGAGGCAGTGAGGGCAGACTTTGCAGGGAGATCTACTTCAGAGAGTAAAAAGGGCAGCAACAAGTTGTATCAATGCGACTCTCAAGGCAAACTGCACGCCACGCACAGCGCAGCAGCTGGAGCCTCGCAGCTGCCAGGGGCCAGCTTTTGTCCAAGTTTGCCGAAACCGGCCCCGTAGAACTTCACAGCTAAAACTCTGTGTGTTGGTTATAGCTGCTTGCTGGGAAGTTTTCTGGGCTGCACTGCTTTATGTTTACTCAAGTGCATTACTTCTTTTCCCTTCCAAGGTAAAGGTCTTAAAGACTAACAATGATATACTCTGTGACAGCCTTTTCTTTCTAAAAAATTTGCTTTCATCCACTTTTTCTTCACTAGACCCAGAAAATGCATTCTGGGGCTTCTCCTGCTTTTGGAAAACATCATTTCTTTTTCCTCTAGATACATTTTTAAAGCATTCCCTTTAACCTTTTATTGAGCATACTGACAGCCAGGGTCAGTTCCTCAGAAATTACTTCAATGTATTTCCATTTAAAAATAACTGTCCCAGATTCCTTGCTTCCAGTTGCTACTCTGAACCTAAACCTCAGCCTCAGTAATTGTGTTGACTAAAAAGAAAAATAGAAAAAAAGCTCAGAGACATAACTTACACTCAGAGCTCCCCTACAGGACTCCTGGACTGCATTTCCACATGGCTGATCAGATCAAATTATTTTGTTGACTCCTATTTCTTCTGCCCTTGTGCAGCTCCCCAAAGCAGGACCTTCAAGTACAGCCAGCACCACAGCAAACACACCAGAACCTTCCCCAGCAAGAACCAGCCCTGCTCTGAAGAAGTCATTAGTGCAGAGCTAATTAATAAGAGCAAAAGGATTGGCCCAGCCCTTGCCAATTGGAAATTGCAATTGCTGGTTTAATTAGCAAGTTTGCTTGGGGGAATAAGAAACAAACAAAAAGAGGAAGAAAAGGAAGGTTTGTGGTTGATTTTTGTTTGGTTGGTTTTATTGTTGGGGTGTTTTTAAGGAGTACGTCAAAACTGTTTGGGTTTTATTTTCCCCCTCTTTTATTCCTTAGAGATTCTGGGGGATTCATGCCTGGAAGCAGTGACAGGCACCAGGCTCACGGACTCTGCACATGCTGAGTACTGGGTTAGTAGCAGCTGCATTAACCAGCATGGGACAGACAAGAGGTCTCAGCTGAGCAGACCCAACTTGGGAGCCTGCAGCCACATCCTCTGTTTAGGGACTCTCCTCTGCCTCCCACAATGCCACCAGATCAGGGGGCAGAACAGGATCTTGAACCCAGGGCCAAAGGAGAAGGACTGACAGCCCCTAACTCACGGTCTGCAAGAAGATGCTGTAGAGCCATAAAGTCTCACCGCAGCCCTGAATATGACTAGCAGGGAAAACCAGAGCTGCCACATGATGGTTTCTGCTGATCAGATGCTATTCCCACAGTATGCTCTTGAATACTTTGAACATGAAGTACTCAAGTTGCCATTGTCTGAACTTGCCCTAGCAGGGCTCAGTGAACCCAGGCATGGAGATTGTACACTGTCATGGATTTGAATCTTCTCCCATGCTGTGTTCCCATAATCACTGCAGCAGGGTTAGTGAGGACCTCAAGGAGACACAAAAGGGGAGGGAACGAAGTCCCTTTTAGAAATATTTCCCTGCAAGTTGGTCTTCTGGGCATATTCCCATCTCTGGAAATGCTGCACCACTTCACTGGAGAGCTGAGACAGCACATCAGCCATTTCAGCACCTGGGGAATCACTAATCCTGTTCACATGTCTCAAGATGTGGCATAAAAAATACAATTGCTAGCGGTAAATTACAAAGTTTATTAACAAAGTCTCCACAGGTCATTCAAACATGCTGAATCACAGGCAGCATTGGTACCCCTTAAGTAATCTGCATTTTTGATTTCTACTTACAGCATTCTTGTGGCTTATTTTTTTTGCCTTGGTTATATAAAGGCAATAAGAACTTTATTGACTGGTTATTTTTTTAATTATTACTATTTTTCCCCCTTTTTGGCAGTTATAATTTAGGCAGCATTCTACATTATTTCTTCTCTCTTCAGTTTCTCACAGTATAAGTTTTATTCAGGGAAGAGCATTAGTAAAAATGGAGGAAAACAAATTATTTCTGCAGCGTGGTATTAGTAAGAAGGTAGATCCCAGCAACTCCTATGAATAATGCATTATCACCTTCTCAAAGAGACTTCTTTATGCAAAGAGTTTTAAAGGTGACATGGCAAAATTTGCACAAAGATTTTGATTGTTCACAGATGAAGCTTTGGGTTTTGGTTGACAGCCACTGGTATTTTGAGGGCTCATAAGCATCTCTCAATGTAGCATGAAACAAGCCCTTTTTATTTTCCATGGCTTCTCTAGAGGCTGTAGGAGCTCTTCACAGGCAAAGCATGAAACAAGCCCTTTTTATTTTCCATGGCTTCTCCAGAGGCTGTAGAAGCTTGTTCACAGGGAAAGCATGCTGTTTTCTCCTTCAGGGCCACTGAAGACTTTCTCAAGGTCTCCTGCTGGTCGAAGGCTGTAGTGAGAAGCATAGGTCTCTATGGATGGGCCACAAGCACATTGCTGCATCCTTTCTTATTCCTAACATCAGCAAATTCTCATTGAAGCAGAGACCAGAACCTACTGAGTCCCTCAACTTCAATGGCTCAGTGCCTACTTTTTACACTAAAGAATTATTTACTTTGCTCACATTCTTCTAATGGACAGGAAAGGGCTGTGGCAGCTGGAGGGTAAACATCATGAGATGCAAAAAAGATTCCTTGGCCCCCAGTCTTTGTCTCCTTGGTGAGGTGTGCAGGAGGGCACAATCTACCATTGAAAATTGCTGGTTTATGGCAAAGGGATGATACTTCATTGGACTACCATGTGGTTTGCCTAGAGAAAATCCTTTCTTCAAGATAAGCCAGTACACATGAACTTACACCTCCACAGGGTGAGTCATCACACTTCTGTATTTCATATCTGCCTCAAAATTATCACCTCAATCACCTCAGACACTTCAGTGCAACCCAAGGAGTGTGAGAGAGGTGCAGTAGCCCCATGAGAGCTGGAAGACCTTTCTACTGGTGGAAAGCTTGGTTTGACACACTGCTGCAGTATACCCTTCATGGAGGACTGTCCATACATCTCCCTTCTGAGCAACCATTGTGCCAGTTGATCATCATGATGATTTATCACTTCATTTCATTAAAATAACCCCACTAGGGTCATGCCCTGCTACTTGATCAAAGAATAAAGCAGATTAGGGGCTTCATTAAACCGAGGTCATTACATAACAGTAAATATCAGTTGCTGAAGTTCTCCAGTGATCTGGATGTCTGTGAATTGCTACCTAGAAGAAGTATCCAGGAACAACTCTTTGATTTTATGGAGTGGTGTTATCTGAAGCTTGCTCAGATGAGACAACTTTGGTAGTCAGCACCCACTGCAATTAATGGCCAATACCTTCCTGCCTCTAAGAAAAAATTACACTGGAACTATTAATAGGAAATTACAAAATGGATTACCTTTTCATTATAAACTTCTTTGTGTGTTTACCTAGAAGCAAAATAATATTAATGTCACAATGGCAAAAAGAAACCTGTAATTCTAATGAATTCATCAAATGAGTTCAGAAGCGAAGACAGCAAGTTGCAAAATTTCTCTGGGCTAAACAGGAAAGAAAGGATCTCATTCTGACATGTTATGTCAATGTCTGGCAGGAGCAATTCCAGGAAAATACAGGACCACTTTACCATAAAGCAAGAGCCAACAAGATGAGCCAGACCTGCAGCATGTGAGTGAACAGGCTCTTTGCACAGGCTTCCTCCTGCTTCATCCCCACCAACTCATGCTCCCTGGTCTCCTCATGGTGATACAGTCCTGGAGTGGGGGCAGCAACCCCCATAAAATGAACCAAGGCGCCATGGCAGATTTACAGAAGGTTAACCAGAGGCACAGAAGGACACCTGCGCTAGGCCAGCATTAGAAACAATCAATTATGTGCTTAGGGATACTTACGTTTCCAAAACAGCAATGAGAGCATCAGTATGAAAAGAACAGCTGCTGCTGTGAGGCCGGCAATGAGAATGGCATGGGTGGGAAACTGGAAGGCAGAAAACAAAAACTGAAAAGGCTTTAGAAACATGTTCACTTCAGACCTGCTCACACAGGAGTGCATTGCCCTTGTGGCTAAGAGCTCTGAAATATCTGTTCTGGTCTGGATTTTGCAATGCTTTTCTGAGCTTTCCAGTTCAAGGTATGAAGAAAACACACCAAGCTGATCATGATAAACAACAGTCATTACCTGTTAAGCACTTCATAAAACTTCTTCTGATGTATTTGAGCCTGGATCCATTCCACTTACCATTAATTCATTAATAATGTCTAAATGTAGTCACCCTCATCCTTCTCCTAATTAGAGAAAAGGAAGTGTAACAACCCTCCTAAGTTGCCTTTTGCCTTGTCATACCCCAAGGATGCTATTGCTGCTTCTCTTACAGGAGAGTCATGGGGATGAGGTTTTTCTGAAGTGTTCAGCCCAGCTGGTCACTGGCTTTGGCTTTATCCACTGGAAAGGTGAATAGATGGTTCCTGAGCTACTTCTAAACAACAGTTCAAGCTACTGTTAGCAAACACTGTTCTTTTAGTATCAATAGGCTGGATGTTAGGAAAAAGTTCTTCATAGAAAGAGTGATTGGCCATTGGAATGGGCTGCCCAGGGAGGTGGTGGAGTCACCATCACTGGAGGTGTTTAGGAAGAGACTGGATGGGGTGCTTGGTGCCATGGTTTAGTTGATTAGATGGTGTTGGGTGATAGGTTGGACTCGATGATCTCAAAGGTCTCTTCCAACCTGGTTAATTCTATTCTAATACATCAAAATTTGGTAGCATGTCCTGCTATCCTTATGGCTTTGAGTTAAACACTCTTGAAACTTAGAGGAAGTTTTACCTTATCTCCATTTTCATCATGTTTCTCAGCCTTCTCATCTGAACTTACTGAAATCTCTGAAAATAAGAGAGAATGAAATTATTACTGGCACATTCACCTGAAGGATTGAGGGACACTGTGGTTGTCACTGCTCTATTCAAGCAGTAGCAAATTCCCAGGCAATGAGGAGGGCAAAATTTGGCCCTGAATAGGAGAAATACAACTCCTTGTAGCCAAAAGGGATCAATCTGTTTCCACCACAACAGTGGAAACTAATGCTACATCAGGCAGCCATTGGGAAATGCCAGTCTTCATCAAGGAAAGAGGCTTCCCAGGAATAGCACATGAAGCAAGACAGTAAAAATCTGTCTGCTGTGAAGGAGTTTTCACTTCTCTAATCATAACAGAATGCTGCAGAGAGCAGAGATAGTAAACAAGGTACAAATCTAAGTGAAGGAACATTACAATAAGGATGAAGTTAGTACATTACTTCACAGAGCAACAGGGGTCTGAGTTAAGAACTTAACTTGGCTTGTGGCTTTCACTAGACAGTGCTCAATTGTGCTGCAGCATTTTCACACCTTATGACAGTTTGGCTCTCGGAAGCAGCGTAACACAAGTCCTTGCATGAGTGGGAGTGTGACTTACACAGCCATGGTACAGTTTTTGCTGTTATTGCCTTTGTGGTCACAGCCACAATTTAACTTGCCCCCAGATTCCCAGAGGTAAGACCCTTTGCAAAACTTGTTATTTACACTGGCACAACATAGGCATTCTCTGGAACCCTATCAGAAAGATGGTGACTGAGACAGGGTGAGAAACCCTCACAAATGCTCAAGAGACCAGTTGAGTCTCTTCTCTGAGCCTTCTCCAAGGGCATAAAGAGACAGTTGCTTTAACTCTCTGCTGTAAGCCTCTGGGTATAGGGAAACAAAAAAGGGGTGGAGCTAAAATCTAAATACTGTGCTTTCAAGAATGAAGACATCCTTGGCACTAGCTGAAACTAAAAGGACTCTCTTAACATCCAGATATGTCATCCTTGAATTTTAGCTTTCCTATTTTTAAGTCCTTGTTTGAGGGCATGTGGTGGGTAGGCTATGAATAACTTGAGCCATTCTACTTTTATACTTGAATGAGAGACATAAAGTGCAAACTTCAGGTAAGTTTGTTCATTTCTCAGCTATGCTGTGAATTTGTATACCAATGCCTTTTCTTTTGATGCAATGACTAACAGTTGTGGTAATTGCCTGCTGCTTTGCATCATAACCAGGGACTCATGTTGAGCACTGAAGACCTGAGCTTGCAGCCACATGTGGCTGCATATATTCAGTGAGGCTCAAAGCAAACAGCACTCCAGGAGGATTTAAAATTTAAAGCTCAATGAACTCACAGTGATGACAAATCAGATATCTGAGAATTCATCTTAGATGGTGACAAAGACCAGTTCTTAACTTCTCTCAGACCTGAGACACTTGACAGTAGTGAGTGACTCAAAATCTGCTTTCCTTGTAAGCTTAAAACCGTGTTTTTCTCAGCTGTTCTCACATCCTGATTTCAAACCATTTCTGCGTGGACTCCAAATACCTCTTACTTCCAGGTGCAATGAAGAGCTATCAGTACCTATTTGGTGCTCTCTGAAGAATAGCCAATACTTTAGTTTATGACAGCTTCATTTCTCTGAACATGTAGCTTCTGACCTTGCAACTTTATCCTACTCACCTGTAATTGGCAGGTCTTTCACCATGAGAGAAGTGTGAGCTCTTTCAGTTTCCTCTGCAGTGATTAATTCAGTAGTCACTGAAAGAAGGTAAAAAGGAATGCTTATACAGATCACTGATTAGGAGGGTCTTCACATGGCATTCAAAATTGCTTGCATGATTCTGCATCTGCAACTAAGGGGCAAAAATCTGCACCTCAGTTTTGATATCTGCAGCTCATCCTACCTAGATATCTTTACTAGTATAGGCAGCTTTACTAGTTAGATGTTTGTTCAGCTGTGGATGAAATGAGTTGTTACCAAGTTTAACGAGGACATGTTGCTACAGCTGGGAGACAAGAGAGGACACAGAAAAGTTGTCCTCAGAGGTTCAGATCAGAAAGAACTTCACGTGGTACAAGACCCCAAAATGTACAGAAATCAGCCTTGTGTGCAGTCTGTGAAGAAGAAGTCACTCATGTGGCTAAAGGAGAAACACAGGAACGGTTTGGGTGATCATAGGTCACTGATAATAACAGACAATGACAGCAGCCTTAGTGTGTGGTGACTAAGTACTCAAGTTTAAGCATGGTTTCAATTCTCACTATTCTCACTGCCTTGATTGCTCAAGCAGAATAAGTTCTAAACTAACATTTACAGCAGACCATTTCAATTGCCCTTCCTAAATCAAGAGGAAAAAATTAGTGCATAGTTAAGGTGAATCTTATTCCATCCCAGGTGCAGGACTTTCTGTTATACCTCAGGCAGTGTCTGGCACATTATTTCTCCAGCCTGTGAAAACTCCTCTGAATACAAGCCTGACCCTCTGCTATCTTCATAGAATCATAGAATCAACAAGGTTGGAAAAGACCTCAAGGATCATCAAGTCCAACCTGTCACCCAAGACCTCATGACTATTAGACCATGGCACAAAGTGCCACATCCAATCCCCTCTTGAACACCTCCAGGGATGGTGTCTCGACCACCTCCCTGGGCAGCCCATTCCAATGGCTAACAACTCTCTCTGTGAAGAACTTCTCCTCACCTCCACCACCATCTTGGCCACGCACCCCACTTTGGCATCATCCACAGTATTGTGTTTCCTTAAATCTACTGAGGAATACTTATAGGCATCTCAGAGAAAAATTCCTAGAAGTGTCTGGAGAGTGTCTATGATGCCAGAGTCAGGCTAACACAGATCATACCTGCTGAGCAGAAAAAAAGAAAGGATTAGTGCTGCTTGTCTTTTGTACCTCCAGGCAGAGGGACAGACTCTGTTGGGAAGAGCATGTCATAATCTTCACTCCACGTGTCATAATCTTCAAGCCTCATGTCATAATCTTCAGTCATGACATATTCTAGGAGACCATCTGAAAAATCTGGGGAAGTACTAATTGCCACTGTAGTTTCTTGAAAAGCATCATTTTCTGTCACAGCAAATGTTGGGGGAGCAACGGTCTCCAGTGTAATCAGTGGTGGAGGCTCAGTGGCATCAGTTTTTGCTTCTGGGATGGTGGTTGTCAGGAGGACAGCAATCTCTGCTGTTGTTTGGTGATCAGAGGTTGTTTGGGGAGCAACAGTTGTTGTTTTAAAATGCCTGGTGGTTGTCCTTCTCGTGGTGGTTGTCCTTCTTGTGCTGGTTGTCATCACTGGAGGGGCTGCATGGAGAAAGCATAGCCAAGAGAAAAGCTAGATTAGAGCATTCACATCCCAGCCTGAGGAAAGGCAGCCAAGAAATGAATGAATATTATCTAGCTGCTAAAATACTGAGAATTAAGATGGGAGAGTCACTATTTTAAAAGGTTGTTTTACTAGCAGAAAACCTGCCCCAGCCAGAGCACGTTTGGGGCTTTTCTTTTTTGGTGGTTGGTTTGGTTGTTGTTTTGGTCTCAAACTCTCAAACACCACCTCCTTGACCCTCTTAGAGAAATGGAAGGACCAGAACTTTGTGTGGTAGAATGGAAAAACTTACAAACTTCATAATTTTTCTTTTCAATGTCCTCATGAAAATAAAATGAATAAAATAGCTGCTTTGTTTTTTTCCCGGTTACAAGCTTCTTGCCAATCTTTCCAACCGGTGCATTTTCACAAACCCTGTTGCCTTTCAACTCAAGAGACAGGCATAGGATTGCAGAATTTTTCCTCCACTTTCCTGATCCCCAATTTACAACAGGCATACACTGGAACAGTGTGGTGGGTTGAAGTTTTTCCGCCCCCCAACATTAACTTTGCCAGACCAACTCAGTTAGAAGCAAAGGAAGCTGTATTTACAAGCAACACCTACACTCTACAATGGAATGCAATGAATCACAGAATCACCAAGGTTGGAAGAGACCTCAAAGATCATCTAGTCCAACCTGTCACCACAGACCTCATGACTAAACCATGGCACCAAGTATGCAGGATTTGCAATATTATACAGGTATTTACAATTAATAAACAGCACAAGGACCCCCTGGCCAAGGACCAGGGGAAGCTACCAGCTTTCTCCCCCATCTTCCCCTTCCCCCCTGTACAAAAGGGACAAGAGAAAAGAGCAGAGGAGTTAGACTTAGCCAAGGCCAAGCCAAGAGCATGCAGATTCTCTCTCCCAAGCAAAGCAAAACCAGACAAGATCAGAAGAGAGAAGAAAAGAGGAAGAATTGTTATGGTACAGCTGCTCTTATTCTAGATATTTACCCAATGAATTTGTTTAGAATAATCTTTTGTTTTCCTTCTTACACACAATAGTGATTTGTTTATATTTTTCTACTTCTCTGCTCAAAATCTGTAACTAAATTTTAAAGGCATAGCCTAAACCCACCACAAACAGGCTGCCCAGGGAGGTGGTAGAAGCCCCATTCCTGGAGGTTTTTAAGACCAGGCTGGATGTGGCTCTGAGCAACCTGGTCTAGTGTGAGGGGTCCCTGCCCATGGCAGAGGGGTTGGAACTAGATGATCCTTGAGGTCCCTTCCAACCCTAACAATTCTGTGATTCTATGATACAAGAGTGCTGTGTTCACCAGCACCAACTGCACACCTGAACACTCTGGAAAAGTCAGGGGGAAATTTGTCTTTCTGCTGTGTGTGGGGGGAATGCTATCTTTTTGTCTCTGCTTTGCAATGCACAGACTTTGCAAGACCTTTTCCTTAGCCTGCAACTCAGCAAAATAAAAGGAAGGGGAATTTTGTGGTTCTGTAAAAACTCCTTCGAGATAACATTTCTCAACATGTGGGCTTTCTTAGGACATGTACTAAACCAAAGTCCATTTGGTGTTGAGGTGAACCCCAAATGAAAAACCGAGTCTTATTGCAAGGGCTCTTTAAATGATAAATCTCTCATTTTATTCCATCATTTTGTTAAATGTCAAATATAGCTACACAATGAGAAATCAAATGTTTCATTTTAAAGGGGAAAAAAAAAAAAAGGTAACATTTACTATTTTCTCACCAAAATCGTGAGTCAAATTGGCAACTGGTTGCAGACCTCTCTTGAAAACTGTGTCATTAAGGGAAAACTTTTTGGCCAAAATGAACAAACCAACCAAGCAAAACTACAGTTTTAAACTCCTATTAGGCCACACCTTGAGCACTGTGTCCAGTTCTGGGCCCCTCAATTTAAGAAGGACACTGAGACTCTTGAACGTGTCCAGAGAAGGGCAATGAGGCTGGGGAGAGACCTCAAGCACAAGCCCTATGAGGAGAGGCTGAGGGAGCTGGGATTGTTTAGCCTGGAGAAGAGGAGGCTCAGGGGAGACCTCATTGCTGTCTACAACTACCTGAAGGGTGGTTGTAGCCAGAAGGGGGTTGATCTCTTCTCCCAGGCAACCTGCACCAGAATGAGAGGACACGGTCTTAAGCTGCACCAGGGGAAGTTTAGGCTCGAGGCGAGGAGAAAGTTCTTCCCAGAGAGAGTTGTTAGCCGTTGGAATGTGCTGCCCAGGGAGGTGCTGGTGTCATGGTCCCTGGAGGTGTTCAAGAGGGGATTGGATGTGGCACTTGGTGCCACGGTCTAGTAGTCATGAGGTCTTGGGTGGCAGGTTGGACTAGGTGATCTCTGTGGTCTTTTCCAACCTTGTTGATTCTCTAAGTTTCTCCCTGCTGGCTGTATCACAAAGGTCCTCAAACTCACCTGTGACCACCTCCAGCCGTATGTTCTGTTTGATGTCATTGAACCAGCCTGGGATCTCCACACGACAGCAGTATGTGCCTGCATCTTCTGCCTTCACTCTCCGGATCGTCAGAGACACATCTCCGTAGGAAATATAGCCCCGGAGATTGTATTCCTGAGACTGTCTGAACGTCACCCTGTTCCCAGTGGTGTGCAAAATTTTGTTATTGCACTTGGAATTTGGGCATGGGCCTCTGCCCCAGCACATGTCAGAGATATCCTTACGTCGTGCCACCTGGTAGTAGCAAGGCAACCGAGCGCTTTGCCCGATCGCTGCTCTAACAACAGTTTCAGATGCAGTGTGGGCTGTAAGGAAGAAGAAGGAAAGATGAATGCTGACAGTCTCCAATGCATGACTCTATCTAAACAACACAATGAGGCAGGAAAAGAAGCACTCCTGCCTACAGACGGCAGCAGTTACTAATCCCCCAAGCCTTCTCCCAAAGCAGCTAATGGCTTAGGGTACTATGGGCAATAGCCAGCAGCTTGCAGACATTGGCTTAGTGCTGGAGGGTCTCCATGCTCTGGTTCCAGTTACCATCACCTATGCGGTGAGGGAAGCTGAGGTCTGTTGCTGGCAGCCTGAGTGAAGACTAGACTTGTGAAAATGGAATCTGGGAACTCTACTCCTGTTCCATCTCCCTTCTAAGAGACTGTTTGAAAGTTGTTCAGAAACCTGGTGTGAAATGCATCTGGTTTTCTCAGTCCACAATCAAAAAGAAAATGCTGTCATGGTTGCCTTTCTCTGACAGTCTCAATAGCAGCTTCCAAAACACCTATTCATGTGTGAAATTAGGGCCTAATTAAGCTGGCAGAGCAGTAGGATCTAACTATGGGAACCTGTTCTCAGAAAGTGCACTGCTTTTTCTCTGAGCAAGCCCTGCCAGCTATTCCACTTATCTTGCAGAGCACCGTGTGCAAGATTTAACTGCTCACATTATGCTGATGTTAAAAAGACCACATGCACTTTTCCTTGTGCACTGACTCTTAATGACCAGCTTTAACTGGTCTTTACAGCCAACACACACCTTGGCCTCTAGTTTGAATCTTTGCTACACATTGTTCCTTCTTGAACTGCCTATTCAGTTCCCAGATTGTCCTAAAAGGGATTTCTTCTGCATGAAAGGCACTATACCAAAAAATAGCTTCCTATGAACAAACAAGTATTTTCTGGTTTACATTCACCTAGTCTGTGTTGATCCTCCTACCCTGTTGCCTTTTTCCCCCATGTTATCATTTACACATGCTGGAGCAGGAACTGAGAGACCTGGGGAGCATCCAGAGCTGGTCCTCTGCTTCAGCAGGATGATCATCCCACAGATCTGATGTCTCATGACCAGCTTGCTTACTCCAAAGAGGACTTAGAGCAGTTGCTGCTATTATCGCCAGCTTCAGCCCTGGTTTGACAAACATTTCTATCTTGCCAGCTGTTGGAACGCCTTTTCTTTTTGGCGTGACTCCCAGATAGCAAACAGATGCTTCCAACTGCCTCCATGCCTCTTTTGCTCTGTCTTTAATGGGCTATTCCCCAGGTGAGGTTTTAGTCTGTGGCAGGCTGTCTCATGACTTGTTATTGGGATGACATTTCAGCTTCATTATTGCTTATCCCATTTGCAAGAGAAGCCAACCGGTTCAGGTTTCCACAGCTCCAAATGCTAGAGGAGCAGAGGCAGACAAAACAACATGCAATATGGTGTGAAGGACAGAAGCTCTTCATTTTTTTGCCAAAAAAAAATGAGCTCCTGAATCCAGGATAAGGCTTTGCAGTATGGCTGCTTGTTTTAGTCCTTGTAAAGGGTAAGTTCATTTGCCTTGTTACAGCAAAAGAAGCAGACAGCCTCTTTCTGTGACAACAGAACAACACAGGTCCTCCAGCTGAGCCTGAAACTATCCCAAGAGGATTGGGGGTTAGTCACTAAGCAGGTCAATGCACAGTTTCCAGTCACCCCAGCAAGGCTGTGTGCAAAACCAAGACCATATTGAACTGCTCCTGTGTAGTTAAGGTCACTACTGCTTGAGGAAGAATGGGTTTAGTTTCTATGCTCATTTCATCCCAACCCCACACAGCAGAAAAGTAGCTTCATAGCTTCATTGAGTCAGCCTTTAGCCAACTAAAATTTGCTGCCTCTTCTCTTTGAAAGAAGCATAGCTCTGAATTTCTTAAATGAATAAATAGATTAAATAAATAAATAAATAAATGCACAGAGGAAGAAGCAAGACAGAAGGCTCCAGAGTGTCTCCAGTGCAGTTTCCCACCGGTAGTGGTGCTAGAAAGTTACAGGTTTTGCAGTTTCAAATCCTCTTTTAAAAACTTATGTGCAGCTCTCATTGCTAACATCTGCCTGCACTGCAGGTTGGTATGGAAGGTCTTTCCCAACCTGGCTAATTCTATTCTATTCTATTCTATTCTATTCTATTCTATTCTATTCTATTCTATTCTATTCTATTCTATTCTACCACAACAGCCTTGATTCAACTGTATGGAACCTCTGCAAGGACTAAACAACTTCCATCTCAGGTGTAGCCTCTTCCACAGAAATTTTCTAAAAGAAGTAGAAAAAAAAAAAAAAAACCAAAAAAGTAATAATAATTAGGAGGTTGCTGAGACATCCTAGAGTCTGTGGCAATGACCCTCCTCAGCATCCATATTTGATCCAAGGCACCCTGAGCACCAGCTATGCCTGGGTAGTCCCACTGAAGTCAGTGGGGCTTCGAGCCCTAAATTCTTAATCCAAGTGAGAGAGAAATGGGCTGCAGATATCAAATATATCTTCCAAAATAGAAAAGAGTATTCTTAATTGCTTAGATCACACAGGTACACACACATTTTATACAGTCTCTCTTGAACCAACCCTCAGCAGCAGTATTAAGCAGCAACACCGACAGTTGGTGCTTCCACCACCTCCCTGGGCAACCTGTTCCAGTGTCTCACAACCCTCATGGTGAAAAACTTCTTCCTAACATCCAGTCTGAATCTACCCATCTCTATTTTTTTTTCCATTCCCCCTGGTCCTATCATTACCTGACACCCTCAAAAGTCCCTCCCCAGCTTTTTTGTCTCTCCCCCAGCCAAGAAAGCTGCTTGAAAAATAATTGTTCTTTCCTTGATCTATTCCTGGCATATTTTTTTCTTCTTTATAGAAGATAATTGACATCTTTTCCCTGTCAATCCTAATTTTTATTCTTTCTTCTTGAAGCCTCTGTGCTGATGAAAGTGCAGAGAAAATGACTAAGAAACAGAAAGAAAGCATTTAACTGTCCATTCTCTGCTGGTTTCCTGAGTCTCAAACTACCCATTCTCAGCATGTAGCTGAGTTAAAGAGAAGGTAACAAGAGTCCATTCTCACCCTTTGGTAGCTCTGCATGGAAGAACTTGTTTGAAATAAGAGCAAATGGAGGCAAGTGCCTTGAATTTATTTTGAGGCTGAAGATGTGGCAAGGAAAGAGCCCTCCTGTTTCTTCTGCTGAGAGTGGCAAAAGACAAAAAAAAATACTTTGGAATTCTTTGGGCTACAGCAAAGGGCTGGCAAAGCTCAACTTGTGCAGCAGACACCCTGGAGGTTGTGTTACTTTGCTTTATCAGGGCAGGGATCACCTCTTGCCACACAAGGCATCTCACTGCTGAGCAGACTTTTCCATTGCTTTTCAAATATATTTAAGGACATTGCAGTCACTGTAGCAGTTATTGTAGTATTTCATCCTGGCACAGATGAGCCATTCATATTTAGTCACCTGAGACAGAATTTCCTGAAATGCCCAAGCAATCTAAAAGCACAACTCCCACTAGGAGTTTATGTCCCACTGAAAGTGGGTGAACCCACAGTCCTGAGCCACTGCAGGCAATTTGGAAACTGCATTTTTGATGCCTAAATGCTCATTCAGAAATGTATCTGACACCAACCACTCTTGCAAGACACAGTCTGCCAAGTTAATCTTCTTTGACCTCTATGTCTTTCAGGATTCAGATTTTTACATGGATGAACTGAACATGTGGGAGTAAAAGGAGAAGAATCTCCAGCCCTGCTTTCCCATGCTCAGTTCATAGCAGCAGACAGCCCTCAGAGTTCCAGAATGTCCTTTCTTTGTCATGTATTCATTCCAATGCATCAGCACTGTAGTGTGGTGGGGAGATAGGTGAAGAGGAAAAGCCAGTAGTGCACTTTTAGGAGTAAGAAAGAAATGAGATAATCTGGGGGGACAAGGAAATTAATCAAGCCTGTACACAGAAGAAACCACAAGAATTCTTTAAAAACAAAGAAGAAAATAAAAATTTCTCAATCAGTATTAACTCAATAAGGTAAGAAAACTTTCAAAGTTCTGAATACAATTCCAACCTTTTTTAACCATTTTGTTTCCACAAAAGAAGTGTCATTGCTGCTAATTTTACAGAATTCTTGTCTCCCGAGCAAGAACACAAAGAGCAGGTGAAGACTCACCTATAAAGATCTGCATCATAATCCAGTGAAACAGCACAAAATGGGACATTTTAGCTGATGGAGACTCCAGGGCAGTGACTGGAAGGAGAGAAATCTGTACTTTGCCGAGGTGCTGAGTGAGCTCCACTGGAGTCTCATTTCTCCATTTCCAGATTTTATGTACCACAACTGCTTCCTTCCTATGCTTGCGGATAGAGGCCAGTCAAGAGGTGATTCTCCAGCTGGATTTGGCACTGGTGCAGCTTCACTCTGAGTACTGTGTGCAGTTCTGGGACCCACAATTTAGGAAGGATGTTAAGGTCCTTGAATGTATCCAAAGGATGCCAGCAAAGCTGGTGAAAGGACTTGAAAGAATGTCCAATAAGGAGCAGCTAAGAACTCTGGGTTTGGCTAGTTTGGAGGACAAGTGGCTGAAGGGTGACTTAGTTGCTCCTAATGGCTTTCAGAGGATGGAATGTGGAGAGGGAGATGCTGATCTCTGTGGACGAGAAGCTCGACATGAGCTCTCAATGTGCGCTTGCAGCCCGGAAAGCCAATCAGATCCTGGGCTGCATCAGGAGAAGTGTGACCAGCAGGTCAAGGGAGGTGCTTCTCCCCCTCTACTCAGCTCTGGTGAGACCCCACCTGGAGTACTGCGTCCAGTTCTGGAGCCCATATTACAGGAGAGATGTGGACGTGCTGGAGCGTGTCCAGAGAAGGGCCACGAGGATGATCAGAGGGCTGGAGCACCTCTCCTATGAGGACAGACTGAAGGAGTTGGGGCTGTTCAGTCTGGAGAAGAGAAGGCTCCGAGGTGACCTCATTGTGGCCTTCCAGTATCTGAAGGGGGCCTACAGGAAGGCTGGGGAGGGACTTCTCAGGATCTCAGGTAGTGATAGGACTAGGGGGAATGGAATGAAGCTGGAAATGGGGAGATTCAGGCTAGATGTGAGGAAGAAGTTCTTTACCATGAGGGTGGTGAAGCCCTGGAATGGGTTGTCCAGGGAGGTGGTTGAGGCCCAGTCCCTGGAGGTGTTTAAGACCAGGCTGGACGAGGCTCTGGCCAGCGTGATCTAGTGTGGGGTGTCCCTGCCCATGGCAGGGGGTTGGAACTAGATGATCCTTGTGGTCCCTTCCAACCCTGACTGATTCTATGATTCTATGATTCTATGATATCTTAGAACATGGTGTGTGGGAACGGTTCAAAGCGGTGCCAGGGGAGGCTAACACTGGAACAAGCTTCCTAGAGAGGTCAATGCCCCAAGCCTGTCAGTGTTGAGGAGGCATTTGGACAATGTCCTTACTAGTATGCACTAAGTTTTGTTCAGCTCAGTGGTCAGGCAATTGGAGTAGATGATTAACTGAACTATTGTATTGTATGCCATTCTATTCCATTCACCTTCCTCTTCCAAGACACTCAGCATGGTGCAACCCCCAGAGATTTCAATATACTATTCTTTTTTTTGCCTTTGCATGGAACAAAAGGCACATTACCATTCTGTGGTGCTGAGCAGCAAGACCAAGCTCTGTGCTTTTACACTCCAAAAGATTCGGTTTAGTCTCCACCTCTGATTTTATCTTAACTTGCACTTTTAAATCTCTTGATTTCCTCTGATTCTGCTTTCTGCTTTAAGACTTCCCTCTCTATTTCACCAACTTCTTATTTTCTATTTGCAAAACCAGCCTTGGAAACGCTCTCACAAATGTTCTCTTGCCAAAAAAATGTCCTTCCACATGATCTGCAACACAATCTCCAAGAAATACTTTTTAAAGCTTCTGACTTTTTTTTTTTTTTTTTCATGCTTTCAAACAAATTGATAGAAGTAGTTATCTGTAAGTTCTGCTCTGGAAAAGATCAGCAATAAAGCAAAAGTAATTCAGAGCATTAAGGTTAGGAATGAAGAATTGCAGACAGACAAAATTCTGTGCAAATAAATGTAGCACGGTGCAAATGGGAGAAGCAATTTCAAGTTCCAATGATAAAATGATGGACTTTAACCAGACATTACCCCTCCAGAAAGGAGATCTCTGGCTTACCATGAGTAGTGAAGTCCATGAAAATATCACCCCTCTGCTTGGTAGAATATAAAAAGGCAAATTGGATTTTAGCAGGTATTAGTAAAGCAGTAGAAACCAGAAGACAGCATTACACCACTGTACAAACATACCTTGGATCACATGCATAGTTCTAGTCCCCTCAAACTGTATGTTAGATCCAGACAGGGTTCCAGGAAGGGCAAAAAGAATGGTGGCAGGTATGCAAGAGCTTCTACAGCAGGATTAGATAGGTAGCCCAGTTTGAGTAAACCCAGAAAACCTAAGTGGCACCATGAACAGGCCCACAAAATCTTGAGTAGCACACAAAGGTTGGAGAGGAATTAGCTATTTGATATCTCCTCTCAAGACAGCATTAGTGATGGACTCTTGTGCTCGTAGACCTGCTGGACACAATAGTACATCAGTCAAAGGCTATGTCTCATTAGCATCCTCACCCACTACCCTATCACTATGTTACACCCCAACAGACTAGGCTCCAGCAAAGTCAGGATGCCTGCTTTCTTTCACCAGCATGTAGCCAGCAGCATGAAGCTCAGAGAACTATTCTGAGCTTATTTTCAATCAAAGTGGTGCCACTTGGCTGCTCTGTCCCTTCACATGCCCCTTCAGGGCAGCAGGACAGACAGAACAATACAGTGTCTTACTGTCAACACTTAAGGCAGGTTAACCAGCAGCCAGTAAAATATCCAATCTGTTGTATTCTACCAGGTGTATCCCATATAATGCCAAGTACACACAGCCCCAGCTGTTCTGTGAACACAACTAATGAAACCTGATGCATCCAATATCCTGGAGACCTTTTGCCTGCCATGATCCCAGTTTCTCCTCTGTCTCCCATTCTCACCGTTTAGCAGTGGCTGCAAGCCCATGCTCAGCTGATGCCAATGCAGGGAGCAGCTGAATCCCACCTGGGACACAAATTTGAATCTCTATCCAGCTCCCAGTTCCCATGAAGTTTGTCAAAACAGTATGTTGCAGGTGGCTAGGGAAGGAAGAGGATGAATAACAGCATCATGTCAGCTTTGTTTCTTTAGCAAGGCCTGGCTAAATGCAGCACTGGGAGTTGAAAAAGGCCACTTAAAAACCAAGCTTCCTGGGAAGAGCCAGAAAAACACAGCTTGCTTTCTGCACCTGTACTGCTATCTAGTGGCTTCTTGCAGGCAGAAAAGGAAAGGCAGGGAGCCATCTCAAAAAAATCAGTGTGCAGCTTTATCATGGTCAATGTGCTGCCAGTCTGTGTGCTGCTGGATCATCTCTTAACAGGCGAATGGACTCAACCTGCACATCTCTGGAGCTCATCTTGAAATGCCTGTTCCAACATCCACTGACACAAGTGGAAGTCATGCAAAGTAGAGAGCTTCTGCCTGCATGTGTTTTGTGTGTGTTGTATTGCAGATCCAAGGCGAGGTTCTTGCCCTGCACAGCCTTTGCAGTCTGTTTACCAAGTAACCGCTCAAGAGGAAGGAAACGTTAAGCAAGATTTTGGTTAACAGATATTCCATAAATTTATTTTGCATGAAAATTCTCTGATAGAAGATTAGTCTGAATCAGTCTGCAATATTTGACAAAAATCCTTTTAGGCAAGCAGTTTTCATGATTAGGAGTTGTGATTAGGAGCAGGGAGGTAACTAGGAAAACTAAGACTTCCTTGTAATTAAACCTTGCAGAAGAGGTCAAGCACAACAGAGAGGGCTTCTTTAAATACATTGCAGACAAAACCGATGCTGGAGGCAATGTAGGCCCACTGCTGAATGAGGTGGGTGCCCTGGTAACAGAATAAAACAAAGGCAGAGCTACTGAATGCCTTTTTTGTCTCTGTCTATCCTGATGGAGGCTGTCCTGAGGAGTACCAGACCCCTGAGGCCCCAGACCAAGTCACAATAAAGGAGTTTGCCTTGGTTGATGAGGACAGGATTAGGGATCAGTTAAGCAATCTCTACATCCATACGTACACAGGTCCTGATAGGATGCACCCACAGGTGCTGAGAGAGCTGGTGGAAGTCATTGCTAGGCCACTCTCTATCATCTTTGGTAATTCATGGGGAACAGGAGAGGTGCCTGAGGACTGGAGGAAAGAAAATGTCACTACAATCTTCAGAAAAGACAAAAAGGAGGACCCAAGTAACTATAGACTGGTCAGCCTCACCTCCATCCCTGGAAAGGTGCTGTCTCCTGGCATATCAAGGATAAGAGGGTCACTGGGAGCACTCAACATGGTTTTACCAAGGGGAAATCATGTTTAACAAACCTGATAATGTTCTATCAGGACATAGCCAGGTGGATAGACGATGGTAGTTCAGCAGATGTGATTTATCTTGATCTCAGGAAAGCATTTGATACTGTCTCCCACAGCATCCTAAGAGCTAAACCAAGGGAGCATGATCTGTATGATTGGGTAGTGAGGTGGGTTGTGAACTGGTTGAAGGAGAGATGTCAGAGAGTTGTGGTCAGTGGGACGGAGTCTAGTTATCTTTGTCATGGCAGCTATGAGATTGCTTCTGGACTCTTGTAGCTGACAGATGCAATACACAGTAAAGACCAACTTTTTAAAAACATGTGTGGCTTTCCTTTTGTGATGGAGTAGCCATTCTGGCACTTCCTCCTTTCTTCCCCCAGAGAGAATTTGAGGCAGGTAATAAATATAATGGAAAATTATTTTAGAGTTTGATAAGTGGATTCTGGTAATTTCCATTCAAGCCAGTGGGGGTTTCTGTTTCTGGAACACACTGATAAAGTTTTAATTAAAAGTGTAGCTTTTTTTTTTTTTTTTATTAAAATGATGTGAATAATGCTTCAGTATTAGGCAACAAAGCTGGGGAGGGCGTTGGAGCACAAGCCCTATGAGGAGAGGCTGAGGGAACTGGGGTTGCTTAGCCTGGAGAATGGAAGGCTCAGAGGAGACCTTATTGCTGTCTACAACTACCTGAAGGGAGGCTGTAGCCAGGCGGGGGCTGGTCTCTTCTCCCAGGCAACCAGCACCAGAACAAGAGGACACAGTCTCAAGCTGTGCCAGGGGAGGTTTAGGCTGGATGTTAGGAAGAAGTTCTTCATAGAAAGAGCGATTGGCCATTGGAATGGGCTGCCCAGGGAGGTGGTGGAGTCACCATCACTGGAGGTGTTTAGGAACAGACTTGATGGGCTGCTTGGTGCCATGGTTTAGTTGATTAGGTAGTGTTGGGTGATAGGTTGGACTCGATGATCTCAAAGGTCTCTTCCAACCTGCTTAATTCTATTCTATTCCAGTCACATTTAGCTGCCAAGCAGCTAATATTTTGCAAACTATTGAATGTCCCAGTGATGACAAAGGCAAGCAGGCATCCAGTCCTTAGTGTATTATATAAATGTTTTCTTCTGCATGGATCTCATCTTCCAGGGCGCTATGGTTCCCTGAACCTCCTGGCTTCCAAAACGCAATGAAGCTGCACAAAGAGTGAAAGCCACGTGGTTAAATGAAAGAGACAACAGGAACACACAAGAGCAGATAACTAAATCAGCCAGCACAGGGGAAAAATGTAATATATGCAAAAGCACTCATTTAAACATGACTGATAATGAATCATTTTTCCATTTTTGAGATAACCCACACTTGAATTCTGCATGCTCCCTAATGTAATGAACTGACAGCGACACTCATTTTTGCTTACTAATTAATGACAAGTAGCAGGAATTGTTTGTTTTTCAGTGTTTCCTATAAATGATAAGTAGCAGGAACTATTATTTTTGTTCAATGTTTCCTATAAATTTGAGATTAAAAAAGAAAGTCAAAGTATGTGGGTGGAATAGTCAGCATACTGGCAACATTTTCTTGCTGCAACCTAGTTTGTCCTGTTAGCTAAAGCAGAAACAGAGCACTTACTTTGCAAAGTCACTTGTCTTCTTTACATTGGATAAATGTTCTAAGGTCCATCCAGAATCAAAATAAAGAAAAAAGAAAGAAAATAAGTGATTTTCTGTAAGCTATCAGAAGTTAATATAGTAACAGGTTCAAAAAGTAAACTCAAGAGTAAGAAACTAAATAAGGGAACTGTAAACAAATGTTTTCAGCGTAGAAAATCCCCATTGTTTCCATGAGATCTAATTCATATGGCTTAGACTGACCACAAAACTCTATGCAAGAAGTCAGATACACAGAAGAGTGGATACAGTTATATGAAGCCAGTGCCCCTCCTATTATTGGGAATGACTGGGACGTTGCAGCAACTGAGGAATGAGTAGTAGGAAAAAAGTAGGGCAGGAGAGGTGGGGTTGTACCGAGCATCTCCTCATCAGCCCCTGGGTCGACTGGTTGCTAAGGAGTCTGAGATGAAAAAATAACATTGGCACCTTGCCTTTCTGTGCTTCAGAGGCTAAGGGGGAGAGCTGAGCAAGCAACCACAGAGCAAGGCACAGGGTGAAGCCATCACAGACCTTAGCTCACTTCCCTGAAGCAGAAGACTTGTGGCATTCTGCCATGGCTGTGATTAGATGTACCTTGAATAACCACTTGTGAAGAGTACTTACGTCTAATGAGGAACAGAGCCAAAATAAGGCCAGCTAGGAGTACTGCACATAAACCAATCCCAATGTATAATCCATTTTCTGAATACTGCTGCCTGGGAAGTGATACAGACATGTTCTGTCAAACACAAACCACACGAGCATTAGTGACACTGTAAGCAACAAGCCCATACAGTACCCAAAAGTCATTTGTGTGTTTTGCAGCCCTGCAGTAAAAGTACACTTGAGAGCAGGAGCCTAATGTGAGGTACAGGACTGGTTTCAAGTAGAATCACTTTCACAGTTGTGTGAATCATACAATCATAGATACATTAAGGTTGGAAAAGAGCTCTGAGATCATGCAGTCTGACCATCAAACCAACACCCCCATGCCCACTAAACCATGTCCCGAAGGGCCGTGTCTACACATTTTTTGACCACCTCCAAGGACGGTGACTCCACCACCTCCCTGAGCACATTGTTGAACATATTATTTTTTGAGATTATCAAAGGATCTGAAGTTATGACAAATCCCATTCGTTCAGGTTTAATACTGTTCAGTGAAGATATTCTTTTTTATGAATAAACTATTTTTATTCTTAAAATATCTTCTGCTTTCCCACCCTTTTGTCAGCTTATTCAGTAGTTCTTCAAGGCTTTATACCAATAAGCAAATATGCCTTCTCCTTGCATTGGTCTTTATTTAGGCAAAACTTTCTGAAGCCAGCCATTAGGTATCTAACCTCTCATTAGAAATCCTGGAAAGGTGGTGAAACACAGTGTGGCTCCTGACTTACAGCCTGTACACATGCAGCAGTACACATGCCCGCAGCAATACACCGCAGCAGACCTTCCCAAAGGCTAGCTTGGCTGTCTTCTCTTCCATATAAAATGTGGGTGATGTTACTGCATGTCATCCTGCAGTATGTGCTGGAGGACTCAGCAGGACAGACACAGAGCTGCCTCTTTGAACCTCACTGTACAGGACGTGCAGGACATCCCTGTGCTGCCAGGTTGCCCAACTCTTCCCCATATCCTGCTGTACCTGCAGGTTTGCAGTTACATCCAAGCAGTCCAAGGTGCTTGAGCAGGGATGAGAGGCCTGAAAGGCAACACAGATATTGCTAAAGCTCTTCCTGCACTAGTAGGAAGTGCTTTATGCAGGCAAAGCAGTTTTCTCCCCTCTTTCACAAGCACTAAATTTGCAGACTGAAAAATTTTTTATCTTTTTCTCCCTAGCAATTGCACTTCAGGAGTACAAGTGAAGTGCAGGCATGACCCAATTACCTCTCATTTCTGTGCAGTTTGTCTAACTATGCTACAGTACAACAGAGATACTTACAGTCTGAGAAGCTTCTGAAGCAGAGAGCGATGGCGACGTTCTTGCAGTGGTAAAGGATGATTCACTGGGGCTCCCCTGAGCTGAGCAAAGGCAAGAAAAACACATCACTTGCACAGGGAACCATTCTGCCTTGACAGAGATGAATTTGCACTGCTAACTTGGGACCACCAAGCTTAAGTATCTCTCTGTCAGGAGTCTCAGGTCTGTGTATCATAAAGCAGTTGGTGTCTTCAGGGGCAGCACAAAACTCTGAATGTTGGAGCCTCTGGCACCCTTTTCAGAGCTTTGAATTCCTTCCAGGAAAGACTTAGCTCTTGTTGTTATCTCAGTACAGGGCCTAGAAGGTAGGCATCTTTTTTTGGAACCAAGAAGAGGCAGTGGCTGCCTAAGCAAACTTTCTGATTCAAACTAATTAAGGTTAGCTCAGGACCTTGAAAGAGCAAGTGGTACAGTTAGACAAAGCTAGTGATGCTTATAAAGTCCCAGACAGCTATATAATAGACTAACCACAGTGTGATATGTTTGCATAAGGACCTGCAGTATACTTTGAGATCATTTAGCAGAGCAAAGCTTTTGCAGTGTTTAAAGTTCAGAATTATAAACTTCTGTCTTCCATATCATCAGTCTCCATTTCTCCACATGTTGTCAGATTCTATAGAGCCATCCTGAATACAAAATCTCCTGTTCACATTATGACAATCCCAGCTGGTTCCTTTGAGATTTTAAATTGTTGCCCTTATCCCAGAAGCATTATTCTGAAGAGGACAGGATCAACTGCTTCACTGTTCTCTTCCTTTGGACTGCTGGAGTATTCCTACATTAGAGACACATGGCCACCTGCCTTTTCCAGTTTCCCTCTGTATGAACATGCACCTATACACCTGTACTCTGAAAACATAAAATATTGTTCCACCAGCAGCTAAGGAAGGTGTCAAAGGGTTAAGAAAACCTGTGAGTGGTAAGAGTGGAAGCCATGTTGTTTGCAACCAGAACAGAAACAGTCTGAGAAAGTTTTCACTTCTCCTTCTAAAAAGGAAATGCAACTGTTGTAACATTTTAGAGTTGCTTAGCTGGAGAAAGAAATCTCTGCTATCTGGCATCCCTATTTTTTTTCCCTTGAAAATCCAGAGAATGAGCTATCGTTACACTATGAGCTCTTTCTTGTGTATTGGAAATTACAGTTGTCTTTTTCAGACTTAAAAAAGATGTAGCTGAGTGGGTATACAATAGAAGTCTATAAACTTGTGAGTGGGATGGGGAAACTGCATAAGGAATAGTTTCTCACAGTCTCTTCCACTAAAAAGAGGGGCCTCACATTATTAAATATGCATAGGCCACACAGGACATGAGACATAATATACCAGGGTGGAAGAATCCTTTGCCATTGCATCATAAAATGACTGCCCTGTTTCTATGATGCTTCATTTGCTGCTGTCTGCCACTGAGATGGGATCCAGAGTCAGATGCACTTTTGAGCTAGCCAAACAAAACAGTTCTATGTTATAGAGTGACAAATACATTTATTAAATAGTGGGCACTCCCAACTCCTAAAGATTGGTGGTTTACTGTACATGGTATGCATTTCCAGAAGACAAGATGAGATTTTATGCAGCAAAGAAAACAACATACAAAAAGAGCCACAAGAAAAACAATGCTCACAGCACCAATGAAACATCAACTTAAACAAAAGTCCTGGAAGCAACCTTCTCATGTTCTTTCTGTTGAACTCTCTATATACTGCCAGGCAGAATTTAAATCCAAGCTCTGATCTCTGGTTCCCTGGCAATGTTTAGTGAATTTTAGCCAAGACATGTCGATGATCATTTTGCTTCTTTCCTAAGATCCCCATTTGCAGTATAGTTTATGTATGCTATTGAGATGAATACTTGGATAGAAGTTACCTGAGGTCTGTTCAGAGGTGTGAGTGTGAGGACTTGCAGTAGAGATCCTAGCTGATGTTAAAAAAAAATAAAACAAAACCAACACATGTTATAGTTGACCTTAGTGTGCATTGATACAGTGAAAAAGAGAAAGTGTTTCTATAATAAAAACTTGCTAGCACCAGCTGCACAAGTACATCTCTCAGCCACTTGTTCCCTTTATTATTATGCTTTCTACAAAGAGAAAAACTAAAAATGAAAAGGAAGAGTTGATTTAAAAAAAAAAAAAAAAAAAAAGGAAAAAAAAAAAGTTGTCTGTACTGATTTTGAGGGCTTTACTCTGGAATCAAGGAGGGAAAATGAAGCACCATTTTCTATGAAAAGGGTACAAGCACAGCGCCTTAGATTAATTAATTACTCTGTGCTGTCCTTCCTCTTAAATTCCTCAGTGGTGCTTCTAAGAAATCTCAGTAGCACTGTGCACCATGAAAAAAGCACCTCTGTACTCACCTTTCTCTATCACAACGTTGAGATTATTTTTCTTATCATTGAACAACCCCAGAACCTCCACACGGCAGCAGTATGTCCCACTGTCTGCTTCCTCAGCATTCACAATGGTGAGGGACACGTCGCCCATCAGCAGGTTCCCTTTCAACATGTACCTATGGTTGTACTGCTCTGTCACCTTCCATCCATCTGTCCAGATAATGGTCTGATCACATTTTGAAGCAGGGCAGCTGCCACGACCCCAGCACACTGATGTGATGTCTTGTGTCTTCTCAACACTGTAAAAGCAGGGCACAGTGACATTCTGACCAACATTTCCTCTCACTGCTGAACCTGATACGGTGGGGCCTGTGGACAAAAAGACAAATGCAATTGTTGAGCACAGTGCATGCGAGTGAAAACTTCTCACACACCTGGCATGACCCATTACCTCCCATCTCACAAACAGCACCAGGCACTGCTGGATTGGGATTTCCACAAACAGATGTGAATCCCAGCAGGACTGACACAGTGAGGAGCAATGATCGAGTCAGTGATTTGTTCAGAATGTGTCTATAGCTGGAGAAAGAAGAAACTCGCTTTCTGCAGCATCTGCAGCCAAGCAGAGGGGTGAAGAGAGGAAAAGAGTTTGGATCTGCACAAGTAGGGGGAGTCTCTTTAGCCACATCTGGCCTGCTAGCTCTCTCTTTTTTTTTTTTTTTTTTTTCCTTAGTTCAGATTCAATACAAGTGATTTATAGGGGAACAATAAGACACTGACTTCCATTAAAATCATTGTGGGAAATTCAAGCCACTGAACAGCAGGTTCCAGCAGAATGGTCACTGCTGAACACATTTCCCTTTTTATTTTTTACCCCCAATGACAGATTTTTGCCTCTTTCTCTCAGAAGATGTTTTTCAGATAAATTTTATACCCTCTTTTTTCACTGCCTTATTTTCTTCCCTCATGCAGTTTTTAACTGGTTTGGTTCCCATTATAAGTAATTTTTCACATTTCCAGAAGGCTTTATCATGCTATTCAGTGAAAACAGCAAGACCCAGCAGCCAGAAGCCTATTCATGTTTCTTTTGCTGTATTTGGACCTCTTCAGTCAATATTCCTTTCAGGGAGGGTTTTAATAAAAGCTATATTTAGTGGCAGCCAAAATGATTTGTGCTCTGGTGATCCAGTCACAGGTATCCTCTAGCCAACTTTCTACCAGGTTACACAGCAGGGCTCCTGCCTGCTTGTACTTCAAAGAAAGCTTGTTTACACTTTCCACTGCATGTTTCCCTTCAAATTCAGTAACATGGAACAGTAGTGTAAATATTTTGATCTATCCATATAAACACTGCAGGGGTAGGATTCTCTGTAGCAGCTATAGGCAACAAATGATCTCCAGTAAAAGTCTAGCCCAGCCTATAATTAGGAAGGGAGCTCCCAGCTCCCAAGGTCCACCAACATGCACAAGTGACTCCCAAGCACTGTATAGCCTGAGTGCAATTGTCCCTTGTGGAAAAACCTGCTTTCCCCAGCTCAGCTCAGTTAAAACCAAGTCAGCATCCACAGGCTTTGCCACAACAGCATACTAGAAACAAATCTCTGAAAATAATGGATTTCATTTAATATATATCTAAAATAATAAGCTCTACATGAATCTCATCATAAAAAGCTTCATAATCAACTAAACGATATCTGAAATACCCCTTTTATTTCTGCAGAACATACTCTGCCACTAAATTTTTAATGTTTATCTGCCTAGACTTGTACCACTCTGCAGCCTGTTGGTTTTAGTGCTCTTGCCTTTAACAATATTTTCCTAGGGAGACTGCTTCCTCAGGAAATAAAAAGGAGAAAACACCAATTTGTCCCAATTAAATTTCATGTTGGCTAAAAAACTACCATAAGCCACAGCTGACCTTTTCCTTGTCATCCTAAGCATTCATCTTCACAAAGCCTGATGAGATGGAATATCCTTGGTTTATATCTGTTCTGAAATGCTTTCAAGTTCTGCGCACATCTCAGATCATCATTACCTGAAAACTGCCCAAAAGATCACTGACAAGACTGCGGACAGCCCAAGAAGCAGCATCTTTAAAACCATCATATCCTCAACATGATTGTGTGTTAAAAAGGAGATAAGACCACCAGAAGGTTATTGAGCCACTGTGATAGAGTACTATTTCATAACACAACACTGCAGTTCCTGTGCCACATGGCCACTATTCCCATTTTAACAGAAGATCTCCTCACAACCCTCTGAAGTATTGCTGCATGTTACTTCCATCCACCTTCACTTATACATTTAGTTACCACTTCATTACCTGTAAACAGGATCAGAAGAATCCAATTCGTGCAGAAGTAAGACATTGTGGCTGAAGACAAGGAACAGCACTCCTCTTCACCCCTCAGGCACCTGTATTCAAGAAAACTTTTTTGGTAAACTTCTGGTTTTACTTCTTACTGCACATCCTCAGACACATCCGAGAATGCCCTTCGGTCTCATCCGGATTGCCCTTCCGGTGCTTAGCCCGTCAGTCTCTAGCAGCACAGCCAAGTGCTGCTGGTATCATTCACAGCTGAACTATTGCTGACTGTGGTTTGACTGAAAGGCTAAAACATTTGGCACTACTTCAAAAAGCTACTTCTCGTTTTTTCCAGGTCTGCCTTATTACAGTAGAAAAAACTACTGTCAGCATCACCAAGCTGATACAGCCATCACTAACCCACTGCCCCATACTGCTTCCCACACTTCTTTTTTTGCTATACTAGACAGAATTTGGGTAAGATATTAGATAAAATACATAATAAAAGGTCTTGGGGAAATAACAGACTCCAGGGAAGAAGTATTGAAGTATTCAAGCATTTAATCATCAGCTTCTGGTTCTAACAGAAGCAGCTCAGAGCATCTCTAGGCAGATGCAGTTTGCTTTGGTGGCTCTAATGTGGCAGGATCAGCAAGTAGTTCTTGTGTTAAACAGTTGTATCCTAAGAGAGCTGCAATCTTTCATCATCTGACCCTTCAAAATATACGAATGTGGGCTTTTGCTATGTAAAGTAACACATGAAGAATAGAGAGGTCTTCTAAAAAGGTTCAAGGCTTGCTTTGACATAATACTGATGAAATGCAGCTCTTTTGAGGAATGGTGTCCTCTGGCCACTCTGTCCCTGTCTGTATTTTGATCTAAAGCAAACTTCTTGGCTGAAGTAACTTTAATCTACTTTACAGTGGTATATACAGGAAAATTTCGTTGCAAGGAGTTATTTTTTATCAACAACAGAAATAACACAAGTGCTTCCAGAAGCACACCCAAAACCATACATTGAGCTAGAACCAGAACCAGAGCTGCCTGGCACCGAGCACCTCTAGAGCCTCCAGAGTGACAGTTTCTTTGCTTAAGCAAAAAGAAGGAAAGCCAAACAATTTAAGTAGCCAAGAGACAGACAGACAAACACTAGCAACATGCTTGTAGAGAGAACTTAGAGAAAGGGGGATACAAAAGGGATTTTTGCATGCAGTGGCTGGGAGCAGGATTCTAAAGAAATGGCTTCCTCTTTGTCCTCCCATTTCTGGACAAACAGGAAACTGCAGGCAGCTGCTACAGAAACAACTCTGATATTTGATGGCAAGATCCCGAAACTGTTCTGCACTAATGGGAACGGCAGGGCAAACCAGCTGGAGCAGAAGCTGGGTGACCCCACTCACCATAGCTATGCCATGATACTGGTGGCTCAGCAGGTGACAAACACATCCCTGCGTGTGCAGAATGCTTTGGCCTCCACAGTCACTCTTTTGGCTGTAAAAATCCCAGGAAGCCTCTCACAGCTTTCTAAGGATTTGCATTAAACATGGGGGAGAAAATATACTAACAATTAAAAAAATTATTCATGAAACCTTTTGGAAAGTGAAAGCAGCCTTCAGTGGTTTTTAAATCCCATGATCCCTATTTACCTCAGTGGTTGCACAAACAAGTCCACTGCAATTGGTAGCTGCTGCTGCTAGGACTGCTGCTTCTGCAGCATTTTGAAACTATGGTACCCAAGTCTGTAACTTAAGAGCATAAAATGTCCCCAAAAATCAACAGAAAAACACCAAGTAGCTAAGACAGTTCTTTTTGAAGGGCAAAGTTAAAAGACCCGTGGCAAACTGTAGCTCCACAGTGCATGACTTCTCTCATTCAGGCAGCACTAAATGTTGTCTCATGTGGAAGACAGAAGAAACATCGGCAAAGTAGGCACCAAATTCTGCTCACTTGGAACTACTTTAGTTACCTACAAGCAATAGTCTGGAGAGAAGGAAGGAAACAGTGGTGGCTCAATAAAGGATAAAAGTGTTAACTTTGCAAAATTATTTTTACATTTCTAAAAAACCCAAAACCAGCAACCATGCTTCTACTTCTTTATTACTACTTGTGATGTCATGTACACTTAAAATAGCAGATGGTGTTCTCCAGTGAGTCATCAACTTGCTTCAGTTCATCTTCATCAGCCCTGAGTTCAGTCCCCAACACACAACAGCCAGATACTTTTGCCTGCTCATTTAAGTAACATTTCTGAAAACAACACAATTAGCAAATGAATCAGACATGGCTTATTTTAAATCTGAGTTTGTTCAAGTTCCCTCACCCAGAAAGTTTACCTGGCTTTGTGGTGCTGTACATACTTCAGAAAACATCCATACTGTGGTGTGAAACCACAGAGATGGGAGTAGGATTTCCCTAACAGAAGGGACAAAGTAAAGAAGCCACTATTTCATTATCAAATCAGTGTTTTTCTCTTGCTTTGGGGGGGGAATGACAACTCAAATGTTTTTTAAACATGTTTGATACAGGTTTTATTTGATGTATGTTCTCTACTAAGACAAGGGCTAATTATGCAGACTCCCGCCTGAGAAAAATGCTCAGCTGGGCACAGAACCCACCCAAAGGGAAACACAAAGCACCTGCACTGCAAAGTGAGTCACTTCATGCATATATATTAGCTACAAAGTATCAGCAAGTCTAAGCACCTCTGATGACTCTTTTTCTAAGCTGATAGTGAATTACATCTAAGAAAATCAAAATCCAATTATTTTTAATTCATTTAGTTCTTTTGAGATTCCCTAGAGCGTGTTTCTATGTGTCAAATTACACATGACGTCTGTAATGAAGAATTCTTAGGTTCTCTTAAGTACAGTTATACCATGAAAAGAAAACACAACTAGGAAGGAATGGATTTTGCAGACTTCATACATTTTATTTTTAACATTGAATCACACATTCCTGGAAGGACCCACTGAAACTGTACACAACTAGCACTTACTTGAAATGCAGGAACTGCCAAATGCAATTCCTTTTGGTCAGATCCCTGACTGGCTTCCACACTATAAAGCAAGTGGGGGGAAAAAATAACAAAGCAACATACTCAAAAAAAGTAGAATGCATCAAACAAAGTGTAACAGAAAACATTTTCATCTGCCCAGTCACTCACAACCTCCAACAGACACACAATAAACACCCTGTCTGCTTGTCCAATGTAAACCATTCTGCCTCTCACTATAAGTAGTGTTTTCCTCACGTCATTTCATCAATAATGCTACACATAGCTGCATCTTTGTCCAAAACCTGATCTCTCTTGCCTCCAGAATGCTCTCTCTGCATTTCACTCTGCCCAAGACAGTTGCTGCTATCATCTATATCCATTTTCTCCACTTTCACTCGCAGTCCTCCCTCTGAATGAGGCAGATCATCAGGCAAGGAAGCCAGGCAGTTCTGAATCATCTCTACAACTCGCTCCAGGTGCTTCTGAAATCGCTCTGCTGTTTCCAGACGCTGACGTTTCTGCACCTCCATCATGACTCTTAGTGTCTCCCTAGCTTGGTGAGGCCGATACTCATTTATAAGATGATGGACGTGAACGAAAAGCAGTTTCAAGTCTTCCAGTTTTTCCTCTCGCTTTATACTCCCTGGACTCCTTATCAAGATATCCAAAAGATCCAGAAAGTTAACCAGGATTGACATATTAAGTTTTCTTAATTCCTTCTTGTGATCAAACTGCATAGGATGCAACCGTTCAATACCTTGGCTTTCCAAGGGTCGAATAATCAGATCATCACATTGAAACTGATTACCAAACATCATATAGCTGTCTTTCACAGGTGGAGGTGGCTTTGGAGCCAGGCCTTTACGGATATTTTCATCAGTATACTCTTTTATGTACTGCATTGGAGGCGGAGGAAGAGCACTCACTTGCTGAGGTTCACCCATTCTTGCCAGGCAAAAATACCTAGAGAACGTCCCAAGAAATAAACATTTAACAAACTGCAAGACGACTTTATCGTGTAAAGAGAAACAAAGGCAACATAAAAGAGCCGGCTGTGAGAAAACGGGCCAGAGGAAGCTATCTCAATGTGTAGAATACAAGAATCTCCCGAATATGTCCATGTTAGCTTTTTCTCAAGCTATATTTTGAGCAAGATTAACATCACTAGAATCATATAAAGCATTCATTTCCCTAACCAGGACAGGCCAGCCTGTAACTAGAGCTGCCACTAGAAGGGGGATCCTCTTTCTTAGCTGAGACCTGGTCCACTAGCACTGCGCCCCACGAGAGGGGAAACCGCGAATGCTGCGGCGGGCAAGTATTGCCACGGGAGACTACGCGCAGCCGCCGCCGGCCTGCTCTGATGTGGGCCAGGCCAGGCTCTGGGAAGGCCCAAGTCTCGCCGCGGGGCTCGCCAGGACACTGATAAAGAGAGGAGGCAGGGTTGCCCTACAGAAAGACCCCACTGGCGACTGAACCACGTACTCGGCAGAAGAAACCCCACTCAGCGCAGCCAAGACGCCAACAGTCCTCACCTGCCCGCCGAGCCTCCTCAGCGGAACCGCCACCACGCCGCTTCCGGCCGCAGTCCGCTTCCCTTCCCAGCTATTGGCTCGCCGGTTTCGGGGCGGCACGCACTGATTGGTCCTGCGGAACACCAGTCAGAAGCTTGCTCCACTGAGCGCAGGGCTTCGCTGGGGAGGCGGTGCTAGGAGCCGAGGGTCGGGGCAAGCCATTAGTGCCTGGGGGCGTGGCGTGTTCCCCGTGGGGGCGCTGCTGGGCTCTGTGTCCTAGCTGTGGCGTCGTAGGCTGCTACGCTGTCTCGGGACGTGGCAGCATGCAGTCCCCGCGGGGCCGGGGACCACATTCCACTGCTGTTGTGGGGCTTCCTCACCAGAAACCCCTCCTAAGGCGCAAAGTTGCCCGGAGAGGTGGTAGATGCCCCATTCCTGAAAGCATTCACGATCAAGCTCCGAACAACCTGATTTAGTTGAAGATGTCCCAGCTCACTGCAGAGGCATTGGACTAATCGACCTTTAAAAGTCCTTTCCAACTCAAAACGTTCTATGATTCTACGTAGTATGTAGTGATGGCATTGTGTGTACTGCTTTCACACGTGAGAAGCGTGGGCATTACCCGTGTAAGAGTGGTTGCATCCTCCTATCATCTGGATACACTAAACATGACCACGTGAAGACTAACAAACATCGGGGTTCCCCTGCTTGCCTTTTCTTCCTTTCTTTCTTTTTTAACTTCTAGGTGGAATTTAAATAAAAACTTAAGATTTTTCATCTGGTGAATCATGGGGAGATGGGCTTGCTGGAGTCACCTCTAAAAGAATTTCTCCCTGCAATGGCCAACAAAAGAATAATTTTGGACGCTTAGCTATTTCTGTTCTGTTTTCTCTCTTCCTCAGCAGATGGCAGCAATGGCCTGTGTCTGATAAGGTCCTACACATACAATATCATTTACAGATTCAAGATCGATCATTTCACCCCCCAAAAAAATTTCAGTTGAATGAGAATTACTTTGGATCCTCTTAATTATTTCTAATACAGTGAAATATAAGTTCAGGGATATTTTGTCGTTGTTGTCTTTGTTTGGAGTTTGGTTGGTTGGATTTTTCCCCCTCAATCTGTGCTATTGTCCAAAAAACTGTATTCTCATCATTTGGTAATTGCTTACAACTTTGATTTTAGGTAAACTGACAGTAAAGTGGTCTGAGCACAATCTGTAATTGTTGATAGACTCTGGGCTGACTGATCTGATGCCATCTGATATCTGATGCAGTATCTTTCAGTATTTTTTTTTTCTGTCCTTGAAGCCTATTCTTCTACTTAAAAAGCAAGACAAAGGTCCTTACATTAAGGATTTTGTGGTGCCCCAAGATGTGAATTAATGTAGTGTTCTTTTCAGAAATGCATCCATATGGACTGAAATGTCACAAGTGTGAATGGCTTGCTCAGACCCAGGAGCCTGGGTACAGAAAGCTCTTATTCTTTGTGCAGAAATTCCTAACAGGCAGCCACAGTGGGCAGCACAATGCAGAAGAAACCTAACAGGATAAGGTGTTTTGCCCGTGGTGGTTTGTTCAGGTTTTGGCATTTCAGCGCTGGACCTGGGCTAAGCAGCCCTTTGAAATGAAGGAGATGTGCTAATGCACAATCTGCTAGTAAGAGCCAGCTTAAGAAAACTGGAATGGTTTAGAATGAAGAAGTTTTAAAAGTTGCCACCAGTTGCCGCTTTTCCACCACAGGTACAGAACTTAACAGTCTCTGCAGAGTGAAGGAGTTGTTTGGGTGCAGGCATTGAACAGGGGCCATACTTGTCTCTGGTGCCGTGGGCTGCAGTCATTCAGACTCTCCATATTAAGCCACAACATCCTTTGGGATCAGCAGGAAGGTTTAAGAGACCTTTAATATTTATTCTATATAATCAAAATTATTTTACCACATTACTTCTTTCATCAGCCAGTGATCTTGTCAGTTGAGAATCTGAACAGCCAGGAGCAGAAAATTGTGTACTAGCAGCAACAAGGATCCAAGATGCCTTTTTTTTATCGTTATTGTTTTGGATTTGTTTGTTTCTTCTCTTCCCCCCTTCTTCCCCCCCTTTTTTTTAATTTATTTTTTTTAACATGGTGGTTGTTTCTAAGTACCACTTCAACATGTACAAATAATCCTTCTGAAGAAACAAAAGTACCCCAGGATGCAGATCTTAACAAGGCACATAAATATGGAACTGAGAAGAGGGTTGCAAGCACGGTTGCAGTTCAATGCTGCAGCTACAAAGTTTTCTGCTTTGGAACAGGAGGTCTTATTTCTTTACCCTCCTACCCTACACTTTCCTTCTGGTCCCACTGCCATTTCTTCCTTCACTGCTCCTCCAGCACCCCACTTCTGGCTGTGCAGTGCTTTCTTCTCACTACTTGTGCCATCACTGTCAGGCACGGGGTTGCAAAGTAAACCGATGCAATTCCAAATGCCCTGGAAAACATTACTGTCATTTTTCTGGATGAAGTTTTCAGTTCTTCTAGTAAGTTAAGTCTCTGAGCTGTTGAGGCCCCGTCCCTGGAGGTGTTTAAGACCAGGCTGGATGAGGCTCTGGCCAGCCTGATCTAATGTGGGGTGTCTCTGCCCATGGGAGGGGGGTTGGAACTAGATGATCCTTGTGGTCCCTTCCAACCCTGACTGATACTACTATGATACTATGATACTATCCTGTGAGCATTAGGGTGAGATTTTAAGAGAGGAGAGCTCACAGGCAGAAGGAAGGGAGGGTGTCAGGAAGATGGAGAGGACTGATTCTCCTTGTTTCTGTGACAGCAGGCTCTTATCTTGTCTCATTTCATCTTGTTGCACCATACCTTGAAAGACAAGCAAGGAATAAAAAGCACCATCTCCAGAAACTGCATGTACTGGGAAGTACTAACACACCTTTGGTTTTAGTGGGCTTTCCAGAGTTTGATTTCACATTCATTTAACAGGAGCTGAGCTGGATTCTCTAGTGTCTTGCACTCAGTGAACTGTGCAGCAAGGATGTAAAGTGCTGTGACTTCAAATAGTAGGAGACAGCAGAAGGCCAAGCACTTGTTTTTTCATGTGATCTTGAGTCATTTTCCCAGTCTGCATGCAGTGACCAAGACAGAGGGGATATAACGTCACACTCATGAAAGAAAAAAAAAAAGCATGTCAGTCTCATTCTTGGTAGTGTGTTTGATTCTCAGAAGACCTGGGAATGACCTTTTGCAGCCTGGGGGGAACTGATAACATTTTTTCAGTGATTCCAAATGAGAAATTAAGAATGGGGATGAGTGTCATGCATAGCACTCTCCAATTTGCTTTCTGCTACATTTCAGCTCCTTTCTGAAATAAGGATGCTGTCCAGTTCAAGCCTTCCATCAACAATACAGCACAATTCCTACAGCTTCTCCAAACTATGGGGATGAACTTAGACACCTTCAGCAGATGGTGAATGAATACAATGATATTCTCTGCCTCAAAGACACAGCATCTTAGTTTATTGCTTTAGTTAAGTTGATTTTGGTTTTCTTCGTAACTAATTTTAGGCAAACTGGCATCTTTCAATCCCAGGCATTCCAGTTCTATTAATTCATCAGCACTGTGTACAGTGTGTGCCATTGCTTATTTTATTGCTAAAAGAAGTTATTCTAGCAGAATTTGAATCCAAGCATTGTACAAGCACAGTAAATACAAACCCATTTCTACGCATAGTCTTAGAACAGTGCTGCTGTCTTCTGTGCTGGAACATATTTCTTCCATTTTTGATTGCTATCACACTCTATGGTGGGGTTTTCCCCATGTTGTCTGAAAAAAATAAGCCCAAAATGAAACACAGTTGTAATCTCTTCTTGGGCTTAGCGTGAGTGTTATATCTTACAGCAATCAACTCAGGAATTTCCTTTTTGGTGATTGTTATAGGCTTTGTTGCAGGATATACCAGGGGGAGGAGAAGAGAAAATGAGCCTGTTGGGGGTGAAGGGGACTTAAGTAAGCTTTATGTCTCCATCTGCTCTGGTTAATTCCCATCTCCCTGTCTCCTGCTGTGGCTTTGGGAGTTAATGAATTTGCAGTACAGTGCTGCCTTTTCTTTCTGACTCCTCAGACTAAAGTATCAGCTGCTGCCTATTGGTGCACCTGCGAATATAGGAACAAAGTATAATGTTCCCATCGTGTTAAAACTGGGGCACCAATCCTCAAAGCACACCACAGTTGAACTGTTTCTTACTATACAGCCTGGTAGCTGATTCAAACAGATTCAAATCTCTGCAAAGAGCCTGCATGCTTATTTAGCAATGAAACAGCTATCTCACTACTGGTTTTTAAATTGCTATGGCTCAAAATCCAGGCACAATCTGATAGAATCAGTCATCTCATAGTGTTAATGTTGTTTCTGGAAGCAATGCTCTTACCTGATTTTTAAGCCAGACATTACTGATGGATCTTTACTTGCAGAGGGTCTGCTGCATCTTTAGTGGCCTGCAGTAACTGCCTGCTCTAACTTGTAAATGAACATGTCTCAAAAAATGTGCCTGTATGGCATGAAGAAGAAATCCCTACCCAGTCTTCAGCAACCTGGGTAGTTGCAAACGTGTCATGTTGCCAGGATAAATGGTGAGATTTGCAGCACTGCAGTTTTGCCAGCAGTGTAAGTCACACCTTTGTCTTCAGAAAGAAATAGTAACAGACAGCGTGATAGACAGGCACTAAAATAGGAGCTGGAACAAAATCTCAGTTTGGGTATGACCCAATGAAACTAAGGTTTCCTTTCTGTATTTTTTTGCCTAAGAGAGAAGAGATGAGCAAAGGATTATTTGTACCTTCATCACAGAAGAGCCTGTCCTAACCCCGTGCATGTTCACCAGTATTAAACATATATTCTATGTTAACGCCAGCAGCAGTAAGCCTGGGAGTAATTCACTTCAGGAATTCCAATTATGGATAATTCACTGCATCCTCCTAGCAGATGCTCAGAACAAGGCATCTACTTTTCCCGGGCTCCCAAACAGCTCACAGGAGCATCTTGCTCTGGATCTACAAGAGCAACTCCCTTGCTCACTGGGAACAGTGTGAGCAGGTTCAAAGGTGCAGTTGCAAAACCTAGAGGACAGCTGTATGCATCTGGCTCATAAAGACCAGAGCAATTCTTCCTTTTTTGATGCAGCTTTCTGTCTTGCTTTTTGGGTCCACTGGAGACATGTTTATTGGGGTGATAATGAACTGCCAAAGCAGCAAGACAGCTGAGTAGCCTAAATAGAGTTTCTCACACTCTAAAAGAAGCTAAAGTAGAAAACAGGTTGATTTCTGGAAGCTTGAAAGTTAAATTATGATCATTGTGTTGTACAGCTGGTGAAAGGAAAGAGCTGGCACCCAGGCAGTAAACGTGGCCCAAATATTACATATGGCAGAAGTATACAGGTCATTTTATGGGGTGAAGGGATGGTTGTAGCCTTCTGGTCTATTGTTTTGTGGGTTTTTTCTTTCCTTTTTTTTTTTTTTTTTTTTTTTTTTTTTTTAAACCCCAAAACTTTCTATATTTAACTTTACAAATTTCTTTGCCACCTTCAGGACATAAGCATTGTTATCAGAGCAGGATGTGCGGGTGGGGAGATTTCCACAGTTTGCATTAATAAAAGTGTGAACTGCATAATTTGGGTAAATCCCCTGAGAGAAAAATCCAACCCCTAAAAAAAAAACCAACACGTTTTTCAGAGCAGAAATAGAGCAATTTGCAGGAGGTAGCAAGGGAAGAACTAAGGTGATTAAAAGAAAAAAAAAGAAATATAAATCCACTGAGGCCACAGTTGATAACAGCTTATCTGTAACCTCACCTTGTCCAGCACAGAGGAGTATTTAGTGCACAAAGTAGCTCAGACTTCTATCTGGAGAGGAGAAGGCTCTGAAGAGATCTTGTTGTGGCCTTCCAGTATCTTAAGGGGGACCACAAGAAAGCTGGTGAAGGACTTTTTGGGATGTCAGGTAGTGATAGGACTAGGGGAAATGGAGCAAAACTAGAAATGGGAACCTTCAGATTGGATGTTAGGAAGAAGTTCTTCCCCATGAGGGTGGTGAGATGCTGGAACAGGGTGCCCAAGGAGGTGGTGGAATCCTCATCCCTTGAAGTTTTTAAGGCCAGGCTGGATGTCGCTCTGAGCAACCTGGTCTAGTGTTAGGTATCCCTGCCCACAGCAGGGGGCTTGGAACTAAATGATCCTTGAGGTCCCTTCCAACACTGACAATTCTATGAGTCTATGATCTGAAACATTTATAATATATTTCAGATTTTCCTGAATATGGATAGTAAAGTGTCAAAGGATGCATGGTAGCACACTCTTAGAAGCACTTAAGCAGACAAGATGTAGGATCCCTAAAAAATTCATCAGGCTGTGCCTCCTTGTCTTAAGGGATAGACTTAGAATAGTTTTAAGGTATTTAGGACAGTTAGATTAAATTCTATTCTATTAAGGATGCAGAATTTCTGTACCATGCAATATAGAGTGGTGCCAATAGCCTTGAAGAAAAGGAGTGTGCTCATGTGTTCAGTACATCACTGCGCCACCAAGCAAAGTCAAGTTCCAGAAATAAGATAACTGTTTTAGTGGGATATTCCATCCCATCCAAGGAACATTCTCAGGAAGACAATGTAGTTTGTGTGTAGAACTCTACAGACTTGTCCTCACATCTTCCAGTCATCTGCAGCCAACTCGGTCCTAGACAACTGGTGTATTTCTACCTAACTCTATGTATCTCTCTCTCCTGCTCTACTGCAGAAGGGTCTTGAAGCCCTGGAATGGCTAAGGCTTTGTTTAAAAATGTTATAAACTGTTAGTCATCCAGGTGGATGATAACATATGATTTATGTCTACAGTCCATGTCTTGAAAGTAAGAAAGAATTGTATTTAAAAACTGGATAAGAAATGATGGTTGTTGAAATTAAATAAAATTCAAATATACATAAGCAGGTCACTCTCTCACAAATGTGTAATCAAATAAAAAGACAATTCTTCAGTCATGTTTTTGTGTATATATATATATATGTCATCCTGGCTATGTATTTATTAGATTTAGAGAGCATTCATATTCTGATTTTGGCTTGCTACACCTAAATATCTGTGTGTTTGCTACGCATGGGGTTTGGTGTTGAAGTGAAAAAGGAGCATGAAGATGTAGATCTGTGGCAAGAGTGGATACTAAAATATGTCAGTCCCTGCCTCCCTCCCCAGTTCAACAGTGAAGAGTTACCACTTGATAAAGATACTGCAAAACAGAACTAGCAGCTCTCACTGAAATCAGCTCCTGTGTTTATATCAGTGGGACCCAATCCAGCTGTGATGACATAATTCCTTCCTTATGGTCATTCTTACTTTTATCCCTATCTAATATCTTAGCTGTGACCCATCATCAGTTTGAACTCAACAGGGAAAACTCAGAATGGCTGATCCTGCCTGCTAAATTCTTCTAGTTCCAGTATAACTACCAGATTCTTTATTGCTCCAGAGCAAAATCTGTCATTGTTTTCTTACAACTGTGTGTGTCTTTCACCATGTGTTGCATCAAATCTGTAGCTTCTCTTCCACAGCAGCTCATCCTGTCCAATTCTCCCTTGTTTGCTCCTCATTTCTCACTTGCCTTGACCTGCACATCCCTTCCCATCCGACCTCCTAGAGCACGTCACATCATACCACTTCGTTACACTAAACAAAGTGCAGTTGCCAAGCCCCTATCTGAACATTTGATCTAACTCTTATCCCTCTGCTCTTATCTCATGAAGAAATCAAGCTGCCAGTCAATACATTCAAATAATTTCTTAGCTCTCCCCCACTACTTACCACCCTTGCTTAATGTCTACTTGCCCCACATCCGCTCATCTCCATCAGCATTGCTCCCCTCAGAGGTCTATGTGATGGCGTCTCATCTCTTTCCTGCCCTGTATGCCTTGCTTTTTCTGCAGAGCTGCAGTGTCACACCCTTGCATTTCTATTTATATTCAGTTTTCTGAGAAGACAACATGTATACCTCTCTTGGCAGACTGCAAGCCCCCTTGGCTCAAGCCACAAAGACTTTTGAGAAAGTCCTTAACACGCTACAGCCGGTGCAAAGAAGAGACTAGAAAAAGTAATGTAGTCCTAAAGAAGCGTTCATAGCTAGAAATGCAATGATGTTACAAACTGGTGATAGATTTATCCGTACTGATAAAAGTCAGGCAACATGCTATTAAGAGCAACAGCCCTTTAGGAGAGATTCCCTGTTGCTAGCAGAGCAAAGTCCATACAGTTTGTCAGGGTAGATTGTCGACTTTCCATGTTTTGGTGTGTTAGTTAGAAAAGATCTCAGAGCATGATAGCATGATTTAAACCAGCAGATTCTCAAGAGTGGGGAAAGTGATGCACATGCAAAAGCAGTCCTGTCTTTTAGCGCTGTAGGCACCTAAACAAGGTCTGTTAAGTATCCTGATTGCTGTTTACACAGCCTGCAGTTTTAGAAAACTCAAAGCAGATGCTGCAGTTTTTATGTATGTGCATTGCATGAGGCAAGCTGTTTTGGAGAAGAATGGGAAATTTGGCCCAAATGTAGATCCTAGTCTACAAATAGATATGAAATCCCCCTTGGCAGCAGTGATCATTGTTCAGGAGATCACAGACTTTCGTCATCTCTCTTGTTCAACCACAAGTGTTCCTTGTAACTCGGTCAGTTTGCCAAGAAATGAAACATAGTTTTGCTAGATTAATATTTCAATATATGATGTGTCCCATTTCCAGCAAGATCACTGCATAGATAGATAGATAGATAGATAGATAGATAGATAGATAGATACATAGATACATAGATACATAGATACATAGATACATAGATACATTAATTGATTGATTGATGTCTCAACTGCCAAACAGCTTTTGTTTGTCGTTGTTTCTGTTCCATGCTACTGCATTGCTTTTAGCAAATCCTCTTACAGATCTGCACACCAAGTGCTATCTTCAAATTGTATTTTTGTGGCAACTGCATGTTCTCAATCAGCACTGAACAAAATTGGTAAAGGAATGCTTGATGATCCCTGGAACATGCTGCCTAAACAATATAACATAAAACAGCCAGGAAGGGATATGCCACCTCTCTTCTTGGAAGGGATAACCAATACATTCCATGGAGAAATGTAATTTCTAAATCTGTCTACAGACTGACCTATAAAGCCCAAGTCTTCATTTAAACAGTGTTGGAAATTCTGATATTTGCTCAGATATTTTTTTCCTCCTGAACTGAATTGAATATAGTGAAATCACTTCTTTGGGGCTTGGAAACAACTCTAGAAATATATCAGCATCAGAGAGCCATGTCCTTATATTCTAATGTTAGATTGAACTAAAGCCAGAAGTCAGGACTGGTAAATTATTTAGATTGAAATAATTTCCAGAAAACACCTAATTAATGAAAATAACTTAATCTTGCAGTTTCCTCCCATTCCACCAGACTCCACCTCTGCAGTCTTCAACAGCATCAGCAATTGTACATCACTAATAAAGAATAAACTATTAAAAAAAGGAAGAGCAGAGATAAAAAAGCCAAACTGCATTTGTTTTTAAATATCACAGTGTATCACAGTGCAGTTGTACTGACTGCATTGAGTACATATTCTTTTGTTTATAATTCCAGATCTATCCAGGTGCAGACTGCCCTGAATGGTGCCCTGAAGTCCTGATTGTCCTCGTTTCACTGCTGATTGCACTTGTATCGATTGTGCCTTTGCTTCCTGGAACATCCAGCCATGGACTCACTGGAGTGCACCTGAAGCAGTCAATAGTCACCAGTGATAATTGACTAGTTATCAGTTATTGCAACCATTTGCTTTCAGTTTAAATATTTAGGAACTACAAATATTCTTCACTCCTTACACACAAGTATATCCTGAATGTAATTTTCTTTGCTCACAGAGTAGGAACTTTCATTTCATGTGGGAAACTTCCTCAAAAGAAAAGGCATGAAATCTCTGGGAGTCACAGTTAAATACTCTGAAGGGGAGGGCACCACTGTTCCTTTGAAACAGAAATATGGGTGTATGACCTACTTCTAAGGAGGACAGTAGAGAAACTTACCCTATACATCCATGTTCATTTCATGCATTCATAACTGTATTTACTTGATAGACAAGTAGGAGACAGATGCTTAATCATGTCACACCTCTTTAATCAGTCCTTAATCATTGATTCACTGAATGTCCCTCAAGTGTTATTTTTTCCACAACATTTGCCTTAGCGTATATTTCAACATGTGCTGTTCAGTTTATGACTTCAGAGAGGATGTGGTTATGGTTTGGCAGAAAGGAAGCTTTGCTGTAGATGGGAAGATAAAGCTCAAAGAACCTACACTGCCTTTTGAACACCTTTTAAACAAAGTGAAAAAAGAGAAAGAATTAACCGTCTTCTTCTCCTGTCTCTTTCTTGGACAGACACTCGGTGCATAGTGCATCTCATGTCCTGGGACACAACCATTCTCGACTCAGCCATGAATAACTGTGTGCTCCTGGAGGAACTGCTGATCAAAAAATCCCAGCAAAAGAGGAGGACTTCGCCCTCCAACTTCAAAGTGCGCTTCTTTGTCTTAACCAAATCCAAGCTGGCTTACTATGAACATCGCCATGGGGTATGTCAGCCATCTTCTCTTTCTTAACAGAGCAATGGAGGGAAGGGTGAAGTTTGCTAAGAGAAGGAAAGGACGCTAGTGGAGGGAAGGGTGAAGTTTTCTAAGGGAAGGGAAGGATGCTAACAGAAGGAAGGGTGAAGTTTGCTAAGGGAAGGGAAGGATGCTAATGGAAGGAAGGGTGAAGTTTGCTAAGGGGAGGAAAGGATGCTAAGGGAAGGAAGAGTGAAGTTTGCTAAGAGATGGAAAGGATGCTAATGGAAGGAAGGGTGAAGTTTGCTAAGGGAAGGATGCTAATGGAAGGAAGGGTGAAGTTTGCTAAGGGAAGGATGCTAATGGAGGGAAGGGTGACCTGTGTTGAATTTTATTTGCTTAATGTCTCTGGACCATGCTGTAGTTACATCCAACGAAAGTTGCAAAGTGGCCACACGGGTCATTTATAGCTTCTGATCAGTGAGCATTTGGTGTGCATAGAGGAAAAAGATTGTGTTGCTATTCTATAGAATGGATCTGGTTTTGTTGTTGGCATTCAGCACGGGCTGGTGTAACCAGTCGGTGTAACAGATGTGTGAGCATGTGCCTGGCGGCTCACATGTACAGGGGTGAGCTGGAGTGCTGTACTGGGAAGATCACAAGTGTACGCTAATTACATCTGCAAAGAAGGTCATCCACAGATCTCCAGCCTCTCATTCTTTTCTTCAGAGCAGCAGTGTGGTGGCTGGTAGGAGACCAGTCTTATATATTTTAATTAGCTCATCTGCCATGAGTAACAGGTCTAGTCTTCAGAGTTAACTTCAGAAGGGATCTGATGATGAGATCCATGCTCAGACTAGGCATTGTATCCCTAAGGTTACATTTCTTAGATTTGCTAAATATGAAAAAAAAATGGAAGTCATTCTGCACTCCCCATTGTGCTAAGTGTTCTGGTGAAGCATGGATTATTTCCCTCTTCTGTTTAGCTGGATGTTTGCTGAGCCTCATTACGACTGTAAATAATACTGCTTGTTTTCCAACAGTCACCGAACATGCTGTTAATCCATTATGTTTAGGCACTGTTACTGGGGATCATGTTGCCTTGCTGTTCAGCAATGGTGACTTCAGACCATCTGATCTTGCTCACTTATTAATTAAGTTAAGTTGAACCCAAATTAAGTTAAAATTGAACCCAACACAAAAATCAAAGTATGATGTGCCCTCGAATCATAACGCAATTGAGGTTAGATATCAGCTTTAAGGGTTAATAGTCATTTTTACTTCCAAGTTACTGCTCTCAAATATGACCCAACCTAATGTTTTTCTTGCTTTTATTTTGTGGCCCATGTTTTCCTTGCCTCCATATTTAAACAGGGAAATATTTATTGCTGCATACTGTGCCTACGTTTGCTTTGACATTCTCCTCAAACTGCTTTCAGATGCCATTATTTTCAGATGTTTAATTCCATTGTAATTGTTCCAGTTAAATGTTCTGGGTAAAATGTTCAGAAGCATTTAAATGATTCTACTGTGTTTGTTTCAAGATATTTACACATCGTTTTCTTTGGTTCTTTTTGTGTCTTGGTGGACTTGAGATGAATTCAGCATGCACTCTGCCTACATACTCCTGCTGATTTGCAGTAGGTGTCTCTCAGCATCTCTAGGCACTGAAATAGTTTGGAAAATCTGACTCAGTGACTTTCACTGGGGCATAGATTTCATGTGCTATACGAGTGTCTTTGGAAATTTTATCCCCTGGTCTTCTTAAAGGTCAGTTAGGCCAGATGGGAGTTTGGTACATTGGCTGCCTTACGTCGTTTAGGAAAGATGTTGAGTTGCTGGAACATGTCCAGAGAAGGGCAACAAAGCTGGGGAGGGGTTTGGAGCACAAGCCCTATGAGGAAAGGCTGAGGGAGCTGGGGTTGTTTAGCCTGGAGAAGAGGAGGCTCAGGGGAGACCTTATTGCCATCTACAACTACCTGAAGGGAGGTTGTAGTCAGGTGGGGGTTGGTCTCTTCTCCCAGACAACCTGTGACAGAACAAGAGGACACAGTCTCAAGCTGTTCCAGGGGAGGTTCAGGCTGGATGTTAGGAAGAAATTCTTCACAGAAAGAGAGATTGGCTATTGGAATGCCCAGGGAGGTAGTGGAGTCACTGGAAGTGTTTAAGAAGAGACTGGATGAGGCACTTAGTGCCATGGTTTAGTTGATTAGATGGTGTTGGGTTATAGGTTGGACTTGATGATCTCAATGGTCTTTTCCAACCTGGTTAATTCTGTATCCTGTATTCTGTATATTATCAGTTACAAACATGCACACATTTAGGCTGGATATTAGGAAATATTTCTTCATTGAAAGGGTTATAAAACACTGGAATAGTCTGCCCATGGCAGTGATGGTGTCACCATCCCTGGAGGTGTTTAAGCAGCATGTGGATCTGGTGCTTAGTGACACAGTTTAATGGTGACCTTGCAGTGCTGGGTTGAAGGTTGGACCTTGAAGATCTTGACGGTCTCTTCCAACCAAAGACATTCTGTGATTCTGTGATACACAAGTACACATAAACACTCATGTACCTTTAGGCTCTTACACACATTTGAGGGATAATGGCTATATCATAGAATCAGTAAAGGTGGAAAAGACCTCAACAATCATCAAGTCCAACCTGTCACCCAAGACCTCGTGACTACTAAACCATGGCACCAAGTGCCATGTCCAGTCCCCTCTTGAATGATAGGGCTGATTTTCCATGAAATGCTTTTTTTTTTTTGATACAAATTGTTAAAATCAAGTTCTTACATGAACAGAACAAAATGGGGAGAAAAGAGTTTGCCCTATGAAATGCTCCCAGAGCTGATCCTCAGCCTCTTCAGTAATCTTCCCTAAAATCAGGCCATCCTGGTGTGACCTCTGCGCGGTCACATCATCGCTGTTTGGGATGGGAAGGTTAGGGCAGCTTGTGCAAGCACCGTCTTGTTTTGTGCTGAGAACAGAGTGAACACCCAGCAATTGAGTTCAGAGGCAGGGATGGGGGAGTTACAGTACCTGCCTGACACACGGGCTGTACCTGTCCCTATGTGTGAACTGGAACCAGAGGGTTTGTTGGATTCAGTGGTGTATAGTGTTCATTCTCTAGTGCAGGCCCTGGCACAGGTTCGGCTGTGCTCTGCAGGGGCTTACCAGACAACTTGTGGGGCTGGCAAGGGTTAGCACCACCGTCACCTTTGCCAGCAGGCAGTTTGCTTGTGGTGCCCCTGCTCTGGAGGCTTAGGGCAAAGGGTAAGGACATTGCTGTTCTCTGCTGGCCGCAGTGATGGAGAGTATCCCTAGGCATGCATAGTGCACTGTACAAATGGGGGCAGCAACTGCCTTGCCTTTTAAATTATACCTTTCTCAATAGAAATCTCTGTGGATGTTTGTTCTAAGAGTTTTCAGAGAGTTTCTTTAAGAATTTGTTGCCAAGTGGTCCAGCAGCTTTGTGTATTTGGAGTCCAGTGCTGTACAGTACACACTTCTCTGGTCCCCAGTCAGTGACAACAGCCTGTGCATAAAGTCAGGTAAAACAATCAGCAAACTGCTTAATGGTTTGAGAAGTCTCACTGATTTCAGCTGGGTGGCTTAAAATCAAACATATGCTCAGGTGTAAAGCCCAGGTTTATGTTTTGCCTGTGTTTAACAGAGTTTAGCACCCAGTCCCTTTCTCTGCATTTTGATAATGTGGGTATGAAAAAGGATCATAGAATTATAGAACCAACCAGGTTGGAAAAGACCTCAGAGACCATCAAGTCCAACCTGTTACCTAATACCTAACACTTCATGACAACTGAACCATGGCTTTGAGTGCCACATCCAATCCTTTTTTGGACGTTTACATGTTTCTTATAGCAGTTCAAAGCCAGGAAATAAACAGGTCAAGGGGATACAAGGATGATTCTGTGGATTCTACCAAAACCTATCCAGACACCCAACATCATAAAGGCAAATTTTTGCAGTCAGTGTAACAGCATTTTCATCATCACAGCCACAGCTAGACAGAAAGCGCTGTTCTCCTCAGGGGCCAAGCACACAGGCGTTGTTAATGTTAATGAAAGATATTTACATATCACATTAAGAGAATGAGCCCCCAATAACTGACAACAATAAGAAGCTGTGTTTTCTAGCATTCATTACTCAGTGCACAATGCAGGGCTGTCTTAACATAAAGCCCCGATAACAGGCACATGTATTCAGCCCCCGTCTGTACTAAAATACATCAGAAGTGCCTTTATTGTAACATGCTAATCAATTCCACAGGCAAAAATTCTTCATTTCCAGCATCTGATTTTATAGCTACTGTACATGTGAGTAAATGAGCACATGGGAATAATCATTTTAACTGTTTCAATGAGCTTGATCCTCACCAGGATAACTGATAATGGAGACACTATGTGATACTCTTGGGGTGCCAGTACACTTACAGTAACACAGAAGAAGCAGACAAGTGGATCCCTGTGGAGAGATGTCTAGGACAGAGGTTCAAACATCCTTACTTAGACTTGCCAAAAACACCTCAACTGGTGAATTACCCATATCCCATCCACCTGACCACTTATGGTGGTTGGTAAATCCTTCAGGTCATCAGATAGGAGCGTGAAGACAGAGAGTTTAGTGTTTCGGTCACTAAGTAGAGGTTCTTACACAATCATCAGCATATCACATTCCTACCTGGGGACAGCTAGAAACAAGCACCTCTCCCTGTATTTCGAGCTGACTGGAGTCTAAAAGTGGCACAGATGTCTGAGGTTGATGCCACGCTTAGTGAATAGGCCACTGTCTTCAAGGCTGGTATCCTACTAATGGGGTGGCTTTACCATTACATGATCTCTGCATCAGAGCTGCTCATCTTGGCACGGCTCGGACTTGCAGAGTACTTGGGGCTGTCTGTATCAACTACAGAGAAGTGCTCCATGTCAGTATGCCACAGTCTTCCTTCTTCAAAAACAGGCATCTTGCCCCATACAGGTCTTCTGAGGAGCTACCAGGGCTGGGAAGTTACACCTAACACTTGGGAAGTGCAGGCACATAAATGTCTTTACATTTTGTATCTTTGTGCACTTGTGGGCTATTGCCAGTCCAGCTTATAAAGGCAGGAATGAAAGGCACAGATGGAAAAGGACTGGGTCCTCTTGTTATTTACATCAGCACTATTCTTCCTGCATTGGTCAGATGCTCAAGAGGTCACATAGCATGAGTCAGCCTTGTCCTGGGCTCTTTCATTCAGATCTTTGATATTCAGATATAAAGATGGCACTTCAGTGTGTCTTGAAATTTGCTTTCAGTCTCTTGTTATAGGAGAACAAAGGAATAAATTTGGCTGAAAAGCCTTTTATCAGCCTCCTAAAAAATACTTCAGCTGCTTCTGTTGCATTATCTACATGTTGAGTTACTCCTAACAGCCCAGCTACCCACAGTAACAAAAGCAACACTTTGTTCCTCGTCCAACAGTCAATTTTACCTTGATGATTCTACACAGTATCTGACTTCAAAAGACTTGGTTTTCCCCCAAAACTCTGTTGCAAACAGATTAAGACTTTTCTTCTGAACATCTCCATTTTGATGTTCCTGTTAATTAGAGTGACCATTCCTACCATTTCCCATTGTTTTGTGCATTCTGAATTCCTTCACATCCCTGAAGTTATAATCCTCATCTAAAGTGAATTTAATTCTGGTTTTAAAGACAACCTTCCAAATAAATATGTATCTGAGGAGATACTTCATAACCTCCTACCAAGGGAAAAATGTCCAGCTGCAACTGGGGAGCAAATGGACCTTGTGGTGGGAGGAAGGACTCCATACCCAATGGGAGACACAGTGGGGTTAGAGAGGGGATCATACTACTCTCTGATATAAGGTGCCTGGCTGGGCTGGGAGAAGCAGACAGCATTTTAAAGAGGTGCACAGATGATAGAGACGAGCTACAGCGGGGTAGGGAGGTGAACACAAACACCCAGTGACATAGGGCAGAGAAATTCCAGCTGCAGTGTGGAGAACCCTTGGTGTGAGCACTGCTGAGGAGTTTGGGACTGCATGAATCTGAATTACTTGGTTTTCTCTCACCAGCACAAAAGAAACAAGACACAAGTTCTTATGCAGCTTTTGAACCAAGCTGGCTTTATGAAACATGTCGTGCTGCCTTTCTGCCTGCCAGACAATGCTACCTGATCTCCCATCTTCCTTGAAATTAGGCTCTGCCCATCCTTGCCTTACCTCTCACTAGTATTTGGGCTCTCTCCCTTCCCTGCTTCCAGAACTGGTAGCTACTAATTTTTTTTTATTTATTTATTTTTGCCAGAGCCCTTTGGTAAGTGCAGTGAGGTTCAGCAAAATCTTTAAGCATCCACCACGGGACTTTCAGCCTAAATACTTTGGTACAGTGCATTTGATGAATGAGCTTCACAAATAGCAACAACAGCAAAGTGCTAGCCAGAAAGCAGCAAATTTCTCAGATTGTACAACTCCGTATCCTTCAAGATCTTAGACATTCACAGAGCCTGAGGGTGCAGAGGCATGGTCAGGAAGTGTGCTCAAAGTACAGATCTGTGTGACCTGCAGCGACTGCTGACAGCTTGCTGCACACTTGCCATGGTCTCCACATAAGGTCCCTTCCCCTGCTGCAGACCATGAGCTGGTGAAAAGCTGTTTATTTTCTTGAGTGGCCATGCTGCCATGATTTGGGTGAGTATCAGAATTGGTGGTTGTGTAGTCTTAGCACATGGCAGATGCCAGGTGGCTCCTTCCCCAAGCATGCACAGTGAGATGCCTTCTTGTGTTTTAGGGAAGGGCTATCTGAATTGTCTCATAGTCAATTGTCCTAGTGTTTAAGGCAAATAAGGACCATTGTGGTCATCTATTTTATGCAATAGACACAAAGTAAAGGATTAATCAATGAAGGAGCTGCTGAAGCTGTGTGACAAGAGAAGGTGAGACACCAGAGATGAAGACAGTAATGAGGTGGGCTTGTGATGCACCTGGTTCCATTCAGAGCTGTTAGTTCTCCTTTCCAGAACTGTCAATATTGCAGATAATGGATCAAAAGAAATAAACCAGGACAGAGGGATCAGCAGCACACTGTACTTCTCATGGGACAGCAGCATGCCTTGGTTATCTTTCCACACACATTACACAATAAGACCACTGATGATTTTTCTTACCAACCAGCTAAAACATCTACTTAATCATACTCTGGGCAGACTGACAACAACAAATGGAGATCTGTCAGCATGTTTTGGCTCACCCTTTTAAGAACAAGTCTCTGAGGTTTTTTGGAGAGCATTTTTTTAAGAGGCTTTTCCTCTCCACTCCCTTCCAAATGGCCCAGTTGCTTTTGTTGGATTAAAGTGCAGTCAGACATCTCAAAAGCAGGGATAGGTTTAGCTTCCAGCCCAGTTTCTGGGTAATGCCTGGTTTGTGAGTAGTCATTCCAGTTGTTTCTGCTGCTGTGGGTCTGTAATTGCCTTGTATCAGCAAAGTCCCATCTGCTGAGGATCTGCTGGGCAAGGCACTGACTGAGAGATGCACCCTGACATTGCACCGAGAGATTAAGGGGAGCTATTGCTGAAATTACATCATTGGGTCATGAGAGCTGTGGGATCACTGCACAAAGCTCCTTGAGAAGTCTGTACCTTCTCTTTCAGCAGAGTCCAGAGTGGCATCAACAAAAACCAGTCTGCCATAAAAGGACAAAATGGGATTGGCACAGCATCGCTTCCTAAAGCCTCAGAGGAGGAGTGCATGTGGTTAAGCCTTTAGACTTCCAAGGAGTAAGATGAAGGATGGTTCAATGCTAGCAAAATTGAAGGTTCTTATAGGAAACAAATGTCTTTGTGTCTCTTCAAAAGGGTAGAAGTCCCAGGGGCAGAAGAGATGATAGAGGAGATTGTGGAGAAGAGACAGAGGAAGCCAAGTCTGGAAGAAAGATGTGAATAGATAATAATTAAAGAAAATACACAGTGGAAATGGGGTGCAGTGAAACCTTCTGAGACTTGGAAATAGTCTCGATAGGTAATTGGTATTTACATATAGGAGTGCTTTACAGCCTTGGGTTTATTGATACAAAAAAGTCCCACTCCACACCATAGTGCTACACAAGCAGATGTTGTCTACAGGAGACAGTCCTGGCAGTAAATCCGGAGGCACCGGTTAAACTGCAAGCAAATACAAGTACAAAACCCAAACACACCAGCAAAGTCCAGCAAGAGTCAATGTGAGGCCACACTGTCATGATTTCCCTATTTACTTAGGTCCAAGTACACAAAGGCAAAATAGCCATTTGTGCTAGAATGAGGTTCGAGGAGCCTGGGGGCCTCTCTGTGTTGAGGCTGTTTGACACAACACTGTGGCAAACATCACCCCATCTCCAGTGGCATCAGCTGCTTCCCTTATTCAGGCTAAATTTAATGATGGAAGGTAGCAGTGGAGCAGCCATGGGGGTCAGCACAGTGGTGGGGACAGCCTCTGCCAGAGGGGCATATCTGTAGGGACAGGGTGGCATATGCAGTAAGGGGCAAGAAGGGAGCTGGAGAGTGAAGGACACAAATGTTGGCAGAATGAGGGAGGGCGAGAACTTGCTGTGTCTCCGAGTGATAACCCATGAGAGTTACAATGCTGTTACTTTCCTGTTGACAGTTGCCTGTGTTTCAAAAACAGAAGCTTTTGCAGTGTTTGGGGGTTTCTTAAATCTTGCCAATTTCTGTCATGCTGTTGCAAAGCTGAGCTGGGGGACAGTGAGTGTCTAATCCCGACTGAAAACAAATCAAAACAGGAAACCAGTTTGCCTCTGAAGAGGCTGCGAATCCTTCAGAAGTGTGCACCAGATACTGAGCCTCAGCTCAGCTCCTCCCTGCCCTGTGCCAGCATCTGCCTCACCCTGCTGTTGCAAAAGCTGAGTGTCACAGGCTGAGGAGCTGCAGCGTGAGGGCTCAGTAGGAAAGAGGGTACGCCAAGTTAGCCAGGACACTTGGATGCCTGTCCTTTTCTTACCCTTTCCTAACTACCCTTTTCTAACTACCCTTTTCTAACTAACTGTTTCCTAGCTATCTGGTATATGATGAATAATAACACAGCAGAAGCTGCCAGAGAAAAACTTGTCTGCAGTTTTTTGAGCATATTATTTGTTTCAAAATTTCCTGTTGTTTTTTCTCCTTAGCTAAAACCCCATACAGAACAAAACCAGAAAAGTGTTTTGTTCCCTGGAAAATAGAAATGGGTAGATTCACATTGGATGTTAGGAAGAAGTTTTTCACCATGAGGATGGGGAGACACTGGAACAGGTTGCCCAGGGAAGTGGTAGAAGCCCCATCCCTGGAGGTTTTTAAGGCCAGGATGGATGTGGCCCTGAGCAACCTGATCTAGTGTGAGGTGTCCCTGCACATGGCAGCGGGGTTGGAACTAGATGATCCTTGAGGTCCCTTCCAACCCTGACAATTCTGTGATTCCATATAATAGATGCAGTACAAATGTTACAGTTGAGATGAAATGCAAAGTTTTGAAATCCTCTGTACCCAAATTTTCCCTCTTTAATAAAATGTTTGTTGTTTCATAGCTTTTCAGTATGAAACAGGAGAGTTAGTTAACAGAACACTTCATGAAAAATAGATCTGATTGGTTAAAGGAGCATTTAATTTTCCTGGAAGATAAAAATAAAACCTGAATTACAGAATCACAGAATTTTTGAGGCTGGAAAAGACCTCTGAGGTCATCAAGTCCAGCCTATGACCTAACACCACAACATCAGCTAAACCATGCCACCAAGTGCCACATCCAATCTTTTCTTAAAGACCTCCAGTGATGGCGACTCCACCACCTCCCTGGGCAGTCCATTCCAGTGCCTAATCAAAGGTTTTGATTGCTTCACTAAGAATCTATGTGCTTAGTCGAAATATGTGTCTGTGTATATATGTGTGTCGGTGCAGTCTGTATCGAGGTGCCTTGTATGAGAGTGATTTGTTATACTTTTCAGTGTCTTACATAATTTGCTTCTGCTCCATTAAAATGAAATCTTCTCTGGACATGATAGTCTTCTCTAATTTTTCACTCAATCCACAATCATTAGTATTAACCAAGTGCTTTTATCTGTCTTTTAGAAAAAAGGACTTTGAAGGGTTCTGTGGAGCTTTCCAGAATTAAATGTGTGGAAATTGTGAAAAGTGATATCATCATTCCTTGTCAGTATAAGTACCCTTTCCAGGTGAGTCTGTCTGTTGAACATACTGATAGAGATACCACTTAATTTGCTATTTCAATACAATTCTCCCTCACAGTGCAGCCATTCATGAACCAAACATGGGAATGAATAGCAACAAAGGAAGAAAAAGCAGAACAAGGTGTGAAATGAACTGGAGAATCAGAACCTGAGTGTTATTGCAAGATTCATAAACTCTTAATGCTCTTTGGTTTTAAATTGGAAAGGACCGTTAGATCTTCTAATCCTATCACATTTAACACAACACTCAGCTATCCCACTAACTCAGGTTCAGAGAAAGCTTGTCTTTCACTCAGGGAACACCCAGGGTTTTGGCCAATTTACCTGTGTGGTGTTGAAACTAAATGCATTCAGTGGCCCTCACATCAGAAACTGGTGAACGAGACAGCTCCAGGCAAGAACAGAGAGGGCTTTCAGTAATGAGATGGCTTAATGAACAAGAGGTGGACAGTGCTAGCTCTAGGATGAGGAACAAATCATTTAGTGTTCATTATTAACACATATGAGATACATTTACGTTGCCATGTAAACAGACATGCCACAGAATATTTGCTGTTACTGCAACACAAATTCCCAGCTTATTATCTTATTCCCTGTGTTGCCATTTATCAGAATATGATCATATTGTTGATGGTATTTTTCTTTATGGTGTTCTGTATGGTTTTCAGTGAATACAGGGCTGTCTCTGTTCATAGATGGCTTTAAAAGAGTGAATTGGGCTCAGATTTGCAGGTAAAAGCTAATAATTGTGAGCCACGAACCCAATAAATGATGAAAAGATGGGTAACTTTATAAAAAGAAAACAAGACAACCATAGAGCAAGATTTCCTTTTTCTTTCTTTATATTTTGTCATTCTAGTTGTCTCAAAGCCAGCATCATTTTGCAGGCTTGGCATGGTGCTGTCATTCTGACAAATGATGAAGGAGCTTGTAGAGTTCTCTATAAATCTTAATTTGAGGCAGTAAAAGTACATACCTACCATGCTCTGTGTTACCTTGCAAACATGAGAAGGGAGAGGAAATAATTTCCCAAACTAGGTTAGGTCAGGAAACCCTCCCTCCAGCTTGTGGTGTTCCTCAGCCAAGATCATAAAAATTCACCTAGAATATTAGAAAATGTTGCGCTGTTGGGGCCTTGTTTACAGGCATTTGGCTGTAAATGGCTCTTGATGAGCAGCCTGACAGGAAGGTTTTTGACTGGGGCTGGGTAGAAGCCATCTGACTGTCAGAAACCTTGATGGGGAATCCTCAACTGCTCTTGAGTGAACTTGGACTAAAGAAGGACAAATGCTTAGATCTGTCTGTTTCCAAATCTGTCTCTACATATCTCCAGTGCTTGTAAGAACAACAAAATAAAGTGAAGGCAGTGGCCAGTATTGGTGGACCAGTCCTGAGGAGCAGTGCTCTGCTGAGGTCATGGTAATCGCTCCATCTTGTAGCACATCAGAACTTTATCCCACTGCCTGTTTTGTGGTGTTTTGTGAAATTATGTTGTCTGGATTTTTTTATAAAACACCTCATCTGCACTCAGCTGTAAATCTTTTGTGGAACCACCAGTGGCTTTTTGGGTTTGGGTGGCTCCTCTGACAAATGAGCCCCTTGCAGAAAGGCATGAAATGAGTGGGTGTGTGCAGTTGTGCATGCTCATGGCTACCTCTTTTGGAGATCTGCTTACTGTATACTTCAGAATTTGCCTTGGATTGTCAAAACATTATACAGACATAACAATAATGACAACAGGAGTGGCTTTAAGTAAGTGGGAATTATTCCTCCCCTATTTCTGAGTTTGTTTTTTTTTTGAAAAGAGGTTATAATTTGTCTTTCCATAGCATGCAAAGCAACTTAGTCACATGGATGGCTGGTTGTGCCTGCAAGGGCTTCAGGCCAAGAGATAGCAAATGTTTCCTGTTCTTTAAACACTAAGCAACACTGCCTCATCTATGCCCCTGGAGAAACTCTAAAAAACAGCTGCTCTCTCGTAGAAACCTCTGTTTAAAGACAATGGTCAAATATTTCAAAGCATCACAGAATCACCAAGGTTGGAAGAGACCTCAAAGATCATCAAGTCCAACCTGTCACCACAGACCTCATGACTAAACCATGGCACCAAGTGCCACGTCCAATCCCCTCTTGAACACCTCCAGGGATGGTGACTCCACCACCTCCATGGGCAGCCCATTCCAATGGCTAACAACTCTCTCTGTGAAGAACTTTCTCCTCACCTCATCTGTGCATCAAAGAGGCCAGATCCCACCTGGAATTAAATTTCAAGGATAAATATTGGAAAAGAAATACAGATTATGTGTTACACCAAACTTTAGGCCTGAATGTAGCCATCTGATTCAATTTCTGAGTCATTTTGTTTCTTGAGATCTTCACACATGTTCTTTATTTCTTTTCCTTCTTTTGTTCATCATAAAGGACAAACTGATGAAAACAGCATTTTGCCTCCTAGTTGTTCATCTACTCCATCTCATTTCCCCCTCTAATCCTATTGAATGCTATGCAAAACTTTGAAGAATACTGGTGATGCAAAGAATCTCCAGGGAATTGCTTGAGATTTATACAGACACAAGAAAAGCTAAATTTGGCTCTTAGATCTTAAGTGAAGGTATCTTAGAAGAAGCTGCTAAGAAACAGATGCTGTGTCTCCAGAGAAGCTTTAGAAGCCTAAACTGCAGTCAACAAGTAACAGGCTGAATCCTTTGCAGATTGAAATTTCTACATTTCCTTTTCACTGGCATGCCTTAATGTTATAAAGTTGATGGAAAACACTGCTTGTCTAGATTGCTTTCTTGATCAGGGTATCTACTCTCTATTTTCAATCATCATAAGTCTAAGAGATGCTTCAGCACAGTCCCTGTTACATTGCTTCCCCACATCACCATCTTGCATGCAGCTTGTTGGTATGAGGGCTGTTGCCTCTTTCCTTCAGTGCCCAGGACTGCTTCTAATATCTGTCTCCCTTCTTTACTCCCCAACCCAGATTGTCCACGATAACTACATACTCTATGTGTTTGCACCCAATCGTGAGAGCCGGCAGAGATGGGTCTTTACCCTGAAGGAAGGTAATAAAACCTCTGTGCCCACCAAATTGTTGCAGCTACTTATGCCAGAGCAGTTTTCTCACAAGGCAGAGAAGATGTGATGGAGGAGACTGTATTATATCTAAGCATGAAAAGTGGGAATGGGGAATGAGGCTTTTTAATGGCTTTTAAATTTGCTGGGGGTGTTTTCAGCAGCAGTGGAAATTTTGGACATGGAATGCTTTATTTGCCTCTTTCTAGGAGAAGCTGTTAATATGTTCCATAATTTGAGGGTTCTTTTGCTGAAGAGATGAAGGTATTTCTATGGCAATTTTTTAAAATTAAATTAATATTTTCTGCATACAAGATTTAGCTCTTATTAATCTACTTTGTTGTTGCTGTTTAGAGGTTCATGATTATTAAGTAACATTTTTTCTGGGCAGCTTTCATTTCCTGTTCCCCTCCTCAATTGTGCTGTGGTTGGCTGCAATGATTCTGAAGTGAAGGCACAATAACCACTCCAGGCAGAAATGAAGCAGAATCTAAACACTGGAAAGTTCATGCACTTAACTCTTGCAACCAGTTACTCACATTCTGCAGTACACCTGCTCCAAGCTTCTGCTTTATCACCTCTTTGTGTTCAACATTTTGAGCTGGTTCTCTCCCTTGCACAATAGGAACAGGCCAGCAGAATTTTTTTGCTCCTTTTAGGAAAGCTATTATTGCAGAGAGCTTCAAAAAGAACATTTAATCACTCATGCAGACATTGAATACTGGTTTATTGCTGCTCAATGCCAGCTTGTACAGCTCCTTCTGAGCACTAAGCCAAAGCAGTAAGTGTCCATGTCCTACATATATACATACTGTGGAACTGTGGTCCTTCATGAGAACCATCAATGCATGACCTGCCAGATTTGTTAATGAGACCTTCCTTCTGTGATTTTGGTGTTTACCAGCTTAAAGAGAGAGTCCCTTTGACAGGATTCCATTCTCCTGCAGTAGAGAGGTATGGTCTCCATCAGAAGCAGGAAGGCTATTCCTTCATGTCAGTTGTGGCATTCACTCCTTTCAGGAAAAAAGAAAACATCAATGGAGGAAGCTGATAATATTCACCAGAGCCTGGTTTGACAAGAATAAGAAGCTTCTTTGAACTGCAGATTATTTCTATTCAGTTCTAGATGTCTTTCTGAGCTGATGTGAATGCAAATAAATTCCTTTCCCCCTCCTTTTTCTTTCACATCCTTTTTTCCAGAAACCAGAAATAACAACAGTTTGATTTCAAAGTGTCATCCGGATTTTTGGACAGATGGCAAATGGCGATGCTGTGCTCAGACAGAGAAGATGGCAGCTGGCTGCGTGGAGTATGACCCCAGCAAAAATGGTATAGGATTTGTCCTTCAAAATATTTATTCATAGAATCATAGCATTAACAAGGTTGGAAAAGACCTCAGAGATCATCAAGTCCAACCTGTCACCCAAGACCCCATGACTACTAGACCACGGCACCAAGTGCCACGTCCAATCCCCTCTTGAACACTTCCAGGGACGGTGACTCCACCACCTCCCAGGGCAGCCCATTCCAATGGTTAACAACTCTCTCTGTGAAGAACTTTCTCCTCACCTCAAGCCTAAACTTCCCCTGGCACAGCTTGAGACCGTGTCCTCTTGTTCTGGTGCTGGTTGCCTAGGAGAAGAGACCAACCCCCCTCCTGGGTACAACCACCCATTCCTAGCATAAGTGAAGTATCAAATCTGTCTTGTACAGAACATCATGTTAGCTTTCCATTAAAAGGCATGTTGCTGGCCTCTTGTGATATTCTGGTTTATCGTTTACTGTACATGATGCTCTCTGTTTTGAATTAATATTATCCACGGTGTGACGCTTGGTGCTGTCTTTGGACTCAGATGGAGAACTAAGAAGTTGAGCAGCTGCAGTTGGTCAATAAGCCATGATAACAACTTCCTTGAAATACTTGCTGTGTGTCCTATTTTGTCCTAACCACGCTTCCTCCATGGCTTCAATGGCCAAGTATACTTTTTACTTTTTCTCCTGAAAAATCACATTCAATCACCCAAGACACTTTTACCTTGCATCTGAATATTTCCTTAAGCAATCTGTACTCCAGTTTTGAATCCATGCTGTGTTGCTGTGTGGCTGAAATTCACTGTGTTGGGTGCAGGATGTTGGCATATCTTGCTCTAAAAAACCAAGGCATTCTAGTCACTGGGTTTGTATCACCTTCATTAATTCATTCCCTTGATGGTTTCTCCAGTTTTTGCCTAGATGTACTTCAAATTAACTTTCTTTATTTCATTTCAGCCTCAATGAAGCCTCTTCCTCCCACTCCTGAAGATAACTGGGTGAGTGCAGTGAGGCAAGCTGAGCTATCCTTAATGTCCTGTGTGTTTAGCTAGCAGAGGTGAATATATCTTCATTAAGGTTCACCACAGTGCAGTGACCTAGAGTATCACCTGTGATAATGTTACCTGGGGTTTTCTGTATACCTTTGCCATAGTTTTTTTTTTTTCATGTGCTATAAACCAGCAGCATCCCAGGAGAGTTAGGTTCAATCCTGCAAAGACAGCTTGGTTTCACAGATACCTTTCCAATGGTGAATGAAGTTTCAACTGTATTTTTTTTCCCTGTCTATAAAAAGGGAAACTGGGGAAGTAGGAGGGATATGAGAAGAGCTGCTATGATGAGAACAGAGAAGTGATTTTACAAACCCACTTGTGGATAGGGCAAAATGTCATTAGCTTATTATTTAATTAGAAAGGAGAAGCTGGGTGGTTGTTAGGGGTGAATGCCTTACTGGAGGGCAGCAGGGAGGCCACAGAGATTTTATCAGTGGGGGCTTTTAAGAGGAATTCTTCACATCTGTGAAGAACTGATCAGACAGAGGTGGTCCTGCTCCTAGAAGGAGTGGAAAACTATTTTCTGTGCAACTACATTTTTCTTTTTCCTATGAAATTCATTGTTTGAAGGTGCTGAAAATTCTCATGTTGCCCCCATAGCTCATTAGACACCCTGGAGCGCTCTCCTAGCTTTGAGGCTTTTGAACCCAGAGTTCTGCCAGAGAAATATCATTGTAGAGAGCATGCCTTTGGGTTTTATGAATATGAGTATGATGAGTCATATTCCTAATTTGTGCAGAAACTGTTGCTGGACCCAAAGGAAGCCATAGTCATGGCCATATACGACTATGAAGCTCAGAATCCACAGGAGCTGACATTACAATGTAATGAGGAATATTACGTGATTGACAGCTCTGAGGAACATTGGTGGCTGATTCAAGATAAGAATGGGTAAGTCCCTTTTCAGCAGCCAGTTTGCAAATCATTTCTAAATCAAATTTGTCTTTCCATTAATACATATGCTGGCCTCTAGTATAACTTCTGTGAAGCATCCTCTGATATGCAGGAAAAAAGTCATGGCAGTTATTTATGGTAACTTTTGGTGTTGCTGGTATTCAGGCAGCTAAAGAAAAAGGATCTGAAAACTAATTTCAAACAAAACAGATCAAACCCAAACCAGCCTTTAGCTCAGGCTGATATTCAGAGTATAAAAAAATTGTGACCATTTTGAAACTCTCCAAGTTTCAAGCTGCAGTCAGTTGTTTTCCACTAACCCTACTCAACACATAACTGTTCTCCATTAACCCTACTCAACACATAACAACCAGCATTTTCATCATGCAAAGAGCAGGCAGAGCTTTCAGGGCTGACTCCCACATACATACACAGAGAAAATCCTGCCTGTTCTCACCATGTTGTGTTTTAACAGGCATGAAGGCTACGTGCCAAGCAGCTACCTGGTGGAAAAATCACCCGAGAATCTGCAAATATATGAGTAAGTTGTGCCTGTGTTTTTCTTGTACCTCCAAGTGCTCTGGGTTTGCTTTAGAAGCCACAAGCCTGAAATGTCCTTACCCCACATAATCTCTTGCTGCTAGTGCTGAGGGCTCAATTCAGAAGCTTTTCAGCACAAACTTCACTAGCCTAGAAATGCTGAATTGGAATCTTTTGATGTTTTCAGGTGGTACAATAAGAACATCAGCAGAAGCAGAGCAGAAACCCTCCTCAGGGATGAGGTAAACCAGTGTTGTATGTGGGGTGGATGGGCAATAGTAATTAATTAATGACAAAGGAGGAGAAGCCTGTGAGGGCCGCTTTGTGTAAGAGAGAGCTGAACCTTGGGTTCCTGCTGTGTTGCTGTCCTTGGCTTTTCCTACTGTGTGATGCAAGACAAAGCACCATTAGCAACCCCCTTACCTCCATGGCAGCTGAGCATGGGCAGGGAGCTATGACATGCGTCCTCAAACACACCCACAGCTGGGGCGGATGGATAACACTGTTTCTGAACACCATGTCGATTGAAAACTGTGCTTTTAGCTCATCTTTTGTGTCTCTGCAGGAGGCCTGTGGATGCCAGTAGTTTTCTGAAAATCTAACTAATCTTGTGCTGAAATGTTTTGGGTGAAAGCCAAGGGCAGGGGTTTGGGGATTGTTGTTTCAGTTTGCTGAGGGTGTGCACATGAGCACACGTCTTTAATTTTTTCAGCTGAGCCAGAGTTTTCCAGTGAAGACTACAGTGAAAATAAGAATGCATTCTTGTTCAAACTTTCCACACAAACACAACACAACCTTATTTTCACATCAGCTCTTGCACTAACAGGGGCCCCAAAATAAGTGTTTCTTGGAATTACGGTATTTTATGAAAGTAAAAACATTTTCCTGCGTGTTTAGAGATTCTTTTAGCTCCTATAAACTCCTGTAGGACGTGTCCACGCATGGTTTATTGATCTCACTTTCCCCCTTTGGTCCTACCAACACAACTTTTCTGTGGCAGCTACCCCCATATGGCTGCAGGGCGCTCTAGTTCAAAACCTCACAGCTTTCGCAGCTACTCCAGAAGTGTGGTCAAGCTCCTGAGTGATCTGACCAAACTTGCTGTTAAGTGAGATGTAAGGGCAAGAGCAGTGCTTAAAGAAAGTCAGGCAGGATGCTGTCTCAAATACTCCCCTGCTTGTGCAAGCAGCCCCACACAGCCAGTCCTAATAGCCTTCACTTTCCACAATGTAGATGCCTCTACAGCAGCATCTGGAGATGGTGTTTAGAGCTTCACAGTGCTAAATATTGTGTACTACAAATAGGGTAGATGTTATGCTGGCACATTTAAGAGACAACCCTGGAAGGCTGAGGAAAGGAGGGAACAAAATAATCAGGCACTTGAGGTGGCAGATGAAGTATCTGCAAACAAAAATCACAAAATCATAAAATGGTTTGAGTTGGAAGGGACCTTTGAATGTCATCTAGTGACATTCAGTCCAGTAAGTGAGGACATCTCTAGCCAGATCAGGTTGTTCAGAGCCCCATCCAACTTGACCTGGAATGTTTCCAGGGCTAGGGCACCCACCACCTCTCTAGGCGACCTGGGACAGTGTCTCCCCAACCTCGTAATGCAAGATTTCTTCCTTATATCTAATCTAAATCTCCCTTCTTTTAGTTTAAAGCCATCATCCTCTGTCCTGTCACAACAGGCTCTGCTAAAAAGTCTGTCCCCATCTTTCTTATAGACCCCCTTTAAGTGCTGAAAGGCCCATGTAAGGTCTTCCCAGTACATTATCAATGTATATCTCAGCACAGTACATCATATCCCATCCAAACTGTGATGTTAAATCTTCTCTGACATCTGATCCCTTAGTGCTTGGCTCTCCCAGATCGTGCCCCATGTTACGCTTTAGAATTCAGATGAGCAGAAAACAATTACAGCAAAAGAATATTCAAAAAGGAGAATTGTTCTGTGAGTGCAGAGTGGAGGAGGTCTGCTTTCCTACACATTTATGTTCATATGCTGGATGACTGGGTCACCTATGAAATGGCAGGATCTTGACCATCTTTTCCCATTTGTGGTACACTGACAAATTATCTTTCATACACTTCCATATGGAGTCCCTGGCATTGAATAAATTTCTCTGCAGCTCCTGTTCTGTAGCTACTCTCTTGATAGAGGCACTCAAAGAGGTTTGCCTTTTCTCCTGGCTGTCCATTTCTCTGAACTTGTGTGCAATTAATATCATCAGAGTTTTGTCAGATGAGGTTGGAAGCAATCAGTGGGTTCAGAATTTCCAGAGGAGAGGTTTGGAGGGACAGAGAGACACATGCTTATGTACCCCCCCACACACATACTCAGCACAAGCAGCATAAGTCTCATTTCCTCAGGAAACTGAGCTAAAAATACATGGCATCCAAAAGAGACCAGCTGGGTGTACCTGCAGACCCTGGGCAGCCATCAGGGCTGGCTGATGGCTCCTTTTTTTCCTACATGTATAGCACATCCTCACGACTGAGTGCAGACAGGGCTGGAACAAGCAGAGCTTTGCCCCCCAGCCTACTTCTTCTTTTCCATTATGTCTCTAACCAGCTTTCTCTCCTTTGCTCTTCTGACAGGGTAGGGAAGGTGCCTTCATGGTGAGAGATTCGAGACAGCCTGGCGTGTACACAGTCTCTGTTTTCACCAAAGCATTAAGGTACAGCTGAGCTCAGCAGCTTTTCCCATCAATTACATCAATGAAATGGCTTGTATGAGAGTGTGATCTCTGTTGTTTTGGCATTGCACAGAGAGAGCAGAAGGCTCATGAAAATGATAGAGTAAAACACTTCCAAAAAAGGCAGAAGAGTTAGCTGCCATTCACATAGTCTATGAAAGGCTCCACTTCTCCCTGCATCTAAATATATGCCTATAAATAGTCTCTGAGAAGTCACTGGCTTTGTAATTTTGATGGAATCGTCCCTCCAGTTGAAGTGCTGGCAGCATCCACATGGGCTATATGCTGGACTCGTCAGAGGTGGGTAATGCAAAAGTAGTGAAAGGGTTTCAGTGATGGGGCACACAGTTTTGTTTCGGAAAGAAGAGGCAGAGAAACTTAGTGCTGAACCTGCTCTTATCAGGAAATCTCAGCCTTTCTAGAGATGAGACCATGTACTGAGTGAGTGAGAGGCAGAACACAGAAGTACCCTGCTTTCATTAGCAATTGCAGCTCATTTCCTGCTCCCATTTGTTCTGCACAGGGAAGGTTCCCCTTTGCCCACTTGCTCCTGTTGGATTTAGTCTCCAAAATCCTGTCCTTTTGCTGCAACCTGGTTTCTCAAAGAACAACTCCTCTTTTTTTCAGCACGGACAACAATCCCGTTATAAAGCATTATCACATCAATGAGACAACTGACTTTCCCAAGAGATATTACTTGGCAGAAAAGCACGTGTTTGACTGCATCCCTGAACTCATCAACTATCACCAGCACAATGCAGGAGGTGAGGGAAGGCTGAGGCCAACCAAGGAAGTTGCTGGCTTACCATTCAGCAATGAGGGAAGGCTTCCAAGCCCTCTGTCCTTACCATCAAATGTTAAATGGCATCACCTTTTCTTCCACTTATCCTGGCACTGACCATCTCAGGCCAGTTTACAGCACTTCATCTTCATTCTGGCCTTCCTTCTGAAGCTGACTGTGACCAACATGGGTGTCACAATAATATACTATAGAGAGTCCTTTCATTCCTGGGGGCCCATAGAAGTATGTCACTACTGCCAGATCAAGCTACCCATTTCAATTATGTTGCAGAGCCTTCTTGCCCAGGAGGTGATATATCCATGGGCACAAAGTTAGGGACATGTCTAGGATCCATAACCATGAGAATCACTCAAAGACTCCCATCCCCACAGTCCAGAAGTACCAAGGGGAACTCTGGACTTCAAAAGTACCTTACAAATAAAAGGTATCATTTGGAATTTCACCAGAGTTAACAGAGACTCACTGCTCACATTTGCTGACAGAGTGAAAATGGGAAATGAGCCGAAACTGCTCAGAACAGGCTTCCTTCTAGTGGGCAGGAAATTGCAGTCTGAATAGAGGTTCAGCTGCCCTCAAGTGGAGCTGGGAACTCAGTACAGTAGATCTGCTTCCAGTACCAGACTGCCTTCTGGGGTAGACAGAAACTTTCCCCATGACTGTGACTGTACCTGGCACTGAGCTCTCCCTCTGTTATTCAGGTCTCGTCACTCGTTTGCGGTACGCGGTGTCCTCCTGGAGAAAAAAGGCCCCGATCACTGCAGGGCTGAGCTATGGTATGGTGCTCTCACATATCCTCACTGATTAGCTGGGTGATCCTGAATATCCCCATGGATACTGATAAACATTCATGTGACTGTTACCACAATAACTACTTTTCCTGAGATCGTTGCAATGTACTGTTCACTGGATTGTCATCGTTGTCATTGCCATTGATAACTGAGTGAACTGATCATGCAGTGCCTTGAGGGTGATGAGAACTCCAGGGTCTCAACAAAGTCAGGCATTAAAGACGGAAATGAATACTGAGCAAATGTGATGGGAGCAGGAGCACAGCATAACTTCATAAAAGCTGAGAGCACCCTGAAAGGTGCCTCTGTTTGCATATTGTTGTCTACAGAATTTTGCTGGCATCATCTCTTGGAGACATCAAAGTAACCTGAAAGCCTGTTGTGCTTGGTAGTGCACAATATACATGGTAGAAACAAACCTACCTGAGGAACTGGATAGGCAAGATAAATGGGGGGAAGAAAAGGGATGTTGTTGTTCCTACTCTTAAACATGACCTGCAGCATGAACTAGCCAAATGAGCTCCCAAAGGTCAGACAGACAATTTGAGGGAGAGCCAGAAAGTCTCACTTTGAATTCTGTCTAATTGTTTAACCCACAAAAGCTTTTTTGTTTCACATGTTACTGCTAGATCCTTACTCTTTCTCCCTTACAATCAACAGGAAAATTGGTCATTAAACCTTCTGAGCTCACTAGCGTACAGGAAATTGGCAGTGGTCAGTTTGGGGTAGTCTACCTTGGCTACTGGCAGGAGAAGACAAAAGTAGCCATAAAGACCATTCGTGAAGGAGCAATGTCTGAAGAAGATTTCATTGAGGAGGCTAAAGTCTTAATGTAAGTAATAGATTCACCAAGAAAATACGACCCTGTAGGATTTGTAAGACTGGACCAAAAATGTTGTGACAGTGTCCAGGAATATGATTGGGGAATCTAAACTTGGATTATCTACTTGGGCATCTGAACAGTCGAGAGAGACCAGTAAGCTCTGGTGGTTACAAGGGAAGGCAAATCAAAGTGCAGGTGCATTACTGTGCTTCTAAGTCTATCAATATCCAGAATCATCTTCCAGGTCTCTGCTGTTCTCAAAGACGGGGTTGACTGATGGTGTGTTTTAGAGAGCAGAGAAGTTTTAGTCAAAAACAGTTAGATGGAGAATCTCTTGAAATTTGAGGGAAATTTTACTGAAAAAAAATATATTTTCTTTTTTATTACTATTTCTTTTGGTTTTGCTTTGCACAACTGGAAACATTTTGGGTTTGTGGACCTTGTATTTTTTCACATCTCTCTCTTTAACATAGAAATAAATGGATTTAAGTTTTTATTTGATTGGCTGGTTTTCCTTGAAGAAAAGTCTCTTGGTAACCATTACCATCAAAATGGGATGATGCTTCCTGCTACTTGACATTAGCCTTGGTCTACCTATTTTCTTCTTCCTGCTTTCATAATTGGGCTTTGAAGAGAGAAGGGTGCAGCAGGGTGTCAGAGGCAGCTGTATATAACACACATGCTGTAAGGATAGAAGGCACTGAGCCTCTTTTCCACCTTCCTCCCTGACCCACAGGAAGCTGTCTCACCCCAAGCTAGTCCAGCTTTATGGGGTGTGCTTTGAGAACACCCCCCTATGCCTGGTGTTTGAATTCATGGAGAATGGCTGCTTGTCTGACTACCTCAGGAGCCAGAGGGGCAGTTTTTCAAAGGAAACCCTGCTGGGGATGTGCCAAGATGTGTGTGAAGGAATGGCTTATCTGGAACAAAACTCTGTCATCCACAGAGACCTGGTAAGTTGGTCTCACACAGACCTTTTCCCTGCTTCAGATGGGCTTTGTCCTGCACTTTCTCCCATCCTTAATTTCAACTTTCACGTTTCTCCTGCCTCTTTATCGACAATGGATCCAGTACCTCTCCTTATTACTGAAGCAGCATCAATACTTTTAAAAAAAAAAGAAAAAATAAAGAAAAAAAGAGATAACAACAACAAAAAAAAAAAAAAAAAAAAAAAAAAAAAAAAAAAAAAAAAATCCCTGGAGCACTATTAACCTGTTTCCCTTAATTGTGTTTGGGAGTGAAGAAACAAGGCCATGAATTTGGCTTCTTTCTCTGAGTGGACTCTTTTGTTCCTCAAGAGGCCCAGCCCCTACAGTTCCTGGGTACTGACCACTCTTCATGTATAAAATCAGCAAAGATGCCCTAAAGCCCTGCTCTAATATGTGTATAAAAGTGCATTGCTGATAAAACACTTTTAGTTACATGGTGTTCAATCAAACTGCATCAGGCACTGCTGCTGTTTTGTTAGGGGAGCAAGGACTGTGAGTAGCTGTGGATATTTTAGGATCTTTGCCCTTTCTGGGCAACAAAAGCCTGCAAATCAGACTGATGGCTGAACAGATTTCTTGGCAACAGGAACATGCTGGCTGCAAAATGTACTGAAAGCATGAGAACCTAAAGTTTTCACTATCTTTGTATGGTACAGTGTAACTTTGATCCTCTTTAGAAGTACTGTCTGCTCTGCCAGTAGAAAACAGTTGAGTGTCTGTGATAGCCTTTCGTCTTTCACCTTTGCACCTTCTTTTCTTGCAGGCTGCTAGGAATTGCCTGGTGGGGGAATCCCATGTGGTCAAAGTGTCTGACTTTGGCATGTCAAGGTAATGGCACCAAGGCTGCACATGTTCCTGTGGGTCTATCATGAGATGGAGTGGGTTACCCAGCAGACTCTTTTCTTTTCCAGGATTGTCCTCGATGATCAGTATACCAGCTCCACTGGTACCAAGTTTCCAGTCAAGTGGTCTGCTCCAGAAGTTTTCTCCTACAGCAACTACAGCACCAAATCTGATGTTTGGTCATTTGGTAAGAGCCTCTTGTCAGAAATGAAAAAAATTCAACACACACCAGCTCAGGAAACCTAGGGGCTCAGACCTCAAGAAAAATCTTCTAGGCACTACAATCTCTCGGCTCCAAGGATGTCTTGCCTCAATAAAGCAAGCCTAAATGATTTAAGTGAAAGGAAGAAAAGGACAGTAAACTCCCTAGCTACTTAGGAGCACTGCAAATACTGCCCATTTAATGTATTATACCTGAACAATGCCCTATAAAATCAAATAATGAACTGTTTCATGCAGGTCTAGCAAGAGTGTCCAAAAAAAAATCCCAAAGGTTGGAGAGTCACTAACAAGATTATCTAATGCAAGGAAAGGCATTTAGGCACTGTCTCTGCATGTCATTGCTGGGCACTGATGCTTCACTCAAACCCTCTGCCCTCCTAAGTTTGCTCTGCCGACTCCATTTGCTTTACACCCATCTGAAAATATTATTTGACTGTTTGCATTTTCTCACCTCATTTCCTGCTCCCCAATGCATTGTTTCATGAGTTGCCTCTGTTCTTTGGTCTCCCTTCTGGACACTCTCAGATAAGAAAACAGTTGTATATTTTTTTCCCCCGAAGTCATTGGCAGTGGAGATAACAAAGGCTACCCCCTGGCCTCCTGGTGCAGCACACTGATGTGTCTGGCCCATCTCCAGCTCGCATGCAAATCGTGGTCCTGTAGAATGAATCAGGGCAGTGTGCTGTGCACAGCACACAGTCAATGGGGTGCCACTCAGCCCTGGACCTAGCAGTAAATAATGCAGGATTATAACCTTTGCTGGTCTGCACTTGTGAATTCTGTGCTCCCCTCTGCCTTTACTGTCTTCTGCTGTGTTGAAGTTGTACATTCATGTGGCAGGTTACAAGCAATGCAGTGGGAGCTCCAAGTGCCTTTGCAAACCTGGAGATGTTTCAGAGAGCACCATTCCTCTTTCCAAATCTCCTGGCACGTGGAAGAGGCTTATCAGCACTCGCATCATCTTAACAAGGGGCAACGTTTGCCAGTGGAGCTGTCTCTCACACCTCACAGCACAGCAGCAGTGACGTGGGGAGAGATGCTACTTTGATAAGAATGTTCCTCTGCTTCACAAATCAGAAACTGCCCTGTACACTGCCAGCCAAATGCTTCCAAAAGGGTGCTCAGTTTGATTTACAGTCAAGCCAGGCCTGATGAAGTTGGCTTACTCCAGTTCCAGGCTGAATGAAATACCGGTGAGCTTTGTTTGCACTGGCTGGTCCTCCTTTGTGCAATGTGCAGACAGCAGTGTTGTACATCTGTCAGACCTGTTATCTTCCCATCCAGTGGGGTTTGCAAAAGAGTATTCCTCTGTCATGTCATGGTCTCATGACTGCAAGAAGCTTTCTGCTCTGCTACTCTGCAGTCCATTCATCTCTTCTGCCAGGCCTGAAATCCTACTGTGCCCAAGAGAACAAAATGGGTGTGAGAAATTCCCAGTGCAGGAATATGGAGGGTGGCCATGGGCCTGTTGAGGATTTTATTTGCTTCTTTGTGATTTTTCTCATTTGTTTGCTTTAGGAGTGCTGATGTGGGAGGTCTTCAGTGAAGGTAAAATCCCCTATGAGAACCGTACCAATGGAGAAGTGGTGGAAGAAATCAATGCAGGATTTCGGCTCTACAAACCCAAGCTGGCCTCCAAGGCAATTTATGAGGTCATGAGCCACTGCTGGAAGCTGGTGAGTATTGTCATGGAAGAACCCTGGCTCTGAAAGACAAGAGCTTTCTTCCCCTTGGTTTTCAGGAGGAGAGAGAGATATACACATCACATGTTAGCACAAAGTGAAATCCTTAAGGCAAAGCAATCTGTAGCTTTCATCTGCACTAACTAGACAACTCTAGGCTCTTTGCCTTTTATTTAAGCTGCTGGTTCTATAGAGTGTGCTAACATCACCAAGAAGTCTGTGTAGTGCACCTAACTCTATCTAATGCAAGTCTGCTTCCTAAGAAGGCTGTGTTTTGATAGTGATGGTAAAAGTGACAGTCAACCCATTACAAGGTACTTAGTGTCCACTAGGCAAAATTCACTGCTAGTAGGAAAGAAACATTGCACAGAAGGAAGCTCATTCTTCTGCTGGCACTTTCTCTATAACAATAGATTGTATTTTTGTTAATACTCAGTTTCTTCACAAGGTTTTCCTTCCTAACCTTGCCATTCCTCTCAAGCTGACATTAATGTACTCCCCTCTCTCTTCTCTCCCTTCTCAGAGGAAAGATGACCGACCCTCCTTTTCTGTTCTGCTGTATCAGCTGAGTGAAATCTCTGAGTTTGATCTGTAATTGTTGCAGCCTCCACTAAGTGAAGCTAACAGAGTCCTGAGAGGGCAGATGGCTGGATTTTCCCTACACAAAGCATTACCAGGAATCCTCTCATCATAGACACTTGCCATATGCCTGGGGAGAAGGAGAGGGCAGAGTCTGGTATTTGCAGACAGACAAGACAGCCCCAGGTCTTTCCAGAGCCTAGACAGACACAGGCTTTGGTTTGGCTAAGAATGTGGTTTGCACCTTGCAAGCAGAAACTCTGAGAAGTCTGGAACCACACAATCCATCAAGTGTATTTCTCCTGAAGATAAAGCCTCAAAACTATAGAGATCTGACATTGCTGTTCCAGTTCTGTTCATTCCCAAATGAAGATCTTCCCTGGGGAAAAAAACCCAAACCTGTCTTTAACTGAGGAGGAGTGTTTAGACACTTCCTTGGCTCTCTAATTCAGAGTGGGCTTGACCTGAAAGCTCTGAGCAGGAATAAGTCTGGAATACATGGGACTACATTTCTAATGCTGATATTTTGAGATGATTTTGTTCTTCGTCTGTATGGTTTTCCCTTAACCTGTGGCATAACCAGAACTGGATTCTGTTAGCCAGTAACCTGAAGAGTGGTCTGCGTGTGCACGCACGTTTGTAAGGAGGGATGACAAAAAGTGAAGTCTTGACAAGGAGTCTTGAAACTGAGTGGGTAAATGAGACACTGATGAAAAAGGAAACATTCTTGGAGGGGGAAAGTCAAAGCTGAAAGTTTCTAATTTTTTTTTTTTTCTTCAGTCTTGCTAGATTAGAAGATAAATACCATGACCTCCATCCAATTTCTTTGAATGGAGCATGGAAGACTGAACAGTACAGAGTGCTGTGTTTGTAGTCCAGGACAAGACAGGAGCCTACTCCTGAACTGGTGCATTTCGAAGGAAGGAGCCAGAGGGCTCAGAACAGTACCCATGAGGAGAAAACATGCAGAGTATGTGCTCAGTGCACCAGTGATAATGAGAAGAGTTTTCTCATACTTCAAAGAGTAATTGAATCATCACAAGTAAAGACTATTCCATCTCTTCTGTTAACAAATGGACTGATCAAAGAAAAAGTCTTATGTAGATGGACTGCCAGGGTACTTGCTCCATGAGAGTTCCACATTATGTGGTGACAGCAGAAGACGGTACAAACAATATCCATCTGCTGGTATTTCAATGAAAATCTGTATTTTCATGGCAAAACAAAGACTGATTTGACATAACTGACCTCAGAACCAAAAGTGTGGGTGTTGGTGCACTGCAGAACATGTAAATAAGACCAGAACTTTCTGCTAAGTATTAACAAGAACTAGTAGTCAAGAGGACTTACAGATAATAAGTGCATGTATGCAGTATGTATTTTTGATGCTTCTGTGTTCGGGCAGGTGAGAACATGAGTAAACCTCAGGTGACAGCAGTCTACAAAAACTCTGAGGTGCAATCTTCCAGCAGCAATCTCTCTTATCATCACAGAAGTCAGGTTCAGATATGTTTGCCAACAAAAATGGAACAAGGAAACAATGTAATCCCATGATCTCACATACTGGGTGTAAAAATATTTCCTCATAGAAGGAGGCTTAGGGTTTTTTTTATTTTTCAGACCCATGGTTCCATGGTAGCTTTTAGGAGCCAGAATATCTTTTCAGGTGTATATGTACAGGCAAGGCATTAGTTCCTGCCTTATGTGTCCTCACATTTCACTTTGATTCCACATTCTTTTCTTTGGTTTGCTCCTACAAATATCATGCAGAACAACTCTCCCAGACAAGGAGAATCCTATCATTCAGATTGAAGGTTGTCAATCCTAAATGCAGGATCAGAGTGCTTCAAATCAGGATTGCTGCCAAAATCTGTTGGTAGTCTGAACCAATATGTGGAATATGAGCATCTATAAACAGATTCTGAATTTCTGCCTACAGTGAATTTAAGCTGTTTATCTTTGTCCCTCTAATCCTTCAGTCTGAGTAAGCCTGTTGTCACATCCTGGTGATGTGAAATATGGCATTTAGCCAGCGAAGTTTGAGGACAGCCAGCTACAGATGGCCACAAACTGTATTTTCTCCCTGTCTTGATTGCACTTAGTCCATACAACCACAGGATACTCTGACATTATTCTTCCCTAAGCACAGACACTCTGTGGCAGAGATAGCTGCAGACACTTCTGGCTCTCTGCCCCCTCCATCCTTGGAGGAACCAGGGGTCTGTAGCTCTTGAAGAGGTTGCTATTAAGTAGCAGCAATATTGCTGTGCTAGGTAATGTTTCTGAGATTGTATTTATACTTGGATGTGTAATTTATTAGCTAGAGAGTGTTGCACAAAATAATATTGTGATGTTTCATGTTGTTTTCTTTTGCAGCACTTCTATGTAATCTATATATGTTGTAACAAACAATAAAATGTTGAGGCCCTATTGTGGCTTTCACTCTATGTGAGCAAAAATGCAAAACCCATCCTCATGCACTTAAAAGTCATACAGCTTCCTCTTCCTCCAAATCCTCCTCAGCAAGAAGAGGCTGCTTCTGCCTTTCTGAAATACTTCTGTTCCCCAGAACGACATCTGTGTTTCAGAGGTGGATTATGTGCTGGGTTTACAGGGGTAGGAACTATTCAGACTCCTTGCAAATTGGGTAATTTACCACACAGACACATGGATTTGTAAGTGCATCCTTTGTGGTGGCTTTAAATTATCTGAATCTTCACAAAAAAGAAATAGTAATCTGAGTGCTGCCAAAGGGTGTTTCCCCACAATTAGTGACAGAGGACTTCAGGAGTCTCCAAAGGCCAGTGCTGTACTAAGATAATTGCTTGATATTAATACAGCTTTCTCCCACCATCCCAGCTTCTATGGCAAGTTCAGGCCTGCACCCTTCATGTACCTTAACTAGATAGATTCCCTGCAAAGTAGATGTGAGAATATCAGTCTCCCATCAATTCTTTGATGCATACCCCTTCCCTGTTTCTTTGGAAAGTATTTGCAATGTGCTGAATGGTTTAGACCATTCCCCCTTTGCCAGTTTTGATCCTCTCTGCTTGGCAGCATTTCAGGGAGGTGGGAGGTTGTGGTTGTCCCTGCTTTTGCTGGTTATCAGAGATGATGGATGCACAGCTCTGCCTATGTGACACATTTGGCTGGAGCCAAGGCACACAACACTGTCCCAGCGTGTCCTCAACCTGCTGCTGTGATGGCTGGGCACTGGCACAGCCAGGCTAGTGTCCCAGCTGGAAAAAGGCACTCAAGCCGCAACCTCATTGAGAAAGAGCAGCTGATGCTTCTCAGTTGAGACCAGGGGCAGGAGTGCAGCAACCTCAGCCATGAAAAGCTCTTTTCTCTGCATTTGTTGGGAAGTAGGGGTTAATGGTGCTTGTTCCAAGAATTTCCTGACACCTTTTTTAATGAAGTTGTTTCTATGTGATGTTTGGCTTTGTCCTCTCTGAATGTTGTACTCGTCAGCATGGCAGGATTCAGGTGGATGGCTCAGCTAAATCGCACTTGGCAACCACTTCAACTTTATGTGCATTCTCATGATCACCTCACCATCATGTTATCTCTGTCCTCCACACACAACCAGCTGTGTGTGTAGCTGCGTGGAGCCTGCCCCTCACTGCCATTCTTGCCACCCTGAAGAGAGATCTGCAGGACAACTGCAATAGGTTTGTTCTATTATTCTATAAGATAACACTGAGTAGAAAATTAAAACCATATCATAACATTCATGGGATTCCCATCCCCCTGGGCCTGGCTGATAATGGGAACAGATTAAAAAATCCACAGCATTTTTCTCTGCCAGAGTTGTCTTCAGCTGACCTTGCTTCATCCAAAGCCTAACAGCAGTATTAGCTGTTAAATATTTTGGATCTGTGGTAACTATGTTTACTAAGTTTATTCTGACAAGCAATAAATAGTAAAAAGAGAAATGAAGCCTACAAAATCTTTCAGGTAAAGGTGAGACAGAATGCTATACAGGGGAGGAAGAGCCTACTCTCAGAGATTATATTAATAGATTATTTTTTTCAGGCATGGATAGTTCCTAAGACTGTCTTGCTGATTACAGTTTGCAGACCCTGGTGCCTGCAGCCCACGGCGTCCTTCAACTTAGAGCAGAGACACAGTGTAAACCAATCTTCCCTTGCAGCATCAACATATACCCATGAGCAGCAAGGTCAGCACCACACTAGCATGGACAACAAAGCAGATATATCTAAGGAATCAGGAGTGTCACTAGCTCATAAGGGGCCACACAGCAGTGGGTTTTTTTTGGCACAGGAAAGGGACACTGCTAGGACCACCAAATAAATATATCCTGGGTATCCACCAATGTCTTTCAACAGACAGCTGCATCAGAAGCTGAGAGGGCTACAGAGAAATGAATGCAGGGTCCACACAGGTCTTTGTCAATCACCACGAGGTGATTTCTTCTGAAAGCTGTAAGAGGCCCAGTTTGGCTTTTACAGTAGGTCTGAATAGCTGTATTGGAGCCATAAAAAGAAGCATGAGCAGAAGGACTGGAAACTTGTCCCTGAAGAAATGCCAGATGCCAAAAATGCCAAAAGGAAGATCTTCTGGATGTGGTGCTGACTCAGAAGATGCTTGGAGCTGTGAGCAAAGGCACTGCCTTCTGGTTTTGGTCCCTAACACGCTCAGCGATTCAAGGTTTTCTATGTTTTCTGTAAGCAGGGCTTTCATTAAGCTGGTAGGTGCAACCCAAGGATGGTACCGGTCCTCCGCAGGGAAGAGGCTGAATATCTGAGACCCAGCCGGCTCAGCAGTGGGAAGCCGGGAATCCCAGCCAGGTTCTCCCTTCTCAAGGGACCCCGAGGCGCTCACCCACCGTCGGGCCTTCGGGGGACCGCAACAGCCGCCCCCAGCCCTGTCCCCTCCGCGCATCGGGGAGGGAACCGGTGGCCTTCCTCATCCCCCTCACCGGCGACATCCCCGCCTGCCCGGCAGAAGGCCCGAGCCGCACGGGGGATGCAGCCCCGGCCCCGCCGCGCATCCCTCAGCGCTGCCCGGGGGAGGAGCCGCCCGTGCGGCTCCAGCCCCTTCCCGCGGCGGGGGCCGGGGCTCCCCGCCGCCGTGCGGAGGGGCCGGCGGAGAGCCGCGGAAGTGCACTTGCTGCAGCCATTTCCTGCTCTTTGTGCGGGCGAGCGCGGAGCATCCCGCGCCGCGGAGCGGAGCATCGCACCCCGCAGAGCGCCAGGTGAGCGGAGCGGGGGTGGGCGCGGAGGCTGTGCGGGGGCTGTGCGGCCTCACCCCCTCCATGCACCCGGGCTGCGCGGAGCTGTGGCCGCCGCCGAGCACGGTGCTGCCCCAGGCGGGCTCAGCACGGGCGGCGGGGGCAGCGGTGGGGCAGGTGCTGCCGCCCCGGGGCAGAGCGGGAGCGGGAGCGGGAGGCCCGGGCGGACCGGGATGTGCGGGGATGTATCCCACAATGCTTAGAACTACCTGCAGCCTTCGGCCTCTCCGCAGCCGCTGCAAGGCACCGGGGAAGAAAATAGCGCAAATCCTCCTCTCCCAGCCCCCGCATCCCGGCTCCGCGCCCCCAGGGACCGGGAGAAAGGACTAAGCCCCGGCCCGGCGGGCGCTGCAGGCCCCGCCGCGGGCAGCAGCGGCAACGCGAACCCCAGCCGGGGTCGCGTCGATGCTCGGCGCAGGGAGGAAGGGGAATGGAGGCAATGGAGGAGCGGCAGCGCCGGGCTTGGGGCCGAAGGTGGCCCCGGCGGGTGCTCCAGACCAGCGCCCGCATCACCCTGGCGTGAAAACATGGTGTTCCTGGCGGAGGCGGGGGAAGGAGGAAGCGATGGGGTCTGAGCCGGGGTTGGGAGCTGCGGCCGCAGGTTCGTGCTTTGGTGTCAGCTATAGTCGGCAAAACGGTTCCCTTCCCAAAGCGCTGGGTTTGCCGTGCGTGAGACCGCTCAGGAGCAAGGTGCGCCCCGGGCAGCGTTCCTTTGTATCGGATTTGCCACCCGAGGACGCTGGAAATGCGTGGTGCCAGCCGCATCCCACCTGGGGAGGAGTAGATGGATTTGGCAGGAAATTTCCATGAATCGGAAGACCCGGGAAGGAATAAGAAGGAAAAGAGCCGCATACTAAAAGCTCCCTGCACACTCAAGGCTGATTTGGAGAAGGGGGAAGGGTGGCAGTTGTGTGTGCTGTCAAAGGACACAGCCAGCAGCAGAGCTTGTCCCCCTTCGCCATCTGCCGCTTTCCACGGGGGTTCCTGACTGAGGGGTTTGAATCACAACGGTCTCAAAGAATTAGGCTGAGTCGCTAAACCCTCTGCACCCCTCCCTGCCAGACACCAAAAGAAAAAGCAGCCTCATGTTGTGTGTGATGACAGTTGTCTGGGGTTAGTCACTGAGATGGGTGACTAGCCCGGTGTTTTTGTGGCTGTCACAGCTATAGAATTCTACAGCAAATCTCTGCAAAGGACAATTCTTTTCTCCTTGTCTCTGCACAGTTAATTGTTATTAATGAAGTCTGAGGAATATGGAAAATTCTTCCATTTTCTGGCGAGGGTCTCTCAGGCAAAGCAGACTTCGCTGGTTTCATTGTAATAACCTTACTAACAAACAGTTAGCATCTTTGCATGAAAAATAACAACGATTGATTTTGGAAGATCAGTAATTGGCCAACTGTTAACAGTGCTGCCCTTTAGCATGCAGTTTGCCGAGAAGCTCTGTAGCTGTCGGTAGTGGGGCTGCATGTAAACTTGCTTTGTGTTTCTCAACTACATTGGAAATACAGCTTCCTGTACCTGCCTCCTTCCTTCAACCTCTTTCTTTTCTTAGAAAAAAAAAAAAAGATGAAATTATTCTAAAAGAAATAAATTCCTATATAATTGTGTTGCTGAGAGACAAGGACAGTGCAAACGACTGGAGTTCAGCCCTAATGGAACAGCAGAAAAGAGAGAGTGCAGATACAAAAACCCCAGCTTCAGGAGTCGTGCTGTTTTGCTTCCCTTTTTATGAGAAGGGTAATTTCATGGTTATTAACATCTGTGTCTGTGTAGGGCAGGAGCCCAGCGCTGCCAGGCTTGCTCACCCTGGCTGTGTTTATTTCCTCCTGCAAAGAGCCTCCTGTCTGTGGTGGTGGTTGCAATGACCAGCAATTCTTAGAGTACAAGAGAAGGGGTTGATGACACGGATCCTAAAACACAAAGAACTTTAATCCTGTGCACTTTAGGCAAGGGTTAAACTAAACTTTTGCACCCTGAAGTTAATCTCCTTGGCTAAAAATACATTGGTGGCCAGAAGCATTTATCCTCCTATTGCTGTGAGGCTGTGGGTACCAGAAACACTCTGCTTTCATGCACTGGAGACATCAGTCTGCTGCACTACTTAATGGTTCCTGACCACTGGTTAAAAGCTATTTTAAAGTAAGAGGGAGAAGCATTATCACAGGATCAAAAATAAATTGACTTTCCTAGGTTACCCAGGGACTGTAGAGGAATCCTAGGTCCTTAGGAAGTGACCAGGAAGAGTTTGTTCTCTACACTGCCATTTCCCCAGCAACAGTAATTTTACTGCTCATCTCACCCTTCACTTACAGGGCTTGGACTTTGTCTTTCTGCCAGTCTCCAGGGTATTTCCCATTCTTCCTTTCCTTTTCTTGGTAGCTACTGCAGCTCCAGCATGCATGTATGCTGTAGGAGCAGGTGAGCTGAAAAGCTGAAACAACCTGTGCCATTCCCCCAAAGCTCTCCGCTTCAGAGCTTACCTGCATGCAACATATTTATTGTGGCCCTGCTTTTGAAACTCTTTGTTCCCCCAAGCTGCTCAATTAATAAAGTAATCTTTGTTCCTCTCACTGCGAAGAGAAAGGTACTGCGTCAATACTTCTAGACAAGCATTTTGGTGGGGAAAGTAGGATCTGCCCTGGAACGTCCATTGTCACTCCTTCTCAAAGCCTTCCTACGCTGTCTGTTAAATCTGGTTCCCAGCCCCCTACCACAACAGAGTCACAATATCAGGAACTCTGCATTTCCATTTTGGGGTGGTGGGGCCATGCCCTATGCATGGACCCCATGTGGCCAGTTCCCTGTGGTGTCCAGAAGTCCTATTGCCTCAATGTGGTCCTTTGGTTTTAGAAGCTGTAAGAGATGACCAAAGGTTTGCAACTGAGAGATGAGATGGGGAGAGGAAGTTTCTCTAGCAGATCGGCAGAAAGTGTGGGCAGCACTGCACTCATTAGCACTGACACTCATTAGCAGAAGAGGTAATCAGCCTGGTGGCTGCATCCCTCTCCAGGATTGCATTGAGGTGGGGTTGGCTCTGTCCAGGCTTATATTTAGTTTTGCCAAAACATGTAGGACTCAAGGGACTTTAATCTCTCTGACCAGGAGCAGGATATGGAGAAGAACATAGCTTTGTGAGACAGTTCCCAGCAGCCTGCATGGCTGTGTCTGAGTCAGCGCAGGCAGGACATGGCTTCCTGTGTGCAAGGGAAAGCCTTGCCCTGATGAGCACACGTTAGAGCATCAAAAAAATACTGTTTCTGGGCAGGCTGCTGCACAGCTCTCCAGGCAGTTGTGTCCCCAGCCCCATGGCTATGTGTGCCGCTGCTGCAAGCACAGGCTGAGTGGCTTCTTCCCGCTGTGGCTGCCTCTGCCCCGGGGCCCAGGTGGTGGATGGTGGTTAAGGCTTAATAAAGACTTTCTGATGAGTGTCCCCAGGGATCCTTGTCTTCCCTGGGTTGGAGCCGCTTGGTTGCTGCCACATTACCTGACAGCTGTTCCCTTGTCACTGGACTGAGGGGATGATGCTGGATTTGCAGCCCTAGCACATTTGTGTTAGAAACCTCATTGCAGCAAGGTGAGGGAGGGTGGCCTGAGTCTGTGGCTGTGGTATTTCCCCTTTTGTCTCCTGGACAGCTCCCATAATGGGGAGACATCACTCAGTACCTCCTGGACTGGGCCAAGCAATCACTGATGCCTTCAGAGCCTTTGTACCAGTGCTCAACCCCTCTAACTGCTAGATGGGCAGTAGACCTCAACCAAGAACAGGGACCTCACCTGCTCTACAGCCACCCCAACACGCAAGTGAGGGACCATGGCACAGGCATCTGACAGAGATCACTCAAAGCTGCTCCTCCATGGGTGATCTGGATTGAGGATCCCAGTCCTGGTGCAATGAGCCCCTTCATCATGTGCTCCACCCGTGAGGTTGCTGTCACAGTATGCTACAGCCATGAGACCCAGGGGAAGCCCTGACAGACCACAGTTTTGCCTGTAGCCTCTGCTGATTTTGTTACAGGGCTAAAGAAAGTGTAGAACAGAAGTTTGGAGTCCTTGTGAGGGGTCATCTGTTAAAACCACAAAGTCTGTATACTTTTTCCATCTGCATCTAGATTCTTGCACTCTGCTCAGTCATGGCAAAGAACCAGGTGGGCCAACAGCTGATTGCACCACTTGCTCTCTATGGCTTGGTACTTCCTTTTCTGTTCTTTTGTTTCCTCACACTGCCTCCCTTCCTCTGTTGGAGCGCAAGATCTTGGGGGCAGGGGCTGGCTTAGTCTTGCAGGCTTGTGCACTGCCTGGCAGTGTTATATCTGTGACTGTTATCTTCTGGTGTCACCCAAACAACAGCAATAACTTTGTCCCTTGAATTGCTGAGCTTTTTGCGTGTCGCAGAGTTATTGGGGAAGCATTTTTGGCTACAGCAAACTGTCAGCACATTGCATAAGTGGTCACAGAGTTTGAAGAGAAGACTGAGGAGGGATCTTACCAATGCTTGTAATTACTTGAAGGGTGTCAGGAGGATGGGGCCAGTCTTTTTTGGGTGGTGCCCAGTGACAGGACAAGGTTATGGGGGCAAGCTTGAACAAAGGAAGTTCCATTTAAACATGAGGAGGAACTTCTTTACTTTGAGAGTGATGGAGCACTGGAAGAGGCTGCCCAGAGAGGTTGTGGAGTCTCCCATCTCTGCAGTCATTCAAAGCCTGCCTGCATGCTATCCTGTGCAACCTGTTCTAGGTGAAATTGCTCTGGCAGGGGGGTTGGAGTAAATGATCTCCAGAGGTCCCTTCTAACCCCTATCATTCTGTGTGATTCTGTGACTTACAGAAGAATGAGAAATGAGCCTGAATGAATAGTCACAGCTCTCAAAGCTGTAAAATGGAAGGGTTTTTTCTTCCCAAGCCATAAGTAGGTAATGATGCAAGTGAAACTATGAGAGGTGTTCTTCTAGGAGCCCAAAGGCAAGTCTTCAGGCACTGGAGGATGGTGGGTAGAGAGGAGGATGGTGGAGAGCAGCTAAGGAGGTCCATGGGACTGAGCAAGTGGAGCTGCCTGCCTGGCAGGTAGGAGGGCAGGGTGCTCTGAGGCAGGGAGGAAGCTGCTTTCTGCCTGTGGCTGCCAGCACTGTAATGTCTGGGTTTGACAGTTGCTACAATTTGTAACAGGAAACCATTTTAACAAAAAGAGATGAAGGAGGAAACACAAATTTGAGCATGTAGGAAAAGGCCTGCTTGAGATTTTTTTTTCCAGGCACTTATTTCATGATGCTTCAGCTGCAGGCATAACCAATCCTGTTTCTGAGCTGCTTAGTACCTTGGGGAGTTATTTGTGGAGGTGGAATGGGTTTTACCAGCCTCATACATATTCGTGCAGCCCATGTGTGCAGGCATCAACAATGACAAGAGGCACAGCACAGACTCATCCTTCTTATCACCCAACATGAAGCCACTCCAGGACTGCACACAGCATGCCTCCCCCTTGGCTGTGGTCCTTGCTGAGAGCGTGTGTGCCTGTCTATGGGTGTCCCAAAGCCATTGTCTTCCTGAGCTCCTAGCCCTGGGAATGAAAAGCAAATGTATATACTTGGAAACAGTGATTCAGTTGAAAAAGAAAAAAAGGACCTGAGGGATTTGCAGCAGATGATCAGCTGAGTATTATGTGACCAGAGTGAGTGGTGTGATTGTACACAAGGAGGAAGGTTACCTAGCTGTTGTATCTGGTGCTCACACAGACGCTGCTGGAGCGCTGTGTCCTGTTCACTTCAGCAAAAGAAGTTGCAAAACTGGATTAGGCTTAGAGAAAAAGCAAAGAGGTGATTAAGGGATTGGAAAATGTGCACTTTAACAAGGGAGGCAAAGAGCTCAGCCTGTTTGCCTGGGCCAAAGTGAAGGTTGCTGGGTGTTTTAGTGAAAGGTGTGAGTGTCTGGGTAGAAACTTGGATAGCAGAGAGCTCTACTGTCTTTCAGGTTAGTGTTGAAACTCCATGGCTCACATTTGAAACTGGACAGGGTCTGAGTGAGGAAAAAGTCACTGGGGAAGTGATTTGCTAATCAAATGACATGTCAATATTTGAAGGGAATTCTTTCTCTGCAAATGTGGAAAGGTAGCAGGGTGTTTTTCTAGGAGGCAAATGCTTTAGGTCAGCCACAGCTATTGCACATGGATTAGGTATTAACTGGGGAAGCCCTGTGGCTGTGATTATACAAGTGCTCAGCCTGGGTGACAGCAGCCCTCCCTCCATACTTGTGCACTAAGAGCCAAGGTAAATTAAAGGATCTATGGGACACAGATTTGTCTTGAGGCTCCCATTAAGGTAAGTGCCAGGGAGCTCTCAGAAACATTTCCCCTTACTTTTTATTTTGTGTGCAGCTGGCACCATTAGCAGCTCCACAGCAGGCTGGCACTGGGCAGGGGACACCTCATAGTGGTAAAACCAGAAAATTTTTAACATCTATTTTTTTGCTGCTTGCAGTGCCACAGCCTGCCTGTGCAGGCTTTCCAGTTCACTTTTGAGAATGCAACTTGTTGTTTACAGTTTCCAGCACCATTCATGTGTGTGAGGAGGAGAGCATGTGAGTGTCAGCATCGGTCATACTTTCATAATCGTGCTGTTATGAGAGAGAGTTTGGATGGCACAGCTCTGTGTTCCAGAGCACACGCTCTCACTCAGCCCTGCCAAAGCTGCACTGCAGCACCCAGCTGTGTCTGGCTGAAGCAGTTTGCACAGAGTTAAGCAGAGAAGTGCCTGGGCTGGTAGTTACATTCCTCTTATTCTGCATTCCCACTCTGCTGTTGATTCACAGAAGGAGAGATGACATAGAAAGGTGAGAGTTAAATAGCTAAGAAAAGGAGAACAAGATAAACCAAGACCAAGTTTCCTGAAGTGCCAGGCAGTTGTGGCTTTGTCCTTTGGTACTTTACCACTCAGCCTTGTTCCTGCTGTCTGTCTTATCACCCTCTCTTTTCCTTCGGATTTAGTGCGGAGACTGAACATCCGGAACCATGACGACTCACGTCACCTTAGAGGATGCCTTGTCCAATGTGGACTTACTGGAGGAGCTGCCTCTCCCAGACCAGCAGCCATGCATCGAACCACCTCCATCCTCCATCATGTACCAGGTACCTTCAGCTCCCAGAGGTGGTGGGACAGGGGCGTTTGTTCTTGTAGCTCATGCAAGGCAGTGGGGCACATAGTGCTTTGAGAACGAGCTGAAAACATCCTGGGTATACTGTATTTAAGGAAATCTTCAGAACAGATCTAGCCACAAATCAGCCCCCAAAGGCTTTAAAAGGGAAGCACTAAAGATTGGTGAAAGGGATCTTTGAGGCTGAGAAAGACAGAGACCTTAAAAAATAAGGACTAGAGTGCATGAACTAGTAAGAAGCAGGAGATAAGATTTGTGATAACAGCAGAAAGTTCTCAGCAATATTTTATACACATATTTCTGTGCTTCCTTTTTATGGCAGTGCGTGCATCTAAGTAGGTCAGAGCCAAAGTTCTGCCTGACTTTGGCCAGCCTGTGTCTCCAGCACAGCTGGAGCTGTTGGTCTGGGGAACTGATGCCATGCAAGGGAGGGCAGTTGCCACAATCGCTCCTGTGCCTTGAACAACCACTGATTTAGCTGCAGCTGCACTGACCAAGCAGAGCTTGGCATGAGCCCAGGGCAAGGCTCAAACATGCTGCTTTTGGATCTGCAGTGGGGTGCCTCAGCTTCCTGGCCACTACACCACACCCTGCCCTATAGCACACACCCAGGGTTAAATATAATATGGGGTTGCTTTCACCATCCTGTCGGTCTTGAATTCATGGCTTACCCACAGCAGTGTTTAAATACAGCCATGCAGTGATTGCTGTGCCATGTATCAGGGGTCTGAAATTACAGTATCTCCTTCAGCAGGTCAGGCTGCAGGCTCCTGCAGTAGCTCCTCAAGGAGTGTTGATATCTCTCTGGGTTATCAGACCTAGAGGCAGTTCTGGGCTGTTGAAGTATCAACTCTCTCTGGAAAATCTTTATATAATTTTTGGTTACCTTTTCTTTAAATAATTTTTACTCCTTGCTGGCTTGTGTCCTGTGAGGGGCTCAGGGTCCAACCTCATGGCACTGACTCCTTTCAGGGCCATGAGTGTGTGCACACTGCCAGGCCTAAAAAAACTCATCTAAACTGGATCTAGAGATGCCAGCCAAGCCTGTTTCCTTGTCATACTTGGTTTTGTGTGGCTCTCTCCCTTGGTAGCCAGAAATGCGTACGCACTCTCAGCTTTTCTTGTCATATATTATGTCCTGGAGGCACCAAAAAGAGTAACCCTGTGGCCATGGGTCCATACCCCTGGCTTTCATACTCAGAAAATCAGTTACTGAGGTGTACGTGGCTGCTGCAATGCTAATGTCATTGCAAAGAGCAGCTCTGGGTATCTGGGAGTTCTGCATGCTTTGCCCTTCAGCAGATACCATCAGTCAGCCTTCGTGGAGGAAATTGCCCAGGCGCAGAGTGTGTGAACAGGAACTCAGTGCAGGGCGGCTGAGAAGCTGCTTTTCATCCCCTGCCCTGCTTTGCACTTTCCTGCTCCCTTGTCCTAACCCAAAGCAGTAGCTCAGCTTTCAAAACAACCGTTCATCCCAAAGTATTTGCTTGCAAGAGCAACACTAGCACTGATAATAGCATCTGGATGAATGCTGACTTTCATATTTATGTTTTCCAGACATCTCGTTCCTTGCCCTTTCTGCGTGTTTATTCTTTGCAATTCCTGCTGACAGGATGTGGTCTTCCCCTAGCAGCCAGGGTACAAATACAAATTAATGAGGCTGCATCTCTCTTTGAGTTACCAAGCTACAATCCTTAGAAATTAGGTTTGCTCTCCGGTGTGGCTGCAGTTCCCTGTAGCTGATCCCCCACCTGAGTTTGGCTTAATTCTACAAGAGTTTGTCAACCTTGATTGCCATATTTTCACACATAAACCCCACAGGATTTCCTCTAATGAATATACGTGGTTCAGAAACATCTCAGGCTGCACATATTAATCTACTTCAGACCTAGAGGTGCAGCACCTCAAATTGTACACAAGCTGCTCTCATGCCCCAGGAGCCCTACTGATTCTGCTTTGTGCTAACATATCCCATGCTGGACTGTATGAGGCGAGCAAGCAGCTAGCTGTATTTTAATCCCCATCTCTCCATTTCACCCACAGGCTAATTTTGACACCAACTTTGAAGACAGAAATGCCTTTGTGACTGGCATTGCCAGGTACATCGAGCAGGCAACAGTGCACTCCAGCATGGTAAGTCCCCTGGACACTGCCCCAGCGATGCTGAGCCTCCAGTGTGTGTCCTGCCCCAGTAACACCTCTCTGTCTCCCAGAATGAAATGCTGGAGGAAGGCCATGAGTATGCTGTGATGCTGTACACGTGGAGGAGCTGCTCACGAGCCATCCCTCAGGTACTCAAGCCCTTCCCAGAACACCCGCTTGGTTTTGTCTTCTGTGTGGCTCTGTTTGTGCTGGAGACAGGGGAACAAAATGCAAATGATGCTGAAGTAGATGGAAGGGTTGAAGAGAAACCACTGACTCCGAATTGTCCTCTCCCCACCAAAGTCTTAACCACTGTCCTCAGCAGCTGGTAGCCATTTCTGAAGCAGATCTGTAGTGCTGCCTCCTAAAAGGCCATCTGCTCTGTACCCTCACAGGCATGAAAGCCCTGACACCTCCTAGCAGTGCCTCATAGCTCAGTCACATTCACCACAGGTCAACTGCCTTTACAGTTCCTGGTTTCAGCAGCCTTTCCCCTGCTCCTCAGAAACAATTGCTCCTGAAGTTATTCCATCCCTGCAACACCAGCTTGTTTGCCCTACACTGCTAACAGGACTCAGCTGAGCACACCAGTGCTGTACTTGCTCTCCCCGACTTGCAGAGAGCAGATTAGACAGCTGGGGCAGGCTTCAGCATCCCAGACTGCTGCCCAGTCTCTCAGGTACTCTCTCTGCTTTCTCTGGAAGCCCCAGAATTGTAGATGCTGTGTGAGGATGCATCGAGGAGCACTTGGATATGCCAGAAACATTTCTCCAAATGCCCTTTTTTGCTGCTGATAACCTGAGGACCCTGATCTTCCACCACCATTTAATCATTCTCCTCATCTACTGCTAGTTCTGCTTCAACTGCCTTCTAGCCCTCCTCTCTCCAACCTGAATTTTGATGGCTTTACCCTGCAAACACCTCCAGACATGAATAAGGTTGCCCATGTGCCCAGTGATCATGATTCAGCCTCCAGCTCAGAGCTCATCTTCTGCAGTATGAGCACATGCTGGTTCATTGCAAAAATGCTGACTGACAATGCACTGGGGCAAGTGCAATGTGCTTCCATCAACCAGTGCTGCCATGGAGCCAGGAAAAATATTTCCACATGGCTGGCAATGCCCATGTTTGTGATTCCCTGGGAAAGGTCAAACCTCAGTTCCCCTCAGGTTATTCTCTCTCCATGGTCTCATGAGACCCAGCCATAGGGAGATTTCTGCTGCTGATTGGGTAATTGCTTATCTCCCATTTATATTTGATGCTGTGCTGCTGTTGCCTCTCCTAGCTATGCTAGCAGAAGGCAGTGGATGGCTGAGCTGATGACAAAACAGTGCTACAGATAGTCTGTTTTGGTGTTTTAGTGTTCTCCCATCCCAGTCAATTCCATGGTTTGTACCTCTTCAAGCGCGGCTGGTGGGGTCCCTGCAGTCTGCCTCATCCTGGGCCCCAGGCAGGCAGTGGTGTGTGTGAGAGGAGCAGACAGCACCATGGCAGAGGGTTCATTTACAGATTCACCAGATTTGCAGTGGCCCTGTGCTTTGCCATGGGGCTCACGGCTGCAGCCTGTTCTCAGCCCCCCAGCCTGTCTGCTTAGCCATGGACACCTGCCTGTGCTACACCAACGACTGGCTTTACAGGGGAAGAACAGAGCCTACAGCTAAATATGCACCACTCCTCTCTAATGCAAGCTGCATCCTCATGGCCTGTCAGTATTGCTTGACTGCAATATGAAATACCAGGGCAGGGGCATTAGATTCCCCACTACAGAAAAGGCAAAGCTACTTTTGCATCTTCCCAGATGGCAAGCCAGCTGATTTGTCCCCTCGTGCACTGTGCATCAGCTGCTGGGTTACTAAATTTGCACCAGAGCTGTCAGCGCCATCACAGCCTTGTGTCGACAACAACTGGAAACAAAACCAGAGGACAGCAGGATGCATTGCCTTGGGCATTTGGGGTTTTCCTTGGAAGTTTGGTAATGACTCTGAGTAACTGTTTGGAAATGAGAAGAACGGCAACTAAGTCCAGCTTCCTAGGATTCCAGTGAAGGTGACTCGCTTCACTGCTGCTAGCCACATATAATCTGAGCATCTTTTAACAAGTCAGCAACAGAAACAAAATTAGTGAGGTGACAATGGAGCCATGGCCTGGTACCTTGTGTGTCCATGGGACTTTGCCACACAGAGTCTCAGATAACTTTATGATAAAAGACTCCCATCTGGTGTAGCAAGTCCAGGCTCCATATCGTATGTGTTCTACCTCAGACAAATGCATTAGGAGACTTTGATATCGCAGAGTCAGGAGAGAGTTTCACGTCTGAGAAATAGCCCTTTCTGCTGTCACCTACAAGCTTCCTCTCAGGTCCCTCTATTGCTCTCAGGATTCATTGTGAAAAAAGCAACAGATCGTGGCTGTTGCAGTCCACAGCTCTGCTAGAGACTGTGCTGCTGACAGGGGTGACTTGTCTCTGCAACACAGGTAAAATGTAATGAGCAGCCAAACCGAGTGGAGATCTATGAGAAGACTGTGGAAGTCCTGGAGCCAGAGGTCACCAAGCTTATGAAGTTCATGTATTTTCAGGTGAGTGGTCAAGGATAATGGCACCAAGAATTTATTACCTTGGTCATACCCTACACAGGCCTATGCTATCCTTAAGCTGCCAGGCCAGCTTGGAGAAGCCCTGAGCCCCTTCATAGGTCTCTTGCAGCTACCTGCAGATAACTGAGACCTGTCTGAAGGAGAATGCTGCTCATCCCCAAAATTTTGTATATGTGTTAGGAGCGAGCACACATCAGCCCTTGAAGTTCATGGAGGACCAGAGCCCCCAATGTGTGGAGCTAATGGGTGGCACAGGCTCCTGTTTTTTCTGGGGTGGTGGCCGGTGGATGCGAGTTGCCGTTTCTTCACTGGTAGTGCCAGCACAGTTCAGTCTTCTGCTCTTACCTCTGAAGTAAGGCCCCGTCCCTGGAAGTGTTTAAGACCAGGCTGGATGAGGCTCTGGCCAGCCTGATCTAGTGTGGGGTGTCCCTGCCCATGGCAGGGGTTTGGAACTGGATGATCCTTGTGGTCCCTTCCAACCCTGACTGATACTATGATACTAAAGCCAGGAAGAGCTGAGAGCTGATGATGCAGCTGGTGCCTGGGGTGGGATGCAGCCATGCATCTGAACACCCTCCTGCTGTGCCACCCAGAACAAGGATGTGCTCACAGTACCCTGAACTCAACAGTCAGCTGGCAAAGAGCACCGAAGCTTGAATTTAGCAGTTGCTACACTTAAGGCACTTGACAAAATAATGCACTTAGACCCCAACAGAGCAATGACCATATGGAAAACACTGAGCTGCTGTGGGCTCCAGAGACCTCTGCCCATCACTGCCTGTGTTCATAACTGGCTGCAGTTGCGTTTCACCATCATTTTTAGGCTTTACGTCCTATCAGGTCATTATGCCACATCTAAAAAATTGAAGCCTGATCTTGCAGAAAGTGCTGCGCTCCGAGCAGGCACACATAGAGGGTTTGAGTCCCTTTCTGGCCTCAAGCACTGAGGATGTTTGCCTGCAGTTGTTTGTAATGCTGCTTAGCTTCATGGTGACAGTGGAGAGGGACCCCGGACCCTCCATCCCCAAGAGAAAATGCTTTTGTTAAGGAAGGCAGTGGTGGATGGGTGGGTGCAGAGGAGTCCCAGTGGTGGTGCAGCGCCCGTGCATGAGGCAGCGCTGGGATGACCCTGTCCTGCTGCTGCCTTCCAGCGCAAGGCTATCGAGCGGTTCTGCAGCGAGGTGAAGCGCCTGTGCCACGCCGAGCGCAGGAAGGACTTTGTCTCAGAAGCCTATCTCCTCACCCTGGGCAAGTTCATTAACATGTTTGCTGTCCTGGATGAGCTGAAGAACATGAAATGCAGCGTCAAAAATGACCATTCTGCCTACAAAAGGTGAGAGGGGGCAAAGCAGCAGGAATGGGGACAGGACTGTGCCTGGTATGCAAGGGAGCAGCTGGGCTCTCCTATAGCAAGGTCAGGAGGACATCCAGAGGCTGGAGGTTGGGGGTTGTGCTGCTGTAGGTTCTCTTTTTGAGTTTAGGCAAATTTCTGAGCCCTGTTTTGTTTCAGTTCCTTGTTGGTAAAACACAGAGCAGGGCTGTACTGCAGAGGTGTCTGGGGCTGCTGTATTGTGGCTGCAGGTCAGACAGGCGGGGTGGGTGGTGAGTGATCCTTGATGATGTTGGGTTTCTCCCTTCCAGAGCTGCCCAGTTTCTACGGAAGATGGCAGACCCTCAGTCGATCCAGGAGTCCCAGAACCTCTCCATGTTCCTGGCAAACCACAACCGCATCACGCAGGCAGGTCCTTTTGTATCCAAGCTACTTAACTCTTCCATGTGTAGAGAGCAACAGTGATCTCTTCAAGGCTGACAGCACTTCAGACCAGATTGTGATGATAGCTGTTGGGTCACTGACACTTTTGATCAGGCCATCTAATTCTAGCAGTATCTTCTCATGGGTCATATTGGGTGCCTTTAAAGGTCTTTGTCAAGACAAAGATGAAGTCCTAAAAGAGGCAAGAAGAGATGTTGGAAGAGGACGAGGTTCTGCCAGAACCTTTTCCCCTGTATTTCCCAGGAAGTCTGTCCAGTCCCTCTCTGTGACTGCGTGGGGACTGCAGATCAGCCGCCATGGCCCTCCACACTCCACAGGTTCTATAGCTTCTACTAATTAGGTAAAATAATGCACAGAGACCTGAGAAAGTCAGAAAGTCTGCTTCTAAGGCATCTTTCTTCACATCTCACTGTCTGATGTTTGGCTGTTGTGATCAGTCTGAAGGGGAGAGCTGCCCTGCAGATGGAGAGTTGCTCAAGGTGGTACCTTGAGGTCAGTCTTCTTTCAGTGACATAAGAAAAGTGCACAAACAAGATTTGAATAAACCTTCTCATTCTACTCTTAATCCTTCAAATATGCTTCTCCCCTGGTTTCTGCTGTTCTTCTGTCCACGTGGGTAATGTGGTCCCTGTTGATGTTTCAGTGTCTGCACCAACAACTAGAGGTTATCCCTGGCTATGAGGAACTCCTGGCTGATATTGTCAACATCTGTGTGGATTACTATGAAAACAAGATGTACCTCACTCCCAGTGAGAAACACATGCTCCTAAAGGTGAGATTCAGCCATGCTTGTGTTGCTGGGTGCTTGCATAGGGTGCTTGCATAGTTTCACTTCTGTTTTAGTAAAATGAAATTCCCTCCCAGGACACTTTTCTCTTCATTTTCTTATTTTCCCCTGCGTTGGGTTTCCATGCAGCCCTTCCCTGCAGAGCCAGCATCCTCCGGACGCACGAGTTGCTATGAGATGGGAAGGCTCTCTGCATGAGGCAGGAAAGCTCCTTTCCTCCTCTTCCTGTTTCCCTTCTGATCTCTGTTACTTTGTGTCTTCTGCTGTGATATCTCAGTCCTCTCCTTTTCTCCCTCTTTACCTCTTCTTTATAGCTCAACAGACTGGATGTGGCTGTGGCTCAGAGATGTCCAACCCCAGTGTTCTGAAGTGACACCTCTGGCAGTGCCATGAGCTGCTACTGTTCCTGCTGTAACTTGGACCTTCTCCCACCATTTCTCTGCTGTCCTTTTTTGGCTTTCTTCCATATTCACATACAAAAGTCTTCCTTCCTCTCTCTCTTTATCCTGCTCTTCCCCATCTCTGCTTCTCTCTTTTCCTCCAATCCCTCCCAAGGCTTCCAGTAGCTCTGCCTGCCTGGGGATAAGCACATGCACTGTGATGGTCTCCAGCTGGTGGATGAGAGCACTGATGGGTGCCCTGTGCTCTTCAAAGCTGGAAGGGATTTTTTTGTTGTGCATGGATGTGCAGCATCATGATCATGAGCTTGACCTGGGTAACTGTATAGGACATGCCAAAATCACAACCAACTTTGGAACTCTGAACTTCCTTCTTGATACCCCTTCCCAACAATAATTCCTTGCTGAAGGCAGTTATTCCAGGTTTAGTTTTCCCAACTCCAAAGAGCCCTCAAGGTGAACATGCCAAAGTATCTGCTTGTTTTGATTATTTGTCCTTATTTTCAGTCAGTCGGTACAGTAATTGCAGTCCCTGTTACCATAAGAACTTCATTACCATGGTATGAGTCAGCTGAGCTTCTTTGCAGCATAGTGTGGGTAGCTTGAATATCTGTAATGATTTGTACTGAATTAAAGGGGAAAAAATGAATCCAAAAAATATTTTAAATTATTTCAGTTCCTCTCCAGAGTAAATGTTTGCCTTTGGGTGGAGTTGTTGTTGGGGTTGTTACTTGGGAACGAGGAAGAAAAAATTATCAAAGCACTCCATCACATGTCCTCTGTCAACCATGTACATCCTCACAGATATGGGCAGGTTTTATACAGTCTTCTGATGAGTGTGAGGTGGGACAGGAGCTGAAATGGTTTTTCCTCATGCTAAGTGATGGAAAACTTGACTTGTGCTACTTCATACTAATGAAATGCAACCCTTCTGTCTTCTCCAGGTGATGGGGTTCGGCCTGTATCTCATGGATGGGAATGTCAGCAACATTTACAAGTTGGATGCCAAGAAGAGAATCAACCTTAGCAAAATAGACAAATTCTTCAAGGTCAGTGGCCTGTCTGGATGAGGTTGATGTTTATTGCAGGCCAATGAATTTCTGTACCATAAGCACCATTGCCTGTGCTACCAAAATAACCCCAAATCACAGGAGTCATCTTCAGATCCAAAAAAAACAGCGGGTAAAGAAATGATCTAGGCCAAAGGATGAGGAATGGGATTGCTGTGAATGTGCATGGGCACAGAGCTGCACCATGGGTGAGATGAGCAATGCCAGCCCTTGGTGCCAGCAGAGCTGTGGATGGGTGAGTGGTGGCTGGGGCTGGCTCTGCTGCTATGGCACTGGAGCTGGAGAGCTGGTGGGAGCTGAGGACCCTACACCCATGCTGGGCAGCCAGCTGCCAGTGCAGCTCTGCCTGCATCCTGCCAAATGGCAAAGGATGGGAATGGCACGTGGGTTATCTGTTTTGTGGATGAAGGGTGTGCCAGACTGGCATCACTTCTGGCTCTGCACATTTCTGAGACAGCATTGCAGTCTCTGGAGGATCACTGTGATTTCAGGCCACCAGCAAACATGACTGGTTTGCTGAGATCTGTGTGGTTGATGGTTGCACTGCACCTTCACTCATCAAGCTGCTGAGGATGCAGCTGGCCAGCCAATGTGTGATCTAGCAGTCTTCCTTCAGGTGTAAACTGTGCTCTGGTAGGATAGGAAAAGTTTCTTGGGGAGCTTGTGTCAGCTGAGACCCAAGGTGCTCAGTGACTTTCTCATAGGGCTCACCTATTGGTTTGATGAACCATTTTTGTCTTATCTGAGATGTGGGTTTGGGGGAAAGGCCCATAAAAAGTGAATGCACCCAGTGACAGGGTGGGAAGCAGCTGTGCAGCCCGCCTCTGCCCAATCACATGTGCAGCTGAGTCCACCCATAGGTTGGTCCACAGCTGGAGGCCAGGCTGTGTTGCCCTGGGGCCACTCAGTGTGAGATATCTCATAACAACCCCTTGCTCCTCACCAAAACCTGGTGTGTGCAAGCCACCTGCCACCCATGGCAGATGGAGAGGGGGCTGAGACCCTGAGACCCCACACAAGCACTCTTCACCATGGGAAGTGATACCTCCTCTCTGTTGCTTCTGCACACAGGCTGGGTCTAGGAAGGATTTTAGGTGTGGAGCAGGTCAGCTCTCGGAGGCATGGTGGGAGCTGGCAAGGAACAAATGTATTGGCAGCAAAAATAACAGTGTAGCAGGAGGACAGCAGAATAACTTCCCAGATGGAACAATTAGTTTTCTTTTAGACCTACTGAGCTTGAGTGGTCCTTCCAGAGTCCTTTTGCTTCCACTGTATTAATCTTTCTTCTGAGATGAAAAGATTAGTTTTTCTTATCAGCATTTGTTTCACATCAGGGAAAATGAGAAGGTGATGATTTTGAAGGGCTCACAGAGCACTTCGTCCCCATTACTCTTTCAGCAAAGTGGATTCTCCATGCAGCTTTATCCAGAGAGCTGCTGAGGAGCCAGAAAGGTCAGTTGTGATGGCAGTAGAGGATGCTTCCCTGCTTACTCCTGACTTGCAGTTTATAGATGATGTGCTGGGTCTGTGCAAGGGGAGGGAATGGGGGTGCCCAGATAGCTGGAAGATTGATGTACCAGCTGCTGCATCTCACCCTGAGTGAGGGAGGACCTATTTACCCCAATTTACATCATCTCCTGGGAACAGCCCTGAGAGCAGGGCTGAAAGGCCTGCACAGGGGACTACTACAGACGCCCTAGTGGCATGAACAGGGTGTCCTCATGGATGCCACTGGGAAGACTGCTAAGACTTGCAGCTCTGCAAAGGTGATTTATCATGACACCCCTTGGAGTCTACCAAGTTATCCCTGGCTCAGCTTTGCTAACTCAGTCTCAGTTTAAATCAAGCTCTCAGTGTAACCAGAGTGTGGTCATCTTTGTGTATTCAGACAGATTTGCTGTTCATTGCAAAGTGCTGTGGGCCATAAGAGAATCAGGTGAAATATGTTTCATTGCATGGAATAACTATCTTCTTCCCAGCTTTTTTTCCATCTTCTCTTCTCCAGCATATGCTGTGGTCTCACCTAATCAGTTAAGAACCACTTCCAGACTATCAGATCTCAATAAGAAAAAGCCAACTACTCCTCTTACTACATCTCCTTACTGCCCTCTGATTAAATTTCTAGTGGATTGCCCAGGAATTTGAGTAGTGAAAATGGACTACCCCTTCATTTAAACCTTTTATGAAAGCGCCACCGGGAATCCCTGATGACAGCATTACACGTCCTCCACAGGGGTCAGCCTGAGAAGAGAAGCAGGTGATAACAGGACATGAAATTTGCCACCACCTTCCCTGAATTATAGAGCAAGGGTTTTGTAGCTGGGCGAAGTAGAAGCTTCATGTTTTATTGAAGCAACGTCAGTAGCTTTTGGTTGAACTTTGGTTGCAGCTGAAAGCTTAGTGGTACTTCTGGTGCACTGTGAATTTATTTCTCGTCCAAATACTCCTGAGATGCAAAGCGTGACCAAAGCCATGATGTATTGCCTGTGTCTTTGTAGAGAAGTTTTAAGGCACATCACACACAGCAGAAGTGCCAAAGTATAGGCTGAGTCTGTGGGGAAAGATGCCACATGCCTGGGAATCCAGGCAGCAAAGCAGCCTACAGCTCCCCTCTGAAAGGAGCTGCAGCACGTTGCTGCCAAAACAGCAGTGTGCTGGCTTTTATCCTGCGCTTCTCTTGAAGGATTATGGTGGGAGGCAGTAAGCCCTGCTCAGGAACACACTTCTGTATCTCTTGTAAAAAGAGCCTTTCCTCTGGCCAGTTACAGCGCTGAACTGTCATGGCATGGTGTTTGTTGGTGCATCCAGGGCACCAGGACACTTGCAGGAACTGATTTTGCTTGCACAGAAAGCCTTGTGATTGTTTTCAGTCGTTCCCTAGGTGTGAAATGACCCCGGGTCCAGGTTTGCACCTTGCTTTAAACAGCCTGGCAGTTTCCATCGCCTCAGAGATGCAGGATGCAGTTTCCCTCGTGTTGCAGTGGGGCCACAGGCTCTCTCTCGGCCATGTTTCAACCATCTTTTGTTTTCTTTTCCAGCAGCTGCAGGTGGTTCCTTTATTCGGCGATATGCAGATAGAACTGGCCAGATACATTAAGACCAGTGCTCACTATGAGGAGAACAAATCCAAGTGAGTGCCTGCCGTAATGTCTCTTGGCTTCTGTGTGTGTCCCAAAAGCTGTGGGAGCTATAACTCCCCAGCATGTGTGAGGTCTGCGCACGGGTACCTGTGTGTGTCCCTGTGAGGTGTGAGTCCTGGCGTGTCAGCTCTCTGTGTCTCTCCCTGGCCCTGCATGGGAAGATGTCCTTGCCAGCCCCTGACTCTGTGTGTATGCAGCCAGCTCTTAACCGATGTGTAACCATACCCCTGGGTGCAGGCAGGGGAGAGGGCATGTCTGTACCTCAGCACCCACTGGCAGGGGCTGGGAGGGTGCTCAGTGGCTGGCAGTGAGGCAGGAGGAAGGGCAGGAGGCTGGTGAATGGTTTGGGGCAGTCACTGAGTGCCTGTGAGGTGTGCACGCCCAGTGTGTGAGTGTGAGCAGCGTGTCCCTGCTCTGGAGTGATTTTAATCCACATTTTTCATCGCAGGGACAAAATCCTCCAGAGCATGAACACAGCAGTGGACCTTTTTGCAGTAGCCAGGGCATCTCTTCCTAGCTCAGGCAGGGCTCATAAGGAAAGGCAGCAGGAATGAAGGATGAGCTAGGGACTCAGATGCACTCAAGATGAAGGAATACTGTAGGAGAAGGGCAGAAATGGAGTGTTTATGGGAAAGCTGAGAAGTGGTGTGGAAGTGTAAAGCACTGCTTCCCACAGCCTCTCTTCACAGGCAGTTCACTGCTCCCACCAGATGAATCTTCAGGTGTTGTTTCAGATCATACCAGACGTGTGAGGGCCCCCTTGTCTTTGTAGTTTTGCATTGTGCTCAGTTACTGCCAGACCTGGTGTTAGGTTTGGATATCCTTGGAATGGTGTTTGCAGCCACATGTAAGCAGAGCCCATGTGAGCTGTGTCGGGCTGTAATCACAGGTTGTTAAGGGTTGGAAGGGACCTCTGGAGATCTTTGAGTCCAGCTTTTGCCAGTGAGTGGCCTTTCACCCATGGGACCATGTGGTGTGGAAGTCAGATTTCTCCAGTGTCTGTGAGAAGCAGCCAAGCCGAGTTGGCTCTTCAGCAGGGCAGGAACTAATCTGCAGTCTTGTGTCTCTGCTTCTGTTTGCTCATCCCCTTCCACCTCAGAAGGTCCAGCTTTTCTGCTCACTATGTCACTCGCCCAAGAACAGCCCTCCCCTGCCCTCCCCAAAGGCTGGTTGAAAAGTGCAGATTAATTGTTCCTGAGAAATTTGAAGACAACGTGGCAAACATTTCCCGAGCAAAAGGTTTTCACTGAAAATTGGACAATAAAAGTCCACAAAATGTAAATTGAAACTCTATAAACATTTGCATATTTTTATCCTAAATCCTTCAGAAAGCACATTTCAACAAAACATGTGTCAGCTGCATTCATAGCCTCATCTCAAAACCAAGGTAGCTCACGGGCCATTCACCTGTGCACAACTTTAATGTCTGTCTTGAACTCTGTCTCACCAGGTCTGTGTGCTGTGCCGTGCTAACCAGCGTTCCTTCCTCACTCACTTGCTTTCCCAGCAAATTGCATGGGACTCCCAGCACTAACTCTGCCAAGGTGGTTCCATGTTAACCCCATGTCTTACTAATACTGTTTTTGTCACTTTCTTTTCCTCCCTGTCTCCATGAAAGTGGAGTTACTTGGTGTTTTCCCTGCATGGCGCTTTGTTTCCGCACTGTGACCTAGGCTGTGTGTGGCAGGGAGGGCTGGTGCAGCCCTGGCCGTTCCTGCTACCCTGCCCATTGTCTGGTGGGCAGCACAGGACATTGGAACGGGTAAGAGTTGAGTGATGGGATTGTGGGAGGATGGATTTCACAAGGGATGGCATGGTCCAGCACTTCCAGGACTTTCCAGCACCACAAATACTGGCAACAGATGCTTCAATTAACTGCAGGAATATGTCTTCATGTCTGTGTCCCTATCAGGCAGGTTTCTCACCTTCCTTTTGTACAGCTGATCTAGATTGGAGAGGATCGTAGAATCACAGAATGGTCTGGGTTGGAAAGGACCTCCAAAGGTCGTCTAGTCCAACCCCTCTGCAGTAAGCAGGGGCATCCTCAACTAGAGTATCTGTCTTAAACTGGACAGCTGTTGAGGGGGTTCTGAACATTTATGTTGTGATCACAGTAAGACACGAGAGTCTCATTGACAGAAATCTGCTTGCACAGAGTGTTTTGATGGAGCTGTTTTGTTTCTCTGTGGCTAATACAGAATGGGGAGAAAGGAGATACTAAGTTAAACACACCCTATCCACATTATTTCTTCATGTGCCTTTGGAAGGGGAGCACTCCCTCCTTTTAGGATGCCATTACACTGTTACATGGTGCATGTGGCGCAATGTAAATGAACATCTAGTTCATTTAGTCATATTCTGCTCATGATTTGTTCACTGAGCTGGTAGTGTGAGCCAGACCCAAAAATGGAATAGGAGGGATATTCCCTTGCTGGCTCCTTGCAGACTCTTTCTGTGAGCCAGCCATTTCAGACCTGAAGGGATAACCTCTAAGGGGATGTTTGTCATGGAAGGTTTAGCAGAAAGGTTGCAAGAGATGAGAAGTTTTCACAGTTCATCCTTCTCTGAAAGCTTGTTCAATGCTGGCCTGGGAAATACCCATCTCTGCCCATTAAGATAGGTGAGCCCAACATGGAGAGCAGCCTTCAAAGTGGATGGGGTATAGCTGTTCAGGCTGAAAGGTGAGGCAAATGTCTCCATCATGCTGTGTGATACCACTTCTGAAGACTCCACACACCAGGGGACATGCGATGGCAGCCTGTCTCAGTGGTTGTCTATTTGTCCTGAAGGTGGCATATCTTGAGCACATTGAAGGGAAGAGAACAGTTGAGAGCGAGGCTTTGTCCCTGGCGCTGTCTGAGTGTCCTGTCTTTTAAACCCTTGCTTTTTTGCCCAGGTGGACGTGCACTCAGAGCAGCATAAGTCCCCAGTACAACATCTGTGAGCAGATGGTCCAGATTCGAGACGACCACATCCGCTTCATCTCAGAGCTTGCTCGCTACAGCAACAGTGAGGTAAGCTCAGAGGAGACTCACCATAATCAGGACTGTTGGATGGACAAGGCTGGGAGAGGACAAGTGTAGCAGGTGTATGGTCTGCCAAGGATTTACAGTGAGGAGGGAAGAGGGACAGAGGTGAAAGAAACCACTTCTCAATCCAGCAGTGTCTAATAACTTTATGAGAGGCCCCTGCAGGTGCAAAATAATGTGCTCCAGAAAAGTCACTGCAACAGCTTCTGCTCTGTGAGCACAGCTTTGTTGAAATAACTAGCAGAGGGGGAAAAAATGCAACTAAATGTTTATTAGCTGCGTGGCAGAACCGTCATGACTTGCAAATAGGTCTTTTCTGGTCAGGGCTTTGAGGGAAGTTCATGAGGGCATTGCTGTTCCTTTCACTGCTGCATGTCAGTGCCCTCTCTGATGTCGTTGTGACTGGTTTTTGCAAATGTGTGATCCTCCTTCACCAGTGTTGGTTAAGTGAGTTGTTAGCATTCTCAGCCCTTTGCTTTTGGGAGATTGTGGGCTGCTAAGGATTTTAACTTCAAATCAGTAAAGATTTCAGTAGTACCAGCCATCAAAAAAGAATGGGAAACTGGAATGAAACCAGTCAGTTGTTTTCTCTAAGGTGACATGTCAGGCTCATTTTTCTGCAGGAAATAAATTGTCTGCCTGAGTGAAAAAGGCCTTGCCAAGCTAAACCCCTTTTCCTGAGGGATAATATGTGCAGTGCTCAACTTTAACTTGATTGTAGGTCACACAGAATTAATTTCAGCTGGGATTTGAGAGAGAGATCTCTAGCTGATGTTTGGCTTAATAAAGCCTCTGCAGCAAGTTGCTGAATCTAGCCCCGATGTAATGCAACGTTCTCCAGGTGGTCACTGGCTCAGGACTGGACAGCCAGAAATCAGATGAAGAATACAGAGAGCTCTTCGATCTCGCTTTACGGGGACTGCAGCTGCTGTCCAAGTGGAGTGCTCATGTCATGGAAGTGGTAAGATCAGGCAGTTAATGACCCTGAGCATCCTCTATACTAAATGGAGAAAGAGAGCTTTATCATCTCACCCTGAACCACCCTTCGAGGTGCTGAAGTGTCCCCACCAATGTTAGAGCAGGTCTGAGTGACTGTTCTCCTAACCAGAATGCTTTGGTTAAGTACTGAAAGCTGTTTGGGATGAGTCTGAGTCTTGAGCAACTAAAACTGTTATTCAGATGATTGATGGAAGTTCTTTGTAAAATTTCCAGTTGTCACAAGTCTTTGGATGTCAAAAGTCCAGTCTGACTGGCAATCTCCCAAATAAAAAATAAACAGACACAGTATTTGGTGCAGTGATAATAAGGCCAGGAATAAGCACAGATTCTGCTCCTAAAAGAATGCCACACAACTGTAGTGATGTCTAGGGACATAGGGCTGACATAGGGCCCTCTTCAGTCTTTCCAGCCTGGATTCTTACCCATTGCCATGTTGACAGTGTCTCCTTCCATCTTCTAGTACTCCTGGAAGCTGGTTCACCCCACAGATAAATTCTGTAACAAGGATTGCCCAGGAACAGCAGAAGAATATGAGAGAGCCACCCGGTACAACTACACCAGTGAAGAGAAGTTTGCTTTTGTGGAGGTAGGTGTCAACTGCACTAGAATAAGCCAGGGCTGGTTTCCTGTTCATGTTCCTTAGGCCTGGGGTGAGGAGGGAAGGTCATCTGAGACAGTTCCTCATCCTTGTGGTCCACAATAAGGGTTTCCAGATCCCTGTGGCTCTTAATTTAACCAGACCTAAGGGCAAATTAAGTTCATAGGAGCTCCTGCTGGCATAGAAAAACTACACCAATGCAATTCTCCTCTAATTTCCTGATCCTGCTCTTAGGCTGTTTTGTGTGCTGGAGAAGGACAGAGGTGAATCTCTGTGTTCTCTTAATATTGTGGTATTAAGCCTGAGAAAGTTGTTGGGGGCTCCTGAAATAAACAGAAAGGTGTGGGCTTGCAGAGCAGTGTGAGCAAGATCAGAAGATATGCCCAAGGGCTGTGCTAACACACAGGATCCTCAACCAGTCCCCAGGACTCATCAACTCTTGGTCTGACTGCCTGTGGACAGTGGTAATAGTCCTACAAGCCAGGCTGTGGGAGGTATTCACACCTTCATCTTTTGCACAGTCCAAGGTGGTTTGAACATTGCCTTAATTTTGTGGATCTCTCCTTTCTGGGAACTGTCAGTGTACTCTTGTACTAGGAAGGCTGTGCCATGGTATGGATGGAGGTCTGTGCAAGCCATGCAGTTGCACCCACGTGAGGAGCACATGCATATTCCTGGGTCGGTGTGTTATTGAAGATATCGAGAGATCAGGAGGGAAACAGAGCCTGCCAAGGGACAGAGGCCATTTGCGAGAAACAAAGTGGTGCAAATGCCCTCTTCACCTTCTTGTGATCTGCAAAGCAGTGAACATCAAAAAAAAAGTCAGCCACCTAATTACAGGACCTAGACTAGACTAGACTAGAATAGACTAGAATTAACCAGGTTGGAAGAGACTTTTGAGATCATCAAGTCCAACCTATCATCCAATACCATCTAATCAACTAAACCATGGCACCGAGCACCCCATCCAGTGTCTTCCTAAACACCTCTGGTGATGGTGACTCCACCACCTCCCTGGGCAGCCCATTCCAATGGCTCTTTCTATGAAGAACTTCTTCCTAACATCCAGCCTAAATTCATTTAGTCCCAAATGCTCTTGCTGTTGGATTTACAGACCTTTTCATAGAAAAACAGCAAACACGTCAGGTTTTCATTTTTGCTTCAGGTAATTGCCATGATCAAAGGTCTGCAAGTGCTGATGGGCCGGATGGAGAGCGTCTTTAACCAAGCCATCCGCAACACTATTTACGCAGCCCTGCAGGACTTTGCCCAGGTGACCCTGCGAGAGCCACTCAGGCAGGCAGTCAGGAAGAAGAAGAATGTTCTCATCAGGTCAGTCTGTCCTTGGATGGAATGCAAAGCCCATGTATTTATTTAACACACTTGTACTATAAGCACCTGGCCTTGCCTATACCTTGGGGGTATATGACTAGTCAACAAACCCTGGCCAGTAGCTCCTTCCAGGGTAGTTTATGGGCATGACTCCCCCAGTGATGATAGTGTATGTCCCCACCTCAGATACTTTTCCTCCTATATCTGCACGGCAGTGAATGTTTTCATCTTGAAGCAGAATCAAGCTTAAGCACTGCTTTCCCACCCACTCCAGTGTCCTTCAGGCAATTCGGAAGACAATCTGTGACTGGGAGGGAGGGCGAGAGCCTCCAAATGATCCTTGCCTGAGAGGTGAGAAGGATCCTAAAGGTGGATTTGATATTAAAGTCCCACGACGAGCAGTAGGACCATCAAGTACACAGGTATGTGTTCGTCTCCTGTATAGGGAATTAAAGGTCTTAGGGCCATGTAGGAGTCTCCAACCCTGTGAATTAGCTGTTTCCATGCTCTGTTCCACAAAGTCCTCACACTGTTGTCTGTTACGTGTTGCTTTGCTGCCTAATTTGTTGTATAGCTTCCAAACCCTCTAATTATTTCTAGCTCAGAAAGACAGCGGCTTATAGGTGCAGAGAGCAGCAGCCACCTAGGAGAAGTTATTTTTTGCTTCAGAGCATGATGGCTATGTGTTGTGTGTCTCACAAGAGAGCAGTAACTGCAGGTCAACTTTCTTCCAAAGCTTTACATGGTGCGGACCATGCTGGAGTCCCTCATAGCAGACAAGAGTGGATCCAAAAAGACTCTGAGGAGCAGCTTGGATGGGCCAATAGTCTTGGCCATTGAGGAGTTCCACAAGCAGTCCTTCTTCTTCACCCACCTTCTGAACATCAGTGGTAAGGTTATGGCAAGGGGAGGCTTGAATCCAACTCTTGCATGCACGAGGTGGCAAAGGTAGATCAGTTTTTCTCCTCATGACCCATGTAGATTTTCCCTGATTTTTCCCAGATACCCTACTTCTGCCTGATTCTGGCGTGCTTCTATGTAGTAACCATTATGTGAAAAGGAATGAGTCAGCAATAACAAACAGCCACATGTGGTAGTTTATTTTCTAGGACTCAAATTGTTTTCCTGTCCCTGACAAAATTCTGAGCCACTGGGCACAGAAGAAATCTTCCAGAGTAACTCTGAGCCATTGAAAGGTTATCCCTGGAGCTGTAGAGCAAAAGGAATGATCCCTTCTTTCTCGTTTCAGTACAAAGTGCTCAGGCAGCGTGGTCATGATTTGGGTTTAGAAACAGAGACACACTAGAGAACTGTTCCATATTCAAAAGCAGTTCACTATGAGGCTGCAGCAGCTGCCTCCTATGCACTTCCTCACTGCTATCCCTGTAGGGGTAACATGGGTTCCCTCCTGCCGGGGGAATTTCCTCTGTGTTTCAGAAGCTCTGCAGCAGTGCTGTGACTTGTCCCAGCTCTGGTTCCGGGAATTCTTTCTGGAGCTGACCATGGGCCGCCGCATCCAGTTCCCCATCGAAATGTCCATGCCCTGGATCCTCACAGACCATATTCTGGAAACCAAAGAGCCCTCCATGATGGAGTAAGAGCTGATGGGCTGTGTTGGGACTGTGCATGCACTGGGGCTTGGGATCTTGCTTTAGAGAAGGTTAGGCTGGTGGTGAACAGTCTTTTTGATGTGGGAGGGAAAATAGATGTTCCTTGACTTGTTGTCACATGAATATGTCCTGTGGGAATACCTCATTAGCAGTCACACATGGGTGGTTTCCTGGCACTGGCACTTGTTTATGTGTCATAAACTAGCAGTTGTTAACTGTTGTACTTGGATGTGGGCACAACCTTGTGGTACTGTCATGTGTGTGCAGCAGCCAGCATGTGCAACCAAAGGGATGTGTGCCCTGGCTAAAGCACCTGAACTCTTTTTTTTATATACATAATAAATGCTGAGAGAAATTGCTGTTATACAAGTTTAATTATGTTCATAATATGTTCCTCATTAGGAAAACTTTGTTTTCCATTTTACAGCCATTGTCAGAGCACTCTGCAGAGTGAGGGCTGGATAAAAGCTTTTTTTAAGGGCAGAGAAGGATCAGGGTGAACAAGTCACAGTTTGCTCAAATTCGGATCTGTTCTAGCAGCTGCCAGCAGGACAGAAGGAGTGAAAGGGAGTATGTGAGGGGCTGGAGGCAGTGGAAGTAATAGGAGTGAAGTCAGAGAAAAGCCATTTTTTGCATCAAGCAGGGCACATGCATTGACAGCATTTTATGCTGATATGTTCCAAAGTTAATTTAAGACATGATCTATCTTCTAACCCTCAGATACGTACTGTACCCCTTGGACCTCTATAATGACAGTGCATACTATGCCTTGACCAAGTTCAAAAAGCAGTTCCTGTACGATGAAATTGAAGCTGAAGTAAGTTCTTCTTGTCTATATTGTATGGAAGTACTTCATTGGGGTCACATTGTCCTTTTTGCCAGCTCAACCAAGCAGTTCAGTGAATTCATTACAGGCATTTCCTGAAAAAAAAATCTTATCAGACTGAGTATTCAGAAGATCAGAATTTCCAGAGAGCTTACAGACTGCTGATTGAGGGCTTCATCTTGGCATATCTGCAGAACTGTGGAAGGCAAACAACTGTCAAACACTGGGGACAGAGAACAGTCTGCCTGATGGGAAGAGGGTTATGAGATACCAGAGTAAAAAGAGGAACTGGAGATCCTTGAGAGAAGGAGGATTGGGGATGGAGGACCAGGACCTATAAGAACATGCAGAAACTATATGAGAAATGTAACTGCAGTTTTTCTTCTTACCTTTAGCATGTGAGAACTGCAGTGTGGGTTTTAGATAGTGTGACATATGTGTGTGTATTAAATTAGAGCTCTGTGAGAAGCTGTATTGATCTTGGCTGTGTAGGAAGGAGCTGATCTGTGCTGGTGACACCCTCCTAAGGTCTTGTTTTTCTCCCCCAGGTCAACTTGTGCTTTGATCAATTTGTGTACAAGCTGGCAGATCAGATCTTTGCCTATTATAAAGCAATGGCTGGCAGGTAGGAAAACCTGACTGCTGATGATGACTGATGATACTACTGCATCCAAATTGCTGTTAACCAAAAGGTTCCCCTCAGGGAGTAGCCACTGCAAGCAGACATAAAGAAATAGATCATCCCTGTCCCACAGAGGTGGCTGTCCAGTGCAGACCAGGAGAATGAATTAATGGTGGGAGGGAGACACGGTGAAACATGGAAACAAAATAATAATTAGCTTCCTAAGTAGCTGTCTGAGCACAATTTGTGAGAGCAGCAGAAAAGCAAACTGAGCTATTGAAGGTATATTCTTGCTTGACTTTTTGTGTACTTTGACTGTTTGTGTACCAGGCAGATGAGTAGAAACCTCCCATCTCAATGAATCTTTTCCTCACCCTAGTAAAGCAGCAGGACTCATTAAAGCTAGAAGGGTGCTCAGTGTGTTAGCTCACACATCAGAGCAGCTAACTGTAGGACTTCTGCAGTCCCTTGCTTGTTTGAGGAGATGGGTCCTTTTTGACCATGTGAAAAACATGGATTAACTCTAATCAGAGTCTTCCTCTCATGTCCCCAAAGGTGAGTCAAGTCATCAGTGTAACTCTTTGAAGAGTTTTGTCTCTTGACCACATTTGGCCTTAGAGAAGGAAAAAATTGCCATCACCAACCAAATGTTCCCACAGCAGATCTTCTAGGAGGAGCACACCCATGGGACCACCTCAGTACCTGGCACTACTGATAGCTTTCAGCACAATCTTTTACGTTTTAAAACGTTTCATCTATAAAAGCCAAAAATGATCCACAGCAGTACATCAGTCCCCAGATAACACCCACTGTAATTTAGTGGTGTAACTGGAGTTATTAGTATGTGGCATTCAGAGCAAGGTGACATGATTTAGTGGTAGTAGCTTAGCAGTAGTGGTGGGATTGCAAGCCCTAGGCAAGCAGTTGGACTCAATGATTTTAAAAGTCTCTTCCAACCTCACCAGTTCTATGATTCTGTGAAAAGAAGGATGAAAACAACTCTGGGAAAAAAAATACAGAGAGAAGCTGACAATGTATGTTCCTATTCTTCTGACACTGCTTCACATTTTCAGTGTTTTATTGGACAAACGTTTCCGGGCCGAATGTAAGAATTACGGAGTGATTATTCCATACCCACCATCCAACCGCTACGAAACACTGCTCAAACAGAGGCACGTCCAGGTACTACTCATAGTTCTTGATCTACTATCCTATTGTTGGTGGCTGGCATCCTAGTTCTGGGCTCAGTCAAGGTCAGTGCTGGAATGAGAAGTGGTGAATCTCTTTCTGACGCACCACACTCAGGGGACACTCCACATTTCCTCTTTGCTTAATGGTAAATTCAGCTGTGGTGTTTGCATCACCACTTTCACATTCAAGAAGATTGGGATGCTTAGTTTTAGTTTGTGTCTGTTAAAAGAGAAATAAAGTACCTTTTCCCCATGTGTATCTAGCATGCAAATATGTTCTTTTCCCAGTTGCTAGGCAGATCAATCGACCTGAACAGGCTCATTACCCAGCGTATCTCAGCAGCGATGTACAAATCGTTAGACCAGGCCATTAGCCGCTTTGAGAGCGAGGACCTGACATCCATAGTGGTAAGAACTGTTATTGACTGCAAGTGTGAATAGAAAAATACACTGCTATGAATACACAGTCAACTGTCTCCTACTCAAGTCCCATCTACAGTAGGTTTCAGCCAGCCATGTATTCTCCTTTATGCTGCTGAGTCTCTACTATTTCTGTCTATGCAGCTTTAATTGCATTATTACTGGACCATTAAGTATCTGCATGTATCACAAAGTGACAGTCAGCAGTTAGGTTTTGCAGAGCTCATACAAGAGACTTCTGTAACCTGGGAGAAGTAAATCTGGGCTTAATGGCTGAGACATTGTGTGTGTACAGGATTTGCTGCCTTTGATACATTACAGGAGCACTAGAGTCAAGTAGTGTAGCATTACCACCTCTGGAGGCTTCTGGTGTGAAAGCTAGCCACTGCTCAGTGGGGAAGAGATGAGTTTTACTTTGTGTAGAGTTAGGAGATACTGGACCAGGACCCCTTCAGTGGAAGTGATACTAGCCTAGGGCCACTGATTTCAGCTGATGTCTGTAGCATTTGTATACATCTCACCGGAAAAATTCCTTGTGGGTGTGGATATAAAATCGTTCCTCTGTTGATGAAATCAGCTGTTTCTCTTGTCATCTTGGTAATATGTTGCATGTGCTGCTGCTTTGCGTGCTGCAGGAGCTGGAGTGGCTGTTGGAAATTAATCGCCTGACGCACAGGTTGCTGTGCAAGCACATGACTTTGGACAGCTTTGATGCCATGTTCCGGGAGGCCAACCACAACGTCTCCGCACCCTATGGGCGCATCACCCTCCACGTCTTCTGGGAGCTCAACTTCGACTTTCTTCCCAACTACTGCTACAATGGATCCACCAACAGGTGAGGAATAAAAACAAGGCAGGGGTACCTGCTGTTCTTTCCAAAATGTCAAACCTGCCACATAAAATTCACATGCATTGGGGTGAGACTTTCATTCTCTGTGGAATGTGAAAGTCGCAGTTAAAGTGAAGCCCACCAGCTCCCCTTGGTCCTGAAAATGTTAGTAACAAATTCAGGCAGCAAAGCTGGAAGGAACTGCAAGCAACTGAGCTAGTTTAGTTTAGAGGGTTGGTTTACTGTGCCACAGACTTGTGGTAGCTACCCATATGTGTGTTTCTTGCCTGCCCTAAATGAGAAGAAACTCTTCTTTGGGTATGTTAAACTGACATTATTTACACCACTAGTGGACTGGGGCAGGAGTTTGCATTCCAGTTCATGTAGCTTGAGTGATGAAGTGCTGATTGCAGTGTACCCCAGTCCATGCCATACCTGCACTCAGCACAATTAACTGTGCTCTGCCAATTTCTTCCCCATCTCCTGTGCCTACCACAGGTTTGTGAGGACAGCAATCCCCTTCACGCAGGAACCCCAGCGGGACAAGCCAGCCAATGTTCAGCCATATTACCTCTATGGATCCAAGGTCAGTAAACGAGCCACAGCAGCCAGAAGGGGTGGATGGTGGAAGCATTTATTTAGGAAGAAAGAAATGCAAGAACTAGGACATTAGCAGAATGGCAGGTGCAAATGTGCAGGGCCACATTGCTGTCTGAAACGGAAAAGCCATGCAAGAAGCAGATTCAATGTGCTGTTTTTATTGTTTTCCCATATTCTTCTCCATAACATGCCTATGCTAGGAGATGCTGACACTTCTCTGTGCTTGGTGTTGGCCCTGACAGCAAGGCAAATCCATCTAAATGCACAGAGAGGAGAGCAAATTTGAGCTCTAAAGCAGTGCTCCTTCTCAAGGAAGATACCACGTAAGGAATCTCATTTGTAGTTCAGAATGGGAATTCCAAACATACTCATGTGTGCAAATACAGAGTACTTGTTACTGAGAAAAAGCTCTTTTGTCAGGCCATGATGACTCTGCATACAGGCATTATGGGGGCTTGGGGTATGATGCTAATGGAGAATCACTCAAGAGTGAAACTACTTGAGTGGAGTTTCTTTTGTGCTTGTTGATTGATGACTCTGGAGTGAACCTACAGCACTGATGCAGATTGGCTAGTGACACTGCAGTCAACCCAGCCCGCAGGGACCTGACTTAGTTTCTTTTTACAAGACCTCAGCAAATGAGAATAGTTTTGCCACTTGACAAGAATCTTTCTCCCTTCAACATGTTCTGGTACAAACAGCCTCCATGAACACACAGGCAGTCCTGTGGGCAAGAGCTAGGAAGGAGCAGCACGAACCAAACCTCCAAGCAGGGTGTCCCTTTATTTTGTTCTCATTGAAGGCCATGCTGTGGCAAAATGGCTCTTTTATCATCACTGGTTTTATAGGAAAAAAGCACTGAGGGGAGCTATATGGGCTCTCCCTCATAAAACTGGAGCTCCTCATTAGCACAGTTGTCATGGGGACTTCCAGAAGCTCCTCTCTCAGTCTGTCATTTGGTGGCCCCTCTGGTGAGCTGCTCCCTTCACCCATGTCTTCAGGGCTGGTGTCAGGATGCTTCAGCCTCGCAGCCCGGTGGCACCGTGCTGACCAGAACTGTAGGCAGCCATAGGCCAGGAGAGCAGTGAAGCAGAGGAGCAGGAGGCTGCTCACCATCCACATGGAAGGGGTTGGTTCATGCTTAGAGCCACCAAAAACCAGAGGGGTTTTGTCCAGAGTGTGGAAGGTGGTGCAGTGGTTGCTGGATGGGTAAGAGTTCTTGCAGGTGATGCAGAGGACGTAGATGGTGGATGGTGTGAGTTGATGGAGGACAAGGGAGCTGAGGGGGTGTGGAACTCGCTCCTCGCGGTGGAAGTTCTGGCGTAGGTAGCCAGCAAAGACACTGTTCCAGTTGGGGCGGTACATGACGTGGTAATAGTTCTCTGGACAGGGATTGTTCATGGCCCAGGAGACGGTGGCACTGGTGTAAGTGATGTTGTGTACCTCAATGTCCATCGTGCCCCTGAAAACAGATGCAGGGAGAGGCTGAGTTTCCCTATTTGTGTGCAGGCTCAGAGGCTGCTAGCATCAGTGAAGATTTTCCACAGGCTTTACTGGCCCTTAGACTAGACTCAGGACTATGCCTGGCTATCTTAGAGTAGATGCTAGGTCTTAGATGGATGAAATTACAAAAGATGAATCTTGCTGGTACCCAGACTACTGTGTCACCCTGCTTCATAACAAAAAAGAGCCAACTGGGACACAGGACAGACTTCATGCTCTAGTTATATTTGTAGAAAAATCTCTTCTTTCTGACTAGTTGTCCAGGAAGATTTATTAGCATTTTTTATTTCCTGTGCAGATGTGATTTACATAAACTGATCATTAAACTAGCTCCAACTAACCTGGTGAAATGCCCAATTCATATTTTGATTTTCCACCTAAATGCTGCTTTGAAAGCTGCATAACGATTAATTCACTGGTTTAAGTTGTCTCTGCATTTTCTGTACCTTACTTGTTGCTAAATAAACTCTCTCTGTTCCAGCAGCATTGTAGTATCAGGATCTTAAATGTGAAATCTGAAGATTGGTGACATATAAAATCAATGCCTTTAGGGAAATACAAATACATGGAGTACAAAGCTCTCCTCCATATAAAAGACACTAACCACTCACAAATTCCTATTTAGTGACAGCCTCAAATACTTCAGTACCTCACTCCTTTTAGGTCCCCAAAGTGCTCTGTGAGCCCCACTACAGTGTTCTCTCCCCACTGGCCAAGTGCTCCGCACAAGAGCTGCATGCAATAGAACCACTTTGTTTTCCTCCTCCTTCCTCTCTCTTGTACTACAACTGACTTTCCTTCAATCCACTCAAGAACCAGCTCATCTTAATGCCCATTTTAGCCATGCTAAGCTGAAGAGCAGTACAGCCCATGTTCCCATGGCTGAGCCCTCCCAGAGCCGCGGGTAGCTGCTTACCTCCCCAGGCAGGTCGGCGGTGGCCTGTTGGTGCTGGTGAGCAGCGTGGCCGCAAGCAGGCAGTGCCTTCCCCTCTTCCCACTGCTCACCTCCCTCCTGCCTCTGCTAAATCCCTTCCTCACACACTGCCTTGTATTATACCCGTCGGGAGCTCCGTCATCTCTCACCATAGCAACCAATAAGAAAGGATGGGCAGGCATCTTTGAGTGATTTGGGAATGTTATCCCTAAAAGCCACTGTGTCTCTAAGGAGGAAAAAACAAGCCAAGTAGTTTTGTTTGCTGCCTTGTTTGGGTTGGTTGAGGTTTTCTGGGAATTTTTTTCCCTCTATCCACTGTCCCCCAAGCTGGGTTTGGGGTTAGAATAGAATAGAATAGAATAGAATAGAATAGAATAGAATAGAATAGAATAGCATTGGCACATGGTATGAGATCTGTGATCCTTCCCTGTGGTACGCATTGATACTTCATCACTCAGGGGCTTAAGCCAGAAGGGAGCAGGAGACTTTCGTCGCTGATATCTCAACAATGACCATTTGTTATTAATACTTTCTAAGCTGGGTGATGGGAACTGGGTTTTCAACTCCCATGGGGTTAAGACAGGTTCTCCTTTGAATGTCACAGCCTTATGGATGACTCAGGGGTGTCCCCTGTCTGGTGAGAGGGCAGGAGGGAAGGGGGCAAAGCCAGTGCTAGTGTGTTTGGAGGAGAAGCTTGAGACTGTGGCAAGGATGGAACAGATGTGGCACTGGGCCTCGTGAGGAGAGGCTCTGAACAAGCAACTTGCTGCTCTCTGAAACCAAAATGTTTGAGAGGAACTTTCACAGAATAAATATTGGTTCTGAATCTGGAGTTACTCATTCTGTGTGTTTCCTGGAAAGGTGCTTTTGCAACATTGCAAAGATCATCTAAATAACAGTGATGATATGATGCAAACTGCATCAGAAAAGGGCTATTACAAGCCTGGAGATTATGTGTGACCCTTGCTTTTGATTTATGTTTTGCAGTTCTGGATGTGTTGGTTTTGTTTTCCAAGATCTGTATTTCCTTCTGTCAGAGAGTAAGCTGCAGCTGCCAGTAAGCTGAAAGCAATTATAGACAGGGATGGAAACAAGTGCTCCCAGATGGCTTCCTTTTGCATGGCTTGGTCCACCTTACAAGAGCAGGGAAGATAGAGAGCTCTTAGCTGGTCTCATGCTGTGAGTAAAGTACATCCCTGTCTGTATGGAGACAGCTGAGGATACAAATCTGTGCTTCAGAAAAGTGATGGTACAAGGTGGTAACATTTTCATGAGAGAGCTGCTTTCTTATGGGGTTTATCAGTGCTCACTGTGTTCACTGTGTATCAGTGGTGCTTTGGAATTAGTTTCAGCTGTTCACAAATAAAATGTGTTATCAGGAAGAGAGGAAAAGGAGGAAAACAACAATAGCTAGGCTGGGCTAGCTAAGGCTCCTGCTGACCATTCTGCATACCACAATCAATATCACTAGCTCAAAAGGAACCTAGGCAAAGCTTTCAGTGGTGTTGCTATTACCTGGTCCAAAATCAAGACTGTACCACTCTATGATAGTGACTGAGCTTGAAATTCTCATTTCTCAGGATGAGAAGATGCCAAAACCATGCCATTTCTAGGCCTGCTCCAGCACCGGTGTTCACTATCTCCGTGTGGACCTGACCATGGTCCTGCTTGGGACCCTTCACTCCTCACTGTAGGATGCAAACAGCAGGTGCACTGCAGTGGCCAGCAGAAATTGAGCCATTTCTGTCATTCAGCTACTTAGAAAACACAGCAGGTTGCCAAGTCTCCCACAAAGAGGCTGCAAGATTACCAGCAACCCAGTACTTACTGCTTGTTAACCCCTTCTTAGCACTCTAAATGCTTTAGGTTTGGCTTCATTTATGTGTTTTCTGTTTTTCATGGCACTGCTGGACCCAGGGTCACTCTAGACTTGCTGGAAATCCCCCTGCTTCCCTTTCCCTGGTTGAATTTCTTTCCTGCTTATTTAACAAGTGTTCAGGCAGGTGAAACCTGAAGGACCGTGAACGCTGCCGGCGCTTGTAAAAATAGTTACGGTGTGTGAATGGGATGGAGCAGCCTCTGTTTTCTGCTGCTTTGTCTGCAGCAGCAACACAAAGGTGTTAAGGAGCTGTGGTTGCTGCAGGAGGTGTTGGCACTGGGGGCTGCTGATCCCCTCCACCCCGTGGTGTGGGCTGTGCTACCTGGCCTGCCATGGCCATTGGCTTCTTGTACATAAGAGCAGTGTGTACAGACCCTGCAAATCAGTAGCTGGTGTAGTGAGGCATTATGCTGAGACACAGACTATGTACAAACACAGTCTCCGTACAGTATATAAACATGCCTGCTGCACTCTACCTGTCCTGTCCACCCCAGCTAGGAAATCTGTTGGGGTTTTTGCATGATAGTCTTAGCAACTGGCTGATCCACCTGAACATGATAACAGCTCTATAGGGACGGTGAAGGTTGCTTCTGGCAGGGGAAGGAGCCAGGCCATATTCAGGCTGTTTGACTTAGGGAGATCCTCCATTGACTATACTGGTCAAAATTGTTTTTAACTTTCTAAGGCACCATCTTGGCTGTTGTGCTGCAGTTAGATTGGCTGAGAGCCTGGAGAAGTCTTGGGCTGTGTGCAAGTCCTTTTTTGTCCTCTCTTATTAGCTCTTCATTTTTCAGAGGCGATTCTGGCAGAGGCAATATTGTGTGTCTATTACCTGTTTCTCTGATCCATCCTACTAGATTAAACTGTCCCTGCTATTCCTCAGGTGAGCTCAGACAGGTTTGGATGATGTCCAGCAACAAGCTCAAAGACATGAAAATGACACCTGAGTTTTGTTTTGCTTCATTTGTTGCTGAGCCTGCTCCAGAGCATCCATAATAACCTCCTGAGCTCCCAAAGCAATGTAGGGGCCTTCCCCACAAGCTCCCAAGTACAGAAGGCTGTCCCTGAGATCTAGGCACAGTGTGGGACACCTGGTCTCAATGGAACACCAGGAACATTGCCCTGCACTGCAAATCCCAGCCTCCCTGCACTCACAGCCCCAAAACCTGCCCATTTGGACCCAAAAAAAAGATGGGGCTAACTTCTACCATGTTTTCAGTAGCTGCTACTCCCAAGAGCAGCAAGATCAGGGGCTTTGCTTTGGCTCTCCAAGGGGGCAGAAGTGGCTGCCCCACATGGGGGAACAAGCCGAGCTATGCAGCCAGCTTGTACCTTCAGCTGTTTTGTCTTAAAATACCCACTGGTGTCATTTTTTACATCCTACAGTCTTTCCCCCAAGCTGTGTATCTCACCCTTAAATGGAGTTATATTTTTAATTGCTGGCAGAGTAGTATTATTAGACACAAGCCTGCTGCTAATGCGCTGTGTGGCTCTGCAGAGAGCTCGATGAACCTACCTCATCTTGCAGACAAGCAGGGATGAATCATCCTGCTCATCTGCAGTCAATGTACATCCTAAAATGGGTCTTCTGATCAGGCTTATTGCTGAGACCCCTACTTGAGGGGAAGGCCCATTTGAAAGCTGCTCTCTAGCCCCATTATCTTGCTGAGAGGTAAGAAAGTGCAGGGAGGTGGGTGGCTGCGTGGCAGCACTGGACGCTCACTATTTACAGCAAAATGTCAGCCCTGTCAGGAGGAAAATCTGCCCAGTCACTCCACAACTGAGTACTGGTGGTAGTCAATTTCAGGGGACCATGGCACATGTACAGAGGACCTATTTCCTAGCCATGGAGTAGCAAAGAAGCTTGCAGAAATGAGTGTGGATTCTCAAGCCCACTGAAATGGGGATATTTAGTTCCCCCTCTAGTCTGGATGAGCCACCAGTGTGCTACAGCATGGAGAAATAACAGGGTAAAGGAGCATATAGGGAGACATGGAAAGAAGGTGCAAGGAGCCATTCTAGGGCTGCCAGGATCACCCCTGTAGCACAGTGTTTCCTGAGGACACCTGGGGCTGGAAGACTTTGCAAAAGCCGTAGCAACAAAACAGCATGGGAGTATGGCTGGGATGCGGTTTCCCTCTGGGGTAATCGTCAGCCATTTGGCAGATGTTCCAGGTTGGGTGTTATCTGATGTTTAAACAGACATGTTTACTAAAAAAAACCCAAACTATTGGTGGTTTTCACATGTGTCAGTTTGTATATCTAGTGATTCTGGATCAGCCTCTACCAAGTAGATATTTAAAGACCTGGTTATCTAACAATGCAGATAAAAACCTAAGCAGGATGCTGTAAATGCCATTCTCTTAACTGGAGTTGGCATCCAAGGAGTTTTGAAGGTGGGCTTCTGTCTGCCTAAATAATTTTTTAACTCTGGCCCATACTTACTCAGGGCCTATTAGTTTAGTTTTAGTTTAGCTTAGTTTAATGTAGTTTTGATGGGAAGAAAAGCTCATGCTTGTTGTGAGGGTGTTACAGAGCCTCCAAAGGTGTAGCTTTTCTGCACGTAATAGTGTTATAGGTTTTTTTTTTCAACTACCAAGACCAGGAGGTAAAATTACATTCCACAGAAAGCAGAAGACTTTCTAGCTGTGTCTTCTTTCTGCTTTTTCAGAGTAGCTAGGAATTACAGTAGGCAATAAGCTGCTGAACCAGAGCAGCGGGGATGTAGCAAAAGGAAGTGCAATTAATTAACTGATTAAAGCAACTGACAAGCCTATGAAAGTGAGCAGTACATCAGTCTGCTGAAATGCTGTCTCTGATTGCTGAGAGCAAAATCATAGAATCAGTAAGGTTGGAAGAGACCTCAAAGATCATCAAGTCCAACCTGTCACCCAAGACCTCATGACTACTAAACCATGGCACCAAATGCCACGTCCAGTCCCCTCTTGAACACCTCCAGGGATGGTGACTCCACCACCTCCCAGGGCAGCACATTCCAATGGCTAACAACTCTCTCTGGGAAGAACTTTCTCCTCACCTCGAGCCTAAACTTCTCCTGGCACAGCTTGAGACTGTGTCCTCTTTTTCTGGTGCTGGTTGCCTAGGAGAAGAGACCAACCCCTCCTGAAGGGTGGTTGTAGACAGCAATAAGGTCTCCCCTGAGCCTTCTCTTCTCCAGGCTAAACAATCCCAGCTCCCTCAGCCTCTCCTCATAGGGCTTGTGCTCAAGGCCTCTCCCCAGCCCCTCGTTGCCCTTCTCTGGACACCTTCAAGAGTCTCAGTGTCAAGACAATACTTTTCCAATTCTTAGCAAATGACCTAACTTTGTAACTCATTAGTAGCTCAAATGAAGAGCTAAAACCAGTCTCAAGGAAGTGAGTCTGGAGGAAAACTGAAGCCTTCAGCTGGCTTATTGTAGCTGCTGGGAACAGCACTGATGGAGGATAGGCAACATTTTGTTCTCTTCTGCTACTTCAGTTCTTCACCCTTTCACCCTCAGCTCTTCACCCTTTCACCCTCAGCTCTTCAGTGCATTGGTCCCTTTGCTCCCTTGGTTCCATTAAGGGCAGAGAAGGTAACCCCTGGAGCATAGGATCTGCAGTATCTGGAGTATGGGATCTGTGCCTCTAGCACACAGCTTTCCAAAAGAAGCGACATCAGCCTTGCATGGTGCTTTTGGGATAGAGTTTAATGTGGTGCTTTATCCTTAAGACAGAGGTAAGCATGAACCAGGGGTTTATCTGTGTTTTGCTGGAAGGGGCCCTACATGCCACAATTCAAGATTATGCCTTTTTGCTGTTTACCAAGGCTGCAGTTACAGATGTGGTGGAGGGAGAGCAGCCCTTCTCTCTTGGGCAGAAACGTGATGCCAACACTTCTGTTGCAGAGCCTGAGATGAGCATGTGGTGTCTCAGCTAAATCTGATGTTCAGGATTTTTGGAGGTTTTTATGCACATCCACAAGTTAGTTAATTCCCCCTACTTCTGTTTCCTTGTTATCAAATGGATCCTATAAATGTTCCAGGGATAAAACATGGCAGCAATTTCCACATTTCCAAGATTACACTGACAACATATGTTCCTGAAAATCACGTTCTGATTTCTGATGCAAAAATTTGGGGTGGTATTGGGGGAAGAGGCAGAGCCTTGGGTTCTATTCTCTCTAGACCAGGGTTGAATTCTTGCCCCTTTTCACAGTCCCATGGGAATGTCTGTTAAGTACAGAGGCTGATGCAGAGCTTTTCAGGATGCAAAAAGGATAATTTTTTATGCTTCATCCAACTCCCCTCAAGCTCAGATGCTGTTCTTCCTACTTTTTTTTAGTAAACCTCATTTAAAGCAAGTGCCCATACTGAAAAAAACAAATCTAACTGGTTACCTGTATATAAAGCTTTTTCTTTTAGTAGAGAATAATATGGGGTTAAAGAGGCAAAGGGCCAGTGAACTCAAGTCATTTAGTGGAAATGTATGGGAGAGTGAATTACCTTGGAAATTAAACCAGTGTTGCTGCATATCAGGATAATAGACCTTGTGAGGTGATTTGGGGTCAGAGTGGCTGGAGAGCTGCCAGGCAGAAAGGGCCCTGGGGGTACTGGTTGATAGTAGGCTGAACACGAGCCAGCAGTGTGTTCAGGTGGCCAAGAAGGCCAGTGGCATCCTGGCCTGTATCAGGAACAGTGTGACCAGCAGGAGCAGGGAAGTCATTCTGCCCTGTACTCAGCACTGGTTAGGCCACACCTTGAGTCCTGTGTCCAGTTCTGGGCCCCTCAGTTTAGGAAAGATGTTGACTTGCTGGAACATGTCCAGAGAAGGGCAACGAAGCTGGTGAGGGGTTTGGAGCACAGCCCCATGAGGAGAGGCTAAGGGAGCTGGGGTTGCTTAGCCTGGAGAAGACGAAGCTCAGGGGAGACCTTCTTGCTCTCTACAACTATGTGAAGGGAGGTTGTAGCCAGGTGGGCGTTGGTCTCTTCTTCCAGGCAACCAGCACCACAACAAGAGGACACAGTCTCAAGCTGCACCAGGGGAGGTTTAGGCTGGATGGTAGGAAGAAGTTCTTCATAGAAAGAGTGATTCGCCATTGGAATGGGCTGCCCAGGGAGGTGGTGGAGTCACCATCACTGGAGGTGTTTAGGAACAGACTTGATGGGCTGCTTGGTTGCATGGTTTAGTTTATGAGATGGTGTTGGATGACAGGTTGGACTCGATGATCTCAAAGGTCTCTTCCAACCTGGTTAATTCTATTCTATTCTAATCTGTGTTGAGATTAGAATATATCTGCCTGTGCAGGAAGAAAAGCAATCTCCTCTGCCACAAGGAGTAAAAGAAATGGGAACTGTCATGGGTGTTATTATTTCTCCTCTTCCTTAAAAATTATTTGGAGTGATGGAACATGATACTCTGAGAAGAGAATTACTTACAGCTCCTGTCTAACTGTCATTGTGCTTATAATTTCTCAGCCTCTCAACATTGCCTACAGTCACATCTATAGCTCCTACCGCAATTTCGTGGGGCCACCTCATTTCAAGACGATCTGCAGGCTTCTTGGCTATCAAGGCATCGCAGTGGTCATGGAAGAGCTGTTGAAGATCGTCAAGAGCCTGGTAATTCTGAGCTTAACTCTGGCAATGGAGAAACCTTGCCGTGAGAGATGCAGGCTAGACAGTCAGCCTGGGCTTTGGGTGCAAAGTGTTTACATCAGGGCGCTTTCAAGTCCTTTGAAGCAGCCTGAAACACTTGTATTAGCCATCTAATTTTCACTATTGCTGAGGAATCCCACTGGTTCCTGTGGGATGATGGAGCGTTTCCACCATCTCAAAGTGATCAGCCACCTACTTCTGGGGGTGGTGGAGCTGGCATGCTGCTTTGTGAAAAGCCACTGGGAAGGGTGGGACGTGGCACTTGAAGTCCCTCAGCACTGCCTGTGCTGCAGTCTGGGAGACCTCAGAGAGATGTGCTTGTGCTCAGCAATAGCAAAAGAGCACTCTGTCTCATTGCCTTGTGACACCCCTGGAAAGCTGCAGGAAGGTAGAGAGTAGGCAGCAGCACTGATGAAACCAACTTTCTGAGTCTTTATAAGAAAACTCCTGCCATGCTGTTCACTGCCATTGGGTATTCTGAAGCCAGGCTGCCAACAGCCCTCTCTGCTTTCCAGTGCTCCTTTTTCAGAAGAGAAATGTGATGGCCAGAGGGAAGTGATCCCATGTGCTCCCTAAGGACACTAAGAAGGGAGCAGAGAGTGTGCAAGAATTTCTTTTTTCACATTTATGCTTTTCTCCTAAAGCCCTCACTTTAGTGGAAAGATGCTTTTCATTCATTATAAACATTTCGATTTTGGTTTGACTGCAATGATGTCATTTTGAACTTGTCCAACAAAGCCATTTAAAAGTGACAATCTCAAGTGTACATCCAGTTTCCCTGCTGTAAAGCACCATAGTTCCTGAGGATGCAATTTGTGTCACAGTTAAACATGCTGTAGCTGGTGTGTGAGATCAGACAGCATGCAGCACAAAGACAAAAATCTTATGTCTGGCTACATAGTGTTTAGTGCCTAATCCCTTGTAATGTGTCCACAGGATGCAGGTGTAGAACTCCAAATGACAGCAAGCTCTTTTCACGGAGAAATACGCTGTGCTCTTGTCTGTATTCGTTCAAAACATCAGATCTGCAGAAACTTGTTCTACATGCACATAAATTCATTTTTTAAACTTGGAGTATCTAGTGACCATTCCTCAGGTGGAAGCTGCATTTCCTGTGCTGGGGAATGACTCCTTTAGTGGCTCTAGTGAAACGGTTTTTGGATTAAGAGCGTAAGTCCAGCTGGATCTGAGAGTGAGCCTTGTTTGGATTTCATCTGCAAACAATGCAAACACAGCAAGCTGTATTTTGAAGTCAAAAAATCCATGCAGCTGTGATTTATTATTTGGGAGGAAGCTGTAAAAGCACTCTTAACTCCATATACTTGAGCAGAATTTTATATTTGAGTCAAATCCAAATGAAGCAAGTTCTTGGATTCCAGCTGATGTTTCATCCTGTGGTGTCAGATGTGGACCCATCCATGACCAGGCTCTTTCAAAACCAATGCCAGGAGAAGCCATCATTCCAGTTTAACCTCCCTTTGTCTCTGACAGCTACAAGGCACCATCCTGCAGTACGTGAAGACTCTGATTGAAGTAATGCCCAAGATATGCCGCTTGCCAAGACATGAATATGGCTCTCCAGGTAGGTGCTGGAGATAGTTACCTGAGCAAGAGCTCACCCCCATGTTGGTACAGCATCTGCCCAGGCATACACTAGCTATTAAACAAGGTTTGTCACCTGGCACACCAGCACAACAAGCAGCTGGCCTTGCTGAGACACGCTTGCAGCTGCTTTGCTGTTGACATTGGAACATCTATAAGAAACTTTACCAGGAGCTCTCCTGCTGGAAATTTCCCTTTGATCACACAGATGGCTGATAAGGGAATGTCTTCTGGTAGGTTCTGGTTTGTTTTCAAGATTTTGTAAGCTTTGGTTGTTGTCAATTCATTGGTATTTTTCAAAAGCTCTACTTAGTTGATGCAAAGATTTTTTGCAGCATGACTACAGCCTACCATTACCCCTCTGAGGAGGAAATCAACAACTCCATATGAATTACAGCCTTTTTGCCAAGGGTTACTGAAAGCACCATGTGCTGGTTGTCGTCAAAGCCAGTCTTCATCTATCCACTTAGCCTGCAGTTTGTGGTCACGGAAATGCAGGCACTGATTAATTGTTTCTTCATGCTAGTTATCAGAGGGTGATTCTGCTCTCACTTTTCTGACTGTCCTTCCTTGTCTTTTAAGGTATCCTGGAGTTTTTCCACCATCAGCTGAAGGATATCATTGAGTATGCAGAGCTGAAGACTGATGTGTTCCAGAGCCTCAGAGAAGTGGGCAATGCCATTCTCTTCTGCCTCCTTATTGAGCAGGCTTTGGTAAGGCAAAAATCCCTGCACCAACAGATCATACTTGCCAGCTCAAGAGTATAAATGGAAGCGGGTTCTCCAGCAGAAGAGTTTGGGAAATGTTCTTTTCCAGCTTCTCATGTGCTCAGGGTCTCTCTCTGGGGCTGTGTCGTTGAGGTCTGTGGGCATGCCCATGGGGATAGTGTGCATTGGTGCTTGGTCACTGGCATCTGCGATTGCTGAAAAAGAATCTGAATACTGGAAGATCTAAATTTAATTCTTGGACCCAAAGCTACCCCTTGTTTGTCCTTCACAGAAATAAAACCAACTGGAGCTTATTTCTAGATTGTAAGCTCTCTGGGGCAGGAATCAACACCTTTCTGTACACATATTTGTACAGTGAGAAGCAGAGCGAGCCCTTTGCTCTTTTGGGGTGCCAGTGCAATGAAAAAGCACTGATTGATGCTAATGGATATAGGGATAAAGTAATCCAACAGGAAGGAAAACTCAGCACAGATGATGATCTATTTCCTATGATTTATCTTCACTGAAAACTTAGCTGGAGTGACAACTTGGTATTGCTTCCTACACAAGTGTTTAGCACATGCACAAGTCTCTCAGCTCATGTGATGCCCATCTGGTAGAGGGCAAAAGCTATGGCTCGGTACCGCACATCTTCTTAGCTTCTAGGTTCTCACACAACAAAATTACTTCTGAATGAATTTATCTCACAGTTTGGCCTGGAGCTAACTGAAGTGTGTTCAACATCACCATTTTGTATTAAAAATGCATGTTTCACATCAGAATGGTTTTAGGAGGGCTGCTTGAGTTTTTGCAGAAACATTTCAGAAAGACTTCCCTAGCACAAGATAGAGTTTCAAGCAAAGCCAGAAAGTTTTGTTCCGAAGAAAACAAGAAGGAGGCTCAAAGATTCTGAATTTTACCAACCACAGAGTGCAGGGAAAAGTGAAAATCTCTACATGTCATCAAAATAGATATTTCTGCCTTTGCCTTTTAACCTTAGTTCCTGATGAGGTGCATCAAACACATTCACTGAGCAGTAGTTGCATAAGGTGAAGAAAACTAAAGAGATGTTTGTCACCTGTCAGATAGGCTTTATTTTATAGAATGACTAGAGTTGCCAACTATGTGCTGGCAGTTTCTGCTCCTTTTGTGGCTTTGTCACTGCTTTCTGCTATTCTCAGTGTTGGATTTTATGCAGGATGTACTGTATTCACCTTTTCTGTCCCATCTTTAAATAGACACTTAAGGGACCCATGGTGATTTCTTATAGAAATCCTTCATTTCAATGCAAAAATGTTCCTTCAGTCTCAGGAACTGTACATCAGCAGTATACTGGCATTTTAGAATAGCAGAAAATAAAATAAGATGGTGGGAATTTGGGGGTCCCTTTAGGAAGGCTGCCCATCAAAGTCCACATCTGTCTATTTTCCATGCCAGCCAAAGTCTCTCCCTCTCTGATTCCCCGTTTTCCACACAGAAGTAGATTCAGAAGGTAAAAGCTTTTTTGCATGCAGCAGGTACTGGAGGATCTTGAATGTGTAGAGCCATCATGTAATGAGATTGTCCCTCTAATGGGGCTCTTATGCAGCAGGAGCTATTGCTTTGACAGTGCAGTTATCTTCATAGCTGTCAGAGTGATCTAAGGCTGGTGGCATTTGCTGGCAGAGACAGCTCTAGTGAAGATGTGTGGTCTGCTCCATTCTACCCTCTTTCTATTGCTTTCATTTGAGGAATGAGGGGTTAATTGGGACTACATTTCTAAGCAGAATTCTTACTCCTAGGTATTGGGCCTTGAGGAGATCTATTACTAAGATGACTGATTTTGGGACAGGTATCAGGTGAATGCAGGCTGCAGATGGTGAAAATACTCTCTTTATCAGAGGGGAACAGCAGTGAAGGAACAGTAATCTGGGAAACAAATAGTGTTTTGCAATCAAAGTAACCAAGGTGACAGGCACACTCTGTTAGCATCAGCATCTCTCTGCCCTTGGAGGCACCCCCAAGACTGCTCCTGTCCCTCCAGCACTGTGTCACAAACTGCACTCCCACAAACTTGCTCTCATTCCAGCATCCATGCTCCAGTACAGCCTCCTGCAGCTCCATGCTACGCTGTCCTCTCCCTCCTGGCTGGAAGGTGGGGTACCCACCCATGCATCCCAAACAGACCCAGCTGAGTCATTCCATCTGGCCCCCAAGTATCTTTTGCTGCGCTGCCATGCCCTGTTTTCAAGTGTGTCTAAATCTCTACAATAAGCTCAGAACTGAAAGCATGTCCTAGAAACGGACTTCTGTAGGAGCAAACGAATGCCTTGTTGTGACGCAATGCCTCTGTGTTAAACGGCTTTGGTTTCCTTGCTGCTGTTTCCCATTGCAGACTTGTATGCAATGTATTGTCAGCCATCACTCCTCAGTCTCCACCTGCCTATTTCTAGGTTTTTCCTCTTTGTGCATCTATGTTTGGGATTATTTTTTCTCAAGTGCATCAGCATGCGTTCTCTCAGGTGGCATCTCATGATGTTATTCCTCTCTGGACTTCTGTATTATTCTCCCTGGTGCCTACACTAGTGGGATTCTGATGTGATAGCCCTGGCTGAGACCACCATGTGAACAACCAGATAATTTCAGACCAATGTGTTATGTGTCTGTTTGCAGTAGAGCCATGCATCAGTATATTTTACATGTACACGTCCTGAAATAAGTCAAAGGGTAGTTTCCACCTGGATATTGTAAAAGTAAACAGCAGGAAGTCATCAGGGTAAGATGAAACTGAAACCTCTATGTTGTTTATCCTCTCTGACCTGCAGTGCTAGTAAATGAGACTGAATATAAACAAAGTTCTAGCCTTGTACAGGCAGGAAGTAACTTACTTGAGTTAAGGAAACTTCCTGGTTTAAATTGAGAGGTATTTCTTCCAGTTGTATTTCATTTAGCTTCAAACCATTGGAGTCACTGCTAAGCTGGGTTGGATTTGAATAGGTGCCATAGACATGAATTGTTGTAGTGTTGCCCAGGCCTCTCAGCCATTCACTCAACCCCCTACAGGTATTTTTTAACTTACTTTATCTTTCTTTCTTCCTGCCTCAGTCCCAGGAAGAAGTTTGTGATTTGCTGCATGCTGCTCCCTTCCAAAATATTTTGCCCAGGGTCTACATCAAAGGTAAGAAGCTGAGAGAGAAGCAGTGGACAGACTCAGAGGTCTCTGCCCAGAAGCTGTTTCTCTCCCATTTCTGTTGAGGATTAGCTCTGGCCCTGCTTCCCCTCGAAACAGATCAGTGGATACAGCCAAAAATCAGGTGGAAACAAGTGCCAGGGGTGCATTTTCTGTAGCACAGTCAGACTGAAACCTCAGTCAGTTTGGGGGTTCCCTTAAGGTTTGGCAGGCATTTCACAGCCTCTTTGGAGGATGACAGCATGAAATGTCCATCTCAACAGGAGCAATCAGTAACAGGAACATGCTTTTGGACATGTGTGATTAAGCTGCTGCTGACACTGCAATCGCACATCACTCCCTTCTCCGCATCACCGGTTCCCTCATTTGCTGTCGGTTTGGCTCTCTGATCCAGTCTGGTTGGACGGTTGCTGGGGGGCAGCTCTGAGCAAACTCGGTGGAAATTGCAGGTCTCCACTTCCTCCTCTCATTTCACTGTTTGCTGCTCGCTTGACAGAAGGAGAACGCTTGGAGGTGCGCATGAAGCGTCTCGAAGCCAAGTATGCCCCACTTCACCTGGTTCCCTTAATAGAGAGGCTGGGCACTCCGCAGGTAAGGATTGCATTGAAAGGGATGGCTTGTTGGAACTTCATAGCAGTCCCCAGATGGCCTCTTGGGCCTTGGGAAAGTGATCTTTATCTTTTTTTTTTACCTTTCTTTCCCCCCCCCCCCCCCCCCCCAAAAACATCAGTCAGAGAAGAAAATCAGAATCCTTCCCCTAGCAGATGCTTTGAAGGGAAATTTGTGAGCGACTCCAGAGATGGTGTGTTGGTGCCTCCAGTCTGGAGGGCTGGCAGGGAGCTGGAAGGCAAGGCACGCGTGTGAAAAGCCAGCTCTGAGTAACAGCTCTGAAAAACTCTCCTTCTCCATTTTAAAAAGCTGGAGAATAGCTGGGATGGTTTGAGGAGAAACTTTGAAGGGCTGTGCTTGGCTCAATCAGTTGCCATCACTTGCGGTGATCCCATTTTAGGGCTGCAGTGTGGTCCATTTTTAAACTCATCCCTGTCAAGGAATACATCTGAGAATGGTTTCCCTCCTAGCACATGCTTAGAGCTTCAGCACATGCTTAAAATTACAGCTCCATTTAAGTATCTTCTTGAGATGGGTATCAGCTTGGAAAAGATCTCTTCTGCAGAAATTGGCTACCATTAAAATTACCTCCATAGACTGATCAATGTAAGGGGCAAAATATGATCTCCATTGATATCAACAGGCAAACTTCCACTGCCTGCTTAGTGGGGCTGATGGGATAAAAATCATTCAAAGCATTGAAGAAATCCACACCCTTTTTCTGTAATGTATTGCTGAGGGAATGGAATGGACACTCAGTTGTATGAGGTGACAGATCTATGGCTTGTAGAAGATTGGGGGTGTTGTTTTTCTGATGGATCAAGGACATTTTGAACTTTGCTTCATCTGAAATCATGTGAAACAAAGGAATTGGCTGAGTTAACTGAGGGCTTTGTCTTACTTTGTAGACAGTTCTCTCACTTTCCATTGACTGCTTTTTAAAGGAGACACTCGAGAAAAAGAATTCACCTCTGTGTTTTTGTGTCTTTGTGTTGGTCTCTCTCTCCTTCTTTCCATGCAAAATCATCATTGAAATCTGCTATTAGAGTCCACTTGTTGCTTATCCCTGCCATGGTTATGGTGATGATGAAAACAAAAGGTATTTCATGTCCTGCTGAAAATTAATTTTGCTGTAAACTTTTCCCATACTCATCACACAGGTACAAATTGAGTATCAGATCTTTATTGAGCTCAGATGTAAAGGAACACAAGAGTCGCTTTCTGTAGGTGCTTCCATAGCTTCTAAGCTTGCTCCTTATGCAGTTTTGGACATACATTTGGAAATGCAGTTTTGGACACAGGCCATATGGGATTTTTTGCCTACAGAACACATAAGTGCCTTTTAGCAATTGCCCAGAATCTGAGCAGAAGTTGCCAGCTAGATGCCTCCCCCAAAACGTGGCCCTATGCGTTTCATATAACTACATGCTGTGAAGGGGCTGAGCCAGAGGTTGCTGTAGTTGGTGAGGATCTGTCAGTCTTTGCAGGTTTTGGGTAGGGTGCCTGGAAGTTTGCCAGTTAACAAGCTGTAAAAGGGGAGTGGCACATCTGGATTTGTGCAATGGCAGGAAAATTGTTGGTGATTGTTTTAAGTAATTGGTGTGCACTGGGAATGCAGAAGCAGCTCTTTAATAGGTGATTCATAGTCAGAGTAGTCCCTTTAAATGCCAGCTTCTTTAGTAAGAATTCTCAAAAGTGCTTGGTGAGTCTGGGTTTTTTCACTGAAAGAAATGGGATCCTTCCCTTTGGATGACAGAGGGAACAGCTCAGCCAGTGGCATCCTTTGACAACTTAACTCAAGAGCACCCTTCCTCTCCTGATTTTAGAAGTCAGTGGGACCTTAGACTGTGAGGCAGATCTGGCTACAAGTCTAACAGCTGTCCAGCTGCCTTCACCATGTTAGTTATCCACCCAACAGCAGTAGTCCTGTATCAAAGACTGGGATGATGATGAATTTTGAACCAAAGTCTGCCTGTGAATGCACATAAATGAGTGGCACTAAATCCTTTGAAAGACAGATAGCTCCCTGTCTAGACTAAGATTTCTTCAGAAACAGCATACTAAGGTCATTGGACTAGTAGAAAAGTATCTGTTCTATCACTGGATCTTAGCAAACAGTAGTGCTAACACCTACTCTATATTTGAAATGGCTTTACTTCTACCATGTCCCCATTTTGCCATTGTAGTCTACTGTGTGCAGTTGCTAATCTGTACCCATAAGAGCTTGGAGCAGGTGAGGAGAGGGAAAGTGCACAGCCTTCAGCTATAGATACAGGCTGGATAAAATAAATATTTACTTCCTAAGCAAACACATGCAAGTGGGTGCTGTGAAACCAGTGATATAATTCTTGTGTTTAACAATTCTAGGGATCCCAAACCTAATCTGGCCACTGCACAGCAATCCAGCTTTCCCTTGATATTTGCTATTAGTTGAACATTAAGTGATCCAAGGTTCCCAGAACATCCTCAAAACTGTGACACAAGCAGGAGCTTTAACACAATTTCAGTAGCCACCAAACTGAAAGTGCTTTAGGTTACTGATAGCAAAAGCTAGCAGCCAGGAAAGGGGTTGTTCAGGCATGCTCACAATTTTTTACAGTGGAATTAAGATGACCCAGGTACACTGAGCATAATTCATGTTCTGTCATCCAGCCAGGACACCTGTGTGCCTGTTACAGCAGACGCCCTGAGCCCCATCATGATTAATTGTAATGTTTATAGGCATTACAGGGACAGCTGGAAATGGAACAAATGCTTAAAACCTACTTAAAGCTCCAGGAAGTCCTCTGGGATAGACAGGGGCTCAGTAAATGTCAAGCTTGCCTCTGCTAAAGTGGTGAGAGGGATAGAAGGCTCTGTCTATGAGGCCAGAGTGCTGGGGCAAGCACAGCAGAGCCAGAGTCTCCCACAGCCACCAGCACGACTCTGACAGCAGTCAGCTCCCATTTCCTGTGTTATTTTTGGCAGCACTGCCACAGAAATCAGCAATGCTGCTGGAAAGGATGGGAAATGGGGCACCTAAGAAGATAGCAGGGCAGCCAGCAACCTCAATGCTCACACCCGAGCCCCACTCAGTAGGCTGCATGGGGTCAGTGCTCCATGCCAAGGGAAGCCCTTTGTGCTTATTTAAAATGTCCTTTTCATTTTTTTCTTCTTCTGGGTGAGCAACGGGGCTGAAATGAAGCCAATTCTCTTAAGTTTTCTCTAGTGTAAAAGCTAAATGAGCTCCACCCAAGGGAGCCACTCCAGATTCGTACGTGTAAATCCCAGAGGGGATGCCACAGAAATTCTCCTCCTGTGTGAAACGTCCACATGTGGAAAAAAAAAAAATGATTCTGCTTTCTTACAAACCACAGGTTTTCCAGTATTAAGGTTCTGGTGGCTTCTCATCTTCCTCAGAGCTTTTTAATACTAAGTACAAAAGAAATCAAGAAAGCTGTGGACCACCTATATTTTAAAGAGATGATGGCAATGTCCTGGGAAGTAAAATGTCCCTGTTGTCTCCTGTCTTATTTTCATAACCTGCAGAAATGATGAGATGAAACCTGCCCACGCTGAGTAGCACCAACGGGACAGTGTGCTAGCAGAATTAAGGATCAGTATTTCTGATCAGAGCTGTGCCTTCAGCTTTTGGGTTCTGAAGTACATGTTATTTCAAAAGTTACTTAGCTTGGTGTCATACAAATGAGCACAACATTAAGGCTTCTTCCCTCTGAGGGATGAGTATTCTCTGGTGGGGAGTGCCATGGGAGCAGCCATCAGAGGTAAGGTTGGACCTCGCACGGGACGTGTGTGAATGTTGAAAGAGCCAGGGAGACTGGGAAGCGTTAAGTCCGACGAGAGGATCCAACTGTATTACTTCATCACTTCTGTTTCTTTGATTGTCCTCCTCCTCCCCAGCAAATAGCCATCGCCCGGGAGGGTGACTTGCTGACCAAGGAGCGTTTATGCTGCGGGCTGTCCATGTTCGAGGTGATCCTGACGCGAATCAGGAGCTACCTGCAGGACCCGATCTGGCGCGGGCCGCCCCCGACAAACGGCGTCATGCACGTGGACGAGTGCGTGGAGTTCCACCGGCTCTGGAGTGCCATGCAGTTCGTGTACTGCATCCCCGTGGGCACCAACGAGTTCACTGCAGAGTGAGTGTCCTTCGGCCGCCTCTGTCATTAATGCTTCTCACAAGCTCGTGGGGCCAGCCAGCCTGCCCCTGGGATGCTGTGATAGCCTCAGCCATTGCAGAGGGGGAACGTGGGTCCTTGATGAAAGGACTTCATTGTGCCTGGACATAGAGATGCCCAGAGCACTTTCTATCTGACAGCTGGTGAAAAGAGCAAAGTAAAGGGACATGCCAAGTTGATGTGCAGAAGTAGAAGGTCAATAACCCAAGTCAGAGGCTAAGTCCTCGATCCATTTTACCCTGTGGTGCACCCTTCACAGCCTGCCCCTCACGTAATTCTGCATATCTCAGCTTCCAAGTTCATTTTCTCTAGGTGTATACTCCTTTTCCAGGAATTCATGAAGGAAAGTTCCTGGTGCTATGGTAGGACTTCTCTTACTTAACTCTATCCTGTCATCTCTCCCCAACCCACCATCTTGTCCTCCTTCCAGGCAGTGCTTTGGAGATGGTCTGAACTGGGCAGGTTGTTCTATCATTGTTCTCCTTGGACAGCAACGGCGCTTTGACCTCTTTGACTTCTGCTACCACCTGCTGAAGGTGCAGAGGCAGGATGGGAAAGATGAGATCATTAAAAATGTGGTAAGTTGAATGACGAGAACCCAAAGGCCTGAATGAGCACACTTCTCTGTTTTCTGTCTTGCTTTGACCAAACTCGTAAGTGGCAGCCATACTTGGTGTTAAATCTTACCCAAACTGAACTCATTCACTGTGAGATTTCCATCTTCAGTCTCAGCAGAGAGGCCAAAGTTTTAGTTGACTTGACAATCAAATCCTTTTTTCTCCCAAAGCTTTTCCCTTCTTCCTGGGGTTGGGCAGCTGGACCTGAGAAGCTGATATTTCCAGCAACCATTCTATGATCTCAGTGGCTTTATCAATAAGTAGCTGGGAGTCTAGACTTTAGAATGGTTAACTTAGGACCACTCGCTAACTTTGTTAATGCTCTGTCTTGAGTCATCAAAGCCTATAATGAAGTGAGTCACTGGTCCCTGGGAGGTGCTAAATGGAACTGTAACACGTGTTAAAGCTGCTTTTCTTCAGCAGAAGTTTGCAGCAGCAGGGCAGAGGCACTGGTACTTTCTAGCTGATGAGGTGATATAAGACTCTCTTCATCTGTTGTTTTTCTCCTTCACCATCCCTCCAGCCCTTGAAGAAGATGGCTGACAGGATCAGGAAGTACCAGATCCTAAACAACGAGATTTTTGCCATCCTGAACAAGTACATGAAGTCAGTGGAAACAGACAGTTCCACAGTGGAGCACGTGCGCTGCTTCCAGCCCCCCATCCACCAGTCGCTGGCCACTACCTGCTAGTGTGGACATTGACTCTGCATGGGTTGGGAAGGGAGAAGGGACTGAACCCAGAACAGCTGGGAGGGGTAAACTCGATGGTGTGAAACCTGGCAGCAAAGCGAGACTGGGTACGCCTACTACACCTGAGGATACATCTTCCCCCCGGCCCTGTTTGAGTGCATGTTCTTCTGTGCCATCCCTGTGATCAGTTGTACTTGTAGCTTTCAGACTTGGGGGTGGGTGGGCGTGGGTGGGCAAAATGTGCTTTTCTTCCATGAAGTGGTCTGGTTTATCCCTGTGATTCATCCAACTGAACACATCACTCTGAAGCCATATTGCAGCCCCAAATGTGGGGGTCCTGGTGGAGGAGCTCTGCGCATCCGCAGCACCAGGAACTCACTCCCACCACACAAGCAATGGGGCAAATCAACACCCCCGGTGACATGTGCCACCAGCCACCAAGCAGGAGGAGCTGAAGACAAGCCCCTGATTCACTCTTCCAGGGGAAGAAGGAATGAAGGCAAAATGACACCTGTGCCAGTATCTTGAGGATCAAGTGATGGGCACAGAGGAGCCGTGTTGGGCTTGTCTTGGATGGCTGCATGCCCAGGCTGGAGCTAGCTTCATGCTCTCTGCCATGTCATTGGACCTTCTGGCATCTGTTAAGGAGACCTTTGGCATGTGGGTTTTGGAATTGTAGTGATGCAGTCACTGAATGCTCAGCACGTCAGAGAGGTGGAGAAAAAGAAAATGGCTTAGCTTTTTCCCCTGCTATGGGACATCCACTTTAATGTAAAGGGTTCTCCCCTGAAGACACGTCTTCTATGGACTAAACAAGATTTATTATGGACTATAGAAGAGGTTGCATTCATGTCAATGTGCTCTTGAATATATTAATTTGGGTGGAAAGAATCATTGCTCCTGAGAAGAGGCAAGGGTAGATAACTTTGAACATAGTTTATCATTAGCTAAGGACAAGAGCTGGCTGTGTAATTTTCATGTGTTCAGGGATGCTAATTTCCCTTGTTCTAGACAAATTCCTAGGGGCACAGTAACCAAATATCTTTCTTTAGAGAATGGTGACTCTCAGCACGGCTTAGGAAACTTCCCATCACTCAGAGATTGATATTGTTGTGAAGAGGTAAAATACATGACAAGCATTGAAAAATACCCAGTTTTCCAGGTTTAAAAGCATTCAGAGGGAATTAAAAGTATTCAGAGTCTGTTTCCTTTTCCCACTCAGCTAGTCTAAGATCCCTAGATAATGAGAGTAATTTCAGTCTGAACTTCAAGGAGGATTTCATAGCCTATGGTGTTTCCCTGCTTCCCCTCAGTTGTGTCATTAAGTGACACAAATGCTTGTACTTGGAAGTTAAGGCAGGTCAAACCTCATGCTCCAAGAGAAAATTATGCTAGTCTCACCTCTAGCAATATTCTAATTTCTCAGCTTTAGCCAGGTCCCAGCAGGTAATTGCTGTTCCAGTATACAGATGTGATAATATCTGTGTTTCCCTTCCACGCATTTCATCGTGCTTGTAAACTGCATGCTATTACAGATGTTTGAAAGGCAGAGCCTGGGCATTTGTTCTCTTAGAAGGAACATATTATTTAATTAGAAGTGCCCCAGCTGGAGTATTTTGTCTCAGAAAACAACAGCCAGCAGCCTACCATTAGCAAGAGATTTCCCAGACACTCACCACCTATTCCCTTTTTAATCAATAAATCCCCAACACATGAAAAGTGCTGGACATTGTCACACCCTGAGTTTCCTTTAATTACCAAGACAGGCATTTAAACTGCAGGGAGGAAATTGTGCAGCATAGTAATCTGAAAGTAAAATGAAATCTCAGGAAGTCTGGCTGAAATCATTGAGTGGCAGGGAAGGACCCAGCCTGGCAAGGCAAGTTTTTCCCTCCATGGCATGAGGAAGAGCAGCAGAAGAGCATCTGGGACTCAATGACACTGCAGGGCGCTTGCTCCCTATTTACTCTTACACTAAGGATGTCAGTTCTGGTTTTCCATCATGTTCCAGCACTTCTGCACTACTGGAGTGAGGGTATCTACAGAGATATATATTTTTAAAAGGAAGGGGAGAATCAAGCACTTTATTTTTTGTGTAAAACAAGATATGAGGAAGATAGATCCAGCCAAGATCCTATCTTCCCTGACCTAAATAGTAAGTGCTTGTTATTTTGGTATGAAAGTGTTGCTGAAAAGGTGGCACAAGTCCCTGTCTGGCTCCCAGAGCCACCTCTGGCCACAGCACAAATTAAATGTCCTGCTGCATCTGACATGCTGTGGGATGTTGGAGTCCTCTCAGAAATCAGCATGAGCAAGAAGTTATTACAAAAGAATGAACTACCCCACATTGCCCAGTCCGAGCTGCCTAGACAAGACAGGATATAATCAGGTGAATTTAAATGCCTCTTTTCATCTGTTTAGGTCTGGAGTGAATCATGAGATATTTTACCTGAACATGAATATCACTCTGCATTCTTATGCTATAGTTCTGCCATAATAATCCTCTGAAAGCCTGCAAAACACAGTTGGACGCCCACGAAAAAACAGCTAGATGAAATCTTCATTTGTTGCCCTCAGAATTGCTGGCAGCAACAACAACAAAAGTTCAGTCCCTTCAGTTTCTGAGGGCTGAAATGTTTTTTTGAGCAAAATGTCCAAAGTGCATGAAGAAAACGTAAAGTGTTTTGACTGTAGAGTGTATGCAGATGTTTTGCCTTGTTGCTCAAGTAGTATGAGATATCAGCTAGGACTAATCTTCTGGTCTTAATTTCTGAGATTTGATGTTACTGTCCTTTTATCATCTAAAGGATACAAACAGTCTTTAGCTTGGGTTCTCTAACCCTCCTTGACTGTGTATGAGAAAGAGGTCCAGGCTTAGGTCTTTAAATAAATCCATGAAAACAGGATTTTTTTCCCCTCCCCTCCCCTCCCCTCTCTTTTTTTTAATGTTAATGGAAATAGGGAGCAAATTTGAAATAGTAGAACTAAATAGTACAGATTGCCAGAGGGACAGGCATATTCTCAACACTTGCAGACCTTCTGCCAAGTTTGGGTGTCTTTCTTGCAGATAGGCTTTAAACCTACATTGTTACAGCCTTTTACAATCTGCAGATCCCTGAGAGTTTTCCCCAGGGAAATGTGGACTTCTGTCTGGATACTTTAAGTCCACTGGCAATGGGCTTGCTTATTTTTCTGCTTACTCTGAAGTAGTCTGCAAACTCCCCAGGATTTACCAGCCACCACTTGGAATGTCTACTTCAAAGACAAGTTGTTGGCCCAATACAGGAATAACAAGGAGGAGAAATGATGGCCTGTGTCTTGGATGAAGTCAAGGCGCGGTTATTTTCACATTCCCTCTGGCTTTGACATTATGAAGCATGACTATGGGCAGAGCACGTGCCTTTTGTGGACGATGCTGCACTTGACTTTCAATGATACAACAGAAAGGGGAAGCAAACTAGCTCAAGCTCAGCACTTCAGTGGTGTTCCTTTTAAACTCTCACAGCACTTATTAGCACCGAACAACACGTTAGTCCTTTTTCTCCTGCATTCCTCCAGTCCAGTAGGTTCATGTGTGTTTGAGAACAAAAGAAAGTGTAAAAAAAAAAACAAAACCCAAAAAACCACACCAAGAAAATATGAAAATATTCTCCAGAACTCTTGTCAAATGTACCATATTTGTATGAAAAGCTGCTTGAGTTATTTTGTACAATGACTTTTATTTATGGTGAGGTATATTTAATGCTCGTGAGCTGATGACGGTGTTACATTTTTGATCCATATTTGCTATGCAGCTGGAGATGACATTTTGATTTTTGTATTCTTTTTTTTTTTTTTTGCTGTTGTCCTATGAAAAAAAAAATTTAGCTAACAGAAGCTTCCATTCCCCATTAGAAATGCTTCTGCAAGAGTAAAGCATCTGGTACATGGTGATACGCCCCATAACACATCCACCGACAGTATGTACAACAAATGTGGGATGACTTTTGTGATAAAGAGAAATAAAACTTGGGCTCATTCATTAAATGGGCAGACTTCACCTCGTGGTGTCATTGCAGTTATATGGAGAGAGCCTCTGATTGCATCTGGCACAAAGAGAAAGCTACAAGGAATAATGACAGCATTTGTTGATTTTTTTTCTTTTCCCCCCAAACCAAAAATAAAACTGGGAAAAAAAAAAAAAAGAAGAAGCTTTGTGGCCAGCACCAAAGCAATCAATGACAATTTCCCTGTCAAAAAGTTACTGATTTTGGAGACAAACATCCTTCCACGAGAGATTTTCATTTGCAAACTTATTTTAGTATAAATGGGCTGGGGGAAGGGAAATTACAGTTCTTTTTAGTAGCTTTTGACAGGCTCTGCTCAAAACAAAGCTCAGCTGAGGAGCTAATTTCCTCTTGTTACCACAGCCTTGTCAAGTCCACAGAGGCCTTTCTTCCCCAGGAGACTCTCCTTGCTATTTATTCCCACCAAGTTTTCATTTGAAACCATTCTTAGATTTGTGTTAATAGCAGTTCTGACTGCAGAAGGAGCAGTGGGAATCGAGGGGGAAAAGACCTTTGGGCACCTGAGGAATTAGGATGAAACAAAGGGATCTATGGAAGTGGGAGCACCTAAGTTTCATCACCTCTAGACAAAAGAACTGTAACTGGTATTCCCTTTCATAGCTTCTTCCCACGATTTCCTCATGGAAACAGCTTCTTAGCTTAAAAGAAGTGAAACTGCAGCAATTCTTCACATAAAATTGGTAGTGAACTTTACTCCATGGCTAGGCAGCTCTGTTGATCTTTCCAACGTGCTTTAAGTCCCTGGACAAAGATGTGCCAGCAGCTTTGTGCACCACATACTCCTGTAGCTGACTATTTGCCTGATGGCTGCAAGTTGCCCAATATTTACTGATTTCAACATGGTTCTGCAACAGAGAAGAGCAGAGGAGAGTAGGGCTTTCTCCCTGACTCACTGATGCTGGGCGGGTTGTTTGGTTTTGATCCTTTCCTCCATCAAGATTTTGTGGGGGTTCCCCCTCCCCCCTTTTTTTTTCTTTTTTTCCTTTTTTCTTCTTTTTAAGCTAACTTTGTGTGCTGTCTCTTAGATACCTCAGTACAAACATCAGCCCTAAGAAGTGCCAAGTGCTTACAGGCTGCATGGTGTCACCTGGAGTCAGCAGCAGCAATACTTGCTTTGAGTATCAGAGGCCAAGACTGAATTTTGACAACCAACCCCAAGGGATCAGCATTAAAGACAGAAGCCCACATCTTTGTTCTTCCTCATGCTTCTGTTTAAGTGTTTAAGACTAGGCTGGACAAGAGTTTCAGCAACCTGGTCTATTGTGAGTTGTCTACCCCCATGGCAGGAGGGTTGGAACTAGATAATCTTTGAGGTTCCTTCCAACTCAAGCCGTTCTATGATATATTTGCATCTTCAGAATATAGGCGCTTCATCCATGCAAAGAACAGTTCATTAATGATTGTTTTATTCTTTCAAAATCATAACAAAATGACCCTTTTTGTGACTCCTTCCTGCAAGCCAAGGGTGCCTTTCACATGAAGTTTTGCTTCATTTAAAGTTCTGATGCAAACACCTGGCAGATAAGGTCTGCAAACAAATGATCTGCTGATAGCTGTGTTCCTCCACTGGCACCCCCTGCTGCTCTGATGCCTTCCGGCCTCTCATGTCCTCTGAACATCCACCACCTATCCATCACCAACCAACCAGTCCTGTTCTGCCAACATACATGGTTTATGGAGCCACAGTGACCTGGATCACTGAACTGATCTGGATAAAAATTTGTCAGCCCTGGGAGAAACAAGTTGGGGTGTGTTTAATGGCCTAAAGACCTTGGATCACTCAGCTGCTCCTCAGCACAGACCCACAGGTGAGTGCACTGGCACAAGAAGGGCAGTACACCAAGGGTGGGTCCCCACCATAGGTGTGAGAGGCTTGGGATCTCTGTGTTAGTCTAAACTCCTGTAGCACAAAATGACAGCCTCAGCTACTACAGATATGGTTATCTTGAGACAGACTGAAGTAAAAGCTGTCTGCTCAAAAACAGTCCAGCCCTTAAAGCTTAGAGCATCCTTTCATGTAGTGCTGCAACCATCTGAACATGAGGCAATTCTTTTAACCCCTACATAATCAGGTCATTGTCAGAAAGTTTTACCCTCTCTTTGAAGAAGCAAACATCTTGGAGCCCTCCCAACTACCCAAAGCCATAGCTGAGTACTGCATCTTTTTTCCCCTCAAAGTTTCCACAGGAAAGTTGCCTAACAAATATCCAAGGGCAAATATTCTTATCATCTACTGGCAGAGCACTTTCACCATCGTTTGTAACCCTGGACGACTGATACCCAGTATCTTTCCATCATACTTTTTTCCAGACCAGAAGAGATGAGCAAAGAAGAGCAAGGGAAAGGAAAGCCTTTTGATGTTGCTAAGGAGGTTATTTGTATGCAAAGCTCTCTTGCTCTACCCCCTGGATTCCAGTCAAAATTTTTGGCCTGGAAACCAGTCTTTCAGGAGGAACTACATTGTTAGAAGATGAGCTGCTAAGGAAGACTCCCTGATTTCTGAGGAGTTATTTTTAAGGAGACATCTGATGTGAGTATCAACCCTTGAGGTCACAGCTTGGAGCTAAATTCCCTTAATTACAGCCTTCCCATTAAAATGAGGATATGAAGCAATGAAGGAGGCATTGGTTCCATCCCTGTTTTATTGTTATCAGTCTCAACTTGCCCTTGAATAAGCATAGCAGGCAATTCCATGCCAATCCTACCTGGCTTTTATCTCCCGTATTGCCACATGCAGCCTTGCTAAATCCATCAAATGCAATTCCTGTGACTTTGGGATTTTATACACCACACTCCCACAGCTCCTGCACCAGAAAGAAATACATGACACACTTGGATCCCGTGGTTGATTGTGAGATCTGACTGAAGCCTCTCCCACGGTGGTGACAGCTAGGCACACTCCTGCCCTGCTGTCTATAGAGACAGGTCGCATTGCAGTGTCCTCTCCTTTTGTGACCTCTTTCCTGTCATGTCTCCACTCTTCCCAGAACTTAAGAGAGCTTCTTTTGGCAAAAGTGGCTTATGGGGGTCAAATATCTTTTGAGGATAAAGGTGGACATGTAAATAGCAGCGTATTTTCCTTCCAGAAATCAAGCTGATGGATGAAGGTAAAATTGTGACTCAGAATGCCTTTTGCTCTTGATTGCACCACCCCTTCTCCTGTGGCTGTAACCCCAAGTTTAACCCATTTAACCCCAAGTCCCTTCCATAAAAATTGGCTCCCTCCCTAACACCTCTTTGCGCACAACTGCTCTCTGCACAGATGCCAATGATGCTCACCCACAAAAGCTTGGGAATTATTTTGGACGCAGTTTAGCTGCCAATAACCACATCAGCATCAGGATTCCCCAGCTACAAGCAAGACTTTGGAGTGTTGGAGAAGGTCAGCAAAGGGGAGAGCCCCACAGTACTGCTGAGCACTAAAGTGAGCAGACAGAGCAGCCTGGGACCAGGGGACACAAATTCCAGCAAGCTGTAAACACTTGTCCTGTTCTGCCACCATCTCTTCAGTTTCTGCAATCAGCCTTACATTTGCATGAGTAACTCTTAACCAACACCAGTGAGTAAATTTACCAAATAAAGGCCAAATCCTTCCACGTTCGTCTTCCTCAGGGTGCCTTTTGCCCACCTAACATATAACAGCCACAGAAGTTGCTCCCAGATCCCTGGTAAATTAGCACACATCTAATTTCCTGCTTCAAAACCTGCTGCCACACGATTTGGATTGTTCATCAAGTGCTCCTGGGATAAAGGGGAGGACCTGGGATTTGGCTGGCACAGTCTCTCCCAGGCAGTGACCCACAGGTCTATGACTGATGAACAGACCTGATTACAGCCGAACGACTCACAGAGCACTTAAACATTTCATTGGCTGGGAAAACAAGTGTACAGAGATAGGATCAGGTGCTGAGTGAAGGAGCCATATGGTGCTAGCAATGCTGCAATGCTTACATTTTATGAGGGAAGAAAAATAAGTACATTTTCAGACGCAGTCAGAGCCTGCAGATCTTGCCTCTTTACATTGTGCTATGACAGATTTCATTTCTACTTATAAATGTGGGCTTGCTGACAGAAAGTTGTTGGATTTACTGTTGGGTTTACTTATCTCTGCTGACCTACTTCAAAATCTGCCTAATGGCTCCTGCTGCAAGGAAAGGGCTTGTATCAGCAGTAGGTTTCTGCATACACACATTCACCATGGACAAACACAGGAAGGACATTGGCACAAGAGGGTGGGTATAAAGGCAGAACACACTGGTGTGCAACAAAGCTCCAAAACATTCACACACTATTCTTAGCAAGAGAGGCTTTGGCTGCAGCCCATAGTATGGGCTATGATGAGGCCTGCCAACTCAGCAGTTACAAGATAAAAGGGTATAAAATCAGTCTAAGTGATGGAAGAACCTACAGACTGCAGCTGACTTTCTCAGGGCTGGAACTCGGTATGGAGGCAGCTATGTTTTAAACTACAGCTGCTGATGGCAAAACTGTGTCCTGGACTTCTAGCCCTGTGTTACACAACACATTACAACACAAGCGTGCCCTTGGCATCACATTCATCTCCTGTTGATATTTCTTTCCCAAGTGCACCTTTGCCAGGAGCCTGGCCTTTCCCACTACAATTCACAAGTCAGGAAGGATCATTAGGGAAATTTGGTGCAGCCTTCAGCAGGGAACATGCCTTTGTCCAGCCAGTACATAATGCAGGGAACCCAACACTTCCATTAGGATATATCCATCTTCCTTAGACACATGGATGTTTCTTGACCCCCTCAGTCCTACAACCTGCTGCACACAGCTGCAATGCTAAGTGGAGAATAAACACCCATTCTTGAGGCAAGAGGACACTTTCTGAAATGTTTCCTTCCTATTAGGACACTTTCTGAAATGTCTCCTTCCTACACAACTGCAGTGACAGCCTCTTTAGCAGGAGGAAATACTTTTGGGAGCAAAAATACTATTCAGGATTTAATTTCTCTTGTTCACTTTTCATTTCTATTCCACTATACTCTGCACGTATACAGAGTCTAAAGCTTTGCACGGGGCACAATCCACTAAGCATACACCCAGTGCCCCACATCAGCCACTGCATCTGGGCTCCCACACCACCTAACCAGAAGCACAACCTCCTGCTCCAACAGCACCTGCACCAAGTTAAAAAAGCCATTCCAGGAGATCCCTGTCTGGGCTGAGCCAGGGAAGCCTCGTCCCGAATCTGTGCAAAAGCTGTTTGGAACCCCGCGCTGCTGCCACCACACCCTTCCTCTTCTGCCCCTCCGGCCCCCGAGCGGGCAGAGCCAGGGCAGCAATGGGGCTCTGCAACGGGGATTGGGGCGCAGTGGGGAGGTGGCTTACTCATGGGAGCGTGCAGGGCTTGGACAGGCATGTGCTGCCGGAGCGCCGAGCCCAGAGGAGGGGGAGGAGCCGGGCGGGCAGGTGTGCGGGCAGCCCGGCCCCAGCCCGCCAGCAGCTGCTTCTGCCCTCGATTCCTGCCGCGATGCTTTGAGCCGTCCCAAAGACGAACGAGATGGAGCCGCTGGAATGGAACAGCAGCTGCAGCAACGGTGGGTGCACCCCGGCACGGCGAGGGGAGCGGGACAAGCCCCGGGGCTCAGCCCGACGGGAAAAGTCCCCAGGAGGGGGCGGCAGTCCTGCACCGGCGCTAACTCCCCTGGACCCCCGTCGGTCTCATCCACCCCGCCCAGCTTTGGGGCTGTTTCCTGTCGCTGCTGGTTTTCTGGGTTTGAGATTTGTTTTCCTTGTTCTGAGGTCTGTAAGGGAATTGGAAAACTCCCTTCATCTCTAAGCCACACACAGCCGGCTCTGCCAGCCTTAGAAGCCAGAATCTACTTTTTGTTCCTTTAAAGATTACCTAATCCAATGGGTAATCACCTCAATCCCACTGCTTTATGCTTGTGCCCACTAGCACATTGCAGACACTTTTATCTAGCCGAGGAGGCAGTACGTCCCCTCTGTTCCCCAGGAGTTATTTACACATCAAGGATGTTTGGCTATTAGAAGAGAAACCTATTAGGGAAGCTCTGGAAACTTATCTAGAAAGCCACTGGTTTGTGTTTGGTGGGGCTTTTTTGTTTGGTTGGTTTTTTGTTTGTTTTCCTCCATTAGGAGAAGTTTATATCCAGTATGGATCCAAATCCTGAGACACATATGCAGGGGGCACAAGGTGAAGGTGCCGAAGTCCTAAAGTGGTCTCTTGGTTCAGGAAAAGATAGGAGACTGGCCAGCATCACTGGCAAGTTTCACTGTTGTGTACCCCTGCCTGCTGAAACACAAATACTTGCTCCATGATTCCTACTTGATTTCAGGCAGAAAATTAAAGCCTTTTACTACAAAGGGACTTTTGTAACACTCCACCTGGCTGTTCCATCCCCTACTGTTGCAGTCATGCTGCCTTTACTACGCTTGGAGTAAAGATTGCAACAGGGAGGTGTGCTAGGTGTGGTAGAAGTGTAAGGGTAGGAAGAAACTCAGCAATTTTCCCACCCACACACAGCAGCACGCCTTGGCTAGCGATGCAAGGACTTGGTGCCTTTGTTAACAGCAGAAAATTGCCTTCTTTTAGTCCTTTCATGCTGGCAGGATGTGGCATATTTTATGAGCACTCACTCTACAAATTGGTAGAATAAAACCATTAGGCAGTAGAAGCATCTATGAAACTTTGGTGCAGGCTCAGCCTGTTGTCTTACAAGCAATCTTGTGGCTCTCCTCTGTACACAGAGCTGGACGTAGTTACAAAGTACTGGCATCACTTCACATTAAACTCAGAGTTTCAACCTACAGACAAGCTGGCAGATGAAAGGGTTAGTTGGCTGGAAAACACCAAAGCCTTTGAATCAGCAAGGCTGAGTGTTGATAAGATATAATTCAAACTCGTAACACTGGAGTTTGGTGGAGAGACTGAAGTAGCTATTTGGGAATTCAAATTACACTTACTACAGTAGTTCTTATTTCAATTAAATCATACAATTGCTTCATTTGGAAAGGACTTCTGAGATCATCAAGTCCAATCATCAACCTAACCCCACCATGGACATTAAACCATGTCCCAGAGTGCCACGTCTAGGGGTTTTTTGAACACCTCTAAGGATGGTGATTCCCTTCCAGCTCAATGTATAAGACTGGCAAACATGTTCAGTGTCAATGCTCTGCTTGAACTATGCTCCACAGATCTGTCTCTCAACACCTTGCCATTTCCACATGCAAGCAAAGAGGCATCCTGAGGTTTTGAGAGCTGATGGGATTTGTTGGGGTGTCAGCATGGATAGCTTCTCAAAGAGACAGCTAAATGAGTGCAAAGAGCAATAGAGGCACTGTTGATTGTCACTTCAGTAATATGCTGTTTTATCTCCACGGTGGTCTCACAGGGTCTCTGGTCACCCTTTCATGCCTTTCCCACCGGGTCATGTGCCAGGTGATTGGAGATGCTGACCCCGCTGACTTTGTCCAGGACAATGGGACTTCAAGCAACTTCTGGGTAACTCAGCTGGAAAGCAATTATGGATTCTACATTGGCCTGGGCTTGGCTGTTTTCTCCAGCTTCCTCATTGGAAGCAGTGTCATCCTCAAGAAGAAGGGCCTGCTACGGCTAGTGGAGAAGGGAGGCACTAGGGCAGGTAAGGCTTTTGTGGGGGGGGCAGGAGGGAGGAAGTCTACTCGTTCCCAGAACCACACACATCAGAGTCCAGCACCTGTATGGCAAGGGCATACCTCTGGGTACACATCAGCCTTCTATCAGCAGTGTAAGGCAGACCATTTCCACATGCTTGCTAAGATGTGCTGGAGCTGGGGAGCTCATTTAGAGCCCTGCGTTGGAAGAACTCAGCTGAAAGCAGCAGTCTCATCATGAGCCAAAAATAGCAAGTCACAGGCAGCACGTGGTCAGATGTGCACCCACCAGATGAATGCATGCTGGTCACAGCTCTTGCATGGGAAAGCGTGAGGCCAGGAGACTGTTGAAAGCTCTTTGAAACTGGCCCCTTTGCACAAAAAATGCAAGTGATCAAGTGATCCCTGTGCCACAGACTGGAGCAGAAGAGCACAGCTCCATGACCTTGGTCTTGCTCTTGCTGATGCACTATACAGCTTTACTACCAAGGCACTGAGATGAGGATGAGGCCCCATGTGCTTTAATTGCATCAGCAAGAGCCGGTTGTCAATGCAGGGCTGCACGCCTGTGATCTGTGTCAACCCTGCCTGTGGTTTGCACAGAGGATACTTCTGAGGTATGTTGCTCAACAATTGCAGAGAACTTTCCTCTGACACCAAGCTCTTAGGACAAGGCCTGTGTTTATGTGCACATATATATGGATGGGAGATGATAGAGGAGCATTGCCTACAGCAGGATTGCACTGTGGAATTGGACACATCCCATCACCACTGCAAACACTCACTTTAGCAACAGTGTAAATCCAACCTGGTAACTGACCTACTTGCATAACTATAAACCAAAATAGGGGTAATTAAAATGCTACTACTTCCCAGCTCTAGGAACAAGTCTTAAATCATTGTACCAAGTCAGTATCACTGTGGTCTCTATTTTACTGTGCAGGGAATGAAGTGCCTGTCCAGAACCAAGCAGCAGTTGAGTAGCAAAGCTGCCAAAGGCACCTGAGCCACAGTCCAGCCTCTAGTCCATCACCATCCCCTGCCATTAGCCTGGCTACATGCAGCTGCTAAACTCACATAGGTTTGCTTTTCACCTTCTTTGCACACTGAAATATCAGTATTACTTCGGTTGTAGAGGTCTCTCTACTCCTTCCTTCCATGAACTCCTCCCACAACAGAGTCAAAGTAGTGAACAAAAGCAAACCCCTCCCTATTTTTTCCAGGATGTTTAACCAGGAATTAGAGATTAATGACAGAAAACTGCAGCTGACAGAAAGGGTTCTTAAGAAACAAAAAACAACAACAAACAAACCCTGAAACAAGTCAGCAATGTTAAGGAATGCCAAAGCATGACATTTGAACTCCAGCATTTGTGAACTTGAGAAACCAGAAGAGGCTGAATTCTAGCAAATTCCTGGCCACCTTTTCATTCTCCCTTTCCCTATCTTGACCTTGAATCTCTCAGTCCAAGTGTCTCACCCCTGCTATCTGAGCACATCGCTTTTCTGCGAGGCAGAACAAACACTGCTGCTGCTGACAGCTCCAGTCAGGGCAGGTGCATCAAAACCATGGGCTCCCTCTGAGGGAATTCAGGGTTCACATTGTCAGCAGGCTCAGGCCCCTAAAGGCTAACAGCCTATGGTATAAGACCAGAACTGGATTAGTTCCCAACACTATATCCATCCTCCCTCTTTTAGATGCACATGTTGAGTGTTGCAACACCAGGAATCATTTTTCACCAGAAACCCTCACTCACATAGTGACTGTTCCACATAAAGTCAATATTAGGATTTCTGGCAGTTCATGTTGAAGCCTTATGATGTGCCACTATGATAGAAAAGGAGCAGATACCTTCTGGGACAGGACGCAGGAAGCCTTCACCACAACCACAAAGCAACACAAACTAACGCACCACATGCTTTTACAGAGAGACCAACCAGCATTCCCCACTTCATCTTTCACAGCTACAACCCCCACTAGAGCTGGAGTTTGAAAAACTCTGCCTTACCTTAGTGGCCATGCAGAAGACTCCACAGCAAGCTGGTTCAATGCTAGGTGAAGCACAGGATCCTTACAGGCAGGATGCAGGGTGGCAGTATCCCAAGGAGCAGCCTTTCAGTGGGGGGCATCCAGCACAAAGCAGCTTCTGACATCATTTGTCCCTCTGCTCCAGGAGCACCCCCACAGCAAATAGGCAAGTGGAACATGCAAGATGAAATACGAGAAGTCCATGGGAGCTCAGCTGGGGTTGAACTGGGTTTAGGGGCTGATGCACCCTGATGAACCAGTGAGAACAGCTCTTGGGGCTGAAGGATAGCCCCAGGGTCCATGCTGCAGCAAGGCACGCTGCACCCCGGCACGCTGCACCCCAGGCTGATAATCTCTGTAGCTTTGGGGCAGCAGGTGACATTCCCATTGCCACTCAAGATAAAACAACTGATTTTACTACATTTGTCCTTTTCATTATTATTGTGATTTTATTTATTCTCCAGCCTTAAGTGCCAGCTTTTGCTAATTCCTTGACTCAACATCATTTCCATGTAGGATGCCACATCTGCATGTTCTGTCCTTGCAGGAAGTTTTCACTGGCACATTCTTCCCCTTGCAATTTTTCCTTTTCCAGAAGGACTTTTCCCATCTCTTACTCTGAAGACCGTGGTTGTTAACTCTTGTGCTTTACTTCCCCAGGAGATGGAGGCCACGGCTACCTAAAGGACTGGCTCTGGTGGGCTGGATTGTTAACCAGTAAGTAAAGGCTGTTTCCTTAGGTATACAGCTTTTCCAGGGTCCATCCCTGTAAATCAAGTGTGAAATGAGCCTTGTGTCTTAAGGTCCTTTTTTCCAGCAAGGTGTCCCCTCATCATTAGAGGTACCTTAAGGAGAGTGGAGGCAGAGAGCCATGCAGGATCTCCAGCACCATCTTCCTGCAGGCCTGATAGAACTTGCTAGCTCAGTTTTACCTGACCAAAAGCACGAAAAGCCAGGTTTTAATAAAGCAGCAGTCTGGCTCTGCCGGTAGGACCAGGCACAGGGCAAACAGCCTCCCACACATGCCCCAGGATAGGTTACTGCTGCAGCACAAGGGAGATAGCAAGGAGATGTTGTTAGCAGCTTCTTTCTTAAGAATAGAGCAAGCCTTCTTTCCACGCTGCAGCAGTACAGTACCTTCTCAAACTGGACTCACAGCAGTGCAAAGAGCAGCCTTTTCTAGCTCCCACTGCTGCAGCTCAAGGTGCCCCCAGCTTGCTTTGCCCTTGCAACTCCTGCTCCACAACCACCATAACACAGCCCATAAGCACACAGACAGTACTCACTGTTCAAGAAAACAGGGACAGGTCAACCAGAAGAAAATGCCACAACCCTAAGGAGACATTTTGTAGGTGAAGAGAAGCTTCCCAACAGCTCCCACAACTAATCAGCAAAATACATTGCAGCTGCCCAGCTGGGCTGGTTTAATGAGTTAATTTGTGTCTGCTGTGACATGGCCAAGCCCTGGCGCCCCCAGCCCTTGCCCATGTGGGTGCAGGGCTCCAAGAATGCCTCCCAGCTTGCATTCATTTCTATTGGAAAGATTTTCACTCACTACCCAGCCCCTTTAGCTGCTGTATGAAACCCCCATAATGAAGCCCACTCTCTAGCTGACGTCTTCCTGGTTAGCAAGCCCACAGGGGAAAACACAAAAAGTATGTTTTAACTCACTGGTATTTATTTTTCTTGTGTTTGTTTAGTGGGTGGAGGGGAAGCTGCCAACTTTGCCGCCTATGCCTTTGCTCCTGCAACTATTGTCACGCCTCTGGGGGCTCTGAGCGTGCTCATAAGGTGATTTATGTGTCTCTAGTTTGCAGTTTGCTTTGTCTGTTTGCCTGTTTGTTTTGTAAGACAGAAAGACTTGGAAGTGCTGCTAGTATGATTTATTCTGCCTACAGGGGGAAAAAAATGTCTCAGTGTTTGCCAAAAGCCACTCCAACAGTTGTTGTCCTTTGGGGGGATCTTTTGGAAACCACTGGATTAAGTAGTGTGCCCTTCTGGAAGTGCTGCCTGTGGAGAGCAGCCACATACACTTCAGGTTAAATTATTGCAAATGTCAGTGTTACTTCCTCCCTGATTCCAGCCCTTCAGCCAACCCAAGGTTGATTTCTTTGTTTTTATTCCTATAGTAAACTGTGCCAAACAGTCTCAAAGTCAAACATATCAGACTTGTTTTGAAACTTGGCTTTTGTTTGCTTTTTATTTTCTAGGCTTTTAGGGTGCTCTGATGTTGTGTCTTTATACTTCTGTCTGTTGCCAAAGGGGCTGAAACCCTGTTTTGTATGTTTTATTTTCAAAGAGGAGATTCTTGTCAAAATATGTGACTCCAGGTACTGAAGGTTTTATAGAAGGACTGTTACTGTGACATGTGCAAGCACACTGAGAGCTGGGACTGCTCTGGTGTCTTGCCCCAAAACTTCCTGGACAACAACTAAATAATTTTGAAGTTATATCTAGAGCCCCCCAGTACTTCCAGAGTTTATCTGGGGCTTAATGGCTCTGATGATTCAGTCCTTTTGTTGTTAGGTTGAGGTTTTTTCCCTCTGTTACACTGGTCCCTGAAGTAGCTTCCTTGGGCACTAAAGGCTTCACAATGCTCAAACAGCTCATGAGTGAATCTGTAGACCCTGAAAATATTTCTGAGGATGTGCTAACACATTCAGCATTTTTTCACCTTGCTGATACATGAGCTGTGATCTGTAGATCACACTTGCATCTCTGCAGGTTCAGCTGTCAGCAGAAGCAATGTGTTTGTGTATTAACACACTGGACTCTAATAAATTTACTGCAGATTTGTATCACAAGAAGGCATTCTTTACCTTATTTTATCTACTGTTGCTTCTTTAAAGATCTTTAAAGCATCATCTGATGTTCTGTCCTGTGCAGTGCCATCTTGTCTTCATATTTGCTTGGAGAGCGGCTTAACCTGCTGGGAAAGTTGGGCTGCATGCTCAGCCTCGTGGGCAGCACTGTGATGGTCATACATGCCCCAGAGGATGAGGAGGTCACCACTCTGGATGAAATGTTGTCTAAGCTGAAAGAGCCAGGTACACAGGAGGTCGTGCTTTTCTCTCCTGGGGCAGGATAGTTCACACTGCTCCCCATGCCCACTGACTTGTCTCCTTTTTCCAGGTTTCCTTGCTTATGCTGCGATCCTCTTGGCGGCTTGCCTCATCCTGATCTTCTTCCTCGCACCCCGCTATGGCCAAAGCAACATCCTCATCTACCTCACCATCTGCTCCGTTATCGGTGCCTTCTCCGTGTCCTCAGTCAAGGGCCTGGGTATTGCCATCAAGGGCTTCTTTGCTGGCCAGCCTGTTCTGGAGCACCCTTTGACATGGATCCTGGTCGTCACACTGGTGGCATCCATCACTACACAAATCAACTACCTCAATAAGTCTCTGGACATTTTCAACACCTCTTTGGTGTTTCCTATCTACTATGTGCTGTTCACCACTATCGTCGTCACAACTTCCATCATCCTCTTCAAGGAGTGGGTCACCATGACTGTAACTGACATCATTGGGACAGTTTGTGGCTTCCTCACCATCATATTGGGGGTGTTTTTGCTCCATGCCTTCAAAGACATGGACGTCAGCTTATGGAATCTACCACAAGTTCTTCAGAGTGGAGAGCAAGCTCCGGTCACCCGAGATGACAAGAACATCCTGATAGAGGTGGACAACTCCAGCATCACCCCGAGGATAAACCCAAAGTATTTATGATCTGCACCTAGTACATTACACACAATGTACTCTGGAGGTTGGGTTAGGGGCTTGATGTCAGTATCCCAGATGGTAGTGAACAATTTAAAATGGGAAAAGCCGGGAAAGCCCAACAGTGGCTTATCTAAAGCTTGGTTGAGTCAAGCCGAGTCTTTCTCTGGGCTTTAGAATTGAATCAGTGTAGCAGCAGGGGTATGCTTAAACCTCATTGGGCTTCAGTGCATGCAACCACTGAAAATTAAAATCTTGAAGTACAATATTCTTGTGGCAAAGCCCCTCTCTGAGGCCCCCTCCCATCTCTTATTCTTGGGAGTAATGTTCATTCTTGCACTCCTTCCCCTGGGTGGCCATTGATGTGTTTATTTCCAGGCCCTGGCTGAGCAATTGATCAGTAGTTTTTGTCTTTTTTTTTTTTTTTTTTTTTTTTCTTCTAGACACTTGCATGAACTCAGCAATACACACCAGCATCTCAAATGGAGCTGAGGGACAAGGACTGAATGGTGCACACCTGCTAATCAGACTCTGCTCATCCATGTTTAACTACTTGCTCTGCAAATCTGAGACGAGGATATTCGTGAATATGGGCAAAACATGGTGAATTTTGGAGGAGCTGCTCATTTAGGCTCTGTGGCAAAACCCAAGCCAGGAAGTGTTTCTACAGGACCATGACAAACCTTTATCAGCTTTTGGTTTTGTGAGGTGCAGGAGTTTCCCTGCAGCACACTGCTAATTAGTTCTATGTGGGCCTTTGCTTGTTTGGGATTTTTTCCTTAGCAGCTCTGATGCTCAGGCTATGGTGATGTGGTTGATGAAGTCACTGGGCTGGATCCAGACCTCACCCAAGCAAGGATCAGCCCCTACTTAGGCTAGGAAGTTCTGGCAGAGTAAACCCCACCATCTTCAAGACTTTTTGTGGTCTGTGAAAACCTTTGCAGCCTGAAAGACCAAGTGGCTGTAATTTTTATGTTTTTTTTTTCCCTAGAAAGTGTCTTGACTTTGGAGAGCCTCCTGAATCTTTGAGCCCCACAACCTGTCTTGCTATCATTTAAGCCTGAAAATTTTTATTTCTTTTGTTTGGAGGAAGATTTGAGACAAACTGGCATAAGTAAGTGATGCTGTGCAGAGCTGTAGGGATGGAGTTTATTCCAGAGTGGTCCCATTCACCACTCTCCATCTCTGTCACTATAATATGGATGTTACTGGAGTCTTGCTCACAGATCACCTTTGAAACCCTCTTGGAACTGTATCAGTGGTGAGGATGAAGGGATGGCAGAAACAACATTGAGCTTGAAGGTGAAAAAGGGAAGTATTACTGCAGCTGAAAGCTTCTCCCATCTTGCTCCTAAGTCTTGTTACACAGGGAGCCTGGAGCCCAGAGCCCATTTGCTCCTGGCAAATCCTAGACTAGGAACAGCAAAATCTGAGCCTGCTCTAGCAAGGTTTACCAAGCTAGTGCAGTCCAGAGGCAGTTGTGTTTGGGTTAGTCCTGGACCACAGCACACACTGCTGCTGCCTGAGATGCTGGCCTGATTATACCTGGGTCTGGACATCACTGAGCAAATGCAACTTGGGGCTCATGGGGAGAGGAATATGCAATCCCTCATTCTGAAGACATTTCAGTACTTTTGTAGAAAGAGAAATAAAGGCTTTCTAATTAAAAAAAAACTCCTAAACAACAACAGCAACAAAAAAAGTAAAACCAACCCTAAACCAAAACCCCCAAACCGAACCTTTGCAGGTGGATCTGAAAGTTCGACCATTCTCTATTCTTATGGATACAGGAGGAAAGAGAATCAGGCTGAAGGACAGCCGGGTACTGCAGAGAGGACATCTGGGGCAGAGCTTGAAACAGCAGCGCCCTCCTTTGGCAGCAGACAATAATCCCAGTAATTCCTTCTAGCTTTGTTTTTGGCATCCTAATTGGTGCAATGCTTTATGCACTTGGTTTTAGAAATAGCTTCATTTAGAAACAGACTCATCACTGCCTAGAACTGCATTTCATACAAGCCCTTCCTCCAGCTATCCTGCCATCTCTGGACACGCCCTGACCCAAAAATAGTACACAGCAGCAGAGTATTTGTTAAACACAACTGACAAATTTATTAAAACTAGGCAAAAGGCACAATGAATTGCATTCTTCAAGTATTTGCATAGATGCACAGGGAGCATTAGTGTAAACCATTAATATGTGGACACAAGAGAAAGTGAGATGCATTTTTGGTGTGTGTTCTCCCAGGTAGCATTTTCTTTTTTAAAAGAAAGATTGAAAAAAAAACCAAAAATCAATCACATTTTACCATCATTTTCTCCTCCTGCAGTTCCTCTCTTCTTATTCACTTAACTTGCACACATATAAAAATATAATATTAAAAGGATTTGTTTACAAACTGCCTTTTGGAGGCTTTATGATATTCCAGCAATGATGTTTTTCCATTGGGATCTGGGCATATCCAGTTGTTCTCTGAGATTTGTGTCTCTGGGGGAATTTATTAACTTTTTTAAAGCTTGATCCCGTATTCACATGACATGCTGTCAGAATATTCTTAGTGATGGTGGGTGGTCATGTGGTAAAGCTCAGGGCCTGTAGCAGGAGTGTGCTGCTGTCTTCAGCAAGGGCTCAGACATGAGATCAAATCCTTGTGGTGGAATCTGTACTACTACAGTGTACATACAGCATGTGCCCAGCTTACTGCACAGCCACGTTACCTGCACACCCCCACAGACAGCAAACTCGAGGTTGTTTGAATATAGATTGCTTACATGTAATGTCATCCAACTATAGGAAGAAACAACAAATAGAAAGCTGAAGTCTTTCATTTGCCATCCCTGATTCCAGAGAGAAGTATTTTAGGTTGGTTTGTTTTCCAGGCATATAGGAGGTTTAAAAAGGCCCCAAATGATCAAGATAAGGAATAATCAGCCAGAAATTCAAGAGACAGCCTGCGTGCTGTTTCCTTGTGGAGAAAGAGGTAGTAAAGTTGTGAAAGCTAGAGTGGTTTAAGTCATCCTGTGGATACACTGCTACACAGAACTACAAGTCTAATGAGTGCTCAGGGTTTAATCAGGCATTTTTCAGTCTCTTTAGGGAAAGAGAACTATCAGACAAGACTTCTTCTCTATGCCAATAATACAGTTTCTCACATGTGCAGCAGCAATCACACTGTTTGAGGATTTGTCTACAATAAATCAGACAATGGAGCTGTTGGTGTAACCATAGCTCCAGAATTCCTTGTGTTCTCCTAGGAAATCATTTCAAGGGAAAAATAAACAACAAAAAAATATGGCATAACAAAAGGCTGTCATTAAAAATCCTGAGGGAAAAAAAAAAAATGTACAAAAGCCCAAACCATTAGGAGAAAAGAAACAAATTCATAAGGGAGGATTCTTGGGGTCAGAGCCATCAGCTGCTTAAAGTGCACACAGACAGCTCTCTCCATCCACATTGTGGAAGAAACCTTGGAGTAAGTGAGCTGCCCTAGAAAAGCACCATATGTTGCATCAATCTTTCTGCAGTTTTACCACCTGGGCAATTTTAAGGTAGTTTTTCACTGGTGTGAGGAACAGAGGGCCCATGCTGACTTACTGCTCAGCACAGACCAAAGCCTGAGGAGACATGTGCAAAAGTGTCTACTGATTATCCATGGTACCGTACGCTGGAGAGGAGGTTTCAGCACTGGCTTTTGCTGAGTTCTCTCATGACCATTTGCTCTGTATCTTGGCCAGGGTTTCCCTGTCGTACCTTGACTGTGTCCCAGTGACATGGATGAAGGTGCACAGGCCACTGTGCACAGGGGATGCTGTCAGGTCCTACAGCACTGAGGCAAGACAAGTGAGTGCTGGAGGACAGACAGCTTGCAATGCTCTTGCTGAAAATGGTTATATGGGGAAAAAAAAAAAACTCTGTTAAATCTAATCCCAATCCACAATGACCCACAATTTATATTAATCAGGAATATTCCCATGTTTTGCTCCCTGTCGTGGCCGCACTTACCACCCACTGTAAACTGAGAATGAACTGAAGAAAGTTAAAGAGCTGCTTTCTGCTCTCCCAAGACGCAGCAGTTTCTGTATAGCACCAACATATGCTCCTGCAGCTGTGTGGATGGGCTGAGGAAGCCAAAAGGGTTGGGTCTTACATGAAAGTAAGCCCATCAGGGCCAGCACTTGCATTTAATGCTTGTTGATCCTCATAACCCTTAAATAAGTGATTAAAAACATGTGGAACCCCCATCACCCCATCCCTGCATTGGATATTGCACAACAATATTTAAATACCGTATAAACAAGTCATCCCTACATGGAAAAGGCCTTCACAGAGCACGCTGAGGCCAGCTTGGCACATACCAGCACCATCCCCGGGCACACTCCTGCCAAGCCGGACAGCAGCTCATTGAGTCATAGGAAACAGGTGAGGTTAAAGGAGAGGAACCAAAATGCTGTCTGTGGCAGTGAATATTTTTTGGGGTGAGGAAGGCAGTCCAGTGCCCTGTGAAGGACAGAGCCAGTCAGGAACAGACTGCTTCATGAGTGCCCACGGGAGCCCGGATGTCCTGCTTTGAAGACATTCACTGCTCCAGCTGTCTTGACACCAGTGTTCTGGTTGAGAAGGAAAACAGGGAAAAAAGAGAGAGGAGTGAGCGCTGATGAAAGAGCAAAGCTGCCCTCTTCCTGTCCTGGCGCTGAGTTTAGAGCCAGCCAGAGGAAGCCTGTCTGTTCACATTCTTTCACACCCAAATCCATCACATAGGAAACTCTCCCACCAGGAGCAGAGTGAAGATCATGAAGTTCTCTCTCTTTCACAGCTATCCTCAAGTATAGTTCAGGCTGGAAGCAGCACTTGGGTGATGTGGAGTAGGAGTGTTTTGTATCAAGGGGTCCAGTTTGCAGGGTGCTGACCTCAGCAACTGAAATTCCTGATAAACTGTCATAATCAAGGACAGTGTTGGGAAACACTCCCTGCAGAGAAAGCATCTCCTTAGCCATGGCTAGAAAGGATTTCTGTTGCTTACCAGTGTCTTCAAGAATTGCATGGACCTTCCTGTTTTTCTGCTCTTCACTAACCATTCTGAGTCACTCACACACACCTTGACCCCCCCATTGCTCAGCCTCACTCACACAAATGGCTTTTCTGAGGAAGTGTTCAGGGATGTGAAGGACTGAATTCACTGTTTTGCTTAATAAGAACAGGTTAAAACAGAGATGTTTGTAACAAAGGTAACCAACCAAACAGCCTCTCAACTTCCACCCACCAGGGCTGTGCATGAAGGTGTCTGCAAGTCTGATAGCAAAGTTACTCCCTTCTGAACACGGGGGCAAGGGGGTGCTGTTGTGCTCCCCATCGCTGCACTTGGAGCCTACCTCTGCAGCAGGCTGGAGTCGTCCTGGGGTTCTGTGGTGCACAGGAGGCAGTGAGGTGGCAGAGCTGTTCCCTGGCCAGGCTCTGGGTCTAGCTGGGACAGGATCAGCTGGCAGAGCTCTTTGGGGTGGCCGGGGCCTAGAAATATCCTACAGGAAGAAAACAGTTTTGAGTTCTTAGCCTGAACAGACACTCAGCCTGAGAACAGAGAAAACCTTTGCATTCAATTTACATGACCTGAACTTCTGGTTATGGCCAGAGGCCCTTCAGACCTCTTGACTCTTGTGGATTTTTTGTAGGTCTGAGACAGCAGCCTGGGTATGCAGCTGCACACCTCAAGGGCTCTGGTTTGGAGTTAGCTCTAGGAATACTACAATCTAATGGCTGATTTACAAAGAACAGAAGAAACCTCACAGACTTGGCAGAAGTCCCCACAACTCAGTCTACAGCATCCCTGCCTGAGACAAAGGATTGAAGTGACACACCTAAAACCATGCTTGCAAAGACCTCTCCCTCTCTGAAGCAAGGCAGGAGGGAGCACAGGTGGCTGCCATCATGGCTAATTGTATTACACAGGTGATTAGTGGTTTTCAACATCTATGAGTTTTTCACCCATCAAGGCTCATGAAAAACAGATGGCCTGAGGCTGCTGGGCAGCTGGCTTCAGGGCAACCAAACAAGGTAAAAGGGTTACCTCGCTCTGCCTCCTAAATAGAGCTATAGGCTGAAGGCACATTATGTGCTGGCTGCTAGAGGATGCAGAAGTTTTAAGCCCTGCATTTTGCAGGTAATAGGAAGGCTATGTTCCAGAGCCTTTCAGTGAGCCCCATTACTGATGCACCTGAGAGCAAGTTCCACATGCATACACTCACGGTGTGATTGCCCATACAAATGCCTGTAAGCCCCATAGACATCTATACATGAGCCTATACAAACACATACATGAAGCCCTGGAGCCACCTACAATGGCTTATGGCTTTGTTTGTGCACACAGCTGTCCCTTGTAGGATACTCGGAGCATTACATTTTCCATTTGTCTAATGAGTTTCAGTGCAAAGCACACCCCTGGGGAGAAGTTACCCACACAAGAACTAACTGCCTGCTGTTGATTAGTCCCTGTGCTAAGTCTCTGGCTTACAGGCACTGCTCTAATAAACACAGCTGCACTCACAGCTTGGAGGGCACCCAAAAACCCTTCAGTGTCCTTAGACTACGCATAAACGCGACGCTCCATGGCTGCATCAGCCGATGCTTGAGGATCTATTGCTCTCCAAGGACCTTGCCCTGTGACTGCAGGAAGGACAAGGCAGACTAAATTCCACCACCAACCGCTGGGTCCAAAGAGCTCCTACAGGGATTGCAAGAGAGCACATCTGGCAGACACTGCAAACATCTAGGAAGGACACTGACACTAGCAGACTGTGACATTATTTCCCATGTACCTTCTACATCTTGTGGCCCTCCTCCAACTCAGAAGGGGTAAGGTTTCTTTTGGAAATCCTAGGAAAATTATTCCCATCTAGTAGGTCTGACTGAGATAGAGACTGGATGGTCAGGTAGGGAACACAATGGAGATTGTGGGGATCTTGTCAACAACCAGCTGGGAAGGATACCTATTCCTTATTGACTACAGTCAGCTTCCTCCTTTTGTTTGAGTTTTCTTTCCTGCCGAAGTGCCAGCTGTTCACAGGAACAATGGACCTAGAAACAAATCTCATTTGCTAAAATATTTTGGGGTTGTTTTCCTTTATATCCTGTCTTGGAGCTAGCCTCCTGCTATCCTCTGTAATTGAACCCTTTGCTTCTTTACTGGCTCTAACCTAATAAAGCTAGTAGAGAAATATTTGAAGTCAGTGTGAGTGATTTGCCACCTTTTCCATAAGAATATGGGGTCTGTACTAAGCTCTGAACAAAATTACCAGCATAAGTAAATCAAGACCCTTTCCTTATAACTCTCAGCCTCATGGCTAGGATGCTCACATAACATAAAGCCATTTTGGGTTAAGTCTAATGTTTTCTGTGCAATATGCTAAAGGTCCTACTTCTGTTCCACATCAACATTTGTCTGAGGCTCCCAAAGCTTTAGCCAAGAAATAGCCAAATGCAAGGTAGCTGGGGTATCATCCCAAGGAATGAAGATCTTGCATTCAGTACTGAACATCAGACCTAGCACTGACTGGCAATCTCAGAAGGGGATAAAGAACATGCAAACGTCAGGAAGAGCTATGTTAGGCTTGCTTAGGGAAAAATCTGTACAGTCCTTTAGTTCCTGGAACCTACCTATTTGATTTGCAGATGAAAAGGTTTAGGTGACCTTGAAAAAGTGAATGTTGCTTTGTGATCCAAGCTGACTTTAGGTTCAGGTCAGAGCAAGCAGGGGACCTGAATTAAGAGTAATTGCACATGCTAGTGTCCAGCACTGTCATTGTCAGCTATGCGACAAAGCAAGGACGACCACTGGCAATTGCCCTGTGGCAAGCTGCACACACTGCATGGTAATTCCTGCACTCCCACCAGTGTTGAGAGAGCCTTCACCAACCTCATTCAGAGCAAACCTCCCATCAACCCACATCTGGGCAGCTGTGCAACTCCTTACCTGAGAGACAGGGGTTTGGGAGCAGGAGGGGCTGGCCTGCTCGGGGGGGCCGCCAGGCAATGTCCTTCACAGGTGCCGGCTGTGCTGGCCCAGCAGGCTGCCCCACGCCATAGCTGTAGCCAGTGGAGAAGGTGGATGGCTGCTGTGTGTTCATTTGGAGCCCTGAAGGTTGCTGAGGAGGTGGTTTTGATGGGATTTCAGGGAAGCCAATCACCTGTGCAGACAAACCACAAGAGTTATGTATTTCCACTTTAAACCACCTCTTTATTCTTGAGCCACACTTTTGAGAACCTCCATGGGGTCTATGTTGCCCTGCAACACCAGTATGTGTTGTGTATGTCTAGTAAGTGTTGATTAGATAGGCTGGGACAATTTGGGATCATGAGGCAAAAATGGAAATCAAGAGAACAGAGTAGTTCTGGCATCAGAGTCATAAGTGCCGCTTCCAAATAAACCCAGGGTTTGCAAGTTCTACAGTTTTGACAGGGAGATGTGACAGCAATATCTATCCTCAGGAGAGGCAAGTGTCTACATAGGCCTGGTCGAATCCCAACTCCTGCCTTTAAGGAAACTGCTAGAAACAGATAGTGCCTTCACCCTCCACTGACTTCTAGCCATGGATGATGTTTGTCTATTTGTCCAACCCCTAGGCACAACTTTTCCCTTATGGCAGAGTGAAAGGGAACCAGATCCCACATCTCAGGGCAGCTGCTTCTCATCCCAGGCAGGTGGAAGGTGACCTTGCCCCTACCTTCCTCTGCTGCTGGGGAGTTTTCAACTTGAAGGCAGGGTTTGCATGCCCATTTCCAGAGGTGTCACTGGCAATGAGAAAAAGAAAGAGTGTGTTATTTCCTTGATATGTTTACATCTTTTTCTTCTCTGCATTTTTCACTATATTTTGGCTGAATTAAAAAAAAAAAAAAAAAAAAAAGAGAAGCAAATACTAACTATACCAATAAACCCATTTAGTTATATTCCTCACAGCCTTTGCAATTTATCTTCAGTCCTGACACTGAAAGGGGGGAGGGTGTATAAGTAGACAAGGTACTGACAATTTACCTGAATTGTGGGGTTTTCTTTAGAGAACAGATGGCAAGTTTATTCCAGCACTTGAAATAATAGAATAAAAACAGGATTCCAATGAGAAGGAGAATGGGAGCCAGGATTGCAAGAGTTATCACAACTGCTGAAGGACCTGAGGGTAAGAAAGAGGAGTTAGTTAAATTGAAAACTCTCTGCTCCCATACTAATTCAATTCCTTCTGAAGTGTCACCATAGCAGAGTTGGTCCCACTTACCCTCAGGCATGGGAGGACCACTGTCCAGGCTTCCTCCCCTACCCTGCTTGTTGCAAAATGGGGGGCCCACCCCTGGTTGCAGTGGCAGTTCTTGTTGTTATTGCAGACCTGAAGGAGGAAGACTCAGATTTTAGGGCCAGCTCCTAAAGAATCTGCAAGCTAAAAAAACAACACAACGAGCCCTTGCTGGATGAAAAATAATGAAGAAACCCAAGTCCAGTGCGAACCTGGTATCAGGTAGCACAGTATCAGAACTGAGCTGGACCACCTCCCACAGCTGAATGGAGGGCAGCCCCTCCTGCTTCAGCCTGAAATGAAGAGGAAAAGGAGGACACCTACTCCATTGCCATGGCACTTCTTGCTACAGCTTTCAGAATCAAAGACGTTGGATGTGTTCTGGCAGCGTCCCTCAAAGCAAACCTGCAGAGAAAGGATCCAAAAAACCCAGCATTAGCTCTTTGGCTTATATACCACACTACTGCCTTTTGTGACTTGCAGGGTCCCAGACAAATTCCCTGGGGGGGAACAACAGGCCATGAAGTTAACCTAGTTCCCAAGCAAACATGCAATTGCTGCCCTACATCCCAGCTGACAAGAATGCAAGCTCAGAAGCTGACAGATTGGCCATGCCCATGTGGCAGATCCCTGAAGGAGCTCTTGAGTTCTAATTCCATGTCTCACCTCTAAGCAACACAACCAAAACCAACTAATAATTCTCAAATATAGCACTGGCCCTGAACTTTGTCTGGCAAAGACTTATGGTATAGCCTTTAGGGTCTGTTCTTCCATTGCTTCTTAGAAGCCTTTAAGAATTTTTTTATGACAAACAAAAATCCCCTAGAAAGGCATTAGATGTAAATGAATGGCTTGAAAAATCACAAAGCACTTTTCCAGCGCTTTCCTGAACCTTCCCCAGGCCATTACAGGCAGGACTATACCTACATGATGGCTCCCACATTTTGTTCCAGTCAGCACCAGGCCAGGATCCAGCATCTCCTTTTCTTCATTCTCAGATCTGTACACATGGGTCCCTCGGCACCTCAGCTGCATCCTCTGTGTGTGGATGGTTGTGTCAATGGCCACCGCGTTGGACTGCAGGGGTTTGGAAGCAGAGCTCTGGCACTGGATCTTCCCACATTTAGCGTCTCTGATTTCAAAGGAAAGGCTAAAGTGATTATTCTGCCTTGCTGAATGTTTTGCAGGCATCACCTCTACTCATAAATAAAAGCAGCAGTGTTGAGTCATTGTTCAACAACAGAAGAGCAAGCACCCCCCAAGAGCTAGCCCAAGTAACAGTTTCTGATGGGTACCGGTGGTAACATTTCACTGTCCCCATAGGTAGGCAAAATCAGAGTAAGATTTTTTTCTTTCAGTTAAAGAGCTATATTTAACTTATGGATTTGAAAATCCCCTCTTCTCTTGCTTTGGAAAAAACCCATCAGCTAGATGTTTGAAAATGCAAAAGGCAGGGAAAATGATAAGCTTCAAGCTTCGGTCATAAGGGCTCTAAGTCCAACAAGAATGCAGCTGGTTTCCCAGGAGGCAGAGGGAGGGAGTGAAACCAAAGCATGGATCAGTTTTATCTACTGGCCCCTATTTTTTAAATACAGGAAAACATCTCCAAGGAGCAAGTCTTGGCTGCTTTCTACCTCATCTCACACTTCTTGTAGCTGCCATAGATGTCCTTCCCGCAGTTCCCATAGATGTCTCCAGCAGCATTAACCTTCTCAAAGCAGGCATCTGGTGCTGGCCTTGCTCCTGCATGGAAAAGACTCTAGTGGCTGATTCCTGTAGAGCCTGGCAGCCCATGTCACCCCACACCAACCCCTCAGTTGTTGGCTTTTTTTTTTTCTGGGATGGTTTGAGCATGGGAAATTTCAGTGCCTCCTCCAAGTGAGCAAGGTAGGATGCCACATAACATTTCCTGCTTAAAGGACAAGAGGTTTCACTGCAAGCAGCGTCCTTACCAGGCCCCCAGAGCTGCACACACTGGTCTTGGTATGTGAGGCACATGCCACTGTAGCAATAGGCTCTTCCTCCATCGCAGGAAGCCCCATCAATTAGGTAAGAGTTGAGAGGGCAAAATGGTGACTCGCCAGTGCAGTATTCTGGGAGGTCACAGAGTCCTGATCTTTCCCTGCAGAGAGTTCCTGGAGACATCAGCTAAAAAGACAGAAAGGGGGGAGGGGGAGAACTCTGAATTACTGCTTGGCTCCTTTGTGGGTTTATGCCTGCACAATGTCTCCCTGTAGATAAGATAAAAATATTGCATGTCTCTCTTCATCCTCCTTGTCTTAGGCTTTTTGAGGCCAACAGTGATCCAAGTGACACTGTAGCTTCATTAACAGGGTGACCTCTGGAGAATCAATTAATGGCTGTATCCCTTCCCCAGGCAGCAATGAGATCATGCACAGAAAGTAAGGCTGCCAAATCTCAAGGTGACAACAATCCACCTCCCTCTACCCTAAGGTAGGAATCGATTTACCTAAACTACTTCTGACAGATGTTTGTGTAATCTACCCTCCCTGTCTGGAAAGTTTGTTTCAGTGTTTCCCCATCATTTCTGCTGGAGACATTTTTCAGGTGCATAGCTTATATCTCCCTTGCTTACAAGTTTACCCAGTTCACTTCTATTCTGTCCACCACGGACATGGTGAAGAGCAAGGCATACACAGTTACATCCAGGAGGTTTTCTAAGTCTCTTGTGAAAGGGGTAAGTCTGGATTGAGTCCCAGAAAATTGTTTTCCACACACTCAGGATAAGTCTGTAAGAGTGCATGGGCAATAGGCAAACACAAATATGAGCTCAATATATATGCCTATTTTTGAGCACATTTGTTGTCAGACCTTGAGATCTTTGGCTCCAAAATCAGAAACACATTTTAACCAGCCTCTACAAGGAAAGCTGAGATTTAAAAATATGTGAGCACATGTATACAATCCTTTTTGCTAGGATCAAGCACCTGGATAAAGGAATTCAACTGCATCCCAGAAAAGAGGGTTCAGAGCAGAGATAGCATACAGTCTAATCCCCTCAGGAAGTGTTTACTTTAAGAGTTCTGTTTAGATTCCTTCTAGAGCCAAAGGAAAGAAATACTCACACTGATTTATCCCATCTAAGTGTTTGAGAGAGGCACTGTGACTTCATTCCAGCAACATTCACAGCTCATCTTGTGATAACAAAGTCAATTAAATTAGTCAGCTTAGTGAAAGGACCTCAATAGTCCGATTGCACCTGTAGCTGTTGTACTTTAAAATCAGACCAGGCTTGCAGGTGAAGAGCTTAACTCCATGTTTGGCTGTGTTTGCTCCCTTTCCCTCTCCATTTTTCAGCCTCACACTTCCATCACCACTATTCCCTCCCCTCCCTTAGGAAAACCCAAAGATCCCACCTTGCACTGATGGCAGCAGCTGCCATGGGCACACTCAGCACCCAGCTTCAGGGAGCAGGTGCTAGCATCACAGCAGGGGTTCTTGCACTCCTGGAAGACAGCAAGATGAAGCAGTTTACAAGGCAGATACTCAAGACAAGAACATGCAAGAGCACTGAAGTGTGAGGCTGATGCTAATCTGGTACATGATTAATTACATGCAAACAATGTAAGAGCCTTCCTCCTACTATATACTTGTGATACCCAGTGTGTGCAGTGCATACTGTATAAATGCATCCAATTCTCCTGTACAAACAATAGCTGTTTACAGATCACATCACTGCATTTGCAAAATACATAACAAAACCTTTGTGTCCCACTAAACCCCAAATGGTTGGATCCAAACAGTTGTTACCTCCACCTCTCCGCAGTCACACTCCTCTCCTTCTTCCAAGTAGCCATTCCCACATTTCTTCCCACCATACATCTTTCTGGTATCCGGCATATTGGACAGACACATTCCTCCACCAGACTGCAGATACTTCTCCAGCTCTTTTCTGTTGCACTGGTTGAACACCTTGGGGAATGGGTGCCTGAATATGGACAGTGTAGAAAAAAAAAAAAAAAAAAAAAAATCAGCTGGACAATGGCTTAGAGAACCAAAAAGAGCACGAGCAAATCCTGACCAGTGCCAGAGGACAAAGGTCCCTCTGAAGCCTATGAAATTGTGCCAAGGTAGATCACGACTTCCTATCCCCGTTCAAAATCAGATCCATCAGGATTACATTTGAAGAGAAGGTGAGATTGCACTGCAAGACTGTCTAGCCTTAAAAAACCCAAATGACAGAAGCAAACTATGTTGAGTTAGCTTTGACTTTGACAGCTCACTAGTGTGTCCATCCTCACCTGCTCAATACTGAAGCTGTGGCTTATTCCTAACTGCTTGAATGAGACAGAATACAGCACTTGGACTGTGAATAACTGCTTGCGAGTCTAACTGCTAAAAATAATAGTTCCTTTTCCCTATCTACTGCCTGACTGCAAAGGATGTGAGTAGTTGCTGTTGCATGAATTATTAATCTCTGCTGCTACAGTACCAGAACCTAGGCACTCTGCATGTGACTGTGCGTGTGTGCATTCATGTTGCGTGTCCTGCTTGCATGCCATAATGTTTTCACTTCTCACCTAAATGTTTTTCCTGCTTTGGAGGGAATGGCAAGCAGAAAAGATGATATCTACGGAGAAAATTTTGTTGAGACCTCCTAAATCCCAAGGAAGGAAGGCTTGAGGAAACAGGGAATGCAGCTTGAAGTGAATGGGTTTGTCTGACATTTTTACGTGACTGAAATACAGAAGCTGTTGTGGTTCCCCATCTAAAATGAGCTCTGGAATCCCTGTGGGTTTCCTGAGCCACCCTCAATTCCACTTTGTCTCAAAGGCAGCTATTTCTTCACTTTTAAACACAGGCTTCCTGTGGATCACTGAAACCAAGCAGTATTCAGACAACATACAGTCTGGTTTCATGTCTCCTAACTTAGAAACACAGCCCTGTTGCTGTGCTTTTTAATAAAGCCCAATAAAGTTCTTTCCTGAAGCAATTCTTTTCCCTCTCATTACCACATTATAACACACACAGGCTTTTGCACAAGAGGCTTTAGAAACCTTATCAACCACCTACACATCTCTTGTGTAACACAGAAATAAACCCCATGTAAAAAGGTCTACATGCCAAGTCTTGCTCATCCCTCTGTACTCACTGGCAATAGGCAGTCCAGGTTTTGCAGTACTGAACATTTAGCCAATTGCTACCAATAAACAAGCCAGGGTTTTCCCAGCAGTATTTTCTCTATGACCACACTGGCTCCAGAAGGCAGCAGCAGACCCACCTTCAGTCTGCATTTCTGGCTCTCAGTCCACTGAGACTCTTGTGAGAAAGCCCTTTGAATTTCTCTGTGAGACCCTATAAAATGAACTCACCCAGTTGCAGAAGCCATGATGCAGCCTCCATCTGCTGCAGAGGTAGTACAGCAGCCAGCTGAATCGTGATTCATGCCAAAATTGTGTCCCATCTCATGGGCAATGGTAGCAGCAACACCAATGGCATTATCAGAGTGATCCTGTGCAAGGGCAAAGATGTATGTCAGCATTTTACCTGCGCATCTCTCAATGGAGTAAGCAGCACTTATGACTACATGGAGAGAACATCTGCTGGAGCTGCTCCTGCCCATGAGCAGGTGAGCCAAAGGCCTTCACATGAAATATTTTCTTCCTGGCCTTCAGGAGGCCTTTACCTTCTGTATTCACTGCTTGCAAGAAATACCATATTAGGTATTAGCAATTGCTTACCATGTTTACTCCTCCTGACTGGAAATCAGAGCACATGGCCATCACAGGAGCCAAACCTACTGTGGTACCTTGGAAGGGCACACCCCTAAAAAAAAAACAAAATCAACCCGAAAGACCATGAAATGCCATTGAGGCATTTGAGAAAGCAAAGCCAAGACACACATCTTGCAGCCCACAGCTTTATACATCCATGCAGTGGAAGGTGAATAAGTTTTCTTTAGTAGTATCTTCAAAAACATTATAGCAGAGCTATGAAGCCTTAAGACATATTTTTCTTGGACTTAATACTTTGGTTTATGGGTCAGTCAGCCAGCCAATCCTTTTTTTTTTTATATAATGGTCTGGTGCCAAAAAAGTGCTCCTGCTGAGCTTTGCAACAACCACAGAAAAGACCATTTCTGGATCCTTAATTTGGTCCTGTCTGTGTATACTTAATTTACCTTAAGCCTGATATTTGCCAGTTTAGTATTCAGGGACTTGACAAAGTACTAGGTAACACCTCTCAGGTGCAGCTAAGCTTGGATCCTGCCTGGCAAGCTGGAATTCCGCACCATCTCTGCTGGCAAGCCTTGGAAACTGTGCTCAGGACATGACCAGGTGAACATGAAATACAGTAATGTTAAAGAGGAAAAACCTTCAACCAAAGAAGGGAAAAGGTAAATGTATGTCTGTATTTCAGCCCTACAAGTTTCTCCTCTGACTCATCACTGTTTACTGGTAGATCAATTACCATGGAAGAGGTAAAGAGGTCTGAAAAATGCTGCAAATTTGTCTTGCAGTGACATCTGCACTGCTGGCCATAGCTACTGGCCTAAGGTGATGAGTAGGATGAGCCACAGACCATTAGGTAGTTCCCAGCACCATGTCCCCTGTGTCTCAGTGGGATGAGTTGGGAACAGATGCCTTCCACAAAGGGCTTAGCTCCCCTTTGCAGGTTTTCCTTATGGTTCACATTTTCTTGCCATTGCACATGTAGCTGTGAGAGATCATGTGCAGCTGCTTGCTATATGCAATTTGATGCATGTGTATTGAGTCTGCTGCAGAGCCTGGGACCTTCACTTTTCTTAATGTACTTGTGCTCTGGATGCCAGAGCTTAATGCTGGCTGAGTGGCCAGCACGTAAACCTGCCACTCTGAATCTTTGAATGATTTAGTCTTACATGCTGATTTCCCACCCACCCAACCCACTTACTTGAAGAGAAATAAACTTACGTGATTAGCTGAGCATTATCGTGCTTCCTGTACACCCGCTCCTTACTGCTCCAGGCGAGAAAGGACTTCAGGGTGGAGTAGGGATTCTCACTTACATCACACTTGTTCCAGTTACTCCAGATCTCCAGCCCCACCAAGGCAATCCTGATATTCAGAGATCTGTAAAACTAAGATACAGGAAAGAAAGGAGATGACAAATTGAGCACATGAACTACTTAGTTTTACTGTGTTTTAAGTCTTGAATAGAAACCCTGCTAAATGCTACTGCAGATACACATATCCAGAGAAGATGCTCCCTCTGGAATTCATTGCCACTTGGCACCACAGCTCTGCAGAGAGAGAAATGAGAACCACCCACAAACCTAAACTCGACTGAAACAGAGACATTGGACTTTCATTTTAAAATAAATGACAAAGAGATAATCTAGAGGAAAAAAACTGGAGACTGACATAATCTTTATCTCTAGATGTGTCAAAATGCCTGAAAAGAGGAAGGAAATAATCTGCTGCACACATTGAATACAAACAGAACAAGTCTTCATGGGCAGCAGGGTGAAGTGAGTGCTGGAAGGAGTTTAAAGCGAGGAGTATGAAGAGAGTAGGTATGAAAAGTAGTGATCTTTACTTCAGCAGCACTGGGCACCACTGCAAGGATCACCTTTGAAGGCTCCTTCTAGCTCCACTTACCAAGATTTCCAGCATGTGATGTGGTTACCTTAGTCCCTTGTAAAACAGCATTACTTAGGTGACATGGTTACTACAGATGTATTAACACACACATGTTCATGTTGGCTCTAAAGTAAGGAATGGATTTTTCCCCACCTCATCCCTGATGTCCCACAACAGAATTGCTTGGTGGATGCCCTCCATTCCCCAAGCCACTGAGAACTGCCAAAACATTATTTTCTCTTCCAGGAAGGCAGTTTTCCTCTGTCACAATTAATTCTCTTAATTCAGGTTTTGCTTTTTGCTTCCCTCAGTTCACACACACTTGATCTCACCTTATCTACGTAATTAGCAGCCTCCAGTAATTTAAGCCTTGTTGCTTCAATGTTGAAGTGGTGCTTCTGAAACTGAACAAAATGAACACATCAGGCAGCACAAAGGTAGCTAGAAAGGGCTGAAATGTGTGAAAACAAGTCACATTACTCTGGGAACAGGGAGATAACTATGAAGTGAAGCCCAAAAGCCTTCCTTCCTACATCTGATTTATATGCCCGCCCGTACATATACATTCAACATTCATCCCTGGCATCCCACTGCAGCAATGTCACTTATGCAGTGGTAGTAACACAGGGGAGCAACCCAAACTTATCAGGCTAACAAAGAACTGACAAATGTGCCAGGTTAAATATATATATATGGTAACATGAGTTCATGTGTAAGGTCAAGGCTGCTGCAGCTCATCACATCTCACTCATCCAACAAACTTGCCTATTAAAACCCCTTGGCAATGAACAGGTTAATTTTAGCAAACTGGTTCCAGGAATTAACGTTGCAAAATGTTTAGATTTTTGTTTAACAGATGACAAAACCTGGGAGTATTCTTCTAGCAAGGGAGACAGTAAAGTAAGGGCAGTCAGCAGCGACACTGCCAGGGTGCCTACCCCGGCTTGTCTAATCTAATGGTGAACAACATATGGCAGTTCCTGGCTGTAATATGCTCTGTCATAGCTTCCCTCATCTCCTGCTGCCTAATAGGGAAACCAAAATAGGTTCTGCCTTTTTAGTTTGTTCAGAAGAAATTACAGCCCAGAGCACATCGTGGCTTTCAGTATTGGAGTTTCAAGTTGTAAATTATGAATAAGAGCAGCTTGACTCCAGTCTGTGCTGGAGATTAAATGTTCAGCAAAACACTGCAGTCTGCACTGCCAGTGAGTACGTCTGCTGTGCTGACCAAGCTGGGGATGGGGGGAGGGATTGCTGATTTCACTGGGTCTCTTCCAGCCCTATTCTATGATCTGGAGCCTTAAAAATGTCTATTTATATATCTGCTACCAGCTCAGAGCAGAGGATAATTGCAGTTATCTTCTCTAGAGATTAGGTGTACTGCAGAGTTAGAAACACATCGTTCTCGGAAACCCACAAGTCACCCTAGGCTGAAGGCAGTTTCTCCCATCAATAACTAGGGCTGACCATTGGTAACTTGGGCAGCCAGACGTGACCACCAACACTAGACCTTCACCCAAATCACAGCCCGCATCTTTCCCTGGCCAACAGTGACTGACAGTGGTGGCAGAGGGATCATGGCTGTTAGGACAAAAGTGACCGAGATGCAGCCCTCTGTCTGCTGGTGAGGGTAGGACCTGAGAGTAGGCAAGAGAGACCCTGAGCACCAGCTGCAGCCACCCAGGAGGTTCTGCAGGTAGGATGCTTGCTCTGGGTCACAATCCCATTTCTTACCTCTGCATAATCAGCCACAAGCAGAAGCTCCACATACTTCGTAGCCTGCAGAGTCTCCCGTTTCACCTGCAGCAGCAACACAGGTTATTTCCTCAACATCCCCCAAGAAACTCTTGGTGAAATGCATGGTCAGGTATTTTTTTCCCTGTTTTTCCACAGGCCATTCACCCCACCCCTTCACACACAGGGACCTCCAGATATTATTGACTTACGGTCACCAAGTATCACAAGCCAGCTTAGCTACAGCAAGTGCTCGTGTGCCTGCTCTCAGCCAGCCCATTTGTTCTACATGAACAAATCTCTGCAGGAACAGCTACAGCCTGGTTTCCTCACACTACACAGCAGTTCCAAACACTTACATTTATTTCCCTGCTGGAGCCATTATTTAACAATCAGTTTGTTAAAACTCATCTTGAATATTTACTGCATTTCACTATTTGAGGCATGCTCCCAGAGAATAGCAGTTCCCCTCCCTCTTAGAAAAGGTAGGAAATTTGGGGCATCATGCATGGGCCCAGTCTGGGCTCTGCTCACCCGCTGATGAGGCGGTTTCATCCCAGTTGTGAAGTCCCTGAGCCAGTCTTCAGCTGCATCCCCAGTGCCCTGGTAGCCACAGGCTCCTCCCTGCAACCTCAGGTTATCCAGCCTGTAAATTAAGTGCTGGTCTGGACTGTCAGGAGCTGGTTCTAAGATATAGCTGGAATTGCTGTTCAGCACGATAAGTCCTCTGTTGAAGCAGGAAGCAATAAGAGGGAAAGTTAATTACTATCACAGCAACCAGAGACAAATTCTTCTTCTGATGCTGAGTTCCCATCCGACACTGGCAAGGCACTCACCAGGCCATTCAGTTAATTGTATAAAAGGATGGGAATACTTTTAGTTGAGAGAGCAGATTCCTGGGCTTGCATATATTAAAATCTATTCAGTGGGCCTCACACATTCAATTAAGGGGCTATTGGTGCCTGTGATGCAAGTACTAATCTGAGAAGTATTGATTTTTTGAAGTCTAGCTTTTTGTTTAGGAGCTGAGGACACTTTTCAACTAATTAAGAAAATTTGTATTTAACAGAACTGGCCTTAAAATTGCAAAGATTTTGTTTGTCCACAGAAAAAGCAAACCACACAGTTCTCTCGGGGACACACACAGCCATCTGGTTCTGGTTTTCTCAATAAGCATGTTACAGGCAGGAGATCTGTGTTTAATGTCCACTAGAAGATGCGTGTCTCGATGGGCAGCATGCCTCCTGGTGAGGCTCAGAGTGAAAGCAGCCACGTGCTCAGCTCCTGTGCTTTCCCAGCAAGTAGAAAACCACGTTGAGACATTACCAGCACAAGCTGGCAGCTCAGAGGTGCAGGAACCCTCCTGCATGTGCACACCCAGACATCTCTATCTCCTCAGCAGCTGGAAGGCAGAACCCCAGAAAACACAGGCATGCAGAAGCAAAGACCACCTGTGCCTAGTTTTGCTTTTGGATTGTTTATTGCAAGCCACAGGTGGCTGCACTGTCCTGTTTATCTTGCTGGGCTCTTTGGCCTGTGCTACATTCACTTTAGATGTCTCGGGTTTGCTTTGGCCCAAGCTGTTTCCTGGCTGGAGCTGGTCCCATCAGCACAGCTTCCAATCATTGCTCATGGGCAGATGACCACTAATATCAATAAAGCCCATGTGGTGTTTTGGAAACAAACTCTGAGCTGGTGCAAATGAATGAAGCTCCTTGGTCACAATGAGTCATTTTTACTCCTGCTGAGGACACAAAATGTCTTTTCCTGCCAAAGACTCCATTACTACCCAAGTGAAGGTTTTAAATGCATAACACACACAGCCCTGGCACCACCCAGGGAGAATGCAGAGGGCAAAGTTCAGGAGGAAGTTCAGACCTGAAGACATTGCTTCAAAGCGCACATAAAATCTTGCTAATTGAGAGGCTGAGACAAGGAGAGTATTGGGCTGGGAAATGGCAAGTCCTGTCCCCATATCTGTAAGGGATACAGCCTTGAGTCACCAATAAGTCTTTTTCTCAAGTGGACTTGAGCTAAACTCACTTATTGCATGAGTCCACCTTGCCAGCACAAAGGAGGAAGGAGTCAGGGGGCTGGCTAAGAGGCCACAGTTACTAATGATACCTGTATGTCTGCACTGCCCCCAGCATCTTTCCTTTTATGCCCAGGACTTATGGTGGAGTGACATTTGAGAAAAGGTCTCTGCCCAGAAAGAAACAGCAAATAAAGTGCTGGGTAGCACAGCTCATGTGCCAGCAAGCCGAGGAGCCCAGCAGAAGCATTCCCACAGCTCTGGCACCTCCCGGCACTTACCGCAGCCCTCGGCAGGTGCTGAGCATGATGCTGGAGTGCTCCTGGCCCCGCACGACCCCATGGTAGAAGCAGTGGTCCTGGAAGGCAGAGGGGAGTGGGGCTGGCAATGCGCTATATTTAGGCATTGCTGAATCCCACATGAGCATGGCCAATACTCCAGCAATTGTTCTCTTTCCACAGCGCTTGGCAGTTGACTATCAGAGCTAAATCTCTGTGAGGCTGCATGGAAATTTGGCCTTTCAGCTGCCACGCACAGCCTGTGCAAGTGCATCAAACAGCTCCTTGTTGCCAGTAAAAACTGAGAGCTTTGAATCCCCAAGGAAGCAACTCAGATCGCTGCAGCACTAAGGCGAATCCAAAGCTTTCTGCGTGTAATGGGAGCTGCCTATCGATAGCAGCTGGCCCTGGGTCAGGCCCCAAAGGATGTGCCTTCAGCCCCAGAGAGGATGATGCCACAGGCAATGGGGAAGTCCCCTGTCTGTGGGCTCCTGGCAAGACAAAGGCAGCCTCTGGCAGGGACAAGGAGGCTTTGGGGCAAAAGCACCAATAGATTCATCACATCATTTCCCCTCACCCTGGGGCAGCATTTGGAAAGATGATCTCATGGGGGTTTTATCTCTTATTTTCACATCACAACCAATGCAGATCTTTGTGCCACTGCAGCAGAGTCAGCCACAGCCCATGTGAGAGCAGTAATTCATGGGAATTTTACTGAACAGGAGCCAGCTTACATGGGCTGGATTTCCCAAAGGGCAGGAATGTCCCCAGCATGGAGTACCCAGTGGCAAAACTAAAAGCAAGAGGATGAGTGGCAGGAGACATAACCATTTCCCCAGCACCTAGAGATGGGGGAGCAACAGTGACAGCTGACCATGGCTCTCACAGCAGCCCTTGGGCAAAACAGAAGGATGGTTTTACTGTTTTGGGGAGGTGAAGACACCACCTCACTGGATCCCCCTCAGGTCAGGAAGCCAGACTGCACTCCCTTAGAGCTGTGGGGACCTGTGGCCTCAAAGACAGCTCTGGGGAAAGAAGCCCTCCTGCTTCTCTAATCCCTCTGTCTGATGGTCTCCCCTGCATGTAGTGGGAAGGAAAGCATCCCCTGCACTCACCGTGTGGGCCAGAGGGGTGGTCTGGATCTGTCCAGTCTGGCTGTAATGAGTCTCTGTATAGCCTGGGGTGAAGAGGTTTCTGCAAACATGGTAGAAGGGTTGAAAGATAGGGGTTAAAATAAAATAAAAGACAGTAAGACTTTTCTTTGGACCTGGATTTCTGCTTCCTAGGTGTGCTAGAACATTGGCTAGATCCAGGTTTTTCTGAAGTCAGCATTCCTGTTGCTGTGAACCACTGTTGCAGACTTGGGATGGTCACTATTTGCTACTGGTAGTGTGAAACTAACTGCAACAGAGAGAGGGAGAGCAGGAAACAGGTATTTGTGAGACACCAGCTGTGCTGCATCTCTGCATTCTGCTCTGAACCAGCACTTCCCATCTGTGAAGCACTTGTTAGCATGCTGTCCCCAGGGATGTAGCAGCTAATGGCTGCCTGGTGGCACAGGAGCCACCAGAGCTGCTGCGGGACTGGTGCTGCAGGCTGCGCTACCCTGCGCACAGTGTGCTGTGACGACAGAGGCTCACAAGGTGGAAGCACAGCTGACCTTGCCACATCCATCTGTCTGCTGCTCATAGAGCACATTGACTTCTGAAAGGGTGGAGCAAACCATCTTCCTAAGTGCTGTTTCAAGCCATTTACTAAATTAAAACAATAAAGGGGAGCCTATCCCTGAGTACAGTTAGATGCTGAGATCCAGCTCCAACAGCTGCAAGTGAACAACTCCCTTTTTATGAGAGAACTTAGAAAAAAAACCCTAACAACTAAACAAAACAAACCCCCAAAACAACAACAAGAGCAACGAACCCCACACACAAACCAACAGATAAAAGCTACCAACAAACAAACAAACATCCACAAACAAACAAAACCCAAACACCAAAATCCCAGAAACCAAATGTCAGCATTGTTTACTGGGTACAAGTCTCTCTGCAGTTTCCTTCACCCCTGCAAGTTATGCCCCAGATGTACTGGCATTAGACTAAAAGCATCTGGTTCAGCGTAGCTAGCACACCACGGGCCAGTGCAGGACATATCAAGGCATTTGTGTGAATAATCAGCTCAAATCCAGACTCTTTCCAGTGTGCAAACCTGACCACAATGAAACCTGCATTTCAACTTCAGCCCAGAAGCCAATTCTCATCTTTTCCCTAGGAAAATGCTGATTCCCCAATTTGAATTTTTTCATGCCATCCTCATATAGACAATATTCTCCCTGTCTTCAACCCAGGATCAGACCAAGTCTATAAAAGGAGCTCCTGTGCACTGAATAGTAAGCATTTTGATTTTATTCCAGAGGAAACAGCCTCCTCCTTTTTAAACATCTGCATTTGCTAAACAGTGGCGCAAAAAAGTACAGTAAAGTCAAAATCTGGGCCAAACCAGGAAGGTCATATCCTGTGTCTATCTGAGCAGCCATGAAATGTAGCTTTAAACCAGTTTTTAAAAACAATGGCCTCGTTTCAAAAACTTTGGAGAAGGATCACAGACACATCCCATCTATGAAACACACTTCTGCAGCCACCCCACAGTGCTGCCAGGCCACCAAAGTGCCACACTTGCCATGCCACGAGGATGCCAGGTGCATCCTGGGCAGGGGGATGCCAGCAACCATGCAGTTGCAGTTCATTCTTTCTGTATCCCTCTTTAATAGTTCAAAAACCTGCTGCATGAAATTATCTGCAAGAAAGATAAAGTTTGCTTCTTGATTTCTTCAGGCTAGATGAAGAAATCTGTATCAGAAGAAACTCTGCAGATTTTTCTGCTCTGCCTTGGGTTTTGGTATGTGGCAGTCAGGTCTAATCTAACTTGAAAGCCTCTCTGTTTAAATAAGGGATTGGGTGCTTGGGATATCCAATTAAGTTAGGCCAGAGCAACAGGAAACACCACCTTTTATCAGTGTTTGAAAGTGCTTCCCTCATCCGGCATCCAAAGGCTCAGACACCTGAACAAGTACTGATGGCTTAGTATCAGACTAACACCCATGCTGCCGTTGGATTGGATAGTATTTGATGTTGGGAATACAATAGCTTTTATCTCCACCTTCAAAGTTCACTGCAGCCCCTGCAAGCTCATTTTGTTTCTTTCTGATGTGTAAATTCTCCTCACTTGATCCTGTCAGTGATCAGAAGACAAGATTGCTGCATTCTGTAAACTGAAGCTCGGGACAGAAGCACCATCCCACAGAAAAAGAAAAACAAACAACTCCCTTCACCTCCCTGACTGCAGCAGCCTGCTCAGCAGGAGGCTGCATGAAGTTTATCAACAGATTGCATTAACTTCCAGGAAATTGCCTTTAGCAATGTGCCCTGGCAGGTATCTGGTGAGTGTAAGTCTGTCATCTTGAGAGTGTACAGTAAACCAGTGTGCATCTGCCTAGTGCTACTAAAGCCAGAATTAGACAGCAGCCCATGGATTTCCAGTAGCTGAGGCTTGCACAGCCTATTTGTTCCATTCCCAAACAAGCATGCTTATGTTTTCTTCCTGCCCCTTTATTCTTGGAAAGCACTCACTATGAATAGCCATTTTATCTCTTCTCCAGCACTGGCCATAAAACTTCTCAGTGCTTTCATGCCTGCCCATCCCCATGGCACTGCTGCCCAGTCCCAGCACCAAGCTGGGCCATGCTGAGCACCATAGCCCAGCACACTAGGTTTCGGGACACAGGATGATGCTACACCACACATGTGCACATCTCTTCCTACCTGCAGAGTGAGGCTCTAGCCCCTTCTAGATTGAATTACAAAGATGAGAGGTCTGCCTGTATTTAAGGGGCACTTCTACAGCTGCTGAGCTGAAAGCATGAACCATCTGACTAAGCAGTGCCAGGTGTGAGCTTCAAGCCTCCTTCCATCAGTTGACTCCTATCCTACATTGCAGGTTCTCTAAAAAATGTCCAGATTCTTATTTTGAGCTTGCAATAGTCCTGTTTTGAAGCCTCTTCCCTGCCTTAACAGAGGGCAGCCTTGGGGCTCTTGCAGCACTGCTGAGAAAGGCTATCACAGTGTATTGCTTGGTGTGCGGTGGGGAGAGCGGTGAGGAAAGAGGAAAAACAACAGCAGGTCTTGCAACACCCTTGGGGTGCTGTAGCACTTTGTGCCTGCGAAAGTTCATTTCCAGCTCAACTCACTTCCTCAGCCAGCATCAAGCTTTCCACCAAACTGTAAATAAATACAAAAGAAGCCTTCTTTTAATCTCAAAGTGCAGAGTTGCCTGCCAGTTTTGTCTCTCCTCGTTATATGTGCCAGTTGTTGGATAAACAAGAGGGATTTGAGATACATGTACCCCAAAACCTTATCTGCCATCATTTTTGGACAGTGTCACTACCAGGCTGAACAGCTGATTCCAGGGAAGTTCAGCCCTGCAAAGTGTTGAAGGTCCTGCTTCACCATTTCCAGAAAGGCACAGAGCTCACCTCCTTGCTGGAGAAGGAAAGCCTGGAAAAAAAAACAGCATGGTTCCATCCTTTCTTCACTATTACATTATACGCCTCAGTGACTACCTCTCCAGCAGCTAGAGATGAAGCTGCAAAAGTTTGGATGCAAAATAAGGTCATTTAAAGGCTTCTGAAATCCAGTCAGGCAGCTGACAAGATTGCTAGCACACATCATCTTCCTAAAAGGCAGCATGGAGTTCCTCATTAGAGGAGCTATCAGCATGAAGAATTGATTATATCCGAGAAAAGCCATTTTTGGATGGGAGGACTCTCCCTTGCTAGATCCCAATCACAGCTGCAGCCATGAGGGGCTGTTTGAGGCTAGGGTAAGTTATACACCAGTGCTCATGGTGTTCCAGGAAGCCTTCACACCTTTCCAACAGTGGCCAGCTTTCAGCAAGATCAGTTGTTCCCTAATATCCAGCTCAGCATCTAGCTCAGGGTGGGACAGCCTGCTCTTGGCAGGATTTGCTCCCCAGAAAACCTTGGGAGCTGAGTTCAATACAAGTGAGGAAGCCAAATGAAGGAAGAGTGGCTCAGTGCCATAATGTACAGATGGCTTGAGACTGTTTCTGCTGATGACCAGTGTGGAGTGACTTGGTCCTGCTCCAGCCTGTCAATGATATCATTGTTTGAAACAAAACCCTCTTCCCCACACTACTGTGCTGCTCTCTGGAAGCCCTGGGCCATGCAGATCTGACATCACAGGGCAATGTGGCTCTGTTTGGCCACATCGAGATGCTGTGCCAGGGAGGTTGCATGCTTCACATGAACTGATGGCAACCAGTGGGAGAGGTAGTCTGAGGACACGGGGCAAAAATCAAGCTTTCTTAGTGGGCAGCTGCCCCTGTGGCACTGGGGAATAGTGCAAGTGACCTCCAACTCATCTGGACACTGTAGAGGTGTGGAGAAGCAGCTGAGGGGAGGGGCTGCACAGCACATCAAGACACACCTAAAAACAGCAGAAGGAAAGCTGGGGCCTTTCTAACACAACCAGGTTCATTTGATGGAGTGCACATTTGCCTGCTGCTCTGGAGAGCCTCACCTCTATTTTCCTGATAAATGGGAGCAGTTTTCTCTCACTTGTGAGCACCATTTGTTAGCACAAGTCAAAGAGCTCAGAGCCCTCCATCCCAGGTGACCGCTGTGAACTCCAGCCAGCTCCACCAGCCAGAGACCACTCATGGGCACTGGGAGGGCCCTGGTGGCATTCTGGTGCTCTTGCTAATTGGAGCAAGGATATTTTTTTTATAACTTGGTCCCATGAGCAACTTTGTTGGGGTTCATTTTACAGGGGGACTAGTCTGCATGGACAGCTGCCCATTTGAAAACACCCATAAGTATCTAAGAAACATAGTTCTTATTTCCTCACAAAACCCAAATGCTAAATGGTCCATGAAGCTCTTGTGAGAAACAGATTCTTAGTTTTTCAGTCACGGGACCAAGAGAAATGAAGTCCGCAATCTCTTGCATCTCTTTCCCCAAATCATGATAAATCTATCCAGACAGGCTGCCAGCATCTTGTGGTGGAGGGAATTGACTCTCCCAAGAAAGTTTAGACATCAGTTTTCCATCTACAATTTGTGGCCCCACTCCACTGTTTCTCAACAGGATCCAAGTAGGGTAAGAAGGAGAATGTGATCCCTTACCTCCCAGTCACTTGAATGCTCCCTAAAGTCAGAAATTATTATCAAATCCCGATGTGACCCCCATCTTGAACACCACCAACACATGATCCATGGCAACACAAACAGGCAGGCCTGCTTTCCACATCCCCCCACTAGTGGGAAATCAGAGACTTCACCTCTCTGGAATCCTCCAGCCAAAACTTGTCACTTCATAAAAATCAGTGAAATCCAAACTATTTTTTTTCTTGGTGAGTTTCATCCAGACAAAGCCTGGAGCTGCTAAGCTGCCTTCCTCAAGAGCTTTTGCTGATATGTCTGAGAACATGTTTATTGTGTGAGCAGCAGCACTTTGGAAAGAAAAGTAACTTCCCAGCTATTGAGGTGGAACTAAACTAGCTGTTTGTAATGCCTGGGAAAATATCACAAGCTAAAGATTCTCCATCTCCTTTTGCCACCCACATCATCTGCGACAGTCACTGTGTAAATCATGTTACAGGACCCAAGCAACATTTTTCACATAGCCCCTCTGCTTACCAATGGGAACCATAAATGTTGCCTGGAGAGGAAAAAGGAAATAAAATAAATGGGAAACCGGCTGATAATGAGTCAGGGACCAAAAGATTTAATGGACTCCATTTCCTCATCTCTTCCTCCCTGCCCCATACAAAGAAGCCACTTGAATATCCCAAGGGAATTGGGAGGCTGAGATGCAGCCATGGCTTTCCAAGCCTGTTTTTCTGATGACTCCAAGAGACAGTAGAGCAGGATAAACTCAATTTCCCTCCTTCACATAACCCTTACCCCCTCCCCATGCAGGAAGCCCGTTAGACACTGATGATGTGTAGCCCATCAGTGGAATAATTTCATACATCCTTCCTGCTTGGAGATGGGCAGCAACCTCCCCTCCTCCTCACTCACTTGGTAGAAGAGGCTCTAGACATGAGCAAAAGCAGGAAACAGTGAAATACAAGTGACAGAGATCTCTTATCAGACTGCTTATCAGAGCATCAAAAAGGGCTGGAGTGCCTACCCAGGTGGGGCCAGAAGCCTGGAAATGATGCTGCTCCCTATCAGTTTCAATTGCCTAAAAATAGCTCTCTGGATTGTTCCCATAGTCAGGCCAGATGAGCTTTGGATTTTCTTTGCAGTGTCCTCAGGCAGCTGCTGCACATCTCCACTGGTGTTCTGCCACCAAGTGTCCCACACCATCACGGTTGCCGCAGGCAGTGGCAGTCAAAATATGCAGCCAGAGCAAGCAGCCAGGTTCTGCACTACCCATGGGATACTCCCACAGGCAGGGATGTCTCCTGGAGAAGGTGATTTCTCCTGAAGAAGCTTCCACTGCCCCTTGCAGCTGAGTGGATCTTCCCGAGTTCACTGTCCCCATGAGAGGCAGAAAGAGGAAGGTGAGAAGAGGGAAGAAAAACCTTGTTGATACTCTCTCTGCAGGCTCCTGCTGCGCAAACATGAGCTCTCCTCTTCACTAGAAAGAAAAGGCTCACACCAGGCAATGCTGCCACGCACATTCAGAGTGTCTCAGGATCCCCTCCCTGCCTGGCTCAAAGCTGGTTTTTATTAAGAAATGCAAATGCCTTTTAAAAAGTCACTTTTCAGCCAAGGTTTGCAACTCAGATTCTTCCGTTCCTAAGCCCCAGCCAAATCTAAAGCTGCTTTATAGGCATCTCTCCACATATATTTGTTGTTTGTGCAGCTTTGAGCTTTCAATCCTGCAGCTGCAGGACATAGTTTTGAGTCATTTAAAACAAGCTGAAGTCATTTAGGAGATAGACTTTTATCATTGCTCAGAAACGTTAACCAGTGTCATGAACTCTGCTTGGAACTACGGCGTGGTTCCGCCTTATCGAACTCCTGAGCAGGAAATAATGCAATACTATGCTAACTGCTAATGCAATAATTGTGTTCATAGATATGTGAAACCCAAACTCAGACATGTGCTAAGCTTAGTACAAGCTACAGAGCTGTGCACAGTTCTGAGGAAAGACATGCAATAACTTCCGTGCTGCACCTCTGTGGGTGGACACAATGTCCTTTTTATATGGAGTATGAAATCAGGCTTGGTGTGAACATTACTTCCACATATTGTAAACAGCACATTTCTTGCAAGCTAGTGCATCTCTAACAATGCCATACAGATGATGACTCTTTTTTCCTCCCCCTTTCAAAGCAAGCTCATTCTCATCAGCTTTGTGTCTCCATAAAAAGAGTGGTGGATGTGTAACGAGGCTGCCTAATTCACTGACAACGTCATTTGCAATAGTTTCCCTAGCTTGGCATACCTCCTTTCTAGCTTTGGGAACTGTTGGGTAGATCTCTGGCCAGCCTGATCTAGTGTAGGGTGTCCCTGCCCATGGCAGGAGGGTTGGAACTAGGTGATCCTTGTGGTCCCTTCTAACCCTGACTGATACTATGATACTATACTATGATACTTCACACCCTCTGGGTCAGTGCAGCTGCACTGTGAGATCCCAAAACTTTTTGCTGCATTTTTAAGAGAAACAGCTGCACTTTATCTCCCCAAAGCAGCTCCTGATGCCTCTACACCATCCTCCCCCCTGCCTAAACAGCTTCTGCTCCACCACCACCTTTCCTGCACCCATCCCAGAGTCAGGGGCAAGACCCTCACCAGCCAAGATACCACACAGGGGAGCTCAGCCCTCTGTATGGTAAGAAGTCCCAGCCAGCACCGGTGGAAAGGATTGGAGTAGTGATCAGTCATGTCCCTAACAACCGGGGGGCCACCAGGCCCCCGGCCTTTGTTATCACCACCACCATCACCCAGTGCACACCATGAGGACTCACCAGAGATGAGAGGAGGATCCTCCAGCCCAAATGGGCTCTGCCTTGGGCTTCTACTGTTCCTGGGAGGCATTAAATAGGGGAGTGGATGGGGAGGGCCAAGTGGACACACCTGGGCTGGGAGGAGACTCCAACAGAGCCCAGGTGCTCTGGGTTAGAGGGGAAAAAGGGGCCAAAATTACAAACCCACCAACACTTCATAAAACAAAGCACAGTGGTGGTTAGTAAAATGAAATCTTTCCATCGGTATCATTTTGCTTGCTGGGAAAATCTGTGCTTTTCAGATCAAGGTAACAAGTTTTAACTAAAAAAAAAAAGAGTTCTGCAAGAGTGATTTTTTTTTCCCTGGATACCAGCAGACAACAGCATGATGCTGAAAGGACTGGAGCACTGCCCTGTGAGGAGAGGCTGGGAGCCCTGGGGCTTTATAGTCTGGAGAGGAGAAGACTGAGGGAGCATTTAATCAATGTTTATAAATATCTGAGGGCTGGTGGTCAAGAGGGAGGGGCCAAGCTCTGTTCAGTTGCACTTTGTCATAGGATAAGGGGCAATGGACATAAACTCTAGCACAGGAGGTTCCACCTCAACATGAGCAGGAACTTCTTCACTGTGAGGGTCACAGAGCGCTGGAGCAGGCTGCCCAGAGAGGTTGTGGAGTCTCCTTCTCTGGAGATTTTCGAGATCCATCTGGATGTGTTCCTGTGTGACCTGTGCTGGATTCTGTGCTCCTGCTCTGGCAGCGGGGTTGGACTTGATGATCTTTGAAGGTCCCTTCCAACCCCTAACATCCTGTGATCCTGTGATCATATCCAATGTGACCAGTTTAGGCTGTGCCTTTAAGAAAGGGACAGATGAGAACTCAATCACCCTGCCACACCCAACCAGACTTGAATTATGGCAATCATTTGATGCTTATTTTGAGTGGTGTAACTCTGAGATGTGGCTGTGAGAGTACAACAGGAGCCAGCACCCCTGCACTGAGCCCAGGACTGAGGGGATGCAGAGAGCACCAATCTCAACGGCAAAGTGGGTTTCCAGAAGATCCTCTAAAGTGTATCAATTACATGACCCAGAACTCTGGGGCTTATTTTCATTTTAATAGCCCCAAGTATCTTCCTTAAGGCTGCAGTACTATAATATTCCCTTTCATGTGAACTTAAAACCAGAAACAGCCAGGTTTCAGATGGCTTTGGACAGACACTTCCCACTTGGGGAATTTCACTTTCTCTTCCATTGAGTGCCCAAAAAACTCTGCAGAGAAGTCACTGATGCTGCAATTACTCAGGAGCCTAAACCTCCTCTAAAATCTCAGTCATCTCTATAAGATAAGCACTAGCAGTGGGGAGCTCCTGGGTGCTAGGGAGCAACCCCAGGCTGGGAACCTGAGCAACGAGGCTGGACTCTTCCTCACTGCATGTTTTAACAAGGAGACCAGTTTGTCTTCACTTAGAAGTACTCTATGGATGTTGATAATTACAGCATGCACAGGGCTCCTAGGGACAGCATAGTTTTGTTTGTTTCATCATCTCTCTTCTAATTTGTCTCTAAACTACTTCTGCACCTTCACAAGCCTCTGAAAAGTGGTGGCTCTCTGGAGCCTCTCATCTACTCAAGCTCAGATTTGCACTTTGGGATTGTATCACCACATTCCTCGAAGAAGGACTCGAGGCCTGGCAAGGCTCCCATGTGAAGCACTGCTGCCTATGAATCACTTGCATTTTCCACACAAAAAAAGTAAAAAAGAGTCAAAATCAGAATCTCCAAACCACTTGCTGTATTTCATCAGTCCTGGTAAGGAGATTCTTCCCACAGGGGAAGTGTGAGAGCACACTTAAACCTGTGTGTATACATCTCGATGCATGAAAACGTGTTTCAGGAAATAAACACAATGGAAGGCTTCTATTATTGTAATTGTGTTTACTAACACCAGCAATGAGCTTGCACTGGAAATAGCACAGCTCCCACAAGACACCTGGAGGTTATGTCATTGTGCTTGGAGCACAAATGGATTAATTCAGCAAGGATCCTTATCCTGCCAGCTTCCACTGTGCCAGAAATAAATTCACCTTTGCATAGCAACTATGGAATAGGCAAGACCTGACAGTCCTTCCACCAGGAAGGGGACCTCCAGCAGTATTAGCAGTTGTGTAGCTTCCAGCTTCAGCTCAAAGTCTGGCTTTGCTGACCGCTGCCATCAGCAACACCTATTTTTCCTGCATTAGACAGGACTGAGTTAGCAGTGCTTATGCTGTCTGGGCTCATCTACCACTCTCCATTTTTCCAGTTGAGAAATGCCAAAACACACAGAATTTATAGCTGGTTCTGTTTAGCTCTACACAGGTGCATGAATGCCTGGGAAATGTGTCCAGCTTTTGCACTCCCCATAGCTTACGTAGCCTGTGACAGAAAACACTTCACAGGATATATTGATCTTTCATCAGATTTCAGTCTTTAATGCAGGCTGACAAGAAAAATCTGTTTTTCCCCCAAAATGGCCCTGAATGTCCCTTAATTTTATGTGCTGACACCTAAATGCTAAGATCTTCTGATGCTTTACTCTTTCAGGAGGAAAACAGAGACCCCCAAACTCTGTGGTTGGGATGTCTGATTCTAGCAGACAAACATTTGGTTGCGTTTCCATAGGATTCTCTTGAGATCCATTTAAAAATTAATAAAACAGCAAGAGTGCAAGAGGACTGCTCAAAGACAAGCTTCATACAGCTAAATTTCCAGCTGCTGTTCCCCCACAGGAAACTAATGTACTCAAAGGGCAGAGAGCCTCTGGAGCAGTCTGAAGACCAGAATCCTTCTACCTGCCTCTGTCTCCTGCGGGTTCAGCTAAATTCAATGTACATCATGCCCTGTTACACCACACAGCATTGCTGTATCATGTGTGAGAGGAGGCTGCATTTCAGTTAAGGCAGTCTACTCTAGCACAAAGGGCACTAATGGAATCGAAACTGTCAGACCATTTCTCCTAGGAAACAGAGCAAGACCTCTTTGGATCATAACAAATGAAATCCTCATTAGACTCACACTGACTCTAAAGCATCGAGACATTTGGTAAATAATGGACTTCATATCAGCAATGTTTTCTAATTAGTAGTAAGAATTATGATGCAAAAATAAGTATACACACTGAGGGGCAGGTCACCATCTGCTTTTTGCTGACAAAGCTGTTACAGTCAGTGCTGTTTGGCTGATTAACATCAGTGGGGACTCAGACCTGGAATAACCTTGAAATCCAGAAAAGGACTTCCTCATCCTGCCATTATTAAGACCCTGTTGAAGTCGGTGAAGGTTTTCCTGTTGACTTCACTGTAATCCTAATTCATTATTTTAGTGTGACCACAATTAAGACACAAGCACACTTACTCATTTTTCTCCAGTTCCAAGATGAGCTCCTGGCCTTCTGCCTTTACTGTAAGTTCAGCTCTGAATGGATGCTGCGTGCAAAAGAGACAGTGCCTGTTACTCATACATCATCATAATTATGAACATATCCAGAAACATAAATCATTCCACTGGAAACTGCAGTTGACCTTAAACCACTCCTCACTTTCCTCCTACCTTTAGACCTGGAGTGCTGGCAAAGGGAAGAAACGGGCCACAGTGGCTCCCAGCTCCAGGAAAGCTGCTGCATCTCTTTGGCACAGTCATACATCTCAGTGGACACTGCTCAGGGTCTGGGCCCAGATGCCACGATGCAGAGCCAGGAAGCACTACAGTCATGCTGGAGGGATGCTGTAACTGAGCTAATGATCCTGGTGTCTCAGGAGGGATAATGGGCTCGGACAAAGCAACAAGTCCTGCTGCTGCAGTGCTGAGAGGCGCAGCTGGGTGGGAGGGATGCACTACACTCCCTTCTTTACACTGTGCTCAGGATCACATCACAGCACAAATGACAATAAAAGGCATGCAATGGAGTCCCTACATCTTAGGCTGTAGCTGTCGTTCAGATAGTATTTCACAGCTGCTCTTGTATTAGTCCCAGCCTGCCAAGGCACTGGGAACCATGACAGCAACTTTCTAATGTGTTTCAACACAAGGACACAGCCTTGGTTTGCTGTCTGCCTACAGTCGGTTCCCCAAGGCCTACTTGTGTTAACAGAAGGAACTCAAATTTCTTAATGCAATGGCAAATGCATACATTAAACGTAACATCTAAGGGGGAAAAAAATATTTAAAACAATGAAAACACAGAAAACCCCACTGGGGACCAAAAGTATAGAACATGCTTCCTAGACGACCAACTAAAAGGTCTCCAGTTTTACCTCCCTCAAAGCAAGACCACAAGCTAAGACCTGCTGGGGATTTCTGAGTCTGAGTGCTTTTACGTATAGGAAATGGATGAATAAACTCCCCAGAAGAGAAATTATCTATCTGATAAGAACAGACTTCTCTATTCAGCTGAAAGAAAAAAAAACAACAACAAGAAGCCATAAAAGCTGGTGAGGTGATTAACTCAAACCATTTCCTAATTCAGTGCTGGAGGAGATTTTGCAGAAGAGGCATACTGAAAGCACAATAAAGCAAAGCTGGCTGAGTAGGATGTTCTGATGAAAAATGTCAGCCCAGTGATGCACTTGCTTGCCACCTCAATTCCAAGCTCAGTTACAAACCTCTCATTTTACCACCTCCCTGCTCTTATTCTGCATTTTGTTCATCTTTCTTTTCCATTTCTAGGACATTGCCCTAGGCCCACACAGTTGACGCAAAAAGAAGTTAACACATTTGCTATGGTGGCTAATTCCACAGGGCTGAGTTTAGTTTACTGAAGCATAGGTGCTCAGTGCACCTCAGAGTGGGTCTGTTGCTCTGCTGACTAACATGTAAGCAGTGGTGGTTACCTCACCTGTATCTTGGGGAGATCTGAGGATCTCCACCATCATCAAACTTTCTTCACGAAGCGTGTGCAAGCATCATTAGACTCAGCAACACTTTCCCTCTCCTTCAATAATCCTATGACTTCGGAGTCCATCAATTGATGTGTAAGTGAAATATTCCAGCTGTACATTAGCTTTGCTAGCACTGGTTGTAAAGCCAACAGGAATTTGCCTGAAACAAACCAAGTACAACCACCGAGACCCAGCAAAGCTGTATAAAGGGAAAGGCTGTCCAGATGTATTTGTAGCACTACCAATAACATAAAGGACCAAAACTTCCATGCAGTATTCCAAGGATATTTTAAAGAGAATTAGGACCATGGGAGAGTCATTGTAGGGCCTTTTTTTTTTATTTAATGACAGAATAAAAACTTTTATAAAGTCTCACATATAGAGAGGAGCTAAATCCCATACTAACACTACTTTTGGGGAGATGCCATGATTTGTCTTTAGTATAACACTGCAGCTTCCCTTTTTCTGGTTGACAATGTAAATAACACCATCTGGATTTTCCTCTTTCGTTTGATTATGCAACTGATAACTTCTTGATTGTGGTAATGCAAATCCTGGGAAGCTGAGCAGCGGTTTGTGGTTGATGTTGAAGCCTGAAACCCCAGTATTTCTCAGAATGGCTGCAGATTAATGCCATGCCACTTCAGCTGTCCACAGAAGTGGGGGTAAGACCTGTACCGATACGTATGGTGTGCAAGACACAGACAGACCTGAGCTCAGGGTGACTTTTCTTAGTGAAGCACCGTCGCAGCGCGGAACCATCACCTCCAAAAGCTGATGCCTCTATTCTGCTCTTGATTGCATCGCTGCGCTTCCCTTTCAGACATTTAGATCAGGCAGACCCGATCCACGTTTGAAGGCATGGCAGAGAGCGAACCATCAGAAACCTCTGCACAGTGACCGCAAGCCACCCGACGCGGTCTCAGGCTCAGTGCCCGAGATGTGCCAGCCAGTTTTCCCAGCCCTTCCCGGCACCCGGCGGCGCCGCAGCAGCTGCCCGTGCGGCAGATGGGCTTACCGCGGCTTGTCACAGAGCTCAGCTTAAAAAACACCCCAAAAGGCACATGGCGAGGTCCTGCCCTGACCGTGACATCGTTCCTCCCCTGGAAACGACACAGGGCTTTGAAAGCAAAACACGAACGAGGAGCCGGGCGTGACCTACCTTCTCGTCGCTGGGGCTCCCCGGGGCTGCCCAGCGCGGCACCACCACCTCGGGCTGCGGCTCCGAGCCGGCGACGACCCCTCCCGCTGGGGAGACACAAGAGGAGCCGCTCATTACCCACCCTCGGGAGCTCCAGAACAAGGGGCCGGGGCGGGTGGGGAGAGAGCCCTGCGCTGGCTGTAAGGGAAGCAAGAGGACCCCCCCCACATCAAAGCATCCACCCGTTCTGCCTCCCTCCCTCCCCGGGGGCTCATGCAGCCAGAGGCATATGTGCAGAGTGGGGGCGCCCGGTGCAGCCCTTCCCGAGCCAGGCACCCTGCACTCACGGGGCGGCCGTAGCAGCAGCGAGAGGGCGATGCTGCAGAGCAGCCCCCGGCCCCGCATGGCTCCGGGCAGCACACGGCGCTCCGCCACCGCCCCGCCGCATATAAAACCGCCCGGCGCGACTTTCTCCTCCCACCACCGGCCCGAGATCCGCTTCTGCAGCCCCTGCCTGGGGGAGGGGGTGGACGGGGGTGTCTCCTCCTCTTCTTCCTCCACCCCACACTGGGCAGCACCTCGGAGATGCCCCTCGCGTGCAATAGAAGTTCTGTCCTGGGCGTGGGGATGTGAGGCTGGGCTGTCCTCCCAGCACCCCAAGCACCTCCATGGGGATCCCTATGAAAAACCTCTTCCCCTCTCCCCCCGCCCTAGCTCTTTTGCACGGAAATCTGTTGTGTCTTAAAAGCTAGCGAAGAGGAGGGGACCTGGTGGAAGGCAGCAGCCAAATCGTTGTGAAGAGGCTCCTGTAGGAGATGTGCTATGGCTTTATTTGTTTATTATATTAGTATGTAATCCTAGCAAACCTTTCATGGTTCCAGAGCCTCAGCTCCTGAGAAATGCATTGCCCCTGGACAACTGAAGGGATATAGGATGAAATTTATTGTGCCCATATAAATAGGCAGAAGCAACAAGGTGTCCACTGTCTCTTTAAGGCTGGGGAAGGGCACGGGAGCATCCACAGCTCATATTTCTTGTGCTGCCCTTCAGTGATGTCCACTCACTCCCCTAAAGCTCCCAGAGAAGCATCCTTTTCTCCTCCTGCATCCTTCAGCACTAACACGAGGCTGTGGTATACACACCACCTCATTGCTAGTCATCTGCTCTTCACAAATAGGAGCACCCAAAGGACTGCCAGACGCAGTGCCTCACTGCTGGGTTAGCCACTGTGGCTCTAGGTTGCACCAAGAGAGTCCAAGTTAGTAGGGCTGCGCTCAGGTCACCAGTTGCAAAAACATGAGCTCTGTGATGCTGTAGGTGCTCCCTGCACACGCTGAGCCCATGAAAACCAGCTGCCTTCCCCTGTGTCGGATTATTTCTGCTGTGATTCTCAGTTAGCTCAACTGTAACCACACTACCATTTTCATGGCAAGCATTTTTATGGGGTCAGCTCAGAGTGGCAGGAAAAAGCATTGCCTCTTAAGTATACTCTTTAGGCAGCCATTGATCCACATTATCAACATAACCCTTTCCATTCATCTCTGTACTTAAAGTGGCTGTGTAGGTGAACCACCAGGAAATCAGCTTAAGAAATGTGGAGAATTTTCACCTGGCTATGTTTCACAGTATATCAGTAAATTAGGCTGACAGGACATGAATGCTTCATTCAGAATAAAGGTTTGCTAGATAATAGTAACAATAATAATGATACTGTCTCTTGCCCAGAGGTTTATTTATGCTATTGAAAGTCTTTGCTAACCCATGCCAGTGTGCCCAAAGGAAGCATGGTTGTTTTGGTTTAAGGCTTTCATATATGCCCCCTCTCTCCCTCAGCACTTCACACACTGAGCCTTTATGATCTTGTGAAAGTCAGTTTATTCCTGATATCACCCTGGCAGAAGAAAGCTGAGACATCCTGGGGACTGCTAGAGAGAATTATCAGGGTGAGCAGACTACGAACGACATTTTAGCTAACCCACAGAAAGGTCACAACTTTTTGTCACACAACTAAATCATGTTATTTCCCAGAATAAAAATCCAGGGACCAGATTCCAGCTGTCTCCTAATCATGTGGAGTACCTTGAAGAGAAACCTTGAAATTCTTGTGAACTCTCCCATTTATTTATAGCTGCCTGTAATATAGAAGAAAACAATGGCACAATTGTTGATGCCTTTATTATAAATAAGTAAAAATGCAAGCCAAATCTGACACAGATTTAGCTATTTGCTTTCATCCCTGCATAAAATTTCCTTCTGCACAAAGGAGAAAAAAAAACCCAAAACTTTGATGAGGAACATGTATATTGGCATGGAAAGATTGCTACAAACCTCCTCAGCACAACAAATCCTGCCAGGGGCTGCTCCATATATTTCTCTTAAAGAAGATCAGCTCAAAACCCCAACCAACCAACCAAAAAAAAAAAAAAAAAAAAAAACCCAAAGAAAAACCCCCAAAATATTACATGGAATAAAGGAGCCTTATCTTAAGATTGTTAAAATGCTCAGGCCAATTACTATCTGCTTGTGATTTCTGTCACCACCCAAACATCATAAAAATGAAATACATGCAATATTTGCATTTCTTATGGAGGGGTATTTTTATCTTTGGAATTTGGTAATACGAGAATTGATATCTTAGTTTATAATCACCAGAAACTCCCTCCATAAAAATATAGCCACAGACTGTGCAGTGGTTATATATAGTTTAATCTATATTTGTATGATAGATCACTTACAGCACTCAGACATCGCTGCATGGAAAGATTCAGGGTATTCTGCCCTTACTAACAGTGCTCGGATGCTGTAAGGATACCTGCCTCTGGCACAGAATGAGTCAGATCCTGCCCTGACCCATCTCTTCAAAAAGCTCTTACTGGAGTCAATGGGACCTTTGCCTGATTCACAGAGAAAGGTCAAGCTTTCAGTTATCTGGGAATTACACAGACTCAGACTCATTTCCTCCAGGATCCCAACTGCTCGATTAAAAGTATCAACTGGGAATTCGGGAGCCTGTGCTCTGTTCCCTTATCAGTTACATCCGCTGTGATCAAGGGATGGACACACCTGCAGCCTCCATGCAGCACCCAGGGCATGGTCAGTATATGAGATCGTTCAGTAGGCTTGAAAATTAGGTGTTTCAGTTTCCCTAGGGCAAAGCTGATGAGAAAGATTTTGAAGAGGAGTTTCAGCACATACTCAACAGTTGGCAAGATGAATTAACACTGTCGTCGTTGGGTGGAAAGCAAAAGATGAAGAGATGGGAGAGATCTCATTATGTTCATAGTAAATTAGGAGTTAGCCACCTAGAAGGAAATAGAAAGCTAGATCCACAGAGGACAATGCCTGTTCAAGAAACAGATTTTTGCAGAGAATGACTTGGATATATATATGAGACTAAAAGCTCAGTAATATTTCATTGGAACTCTCTCTTCAGAAATAGGAGCTGTTGTTGAATGAACTGCGCTGAAAAGACTCCTGCCGACACTGGAGAAAATGTTACTGAGAATCCAAGTCTTAGCAGGAGAAGGTAGAGGACTTTTTGTCCTGCCTAGCCTCTGCTTTACAGATGCTCATGCTGATAAAAGAAATTTTCTGTCTTAGGCTGACTTGAGCAGGATGTGAAAACTTCCATTTTTCAGAACATTTTTCTCCCTCAGATGATCAAAGGAGGAAGACTGTGAAGGGAACTGGCGATTTAACAGTGAACCTCTTTATTCTGAGTCTTAACAGTTGAGAACAGCTTTGGCTGGCCCAGAATATTCTGCTTAGCTTTGGTTTTCCACCACCCATGCAGGACAGCAGGAATACTTAGAACAGCTCTAGAGCAGCTGTCCAGCCAAAGAGGGAGAAGTGCTGTAAGATGATCAGGTATGAGGCAAGGGCTTGTCCCAATGTGCTGTTATTGAAATCATATCAAAGCACTCTCTATGATTTTTTTGAAGGGTGGGTCACTGCTGCTGCTTTTGCTTCATTCCTACAGGCAAGTAAACTTAATGGCAGAAGACTGTGTAAGCAACACATTGCATCTTTTTAACTGTATTTGTACAACTGTAATGCTCCCCTCCACACTTGCCTGCAAGCTTCTCCAACACAACAGCGAGAGAAGGGGAACAGGTATAATGGTGCTTTAATAGCTAAATATAGCTAAAGCTATAAAGGCTTTAAATAACATCCAGTCCATAAAAACATCCAGTAATTTGGAAGAAAAAAAAATACCAGTCTCTGCAAATGGATAGCCTCAGGCAGTGATGCACTGGGTAGCACTACTGTCTTTAGACTTCTGCAGCAGTGGGAGAAAAATAAACTTTGCTCAGAAAAATCTGCATCCCATTTGTTTTTCAGGCTAAGAAGCATGCAAGGCAATTTTTAGTTTAGATTATCGTAAACATCAGAGAAAGAAGAAAATAATTATAAGAGAGTAGAATATGTCTCTCGTATCTCACTCTCTGCCCTGCCATGAAGCAGGGCACCAAAGGACTGGCCCTGCCTATGAGCCACTTCACACATTGCAAGGAGAGAAATACCAGCACAGCTAGCTGGCATGTCAGGAATCTGCATTTAGGAGATAAGTTTGAAGGTGGCTTGACAACGACCTAGAAATGGGAGCTAAAACCCCCTTCTGTCACAAGATAATGCCCCATCTGGGCTGCCAGTGCATGCTCAGAATGATTCAGAGGAAGCTGGGTTTGGACGAGTCGTTTGTATAATTTTCACTTCTGCTGTAGACAAGACCTGATAGTCTCAAAATGAGCTCAGCTGAAGGCTGGGTCCAGTGTTGTAGACCTGCAGACACAGATCCCACATGACCAATTCAGGATTTCAGCTCTAGCTGGAAAGGAAGGAGTGATCAGGCCTATATTTTGTTTGCTCATTAATATATTTAGGATGTGTTAAACCTGTCTTCTCTTCTCCTGGCCTTACTGGTTTTAAACAGAGTAAGTATCTATTGAGGATATCATACTGTCTTTTCATACATGAACAGCATAGGTCCCATTAGCAGATGAATGCTGCATAGCAAGTGCTGAATCCCTCATCCCACTGAAGCTCACACTGAGCTGTCAGCACTGAGTTCACAAGAGCAGGGTAAAGCTGAGTACCCCAGAGGCATCTCCCTTCAAATGGTGCTGGACACCCCCATATGGGAAGAAGGAAATTTGTATTATCCATGGCAAGCAATAATTCTAGGTTCTGGTGCATTAAACTGTGTCTTATATCCTACTCCATAGTGTATAAAAAGTAAAATGGGAGAAGAGGAAAGTTAGATCTAGAGAATAATCCCACAAACAGCTGTTTTATACCTTGAAACACACTTGTGTAGGAATTAGTACATTTGCCCACACACATTCCTGCAGGCCAGATCAGCTTTCAGTGAGAATTTAGAAATGAACAGGCTTTTTCTACTATTTATAAGACTTTCCTCTTCATGATTCTTCTGCATTACAAGTGCAGGGGGATGTTTGTAACACTTGCAACATGTAGGGTGAGGAGGATTTGTTCATGCTTTCGTGTTCTTTAACTCTAAAACAAGAGGTTTCAATCTTGGGACTTGGAAAATGTTACGAGCCTACAGAAGCAGAAAAGCATGAAAATGTTGATATGAGACTGAAAAGTTAAAATGCAATGAACTCAGAGGCTGTCTACATTTATTTAGGACTATCTTTTGAGGCATATGGAAGTTTGATTTGTACCTGTCTTTGTCAATAACACTGTCTTGATGGATAGTGGGGACCTACGGCTCAGGTTTGACAGGATGCTCAGGGCCCAACAGATCCAGTGTGACAACCCATAAAATACAAGATGTCCTACATGAGATGGGCAGCCTAGCATTCTCTGAACCGTTCCTCAGCATCCTCTCACAGCCTAGGATGGATGGACTTCTCCATCCACAGCTTCCAGCTTTCCCCACATTTCTGTGGTAGCTGAATTCACACAACTATACATGCACACATGTATCCACCAGAGAGCAGGGAGGTCATTCTGCCCCTTTACACTGCACTGGTTAGGCCGCACCTCGAGTACCATGTCCAGTTCTGGGCCCCTCGGTTTAGGAAGGATGTTGACTTGCTGGAATGTGTCCAGAGAAGGGCAACAAAGTTTGTGAGGGGCTTGGAACACAAGCCTTATTAGGAACACAAGTTCCCTATGAGGGAGCTGGGGTTGCTTAGCCTGGAGAAGAGGAGGCTCAGGGGAGACCTTATTGCTCTCTGCAACTACCTGAAGGGAGGTTGTGGACAGGTGGAGATTGGTCTCTTCTCCCAGGCAACCAGCACCAGAACAAGAGGACACAGTCTCAAGCTGCACCAGGGGAGGTTTAGGCTGGAGGTTAGGAAGAAATTCTACACAGAGAGTGATTTGCCATTGGAATGGGCTGCCCAGGGAGGTGGTGGAGTCACCATCATTGGAGGTGTTTAGGAGGAGACTTGATAGGGTGCTTGGTTGCATGGTTTAGTTGATTAGGTGGTGTTGTGTGATAGGTAGGACACGATGATCTTGAAGGTCTCTTCCAACCTGGTCTATTCTATTCTATTCTATTCTATTCTATTCTATTCTATTCTATTCTATTCTATTCTATTCTATTCTATTCTATTCTATTCCATTCCATTCTAAATTGCCTGGAAAACTGACTTCAGCTCATCATTCCAGCCATGATGCAGCTTAGATGCACAGTAAGCCTGTGAGTTACATGAATTAGGATCTGCCTGTCCCCACTCAACATCCATGGTTTAAAATGAAGCACTAGAGGTATATTTTTCAGGTGAGTTTATTCAAATACAACAACAGCAACATAACAAGATTCACAGAAGAAAATGACCCTCTGTTCCAAAAAATGGGGGGGGAGGGAAGTAACATTAACTACACATTTTGGCCAAAAGATTTTGAATTTCATTACTGTTTGAGTTAGGCAAAGAGAATCTCCCTGTTAAAAGCCTTTGATACATCTCAGAGAATTTGGTATTGTCTGGAGAAGTCTTTGCAGCACTAACTACACTCAGGGATAAAGTCATAGACCACTAGTGTAAGTCACAGGGCCAGAACTCATATGATTTCCTCTCTCTGGGTGCTACCATGCCTCACCACACCTTCTGGACAATCCCATTTTGGTTAATGGTGCTTGTTTCAGACCAAGGTATTACTGAAAGTGATGTGTTATATAGCAGTTTTACCACAAACAAGACACTACAGTTACAAATTAAACAAATTAAACGTAAAACTACCTTATCATGGGAAAAATATAAAGCACTGCAGAATAATTGACTTCACTCTCCAGGCCCTAGAGTATTTCACTGCAGTAAGAATTACATTACAGTCATAAACAAGAACTATTTCACTTGCTAAAACTCCTAAAGTAATACTTACAAAATTATGGCAAATGCTATCAAAGGGCCTATTTTGGCATTAAAAAGATGTCCTTAAACACACCTCTCCTCAGGAAAGCACATTATCTATCACATGCTTAGATCTAAATTCCTGTGTAAGTGGTCTCCTGAGAGAGCCCAAACAATGCCCTGATGAAGCTGGTGAAACTCCAGAGGCTTTTGACCTCCCCAGATCTATATGTGATCTCTCAAAATGCGAACAGATCATCAGACTTCAAAATGACCTCTCCAGATCTCTCAAGCTACATGGATCTTCCACTGAACACACTGAAGTCAGTGTTGAAGAAAAGCATTAATAACATTCTACAATATTTGATTTGTCTGGTTTTTAAGTCGGTTTTAAAATTACAGTTCTTGCAACAACTTCACTTCTTCCTCATCACTGTCAGTTACATTGACTAGGTGGATGCTGGAGGGAGATGAAGTGATTGACAAAACCTCCTCCAATACTTCAACGTCCAGCTGTGGTAGGGGGCTGGAATACTGATCTGTGTTGCAGCTGCTGTGACATGGCACTGGTTCAAGGTTCTCGTGTACATTTTCCTTTGGGTATTCCTTGAAAGGATAGCCTCTGCCTAAAGGTGAAAACATCACCTCCTGTCTTTGGTATCTGTCTTCATAAAAGCCAAGGCATTCAGGCACTGGGCTGGAGAAGTTCCCAAAGCCAAATGGAGGCCGGCTGAATGGACATGTGCTGCAATGAAAGAGATTGAAAGTTGGCTTTCAGAAATGCAGATTGCCTGGACTTCCATTCAGCTAAGAAAGACACCAATGGTCTGTGCTAGTCAGCTCACCCTGTTGAAATACCCCAAACAAGCAGATTTAAAAACCATGCCTAAATTAAACTGGGACCACAACCAGATTCCATAGCTGTGCATGTGCAGCTCTCCATGCCAGATACAGGCATGACAAACACAAAAGTATTTATCAATGAAATAATACTATGGAAAAACCAGCATCTGATCAGCCTGCAGGGTGATGACCAACATAGTCAGAATAGTAAAACAAATTATCAACAATCCGTTTGTGTTATTTCTGTGTCATAGCTGGAGTAAAATGCTCTTATTTCTTCTCTGAGTGAACTCTTGCATCTGTTACACTGCTTATTGAACAGGAGGAGGGAATCCTTGTGCCCCATATGTGGTTGCCAATGTTACTGTTTAAAGAATGTGCAGTAATGAATTTTTAATAAGCAACTCCATAGTAGGTTGCAGGAAGTTACATTGTCAGATGTAACTGTGTTCCTCTGGTGTCAGAAAGTGGAATTTTTATTCTGATGCAGAATGTCAGGTGTTGTAATTTACAGTGTTACAGAAATTGATTACATTGTTAAGAATACAAAGTTTGTGAAGAAGTAACAGAACTCCACAGTGCAGACACTGTATGTCCACTGAGGTTTCGAGGAGATTGTTCACCTGTCCAAGGGACCATTTACAGTGCTGCAACATTTACTGCATGCATTCATTTGTGCTGTCAGTGCCACTCTGAAAATATTCTGAGTTTTGCATATTTTCTGAGATTCTGGTATGCAAGAAACGAGTTTATAGGATTGTGGACTTATAAATCATTGGATTAGAAAGATCCTGGCATTAGCAGAGCTGGCAGCCTTCAGAAGTCCATTGATGTGTATGGACTCAGAACAGTCTTCTAGGGTACAAAACACTCCTTTTCCTCAGTGGCTTCAAAAACTGTCTCGTTTCGGCGATCAAGGGCTAAGCAAAGTTCATGCTTAGCAGTTTGGGGAATATGTGTCCTGTGACCTCAAAACTAGAAATAACTTCTATTGAACTTAGCAGCTCATAAAGTTCTTCTGAGTGTCATGAGTCATCATCAGCCTAATTTATGACCATGTAGGCTTATTGCCACAGGAACATACTGGTTGTTGCTATTGGTAGGAATGAGCAGTGTATAAAGGGGCAGATTTTAAGTCTTAATAGCCATAACAATTTGCTCTGTCTGATATTGCACAGCCATGAAAGAAAAGATGATGCCTTACAATGAATAAGCATCAGCAGGCCATCAGATGACTTGTTTTTGAGCAGCACATCTGCTGCTGGGAGGGCACTGATGCTTTCTGTGCATGCATAGCTTAGGAAATATCCATAGGACAGTATGTGTTAGCTTGTAAATACTTTGATTAGGTGATCTCTGATTGACTGCTCAGAGACTGCAGAGGAACTTATGTAAGAATTCTGAAGACATTTCCCACCAGGCTGGATTTTAGAAATACTGGTAGCTATGACAGCTGCAACCATAGTAGCTAGGAGACATTTCCCACACCTACTTTAATTCTATCCAATAGTTTTCAAAATACATTTATACTATCTCTACCCAAGGCTTTACTGCAGAGATCAACTGCACTTAGATGCATAAAGTAGAGAGAAAATACTTCTATTGACCGTGGTCTCAGGAGTGCCAATTACTGCAACAGTACTATGGAGCCCTCAGTAACTGGGCAATTGAATGGGCAGCCTCAGGTCAGCAGGTCCCACCACACAGCAGCTATAGGAAGGTAAGAGCATCTCTCCTTCTGAATGCTTCATCTGCTTTCAGTAAGTCAAAAGACTCTCTGCCTTTTGTTATTTGTTCTTACTGGTATTGAAACGAAGGGTTTCATTACCTTGAAGGGAAATAGTGAGGTCCAGGCACAATGTAAGGGTGGTAGAATGGAAACCGAGGAGGTACTCCAAACAGGCTGGCTGGCTGACCAATGGGAGGAGACTCATAGATATGTGAGGGAAGAAAAGGGGTAGCTTGGGGAAGAGGTACAGGTCTAGGAAACATAGGAAGCCCTAGGTACTCCTTTGGGGGCTCAATATTACAGACAGAAAATCTGCCATTAGTAGTGGTTATGTTACTTGGGTTTCTGCTAAAGCTCTCAGTGAAAACTGGTGTAAGTCTCTTCAGAGAGCAATTGAGCCCAGATGATGCATTAAGAGTTTCTCTCTGAGCAGGTTCAGCAACATGCTGTGGTGAAATTACGGGGTAGAGGGGTAGGGTTGGAGCTGGAACAACCACTGATGTGGTGCTTGTACTAGTAGTCTGGAAAAAAGTAATTGGACCAGCACGTTGAAGGGAAGGAGCCGGCAGACGGATGGCAGGAGGAGCCCCACCTTTAGGAAACAGAACAGTCATTTATTAGACATGAATGCAGGAAGAGTTTTCATGAACAGCAGCATAACAAACCACAGCCAGAGACAACCATTTCCCCCAAAACACATTCTGTCATTACTTCCCTGCAACTCAGTCACACATCACTTGGCCTGCATGTATTCTGACAGATGGGTTTGGACCCACATTCAAGCTTCCTTCTACAGAAACCCAAGGGAGAAGAAGGAACTCACTAGTGAGTGTTGAGGCTATGAGGGTGGTGTGGGCTGTGTCTTCTGATACAGTCGTAGAATGAGGCTAGCATTTAGTGCCTGAAGCTCAGAAGACCTCCTAAATCTATCAGCTGAGTTGGAGTGAGCCAAATTCTTAACCAATATGTGTGGTGCCAAAGCAGCAGTGAGGAACAGAAGCCACAGTTATAACATCGTACTCTCCAGCCTGTTTTCTTACATTTCACCATGCTAATCTCTGAAGCATTTTGCTGACCATACACTTGAATGTACATTTTCAAATCACACATCATCTCAACAGGGCTGCCTTTATACAGGAAGATTTCAAAACACATTGCATAAGTATTTTTCAAACCCAACTACTTAGGCCAATAGTCTAAATTCTGAGTCAACAGAATTTAAATTAATCTAGATTGTTACAGTTTATATTTAAGAATAATTTCAACCAGAACAGGGTAGTAAAATCTGGAATGAAACACAGTAGCATCTGAGGACAACATAATATTATAAAATGAAAACCAAGAATACTTTATTCAGTCAAACTGACAGATGGGTTTGAGAAAGGATCACATTACTAACTCAGAACTTCACCAGAACAAAGGTGAGTGTTCACTTTTACCTCTGAATATTACCAAACAGCATAAACAGGTATTTCATTTTCTTCTTCAGGTTTAGTAAGGCAGTGCTGGATACTACTGCAGTTAGAGCTGGTGGGAGAAGGTAGATGTCAGGTGGAGACAGAACAAGAAACAGCTGTAGCTTAACAGGAAGTGAGTGCTGAGTAATAGAGATACAAAAAGACCAAGAGAGAGCAGGAGGTAACCAGGAGCTACAAAGAAAATAGCAGAGACTTGTGGGCAGCAAAGATGCCAGAAGAATTTAAGAGGCAACAGAAACAGTAGGTACAGACTAGGAGGCAGAGGTGCAGTGCAGAGGAGAACCAACAGGAACAGTGGTGTCATGAAAGACTGAGAAATTGTTTTAACTACATCTACACTACCATATGTATAACTTTTATTACAATAGATAAATCCTGAATTTTTAAAATAATTCACTACTGAGAACTCACAGACTGCATGTCCAATACTGGTCTGAACGCTGGGGATGACAACTGAACAAGCAGGTGGCTGGAAGGGACAAACAGCAGCTGGATTTGTAGCAATGATGCTCTGAGAAGCGCTGGAAAATACAGCAGAGACGGGCAGAGGAAAACGCTTCCTTTTGCCTTGGCGCGGTTGATAAACCCAGCCTGTCAGAGAGGGGAAAAAACCAAAAGATGCAGACATCCATTTTTGGGGATGGTCTCATTCTCCATGTCAAGCTATGATACCTGTAATTCCGTAGTATCTAAAACAAATTAGTCCAAAACCTGTTTCTATAGGCAATGGCAATACTCCTCCTGTTTCAGTGAGCTAGCAAATGGGGCACTTTATCGGAGCTGGAAATAAAATGGACATATTTGGGCATTGCTGTTAGTGTTACTAAATTGTTAACTGTGAGACAAAGAAGTAGGGAACAGGGGGGAGTGATGTGGCACAGCTGAGGGAAGCATGTTAAGGAGAACATGACACTGTACAATGGGCTCTCAGTGCAGAAGAAAGCCATAACTGTATTCAAAACGGAGACCTTTCCTGTTTCCTTAACCCATTCATTCTCACACACACCTGTAAGTTACAAGATACAATGGAAAATAAAACCCACTAGGAATCCTATATAGATTTGGGAGGAATTACATCTGCCTCTGACATAACACTAACCAAAGACTAACAGATGTATTCTGAATTGACACCGAGTAGCTCAGTCTCTTACACAGAGTAACTCTTAATGCCACATAAAAGGAAGCCCTCATTTTTCTTTCTTGAAGGGTGTAAGAAGAGAGGGAGAGTACTACTTTTTTTCTTTCACTTGCTCATGACAGATCAGTCAGATCTTGTCTAGCAGGATTAGACATAACCATGAATTAGCAGGAGTATGGTGACAGAGAAAGGACCACAACACCTGGTATCTCAACAGTTTTTGAAAACATTCAGAGTACTTATGTTCTGGTTTGCTGAACTGCACTGTTAGGGGTTAATTTGTTCAGGGTGCATGTTTTTAACTCTTTTGATAAAAGGCTGAGAAACGTCTGTCACACTGTTATTTGGGAATCCCACAGAATACAATACTCTTTATACTTCCTGGGCCATTTCCCTTTCCTGCTTTTAAGGAATGGATGCATGTGTCACCACAGGCCACCTGGACTGCTCTTTCTGAAGCATGCAAAATGAAGCAGCAAGCCATACCCACACTAAACTCACTATCTGGCTGTTAAAACTACTAAAGCATTCAGAAGAGCTGCTGTAGCTGTGGTGATCTAAGACCCTAAGAAACATTAGAGGCTATGAAAGATGAAACATTGGTTTGGATGCTTAAAAAAATTAATGTGCATTCAGGCACTGGAAAGCAGACAGGAGGAGGGCCATGTGCTTGACAGTTTTGTAATGTTTTTGGAACTCTCTTACTTGCTGTAATGAAAGAGATCCATTTCTCATTAAACCTTGCACTTCTAAAGCATTCATGTAAATAAATACGTGTTTACCGGGAAATTCCTCTCTGTGCTTTTGTTTAATTTTATGAGCTTCATCATAATAGGGCTGCTTCTGCTCTTCAGTCAGTTTGCTCCACTCCAGTCCAAGCTGAACACTGATTTCTGCATTATTTGCATTAGGGTTGGCTCTTGCTAGGGCAGGCCGATGAATCCTGGCCCACACCATAAATGCGTTCATCGGACGCTTTACATGGCCACTTTTGTCCTTGCCAAATGGAGTATCTGGCATTCCTAGGCAACAAAACCAGGAAAGACCATCATCTTCCAAGCAACAGAAGCAACACAAGTACATCAAGAGGGTATTTGGCAACAGTCAAAAGAAATCACTATGGCTTTGGAACACACAAAACTCAGTGGCCATTTGGAAAACAGTTCCTAGAAAAATACCTAAGGGCAAGAGAGTACCACAGAATCAGGGAATGTTAGGGGTTGGAAAGGACCTCGAATGACCATCTAGTCCAACTCCCCTGCCAGAGCAGAATCATCTAGAGCAGATCACACAGGAATACATCCAGGTGGGTTTTAAGTATCTCCACAGAAGGAGACTTCACAACCCCCCTGGGCAGCCTGCTCCAGTGTTCCATCACCCTCACAGTAAAAAATGTTTTCCTCGTGTTACATGGAACTTTCTAGGCTCCACTGACCTTCACTGAACCAAGGCCTAACAAATAATTTACCTGCTCTGTTACATGCTATTAAAAAAAACCCACATATATCCCAAACACAAAACATATGGGACTGCTAAAACACTAGTTTGGCTTTCATTTGGTTAAATTGCTTTCTTATGAATTTAGAAACTTACACATTTGTCAGCTAAACACTGTACAGCGTAGTTTATGTCACTGCAAATTTGTCATCACCACCAGAACTATGGATCCAAACCCCCAATGATTCAGGGACCAGATCTAATGACTATGTGGCAGTTTTAGTCCCATATACATGCAGCTGCTGGCTTTTCAGCTAAGGCTGTGGTCCCACACCTGTGGGCTTTTCAGCTAAGGTTATGGTCCCACACCTGTGGGCTTTTCAGCCAAGGTTATGGTCCCACACCTGTGGGCTTTTCAGCCAAGGTTATGGTCCCACACCTGTGGGCTTTTCAGCCAAGGTTATGGTCCCACACCTGTGGGCTTTTCAGCCAAGGTTATGGTCCCACACCTGTGGGCTTTTCAGCCAAGGTTATGGTCCCACACCTGTGGGCTTTTCAGCCAAGGTTATGGTCCCACACCTGTGGGCTTTTCAGCCAAGGTTATGGTCCCACACCTGTGGGCTTTTCAGCCAAGGTTATGGTCCCACACCTGTGGGCTTTTCAGCCAAGGTTATGGTCCCACACCTGTGGGCTTTTCAGCCAAGGTTATGGTCCCACACCTGTGGGCTTTTCAGCCAAGGTTATGGTCCCACACCTGTGGGCTTTTCAGCCAAGGTTATGGTCCCACACCTGTGGGCTTTTCAGCCAAGGTTATGGTCCCACACCTGTGGGCTTTTCAGCCAAGGTTATGGTCCCACACCTGTGGGCTTTTCAGCCAAGGTTATGGTCCCACACCTGTGGGCTTTTCAGCCAAGGTTATGGTCCCACACCTGTGGGCTTTTCAGCCAAGGTTATGGTCCCACACCTGTGGGCTTTTCAGCCAAGGTTATGGTCCCACACCTGTGGGCTTTTCAGCCAAGGTTATGGTCCCACACCTGTGGGCTTTTCAGCCAAGGTTATGGTCCCACACCTGTGGGCTTTTCAGCCAAGGTTATGGTCCCACACCTGTGGGCTTTTCAGCCAAGGTTATGGTCCCACACCTGTGGGCTTTTCAGCCAAGGTTATGGTCCCACACCTGTGGGCTTTTCAGCCAAGGTTGTGGCTGTGCCGAGTTTCTAGGGGGGTTGTGTTTGCCTTTTTCCTCTCATTCTTTTCTCAGATTAAGACACATTTTCCTGGAGGTACCTGTTTTTGCAAGTGACTGTTACATGACACTCAGCTTTGGCTCTTTGCAAACAGAGACTTCATTTTAACTGAGCTAGTGGCATGATGAGCTCACAACCCCTTAGAACTGATCCCTGAGCAAAAAATTTCCTGAAAGGTAAAAAAGCCTCATAGTCTTTAACACCTCATTTTAAGACATTAAACAACTCGGTGCATCCCTGAACACTACAGAGTTTAAGGTGGTCAGGGAGCAAGTGGACAAAACTGCATTGATTTTAACTAACTACTAGAAAACCCTGTGCTCCCAACGTGTTTATGTATTATGCTGAGAAGGAAAGTTGTCTAGCAAAGAGGTTTTCTAACACAACCTTTCCATTTGTCATCTCCTATCTGGTAACCTGTCAGAACTGAATTGCCTCTTCCTGAACCCTGGCAAGCTCTCATAGCAGAATACCTGAATCAGAGGGCAGTACTGTGAGGGGCACATTTCTAGTTTCAATCTTTACTGGAGGTGCCAGTACAGGCTGTAATTTAAGCGGCACTTGTTTCTCTGGCACTTGAGTCACACGCATCAGCTCTGGTAACACAGGGCCATGGATCTGTATGCGGGTCCCAGGAGGCAAGGGCTGAAGCACAACTGGAATCTTCCGATCTTCAGCGAGGATCCCAAACCCCTGACGCTGCTCCACTTTGATGGCATCAGTGCTGGCATGAGGAGGCCCACAAAGGGAGCCAGCCGGGGCATCCTCCCTTTCCGGGCCATCTCCCTTTTCCATCTTCACTCTCCAGGTCTCAGAAGCCACCTCAGGGGTTTCCACTTTGATAGCGCTCCAGGGCTTCTTCCCATTTTCCCACTCTTCCAGAGCCTTCACCTCGTTCTGGCTTTCTACACCGTCCCATTTGGAGTCTCCATCTCTCTTGATGGTGCTGTGGGCCTCCTCTTTAACTGTCTCCGGAGCTGGGAAACACCTGAACTGGGCGCCTGACTCTCTCCTGTCCGGGGCATCTGCCGCCTCCGGGTCGGGCTTCTCGATTTTGATTAATGGGACCTTAGCCTCCTCCTTCGGGGCAGGCGGCGGCAGTGGGGGGCGGCGGACTCGCGGGGGCGGTTTTGGGGGAGCCCTGGAGCGCAGCGGTCGCTCCCTTACCACCCCTTCCATCCCGCCGCGGCCGGTTGCCGCTTGCGGACGTTGGGCCAACGCTCGCCGCGCCCTCGTGCAGCCGTCCGCCAACGGCCGCGCACCGATCCCGCCTCGTGCCCCGGCAGCACAGCACGGCCGCCATGGGGACCGCTGGCAAAGCCGCCGCGCGCCAGCCACCAGCCACGGGGCCCGCTGCAACCATAGAGAGGTCCGCCAAGGCGCCCAGACCGGCCTGCCGCTGCCGCTTCCGCTTCCGCCCTGGCCATGCTGGGCTCCTGGCGGGCGGCATCGGCCATCACTGCGGGGACCGGGTGGTGGGTGCCCTGCGTGTGCGGCCGCCGTCGCCTCCTCTCCATGGCGAAAAGTAAGTTCGAGTATGTGCGGGACTTCGAGGCGGATGACACCTGTCTGCCCAACTGCTGGATCGTGGTCCGGCTGGATGGCCGCAACTTCCACAGGTGAAGGCCGAACGGGTAGCCAATGGCTGGGGCTTTTATAGCGGTGTGGTTGCTATGGCGACGCCTCAGCGGGCGGGAGGAAGGACGGGCTGGGTATGGTGGGGCCCGGGAGGAAGGACCTGGGGCTGGGGTACTGTGGAGCCCAGGAGGAAGGACCTGGGGCTGGGGTACTGTGGAGCCCGGGCGGGGTGCGGCTGGTCTTTGGTAGGAGTTTCAGCGGCCTCATGGCGCTGAGGATGCGAGCTCCGAGTGCTGTCTTGGGAAGAGGGATCCCGGCTGGTGCCGTGCAGTTGGTTTTGGCTGTTCCCTGCGTGAATTCAGAAAGTGCTGTGGTTACTAAACCTCTTTTCCCCAATCCACACGAACTTTTCACTCAGCCTCTCCAAATTACTGCGGGTGTTTGTTTTCAAGAGCCACGGGCGGCTTCAGAACCGTGCCTCCGGCAGGATGGTAGAGAAGTGGTATACCAATGCCTTGGGTGTGCTGGGGGAAGGACAGCAGCTGGTATACAGGGATATTTGTTTGCGTTTGGAATCATCGTCTATATGGCATTCACCTTTCTTTGGGATAAATAAGAGCACAGTTCTCTCGAGTGAGAGACTGGTCAGTGACACATTTTTGCTGGAGATTTGGTCTCTTGTTCTGGTAAAGCTCTCAAGTTTTGACAAATTCATTGATAATGTTGCCCTTACTGGAATAATACAATAATAATACAATAAGTCCCTGGAGAAAGTGAGTTTACAAAAAGCAGTATTTGTCACACTTTTCCAAGTAAAATATGGAAACCAGTCATTTTGCAGGACTGGTTAGTGAGAGATACTGATGGGAAGGAGAATGAGTTATCCAGAGTGTATAAAAAGAGCTTTTTTGTTACTATCTTTCATACCTGGAGGGATGTCTGTATCAGTATTGTGTTTGTGCCAGGATGCTGGAAATCAATATGTGAGGAAAATGAATGGATTTTCAGTTTTAGTAGCTTTTTAAGGGATTCTTACTCAACCACTTTCGTTTTAAAGGTTCTCTGAGCAGCATGAGTTCAAAAAACCAAATGATGAGCGTGCTCTTCAACTGATGACCCGGTGTGCCCAGACAGTGATGCAAGAATTGGAGGATATTGCTATTGCTTATGGACAGAGTGATGAATATAGTTTTGTTTTCAAAAAGAAGAGTAGATGGTTTAAAAGAAGAGCAAGGTAACAGCTGCTTTGATATGGAAGTGAACTTGTTTTTAACATCTCTTTCAAAACCTGTAATTCTTCTTTAGATTTGCCTTTATTTTGCACTCAGAAGTTAGAAGTGGGGCTGTATTTGGGTGCACACATGACAGTTAGTTAAGGTTCTTCATATGAACTCTTTGCATGTGATCTTTCAGGAAAATAAGCTCAGTGGTGCAGAGAGGTTTTTTTTAGTTTTGATAAAACAAACTGTGTTTTAACAAAATGTTACCACACCAAATCTCTTTTACTTGATTCTCAGTACTTCTGTTCTTCAAAGACTATGCTGTTGCTGCTCTGTTACTCCATTATTTAAGAAATGCTGCCCTCCACCAGACTTACTGCTACTGATAGCTCAGATAATCACAGATATATAGTAATACATATTTCTTTCTTTTTCCTTTTGCTTTGTGTTTGCAAGTAAGTTCATGACCCATGTGGTCTCCCAGTTTGCCTCAAGTTACGTTTTTTATTGGAAGGATTACTTCAAGGACCAGCAGCTTCTGTACCCACCAGGATTTGATGGACGAATTGTGTTGTATCCCAGCAACCAAAATTTAAAGGACTACCTGAGCTGGAGACAAGCAGATTGTAAGCATTTCTTAAAAATGGAGATTTGTGCACTTGAGTTTTCTTCCTCTCCAAATGGAAATGCCTTTAGTGCAAGTGTATTTGTATATAGGTACCAGTGAAAGAACAGCAAACAGGGTGGTGGTTTTAAATACGTAACATTCAATTATATTGGGCTTTATATGAACACAGAATGTTGGCTGAAATTCTGAGTCTTTGGGCTGTAGTTAGATTTGTTACATTCTGGGATTGAATTCAATACAGAAAACATTAGAACTATAAATAAACTGAATCTATTATTTTCTGTGTCCCACACTTATTTAGCCAAGGTAATAATCTCTAGTGAAGAGATGTGAGGGTTCAAATTCACACCGTGTAGCAATCAAAAGTGCTATATCTTCCATACTAGAATAGGCCATTGGATTTTCTTTCCAGGCTTTGGTTATTACCTAGTCCCTGCTGCTCAAATAAAGATAATTTACTTTACATGTAAATGCCTGTGGTGGAGTAGGAAGGTTCCCCCCCACACACAGAAGAATTCCACAGCTAACTCAGCCGGAGAAGCAGATGAAAGCTGTATTTTACAAGCAGATATGGAATGCAGTGAATATGTACAAAAATATACAATATTTACAATATATACAGAAATATACAGCAATGTATGTAATACAGGAAAACCTTTCCCCAACCCCCCTGCGGCCAGGGGGGTTCGGCCTGCCCCTCCCTTCTCCCTCCCTACCTCCCCTTTTTCCCAAAAGGGTTAGAGAGAGAGAGAAAGAAAGGTAATTAAAAGGGGAAAACTTTGTTAAAGCTCAAAGCGAATGCAAAAAGTTAGTTTTCTTATCTGGTTAGAGAGGAATCGTAGAGAGAAACGAGCCAGCTCACAGCACAGGGGGAAGAAGAAGAACGACTGCCTGACTGACTCCCCGACTGAAAGACTAAACAAAAAAAACCTGCAACTGGGTCCCGCCAATGAAATTGAATTAGCATATCTCTTGTTTTCATTCTAATATCAAAATATTCGCCCAGAGTGTTCAGAAAGTGTCTCTTTCTTAAAGGCACAGCCTAAACCGGTCACAATGCCCTTCATGCTCTGCACTGCCTTTTCAGAGTTATAATGAAATGTATCTTGTAGTCATTCTTCCCATAAGCAGTACCTTCAAAATTGATCCGAAAGATTGTATCTTCTCTAGCAACTGATACTATTAACTCCTCTTTAATCCTGGCTGTTTCTTGGATACAATTCTGGAAACAAAGCTGTTTGTTTTCCTTAGTAATCATATTACTAAATACTCTTTCTCACTAATTTTTTTTCTGTAGGCCATATTAATAACCTTTATAATACAGTGTTTTGGATGCTTGTACAGCGAAGTGGTTTGACACCAGTGCAAGCACAGGATAGGCTCCAGGTAAGAGTCTCTTGAGGTCATATTTTTTTCCAGCTACAAAGAAAGTAGTTAGGATTTGCAAAGTGGAATCTTGCTTGCCCAGCAGCACTGTTTGGCTTTTCTGTTCTTCTTGTAATAATTCTGTGGCTGTAGATTCAACAACTTCTTGAATTGTCTGTGTGTCAGTACAATTAGCAAATAGTATATTTCTTGTCCAGTATTGGCAGAATTTTAATTTCTTAGTTAGCAAGTTCAGAAATCTTAGAAACATCATGTAAATGTCCAGTATCCATATGCACTAAGTACAGTAGCAGGATTCAGCTGCTACTTATTTCTAGTCCCTTCTGTAGTATTTTGTCTCATTATGCAGACTTCAGCAGCTTATTTCTGTTTTCTCCTGGAGTCTGCTGAATTTCTTCTATTTGTCTTGAAAACGTAATAAAAAGCCTCTCTACTTTTAGCATCTTCATTTGGCATTTGGCAGTAGTTCTTCTGTTGGGAGAGGTAATTAAGCCTTGTAATTTAAAGGTGAAAAAAATTGTCTTAATGTCAATATTCAGCCATCTTCTACCCTAATAATTCAGTTTGTTTGTTTATTTGTTTTCTATACTTTTAATTTTCTCTCAGGGCACTTTGGCTGGAGATAAGAACGAAATCTTATTTTCTGAATTCAACATCAATTACAACAATGAACCTTTGATGTATAGAAAAGGAACTGTCTTAATATGGCAGAAGGTAAAAAACTGTATTACTATGTGCTTCATGCTTGTGTTTTAAATAGGTGCACTGTGATGTTACAAGCTACACAAGTCTATGGATAAATGTGTTTGAAAACTAACCATAGTTACCATATAAGGATGTGTACGATGACTAATTGTTTTGGAGGTGGTTTTGAGATGCTTGTGTCTATGAGCACAGTTTAAAGACTAGTCAGTGATGTCTAGCTTAGATACAGACTAGGACTGTTGAGGCAAAATGTTTATCAACTAATGCCAATGTATATGTAGAATTTCATAAGACTGATAAATCTCCCATGTGTAATGAATCGTACAGTTGGCTCCCTAGTGTTACCAGCTTTGACAATTAAGGAAGTGTTCTGCTTCCTGAAAAATTACATTTTAATGACTGTTGTCAATTTGATAAATCAGGGTCTCTGCCAGGCACTTCACAGGACTAGATTCCAAGTATTTCCACTGCAAAGGAATTACTTCTGTTCAGCAAAGTAGCTCAGCTCATAGTATGGTTTTACTATTTTTCTGTTTCTGCAAAGGGGCATGGTAAGGATTGCAGCTATTAGTGGAGAATTCTTTTTAATGGTAACTTGGAAATGTTCATGCTAGGATTACATCATTGATACAGAATTAGTGAAAGAAATTCCTGTCCTGTATTTTGTATGAGATGAGACCCCAGAAAATAGTAAATATTTATGGCCTTAGTGTCCTTCCGTACTATAAGATCTTAACTAGAAATATCATAGAATGGCTTAGGTTGGAAGGGACCTCAGAAATCATCTACTCCAATTCCCCTGCCATGGGCAGGGATGCCTTTCAGCTGGACTTGGTTGCCCAAGGCCTCATCCAGTCTGGCCTTAAACACCTCCACAATCACTCTGAGCAACCTATTCCAGAGTCCCACCACCCTTGTACTGAATATGTTTCGTGTTATCAGGATCCCTGAAAACATATTCCACTTGTTCTTTATGCTTTTTGTTTGGTTCTTTTTAATTAATTGCAGACATTTCTGAGGTTTCTCATTTGCTTTAGCTCCAGATTAGATATTGTACTTTATTCAAGAACACTTGCAAGCAGTTATGTGAATTGGCAGATAATTTCTTCAAGGCACGTGATGATGTCACACAGTTTCAACTGCTCGTGTGTTAGTCTTTGATTTGAGAATTGACTCTCTTTCAAAAGATGCACTGTTCAAATTCTGTAGTATGCCATATGATTGGTAGCTGCTTTTGTTGTAGCTTTGCTTCTTATTTGTGAATCCCCTCTGGAGTCTTACATGTCTGCTAGTGTGTTAACTGTATTTTCAGATTAATGAAGTCGTGACTAAGAAAATAAAACTGCCAAAGGAAGCAGAAGAGAAGGAAGTTGAAGTGACCCGGACTAAGACTAAAGTTGTTCCCCTGCACTGTGACATTATTGGGGACCAGTTCTGGGAGGAATATCCTGAGATTTTGTCTGAGGATAGCTGATACCTCTAATGAGCATTGACTGGTAGTTTACATTTTGTTCTGCTTGGGTTGTTGACAAGCGAGGAGTGTCTGACAGGATTAACTTGTACCTCTCTGCAACAGCTAAGTTGGTTTTAGCACTGTTGTTGCCTGAAAAAAAGACACTGGTATGTTGTCTCACACACATGGATATGCCCATATGGAAAATCTACAACCACATAATCTTTTGAATGTTCAGAACTCCTTATAAATTAAGACTGTTCCTTCCTTGTACTTGCATATTTGTAGAAAAAGCACCCATAAATTTTGTGCATTTCTATAGCATTTAAATCATGAGGTATTCTGCTGAACTGCCCAAGTATAAACAAGTTTGCATCATTGAACAGTTAAAAGCAAAGGAGAAAATAATTCTTGGCTTTTGTTTCAAGTGAGATGGACCAGAATACTGCAATTGACATTTAGTGTGAAATCTCAAGGCCAGTGTGGTCAGTGACAAATTGTTCAACTGCCTGATACCTCTGATTCTCACAGAAAGGAAATGGGGTAGCCCAACAGTTTCCTGTGGTTGATTTTCAAAGCCCTTGTCAAATGTACAGGGGTTTTATCCTTTTTAAAAATAATAAAATAACAATAATTTATTCCCTGCTCTGTTTATTTGTTGGCTTTTCTCATTCCTGGGACTACTACTTGGTTGAAGTTCCAAGCAGTGAAGTTAATCATAAAGCCACAGTGCCGACATGAATTTTGTTAGGACATGGGTAGACACTGTGGTGTCATCATCTGTAGCCTGGGAAGTTATTTCCTACTGTGCAGTTAAGTGGAAGGTAGCAATGCTGGGGAAACAACCTATTTCAGTATAGAAATACAACTATCATGGTATAAGGGGTATTTATAAGGATACTATTACTCCTTTTAACGATAGTGATTTCCAAATCATGCTAGAACAGTAATATGGCAGGCTGTTGCCAAGGGAGAGATAGTCAGCAGTTGGGATTGGCCATAAAAATGGAAAGAAAGGATCAAATGTGACTGAAGAAGTGTACTGCGTTAGTTTCCCAGGAATTTGTGTAGCAGCCAAAGTTTGGTAGTTACATAAAGAAGGAACATATACAATACAATACAATACAATACACCAGGTTGAAAGAGACCTTCAAGATCATCGCGTCCAACCCATCAACCAATCCAACCCACCTAAACAACTAAACCATGCAACCAAGCACCCCATCAAGCCTCCTCCTGAACACCTCCAATGAAGGTGACTACCACCTCCACAGGTAGCCAATTCCAATGGGCAATCACTCTCTCTGTATAGAACTTCTTCCTAACATCCAGCCTAAACCTGCCCTGGCGCAGCCTGAGACTGTGTCCTCTTGTTCTGGTGTCTTGCTGGAACGTGTCCAGAGAAGGGCAACGAAGTTGGTGAAGGGTTTGGAACACAAGCCCTATGAGGAAAGGCTGAGGGAGCTGGGGTTGCTTAGCCTGGAGAAGAGGAGACTGAGGGGTGACCTTATTGCTCTCTACCAACTACCTGAAGGGAGGTTGTAGAGAGGCGGAGGTTGGTCTCTTCTCCCAGGCCTACTCTCTGTTCCCTGTTTTCTTCCCACAAGAAGAATTTACATGTTAAGAAGATGTACATTTTGGACGTTTGGGGTTTTTTAAAATCACTAAAGAGGTAGTGATGTAATTGACTACTTTGTAATTTCTTTCTGAGAAAAACACTGAGTCTGTGTATTCATAATAGCACAGGGCTTCCTTTCTACTGCTGTGTGCTAATACCTGCAGTTAAGTACATGCAATGAGAGCATGCATTTCATTTTGAGTCTGCAGAATGGGCTGTGTAATTCCCAGAAAGAGGAGATGAGGGTGAGAGCATGATTCTCAGTGACTCATTGCATGACCAAGGACTTCCTGTCTATCTGTCTGGGGATTTTGTCTTGCAAACACAAATGTCATTTAGATGACTTTGAAGTGTCATATATGACTATCTGGTGTTGGGCTTTGGACATTATATATTAAAGCAACTGTTCCAGAGGTGATAACTTTTGGATTTTGCAGCCTGAGTAAAGATTAAAAAAAAAAGGCAAATATGATTCATGCTTGGATGTTAATATTAGAATTAGAATTAACCAGGTTGGAAAAGACCTTCGAGATCATCGAGTCCAACCTATCATCCAACACTATCTAATCAACTAAACCATGGCACCAAGCACCCCATCCAGTCTCTTCCTAAACACCTCCAGTGATGGTGACTCCACCACCTCCCTGGGCAGCACATTCCAATGGCCAATCTCTCTTTCCTAACATCCAGCCTAAACCTGTGTCTCAAGTATATGTAGGATTATGATCATATATATTATGAGTACTTGATACATAATGTATTGTAGAATGTATGTACGTTGTGTGTGTATAAAAAAAGTATCTGTATTAGGTCTTTGATCCTCAGAGTGTTTTCTAATTCACTCATCCTTACAATAGTATGTAATAAGTAAACATACCTGTTCATATATGGATGCAGACCTTTAAACCAAGATAGAGATTGTTTGTACAGCCATGAGTTTTAATTTGTATTAATGTAAATGACAGATAAATTAACTCCTTCTGGTACCCTCATGCATGAAAAGTTGTATGTGACTTTGTAGCTGTAGGGGAAATCTTCTCAAAGTTCAGGAAGCAAACTGCTGCTAGTGGCACACAGCACCTGTGTCCTGTTTCTGTAGCTGCAGAAGCCCCATACTGTAACCCACAGAAGAAATAGGTGTTTCTTCTGAAGCTGGTCCACAGCCTCTGGTGTTGCTGTAACAGGAAGCATTAAATGTATAGGAACCAGTTAGGAAAGGTTAGTGGTGGGTGGTGAAATCCGCTACATTAAAACCACTCTGCAACATTAAAACAGTTGCCTTGCATTCTCTGAGAACTGTTTCTGCACTGTATGGCCTTTTACAGGTTAAACCGAATATAATATCGCAACCACATTTTAAAAGGCAAATTACATCGCAACCACCTTTTGCTTTTGTGTCATTGCTTGGGGACCAGGCAAGGTGGCCTTTGGTCCCTGCTCGGGGCAGCACTCCCAGAAGAGCCGGGGGACTCTGCGGGGGCTGCAGGGGAAGGCCTCAGTACAGCGATCAGAGGTGGAGCTGCACCATAACTTGAGATGTAGCCAAGAGGGAAACCGCACCAATACCGGAGGATCTGATTTTCCGGCGTGTCTTCCCTGTCACTCCGTGGGCGGAGCAGCTCCACCTCTCGGAGCCCGTCTCGGGCGGTGCTCCGCGGTCTCCCCTCCCCTTGCCGCGCCGCCCGGACCTTAGTTGGCGGGCCCACGGGGACCCGCCGGGCGGTGCGGTAGCGGCCCCTGGCGGCGGTGGGCTGGGGCGCTGCCCGCAGCCCGCCATGGAGGAGGACGAGGGGGCTGCGGGAGGCGCGGAGCAGCGACGCCGCCGGCCGGGGGCCGAGCGCTCCCCCAGCCCCAGCCGCCTGGATGTGAGCTCCAGCCGCTTCGACCCGCTGCTGGCTCTCTACTCTGCCAACACGCCGCTCCCCTTCCCCGCCGCGCCCTGCTTCAACAACCTTGCCGAGTACGAGAGCTTCCAGCGCGGCCTGCTCCGCCCGCGCGGTCGTCGTGCCGCTCCCTCCCGCCGCGGCCCCTCCGCCTCCCGCGCCGTCCGCCGCGGCCCGCCCGCCGCCGATCCCGAGCGCATCCAGCGCCTCCGCAGTCTCATGGTGAACGCGGGTCCCGAGCAGGAGGCAGCCGAGGGCGGTACAGCTGCCCGGCGCCGGAGAGCGCCGCGCAACGTCCTCACCAGGATGCCCCGTAAGGGCGCGGGCGGGAGAGCGGCCTGAGGGAGCGCGGCCCGGCTGGAGGGGAGATGGGGAGAGGCGACAGCTTGAAGGGTGCTGGGGTGGGTAAGGGGAATGTGGTGGGGATTGGAGTATGGGTTGAGGAAGCGACCTGAGGGCAGAGGAATATCGGAGGGTGTGAGGGCGTGGGCTGGGCCCGCCCTGGGTGCGGGGTTGAGGAGAGGTGGAGGGATGCGGGCTGGGCCCGGATGTGGAGTTGGGATGCCGTTTGGGGGAGTTAGGAGGAAGTGGTTGGGTGTGCGTTGCTCAGAGGAAGAATTGACGGACTTTGGGTGGAAGATGATAACTTGCGTGCGAGGTGTAAGACTGCGTAATATTGCGTGTAGAAAAGAGGAATGGTGTGTTCCACAGAACCTACTTCCTCAGAGATTACGCTGATTTTCTTATGTTGACATCCTCATCTGTTACTTGGTTAGTTATATACATCCTCTTGATTTTGAAGAAAAAGGATGAGAAACTGCTCTACTTTCAAAGGCTCTGTTCTTAAACCAGGGATGGGATTGGAGCCTGACCAGCTTCTGGTTAAATCATGACTGCAGCACGAGTCTATACCACACTGCTATATCTTGGTTGCTAAGTGTCCATCCTAGGGACATAAACAGTGCTGGCATTTCTAGTAACGTGATGGTGGAACAGTGGATGGAGGTGGGTGACAGCTGTGTGTTACTGAGTTCATCAGCTCTTGATGATGGTACAGGTTGCTTGTATACCTTTAGGTATGCAGTCAGGGTAATAGCCTCTGTATGTAAAGGGATGCTCGTGCTGCATCAAGACTCAGATGGCATTGAGGTATAGCTTTAGTGCTCTTAGTTAAAAATATTGGGTTTAGGACTTCAAGCATCTCTTCTAGTCACTGGCATCACCTTAGTGTACATGTCATAAAACTTCAAAACCCAGAATGTTCAATTCTGAATGCCCAGGGCAGAACTTTCTGACACCAAAATGTATTCATTGCCATAGGTGCTGCGTGATCCTAAATATCATGTCAAATTAGCAGCCTGCACAAGTATAGAGGTTCTGTTGGTGTGGGGCTTCCAAAAGTTAACCTTAAATATTGATTTAGGATCTTAATATAAAATACCTCTGTTTGGATTACTGTGATGGAAATGGAAAAATAGAACAAAAACACCTCTGTAAAAGTTAACTCTAATGGTGGCCTAGCAAATAAATAACAGGCTTCCACTGAGAGCACATATTAAATATCCAGAAGTGTAGGGCTGGGCAGCATGGACTTTGAAGACAGACAACTGACTTAGGAAGTGTTATTAAGCAGTCTGGAGAGTTTTAAGAATAATTTATAGCCATAATTGTGTGCTTTGCCAGTAAACAGGAGGCCTGTGCACTGCAGGTGGGCCAGCATTTGAAACTTGGATTCTAAGATGGTAGCTGCCTGTGCAAGTAATGATGATACATGGTTTGCTGTGATCTGCAGTTGTGATGCTGTGCTGCCAGATAGCTGTGACAAGGCACAATGTGCTCCTTAAATGCAGTGGATCAGCAATGTAAAATGGAGCCAAAATTTTCCCTGACATGAGGGAAATTTTCACATGTAGCCATGAAAGTGGTGCCTCTTTTGGATAGGTTCAGGAGAAACTGTTCATGATTACTTTGCATTTACCAAGGGGCAGAGAACTCCTGTGCAAGTGGTTACTGCAGAGCTTTTAGGAAGGCCTTTGATAGTGTTTTGAGCTGCTTTGACTGATCTGACTTGCTTTGCTTGTTTATGTTGTTTAAATCTTGCCTCTTAATAAAGTCTACCCTGAGGGCAGGGACTTAACCAGAGTTTGGGTCTTTGTTTTCTCCCTCCTGGGGTACTTGCCCTCTGGCTCACAGTAGTTATCTAGTCATTCTTCAGAATGCGTGTGCTTATTATATACAACTAAGGATTGGATTTGAGTGCAAAACAAGAGGTAGCTCTTTTATCCGTGGATTGAAAAAAGTGTTAATACTGGTACTTCACAGCATCCAAAGCCATGGGCAAACCTAGCTGCATGCAGAGCTGGGTCATTGCAGGCTTTGATGCTTGCACAGGAGATGCGTTGTGAGAACAAATTCCTTGTGTTGCGGTTTTTGTTTTTCCCGAGAGATGGATGTTAAATTGTTGAAAAGTTTTGGGATGATGTGTCCTGCCCTTTTGTTCAGGTGAAGTTGGAGGCTTGTTCTGGTGAAGCCAAAACCTTCCACAACAGGGCAAAGTGGGAAGATTTGGTAGAGCTGTGAAGTGGTGTTTTCCACCGGGCCTAATGCGAAGGTGTAGTTGGAAGTAGACTGTACTTGGATTTGTATAAAAAGTGTTAAAAGCCTTTGTGTGAAGGGAGCATTGGAATCTAAAATAGGAAAAAAGATCTAGATGTAAAATGATGCTGCAAATTCTTAGGGTTGGTTAGGAGAAATACTGTTGGCTGGTTAACAGCATCAGTCTGATGTAGTGACAGTGTTATCTGGGTTCCTGTGAGGGACCTGTGAATTCAGAACGTTGGTTTGTCATCAGTTTGGCTGAAGAAAGCACAGAGACCCATGAAAAGACCTTCCTCATCAGCAAAGCTGAGGGCTGGCTATTGAGACACCTTATCTTTATGTGACAGCAATTTTCTCCAGCTAACCACCTGGAGAGAATCATAGAATCAATAAGGTGGGAAAAGACCTCCTTATTGAGAGGGCTGACAAGAAGACAGTAGATCTCAAAAAAATAAATGTGATTAGGTTACCTCAGAGGAAAATGCTTTAGATTTCCCTGCTGTGGCTAAGATTTGCCATGCCGCCCAGTGCTGCAGATCTGCTGCCATGTGGTGACGTTTTGCGCTCAAGGATTCATCTTCTAGTGTGCAAATCAAACCTTGACAGCATAGTTCCTGAAGCACAAGGAGAGAGATCATCTCTGACTCGGATACTCAGTTAGTGTGAAGAACTGTGTGAGATTTTAGGTTCTTAGTAGGAATTGTACAGCAGTCCCAGGGCTATGTTTGCACAAGCAAATGGGGAGCTGTAATTTTACCACTGTAACAGCTTTGCCATGGTGAGGGTGGATGTTGTGAAGTAAATAATAGCTACCCCTCTAGGTAATTTACCCTTGCAGAGATCTCTAGTGCGGCTTGTGTGTGCCAGGTAAGCTTTATGTTTTACTGAATTCCTTTGAATTTGTATAGACTAAAAGCATTATTTTTCTATGCTTTAGTGTTGGTTTCATTGGTGGCAGCTGCTTACAGTCATTTTATTTCTTTGCCAAAGACTTGTACATCTTTGAAGGGTGTTCAGCTGGCTGCTGAAAGTCCTAATTAAAACAATCCATTTTCATCAATTTAAACAGATCCAAATGAGTTAGTTGAAGAGCTTTGAGTCATTGTTTCAGAAATCTCCTTGAAAAGAAATGGAACAGATTTGATACAATACTGTGTTAACAGAGGGGAACTAAACTGAGGTAGCCTTCACTAGGCATTTGTCTTCTCTGCAGAACTCTCCCTGCCTTTGCGAGCTCTCTGAACCACTTCTATCTGATACCTAGTATGGGTTTGTTTTTTTTAAATGCAGCAAAAAGTTTTTTCAGCTAAGGCTGATTTGTCTGTGGGTTATGAAAGCAAAACCTTCATATTTTCCAGAGTCTTTGCTGCTCCCACTGTGAGAAGAGTTTGGATGGTGTAGTGATTACAACTGCAGCCCATTACATTTCTCTAGGGCTTCTCATTTGTGTTGCTGTGAAGATGTTGTACCAAGATCTGCCATACTTCTGCACAGAGTAGATTTCTCCATATCGTTCATACATATGCATCTATCTATCTATCTATCTATCTATCTATCTATCTATCTATCTACCTATCTATCTATCTATCTATCTTTTAACTATATTGTGTTGAAGCCCAGTGACACTCTCTTTCTGTTTTAGTCCATGAAGGCAGCCCTCTGGGAGAACTTCATCGCTGTGTCCGAGATGGTGTAAAAATCAACGTCCATATCCGCACTTTCAAAGGGCTTCGTGGAGTCTGCACAGGGTTTTTGGTTGCATTTGACAAGTTCTGGAATATGGTAATTGTTTTCCCAGCCTTTATTTATAACTGCTGTATGGAAAATGTGAAATTTGCAACAGGTTTAAGCAAATTACATTTTGAGAAGATTAATCATGTTTCATAAAGCTAATGTGCTCTGGCAGTTAGCGCTGGCTTTCAGGCATAAGTGGTGCTTGATGTGGGATTGGTACATCTAAGAGGTGCCTAGCCATTTTAGATTGGTTTTAGGTGAGAGAGGAGCTTTGAAGAATTCCCAACATCTCCAAAGGTTTGTATAAGAACACAGAAAGGTGTAATATGAAGAGTAGCGGAAACTTCCCAAGTTTTTTCTGTAACATCCAATCTTGTAGCCACTACTATTGCGGTTTTGTTGTGTTGGGCTTTTTTTCTGGGGTATGAGTGGCAAAAGCTTCTTTCTCCCTGTATTCTACCTCATAAGATCTTAAAGATAGTGGATAGAAAATCAGCTATTAAATATTTGTGAGCCTGGAGCTGTGGAAAGTTTGGAAATGGTGTGTGGGGAAAGGATTTTGCAGGCAAGGCTCACAAGAATTTTGAAAGTTGTACAGAATGGATGCTAGGCTTGGCTGTTGCTTTTATACCTCAGTACAACTTAGATGATTAAGAAGCCAGCTCCAAAGCACAGCTTGTCCTAGTTTGAGTTTTCCCTCAGAACATAATATCATAGTGCTGTGACACAGTCCAAAACTTCCTTATGTTTTCTTTTAATTTTGACCTTTCAATTTCTTTTATCTTCTAGGCCCTGACAGACGTGGATGAGACATACAGGAAGCCAGTAATGGGCAAAGCTTTCTACGCAGAGCCTCAGCTCACACTAACCAGGGTAGGTACCCATCTCCTTTTCCTTTTTTCAGCATTTCCTTTTTCAAAGCAGTGAAAGAGGAGCATTGATTGGAAAATTATATTTACATTTGAATATTTAACCTTCTTTTATTGCAGATTACTCAAAAGTAACTGGGGAGGGGAAAAAAGGATTTTCTGATCTTTTTAAAGTGCTTTGGCCATAGCTCAGTGTTACAGAAATTCTGCTTTAGAGTTTCTACCCTCAGATCACAGTTGCTGCCACTGCTGAGTGCAGTATACTGACCTATAAGCTCAGTCCATGTTTTTTGATGTGTTTGTTCTGTGGATTTTTTTCACCCATGGCTGATGGAGTCCATGCTTGTCCTGCCAGGCAGCTTGGCAGTGCATAACTGTGGTGCTGACGCTGATGGACCGACAGTCTTTGTCTGCAGCCAACGAAACAGTGCATTGCCTTGGTCACTTGAACTTCTACTCTAGGTGCTATGAAGCCCAAGATTCTTCATCTTGCACCAAAGCAAGACACTTTGTAGGAGCCAGCTGAAAAAAAAAAAAAAAAAAAAAAAAAAAAAAAAAAAAAAAAAAAAGGGATGTTTATGAAGTTAAGAACTGAAGAGATGATAGATGAACTTCTGAACAATGAAGGAGAAGAACTGCGGTAGGGCTGTTGCTGTTGAATGGCATAGCTCTGGGCCTTTTGAACATCAGAGAAGCATCACAAAAACTTCTAAACAGTTTCATTGTGAGGAATTTACTTTCAGATTCCTGGCATTTAAGTCTCTTCTGATAGACCCCACCCTTCCTTTTTTAAAGATTAGTTAAAAATAATCAACTTGTCATTGTTCCTTTAGCTCACTCTCACAGGGTCTGGCTTTCCATCCTGTTGCTGGGAAGGGACAGGCTGAGAATTCTTTTCTTTTGTCAGTATTTTGTAAAAGTTTGCCCTCTGCCAGAGTGAAAAGCAGCACCGTGTGCTCTTAGGTCAATGAGTCCATACGGTGCTTTGGGTCTGCTGCTATAGCCTTTGTCTCATGTTTGTGGTCCATTCACTTCCCAAAATGCCCACATGGCATCTTTCAGTCTGGGGGAACACAAAAGGTCCATAATTTTTCCAGCATACACTCTTTGCTGATTGAGGCCCCTTACAGGGATTCATGTCCTGTCTTGAGGCGGACCCTTGTCATAGGGGTTCTTGTCCTGCCTGAGGTCACAAGGATGGTACCTTTCTCTTCCTGACCAAAGCTGAATGCTACTGCACATCAGTATTGCTCCCCAGCTGAAATTTCTTGGTACATGCATGCACATGCAAGAGATCTGTTCACCTTGTGTCACTGTTTGACTTTGGCAAGAAAGCAAAGTCTTCTTTGCTGGGAAAGGTTCTTTACTGCTTGTGCATTGTGAGCTCTGATTCAGGACCATAATCACAAATGCTACATAGGAATGCTGAGCAAGCAGCCTCTCTGCTTTCCTGAACACGGTGATAAACACAAATGTTCTCTTACAGCTCTTTGATAGACTCAAACTGCAGGAGTCCTCAGCAAAGAAAGGAGCCGACTCAAAGACTGCTTCAGAGGAGCTAGCCCTAACAAAGGACTCTCAGGCGCTGGGATTGAAAGCTGGATCAGGACGAGGGAGAGCAGAAGATGAGCGCGAGAGGCAGAAACGCCTGGGCAGAGCTGGAGAAAAGAAGATGCCAGGTGACACTTTGCATCTGGCTGCCAGAGGTGAAGCTGATGTGGGCAGCGGGACTGCCCACGCAGAGGGTGCCAGTGCTGGTGGCACCCGTGCAAGAAGCCAGTCACGGAAAAAAAGGCGGCCCAAGGTGGATTATCAACAGGTGTTCACACGTCACATCAACCAGATCTTTATTCGAGGAGAGAATGTCTTGCTTGTCCATTTAGCACATTGAATTGGCTGAGCCTTCGTCAGTGTATTTATTTGATAGCATGTATTGCTGCTGCAGCTCTCATTGCTATTTAGTGTTCTTGTTATGTATGATGGTACTGTGACTGGTTTCCCATTGCCATAAGAAGGTAGGGGAAATAATTGTAACTGGAGCAGCCTGAGCCAAAGGGAGTCTCCTTGGATCGCTCTTGGGGGTCTCAGGACGAGGTCAGCAATGCAGCTGTTTCTGAGAGATGAGGGAGGCAAGCTCCTTCGAAAGAAGCTGAATGGAGAGGGTTGGAAGAGAATTTTGGTGTACTCAGTGATAGGAGCTATTTGTAGCACAAATTTAAGGAGCTTAAGATGAGATCTCCACCTGAAACGAATCACAAATGCTATTTTGCATGTTGTGAGTTATCTCAAGAGAAGATTGCTAATGAAACCAAGAGTTTACCTGCTGTTGGTACACAGATATCTTCTTTTCCAGACATGATTTTGATAGTCACTTACTCTGTATAGGTGTAGTGACATACTACTGACGGCTGTTAGCCTCTTTTTTTATAGTTAGCTCTCTGTGTGATGGAAATCTCCCTGTGTGATGGAAAACCTCCTCATTGAAAACTGCTCTTTTCCTCTGAATGATGGCAGGATGTTAGTTTTCAGTATTTAAACTTAGGCTGCTGTTTGTACTGCAGTGCTTCAGCCCTCTGTCACCAGCGAGCAGGTAATGTAGCTGCTCTGGGGACCTCCAGTTTTGGAGGTTATCTGTGAATGTTGTGGGAAGAGATGGGGAGTTGTACTTTTACATTTCACCCATTTGCTATTTAGTGTAATTGTGAAATTTGCAGAGGTGTAGATTTTCTGCTCAGATCTACATGTTTGTGCTGAGCACAACTGTACTGTATCTAAGCACCTTTCTATTGAAACTAGAGGTGCTGTGTCTCCAGCAGTTCTCATGGAGCAGAAATCTTCATGGGTCTTTCCTATCCATGTGAATAATGCATCATCTAACTCCAGCTGAACTGAGCTTTGAAGCTGTGCCTGAACATACTCTGCAGCATAAAAATCAAACTCAGCTCATCAGTGGTGTTATTTTAGCAAGGTTGTTAAGCTACTGTAGATCAGGCCAGGCTTCTGCTGATATAAACAGCTTTCCAAGGAAGCTACATGCCAGAAGTTTGAGGTTAAATGAAGATACTATATTAACCAGTCTGTTCCCCTAGTTGTCGAATGACACTAGATTTTACACTGCTATTCCTGAATTCATCTCAAGTACCTTATGCTTTGCAGCAGCTCCGTGTGTTTAAGATGAAGTTGAGAAATTGCTTTATAGTAGGTCTTGTATTGCATATAGAGGTCATAAGTCTTCAAAGTGAGCAGCTGTACTCTGTGACATGTATTTCTGTTGCTGCAAATGCAGCATGCTGCTTGCTTGTCATTAGGGGTATGTCTGGTGTTTGGGTGAATTGCAGAAATCATTTAGCAGGAGTTCCTGGACACACAAAGCAGCTGTATGCCTCTGGGGGAGCCTGAAACTTTCATGTCACCATTTCAGATGGCATGGGACTTGGATGACTGATCAACACGCAGCCACTGAACTGCAAACCCAAGTTCACCCTGGGACAGAAGTGCCTCAGAATAAAAAGTACTATTGAGGCAAAACAATTTCATCAAGAGTGGAGAAAAGAAAAAGAGGAAAGAGTATCTACAGTGTCTTATTGTACATAGCTTTATTGCTGTAATCCCTTCCTGCTATGAACTGAGTCTAGGTACTGAAAAGATTCTTCTCTTGGGGGTTCTTGTTTCCTCTCCTTTTGTGCTGTTCTTGCTGTTCATGTGGTCTGCAGTTCTTCCCCTTGGTTTATTGTTGTTTTTTTTTTCCTTCTCCTGTAAGTACTTTGTCTCCTCAAGGCATTCTAAACTGGTTTAGGAAGATTGTTGTTATGTTCACCCTTAGTTGTCCTGGCTCACCGAACCTTTCCTGGTTGGCTCTCTGTGTGGTTGCCAACTAAGCAGAACCTCCAAAAATTATGAGAAATGTGTGAGGCTGGAAAGAAGGGGCTTATTCCTGCTCCTGACTCCTCAGAAGCATTTATTGCAAGTGTTTTTTTTCCCCTCTGCTTTCTGACTGTTCTGTTTATATTTCAGTTGCTTGGGATAACTTACCTCTGCCTTTTCCATTCATGCCAAAGGTTACTGGTTTTGAGCTGTCCTCTTTGCTTCAGACTTGACCAAAGGTTGCCAGAGTTCCACTCAGGCCTGTGTGCTATGGCATCTAATTGAATCCTTGCATATTCTTAATTCTCTGTCTGCCTCATTTACACTGCCTTGTGCATTAAGTGAGATACAACTACCATTTATGTTCTTGTGGCTGTAGTGCCCTCCTTCCTTGTCAGTTGTCTTCTCATCAAGTTCTCAGTTGCTACTAGAGGTCTCTGCTTTCATCACAAGTTTTTCTTTGAAATCTTGCAGGTGCTTGTTGCTTCACATCTACAGGTTTCTTTTTTCATGTGTTAAGAAAACTGCTGGTGCTTAGACTTGCATTGGTGCCTTGATTTTTATATCATCACTAACCTGTTCTTCCAAAATCACCACCTCAGTTGACAAACCTGGTTGAGACCTATACAGTTTGTTTACCTTTTTTGCTCTACCTCATTATTCAACAGTCCCTCCCCTATTCTCATTGTTGTCTCATCTGTGGAGTTGGTTAAAATTCTTTCTTCCAGTTCAGGTTTATTGGCTTATTTGGTCATTCTTCATTTGTTTCCTATTTCTCTCTCCACTGTCGGTATTTCCAAGCTGCTTCCTAAATACAGCCTCTTTTACAAACTTGGATCTTCCAGAATGTCTTCCTTTCCCCTTCTCTTTCTGATGTTTTTAAAGCCCATTATCAAAATCCTATTTTATGAACTTTGTCTCTTTCAGGCATCATGATTGTGACTAAGCAAGTGATGCTGTATGTGTGTTGTCACTTGCACATTGAGCATTTCAGATAAGTTGCTCTTTCAATAAAGCTGAATGTGATATTCTGAAATGAAGGCTTCTACCTCATTAAGTATTTGTGTAAATCTGTTCTAAAAAAATCAAAACAAAAACTCAACCAACCCTTGGAAGCACAGGAGCTTTGTTTTGGTTTAGTTTGTTGGTTGTTTGTTTTTTTTTACTGCTTCTTTCTATGCTTTTTCCAAACTCAGCATACAATCTGGGTTCATTGCTCAAAAAGCTCCTCACCCTTCCTCTGTTGCTGTGGTGTCCAAAGATGGTGTGAGCATAGATACCTGAAGTCATGATGCTAAAGAGTGAAGAGTAGGAGGCAATCTTCAGAGATCTGTGTGAGAGTGAGCAAGCTTTGGGTCAGACAGAACTCAGTAAAAAGGATCCTGGTTGCATTGTGTCCAGCATTTCTAGGACATTGTTCAGCCTGGTGCTCATCAGTGATTCCTAAAGCATGTCTATGGCAAGGGTCTGAATTCCTGCAAGGAGCAGTTTTCTGAATTACCTTTGAAGAGCTGTTGTGAGAATTTATTAGAATAATTTCTAAGTGGCACACAAATATGAAACTTGTGAAACAATGCAGAAACAATGTGATGCAATGGTCTTAGATGATGTCACAGATCTCATGGTGTCATTATGTATCCCTTCGTTAAGGAGCCAAGTCTCATAGTTACTTTGAGAGGTCGTTTTATTTGTACATTGATAGAATTCTAGGGACCTTTGCAAATAGCGTCAATGGGGTTTTCATGGAACCACAGCATAGAACCTTGCCACACTGTGGGGAAGGAGAGAAACTGGTAGGGAGAATCAGGCTGAGCACTGCAGTGTTAACCTGCAGTTGTGGGTACTGTGGCTGGGATTATTTCCTGGGGAAATTTTTTTGCATGGGTGGTTCATTTTTACCCAACACTTCTTAAAAAAGGGCTGTGGTGGTAGGATACATAAGGCCACAAGGAAAAAAAGGAGCTTGTCATAAGTATGGTTTTAATTCCTTCTCTCAACTGACTTGTCCAGCTTGCTAATTGTCTGGAAGGTTGTTGTTTTTCTGATTTAGAGACAGGTACTTAGCATGTCCTCACCAGGTGATTTACTGAAGTAGTCAGTGAGTGCTGTTTTCCATCTGCTTCTTGTCCTTCGGTTTCTGGATTCATTGTTTCGGGTGCAGCTTTCCCTTCTGTGTCATTTGGAAGCAGGGCAAGGTCTCTCAGCAGGAGCAGGCTTGACTGCTCACTGTTTGATTATTTATTTTTCCTCTTCCCTAAGGAATGTTACCCTCTAGTATTGCATCCTAATAGCCTTTGGCTATCCTTGATTTTCATACTGTTCTCCACAGAATTCTGGGATTACTTGGTCAGAAGAATTAGTTATCTTGGATCAGTTGGAATAAGCTGATTATATCTTTCTTTTTCCTGGTTTCTTATTTTTTAACTTAGTTTCCTGACCACAGTCCTAGGGTTTCCTGGTTTGCTGTAGCAATCACCTGTCTGCACCTGTGAATCCCTGTGGGTGAAGAAGTATCCAGGTGAAAAGAAGCAGAGGGAAAAAGATACCTGATTTGTTGAATTTGACATTCTGTCCAACAAGCTGCCCACACTTACCCTTTCTGTTGCTTACTGGCATGACCTAAATGGGACAGGAGGAAACAATTATTTCATCCAGAATCTTGAACAAAAGTGGAAGGGCAGCAGGGTCAGCAAACTGAAAACACTCTGAGCTTCTGAAGATCTCCAGATAACCACCATCTTAAACTGCAAGCTCTGCACCTGGATGTCCTGACTTACAACCTAAGATGAAATTGGCAACAGCTAGATACAACAGGTTAAAACTTGCTTGGAAATAAAAAAACCCCACAACTTCTTTTTTAAGCCCCAACTTTTTCTGTCAGGTGTTGCCAGTGTACCAGCAGGAAAGAGCATCAATTGTTACCTGGTAGAAAAGCTGTGGAGAAAACCCTTGCTATTTAAGAGCACCCTTATCAGTCTGATGGTTTTCCTCCAGCTGGGACTACAGGATCGCTGCACTTGATGAACTCTGTTCCTAATGGAAAAAAATGTGATAATCCACTGTAAGTATAACATGCACCTCTCAGGGCATTTTTCTAGCTGTAGGCTGTCATGGCAGGGGCACAAGCTGGGAAAGCAGGGAAAGAAAAAGAAGAGAGGAATTACTTCGCTCATTGGTAACTCCTTAAATTGGAAGCTTGCTTTCCAACCGATACACTCTGGCATAATGTGGCCAGCATTTGGCACTTCGCTCTACATGTGAAGGGGGAGTTTGCAGAGACAGCTCCCAGGGTGGCCTCTGTTGTGCTGTGAGCATTTCACAGCGCAGGAACTGCGCCCCAGAAGTTTGCCAGACTCCATCCCCGAGAACCAACATGCTTGATCCTGACTCTAAAATTTTGCAGAGGAAACCCAGTGGGAGAAAAAACAAGTAAGCAAATTGCCTCTTCTGAGGCAGGAGGCTTGGTTATCCTTGTTAGCTTCCTGGGGGTGCAGGGGAAAGGACTACTTTAGTGGAGGAATATCAGATGGTTTGTCTCGTGATGTTTGCAAGTCCTTTTAGATGTCACTGTAAGTGCTCTTGCTCTTAGCTGGTAGAAGTGAAGGCCTGTCAGGGAAGGAAAATGCCTTCTGATGTTCCTGGATAACTATATTAGCTGTTAGCTTCACAGTGTACACTTGGATGACTTAGCTGAAGAAAATTGGTACACCTGAGACTTCCAGTCACTCTTGTATTCGTTTAGAATGAAAAGTAGTTTGATCAGTTTGTGCAAAAACATATCCATCCTTTTTTCCTCTCAAAAGATCAGTGCTCTCCCTCAGGAAACAAATGAAAGCTGCTCCTGCTCCTATAGCGATCGCTTCTGATTTCCACTGCTTCAGAGCAAAGTGCAGCTGTGTCATTGTATCTTCAGTGTGACAGATCATTCTGAAATGAGAACACGAGAGAAGTGTTTGTTTTCTTTAACACTAAGTAGACATTAGGAGGGGAGCAGTTGTGTTGACCTCTTTTCAGGTGGTGCATGCATCCACTGTAGCTGCATGGATTTGGACTTGTTAACCAATCATTTGTCTCTAAAATTTCCTTAGCGAAGCCCAGAGAGCAGTGTGACCCTGTTAGACCGGGGTGGGACTGGAAGTCAGGTGCTGACAAATTTCTGCTCTCTCTACTGCCACTTGCTCACTCAATGGCCTTGGCAAGTCACTTCCCTCCTTTTCCCTTTGCTCCACAGCTGTAACACATCTGAGAGCAACCCTTGCCCGTGGCAGGGAGCTGGGGAAGCTGTGAGTGCTCTACAAGTGCTAAGTGTTGTTACTAACACTACATCAGGTCAGGTAGCGCAGATCCCTCGATCTTCTGCCCTCTTCAGGCACTTGACTGTTAGCCTTGTGTCTCGGCACACCGCGGATGTGCAGGATATCAGGTACAATGATGCACTTCGCTCTTGGAATTACTTCTGTCTTCAAGGCCAGATTTGGTGAGTTCAGTATCTGTCTCACAGCTGCGATACTGCGTTTTGGTCGAATGGTGATGAATGAGAGTGTAAGTTCTTTGTAATTCCTTCTCTGTCTTCCTAAATACTTTATTTCTTAGGAAGCTGATGCTGCTATGGACATATTGAACAATACTGAATTTGCAATATTCTGCTTTCCAGATAGAAATGTTTACATTTCAAATTGCTGAGAGTGCAATGCAATAAATATAACCCTGTAACAGTTTGCTTCAAAGTCTTTGGTGGGTTCTTTGTGCGCTGTCAATGTGCTTCTGGGAGTGACGAAGCTGCTACTGCAGCAGTTAGGACAGATGCCTGGATGTGGGAGACCACCAGGCTTGAATGCTAGCGCTGCTACCTGGTTACTTGATTTGGGGACAAACTTGCCATCTGTGTATTCAAAGATGTATTGATCTGCAATATCAGCTGTCTTTTAGAGGTGCAGAAAAGTGAACTTCATGTTGGAGAATGTAAGAGCTCAGTGATCTCTTGCTGTAGTGTGTGGTGTTCCACCCTGGCAGCAGGAGATGATTTTGCAGGAATCAGGAAGGTCCAGAGACAGAATCCAAGCATCTGGTCCAATGTGTGCATAGCTAGTGGAGAACCTGACCTCCACAAACCTATCTACCCCCAAGGTAGGTAACCCCAAGATGCTGATGTATTGGGATCAGGAATGCTGGGTGTACAGATGCTGCTTCCCAGAGAAGGTAACATACCTGAGTGCTGGCATTCAGGTGTTTGTGAAAGGATTAACTCCCATTACACCCTAGGCACTGTTCAGAGAACAAAATCTGCAGTTTAAAGCCAGGAGTGGCAATGTGGGGAAGCTTGTAATGAGAAGGAGCAGACGGGGAATTCACAGAAGGTCTGCAACCCACTGACCTTCATTTGCATTTTAAAGTGGTGTTTTACACGGGGAGTCTGCTCTGGTTTTCCAGTGTCTGATGTTTCCCTGATGTCTTACAAGATGATTTGCAGCCAGGGTGGCAGTAGACTCCCTGCTCTTTGGAGTGCTGCTGTGTCTGTTTAATTTGCAGTGGCAAAGGACATGAGTTTTCCTTTGAAAAGGTGCTTAAGGGTAGGTGAGTGTTCAGATACCTTCCTGAATTGGAGTCAAAGCTGTTGACTGAATAGTTCTGCTCCACAGCTTTTGGGGAAACTGTTCTATAGTGCCACTAACCCCCTTACCTGGGCTTTTCTTGTTGTGTTTTACTGAACAAGAACATTAAAGATTATTCAGTAACATTATTTTTTAGCATGGAAAGGGCTGTTAAAACCGTGCAGCTGAACTAAAGACTCCATCTCCTGTGCCGAGGTAGCAGATTGGAGCTTTTGGGCCCTTTCTGTGCTGCTGTGAGTGAAATCAGAGGGCCAGGTTAGCTCCTGAGGTAGGTGTGAAGCACCCATCCAACCCTCTCCACCTGCTCCAGCATGAGTGCAGTCACGTCTTAAACCTGTTCCAGCTGCTCATCAAGCAAATACCTCTGCTTGCTTTGGAAGATATGTAGGTGTAGGGTTTTTTTGCATGCAGGTGACACATGTGAGAGAATGTAAACTGACATTCTTCTCTAACTGGAGTATTGCTCAAATTAAGGAAAAAATGAGAGCTGGAGTGGTCAGAAAGAATAAGAAGTTCAGTTCTGATTTTTAGCTGCTTTCCTGGAATTGCAAAATGTTTTAAATTCCTCTTCCTGCTGTTGCTTTGTCCCTGTTTTGAGCGGAGAGCTGAATTTTTTTGGAAAGGTAACAGAGAAGACCTCCCTCATTGCTAGAAAGGCACAGTCACTTCTTGTTGCCATGCTGAGGCAATTTTTTTCCTGATCAGTGGCTACCTGTACTCTCTGAACAGTTTTCAGCTTCAAGCTCTATCTCCTTGCTGTGCATGATTTATTAGCCCACACAACTAACTTGTGCCCCGCAGCTCGTCTCGTTGCCTGTTCTTATGGGGAAGAACTCGGAACTCTGCGGCTACCCCGGGGCGGCGTCCTCCGCGCTCCTGCTCCCGCTCCCCACCAGGTGGCAGCAGGCGGAAGGGAAACCCCGGGGCTGGCGGCGGGGCGGGCAGGGCTCCGGCTCCCGGGGACGGCGAATTTCCCTCAAACCGCTGTCCTGGCAACCTGCTGGAGTGCAGGAGCCCGTGCGGGTGGTGGTGGGGCTCACCACCAGCTTCTGGCCGGTGGCAGGGTGCTTAAAGGGGGTGTGCTGCTCTGCTCACTGTGTGTATCCAGGTGCCACCTGTGACTGTGGGACACCTCCCGCTGGTGGGAGGTGAGACCGGGGCAGCCAAAAATCCCGAGTGGACCCGTGGGGTATGTGCAGGCTGTTTCCTGGCTCAGGCCCAGGAGTCTGGGTGCTCATCAGATGCTGCATCTGCTGCTCTGTGGTGCCTGGAGCAGGCCTGAAATGCTGCACTCCTCATGTGAATGGTTACATGTTGGAGCTCTGCAGAACTTCACTTCCCACCTTTTGGGGCAAAGCAAGCAAATGTTCAGAAACATCTTAACGATATCAAAGTGGTGGAAGGAGCCAACTGGAGGAAAACTTGTTTTAGTTGCTTGGAGGCTCTGAAATGGGAGGAGTGGGAAGCTGAAAAAGGTGGTGGTGGTGGGGATGGACACTTTTTACAGGACCTTCTTGTATCCAGAGCTTTGCTGAGAGGCATTTCCAAACCCAGGGATTAACAGGTTCAAAACAACGCTCAGGGGAATACATTTATGCCTCTCTTGCCATCTTCTCTTAACACCTTGTGAATGTGGCTAGGAGCAGGAATGTGCCTGTCCTGGTGTTTTATGGAAGTTAAGGTTATGGTGCAGATGCTGTAACAGGCCCTGTGATGGGAAGATACTCCGAACAGCAACTCTTCCAGCATTGTTTGGAGTTGACTTTGGGGTGAATCAGTATTTTGACAGGCTTGAAAAGCTGTTTGTATGTGAGATAACAGTGCTTACAGTTAGTTCTTGGTCAGGGGTTGAGTTTCATGGCTGAAACATGCCAGCCAAGTTTGCTCAGTCACATCTGGAAGCCAGAGGGGCAGCGCTCACAGCCCAGCTGCCCTTGAAGGTTTTCGGCCAAGTGGGCTGTTTCCTGCAGCCCAGCCATGAGCTGCAGAAGCAGGTGTGTGAGACAAGTCCTCAGCTTGCCCTCCTGCAACCTCTGTAAAAACTGAAGTGTTTAAACCTGAGAGCAAGGAGTCCTTTGGAGGACTGTCTCACAGGGAAGGGGTCTCTTATGGAATGGGTTTTTCAGAGCAAGCTGTTAGGGTTGCGCATGTTGTACGAGACCATTACCCACTGTGGGTCAGCAGAGGGTTGCTTGATGAGAAGCAGCAGCTCTGTTTACTTCTCAAAGGGCAAGTGTTTGCAGTGTGCTGTAAACCAGATGCTTTAGAATTAACTGTCTGTAATTGTGCAGAATACACTGATCTGAGGGTGCACCTGCAGGCTCCCCCAAGCAGGTGTCCCCTGGCCTGGGCTCACATTGAGGTGAATTGTGGCAGGTGATGTTGCAGCGCTGAGGTGAAAGTGGGTGGTGGAGTCCAGATGCATTGGAATGGATCATGGATGATGTAAATTTTGTTCTAAACAGAGCCTGAGGGGGTGAAGTGATGTCAAGTCCAGTCTCCTCCAGCTGGCCTTTGGCACTTGGTGTGCTGCTTGTGCTGCAGTGGTGTTTGCATGCACCCACCCTGGTTTACAAAGCCGCTTTGCATCCGGGTTTGCCTGCCCTCCTCGTGCTGACAGCTCCATACGGGTACGAGAGCGAGGGCATGTTCATTAATTTTTATTAAAAGCAGCCATGTGCTTGTCATTCCTTGTTGGGTCAAAAGGCGCTGAAGTCACCCCTTCCTCAGCTTGCTGTTTTAATTAAAAACACAGCCCCTGAGAAGAGGCTTGTGCTGTCTCCAACTCTCCCAGACATGGCAAGTGTTAGTGCAGCAGAGTGTGAATCGATAGCTGAGGGCCATCCTCTACCCTAGCCTCACATCTATTACCAAGTGTAAACTAATGAACAAAGAGCTGGTGTTTGTCACTATATCCAGTGTAAGGGCTTTCAAAAAGTGCTGCAGGCTGACAGGGAAAGATTGCAAAAGGCTGCAGCCCTTGACCTCAATAAATGCTTCAAAGGAAGATCCTGAAAAGTTTTTTTGCAGCACAAAAAAAAGAAATTCTCCCCAGTAATGTAGCAGCCAGCACACTTTAATAGCTAAAACTACATCAAGGCTTCTGCTGACTGGGTGAAATGGTATCTTTGTTTTGCATGTAAATGCCTTTTTGCTCCATTAAAAAAAAAAAAAAAAAGAACCTGAGTCTTACAAATTGAAGGTCCCAGCCTATGCAAGCAGCCCATCTGCGGCAACTGAGCCAGGCAGTATGTGTGGGAAGGAGGAGCAGGGCAGCCAGAGCTACACAGGTGCCAGTCCCTGCCTTCCTGTGAAGGGCTGGCATGCTGCAATCCCAGGGACCCTGCTCCTCTCGGTACAAAAAGTGGGAAAATCAACAACTGCTCAGGCACCCTCCTTTGCTGTGGGTGTCTCTCTGTCTCTGGAGTGGCAGAAGCCTGGGGGCAGCAGGAGCGCAGGGACCGTGCAGCGCAAGGAGGAGGCAGCACTGCGACGCACAGTGCAGCTCTGGGGGAAGAGCCTGCTGAGCTCACAGTGCTGGTGCTGCTTGCTTGGTCGTTGCCGTGGCTTTGGCCAGCTTCCCTCCCACAAGCCTTGGGCTGCTCCAGCTGTTCAACTGCCCGGTGTAGGGGCTGCACTTCAGCACCCACCGGGTCCTTTGCTTTCCCTGCAGTGCCAGGATGGGCAGCATTCCTGAGGCTGGGAACCAGGCACTGGCTGCTGATGAGAGGGAAGACCAGAGCAGCTCTCCAGCCATAAGCAGTTTATCTGTAATTAAGCTGAAAACTGTCATCCTGTCTCACCTCCTGCCTGCAGCCTGCTCAAGGCCTTGAATGCAGGCCAGGGGCAGCTGACCCTTGCTGTACCCAGTAGTGCAGGCAGAGCAGGGAGCTCCCATCAGCGAGAGTTTTCCAAACCTTTGTTGACTGCAAATGCTTAAGGTCTCCCACGAGCTGCAAGCCCCAGTGTAGGGAGTGGAAGGTGATAAGGACTTGGTTTGGCTCTTCCCCACAGCCCAAAGGTAATGTCCATGGGACAAAGGTCAGGTACGACTGCCTATTGTCAGTGGCTCTCGGTGCTCAGTCCTCCCAAGCACTGTTGTGGACCTGAATCCAAGTGATCAGGAAGGAAAGTGGCCCCCTAATAGTTGCAGCTATAAGGCAAAAATGAAGAATGTCCCAGCACCAGGTAGGGAGGGTCTATGGGCATCAAACTGGGCTAGAAAAACACCTGGAGGCCAGTTTAGGAAGGTCAAGGTGGAGGCAGATGCTTTATCTTCTACTTTTTATAGCTCAGTGGGACCTGAGAAGATGTGGCCTGCTTGCCAGCAGGACAAAGGCCAAGGGGCAAACAGAGACATGGGAAGAACTGGATTTCCTGGCTTTTAGGAGTTTAACCCTTAGTGTTCTTTCATTCTGGATTTTGTTTTCAAATAGAAAATGGGGAAGGATTTTGGTAACCTCATAGTATCACCAACAGTTTGTTAAAAGACTAATTGCCAAGTAGCTTATGCATGTGGGACCATTAGTAATTCTGTAGCTATGCAAATTAAAACAGTGATGTATGATTTATAGCTTTAATAATGTTCTGAAGGCTCTTAAATTTTAATCACTTGCAACATCCTTTTTAATATTCAATTACTTTATTAACTAATTAGGTCACTTGCTGAAAAAGCACATAAGGCTGGTGCTATTTTAATATCAGCTGAGCATCACAAAATACCTTTGAAATGGTGTAAATGGTTTATTTATTTTAAATAGATCATTAAGATGCTATAATTAATAAATCAATTACAGGGTGGGGGGAAAGACTACAAGAAATTGATAGATGCCAAACCACAGCAGCAGTGGCTTCTCTGCTTGCTTTGTGAATGTTCACAGGGATGCTGAACTCTGTGAACGTGGCCACTGAGGCACCTTCCTGGATAATTCGTATTCTGCTGAAGGGCTAAGGTTCAAGATATGCTCAGTTCATTAGAGATGCTTTCTTTTTTTGGTATGAATTTAGCTTCCTGATTGATAAAAGCTCCACAAATGACCTTGAAAAGTTAAAGTGTTTAAAAGGACAGCCCTCCTTTACAGCTTCTTTTGTCTGTCTCCCCCACCCCCCCCCCCAAAAAAAAAAAAAAAAAGGGAGAAGAATAAAACAGAAAGATAAAACCATAACATCTTAGTCCTGCTAATGCTGGGCTGAAAAGCAGAGCTCCTGTGGAAGGGAAGCTGAGCTGCCCAGCAGTCACCTACCTGTGATACAAACAGACCAGGATTGCTCTAGCCCAGAGAGACAGGAGCTGTGGCAGTTCAGCAGCACTCACCTGAAGCAAGAAGGGAAAATTGTAGCCCTGCAAAACCCACAGAGATGCTGCAAAACCCACAGGCTGCTGTGCTGGAGCGCAGAGTTTTCCACCTCCGGTTCACACCCACCCTCCATGTAAAACCCGGAGTGAGAGAAGTTAAATTTGTCACCAGTGTGGCCGCAACTCAGGAACACAACTTTAAGTGATCTTCTGTTTCAAAACGCAGTATGAAAGAGTAAGGCAAATACTCATCTAGGAATTGAGTCAATCTTTTTAGCAGATTTTGGTGATACCAAGTGCACAAGCTGGAAAAGATGTGCAGTAATTACAGAGCAGCCATCTTCCCATTTTGCCTTCCCTTGCTTCCATCGTCTCACCACTAAAACCTGTAAATCAGGGAGCACAAAGCTTTATGCTTACAGTGATCTTTCTGCTGAACTCAAGACTGCCCTTGTGGGCAGTGGCAAAAAACCTGCCATAGCTCAGAGTTTCTTGGGAACTAAAATGTGTGTCTTGTACCTCGCCTGGTCTCTGTTAGTTCCAGTTCCCCAGAACCAAAAAAAAATCAAAGCTCTGTCCCAGGGGAGCCAGTGGTTGACAGAAACTTGTACCATTGCTGGGGCTTTAGGTAAGATCAGAGGTTTTATCTCAGCAGAATCCTACGTAGTTAGCATTTCTCATCAAAATGATTATTGCTGCTTCATGAGGCTCCTGCTGAGTGTGACTACCCATTGAAAGGAAGAACACACCAAACTCACCTGGGCTGGATCAGACAGCTGTGCAGAAGGGATAAGGAGCCTAAAATAATGCTAAACCCACTTCACATGGTATGGGAGCTGCCACAGGAAACAAAGGTGCAGAACACCACAAATGTAAGATACCAAATGTGGCTACAGGATGGGACAACATAGGATGTTCCACACCTTGGAACAAGCACAGATACAGCTCTTAAGGGGTCGGAGATAGTTACACAGTCAAATGAGGTCATCGTCCTGTTGTACAACACGGCTCAGGGGCTGTTCCTAGTCCCCATACAAAGCCTCAGGTCTTAGTGAAGTAAGTGGATTTTTATCAGGTTCCTGTAACTTCTCCCCATTTATTCACGTCATCAATTCCTGTGGCACTCAGATCATTTGTGTAGGAACCCCCACATCCTCCTCTGTCAAACCAACAACATTCAGACTAGCTGCAGTTGCAAATAAAAGGGCACCAGTGCTTCAAACACAACTGGTACCAAGAGAAATGAGGAGCTAAAACACAGCAGAAACCACCCAGGCTTTGTGAGTCCAGCCCTCTCCCTCCACCCTTTGCCATGCAGGCTGCAGCCGCCACAGAGCCACTGATAGCGAGGAGCGACGGTTAACCTCCCCAGCTCGATTCAATGTGACAGTGACACTTCACAGCACATTGCATCCAATCTCATTTGAAGCTGACAAAGATTGTTTCTGTTTTATATCTATTGGTTTATTAATGGCCTACAGCCTCTTAAGCAGATGCATATTCATTAGATAGCCAGCTGTTAGGAGGTTCCCAGATGTCGAAAGTAGCTCTGTCTTGGAATGCATTCTCTTTTTCCCTTATCATGAAACAAAGTAATTGTAGCTCTATTAAAGAACCAGTTAATTACTGAACCAGTAGCTTATGGCATGATTAAAAAAATCTGCAAATTTGTGAGGAGTAAAAAGACATTTTTGAAAACAGATGAGCCGAACCTTTGCTGTGATCGGCACACGCAGAGCATACACAGACCTGGACCGCTCCATGTCAAGAGCCCTCAGCTGCAGATGCACTGAGTTCTGCCAGGGCACCTTTCTTCAGTTTCTGCATTCTGCAGTGTTTCTCTTACCTCTTGTCCTTCCTGGTCTGCACAGTGGATGCAAAAGCACCTGAGAGACACATCTCAATTTTCAAAGGTCATTTTAGATGAAGGAGCAAACTTCCAGCTAGATAGAACTGTAACCAGATCATTGAACAAGCTGTACAGATTGACTTACCAATTCCACAGGCCATGCCTTTCAGTCTCACAACATTAACCAGCCTCACCTACTTGTCTTTGCAACTTACTATTTTTTCCTGCCTTCTTTCTTTCCCCACACCGCTAAAAGCAGCTCCCAAAAGCAGGTTTTTGCAGCATGGCTAGAACAACCACCACCCTCCTGCCAACACCTCCTGGAAGCTTTTCTCCCACTGAAGTGTTTAAAATGTTAAAGCCATCTCCAAAACAGAGTGGTTTGGGCAGAAAGGTTCCCACTGATTTTGTGTTTCTGGCTGATGGGAACAAACTGTGTAGCCGTTTGGTCCATCTTGTCCCAAAGCAGGAGCCTCGAGGAGCAGGCAGGATGGTGCTGCTTTGTCCCCAGGCCCACTGCTGAAGGAGGTGGGTGCCCTGGTGACATCAAGCACAAAAAGGCAGAGCTACTAAATGCCTTGTCTATACTGCTGGAGACTATCCTCAGGGGGCTCAAAGCAAGTCAGGACAAAGGAGGAGTTTGCCTTGGTTGATGAGGACTGGGTTAGGGATCAGTTAAGCAGTCTGGACATCCATAAATCCATGGGTCCTGATGGAATGCACCCATGGGTGCTGAGGGAGCTGTTGGAAGTCATTGCTAGGCCATTCTCTGTATCATATTTGGTAATTTGTAGGAAACAGGAGAGATGCCTGAGGACTGGAGAAAAGAAAATGTCACTACAGCCTTCAGAAAGGATGAGGACCCAGGTAACTATAGACTGGTCAGTCTCACCTCCATCCCTGGAAAGGTGCTGTCTCCAGGCATATCAGGGATAAGAGGGTCACTGAGAGCAGTCAACATGGTTTTACCAAGGGGAAGTCATGCTCAACCAACCTGATAGTGTTCTATCAGGACATAACCAGGTGGATAGATAATGGTAGCACAGTGGATGTGGTTTATCTTGATCTCAGGCAAGCATTTGACACCATCTCCCACTGCATCCTCACAGCTAAACTGAGGAAGTGTGGTCTGGATGATCGAGTCATGAGATGGGCTGAGAACTGGTTGAAGAAAAGAAGTCAGAGAGGTTCTCCTCTCCCTCTGTTCTGCCCTGGTGAGGCTGCATCTTGAATATTGTGTCCAGTTCTGAGCCCCTCAGTTCAGGAAGGACCTCATGGAGCTGCTTGAAAGGGTCCAGTGCAAAGCCACAAAGATACTAAAGGGAGTGGAACATCTCCCTTCTGAGGAAAGGCTGAGGGAGCTGGGGCTCTTCAGCTTCAGGGAGACTGCAGGCTGACCTCATTCATGTTTATAAAGATGTGAAGGGTGAGCATCAGGAGGATGGAGCCAGGCTCTTCTCAGAGATGTCCAGTGACAGGGCAAAGGGTGACAGGTGCAAGCTGGAGCAGCAGAGGGTCCATGTGAAGACAAGGAAAAGCTTTTTCATTGTGAAGGTGACAGAACCCTGGAAGAGGCTGCCCAGAGAGGTTGTACAGTGTCCTTCTCTGGAGACATTCAAAACTCACCTGCATACATTCCTGTGTGACCTACTCTAGGTGATCCTGCTCTGGCAGGGACTTTGGACTAGATGATTATTCAAGGTCCCTTCCAACCACTAACATTCTGTAATTCTGTGAAGAAGCAGCCACAATCCAATCACCAACAGAGGAAGAAGAGGGCAGCTTCGGTTCCCATGCTGCAGGCAGAGCTCCTTGGGGGAATAATTGGCAGCGTGCAAGTACTTGGTATTTAGTTTTCAATTCTCTCATTCATACTTCTAGCTTTTGCCTCAAATATACTCAAAGATACTCAAATCTGTCAGCAGGTACCTGGAGCTGTACAGTAAGTGATTTCTCACTGTGCTGACAGAGCTCAGTTTCAACAAAACCCAAAAAGTTTCAAGTGAAACAATTTGGCTGCAGAGTTTTAACTTGTGTGCAAAGCCACTGGGCTTGCCTGAAACAGCTCTGAATTTTAGTCAGGGGCGGCTTGGGATAAAACCTGAGGGGGAAGAACAACAAAATAAAATTAAACCCCAAACCACATCTCCATGAAGAGCTTTAATCAGCAGCAAGCCATGGCACTATAAAGTGTCATGTGCTATAAAAGTGTTTACAGTCATGCACACAGGAACGTGGAGGCAATTTTGTAGAGCGACTGCTGGAGCAAAGGCCTCTGAGAATAAAAGTGTCTTTAGATATTTGTTATCCTGTTATAGTTGGTATCACCTTGAGTATACAATGCCTGCCTGCATTATGTAAACACTTCATTGATAAATCCCTCCCCCACCTCCCTGAAGCTGTGTCAGACTCTTCTTAGCTGACAAATACGGCTGAAACAGATGCTGCTATAAATACCCTTGTTTAGCTGCTTTGAAGAGAATTCCTTTTGTAGAACACGGTGGATGCTCTACTTACCACTGAACTTGCACCTGTCCTGCAATTTATTACTCCTCTGTACACATCCAGATGCACTTTTGGAATGATTCTGTAAGACACACACACCTTGTTGGATTCCGATGCCCCTTTCTCAATTAGAGGCATCCTTTAGAGAGGATTTTCACCCATTTTAACACAACTCTCTAAAAGATTAGAAGCTGCAGATTCCAGAGGTGGCAAAACTTTACCTCTTGTGACTACACAGTTAATCCCCTCTCCATATAACTATATATATTTCTTCTCTCTCTCTCTATATATATATATATATACTATACATATTCCCCCTCTCTATATATACTCTCTGTAGGCTCCCAACTCCCATGACTATTACTGCTTTTCATCTTGGTATGAAGAGACCAGGCAGCTACACTGACAACAGTCACAGGCCTTACAGTCTGGGGTTTTAAAACACTACCATGGCAAAATAAATACTTTTTTATTATTATTTTAAAATATGCAGAGCACGACTTGTGAATAGTCTGGGGGCAGACCAAGGAAGGCAGATTTTGGCCAAGGGGCAGTAGTGGAAAGCCAAAGGGCTGCCAGTATGAGAGCACACCACGCGGTCAAGTGCTATGGAGCACACAGCCAAACGTAGACTTCTGGGCAGTTGGCAGTTACAGCTGCACCTGGCATTATAAAATGAAGACAGGAGCTGTACTAACAGAGCAGCATGACTGAGGTTTTGTCCAAGTTAGATTAGGCAGCAGCAAACACAACCCATTTTATAGTCAGTCTTTTTTCTAAAGATGTACCCCACACTCTGCCAAGCACTGCTACCAGCGATCCGTCTCCTTTAACTGGGGGTGAGAACGGGATAAAACTTCCACGCAACAGGCTTGCTCACTGCAGGCTAAAGATACATGGGAAGTTCTGATGGAATCTGTCTGGATTTTCTGTTCTGATGTTGATTTTGATTCAGAGGATTAGTTCTCATCTACCTGCTGACAGCCAGCTTGCTGAAAACCTCCTTTTCACGCTCCATACAGCCATCTTCATAATTAAGATAGTGATCCATAAGATGAACAGTCTATGGTAGGAGCAGTGACTCAGTTCAGTAGAACTGCTCCATAAGCCTACGGACTCTTCATTAAGGTACAAAGGACACAACCACAGAGGTCCAGTCTAACCTGACCAAATCCACTGGACTTATTCTCACCCCTGACAGATAACGCTTCACTATAATTACTCTCTTGGACAGAAGCCAAATCACTGCTTCCTCTGAAGCAATGTGAGTAACCCAAACAAGGCCATTCTTTCAGTTCAAACCTATTGAACCAGCTAAACCTCCTTTAAAAGGAAGCCTTATGAATAGACTCACCCCGCTCAGAAAGCCTGGCGAGAAGCGCTGCACCCCTTCAGCACGACTAAAGACGGCACCGCTGACTGCAGCTTTCGTTTGCCTCGCCACCCATCTACCACCCCAGGAACAAGCTTTCTTCTTACCACAGTTTTGCTTATATTGAACCAGTTGGAGTCTTCCCATCTGTTAGAAGCAGAGGTTTTGAAGATGATTATTCCAAATAAGTGTAAAGGTTTCAGCAGAGGAAGCAGAGCGATCTCTCCTACTCAGCCGCTCGAGCCTGCCTTGATTACTTTGATGTAACAACACTTGAAAGCTCCTATTCTTTGAAACTAATTTAAACACATTGAATTGTTGAAAGATTAAAAACCGCAGTCAGCTAATTACACTCACTCTCATCTCTTATTCAGCAAATGAATCACTTTTCATTACCACTTAGCTGAAGTACATGAATTTCTGCCTAATTAGAAATGTTGTAGATGGAGCATTAGCAAGGCTGGAGCGGGTCAGGATATCTTGCCTGCTTCATTTTTAATTCCTAACAGTAGAGCCAGATAGGAAAGGCTTCAGATAAGAAGTCATTAAACAATTTTAAATTATTTATAAAAATTACTTTGCCCAAATTATAATTATTTCCACACCCACCCCCCTCCCAAATGCTCTCATAAATGTCAAATGGAATGAAAGGAAAAGCAGCCCAACATTGATTTTAATGAACATTTTAATGTTATGTATAACAGAACATTATGAATACAATGGAAACAAAGTTTTTATCAATTTAATAATAATAAAAAAGAAATCCAACATAAGAGAAAAAAAAAAAAAAAAAAAAAAAAAAAAAAAAAAAAAAGAGGGGAGGCAATAAATTTCATACCTATAGCATAGTGCTTAGTCTTAACAATATTCCCAGCTTGTGAATATAAGGTCTTTGTATTCCAGATCCTAGAATCATGATTCATGTGAACATAAATGCAGAATTACAGAAGAAAAAGCAACACCCCCCCCCCCGAACCCCCAATTCATTCTTTTGTTTTCAGTAAATCAGTAAAATCTTTGACTGCTACAGGCTTCTTTTATTAATATATATATTTTTTTTTTTTAACTCCTCTATTGGATTCCACAGCTGCTAATGCCATATTTACACAAAAGAATCACCCAATGTTGTAGAAAAGCTAAAACCCAATGCTGCTGGATTAGGCAGGGCTACAGAGTTACATAACTGAAGTGCAATTCCCCTTGTTCGAGGTGGTGGTTTTGGTAATGATGCAAACCTATTTTTGCTCTTTGACTGCTGCTGATGGCCTGAACCAGTGGCTCCACAGGGATACTGGTGGTACAAAGGATGCCAAGAGCCACTGTAAAAAGAACTGCAAGAAAGTGCACACTCTGGAGTTTTCTGAAAGGAAACCTTCCAGCAGTCTCGGATAAAGCACTTCCCAGACTCGCACTGGATCTCGGATAGAACAACAGACCCCAAAAATCTCTTATCACCAAATTGCTGAGAGAGGATTTTCACAATAAAAATTTGGGTAATGTAGCAGTGTGGCTGGAACATTAGCAAAAGTATATATACATTCCAGGTCCCTTTGAATTAGCCATAATCACATATGTAAGCCATTTTTTTTTGGACAAAAATATATATTCTTATAAAAAACTGATCATAGTACTTGAGTGACTTCAATTGTGGACTCAGTGGTAGTAAAAGGAATGATCCAATTATGACAAAGGGAAAAGAAAGTCAAGCTCTCCAAGAGAAAAAGAAAAGTATAAAATTAGATTCAAACATTTGTACCCAGCCCCCAATTCCAGTCTTCCATCATCTCAAAGTTAAAACTGGTTCTTCTGCCTAGGAAAGGTATTTTGATGGTCTCGATACAAATTGTTGTTGCAAAATCATCTAACCACGTTCCTTAGAAGAACCTTTCACCTCTCCAGAATTTGAACACTAGTTATTTCAACACTTAGAAAATAGCTTTTGGTTCTTTATGCAGACACTTTAACTGATAAAGAAAAAAACAACAAAACAAAACCAAAAAAAAGGAAAGCATTGATCAGTGTTTTCCATCCTTTCCCCAGCTATATTTGTGCAGCTAAAAATCCTTCATTCAGTCTGCCCATTTCTTTAATCTGATTTTAATCTCATGTATTGTACAATCTTTATTTGCTAAAATTGGCAAAATTTGCAAAGGCATCTTGCTTGGGTTGTACAGTCCCAGGAGTCAGAGAGGTCATAGCGATGTTGGGTACCCCCATTCCTATTGTGCCTGTCAAACCCATTCCTGTAGCTGCCACTCCCATGTTCATGTTCATTCCCATCATTCCTTGGTTCATCATAGGCGTAGGTCCCATGGAGGTCATTCCCATCGTACCTGACATCACAGTGGGCATTCCCATCCCCACAGGCATGGGTCCTCCCATCAATGGGCCTGTCTGGGGTCGAACAGGCATCATGTTAGGCTGAGGACTGAGGTTCACGGCTGCAAAGTTTTGAGTCATGACATTCATGGGTTGTTGCATATCTGCCAGAAGAACAGGACACACAAATCAGTAATCAGAAGCTGATGCTGAAGATGTTCATGTATTTTAAGAAATGTATGTAGCAACTCCTGTGAACAGAGGCATGAAGGCCAAAATGGTAGCTCTTTTGGTCCTTTTCTTTACTTTCTGTGTGAAGACAGAGAAAACTCTTGCATACATTTTAAGCAGCATTTTATAACAACAGATGCTTCTATGCACCTTCTGGAGAGGTTCTGGGATCAGAAAGCCTGAAATCAAGACAAAAGAATGGTGCGAGCCCCACAATATAAAGCATGCACTGATACCAACCTCCTAGCATGTCAGGCTCCATTTAGAAACTAACACTTGCGTCAGAACCATTGCAGTAGTTTAAGAACAAATTATTGGAAAACAGCAACTGAGAAAATATTCCACCTCTAGGACAAGCTGCTGAACACATGCAGGGTTAAGCATGCATGCAAAACAGGGCAATAATCACTCACTTTGTTGCTGCATCATGGTGTTAAGTGTTGGTTGCTGGGGTTTGGAAGGCTGCATCCCAGGTACTAAATTGTCCAAACTAATATTTACACTGGGATCTGACCAAGTTGAGGGTAGAGTCTTGCTTGCATTCTTCTGGACCATCTCTGTGCTTGCATTAAAAAGAGGGTTAGGCTTCGGCATCATGGTGTTCACGCTTTGCAGAGGCTAAAAAAGAGAAGCTTTGTTGGGATCCACTTGAAATAATTTACTAATAGGAGTCAGAACTAAAACAAGTTTTATGACCAAAGAGATTTCTAGCCATGAGCTTCAGCTGTTTCACACCAATGTTGCCACATGCTGTTACACCACTAGAACAGGTTAAAAGAGTCTTTCTGTAAGCTAGCATCAGGCTCCCAAATCAGTATGTGGAATGACAGTGATCATCTGCAGTCAAGTTTTGACTGCACACTCTGTGGAGGAAGGCTGTCAACTTTAACATATTATCAACCTCTTCCTCCCCAACAAAGCAGCAACCTTTCATCGAACAATGAAGACCATCTCAAGAGAAGACTTATAAAAGGAGGCTTTTCAAGAGTATTAGATGCCTTCTCTTTTTAGGAGGCTACTCAAACATTTCTGGACAAAACTTTCTTATGAAATGTTGATCACAAGATCTGAGTGATCAGGTATAGATTCCAGGAATGGAATGGATTCATTTTCAGTGTTGTGATTAAGGAGGAGGAAAAACATTAATTGAGAAGGGTCATTAGCAAACTGTACAAATAGCAGCATACCTGTGACCTTGACATGGGTAAACTGACGCCCATAGCATTGGAGTTCATCATGGAGAAATTCATACTTAGTGAGGAGGTCATGGCTGTCTGAGAGGGGCCCATCAAATCAAAAAGATCAGTAGAATTTGAAGCAGCTGGAGGCTGGGTAGAAGCTGGCTGTGAGCTACTGAAGAGCTCTAGAGCTTGCTGCTGTGTCGTGCCACTGAAGAGCTCTCCAGATGAAGCACTGGGACAAGGAGAAGCTTGGTTGAAGGCACTCCAGTCACCAAAGTCTCCATTTCCACTTGTTGCTGTACCTGAAAGACAACAGTGGGGAGGAAGGAAGGCAGAGAGAAGGAAGGCAGAGGATTTAGAAAGAGGCACTGAGCAAATGCCATATTCCATGAACTGAAACAAATGAGAGCTGATCTGTGTCCGTCCAGATTAACATCTGCAGGTAGAACCTCCATCTGGACATCATTCCCTCTCATGAATATTCCAACAATTTTAACAAGGTAGCAAAAGAAATATGAAACACCCATGCACAGAAAGTAGGAGAATGTTTGATAACATGTCACCTGTGGAGGCAAGACAAGTAGGGACAGGTTTCTTTAGCTGAAATACAACAGGAAGGTAAGAGGCACAGATTGGAGGCTGTACTCAAAACACCACCCAGAACTTTGGTAGTATTTAACAACTTTTTAACTCGGCACTCTGCTATTTGCAGAGAGAGCAGTTGCCAGCAAGGAGTCACTTGATAAAACAAACTCCATCACAAAACATCAAAGACAATGACTTCAAAATTTGGTTACATACAATTAGTACCTCTTTGTACAAAACAATGCTGAGAGGAAATAAAACCCCAGAACTCTGAAAGCAGGTTGCAGAGAGTTTGTTTGAGGTGAAGGAATAATTTCTTCCCATCACATGAACTGCTCATGTAAAAACTAAGTTTTCTAAATTTGATTCCTGAACTAAATGCTTTGGCTTGTTGAAGCAGAAACTCAGTCTTGGATCTAAGCAATTCTCAGCAGAAGCTTTGCTGAGTTCTTAGCTTCTCTCTTAGAAGCTGTTTCACTTCACTATAGCAGGGGTTCTGTTGACAAACATTTAAAACCAGCAACTGACAGCCCCCCTGTATCTTACTGTGAGGAGTCTAATGGTAGAAATTGTTCATGGACAGTTGCAAAGGAACCCATTTCAGGATCCCAGATGCCCAGAGACATAAACCAGTGAACAGAAACTGTGTTGTAACCTTTGAGTCAAAGAGGAGATGTTATCTCCCTTAAAAGCATGTTTTTCTATTAATGAGAAAAGGGTTACTTCACAAGAGGGATTACAAAAGCAGCTACAGGAGACACTGGAAATAAAGCAACACCATTTAAACAGCTCTCACTGCTACAGAGTGAATCTTGTTCCAAGTCTGGACCAGGTCAGTTATTTGATTGCAGCACTGATAGACTTTTGGTACTTCAGCTAAGTCTCAAGCAATGTCACTGCCATATGAAATGCACTCTGAGTTCTAATGAACAGTTCAACCATCCCTTGAATTTCTTTTGATGAGTGAATGAAGGCTCAAAGACGTCAAAGCTGAGGCAGATGAATCCAGTGCCAGTTTCCACTGCCTAACCTACACGACAGCTGGTACTATACTGACCAGCCATAGCAATTATTCTACCCACTCAAAAGGTATCTGCAGTCTTTTATACTCCATGTAAGTAATTATCAACATACACCTTCAACCTTTAGTCATCTTTACCTTCACCTACACAGTAGAATTTAAAGAGTAGTAGGAGAGTAAAGCTGTTCAGAAAACCCAAGTATTGCCAACAACTTCAGTGCATGAAGCAGACTAATATTCATTAGCTCAGGGCCTTACTGGAACATTTGCTTTGATCTCCCTCACAAAGAGGGGCTATATTAGAATGTTTCAATTAGTATTACATATTAAAAATTAAAACCTACTTTAAATATTCCTGATAGATAAGTAAATGCTGAGTGTGCTGCGTCTATGTTCAGACCTGTGCACTGAGTACCAATAATGGAAGTGGGGGTAAAAAGGGATAAGGTTTTGCCCCTTCAGTGGAACTTCAAAGATGATTAATCAAGAAGGAAGATTCCTAGAGGGGCTTACGCTGTTCAAGAATGATTAATCATTTCACAGGACTCCTTGTCCCTTGCATAATGGTGATTGGAACAGATTAATCATGTTAATGCAGATAAAGGATTGTATCAGTTTAGACTGTATTAACACACAAATTATTTGCATAGTAGGCGGCTTTGTGTTTGCAAAACAACTTCATTTTGACCAAGAAAGTCTGTATAAAAACTAGAGTAGCTCTTCCCTACCAAGCAAATTAAAGGTGATTTAACTAACCCATGCCCAGTACAGTCTTCCTAACACAGCAAAATAAAGGCAGAGATATAAACACACTGACTAAGAGCTGGCTCACAGGCAGGTTTGCCGTTCAACCTCTTTTCTGTTCTGTTCTCATTCTGGACTTAATCCTAGAGCCCTGCTGAGAGCCCCCAGTCAAACACCACTACTGCCTGAATTAACTTCAGCAAAGACAGCCAGCCAGTTCCCTCCACTCCACGCTTGTTTGAAGCACTGTCCTGTCTGAGTGGCACCATAGGGTCCTAAAACATTCCACCAGAAGGAAGTTGATTGCTTTAAGTAGCTTCTCAGTATGTTTTTCTTTTACAGTTCAGTTTTAAAGGAAAATGTTTCTCAGACTGTGGCCATGGCTACAGAACAGCTTGTATGCTGGCATGCAAAGTGACTGCACATGCACTCAGCCAACTCTGTGGATACATGACAGCTCTAAACTGCATGCCATGCAACCAGGACACAACTGAGTGCTGGCCCAACAAGCATGACTAAAATCTTGCTCTTGTGATTAGCAGGCACTTGTTCATGCTTGACTTAAGTGAGATCTGGATATCTTTTATTTAACAGGCTTCTCTAAAAGGGAAAGGGACTGCAACAAACTGTTATTTAGCCAAGCTGAAGTAAAGCACTGGTCAGCCTCATCCCACAAATGGACATGAGCAACTGCAAAAGCCATTGGCAAGGTGTAGGGAGGACATAACTTGACTGAATTCCCTTCCAACACAGGAGGCCTTCAGTAACCCAGGCATCATTGGAAGCTTTTGGAACAGCTTACTTCAGGCTCTCCTCATTATGCCTCCTGACAATACCAATATAATGATGTCTAAATAATTACAGACTTTGGGGATTTTGTTAGTCTTAGGAGATGGGTAGAAGCCCAGATCAGCTTTAGGTACTCTTTATTGTCCTATCACAGGTAGGCTGCCATTTTCCATTGAACATGATCTCACCTTTTCACTTTGTTCAACTTACCCATTTAATTTACTGCCCTGCCCCTATCACTACGGTTCATAAGACCGTTCTGAATCCTCGGCACATATCTGGAAACTATAAAAAGCAGCACAAACCCCTTCTAGCAAATCTGCAGTTCAGAGCATTATCACAAGCAAGGAAACCAGACTATCAAGTCCTTCATGCAAGTCTTTTTATCCCACCAAGGTATTTAAATTATTTTTTAAAATAATGAATACCTACCTGTATCTGACAAGCCTGCAAACTGTTACTTGAAGCATCAGAAAAATGACTTTATTGCAAATAAAATAGTTGAATAACCTTACATAAAACATGAGGAAGGCCATAATGGTTAATTACCTGAGCGGTCCTATCTCTGCAGCCAATTTTCCAGTCATTTTGGACACACAAATATTGCCATCTTGCAACACTGATTGCTGTAGATCTCTAATTAAAATAGCACCTTACCCAGACCTGCAAAGCTGGGATGTGATGGGTTCTTTTTTCAGTTGTTTGGTGGCCAGCCAACATTTAGACCCATGTGGTTATTTCAGGTTGCACTCTTCCACTCTAGGAGTCACATCTTAGTGCATTTCAAAATTAGACTTGGAGCTATGCTTTAAGTCTTATTATATGCTTGTATCAGTAGATGAACAGGGATATGTGCAACTCCTACTAATGTTTGTCTGAAATACAGTTCATTAAAAGTTTCAGGTCCAATAAGCCATGTGCTGTGCCAGACAGCATCTAGCTTCCTTACTACAGCACTTGTGGTCCAGCTACATAAAAATAGTTTGCCCTGGAAAGGGAAGTGACTTTCAGTAATGCCACGTGGCATCACTTCCCCTCTCTGTGCCCATAAACAGCATTTCAACCTGTAAATTAATCCTACCTTGTGATGCTGGGAAACTTGCTGAGGCAGCAGCTGAACTAAAATCAGCAAATCCTCCAAATGGGTCAGCTGAGCCACCTAGAAAGAGAAGCAAGACAAATGCTGTTGCAGGACTGTGCAAAGATCCAATGCAGCAACTGCAGGTGGGATTGATTAAGAAAAGATCATGTGTTGTTGAGTATCTTGCATAATCCTGGCCTGCATCAGAAACAGTGTGGCCAGCAGGAGCAGGGAAGTCATTCTGCCCCTGTACTCAGCACTGGTTAGGCCACACCTTGAGGACTGTGTTCAGTTCTGGGCCCCTCAGTTTAAGGACACTGAGACTCTTGAACGTGTCCAGAGAGGGGCAACAAGGCTGGGGAGAGGTCTGGAGCACAAGCCCTATGAGAAGAGGCTAAGGGAGCTGGGGTTGTTTAGCCTGGAGAAGAGGAGGCTCAGGGGAGACCTTATTGCTCTCTACAACTACCTGAAGGGAGGCTGCAGACAGATGGGGGTTGGAATTTTCTATCAGGCAACCAGCACCAGAACAAGAGGACACAGTCTGAAGCTGCACTAGGGGAGGTTTAGGCGTGAGGAGAAAGATCTTCACAGAAAGAGTTACTGGCCGTTAGAATCTGCTGCCCAGGGAGGTGGTGGAGTCCCTGTCCCTGGAGGTGTTCAAAAAGGGATTGGACAAGGCACTCGAAGGCATGAGGTGTTGGGTGATAGGTTGGACTCGATGATCTGAGGTCTTTTCCAACCTTATTCTATGATTCTACGATACCGATTCTCCTAAGCTGGCATTGCTCTTCCTGTTCGTCCCCACAGTACATTTCACAAGCCTGAGCAACAATGACCTGGCTTCTTTCCAACTGCCTTGCAGACTTTGCCATTTTCTTTTCCCAGCCGGAAGCCAGGGGTTTTGCTATCGCTAAAAACAAATTCAGAAAGACTGCAACGGTTCTCAAGTTTTTCCTAGCGAGGGATGCCGCTAGTTGGGCAGTTTGCAAAGTCAGAACTTTGGAAGTGCAATGTATAAGCACCCAACGTTCTTGCCGTATAAAACGAAGTTCATTTGTTATGCTTACTATGAAAAACTGCCCGTCGCCTTTTATTTACTTTTTGTGTTACTTAAAGCATGAACGATTCTGCAGCGATCTTGGGTTGGGATTTCAAGGACAGAGCTTGCATTTGTGTTTTCATTTTTTCATAAGTTTGCTTCCTTTCTACAGCAGGAACATTAAGTTTTCCAGCCAGACATTTGTATGCGGCATATAAATTATTAAGTTCTGAATACAGCACAGTAACAATTTTCCACTGGAAAAAAAACCCCAACGAAACGGAGCTAAGGTATAAAACCAGAAGAAAGATTTAAGAATCATATTGGGAGGCTTTTTTTGTCATTGTTTTAATAAATAAAATGAACAGTTTACAAAACCCAAAGATATAAAGCACCCTCTTGTCATTGGTACTGACTTTAAACAGGTATTCCACCGACCTGAGAAAGCCAAGAAGCTGACCTTATTTGTTTGCCCTCAAAGACTTCACCTCCAAGCAGCCCCACCCTCAGAAGAAGCTGCAGCAGTTCAATTATTTTGCTTTTAGTGTTATGCGTACATTATATAGGTTACATCACAGCTGCTTAGCCTGCAGTGCTTAGAAACTAGCCAGGTGGGACTGGAACATCTGTGCTGCACTCAAACACCACCAGGGACAGCTTCCAACATCTGGTGCCATTTCTGAATTGTCTTATTGCTGCAAGACATTCTGCCCCATCTGCTACTCTCAACTGGGTTAATTAAACTAGAACCATCTCCTTTTTAATAAATGGCTAGCAGTAATAAAAAGGAACCATTCACTTTCTAATACATGTGTACTTGTATTTCTTTTTAATGTTACTTCACTGTAGACATTGCCAGGAAAGCAACTGCTCTTCCAAGGGGAAAATGTCTTTTCTTGCTGAGTGCATAGCACACAATATAAAACAGGAGAAGATGGCTGCTGATTTTTTCAGTAATAACAGCACTGCTGAAATCCCTTTAGCACCTTTTTAAGAGGGAAAAGATTTCACACAAAGATCAATGTCTTCAGTTCAAACTCTGAAGTGAGCAAATAAGCAACTTCTGCATGTTTATATACAAGTTTTTGACTGATTGCAAGTTGAAAATGAAAAAGCGTAGGGCAAGGCAGTGAAGTAGCAAGCTGAAGAACTGTTCTGATCATCGTTACTCTGCCTGCTGAAGACATTTCCAAATCATTTTGTCATCATGTGTCCTTACAGAGTTCAAAAGAGGTTAATGGTTTGAGGGTTTTTTTTTTTTTTTTTATCAGAATGAGCAACAGAGATGACACTCTGGACTACAGCCTACAAAAAATAAGTATATAAAAATCAATGCTCTCATGCTACGCCTTTGAGCCCTGGGCTGCTGGAGAAAGTACCTGGGGATTAATTTAATTTAAAACCCAGAGTTAGGTTCAAACTCAATAACCCCTTAACATTTCCAGTCAAGTCAACTTTTCCTCCACCTCTACTGCCTGTTTTCAAACGAAACAGAGTTCCAGAGAGAGGTGGCAGTGCTTAAGCTGAATGCAGGAACTCTCTAAAGAAAGGTATCACCAGCTAAGATTAAAAGAACCTCATCTCTAGTAACACCAGCAAGTCTAAGCACAGATTTTACGTCTCAGCTTGCTCCTTTATGGTGACCAACCACCCCCTCACACATGAATTGTGTTGCTTTAGTAATGTCTAACCCCTCAAGCCTCGCCAACCTTCTTCCACATCTCTGCACCTGAAAATACATAGATAAGCAAATCTGGAGTTCCCTGAATTCACACGACTTTCCTGCCAGTTCCTTCACAGCACAGATCAAAGGCTGCATTTGACCCTTTCCCTGTGTCTTGTCTGACACTGGGAATGTTCCCACACCCTGTGCTGCAAGGAACAGTGGTCATAACAAGTGACCTGCACGTGAAGGACAGTGCTAATCTTCTCAACATGAGCTATCCTCAAAGATTCCCATACGAGATCTGTAACTACAAATGAACCCTTTCCATCTGCCTTCCCAGGTCAGCAAAGAGGTTATTTAGCAGGACCAGCTGCTAATAAGCCTCTTCTCAACACCATTTCTAAATGCTGCTTTGGAAAAAGAAAAGGCAAAAAGTAGAAGGAAAAAGGAGGAAAAAAAAAAAGGGCAAAAAGGCTTACTGCAGCAAAGAACCAAACTGATGAATGATTCAAATACACTGGAATGGGGAAGCTGCCATAGTTCTGCTTGAAATACAGGCAGGCTCAATTTGAAGGGAAAACAACTCTTCTCAATGTGATTTTATTTTTGTACATTACAACAAAAAGCACACTCATATGTACATAAATAACCCCCCAAATCCTCTAAATCTCTCTTCCCCTAAGAACTGGATTGAAGTGATATTGATTTGGGGTAGCGATTCTGACCCAAGGATCTCACAGACATGTGGTCACTCCAATGCACAATGAACACCTTTGTGATGAACTTAATAAACCAGGAAATAATGCAAAATAATTCCTTCCTCAAATATGGGGGCATTTGTGCATAAAAGAACAGTCATGAAATAACAATCCTTTCTTAAACACTAAGAATTAGGATGCGTTTCAGAACAGAGGTACAAACTTTATCTGTTTCCCCCAAAATGAAAGTGTACAAAGTTTTTAAAAGAGAAGTCAGAAATAAAGACTGAGACAGATATCTCATACTAATTACCATGACAATTTCTCTCCCTCCCCTCCAGAGTTTTGATGGATTCTGTATTCTATTAAATACTTACCTAATTATCATTTTGGTAGCCTAGTGATGAAAGGAACTGTGTCATACAGAGAGTTCATAATAACTGGCTTTACTCATAGACTGTAATAAAAATATCTAGTGTGATGTATTACAGGGGTTCTCTCAATGATGCATCAAGGCATGGCATAGTTTCAGACAGGAGCGAGAGCAGCCTTTGCACATGCATGAATGCAGCCACCTTGCAACATAAGAGGGACTTCGGCCACTTCAGTTTTGGTATGGTCTCTATGGTTTTACATTGTCTTTGTCGTAAAGACTGAGGCAGAGTACCTATCCCCAGAACACACTTCCACAAATAAGCTGAATGTTATTCCACATAGAAGAAAAGTTGCTTATTTATAATGGAAAGAAGTACATGGAAGGATCCTATCTATGAAAACACACAGGCTTGTATTTTGTTTACTGCTCAAAGTGATCTTTAAACAAAAATTCTGCCCACTCCCAACTGTGCCATTATACCACAACTCTCTTTTCTATTCCATGCTAGCCACAATCAGAACTGTTGATAGTAAGAATGCATAAGCACAGTAACAAATCTTCAAAGTTTCAGGTTTTAAAATGCAAACCACCAAGCCCTTGAACTCCTCTATCAATCCTGAGTGCAATGCATGGAATATTAACACACTCCTAAAAAGAAGCTGCAGTTTGAGTGTAAGGGTAAGTCCATATCAAGGTTAATGCACATAAACTGAACAGCACACTTAGAGAGCAAAGGGATAGGTTTTACAATGAATAATTTCACTTTTAGGCAGCAGTTTCTTTTTTGGTATTAGGGTTGGGATCAGCCAAGTGCCATGATAAAATGGGATTAAGAAAGAAGTTTTCCATATGCTTTAGATGAAAGCTTACATGAAGACGATCTAGCTGCCTGGTCTGAGAGAAATGTTGGAATGTGAACGTATCGCACTTGCTTTTAGAGTTCATTATCAATAACTGTGTTACCAACACAGCTTCTGACAGACTGATCTGACAGCTAATCTTTGTGCTGCTAACATCCATTGGCCCCATGCAATAGCACACACAGTATCGTGCTACAAGAGTTTCTAGGGTACTTAAAAAACACAAGCTGTCAGTTCTCACTTTGTCTACTGCTTTTTAACTATAGAACAACATACAGCTTTATCCTCAGAATTGGTTCAAAATAGGCATTAAGAAAATAAAACCAGAAGATGCCTACCTGTTGAGGCTGGCTGGCTAGTTCCATCAAACAGCAGATCAACCAGGTCATTAGATGACTTGCTGCCAGAGGGTACAGAAGCCTGAAGAAGAAATTACACAACAGATCTCCTATCACAACGTCATCACTCATCTCAGATGACTTTGAGAAGTTTTCTGGGGTTTTTATTTTGCTTTGGAGAGGTGGCAGATTTGTCTTTGAACCCAACAATCACTAATACATGGCTGAATTTAAAATCAAATACTGAAGAGCTAGTGGCTCAGGAGGGTTACAAGAACTGAAGAATTTGGTAACTTTTCATTATGTGTGCAGGTTTTTTGTATTTTATCATTGCTTTCCTGAAGAGAGTAAAACACAGTACTGACTATATTAAAGAAATACTACACCATAAAGCAATCACACAATCAGTTATAATTAAACTGTTCCACAGCCTTTGAAAATCCCAACAAAACATCTCTGATAAAACACTTCTCATGAAGGCTGTGTAACAAAAAAATCCTGAACTAGAAACTGTCACAGATCAGAAGAAAAGAGTTTTCAAAATCACTTTCTATTGTGCTCTTCTGCTGTCTCACCTTTGCTGTAGACTGTGCAGTATGAGCAGCAGCATTCTGTTCTGGACTGGCTTTGTCCCCTGTATAATGTGCTGCTGCTCCCAAGTCAATGGTTTTTGAAGGATTCGCTGTGCGTTTGTGTCTGGTGGTTGTAGTTTCTGTAGCCTGTGTGATATGAATGTGTTTTGTTGTCACAGTCTCCTCTTCGTCTTTAAATTCAGCTTTGGGAGATTTACCTCTTCTTGATTTTTCCTCATCACTGTCACTAGAGAAACAAAAGCGATAAGAACACTATTCGTGATGGACTTCTCAGTCACTTAAGTGGACACTGGGCTTAAGCCACAGGTTTTGTTTACTGTAGGTCTTTGTAGTGATGGTTCATAATAGACACGCTGCTGCTTCCTACATTTGAGAAAGGAAATGTTTTACCCTTACATAATGCTTCCACATAACACAGGCCTGCACCTACTGCACAAAAGCAACAAGGAAAAGTGAGTTTTGTTAGACACGAACTGCAAGACCACGGCAGAGGATAACAGCAACTCAGTCTTCCAATACGGTACCTTTAATTGCCTTCTGACAGAACTCCCCCACACATTACGTAACACCTCAGCAACAACAAGTGAAGTTGGCAGGTCTGCTCAGTATTTACACCAGGAGACAGAACGCAGTGAACCGAGCACAGGTACTAGCTTTCAGGTTTCACGGATTCCATTCCCATTTCAACTCCTTTCCCTTCCCAGAGAAAACAGGCTTTTATACTCTTTTAAGATGTTTGTGGAAAAATAACATTTACAGAATTATGCAATGAAATTATACCATTCTTTTTCCATCAGAGAACACACGTTTATTCTGGAAATGTAAAAGAACAAACGTGTCACCACTGTACGTGAAAACTTTTTAGATGTCACCGTGTAATGCTGCTTCAGCTGGTACATTTTCTACTCCCTTATTTAAAGCCTTTCACAAACAAACCAATTGCCCCCTACCAACACTCATGTCGCCAGTTACCATCAAGATGAGATTTGTACATAACAAAGTGAAAATTACTGTAGAGAAAGCTTAAATATATCGAAGCGTATTTTGAAATAGTAATTCCCTTAGCAACGCAGCTGAAAGTGGAAGGGTTTTATGTTTTAATAATGCATTAGAATGCTAAAACTGCAAAATTTTAGAAAGGCTGTCCCTTTGTCAGTGGGAATATGACAGTAACTGCAATATACTCTGGAGGGTAGCCTTTGTTCTCTGTTAACAATAGTGGGCTTTTTGGAATATATTGCATGTGTCATTTCCTCTACACATTACCTCCTTACCACTGGGGATGGCTCAATTCATTAACATCAGGGAACAGAGAAGCTCACTCCCTCTTTCAATGTTCTACTTTGAAAAAGAAAATGTCATAGCTGCTGGCCAGCCCAGTGTCTGCTGGCATTTGCTTGAGCCAGCCTTACACAGACAAGTGAGCTCAAATGGCACCACCTAACCTTACCCTTCCAAAGCACTTGAACCAACTGACTTACGCTAACAGTATGTCTGCTGCTCCAGCGCTGGATTTCTGCTAAGAGCCCACCTGTGTGCACAAGTACAGCAGAGGGTACGGCTGGTCACATTGTCATTTGTGATACCAGGATTTTAACACAAACCCCCAGAGAACACTAATCTGCAGGCTAGCAGGGTACATCCTAAAAGCCTCAGAAGAGTGTGGATGATGTTACCTTTTAGATGGAGTTTGAAAGTATCTAAGAGAAGAATAAGCACAATTAAGGCTTGGCCTCTTAAAACCTGCTGCAATGTATTTCTTGTCATCACTGTGGAGCCCGCCTAGTCCACATAAATATCCTGTGGATTGAGGAAGTGACTGATAGCCACAAGAGTCTGATCATGCAGCTATTCCTACAGACCTGGTAGAAATCAATCTCAATCATGTAAGAATAAAAATTAGTGAGTCTTTGGTCATCTACAGCAAAAGAAGCGTCTAAAAGCTTTGGAGAAAAGAAATTAAGCACATATGCAAGAAAGCAAGACAAATACTGCAACACTCAATTTTCTGTGACAACCTGTACTGCCTCCAAACTATCTCAGGAGATCTGCTTTATATTTTTCTTTAATGGTCACATTAACAAGAACAACAACAAAAAAAAAGTAATTACAGATTAATGTTCCCTTGAAGTCTCTGTGCTCAGAATAGTAAAATTGCAGTCCTCCACCTGAGAATTGGCAGAATGAATTCAGAAATCAAAATTATAGCTAGCACTGTACCAAATAATTTTTACAGCTTCTCAAAGGAAGTACCTGGCTGCAACTTCCAGAAATCAAAGCATGGATCCATGTTCTTCTACTGTGCCTTAAGGTTTTTGTGGTGTGGATGTTTTTTGAACATTCTTTAAAGGCAAGGAAATTAGTGTACTGATACTTTAAGACTAACTGAATGATACCTTGCTACAGAAGTAATCCTTCACATGGAAGTTGTTGCATCCTTTTATTGATATACTGGAAGTTTTGCTTGCTTTCTATTCTGTTACCTGGATCAACCTTTCTAAACACCAGAGAGACAAAGAGTGACAATTTTAAGAATTCTTATGAAAAAAAAAAAAAGTGTAGTGTTTCACAAGAATCTGAGTGTATCTGCAGGTAGTTTAGAAAACTGAACTTCAGCATACCAGGCTGGACTCAGGGAAGCAATGGGTTTATTTACCCAAGACCTAAGAACTAACAAGCACCATAAAAGAAAAAACAAGAGGTTTTCCCACCCATGGGGTATTGTTTCTGGTCTTCTGTGCTACCAGGGGATAATCCAATTTGCCCACAGCAGTACTAACACTTTTATTCTAAAGACCCAAAAGCAGACTAGGCTCCTCCAGTTAGTTGTGTGAATTGCAGTTTCACTGACATCTCCTGTAAACTCAAGCCAGCTATATGACAGGTCAAGCTCTTAGCTACTTCAAGCATTCTTTCTTTCTCTGCAGACTACTAGTTTCGTCAGTAGGGTCAGAACACAGAAGTTTGGCCAAGTTCTTCTGCTCTGTATAGTGGAGGTAAAGATTGTGACAGCCAAATTCCATTAACCACTGTAAGGATATGTAGGTCATGTTTCTCCTTTGTGATTCTAGACCTTTATTAGCTTTACAATACCTAAAGTAATAGTGATTTATAAAGCTGTGAAGACAGAAACAGTAGGACATACAACAGCTGATTTGCCAGCTGAGCAAATAGCACCATTTAGAATAGAATTAACCAGGTTGAAAAAGACCCTTGAGATCGAGTCCAACCTATCATCCAACACCATCTAATCAACTAAACCATGGCACCAAGGGCCTCATCCAGTCTCTTCCTAAACATCTCCAGTGATGGCGACTCCACCAGCTCCCTGGGCAGCACATTCCAATGGCCATCTCTCTATGAAAAACTTCTTCCTAACGTCCAGCCTGAACCTCCCCTGGTACAGCTTGAGACTGTGTCTTCTTGTTCTGGTGCTGGTTATCTGGGAGAAGAGACCAACCCCCACCTGGCTACAACCTCCCTTCAGGTAGTTGTAGACAGCAATAAGGTCTCCTCTGAGCCTCCTCTTCTCCAGGCTAAGCAACCCCAGCTTCTCCTCACAGGGCTGTGCTCCAAACCCCTCACCAGCTTTCTTGCCCTTCTCTGGACACATTCCAGCAACTCAACATCTTTCTTAAACTGAGGGGCCCAGAACTGGACACAGTACTCAAGGTGTGACCAGTGCTGAGTGCAGAGGCAGAATGACTTCCCTGCTCCTACTGGTCAAGAGAAATAGCAATTTAATTCAACATTATAATATAGGTGGAGGCTACAAATAAAGTAGTCCATTTTGGAGGCTTCTTTCATGTCAAAAAACAAACAAGCAAACAACAAAAACCAAACCAAACAAAAAAAAAAACAACCCAAAACCAAGCAAACCCCACAAACCTGCATAGATTTCACAAAGCATTTACAAGAGAATGTTATGTTGTTGTGAGCTTGTCACATACTTAAAATGTCATGTTTCTTTCAATTTCAACACTTATACTTCATATAATTCATGTTGCATTAACAGAATACTGTGCTTCATGAGGTTTGTATTTACAGTTAAGTAGACACGTATTCCATAACCTGGAGTTCCAAATTCTTGGATCCTTTGAAGCCTGTCATAGAAAGAAACTCCCTCATTTCCACACTGACTAAATACCTCCCATGTTATCTAACAACCATGTCAAGAGCAGCCAAAAGGAAATTTCAGGCTGGTAGCCAAAGCAATGCTATTGCTGCAACCTGGACTCCTCCTTATGGCAGAGTAACTTGCAGCTACCAAATCAGTTTTGCTCATGTATGTCCCCCTCAAAAAATCCTCCTTTTAGTTCAAGCCTTGAGTTTATTACTTTCATAAATTTTGAGGCAAAATCCACACCTCAGATTTGCCCCATCAAAAAGGAAAAAAAAAAAAAAAACAACAACCCAAAACAAACCAGTAAGGACAAAGCTTACAGGAGAAAAATAAAGAAACAAAACAACCCCAAAAAGTTATATTTGGCAGAGAAAAAGATCAGTGTCACTGAGGGGAGAGATATAGTGGAGAAGCCCTCAAAATAAGCTGCTTTTTATAAAGCCTAGACTGCAGAGAAGACTGCCTAAAACACTGGAAGGTGCAAGACTTGATACCAGCATAAATAAGAGACCAGAAGCCATTCAGAAATAAAGAAATTAAGATAAAAAAAATATTTACTGTGCATCCTCTCCATGAAATGTGGACAGTGAGCTTCACAGATGCCATGTGACAAGTTGCTTTTGAAAGGCAAGTACAGCAAAGCACACAGCGATATACCATTGTTAAATCTGAAATTGTTTGCTTTTCTTCTGATCCCTTCTTTGTAGTCTCTTGATAGTAAGTTCTAAGAGGGAACCCTGATGTGTGCAAATACCACCAGTTTTATGATTTATTAATGCCCCAGCAAGAAGACTATATTACCTTTTTCTCAGAAATGCTACCATTATAATTATTTTTGTTTCTCTGCAAAATAGCTTGAATTGGGTAATATATATACATGTGTGCATGTGTATTTTTATAGACACACATAAAAATGTGTGTGTGACTCTATCTGAAGATATTCCTGTAAAAAATATTAATCAAATCTCAGTGCAAATCTGAATTTTAAGTTGTTACCCAAAAGGGAATTATTTCAATATACTCCAGCACTTTCTCTACAGCAATTTCAGATTCTGTTAAGTGTGAATTTGATCTCTGGATAATAAAATTCAGTGCACCTGTTGAAGTGTGATGTATGTAAAGTTTTTTCTGCAGGCAAAGCAGGGTAGGTTATAGTCCTTACTGAAAAAGAAAAAACCTAACCCAATATGATGGCCAGATGTAAAATACAAGTTTCTTGAGAAGGTTCAACTGAAATGGACATTCTTCCCCCGCCCTCCAGTAATTCACCTTCAGTCTGCTCTTTCTGAATCAGCTCAGGGAAGATGCAGTGTGTCAAGGCAGGTCTGAGTAATTTTACATCTCCTTCCTCTTTAGCACTTCAGCATTCAGAGTAACTGCAGTGTTACATGGCACCATCCAGTACACTGGCACAAGGAAGACCACTGAATTGCTGAGACAAGGAAAAGCTTAGGAAATTTCAGCCAAATTCCCTGCTTTGCCAGCAGCTATCTAAGCTAGGGGCAGTAATGGAAGGCAGCCAAGAGCAGTTAACTACTGACAGAGCTACATTATTCCCACAAGGCCAGTAAGAGCTGCGCAAGAAATCCAGGAAGCAGGTACTGAACCCAAACATGCTGCCATAGAGACAAAAGAAACGGCAGAGTATTGTAACTGATCATCAGCAACACCAAACAGCTTTGCCATAGCAATTTCACAGGATAAATTCATGTGAAAATAACTCTGGTACCTGCATCTTTCTGGAGAGTCTTCTCTATCTTTCCTTCGGAACTTGCTGATGGTATCATCGATCGTGCTTCCAATTTTGTCACTTAGCTCACCTAACTTATCACTGAATGGAAAAGCTGGTTTTTTATCCCATTCTTCATCCCATTTTGACTTGGGCTCAGGATCATATCTTTCACCTGTGTAAAGCATTAAGATAAGAAATACTAAAGATAACAGGGGAAAAAAAAGGCCTGTGGTCTTTCTGGAATCACCCTCAAGCCCCCTGCCCTACATACATCAACCTCCCAAGTTTTCAAAGCAAACTGAAAGCTCCCACAGTGCTGAATCAACACTATTACAGCAAGGCACAGCATGTAATGCCAGTCATTAAGTGGCAGGAATGCAGATTCAAAGACATTTGTTTATGACAACAACACAATCTTAATGCACTGCTCAGGGCAGAACATGAGGAAACTGTCGGACTCTGCTGGAGAAGCACAAGAGGCACAATCAACCCTGGCTGCGTAAAGCAGCTTACCAGACACGGGATGTGCCGGTTGTGAAACAGCCACTTAATTCATGGTATTCCATTCCTGGCCAAGCCATGTGCTTAGAGGGAAACCAAAGATTTTAAATTTTTTTTTAATAGACTGACATCTATAAATCTATAGAAGCATGGTACCAAAATACTCAAGGCCTAAGTGTGCTGTGCATGAGAACTTCCTGTTACTTCTTTTCTACACTGATTTAAAAAAACCCCCACTCATTTTGAATGAGATGAAAAGAAGAAAAGGCAGTTAAGCAACTCACCTTTTCAGCAGACAGTGAGAACCCTGGACATCTCTACTAAATACTGGTGTCAAGAAACAGAAACCATTTTTTTTTCACCTAATCAAGTATTTAAGATGTCCATACTGATATCTTAGCTTACAAACAGTTGGCAGTTTTCCTTGCAATAAATACATTTGCTGTACAATATCATTAAAGTTTAAAAAAACCAGACTTAAGCCTGGGTTTATTTATATGCACCCAGTCAACCTGAGTTTAATTTTAAAACCCAAACCAAAGCCCAAACCAAACCCTAAACCCACACCACTTACATTTTAACAGAGACTTAACTATCAGAAGCGCACACAGAGCACACTTGATTAACTTAGATTGTGGTCTTTGATCAGACCTTCTGCTGAAAATAAAACCACCCAACACAGCTCAGGGTCTAAACAACACTTTTAGGGGAAAAAGTAGCATTTTTTGAGCCATCACACCCAGGAAACAAGGCATTGTTTTTGTAGCATTAAAACATGTGAGCCACCAGTTGAATTTTTTTTCACGTAAGCCAAGTAAAATTGAGTCGTAGCAAGGAAGAATGGTGAAAAATTCATTACTTCAAGTTACATACAGATGATATTATAGCTCAGGAAATGTTCAAGATGTGTTCAATTCAGCTATTTTTTATAAAAAGAAAATGATGGATTCCAGCACTGCAGGGTGCAACATCTCAGTTCTATCTGCCTAAAGATATCATTGACCAGAGGATGCACTTTTCTTACTAAATAAGTACAAGCCTCCAATTACATTTATTTAGATCCACAAAGGACAAACTTTTTCAAAGTAGAGAACCAGTCAACAATTGGCAAGATAACCCAGCAAGCTCTTTATCATTGAAAAAGGAGAAACTGCTAAGAAATGTACTACTGTTAAATTTTGCAAGAGAATAAAATGGCCTTATTTCAGTTTATGTCAGGCTTTCAAGCATTTTAATGTAGACTCCATTAGAAGGCTTCTTTGAGTGATAAGAATTTCAAAATTGAAAAAGAACTCAGTATTTTCAAGGGAAAAAAAGAGAAAAAGTTAAAACTCTGAAAATACAAGCATTTTGTGTTTAATTAACTAAAATATTTCTAGGCTAGAAGTCTGACCTGGGGAAAAGTTTGTATCGTGCTGCTAGAAGGATTTTTCTTTTTTAACTTTACTTAACAACTGAAGGGATAATTAAAAATCCTTTACCATGAAAATGAAATCCAAGACAAAGGAGATAGTCCTTTAAATTAAGAAAACTTGAATGATAACTAAAGAGCACATAGAAAAAGACTTCTACCTAGCATACCAGGATAGATCACGATTCTGTATAGAGCAAGTCAAAAGATAAGCTCAATGAAAGAAGAGAGGAACGTGTTCTTGAAAGTACAAATGAAGTGACTCATAAGTACTTCCTAAAAGGAGAACCACCAGATTCCAGGCAGGTAGCAAAAGCCTAAAAGAACATAATAAAACAAGACATATCCTGCCATGGAGATGGCGATTTTCAACCATTCTGTACATGAGGAAAAAGAAAGAACAGAGGAGCACAGAAGTTACCTGCCCAAAACACAAGAGAGCAAAACTAAGTTTAAGGTTCGCACTGAAGAGTAAAAAGAATACATAGCACCAGAGGCAGACAGGTGAATTTTAGGTCCTGCACAGTTGCTACTCAGATCTTATACCAAATCCTTCTCTCAGACATCACTGACTCTAGCAAAGCAGAGCCTTATGCCACTATGGCTTTGGGACTCATCCCTTAATGAAAGTGGCCAAGGATTTATTCAGGCCAATGAAAACACAAACATCTCAAGACTGATAGCTGAATCACAGATGTAAAAGCCAGTTCAAGCTCAGAAACCTACAGCAGGGACTGGGGAGCAAGGAGGAAGCTGGGCACTTGGACTTGATAAGCAAGACACAGTACTGGTTGTGCGCCCTCCTTAAAGACAACCTGAAGACATTACATCCTCTAAGGCCAAGATCTTACAAATACAGTATGCTGAAGATCCAAATAGTCTGACATGAAGAACATCAGCTGCCTCAGCAAAACAGGCAGATTTGTTTCTGGAAGCAAGGGTACATCAGATTACTGCTCAACAGCATTCAGGTGTGGTTTTACTTGGTTTGTATGGTTTTTAATTAAAGTACCTCATTAATGAAGGTCCTGTTGCATGTACCAGATCCCAGCTAGATACAGGGCTGGCACCTTGTGCAACAGTGGCTGATATTTGTGATGGCCAGATTCTCTCATTTTCAGAATTTTGAAAACCTGATGCTAAGTCTTCTGATTTGCTATGACAGAGCCTCTTCACTGGCAGCTGCAATTCCCTGCCATTTAGGGATGAGCACTGGTGCACCAAATTTCTAGCCCACGTACGGGTCTGCTGTGCAACCAACATCAAGCTGCAAGCTTAGTCTGCACTAAGTAATTGGATATTACCTCTGGGAGCTCTGCTTCAGAAAAGCACATGGGACCCACTGTACTAACCAAACAAGATTTTAAGAAAACACACAAACTGAGACAGTAACAGCTGTATTGCTAAAGCAAGCTCCATCACTTCCAAGCTACTTAGCACATACATTTAAGGTCAGATCTGGCATACATCAGAATCCACACAGATAATCCAATGATATCTTTCAAGTGTCCAAACTTGGGAAACCAAGAAGTTTAATGCCACATGGTACGTACACTGTTTAACCCAAACAATATTACTGCCCTAAAAGTCCTAATCCAGATTAGCCTATGGTTCTAACAGAGGTTAGCAGAAGCAGGTGAAGCAATTCTGGTGCTGTGGTGGATGGCAAGTATAATCACTTTTTTTTTTTCCTTTTTAAAGGCTAAAAAAATCCCTTAGAAATGTGGGCATGTATCTGCTTCTGCTACAGCAGCATTCATGTCACAATGAGGCTGCCTAGGGATAAAAAAACCCAAGACAGCTAAATTTTGGCAAAGCTAGTACATTAATGTCATTTGTACAAGTTTCTAGATAGTTACTACCTAAAAAAGATTAACTTAAAGATTTTAAAAAGCAATTAATTTGAATTTTTATGGGGGAAAAACATGCAAGATTTCTTTTATAACAGTCACACTGATGCTTAAAGAAAAAGCATCTAAAGGAGCATCTAAGAAATTCTTTATCTGTATTATCCAAGCCAAGATAAGAGTTGAGATTGCTAATCCTTGACCAAGGAAGTACTCACTGTATCTGAACCCTCCAACACTGTCTGAAGAGACCCCAATGTATTTGTCTTTGTTCTTCTTTGCTTTCTTCCTCTCCTCCCGAAGACGATCATCATCTTGAGCAAATTCAACCATTTCTTTTACCTTCTGGCGTATGTTTATACCTTGGTCTTTACCATTTTCATCTGCACAGGTTATGTAGGAAGAGGGGGACAAAGGAAAAAATATAATAAATCAGAGGCAGCAATACTGAATATCACACCTATAAGAAAACCTGAATTATGAACACAGCAGTCAGGGAAAGATCTTGGGGCTACTAAGGTTCCGCTACATTTGTTTAAAAGGGACCAAATATTTTGTCTCAACACAAGTTTTCATCCACAGATGAACAGTGGTTTCTAAATACACCATTCAGCAAAACCATCTGACTGCTGCTGAAACACTGAAAATATTAACAAAGACTGAAACAAAGATTGTGGGGTTTTTTTTAACCCTTTAAAAACACAGCCCCTTTTCCTCAGTCCTTTTAGTACATTTTTTTTGCAAGATTAATTGCAAGAACTCAGACTTATTGCAAAGCTGCATTTCTTTCTTTTTGCTTTCAACGGGATGATGCACTACAAACTAAACGTGCTCCTTTCCCAGCCTTTTTCACATTCAAAACACACACTGGCTTTGCTGTCTTTGCACTGTAAATATTATTTGGTGGGAGGGAAAAAAAAAAACCCAGCTTCAAACAGATGTGTGTGTTTTGGAGCTCTAACCTTTTCTTCCCATATGATTAAAGCTATTCCTTTACGGACACCACAGGGGACCAGTCTCCAGTGCATATTTTAATATAAACCCGAACACTCATGTTGTGTTGGTTCTGTTGTTATTAGCCAGTCTTTTCTGCAAGTTCTTGTCTTCACTAATTAATACTCTAGGGTCCCACGTCTTGGATTCTGCACTCTTCACACAACTGGCAACAGTCACATTCTAATTAGACTGGGGAAGCTTCTAAGCTGGTTCAGGTGACTGACAACTCCAACTACTGTTTTAATTTGCTTATAAGATTTTTCTATTGCTCACCTACAAAGTGGTAATTTTCCAGGGATCGCAAATCATAAATGTGTTCTCTGGCACTTGTAACAACACGCTCTGATCCATTCCTTATGAGGTAAGCTAGGAGCAGCAAAGACTATAAAAATACAAAGCACCTTATGATTGCATGAACAAAAGCTCTATCTTCTATTTTTTTTTTTTTTTTTTTTTTTTTTTTTTTTAGGGAGGGGGAAAAAAAAAAAAAAAAAAAATCATCAATGCAAGACCAAACCTCCTCCCTCCCCAAATTAGTAATCAGACATAAAAGTAGCAACACTTTCCTCTTTAGAGAAATACTTAGGAGTTCACACACACAAAAAGAAAACCCCAAATGTTTCCCCTACATGCACCTTTGGCTCTTGAGAATATCACAACTGTATTTGTCAAACTCTAATTTGTTATTACTAAATCACAAGCAGTTGCCTTCATCAGCTACAACTTATTTTATAAGATAGCAATAGTAAACTGAGAGACAAAGTTGACCCTGCTGAATAAAGCATTTTCTTTTGCCTCTTTTCCCCTACAACTTTCCAATGGTTTTCACTGAAAAGCAACTCCTATAGACATTTAAGAAGCCTTCTGCAGGACGCACTGGATATACAAGTCTGCATTTCAGGACAATTTTAAGCAAGCAACAAAACAAATGAAGATTAAATAGTACTTCAATTGCAATGACTTTTAGGTTGAGGATTTCTATTGAGGGGAAAAACAAAAACAAACAAAAAAGGAAAGAGAAAAGACAAAAAAGGAAGAATTCACTTTCTCCAAAGTAGTGCCTTTATCAGCTAAAACTATCATATTTCAACCTACCCAAACCTGATAAACAATTCCAAGCAGTCTTTACAACATTAAGTAGCTATGCGTGATAGCATTAAATATTAATTTATATTGTACTTTAGGGAAAACAATTACTCTGAATACAAAACATCAAGCACCTGTGAAAAGCATAAACCATGCCTCTGAATTCATTCTGTCTTGCTAAAAAATCCTGGCATCAAGAAAAACGAAATATAAGCTAGTCCAATACATCCATTCTAAAAAATGAGGTTATATTTGCATAATTCAGTGAACACGGAACACCACAAAGTGCAACATGATATAATCTTAAGCAAAAAGTTTCTGTACCATGCTAATTAGCCAGAGAGAAGAATAATGCAAATGATTCAGGTCTGTTTTCAAAACAAGGAGGACAAAAGCTTCACATAGGATCAGAAAGACAATTTGGTACATTCAAACCTAAACTGTAAATTTTTAGATCCTTGTGAATTGGCAGAAAAATCAGTTTGCTTTTTATTTCAGGTACACTTGAACTCGTTCAAAAACATTTTCCTGATAGCACAGTAACTCATCCTCTGCTTCTCATGAAGCACCATAACAACTCCTTTGGGTAGATTCCGAATGTGCATGCTACTCCAGTTCTTGAGTATCAGCAAAATGTAATTGCTCCATTATGTTCGTTAAGTAGCACCTCAGACACACTTCTAAACCCAAAAAATGTCTTTTTTTTTCTTCCCCCACATAAAGCATCTAAAAGACATCTTTGAATTATCAACAGAATTATAAAGCATATAGATAGACAAATTCTTACAGCTTGCTAGTGGAGCAAGTGATACAGCAGTATCTAAAAGACGACACTACATCAAACAAGCATTATGTCCTTCATAGACCAATACAAAGTCTTGAACACTTCCAGACACACCTTATAAACTCTTCTCCAGTTCTTTTTATTGTCTTTCAGCATTCGAGTCCAAAGCATGTTCATAAGTTCTGGAAACTGTTCATACATAAACGTAGCCCTAAAGAATTAAACAAAAGGAGTAAAGATACTTAATTCTCCCCGGTTTGCCACAATAGCTTGCTAAGACTCAGGGCTGACAGTAGATGGCAGCCTTGATCTAAGCCCATTCGTATTGGACGACGTTCCAAGGGAAAAAGCTATCCCTATTTCTTACTCTTAACAGAAGTCATCTACATACCAGTACTACAAAAGAAAAAGTAATTCTGAAAAATCTGAGGCAGTAAACGAATCTTCACTAATTTATAATGAAAATAATGCTTAACATGAATAACCACTGTAACTAGTCAAACCTGAAACTCCCAGACTCATTTTAACTGAAAACAAAAAGTTCAAGGACAAATTTGACATGTTTTGCTTCAGTTAAAAAAGTCACAGGAAAGCAGGTTGAAAAACAAACACTCCAAAAAAGTGAGATACATTTGGAGAACTGCGAGGCTACATACATAAAAATCAAGAATTTAACAAATATTTTCACTTCATTTTGTTTGGCAGTTTCCAGTACATTACAAGACCATTCCTCAAAAGAATAAGACTTTATTTACAGCAGCTTTTCAGCACTATCAGTCAGCATGCTGTAGAGTTGATTTAGCAGCAAATTTCACATTCCTGTATAAAATGCACCTTTCTTTTCTTCATCACTGAGCCAAATTATCACTTACTTGGCAATCTCTCCCATGAGCTGCCCTGAAGGTCCCCATGGATCGTCATTGGTTGCTTCTCGAACCTTAGACTCTATTTCTGAATAATTCATAACCACATTGGTGCTGCAAAGGAAAAAAATTAACACACATGAAGATTAGCATCAAAACTAAGAAACGCATGAAAACTTAATAATGACACCAGTGCGTATCTCACTTAATGAGATACCTCTACAGGGTGGGAAAGAAAACATCTTTAGTGGAGAAGTTACCCCGAGGACACTACACAACACATTTAAGTTATCCTTAAGAAGGTTTTACTATTCTATTAGTCTTCAAGAATATAGATGAGAAACTAGGGATTACATTACAGCTGGATTCAGTCCAGTAAAAATGGCTTTGGGTCAAATTAAAATCCAAGCTCAATCCCCAGAGTCAAAGCTGATAGCTTCTCCAAGTAGATATGGTTTGCTTACAGGTTTGTATGGTCTACAGTTATTTGCAAGGGGCTTTATAACTTAATCAGAAACACAGTTTTGTGTTTTTGGTTTGTTTTTTTTTTTTTAATTGAATGGTGAATGCTACAAAACAAACTCAGGAAAGCCAGCACCAGGTGTTGCTTAAAAAAAAAGGAAAGAAAGAAAATATTTAATAATAATAGTAATAATAATAATAAAATCACACAGAAGACTGAAGCAAAGAAGATGAGATTCACTAGAAGGTGTTTCCCAGTTTGAATTTATTTAATTAAGGGAAAACAGTAAAAGAAGAAAAGCTGCAGAGCGCTCAATTATGATTAAAGCAATTCAAACACTGCAAAGAGCTCAGGCTGTCTCTACACAGAAAAAAACTAACCTGGAAAAAGGAAGCAATTTTTCTGTATCAGTTATATTAAAACAGTCAACATGGGATTTATTTAAATTTTTTATTGAATCTTTCCAGCTGGTGACCTTCAACTATAAGCCCAGCAGCCTCCTTTGTGCCCCTAGAAGCATCCAGATACATTTGCTAACACAATTATTTTCATCACATTTTCAGGTGAGCGAGCACACTCAAAACATTAATTGGGAGAATGCTTGAGAACAGCTCTCTAGTTTTGGAGCACTATAGCACACAACAATGAAAACATCAGTAAGAGGAAACCTAGTGGCCTCTGCTTTCCCTCCTGAATTTGCAGGGTATCAAAATAACGTGCTTACACCTATTGGATCAAAAGTTTGAACACTCACTTAACTGTTAAAAGTACATTATACAACTGGTTTCAGATGCTAAAAACCCTATAAGCTGACTGTGTACAACACAAACCATCACATAAAGTCTGATTCAACTGCAGGAAGATCTAAATGATCTTACAATACAATGTGGCAAAGGCATTTGCTGCTTAAAAACCTCCTCTGGACCTGAAAGGACTAGAAAAACAAAAAACAAAAAAAACACTATGAAAACAAGTATTAAGATGCTTAACAGTCATCCCTCTGTCCATGTAGGAGTTGGCACAAAACACCATTCAAGCAATACTCAATTTTATTTGGCATAAGGATAGCAAAGATCTTGAAACTGGGAGTTATGAGCAGCAGAAACAAGAATGAGATCCCCTTAAGTCTGAAAGTGGACACAGAAGGTAATTGTTAAAACAGAATAAAACTCCTGGACTTAATCTTGGATTCTCAGCATGAGAATTCCTGCTGTCAGATCCTGATGTATGATTTTATTCAACTTTGTGTCTAAAAGAGAGTGTAAGCTACATGACTGAATAAATAATCAGCAAGCTAACAGAATCTATCTATATATAAAAACAAAAGGTAGGTAGGAACACAGCAGTAGTTAGGAACAACAGCAATTAAGGTTTTACAAATTCATTTATGCTAAACACACCTCAAGCTTCTGTTCCTGACATTTTCTTTAGCACACAGACAAACGTAAGCTCATACCATCTTTATTTCCCATATGCATGGAACGCTTTAAAATAACACAAGCCCAACGCGACAGGCTCCAGCGCTCCGCAGCTCTCGGCACACTGCTTCCCTTGTCCCGAGCAAGGAAAGGAGGGAGTTGAATGGAAAGGTTCTGTTTGTTTTTACAACCCCTCCTTAAGCGCTTGGTTGAGAGACTTGATGGAGAGTTGGGGAGGAAGCATAAAGCGAAGCATTTCCTTCATTTCTTAGAGCAAAGAATTTCAGAATGAAAAAAATGCAAGAAAAGATGCAAACTTACCCGACCAAAAAAAAGAAAGCCAACATTAGGCGGGGAAGAGCTTGAAGTGCATGGCTTCAAGGGCATTGGGGTTAAAAGGGGGAAAAACAGGAGAACAAGGGAAATGAAGTAATGCCAAAAGAAAGAAGAAGGTGCAGCTAAAGCCTTCTAAGCACAGAAACATGCTCTATTTCTAAAACCCTGCTGCGGTGAAGTTATTGTCCACAGTAAGCAGCAGAAAGCTCTTTTACGAATGCCTAGATGAGATCTAAAGGCACAAAGAGTTCCAAAACCAAAGTATATTTAAGCCACATTTAATTCAGCAACAAATGTAAAGTTGAAGGGGAAAAAAAAAACAACCCAACACACCACCCTTGTATAGTTTGGCATCATTCCAGGTCACTTAAAAATAACCATTTCTAAAAAGGTGGAAATACAGTTTTATTCTTCCTTTCCCATGTTTTCTATGGCCCTCATTCCATGCCCTACCCATGATTCCTGTGACCTCTGCAACAACAAAATAATTTACGTCCAGATGTGAAGGGAAAAAGTGACTAGCTTGATTGCCAAGACTTCCTGTGATTGATATAAATTTAATATCTGAGGACACTTTCAGACACCAGAGGGGGCACTCTGATTAGTTTACACTGGGCAGCTTCCAGGGAATCGTGCTGGATCGCAGGGACACAGTCTGCTTTGCCAACAAACGGACGTACAATGCTCAAGACAGACAGAAAGTACCCTCACAGGCAGCGTTTAAGACACCCTGTTATTGGTGAGACTACATTTGGATTTATCCCAAACTCTTTGCTGCAACCCTGCACAAGTGAAACCTTGTGACATCCACGTTTACAGAAACCTCTCACACAAACATTAAATAAGTGTATTTTGGAAGTTACACCCAATATAAAAGGCATGGCAAATAAATGAGTTAACATTACCCCCAAACCGTTGACTAATGTCAGCAGATTATTTTTTATTCTTCATTGTACACCTTTAAACTCATTTCAGTATTGTTTCATTTACCAAAACCAGAACTGTTCAGAAAAGCCAAGAGAGGGCACTGTCACATCTCGGTGAAACAGGGAGTATGGTGACAGTGAGCAATGAGAGCACTCAGCTTTAAATCTGTGTACCTACAGGTTATAGCAACACTGACTGGGCAGCTGAAGTCTGAGACCAAATTCCTCCACATGAATAAATGGACACTGTTAGTGAAAAAACAGTGGGTAAGAATATCCAATCACTTCCAACTGTGTCAGACAAGAAGACAAACTTCCTCTTCCACGAAAAAAGTTGCAAGATTTACATGCATTCAAAATACGTTAAAATACAGTTTATAGAAACTGAACAGAGGTACCACAGGTGAAGTACTTCCAGTATTTTAGGGGTAATTTTGCCTGCATTTTTCAGAGAAAAATACTTCAAAGAATGCAACCAATTTTAAACAAATTTTATTTCTAAGTTACATTTTGAGATTTGAGATAAAGCTGTCATCTGGATCCAAGTGCCACATCCTGTAATGTGCTAAAACCCCAGAAATAAGCAAGAGGCAGAGAGGAAAGGAATGTAAGGGGTGAAGGGAAGTACTGCACATACCTCAAATCTGAGGTAAAAGTAACACTTAGGTGGCGTTAAGGAGAGCAATCAGACAAGCAAAGGGGACAAGAAATTCTGCACCTTCCCACGTGAAACTAAGGGAACCAGAGAAGCCAAGATCCACTCAATAAAAGTTTAACAAGTATCTGCCACTTCAGCCTTTTCAGTTTCAAGTGTGAAAAGCATTTTAGCTTGCAGGCATAAAGGTCTCAGACTGTCCTCTGAGCACTATTCTTTGAAACGTGGAAATGAATGATAGCTTGTAGATGGTCTGCATGAAAATAAAACCTTAGACTGACAAAACACTGCACAGGATGACATATCAAAAATAAGGCATATTTTAAGAGGGGTCCTGTCTTTCCACTCTCTTATCAGTGGATACTAAATGCAACCCACATAAACACCAATGAGTAATACACACATCGGTGGAAAACATCTATGTGCGGTTGATTTCAGCATACTCCAGTACAAGGTCTAACAGACATCTTTTGGCTACTCTGCTTCTGCCTTTACACAGCAACACATGAATCAAGCTACTAAAGCTCAGGACAGTGAGGATGAGGTGCACTCTACTCTCAGCAACACATGAGTGCTTCTTCAGTATATTTTCCATAAAAGAGACACAAAATAAACACTGACAAAGGCAGCTTTCCTCTTCTAGACTAAAAAAAGAATTAAAAAAAAAACCCAAAACTTTGATACCAGGAAATAAAATCTTTGTATTTCCACCCAGCATTCTATGAAAAAAAACCCCATAAATAATCACATCATCATATTTATTCCAGAGTGAAGATTTTGCATTGATCAGGACCACAAGGCATTCTCTGTAGATTGATATGTGTAAATAAGTCAGCTCAATAATCTGTTAGGAAATTATCATCACCTATAAAATACTACACAACTGCAGCTACACTGCTTCTAGTAACAGCTTTGAACTGGTAACATTACAACCAGCTTTGCTGTGCCTGAACTAATTATTGCACATCAATCATTGCTGGTTCGACACTGGGGAAAAATCCCTCTCTATCACACCCCTCAAATGCCTTGGAAACATGGATGCAGAAACATGAACATAGCAACAGAAACGAGTCTACTGCAGCTAATCTCTACTCTAAAATTAACCACCAAACTCTCAGGTTAATGCTCAAACAACATTTGATAACATTGATTTACATACACTACCAGGAAACCTCTTAAAGAAGGTGGAGCAATTTTTGTCTCTGTTCATTTGATTCAACACTTTGGTTAGACCCCTGGATGCAGCACATAGCCCTAGTAAGAGTAAACAGTTCAATGTCCATGACATTCCCAAAAGAATATCATAGGTATTCGACCTCATGCTCCCCAGCATCTTCTGTATCTTCCAGACTTTTTCCATGGTCAGTGGTGTTTTGTTCCCTCACCACTCTGACAATACACTCAAGTGCATCCAAACATGACTCCTAAAGGAAGCTTAAGAATTCACTACTCAATTTTGGGAGCAATATTCTTTTGAAGAAAGCATTCCTAAGATAAGTGTTCAACAGGAAAGATACAACCCACAAAGTTTCAGATCTTCAGATGACACAAGAACTCAGCATTTCGTATTTATGCTCAAATAGCAGCAGAGTCTTAAATATGCAGAAACCTTTAAACAGCACATGCATATGAAACTGCAATAAAGAAAAGCAGGTATTTATACATCAAAGAGTAATAAATATCCATCCATCCATGCAGAATGGAACTTACTTCAAAAAAATATCCATCTATCCATTCAGGATGGAACCTACTTTAAAATGTATTAAGGAATCGGGAAGCCTAACAGATCTTAGTCAATGTATCTGCACAAACTTGAAAGCCTTGAATATGCCCTGGGGCAAGAGTCAGACCACTCCATTAAAAGCACCATTAGGATTAGAGTTGCTATTGATGTGGGTGGTGTCACTGAGGACACGAGTACAATTCTGGACATTAGATCTACAGAAGATTTGTGAAATGCCATGTCTAATCTTGTGAAAACTAAAATAAACAGAAGTCACAGAGAGGGTACATTACAACAGTTTCTTTATAGTGATGATAAAGATATTGGATTGGACAGGGTAAGCCTAATTAGAAACACTTCTCAAACCTCTGGGAAGCTGCCCACTGTGCCAAGGGACTAAGCAGCAGGAACAAGGAACCTGGTTACCCAGTTAAAATTTTTTTTCAATGTACATTTCAAACCAATTACAATATCATGTATACATGGGACTCCTATGTGCATAATATTATGCCTTTAACTATTACTCCAAGGACATCCCTGGATTATGCACCTTCTGTTTTCCTTTTTTTTTAATTTTACAACTGGGAACACTAAAATACTAAAAGCTGAGATGAGAAACTTCCTACATTTTACCACCATTAACAGTTTCCAATGAGACACCATTCTGCAAGTATCTGTTTAAAGACTAAGTACAGAAGAAAAAAACCCTGAAAGTCAAGCATTGCACACGTGGATGTCTATTGCACACAAAGCCTGAACATTTATGCTACTCAAACAGCAACACTAAAGAAATTACATCTTTTAAAGAAAAAAAAAAAAAAAAGGCCTCTTTGAGGGGTAGGGATCTGGGTGAACAAAGGACAACAGAAACTGTTACTGTATAGCAACAACACAGTACTAAAGTCTGTCAAGAAACAAATATTTTAACCTTTCGTTATTTAAGGTGCCAAAACAAACACAATCATTCTATCTTTTAAACAGCCATGTGCTTAGCATTAACATTTCAACAAGCAGTCTCCTATAATAATACTTGAATCTCATTCTTTCAGTGATTTTGTTGGTGACTTAATTTTTCTCCACATTTCCTATGATTTTCACAGTGAATAAAGGTAAAGCAAACGTCAGATTTGCTCCATAACGGAACAGATGTTACTTCCTCAGAATAAAATCTCGTCACCTCACTTGGTGACATAGCAAAAGACATTTTTGCACTAAGTGACTAAAGTGCACATAGGAAAAACACACAAAACAGAATACACTTGTGCAGCTCTGTGTTGTGCTTCTGAGATTTAAAAGTGAACGGACTGCATTGTCCAACCCGAAAGGGCCACAAATAGCATCTGAAAAATAGTGAAGAAACCATCAAGCATTAATAAAGCCTACTTTAAGTCTAGCTGAAAAAGTAAGAACATATGTGGCTGGTTCACAGATTTGTCTTGCACATCTCCGTCTAAACATTGCTGTGATTTCCATGCAATAGCAGACAGATAAGAGCAGCAGTGCTTTCTCATAAAGATGGTTTGCTATCAGCATGGCAGTAGCTTCAAGTAAACCTCTGAACAAAGGCAGCAGTAAGTTACATCTGGAGGCTGAGCTAATGCTCAACTCCTACAGCTGAAGTGCTGGCTTTGTCTTCCAGCAGCTTATTCGCTCCTAAGAGTTGGGCTGTCTGCTCCCTTTCAGCTGAGAAGCTAGCAGTCTTCCACTACAAGATGAGACAGCGACCCGCCAGCTATTGTTCATCTCATCCATGGTGCATGTTTTATGAATGTTACCCAAACAAAATAGCAGCAATTTATTTCCAGATTTACCAAAAATCAGTATGAAGTCTGAAACCTTAAAGAAAAAAGTATAGAGCAGCTTTGCTTTTAGACATTTGAGACTGCATCCATATTTGGTTTTTAAAAATGAATGAATGCACTATAAAATAAACATCAGGAGAAGAGATAAGGCTGATTCTAGAAACATTTTCACAATACACAGTCATCTGTAAGACCCCTACCCCAAGACACACATGCATTTAAGATGGAAGCCTTTGGAGGGAACACCAATCCTCTGTCTTCACCATGAAGTCATGCATCTAATCTGTTTTTAAAATCTAGATTAAAAGGTTCCTGCAAAGTAAGACTGGAAAAAGATGGAAAGGCTTCTGAGAATGCCAAGAAGTTATTGTAATGCTAAATGATCAATTTTTAAGCTGTGTGAAGAAGTCAGTTTCAACTACTGAGAGTATATAGTAAATAAAAACCCTTGCCTGGGTACAGGCCACATCTTCCTTGCTCCCAGGTGTGGGAATCTCAGCATATATTAAATTGTTAATTAGTTTCCAGAAACATTTTTTCCAATTAAAAAAATCATTTAATACTTATTCATCTGGGCATGAAATACTTTCAACAAGCATTTGAATTGGTGAGCTAAAAAAGAAATGATCCCAATGCACACAGCACCACCTCCCAAACCAGCAGGGGCCAGCACACCATGCCAGGAGCACCTCCTATAAAGGGGCATCGTGCATTAACTCCACTTATTTCCATGAACATCACTTCCTACAGGCTCTGAGGTATTAAAGCTGATTTGAGACAAAGTCAAACCAAAAGATACATTGCAGCACCGTATTTCACTGCTCTGTGACAGCCTGTCACTCCCCTTAGAATGCCCAACATGCAGTCTGGTTCGCAGAGGGCAGAAAGAGATCATTCACTCACCTGTTTTCCCAAACAATGTAACTAGCATTCAAGAATTTATGCACCTATGGTTACTTATGTCAGAGAAAAGTATATTAATCCTCTTCAAAATAAAGATGGTACTGGTCTTGCCCTCAGTAAACTCATAGATTGAGTATCAGCCAGCATCTCTCCCCTTGCCTGGTGAAGACGTACTAACTGAAAAACATGTAACAAACTTAATGTATTTTCATTTTGCTCCTGTCAGTAATGTCACTTTTGTTATAAAACATGCAGCTTAGATTTAGAGCCTTGCAGATGAAACATATGGATACCAAATATGAAGCCAGCAGTCCACATTCTACGAAGAAACAGATGGGTACCCATCTGCCAAAATGCCTGGTGAAATACCTCAGGTTACCCAGAGGTAACAGTGCGGCATCAGCCGAGACTTGACTGTTTGAAGTTACCTTTTTAAGCCACTCCTCAGAAGCATTACAAATACGACACCAGTCAGTTTAGTACATGAATACCAGGTATTATACACAGACCTTCTATGCAAGTTGCAATTATGCTCTAACCAATGATACCATCTTCATTAGGGTACAGTAGGATCTGAAATACATTTTCAGCTTTTCAAGTTAAGTTTCATAATTTATGTGGCAGATGTGCAAGGCAAACTGCACAGAAAGAGATAAGCCAAGAAAAACATCCTGATGGCCACAAATGAATTACGACTTGTGGGAGGAAGGAACTATAAAGCTATTTCCTGTGCCTTATAACTTCTAATCACAAAAGACTACCAAGTAAACAAGATAGCCCAAAATCCACCACACACACACACTTTCAAAAAGAACAGTGACTTTAAGAATTGAAGCCTGTTACTCATTGGATCTCCCACTTAAATCATGACTGCACACTGCTGAGGCCTTCCCTTTCAATGTTTCCTCCCTCTCAAAAGTTACCCAATTGCAGCTTGTTATATTCTTAATGTTTTTGTAATTGCTATGCTACAGCTGAAATAGTTTTTACAGATGTTTGGAACATGAGGCAACTAATTACATGGTAGTTTTAAAGCATATTTATGCAAGGAATGAACACTTTAACCCCAGAGTTGATTTAAGACTCATTTCATCTCTCCTATTGCAGACTCCCTGCAGCATGTAAGTGTCGATCTTTTGTATACTTATATAAAACCATTCCTCGTGGTTTACACCAACAGACACATGGTTACTTCAAATATCTTTTTGTCAGCAACTGTAGTGTAGCAATATGGGGTAGCAGAAGAGTTCCCAAACGCAATGGATTTGACATTTTCACACTCTTGACTGTGGGTTTGTACCACCTCTATAAAAAGTATTTCTTCATTTAAAGCCCAGGCCCATTTCCCTTACTTTCCCATTCTTTAGGGCATGTTTTGGTTCCAAACACCCCTTTGAATTCTTCAGTTAGCACCCTCTAAATGATCAGATGATCTTCATTTCAAAGATACATTTCTACAGTTCCATTTTTAATGGCTTAGCTTCATTCAACCTTCTTTAAAAGAATCATAGAATCAATAAGGTTGGAAAAGACCTCAAAGATCATCAAGTCCAACCTGTTACCCAGCACCTCATGACTACTAAACCATGGCTTCAAGTACCATGTCCAATCCCTTTTTGAACACCTCCAGGGACAGTGATTCCACCACCTCCCTGGGCAGCTCATTCCAATGGCCAATCTCTCTATGAAGAACTTCTTCCTAACATCCAGCCTAAACCTCCCCTGGTGCAGCTTGAGACTGTGTCCTCTTGTTCTGTTGGTGGTTGCCTGGGAGAAGTGGGATAGGTGCATGCCGAAACGGCAGCCCTGGTTGTGATCCAGACAGAAGGGCAATGCTGTTACTGCCCATTGCAAGTTTTCAGTCTCCTTGCATTCATGTGAGCCTACATCTCACAGATCAGATTGTAGTCATTGCTCCTATTGCTGTGGATTTAATTACTTTCACAGTTAAACACACAATGTTTAAACATAAGCAGCCATAGAGTGAAAAGAGAACTGGAATTACAAAACTTGGATAACCTTTTGTAACTACAGAACTAAAAGATTTCCATACGCACGTGGTAACCCCATGGCAGCCCTCAGACTTACTTTGCTACTCTGCTCCTTACACTTCAAGTGTTTTTCTTGTGTAACAAACAAGCTGCAGCAATTTCAAAAAATATTACTTGGAGTTAATTACATTTCTTTACAGAACTCAGTAAGATTGTTCTTCCTTCTTCAAGGACTCAAGATTCAAAACCCAGTATGTATCTTCTGTTATGTACTGCATGTTTAATTTTTCCATACTTGTGACCCAGTCAGGTAACGTGACTTATACTGAAAACAAATGTATAACCATGTAGGACAAAGTGCAAGAGAAATATAATTAAAACCACATTTTCTGTAGAGAGCTTTATATATGAATAAAATGCCAGCACAAAGAAGTCAATCTCAGTAAGCACTGCTAGATAATTAGAACATACACCTAAAGATTAAATACATTATTGTGAAAGAAAGAGACTGAAACACTCTTCACAATAGCTTACATTTTCCCACCAACATTCCTCTGTACTTGGTTGCATTCATATAATTTCAGGAGTAACTTTCCCTGAAAAGAGAAATCCTGTTTCAAGTGTTTATAATGTTACATAAGCCACCTTCTGAATGAGGTCTCTACTTCTCTCTTTGGATGCACAAAGCACTAAGATACCATATTCAACACCATAGCTCTAGCATTTTAGCTATACAGAAACCTTCAAAAGAGACTCACAAGTACTCACAAGCCAGCCAGTGAGCTGTCAGGATTAGGGGACAATATTTTAATGCTGAGACAAGTATTCAAAGAAGTAATAAAAGGGGTAAAAGTTTTCAGAGGACAAGCAATGTCATTGAACACAGGGCAAAAGTGAACTTGTAAGCTGTGTTAACTTCAACCCACTTGTGTACCTCCAACTTCCTTTTTTTTGTATCATAAAAAAATTAATTCTCAATAATAAAAACTTTCCTTACTTGAAGAATTGTTTCAAATATACCAACTGACAGTATTTGGTATAATACTGTATATAATATTGACAAAAACCATACATCCCCAACATTAATGGGCCATGCCTAACGATCCTTGCAGCTTCAGCTATCCCTTCATTGCAACCTGAGTACTATTAAGACATTGCCCTAATTCCAAATTTATTATGAATTAAGGATTACTCTAAACACATGGTAGCTGTTCCACTAGGGAAGGCTGATTAAAGTTTAAACAATGCAGGCACCAAAGCTTTTAACACACAAACTGATCATTCTTTGCTGCTATATAATCACTTTGGCATTGTGACGTCCCATGCACCCCTGTACTTCACAGCATCAATCATCCTCTGTAATCGGTTTGAGAGGTGCAGATAACTCCTCTAAGCCAACAGTAAGCACCTGTTTTACAAGCTTTTCTCTCAGGAGATCCACAGGAAAGGTACAGGTAACATTACCAGACCCGCCTGGAGTCCTGCTATGAAAGCAGTACCCTTGTTCCATCCAGCCTGTCCGATGACTCTAATCTGTCAGCTCCTCTCCCTGTTCTTTCAGGGTCAAGGAAACTAGAATCAGACAACAGCCCCCTGACTGCACATAAACCGTATGTGCCAAACAACTTTTACAACACAATGTGCACTCTAGTCCTAACACCTAGACTAGCTTTGAAGGGCTTGCAGATTCTATCTGCCTTCCAACTATAGAGCTATGACTCTGTACAGCTCCACATTTCACCCGCGATGGAGCAAAGTATTCATGTTATATGACCTATGTAAGTGTGAGAGGTGTATTTCATCAACAACAGAATCTAGAAGTATGGTCCAGGTAGCAGATAAAGAACAAGAAGCAGATAAATAACAAGAAAACCTTCAACTGCTGTTAAAGCCTTGTGTCCTGGAAAATGCTTTAAGACTGAGGCAGAAGCTGCATTGCATTTTCCAGAGCATGAGAAAGGAAGGGGAAGCAACAGTTTACATTAAGTTATCAAATTGCAGGCTCATAACCAGTTGTTCTCCTTCATTTATTCAAATGTCTTTCTGTGGAATGGCCAGGCAGGAGGCATTCAGTAGGCGAGAGAGACACTTGAGACTATTATCTTCAACTTTGTTTTTCTGAAGTGAAGTGCATTACCAATTACTGATCTTATTTCTAAACACACTGCAATTAATTTTATAGTTGCTGTTGTTTACTAAACCCCCACACTCAACATCAAATTTCAGGCCTCTTATTTCCTGAAAATAATTATAATAAAATCAGAATACGAATATTGATTTCGCTACTGAGAAGCTGATCAGCTTTTCTTCTCAAAACTGGCTTCTTACAGTCTGTTTACTTACTATTTGAAGCTGAAAGCAAGAAATATTTCACTACTCGACGCATCTGCAGTGTTTCCTTTCATATCCAATCCAGAAATACTATTACATCTGTCAGACCACCTAAGGAAGCCACTGTCTTTAAGCCTACATGGAGTATGTCTAGATGCAAGAACCTTGTTTCTTGACTCCACTACAAACAGCCATAAGAGGAACACAATCAGGCCCTTCAAATTTGTTTTTCACTGTCTCCAAAAGCATCTCCTTTTTCTCAGGAAGTTAGTAAAAACCTAAGCCAGTCACTGCACCCCACCTTGCTAACAACATCTTATAAATTAAAGTGCAATCAAGAGTCTGCAGACTCACAGTGAGTCTTTTGTTATTTTCAGCATAAGCAGGGCTGTGCAAGTGGAAACCTATTCAGTATTGTAATCTCTGAGGGTGTCAAAAGATGCCCATTATATCATGTAAAAAAGTAAAGGCAAGCATGCAGTGATAATTCTGCAGAATAAGCTGAGAGCATCCAACAGTTTACAGCTGGAACAAAGAAGTCAAGGGGGATTCCCTGCTGTGCCTTCACCTTTTGCCTTCAGCATCTAGTGGCCGTAACAGTGCTCTCTGACTTCTTGCTCCCAATGTGTTTTGAACTATGTTGTACGCCTTTCACAAGTTGTTCTTTATACTTGTTGATTTTTTTTAAATATGACAGCTCTAAACTTTGCACTTCCTTTAAATGGATATTTCAGCTTTCTGAGACACGTGGTTTTGCTTTATGTCCTTAACTCTCCTTATCACCAACAATCTTTTTCATCATCCGAGAAGTGATAATAGTTTTGTTATGAATCACCAATATAACATTTCCAATATTTCCACATTACCTGTGAGGATTGCATTCTTCAGCATGCCCTTGGAACCTTTTTTAAAAAGAAATCCAAAACTTACTGATTTTTATGTAAGCAGCACCCCTTTTTTTTTTTTTCCTTTATGTTTCTGTTGCTTACAAAAAGACCTTGAACCAAAGTGCTTTATATTCAGCATTAGAGTGTCTCTGGAAGTAATCTCCTGAACCAGACTCAATGCAGGGGGCTCAGGATGAAGTCAAGGTTCACCACTTGTCTTCTTCACTACCTCTTTGGTAAGCCAAGCCCTGACCATCTAGATGTATACTGTTCTCAGCACAAGATGCTGATGCAATGTGTATCTAACCTACATAGGATACATTAAGTCACCCATTGCTATCACATTTCCTGCCCACATTGCCTCTCTGTCATCCATGGGGGGGTGGGAGAATATCAAGCAGCGCAGTCCCCTTCCTGCTCTTGCTGTGTCCTCACGCCTTTAGTCCTGAATCTTCAGGTCTTCAGGACTGACTGGCTGACACAGTGTGCTTGTTACTTTGATTTGAAAAGGTTTCCTTCAGCATGTTGCTATTTCCATGCCTGTGTTATTTTGTGTTTGGTCTGTACCAGAGTCCTGCAAATCATACCATTTTAACAGGGGGCACAGAGAGCAAACTGCTCCAAAATTTTCTGAAAGACTAATATTCCACATTCCACCTCTACTCTGCAGTCTTCTAAAATTCTGCCTTGTGTCAAGACAAATACCCTTTAAAACACCTTGTACAATGGACCTGTATCTACTTTTATAACTATTTACCAAGTCTTTTAGGACTATTACTGGATATGTTTTAGTCCTCTTTGCCACAAACAAGTATTTGATTTCAGGTGCTTCCTTAGGAAGACAAAACTTAAGTTGCTCACTAAACCATTCCAGAATAAATGCTACAAGGAAAGTGCATAAGGAAAGCAAACATCACTATTCCCAGAACACATCGGGAGAGAAAAATACTTACACAGAATTTAAATCTATTCAAATGCCGCTCCCAGGAATGACACACTTACTTCATTTCCAACTTATTATACTGCAGCTGGCAAATTAACCAAAAAGAACTGCTTTAAAAAAAAATTCTGATCTTTTCCTTTTTCAGACTGTTCATCTTTTAATAAACCTGAATTACTCTGTTTCTTCCCTGCTACAAGCGTATCTAAGAATAAAAAGCAGTCATCATAATCCTAAATAGACTACATTAGCTTAATACCCATTTTCTTTTGTCATTCAATTTTCCATGAAGGCAGGTCACAACCTAGAAATCCTTCTACTACTGTATTAAGCAGTTAGACAAAGTAACTTTGCCTAACAGTTAATGGCAGAGTGTTCTTTTACAGCTGTTCACAGCAGAGTATCCAAAACCAGGTGCAAGCAGTAAGAACACATCATTCAGAGTAAGTATTACACTATCAATGGCATTACCATTCATTATTTCATTAAAATTTTCAAACTAGGATCTCACAGTAAACAAAAAGGGTAGCTTGGAAACTAAAACCCCACCAGTTCACAAACACGTGTTTTTACTCAAAGCAAGGCTCTTCTTGGAAGGTCTCTGGCAAATTACACACAAATTAACTTTCAAAATGCCAAGCCATGTTTATTTGTGAAGGATAATGATGTTTCCTCTCCTTTCATAGGTATCATTTGTTAAACTGGTTCCTCCAGGAGATCAAGTAACTCTCAGGTCCTAAAAAGGTAACAAGAGCTGTTTCATTTGCCTTGGAGCCCCACATTCTAGTTCCTGTCCACAGATAGATGACAATTTCAAATTACACTGTGTATTTACAACAAACCAATTTCACTATGATTCAGCACAAGAACTATTTCCTTATTTACTCACCAATGATAATATTAATGGATTTTTATCATCTGGTGTCTGCAGCTACAGAAGCAAATTACAGTTACCATGTAACTAACAAAAACCTGACACTGGAAGTCTAAAGGCTGAGACACTCCACTTCCCAATTAGAAGTCTGTTAGCACTATTTTCAAGCTGTCTCAAGAAATGCAATCATCTGTTCTGTAGCAAGGAGAGATAAACCACTGTGACAGAAGCTAACTCATTTAGACAATAAACACCTTTGAACAGCAGGGCTTTTTCCCCATCTCTTTGCATGATCAAATGGAGGAATAGTTAAAATGAATTTTAAAAATCAACAAAACAAGGAATAAAGAGTGACAGCAATCACTAATGTATCAGCTCTAATAGCAGATATAAGTTACCAAGAATATAATTTATTTTTCAGAAGATGCATCCACTGCAACTCCAATTAAATTATCTAAGGTTATCAAAAGCCTTTTTCTTCTCTTGACATGCAAAATGGACTTGGAGAAACCTTCAAGTAATCTCATGGAACAGAAAATACATATCTCCCAAGAATCACCTAGGGATGTATTTGTTTACTAAGTATAAAGTTATGTCTTGAGAGGAAACACTGAACAGTTTGTAATGTACATTATGATGCTTCTAAACAGCTTGACAGGATGGGGAGAGAAACCAACAAGAAAAACATTTATTGTTATGACTCAGAATGGAGTTGAGAAAAAACTACTCCCTAACTCCCAATAGGTCTCATTACTATTATAACAAATTAAAAAACTGCAGGTCAGTCTCATTAAGCAACTTGAATATACACTAATATTTCTAATTGTATCCCAAATGAACCAGTTAATATCTATTAAGTATGTAGTCAATATTTAACTGGTTAGGATGGGCTACTATTTGGATGAGGGGAAAGCAAGAGTACAGCAATCGTGAAGAAGCTGCTCAAAATAGTTTTGCAGATAAACCACTAACAGTGTGGTTTTAAATAAAGTTACACAAAATTGTATTATTGAAGAAGAGTCCCAGTGCTTGTGGTGTCATCAGCTGCTGCTAACCCAGCACAGGGCCAAATCAGTGACAAACCCTAAAAGCTGGGAGATTTTTTTAAGCTCTATCAGCAAGATAGCACAAGGAAATACTGAACTGCACAGCTCCGGCATGAAGAGGGTAAAACCAGTGAGTGGCCAGGTATAGAAGTGCAACATTTTCTCTTACTGGAAGAATAACCTTATAGCTCCTCAACCTACTTGTGAAATCACATGCTAAGGGTGTACTTTAAACACTAGAGCTGTACTTTGCCTTTGCCCCCAGTCACTTATTCTTACCCAAATATCTATTCCTTCCTCAAAGCCAGTACAAATATTTGTATGACTATGGAGTTAACTACACTAGGCAACTGATCCAGGGGAGAAATAAATTGGCAAAAACAACTGGTTGGTCCAAGAGAGAGAAATTCTCTCATCAAGCAGAAATGCCAGTGCCAGCAAAAGTGAGAGAGAAGTGTGCAGTCTGTGGCAGACTGAAGGCTGTGAAACCTCTTCTACCATCAGCCTACGCCTACGCTGACTGTGAAACTGCAGCCTCAGATTTCATGGCTTAGGCTGTGTTTTCATGTTTTTCATCATGCTACCGGCATTTGAGACTTCATGGCAACTATCTCAGACTTAACAATAACCCAGTGAGAGAAATTCCAAAAGCTCCAAAATGACACAATTCTTAAGAGGACCACATTTCTGTGTGCTAAACCTACCATCCTATGAGACAATGTTTCACTCATTCTCCAAGGTCTTGTCTTGCCATTTTTACAAAAGCTTATCATTTTCACTCAACTACAGAGAGCAATTTAAAACTTGAAATGAATGGAGGCAGATGAGAGAAACAGGAAATCAGGTTAGAATTTCAAGACTGCATTTCAGGATTATTGCAGGGCTTACAGTTGCACCTTGAGGCAAGCCTGAGGACAGAAAGCAGTAGCGTGCTCACATTTGCACAATGCTTTGGAAGTAATTATACCTTGTATATGAAAGAATTATGCAAATCAGCCAATATTTTATAATTGACTAGCTGGCAACACAACCAAGAGGAATTAGCATAGAACGGAGTTAAGCATCTTGATCCCTTTGACCACAGTTGCACACAATGATGTGGGTAAGGCTCTTATCTTTGACCAGCTTCATTTATTTCCTAAGCAGGAGCCTAGTCTTGTGTCAGGCAAGGCAATGTAAAGCTAAGCTTTAAAAATACTTCAAGTATACAGAAGCTGTCAGTCATGCACACATCGTTTAGATTCTCTGAAAAAACACAAGGCCAACACCTTAGCTAACCTTATGCATCACAATACCAACTACTGCTAGCTTCTACAGGGTGTAAAGGGTAATAATGCATTTGAAAGAACACTAACAAAAGCACCACTTGAAGGGGTGTGTTGATGAAACCTGTGTTTGGTGACAACACAGGTTCATTATGTCCTCAGTATATACATCAGCTTGTAATATTTGCCTACTTTGGATTGCTCCACCAATTAAATATTCAAACAGGAGACTGACACAGCTATGTACATGAGATAAAAGAGAGTGGTAACTTCAAAGATGTTTGGCACCAGTATGAAATTACATGGCCCAAAGACTAGAACCATTTTTATTTCTTTAAAAAACTTTCCCAAACTTGCTGGTTTTAATGAGGAAGGATAAAAGCCCTAAGAAATAAATGCTGTGACAAGTGGTAGCAGGCACAGCCACACACTGTTGCAGAGCCAAATGATATATTCAAATAGTCTTTCTTTGCACTCCCAAGATTCTCTCACTTCTCTTACTCTCTAGTAACCAGGCAGAGGACAAGACCTTATAGGGCTGCAGAAAATAATCATCACCTTGCTTGTAATAATGATACAAAATGCTGTTCTTAAAGCAGTTATCAGCAGGACATCTCTTAAGCAGCAATAGAAGGGTAACTCATGCAGTGAGGGTTAACTGTCCTTACATAAAACGATGGAAGTGTTCACTGCTCTGAAGATCTTTCTTATGCAAAGCAAAATAAATCTTAAATATAAAAAAACTAAATGATCCTGGAACTGTACCAAGGGAGTTTGTGAGAAGGTCAGGCAGCAGTGGACTAACAAGTGTTAGACTGTTATTTACCCTTTTGCTGGATATTTCATATGATGGATCATTTACCCTAATTTCTGCTATTACTAAATCAGCAAACATCACTTCATCACAGAAAAGCTCAATAGCCTGGGTGGAGAAATCCATGAACCATAAGAAAACTGCCTGTAAACAAGAATAATTACAGCCACATTTAAAAAAAGTATGCAGGCAAAACTCCAAGCTGAGCATACATAGGATCCTTCTTATATGTTGGTTAAACAGGAGCATACTACAGGCAATAAGCAACTGGAAGTTAACTGTATGGCATGTAATTGTAGGGTAAGCTACTAGTGCACATTTACCATATTAATAAGTATAATGCAGACACAGCATGAACTAGCAGACAACAACATGAGACTGGAAGTCAGGAAATCCAGAGTTTTAACTGTTACCAACTCTCTTAAGACAATTTTCTTTTTAGCCTTCTTCATTTGTGAAATAGAGGTAGTCCAGAAACCTCTTCTCAGATGAAGTACAAGGTCTAATTTACATGCCATGCTTTAGGCTACAACAGCTAGGAACTGCAATGACAACTGAAGCAGTAATTCACCCTATTTTACCAATAATTTGCCCTTTACTTTACAGCCTGTACAATTAGAAGCACTAAAGAAAACACACTGTTTATTAACTAAAATAACTTCTCCCCTGCCTAGTTGTATTGGACGACAACGGCAGCTCCTCTAATCCTGCCTTTTCCACTAACACTAAAAATCCTTCCTCTTTGTATAGATGTAACATCAAAACAAGTAATAGAGGACACTAGTGGCTAACTACAAATAAATTCTCAAGTGTCATAAATGCTTCCAGCACTCAGTATCCGTACAAGCATTACAATCAGTTCTAAACAAGTTCTAAATGAGACTATTTGCTCTCCATTTAGAAACAGCTTAAAATATTACAGACTTGGGCAATTCGTCAAGCTCCCCAAATGTATGAAAACAGCCCTGTAACACTTCAACTCCCACTCTACAATACCAGTGAGTGCAAATACATTCCTGCTGGGTCACTAGAAAGGTGTGGCAAAGAGCAGTACTAGCAAGCAGCTAGGACTCAACTACGTGGACAAAACCAAACTGAAAGGAGCATGGAAAAAAACAGGAAGGCTGCTGTCCTACTCCCAGTACTGGCAAGAAACTCACAGGCTCTCTCTTTTATTATACATCCAAGAAGCTCAAAAATTCAGCCATAAGCGTCTTGCCCACCTTAACTAATTCAAATGAACATCTGGATCACACCATCCTTACCACACACAGATCTGTCATCCTCACCAAATTTTCAATTAGAGTGTTTCTCACCCTCTGATGTGTGGAAGGGGATTAAAACCAGCTCTCCCATTTACAGGTCATGCATGCAAGAGATTGTAAAAGGCAAGAACCACAATGAAATTTTAACGGAAGTGGCTCTAAAGTCTCATCACAATGTGACACAGGCAGCAACCTAATCTCAACTGGTCCAAAGGTCTTCCATCCCACTTACGGCATGCCCTATATGTCTGTGACAAACTAGCTAGCAAAATGTCACGAGGGGTCCAACCAGCCCCGCTAACTATGCATGCACAAATGCTTTAAGCAGAAGAACCTTCTGCTAGGTTAACATCCAGTAACCTTTCAGGAAAAGTAAGAATCTGCAGATTCTGCTTCAAGAAAAAGGTATTAAAACTAGAGAGTGAGAGAGGATGACCTGGCTTTTGAACTTGGCCACAAGACCAAACTAATATCTTCCTGCTTCTGCCAAGCTAAAAATTGTTTCAGCTAAAAAGTTTCCTTAATATTCCTTGCTTTGTTTTGAGAAAGCCAAGGGGTTTTCTTTGCACAACTCCCCTTTCACAGGGAACACAAAGCACAGCAACATATACTTGTATAAGAAGATTAAAATGAAGTTAACTAAATTGCATAATACTCTGTATTTCCACAGCCAGGACTCCAGAACTACACCTCAGAGACTGCAACACATTTTGGCAGGTCTGTTCTCCGGCAGTGTGGAGATACTTGGCTGGGGCTTTTGCTAGTTTGACTATCGAAGTTCAGGTGCACTTATACCAACAAATATATGACATTTTCATACAAGCTGCTTCTACACAGTACTGCTCAGCCTACAGATCCCTGGTCTCATGCAGCTCAGAAGCAGTTCAAATGCAACCTTTATCCTCAAGTTTCATCATAACTATAGGGCTCTTTCATGGGAGTAACCTGAACCCCCCTGCTATGGCAGTCTCGGAACATCCAGAGCTACCGGCATCAGGTCATCCAGAGACAAAGCTGCAAACCCCATCATGCAGCACAACAGTGGGATAGCTGGTGACCATCACACTTCCCACCTGTCAAATGCTCTTAGAGCTCACACTCCCACCAGCTATCTAAAGCATGCGATGTGTGCTTCTGCAGTCTGTCACAATAAGATTTCACTGTGCAGCTTGTTAGGTCAGAAAGACTGGTCACTTCTTGCATGCTGAAGCTACAGATTTCTACTGCAGATTCCACCTAAATCTATGACAAACCAGAATCTAACAAAAAGTCTACTACATTACTTCAGGAGTGACTCAGAGCTGCCACCTGACTCAGTAAGTTTGCGTCAAGCACCATCCTGGACCTTAGCCACCAGAAACCTCTGCCATTTAGTAAGAGTTTACTGTTAGAGAGCAAACAGGTTGAGCACAGAGGGTTGCATTTATTTTCCAATTCTTTTGTTTACTTTCCACTTCTATTTTGACCTACAGGGGAAAAAGTACCCATACAAGTGAACATCTAGAAAGAAGCTCAAAGCTGCCTCAAGTCAATTTATTCACATAGTAAAAACAATGTGAAATGGAATTTATTCCAGAAGAAAAAAGAAAATGTAGATCTACATCTTGTAAAGCTAACAAAAAAATATATCAGAAATCCAGCAATTTACACACACCTGAAGAACTCACACACGCTGCAGTATCTGGGAAGCAACCAGAACGTGGAAGAAGTTTGACATTTATTTAGAAACTGCAAGAATAAGCAAATCCTACTAGGTATAGACAGACTTTATTAGTTATTTGGTTTAGGCTCCAAATTTATTCACAATGCTGTTACAAAAAAAAAATGGTATTAGTGTTCAATTGCAACTAATAAAAGGCACTTAAAATATATGGAGGGGGAGTCAGATTAGCAACTAAGAACAATGAGGTTAACAAAAGGGAGAACAAGACACAAAGTATCTTTTCAAATCTTAGAACAGTCTAAAACTAATACTCCAGTGTAATCTTCCTAAATTTCATCTATAATAGGCTCGCCATTCATTACCAAAAATAACTGTCCTATGCAGGAAAGAATGCAGATCCAGAGTTGCTAGAAAATGCTACAACACAAACAGAGGTGATTCTAGTGTGAACTACAAAGCAAACTGACCTAATGAGCATGGTTTCATCAGTATGATAGAAACTGAGCAATAATACTAAATACAAACCACTTTTTCCTATTTGGCATTTGTTAACTTTTTTTGGTTCTAAACCTTTGAATAATAGGTTACCAATTTTGACTTAGTTTTTCTGCTGTTAAAGTACCCTACAGACATTAAAACCAGTAATTGATATGCTCACTTACAAAGAAAAAAAGCCTGAGAATTGTTTAACAACAGGCCTGTACCTTGAGATATCTGACCTAACCAAGCTCTCAGCCACCTGAAGTCCAAATAAGGATTAAAAAAAACCCCACAGATGCGTAAGTGGAAACCTCTAAGTATCAGCTGAATATGGAACCAAGATGCAGAGCAAGCAACCACTACATTAAAAATACCAAGGCTGGAAATTTTCAAGCCATTTGCACGTTTTCAAAAAGCCCATATAACCACACTCTTTTTTAAAGGGAAGAGAGTTTCTTGCTAAAGTTCAGTATGTTCCTGCTACAGTATCAGCTGTTATTTATGAGACATATAATACCACTTAGCCTCTTCTGCAGAGAATTTTCTAAATCATGGCCTTAAGACAGAAGACATTATGACAAAACTGCACCAAACATAATGGGACTATTGATTGTGATGTCTCTAAATACTATTTACTCTGTGGGCTCCATTACCCCCCTTGCTCCATTATGGTTGTTTTAAATACACAATCTGCTTTATTTGGAAAATGTTATTCCCAGAAAGTGAAATTTATTCAAACAAACATTGTTTTATTATTTGAAAATGTCCATTTCTTCCACCTGTTTTGGAAATGAAATGTCTTTTTTACACCAAATCTTGATGAACTGTTTTGGCTTAATAGGTTATGAAATAGCCTTAGAAGTAAACATTTTAAGAATAGTGACAGTGTTCTCATGCCATAATGATCATCAATGCTACATAAATAAAAGTACATAAGCAAAAGCCAGAAAAAATTTGCTTCCCCTGAAAGTGTCCTTTCAGGTCCTAGAACCTGAGACAGGGTTGTTCTGCTACCTCCTTCATTTGTCACATTATTGAAACTATTTCAGCAAGGAATGAATGTGCATGCAAGAGGCTGTATAAAGAATCTCCTCAAGAGAAGTCTTATTCATAGCAGCTTTTAAATGCCATTAGATTATTTTCTTACAACAGTGTCTGTCCATTATACAGCACCATAAGATAAATACTTGTTTATAATGAATAAGCTCCAATTTCTCTTCAGTTTGGTGACTTAATATGTAAAGCAGGCCAGTTTAAGAACTGCTTGGAGAAACAAATCATTTCCAAACTGGAACTTCAATTCTGAAAGACCTGCCCTTTGACTTCTAAGGCTAGATACAATTATTACTTCACAATCTCATCTGGTATATACCATCTACAGACCTCCAACCAATTATACCTCTAAGTAGCCCACAAATCATAGAAAAGTGCTCCAGGTTTGTTCCTTAAAATTTATTATGTAAGAACACAAAACATAATAGAAAAAGTTCTCCACCCTATCAAATTGTTCTCATGGCAAAAGGAATGGCTGAGAGATGAAAAATAACACCACATCCTCAAGCTCCAACACAGTGAACACGACAACCAAGGCCATAGCCAAGTTTGCAGTGGGAGGAAGTTCCAGAGAAGGAAACAAGTTTACAAGTATCTGAGTTACTTAAATGTTTAAGGGGTGGGACAAAGCATTTCACTTCTTTACCATGCTCCACCTTTGAAAGGCCTAGGGGGTGGTGAGTCAATGGCAATTTAAGTAGGGACCTGTCCTTAGGGAGAAGGAAAACACTTAGACAGCATGTGGCAACTTTGAAAGCACTCTAAAAATTTACTGCTGTACAGGTGGTTTTTTCACTCCCCTCCTTTGAGTGACTTGTCTGTTTCTTAAAGGGGCCATGGCAGGAGCCAATACAACATAAACAGGTTTTAAGGGATCATATACCAACATGGGCACACCCGCCCGGGGCCCTGGCAGAGAAGGGACTACTCAAAGAAGAAAAGCAGATCGCTAAGAGCTGGAAGGGCCCAGATAAGCCCAGGAGGGGCGGGAAAGCAGCTGGCCATAATGGAAAGGCCACAGACTACCTGGAAAGCAGCCCCTGCCTGTTGGAGGGGCTAAACCTACAGCAGGAGGACGAGGACAGGGCCACACCGGACAGTCACTAGGGAAGCAGGGACAGAGGCGTGGAGGGGGAGAGGGAAAAGGGATCAGCTGGGCACGGAGTGGGTGTGAGACAGCCACCTCAGCAGGGGGAGGGGCAGCAGCCATGTTGTGACTGGGGCGGGGGAACACGGGCCCGATTTAGGGGCCAGGACCGAGCCGCCCCGGTCCCCCGCAACGCCCTCCCGCACCGCACCGTACTTACGCCTTGTCCACCAGCTCCCGCACTTTCCACATATTCAGCATGGTGCCGACTGCCTGGAGACCTCCCCGGCCTCGCTGCCCTCCACTGCCGGCCCCAGGAGGCCCCTCTTGCCGCGCTCCGGGCAGCCGCCGCCGTGCCGCCGAGCCAGGCCCGCTCCGGCTCGCCGCCGCCTCTGCCAAGAGAGGGACGCGGCGCCGCTCCCGGAAATGGAGGGTCTCGTGGCCGCGCGGCCTGCCGGGAGGTGTAGTCTTCCCCCCGACGGGCCGGAGAGGCCGAGCTGTCCAGCAAAGCCTGCTGGGAGCCGAGCGCCGGCCGACCGCAGAGCCTGCCGGGAGCTTTACTCTCCGGCGCGGAGCGCTGGTGCTGCCTGCAGGGGCTGTCGGGAGTTGGAGTGCCTCGCGTCTCCCTCAGAGGAGGGCGGGCCGACAGAGGACCGAGGCTGGGCTGCTGGGCTGCCGTGCCGTGCCGTGCCGTGCCGTGCCGTGCCGTGCCGTGCCGTGCCGTGCCCTGCCCTGCCCTGCCCTGCCCTGCCCTGCCCTGCCCTGCCCTGCCCTGCCCTGCCCTGCCCTGCTCTCCTCTCATCGGGAGGGCTTTATAGACACTGTCGCCCAGCCATGGAACTGAGACTTTAAGCCCTTCTCAGCTTGGGGTACATATACAGCCCAGATCGGGTGCACCCTCGCACTGCTGCAGCATCTGGCCTGTAATGAACTTCGTGACCCGCAGCTATATGAGGCACAGGAGGGAGAAAGGTCTATGCAAATACCTGGTTAAAGCACAGAACACAGGTGTACACCTCATGTCTGTATGAAATACGGTTTTATACCCGGCTTTTACCGCAAAGAACTCGAGCAGCATTGCATCTTTGTGACTGCATGTTTGGTGATCCATGGTGTATGGCATGCAGTGAATTTTGGGTGGACTTTCCAACTCCTCTTGCACTCCAAGACCAGTATTTCTGCAAGAGATTGCAGGTATGAAAACAGATGAGAGGGTGCAGCATGTGCACTGAGGTAGCAGAGTCCATCAGTGCACAGCACTTGTCTCTACACTTTGAGAAAGACCACACCAATTGACAAAGAGCCAAGGACCAATCACATACATTAAAGCTGTCTCAGGGGAATGTGAACTGTCAACAAGCATAGCAAGACCATCTTCAAATATTGCCTACACAGGGTATTGGAGAGGAATAACAGCTCCCTGGGCATAATGAAAACAGTGAAGTTAGTGAAGTGATTTTATAACCAGGATTGTCAGACAGTTTCATTACGTACATTTGCTTTTCTTCTCTAACAACGTGTTTTTAATGTGAGTATGGAATGACCAGTCATGATGGAGGATTATATTTTTTTCTGAGAAGAAGTAGAAATATTTGCTTTCCTTTTGCCTGCCACAGGAAATTGAGTGTCTGAGTGGTATGGTTAGTCCATAATATAGTCTTGATATATATTTCTTGTTTGCATACACGTGTCTTAAATGAGCATACTTTGCCTAAAGACAATATACATCTGCAAACTTTTACCCAAGTGCAGTATGTATTTGTAAACTTTTTTGTCTTTTAATTGTTTAGTTAGAACAAGGGGGACAAAAAAGCCACGAGAAAGATGGGTTGCAACTGCACTTGCTATTGCTCATTTAAGACACCTCTTAAAAGCTGGTGGTTCTCTGCTCTGTTAAGGCAAGCCAAAGAGCTGATCATGCCTGTTTTCTGACAACCCAGTTTATCTTTTTTATAGAGATATTTTCATAGCTTCTGTCTCCTGAATATCTCAGTGAACTTTATTTAAGAACCTCCTCAATGAATCAAGTCCAGCATCCTCTCACTAACACTAATAAGTACTCGATGTTCATGTAAAGAATGCAGGAACTGGTGAATGTGGCTAGATCAGTCTCCAGATACATCTTTCCCAGTTTCAGTTTTCTGTGGCTTAGGGGCTTAATTCTGGAGTATTGATGCTAAAGTTTTCTGGTTGGAAGCACTGGATAGACTTTTTTTTTTTTAATTAATTCAACTGATTGCTTTTCAAATCCTTTTAGATGGCTTACACAGCACCTTGTGGCAATGATGTGTGGGGGAAAAAAAGTTCCTTTTGTATGCTTTAAATCTTCTACATTATAGCATTGCTAGTTTAGGTATTACAGGAATTGCTATATAACAATTCCCTCTTGCTCCTTTCCTTGCCAGCTGTGAATTTAGAATGGGTAGATTTCTGGTTACACTGTTTTCTTCACTGTGCCTAAGACTTGCAGTATATTTAGATTCACCTTGTCCAGAAGTTTCCAATTTTACTCTGTTGTTTTGAAACTGAAGGGGAAGAACCAGCACTGCATGCAGTAGTGAAGATACTGAACAGCCTAATGATTTTTTTCCCCACCATTATCTTCATAAGATTTCTTAACCACAGTTAAGAACCTGACCGCAGTTAAGAACTTGCTCTTTGATATCTGCCCTTTATTTATCTTTTTTTTTTCTGTGAGTAAACTGAGGACACTGGTCTTCAAGAGCAGAAGACATTTATAATCCCTATTTCAAGAAGAAATAAAATATTATAATTGGAGCTTGCAGAAATAGAAAGTTTCTAATTTGCTAGAAATGTTAATTTTGAATTTGGCTTCTGTTCATTTGGATCAAAGTCAAATTTCTGATGAACTGCAAGTTCCCCAGATTCTGCTGTGGTGCAATGAAAGTGATGTTCTTGTTAGTGCTGGTTTGCCTCGAGCAGCTGCAGGCAGCCCCCAGAGTTCTGAGTGCTGGAACAGACCTGACAACATCATGATGGGCTGGAAGAGGCAGTTTCCAGGGCCCAAACTCTAGCCACACCTCAAGATGCACATATCCCCAAAGTAAACCCCACCCATTCCTCCTTGTTTTCTCATCAGGGATGACATTTGAACCCAAACAGTTAGGGGTCAATAAGCCAACAGGATTTGGTCGATTTGTTTGTTTTTTCATGAAACTTTGTTACCACATGGAAAAATAAATAAAAATAGACTCACTGTAATCATACACTTCAGAAAAAGAGAATACTAACAATAGAGTGTTTTAGATACAGGAGCAGGAGAATAGCAGTGCATGCAGAAGGCAGAATGAAGCTGGAATTTAAAAGCAGTTAAGATGAAGGTGCGTGTCTTTCAAGCATTACTAGCAATGTCTGGATGCAGTAATGGGGCAAGGAGAGACGACTGGCATTTATTGTCAATTTTAAGGTATAGTAAAAAGCAGGTCTTTATGTGAGATTGAATGCAACATGACTGACAGTAATTTTGCCATCCCCATTCTGTCAGCTACTGATAAAGTGCATGAGCATATGTATAATTTCTGAATGATGTGAAGACACTTCTTGGTTCATAAGTAGTTCCTTTAAAAGAAGGATCTGATGGGTGTAGGTAGAGGGTAATGCAGTTTCAAAGCAATGCAATATTCAGCATAACAGGTAGCAGTTGTACCATATATCATGTAGAGGAACTGTACTTTATTATAATTTGAGCCATCAATTACAGGAGAAGCAGTTAAAGAAATTGAACTAATTTGAACACTGCAATAGAGTTTGCACCTGGCTCTTCCAGAAGTTAATATGGGCCATTTGGTGCACAAAAAGTCTTCCACATTCCAAATGCCTGGAGAGCAATATTGTTGTTAATATCAACCATATTAATGAATAATAGAGAGATGTCCAACTCAGTGCTTAATTTACAATTAAAATATAGGGGGGGGGGAAAGAAGAATGTCAAGGAAAATCACATTGCAGCAGAGGAGGGAAGCAGTGGCACAGACTGAGACAAACTTTTCACTTAAAGCAGTGTTTATTTCTATGATTTCTTAAAGCTGTACTTTTTACCCATTTACACAGCTGAAGCCTGCATTTCGTAAAGCCTGCTTGTTCTCAGAATTAGTCAATAGGGCAGAAAGAACATTGAAATAATGTTCTCTGCTTCCAGGCTGGGTAGCATCCCAAGCTTTCCTGAACGATTGCAGCTTCTCCAAACCCAAATCTAGCTTTCTGTAACACATCCCATACACACAAACATATCATGTTACAAACAGAAGGTTGCTAGGTGCCTTATTTCAGAAATTCTCTTCCTGCTCTGCCACGGAATGATTCGGCTTCTGTTAATAATGGCAAAATCCCCCAGTCGCTTCTGTGGTTGTAAAACTGCTTCCACTTCTCAGAACCTGAGCCCATATCAGAAGGAGACAATCTTGGGGTGCAGGCAGTAAGAGGGAATATTGGCAGTGAATCCTTGCTTTGGAAAGTGTGTGGAGTGAAAAAAGTGTGTGAGTGAAAAAGGAGTCTGGCAGTCATGTATGCTGTTCCAATTTTGTCCCTCCTAACACTGAGGTCTTTCCTCCTGCTCTGGGGTGTTACACACATTTCCTGACAGCATTTGCATATTCAGGACCTGTCTGGTTTGCAATAAAGGAATGTAGGTAGCAAACTTAAAGGTTTTTAAAATTAAGATGGTCCTATTTTAAGCTTTAGAGCCAAGACTACAACTGCCCATGCTGTTTGTGGAAGACTGGGTGTACCAGACAGAGGTGATGACTTAGGAGCTGGGAGGACAAATCTGTCACTCAGGTAGCTTCTTCTGCCAAGATAACACAAGCAGTTTTTTGCAGGGAGGCTGTATTGAACATCAGCATCAGTCTGCATTCAGTCCTAGTGCTGTTTTATTTCCTAGCTTGAGGAAATGGAGGTTGCTTCCATACTGTGGGCATACTGTGGATACTACTCCTCACAATCTTTTCAGTTGAACCGTTTCACTTAGAGGAGGCAGCAGTGGTTAGTTCTCTAAGTGAAATACAAATATATTCAAAATTCTTACAAGTGTCTTGGAAATAAAAGACAGAATAGGAAAAACCTTATTGTTACTGCTCCTGAAAAAGTAGTGTAAGCTGAGCTTAGCCCTTGATGGAAAGCATTTAAGGTCAAGGTTCTCTTCTTAAGGTTCTCCATTGTCCAGTAAGCAGTAAATTCTGGCTTTTCCTGTGCTTAGGGCATTCACAATGTTGCTCTTTGTTGTGGATTCCCTGATGTTAGAAAGGGATGGATTCCTGCTGCCAAAATATTGCCATTTAATTATCAAGCCAATCAACTGTGAGACAGATGTCCCCAGGGAAGCAGTCTTCATTAATTCCTCTTTTTACACAGCTACTTGGGTTGGTTTTTTTTTTGGTTTCTTATTTTCTCCCACATTAGCAATTAATGTTGGGGGAATTTTCAACCCACCACAGCAGTGAATGCATGGCTCCAAATGAGGATGAAAATGTGGGGTTTGGGGATTGCCAGCTCATGGCGGACACTAGGTTCTGGGCTTTCCTTCAGGCTGATGGTGTGGCATGATCTAACGCTTTCTTTATGGGGGTTTTGAAGCCACAGGTTTTAAAATTTTCCTGCTGTTAGAAGTGTAAAATATGGGGAAACCTTCTCTGAATTATGTCCTGATGTTACAGCTGTCTCTGTCATGTTCTGGGACACTTCTGTTAAGTGGCTGTGGTACTTTCCAAGGGAAATTTCAAGAGTTTGTATTTGAGAACACCTCCTTAGAGTAGCATTCTCTCAGAGAAATCACACATGATCTATATTCTCATGGAAACTCATCTCCAGATTCCTCAGTCTTTTATTTCAGCTCCAATATATTCTAAGAATCCAGAGCCCAGAGTCTTGCTGTTATTTGCCATTATGCAGCTGTCCGGCAAGTTCTTTTGTCCACTGACAACAATCCATCTCTCTCTAGTGTTTAAACTATACAGGAGGAGGAGAAAAGGACAGGCCACTGTCTGCTTTTTGTAACAGTCAGTCCTTGACAGGTTTGTCTTGGTTAGTAGTCTGGGTTTCAAGTTCCAAAATTCCTGTGAGAGTGGCCAGAGTTAGAAAACTGGTAGCAGAACAGGGCTGAACCAGAAGCA